>CP129451.1:22424999-23779999 GCA_030445155.1 Quercus variabilis
ATCATGAACACAAATTTGTCTAGATATAGATCTTAGAGTATATAGGTATTATTAGACAATGCTCAAGTTGATTCAAGTCAAGATTCAAGAACAAGTAAGCTGGGAAAAGAAAATTTCAAAATCTACCTGGTTCGATCGATCGAAGAACAGGCTCAACCAATCGAAATACGACTCTATAGAATTTTATGTTCAGCCTAACAACAGTTCAAGCCCAAAAAGGATTAAGATTTCAGATCTATTTCTCCTAATATATAGAGGAAACCCTAAACATGTTTTTAAATAGGCTTTTTAGAGAGAGAAGAATATGCCTCTTTTGTAGATCTAGGGTTTTGTACCCAAAAAGCTCTCTCATGTCTTCTACTGGTGTTATTCCTTAAAGAATCTTAAGATCTGGTATTGTAGAAGTTGCTATCTTTTCTAGTCATCAAAGGTGCTGATGATCTAAACCTTCAAGGGTGGTCTTGGAGTCACAAACAGGAGATTTGTGTTTTTTTTATCACAAGTGTGGGTGCTTGTATTGCAAAGGCATAATAGAGAAGGAGTCCGTAAATTCGAAACTTGCACATGGTCATGTCAGTAAGTTCTACATGTGATAGCAATAAGATGTTAGTGATCTAAGTCTTATTATAAACTTCAATTCTCTATAGTGGATTTGCTTTTTACCTTAATGATAGCTAAGTTAAATCCTCTCCAGATTTTATACCAGTTTGGTTTTCCTGGGTAATCATATCATTGTGTTTTTTATATTTCCGCTGCTTTACATATATGATTTATGTTTGTTTGACCTAGATCTAAATAATTTATCTAAGTAATCACTTGGCTAAATAATTAGGTTAAACAAATTTGGTTTCCAAGGGTTTAAAAACCTAACACAAGGTTGTAGCCAAACTTTGTCCATAGAAAATTAGAGCTTATAAATCACTTTCATATTAAAACTACAAATTAGCTCAACGTAAGTAAACCAAATTTAATATTGCTAGCTAACACATATATGAACTATAACAAATAGGAATCAATATAAAATGCGAAAAAGAAACCAAACTGAAGCTAAACACCAAGAAATGTTTAGAAAGAGGAAAACCCGAGCATAAAGGCAACAAAACCTCTTTCTCGACCACACTATCGGACAATTTGCAATAAAATAATTAGTTGCAATATATGTAAGACTATGAAACCTCCACACCCATATCCCTCCATGTACTTGAGTCTTTCAAGCTCTAGCTTACAACTGGTTTCACAGAACTATTTCTTCATTTAGATGATCAGAGACACCACAGGTAAGCCACCAACAGAAAGCTACCGATAAATTTGACCTTGTAATTACCCTTATTGTTTCTATCATTTAACACGAACTCACAAAACGCTGAAGATGGTGAATGGGGAGAGGATAATAAATATTTCTTTCTAGTATGTGAGAATGAAGAGGTTGAGAGTACTTTTTTAGCTCTTTGGGAAAGGCTCTGTTTCTCTAGTCACAAGTGACATCCACCATGCACAAGGAGTGAATGTTGGACTATTGAAAAAGGTTGAAAAGACAGATCATGATAAAAGATAATAATCTATCTACATGCCATGCGGCAGGTCACGATAGTCACACCCATACAACCCTTCATATTCCACATGTCGCTCACGAACTGGTAGATCGCAAGAGCAGCTTCGCCCATAGTTTGATCAAGCTAAAGTACTTTCTACTAAATACAATTTTGCCCAAAAAACACATTAAAATGAGAGGAAAAAAACAAAACCTAAATTGGGTTTAGATACTGTTTATTTATTTGAAAAATTAAAAATTAAAAATAATAAAAAAATATTTTTTTATTACTGTTCACTCTTCCTGACACTATACATTTGCCAATTTGCACTATTCATAAAAAGCGCTAGTATTAAAAAAAAAAAAAAAAAAAAAAAAAAAAAAAAACGCCAGACGCAGGAGTATCTAAACGCATACAAAGCTTTGTAATTAAGCCAATAAAAATATAGACTTAACAGTTCAATTTAATGAATCGTATTTTGTCATTCCTGTCTACAGAAATTAAATCTTCTTTTCAATGTTGTGATGAAAACAAATAAAAACTCAATTTTGTTGTCAACGGTTTAAGTCACTAAGAACATTAGTATTGCATGTGATAGTAGTCAAAGTTTGTGTATTATATTTCTAGTGGAATATTCATGTGTGTTTGTAACTGTGAACAGAATAGATCTATTAGCACCTGTTTATATTCATGGGTATGAAACCAATGAATCATAGAACTCTTGTTAGCCACAGATAGGGGTGTCAAATGGGTGAGTTTGGGTAGATTTAGGGTGGGCATAATTGGGTTAGGTATATAAAACTCATTTACCTATTAAAACCTATTTAACTAATTGCTTCTAACCCAAATCCAATCCAACCTAATTATTATGGGTAAACCCCAACCACCTAATTATTGTTTCATGAAGAAAAAAAGAAACTCATTTAACTAATTGCTCCACTACAAGAGATCATCGTTTCACCACGTGATCCCTGGGTTCATGTGCCAGGGAGGTGACTTCACCGCCAGAAACGGCACAGGAGGCGAGTCGATCTACAACGCCAAGTTCGCTGACGAGAACTTTGTGAAGAAGCACACTGGCCCCAGAGTCCTCTCCATGGCCAATGCTGGTCCTGGAACCAACGGATCTCAATTCTTCATCTGCACCACCAAGACTGAGTGGCTTGACAAGAAGCACATCATGTTCAGCCAAATCATCGAGGGCATGGACCCTGAAATGTCTGAGGGCTGGGTTTCTTTTTTCTTTTTCTTTTTCTTTTTTTTTTTTTAGGAGAAGTGTTGAATTTAGGTATATTGTTTTTACGTTAAATGGGATTCAATGGTTTTTTAGTTAAAACCTAATAATCATTGGGTCTAATTGGTTTGATGCCCATTTAACCCAACTAATAATTTGATGAGTTTGGATTCAATTAGAGTGGATGAGTTTGGGCTTACTTTACCACCCCTAGCCACGGACAAGAGTTGGGTTTTTGATATAAAATAACTTTCTTTTTTGATAAAGATAAAGTTGATGTGCAATAACTTGAGAATCTAAAAGTCATTACCACTACTTATTTGTATTTGATGCTTTTTCTATTTATCTTACTTCAATAAAGCACTTCATACGGTTTTGGTTTTTCTTTTTTCTTTTTTTAATAACAGCTGTGTGGCTTGTGGGCTCGGCTACTTTTCATGGTTTCGTAACCATGAACATACCAAAATAAAAGGAGAAACAAACTGCAGAGATGCAAGTAGCAGGGCAGAACAGTTAGCTTTCGTGATTTGAGAATTGAGAATAGATGTTTATCTATATATATGTTGGGCTCCATGAGAGCTATTCTCCTGACTATTTTTTGACATTTGGATGCTTTGAACTTTTTAGCTGCTGCGAATTAAACTGAGTTTACATTAATTAGTTGCTTGTGTTATCCTCTCTGTGTGATGATGTAAATTTCTTTGTTGATTTTATTTTGATGCATAAGTACTACTTGTCACATTTATTCTCTATATTATGGTATATTCACAGCTGCTTATTTTAACTTTTTAAGTTATTGGTGGGTTGTATGAGTTCTCTTGCGTAATTTATTTCCAAGAATGACACCGTTAGTTGGCAGCCCAATAAAATTCTCGGCAAACAAGTCCAGTCTTAAAACAGCCCAAATATTCATTTAAGAATCAAAGAAAAAGGGCTGGGTTTTAGAAAACAACATCGGCCTTGTAAAAGGAGACTAGGAAGTGGGCTTGGTTCCAAACCCACAGCTAGTCAAAGAAGCCTATGTTGGGACCCACAGGTTCAGGTATGGGAGGACCTTTGCCTTAAACTTTCATGTATAAGTAATTGCAAAAGATAACTCAAAAAAAAAAAAAAAAAAAAAAAAAGATGGAGCCATCAATTGACGTTCCATTACAAATGAGTAAAGTGTTACAACAAAAGAAATAATAATTCTATTTCAAGAGATCCATCTTAAAAAATAAAAGAAAAGAGATTCATCATTTTGCATCTCTTAATTTGTTATGAATAAATCATTGTAAAATATAGAGGTTTCGTGGGAATTTCAGCAATTTTTTTAGTTTTAGAGGTATTTTGGTTGTTTTGGAGATTTCGGAGGTTTTGCAGTCAATTTTAGGTTTTAGGGGCATTTTTGGTAATTTTTATGTTTAAGGGTATTTTTGGCTATTTTAGAGGTTTTAACTTTTAAGTGTATTTTCATTATATTTATTCATAGATTATTGGGTAATTGGGTGGATTGAGTTTTACTAATTGATTAAATTAGGAATAAATGGGTAAATAGGTGTTTATATACTCAACCTATTTATGACTCACTCAAATCCACCCAATTGCCACCCTAGTTTGAGGCAAATTGGGTGGAATAATAAGTATGGGTCAAATTTGCAAGTTGCATGAACAACTTTATGAATGGCAAAATGTGAAGCTAGCCTAGCCCAAAAATAGCTAATTAGTAGAAGTAAAACTTTTTGTTTAGATTTACATTCTTGTACTAATAAAGTAAGATTTACATTGTAGACTAAACAAATGTGTATAATGTATGATTTATATTACTACTACAATGTAAACCTAAAATTACCTTAGCCTAAGGGAAATATCTATAAAAATTTAGAGAAAGAATTTTGCATCAAATGATACCGTATAAGCGGTATCAAAGTTTAATAAGTGAGAGACATGTATACAAAAATAACTACCCACTAACAAATGAAAATATGTGCAGTAAATAGTTATTTTTGTACATTTGTCTCTCTCTCTTTTTTTTCTTTTCTTTTCTTTTGTTCTCTCCCTTGTTGAATTTTGATACTGGTATTATTTAATTCAAAGTACTTCTTCAAGAATTTGAGATCAACCATGCTTATTGAACACCAAACCTCTAATTTTAACTTCAAAGAGCCATGTGGGCCTACAAATCAGTAGTAGACTTTAAACCAAGTCCAGCCCATAGCCCGGAAAGAAAAATCCCTCCTCTTTTTGCCTAGTTTAGTTATCTGAGCTAAAAAGATGGGAAACCCAAACCCATTCAGAAACGGAAAAAGAAAAATTCTCTTCACATTCGGCCAACTATTGTTAGACTAGTGTGTAATCTCGTATATACACCAATACATTTAAAAACAATAACAATTATATATATATATATATATATATAGAGAGAGATAGATGGGTTCAAGTTACACCTGGTGTAACTCTTGTAAAGTTACACCTTTTTTACACTATAGATTTCTAAGAGATCTAACGGTTAAAAAAATATCATTAAATGTTATTACTTTCTACCTCATTCTTAATTAATACCAGCAATTTTTTCTCTCTCCTTATTTAATGTTTTATTATTTTTCACTTGATTAAAGGCACACACCATTTTCAATAACCTAGAAACCATACTAATCTACGAAAAAGCATCCCACCATGGCTAGGCCTCACATTTCATTGTCAAGCAAGTGAAAGCTATAGTATAAAAAAGGTGTAACTTTACCAGAGTTACACCAGATGTAACTTGAACCCATTTCATATATATATATATATATATATATATAGAGATGTAACCTGATGTAACTTGACAAGAGTTGCATCATTTGTAGACCGTAGATTTATAATTGATCTAATGGTTAAAAAAATAGCATTAAATGCTAATTGACTCATCTATCAAGACCTCCATAAACTCCTCGAATGAACCAAATAAATCAACAAGGGATAAAGCATTAGCATTTTTCATCTTTTCAGTTAGATGTGAATTATATGCATCTATGTAAATAGATTTCAGTGGAATTGACAACGATTGAATTAATTTTTTATTTGACAATTCTCCTGAAGTAAACATATACAAGTAACAAACAACATTCCCTGCATTAGCAAACCAACCGATTTATTAATTTTAATTTTTTGTGATGGGAATGTTAGATTGGATGCAAATTGGTGCTTTTTTCTTTGACTCTTTTGTATTCCTAACAGAGAAGTTATACGCTCCACCCAAAATTCCAATTAAATGAAGATACTATAGAGATGTTGTAGTCTAGTGGCTATTCTGTGTTAGATGCCCTGTACGTGAGCTCAATACATGTGCTGGTGGTACTTCTAATAAGTCTTTTAAAAGGATTTCATGTGGCTTTTCGATACCCTGTATGCAAACTCAATACATGTAATGCTGAGCTGGGGGAAAATTGCATTAATACCAATAAAATTACAATGTATCAGTTCCCTAGTTGATTTATTCGGTTCATTGGACGAGTTTATGGAGTAACTGGTAGATGAGAGAGAAAGAGAGAAGGATAGAAGAAGAAGAAAACCGTGGAGGGTGAAAGTATTTATTGACTTTTTGTTTATTTTTAGAAGAGAATTTAATGACTTAATGATATTAGATATGGCATGTCACTAGTGTTTTTTTAACCATTAGATCTAATGAAAATCAATGGTTTAAAAAAGGTGTAACTTTATAAGAGTTACACCAGGTGTAACTTGAACCCATCTCATATATATATATATATATATAAGAGGATTCTTCTATTTGAATTAGACTTTTTATGTGGTTCAAAAATATCCTCATTAATGAATGACAACTTCCCTTAGAAATAAAGTCATAAATGTCAAATAACAAATTTTATTTTGAATTTAAAAAAAGAACTCCTAAAATTTAGGATTTTTTTTTTCCCTTTACATTCATTTTTTTGTTCCATAAAATTTAGCATTTTTTTCCTTTTTCATCCAAATAAAAGTAAAACACTCCGATTTAAAAAATAAAAAACTAAGAGAACTCCTAAAATATAGTCTTCTTTCTCCTCACATTCATCTTATTTTTTCTACCCAAAGTTTTCTTTATATCACACATTCAAAAAAGAAATAACAGTTACTACTTACCTCTAAAATTTATCTTATTTATTTGTTTGAAAAATAAAAAGATATATTTCCAAATTATAATAGATACAAATTATTAACATCTACTCAAAAAATAGAAAAACCTCTAAGCACGCACAACGTGCGTGCTTAGAGGCTAGTATGTGTATATATATATATATATATATATATATATGTGAGTTCAAGTTAAACCTGTTGTAATTTCACAAAAGTTACACCTCTTTTTAATAGTAGATCTTCATTTACATCTAATGTTGAAAAACAAACAAATGTTATGTCACCAATATTCTGTCTAAAAATTAATGAGTTATTTGCCCGCACATTAATTCCTCTAACTACAACGTTCTCTCTCATATTTTATCCCTGTAAACCTTCCAGTATAGAAACCTTATAGATGTGGTGGCAATGCCAGTGAGCAATTTTTCACTACAATAGAACATGAGCGATTTCTTTATCTCACCTCAACCTCAATCTAGCTCTTCCTCACAATCATCTTCCTACTGAAGAGATAAGAATTAAACCGGAGAAAACATAAAAGAAATTATGAGCTCAGTTCAAGAAAGATAGCCTCCTCCTTTCGTCATTAGTCATTCTTTGTTATTGTTAGCTAAAATGTATTTTATGCTTCTAAGAATCTTGCAGTGACCCACCACTTCAATATTCTCTTTATATTAATATTCTCCTCTACTAGTCCACCTAAATAAATTTCCTTCACCTCTTTTTTTTTTCTCCATTTTTTTTTTCTTACATCCTTTGTCAAAACCCAAAATCATATATGTCCATTTTCATTTTGATCTTCCAGTTCTAGATCTAACCTTCATGTTCATTTTTTTTTTTTTTGTATTGGTAGTGCCATGGGTAGCTTGCTGGTTAGATTTCAAATCCACAAACTAAGAAAAAGAAAATAAACAGACTAAATAAAAACTAAAATTAACAGTGTCCAAAATTTCAAAACTCAATATTTTTTTAACATACTTCCTTCTTTGACTATACACGAATTTTAACTTGAAAATTGAAGGGTGATACCATCGAATCAGTATGGGAGCAGAGAGGAAAATGATTGATTACCGTGAGGCATTAAGGGCCTATTTGGTTGTGTTGTTCAAACAACACAACACATATTTCCACGACACTTTTTCAACACACGTATTTTCACAATACTTAAACAACGTTACTAAAACAATAATACCAAACAGGTCCTAAATATGAGTAATTTGAGTAAAAGTAGCTAATTTGGGAAATTAATACTCTACATTAATGATATGAGAGGGTGTTTTTCTCACCCTTAGATTTAGTAAGAATCTATAGTGTGTGTGTGTGTGTGTGTGTGTGTGTGTGTGTGTGTGTGTGTGTGTGTGAGATTTAGAATTTAATTAGATCTAAATTATTCGGTTTTTGCACCCAATAATTTGCTTGCCACGAAAATTAAAAAGTTAGATGGGACACATGGCACAAAATTTAACCCCAATTAAAATTCAATTTAGAATATAATTGAATTTAAACTCTTTGACTTTTGCACCTAATAATTCACTTGACACACAAAATTAAAAATTAGATGAGACACATGGCGCAAAATTATACTTCAATTTAGAATTTAATTGGATTTTCTCTTAGCTATATGTATATATAAAAGTTGAAATTAAACTTGGTGTAAGAATTACAACTTGCACATTTTTTAAGCCATGAAATTTTAAAATATGTAATGTTTTCTCATTTTACATATACTAATATATAATCCGTGGTAACGCACGGAAACAATCAACAATAGTGATGATAAGGTGAATTTACCTAAGTAAGTGAAATAATCATCTTGGCCTCTATAATGGGTGTTATTATGCCTGGCACCCAAATTAAAAAAATTAAAATGACGCTCAGCTCAAGATTAAACTACAATTAAAACTAATTTGAATAATATTCTTTCAACTAATATTTATATTAGTTTCATTGATAAAATTCATTGAGAAAAAGAAAAGGCAATTAGCACTGTGTTTGCAAGTTAGAGTGTTGAAATATTTATATTAGTTTCATTTATAAGATTCATTGAGAAAAAGAAAGGTAATTATCACTGTGTTTGTAGGTTGGAGAGAGAGAGAGAGAGAGAATGTTGTTGTAACATTGTTTGTGTTTAAGGAACAAGTTAGACAGTTTTGAAATGTTTTAGACCTAGTTAGCATTAGCCCAAACCTCAAGTAGATTAGTAAAATTTACCCTTAAATAAATAAAAGAAACATGTATACATCTTATACATCTTATATGTTACGTATGACTAAAGAAACATGATATACATCTTATATAGACTAGAGCTAAGTCTTACCCTACTATGTGATACTTATGTCCTTTACATTGAATTTGTCACTGATAAACAAACTACAGGTCAATGGCAACATTATAGCCAAGAGTAGTCATTTGAAAAGACTTTGCTATACAAATATGATTATCCCTACATTGAGTTGAGCTGAAAAAGTATTAGATCTACAAAAGAATTGCTAGAGCTAAAAAAAATATGACCAAAGATAAATGAATGCGCAGCATGAGGAAGGAGAATAATTGTAGAAGATTTATAGTCTTTTAAGTTTTGTAACGGTTATATCAACGTATATGAAAGGTTGGAGAGAAAATAAAAAATTGTCTACTCATATGCTAATTAAAAAGGAGAGAGAGAGAGAGAGAGAGAGAGAGAGAGAGAGAGAGAGAGATGGAGAGGAAAAAAAACAAGTTTTTATTCATATGCTAATTAGAAGGGAAAAATGAAGGAGAAATAATCAAAATTAACATTTTGAATTTTCAGCATGGCGTGAATTTGGCCGGATCGACGCAACAGCAGTAATTTTATATTTTTTTAAATGGTAAACGAATGTGACTAATGATCATAAAATGAAGAAAATTGGTGATAAGAATTAAGATAATATCAAATGCATGGTTAAACAACAACAAAAATATATAAATCTTCTTTCTCAAAAAAAAAAAAATATATATATATATATATAAATCTTTTTTTGAGTAAAAAAAAATATATATATATATATATATATATATAAATCAAACTTATAGGTAGTTTGTCAATTTGTCTCACTTATCAAAACTCTATGAGCGTGAAGGCAACAGGGGGCTTGACTTTTCAAAAATCCTTCATTCCTATCATAATTTAGGTAAAATAAATAAATTTGGATATAAATTTAAACAATGCCCAAAATTATAAATTTAAATAATGCCCCTTTAGATTTTTACTAAAAACATGTTATGCATTTATACAGTTGACTAATGCATTTTTTGTTCCTTCAATTACTCTTACTAGTATGTAACTTATGCTTACGCGGCACAGGAATGATGAATTGTAGTGGTGCTATTGATGTTAGTTTAGGTTATTAAATATATAAGACATTAGTTTGACCAAGACAATTGGAGATACTAAAATGATTTTTCCTTGGAATTTTAATAATATTGGTTACACCAAATTTCTCATTGCACTGCTGTATATAATTTTGATAATCACTATTAAATATTACATATACAATATCAATTCACTATCATTGTTCGTGAAATTCTACTAAATACAACACAAAATAAAAGAATAAATTGGTTCAATGGTATCTCCTAAATTGAATGAGGATAAGTGCATGGGATCATTTAGCTCAATTATAATTTATTACGTTCAAGATCTTTGTAAAGTTGTGATTTACAACTATTTTATGTTGGCTTTGATTCCGTGCCAAATTTGTTTATAATTTTGTTCAATTTTATGTACCCTGTATTTTATGTAGGATGTCATTGTAAGAGTTGTGTGTGAGAAAGAGTGGAAAAATTCAAGGCAAATTGAAGACCAAAGAAGCTTTCCCAGGTAGCTCGCGAGAAGCCTTCCTGTGAAGTGAAGCTATGTGCTTAGCACGTAACTGGAATGCGACGAGTCATGACAATTAGTGACAGCTGGTTTTCGCGAGTGCCTTGCGGGTAAGGCCTTCCCACGAGATATCCGCAAAACATTCTGTTTTACTATTTTTTCATATCTAATATACCTTATCTCTATCCACACTATAAATACTCACATTACCCACATATTGAAATGAGTGCTTTCAAAGAGAAAACCCTAACCACAACCTTTGAGATTTAGAGATTGTTATACCCACAATCCTCTACACAATCCATTGTGATTTTCCTCAACTCCTATCACTCTATTTCCAAATCCTTGAGAGGTTGATAGCCCAAACTGATGTCGCGAAAGCCAGAAGAAAAGCATACACGATTCTCTCTTAATGAAACAGAAACTAAACTGTTAGTTCCTGGGTAGTAAACCTCGAATCCACGAGGGGTTCCTTGAATCCACAAGGTGATAGGTCTTGAATCCACCAGAGAACCCAAAAGACACAAGTCTAAATTTTTATTGATAATAAACTATGAAAAACGTTTATAGACTTAAGGGCCTATTTAGAGACTCCTTAAAACTTGACTGACAAGAAAATATAATCTAAATTAACTTCTAATTGATACCTAACTATAACAGGAATCAAATTTGATCTAAAAAACCATTAAATGCACCTAAAAATAAGGAAATAAATCATCTAAACCTAAAATAACATTTTTTTACATAAAAATATCAAAAATAATAAATTACAATAATTAAATAGTAAAATGTGTCCTACATTAGACCCCTCCACTTGAAACAAACTCGTCGTCGAGTTTATCTTTGAAATCTAAAATCTCCCATGCCAAGAGAACAAATACTTTGAATACTTCATCTTCTTTGTCTTCTTGCCAAACTTAAAAGTCATTAATTGGGCAACTTGAACTTCTTCTCCCTTGATCTTCATGTAATTGATAATATTCACCAAATAAGAGTCAATGATCAAGTCAAATCTTTCTACCCCAATAAAATCAATAAACTTTGTTTCGGTGTTTCCCAATAATATAATAGGAGTTTGAATGTTGCAATCATCTAACTTGATTTCATCGAGATCGTTGACAACTTCCTCTATAATTTCTTCTTTAGTGGTCTCTACTATCTCAACCTCAAGATCTTTCTCTATAATGGGGTCCTCATTAATCTCCTCCACAATCTTGATTTCAGGTTCTTCTTCTATAACAAGGCCTTCATTAATTTCCTTAGAAAACTCTATATTTTGTTCTTTGACTTCTCCATATTCTTTAAGAACAATATTTTCTTTAACATGTAATTCTTTCTTTAACGGTGGAATATTTGGCTCTTCAAAATAATTCAAGTATGAATTTTTTGGCCAATAATAATCGTGTATTGTATACGACAAGATTTCTTCACAATCCAATGGATAAAATTTGAAAGCAAGCATCTTTTTCATCCTTGGCCATGATCAAATTTTGTCTTTACCTTGTCGGATTCTATTAGATTGTACTCGTTCCCACCAACATAAGGCATACTTACTAAGTTTATACAAAGCAAGTCCAACTTTTCTCTCATAACAAATATTCTCATAGTCAAATAAATCCTCTAGATCAAGCAACCAATCAAGAAAATCTTCTTTTAAAAAATAATCATTAAAACTTGCAATTCTCTTATAAGGTCTATATGAAATTTGCTTATCAATAGGTTGCCCGTGAGTTATGTCTCCACTGTAGTTATCCCTATTATTTCCATTCTTCAACGGCGCCATCCTAGCATAGATATTTGTGAATGCTTGTTGTACGTCACGTAATACTTGCTAAGTTATTCGTCATTGTTGTGGTGGTGGTTACCGTCTCCCTGGTTAGCAATCAGACCAGGGTAAGTCAAAAATTTGATACCAAATAATGTCGTGGAAGTCAAAAGAGAAGCACACACGATGCTCTCTTGATGAAACAGAAACTAAATTGTTAGTTCCTGAGTAGTAAACCTCGAATCTAGGAGGGGTTCCTTGAATGCACAAGGTGATAGGTCTGGAATCCACCAGAGAACCCAAAAGACACAAGTCTAAATTTTTATTGATAATAAACTATGAAAAACGTTTACAGACTTAAGGGCCTATTTAACGGCTCCTTAAAACTTGACTGACAAGAAAATATAATCTAAATTAACTCCTAATTGATACCTAACTATAACAGGAATCAAATTTGATCTAAAAAAACCATTAAATGCACCTAAAAATAAGGAAATAAATCACCTAAACCTAAAATAACGTTTTTTTACATCAAAATACCAAAAATAATAAATTACAATAATTAAATAGTAAAATGTGTCCTACATCACAAACACTTACCACACCCATTCTGAGTGTAAAGTGAGGCTTTGGTATCTGCTGGGAAGTATTGGAAGAAACCATTTATTTGGTGGATGCAATCGAGTTGAATTGCATGATCTGGAGAGCTAGAGAAGACAAGGCTTGGCAGAGTTAGTTGGTAGCAAGAGCTTGGAGGGCTCAAGTACATGGGGTGGACTAGGTTTGGAGAGTCTTTTATTATTCGTGTACTCTAACTTATTCTTTAGTGGATCGATTTACCGCTTGGAGGGTGGCGAAGAGGTTTTTCGTCGAGTACTTCAGTTTCCTCTTCGATAACACATCAGTGTGTTTTCTTGTATTTGCATTCTTTTTCCCTACTCTTTTAACTTTCATTTTACCGTTGTGATTTGATGAATATGGCTTAGAGTAAAATCAACCGAACCCTAAGTTTTAATTTGAGGATCTAAATAGCTCTTGTGTTTTAACACATATTTAAGCTTTCAATCTTCATATATAAAATATCTAAATAGAACCTGTATGAAAAATATACTCATTAGTCCGGGAAAAAAATAACAAAAATCTAAACAATTTAATTTGTATGAAAAACTAACAAAGGCAAAACCTAATTTTGATTCTAATCAAATTTATATATATATATATATATATATATATTGTAAGGACCAACTTTGAAATCCTAGCCCAAAAAGTATATGGACTTTTGCCCAAAAAGCCCAAAACAATAAGTTTGTAGAGAATGGGTTGGAAAACTAGGCTTTAATGAATTAAGAAACAAATAAACAGATCTTGATGACAAAGAAAGGAAAATAACGAACTTTTACTAAGGAAAAATGTCCTCAGCGGAGTCTGAGGAGACTGATTCTTATGTATTGCTTTAGAAATTTGATTACAAGTCTAGTTCTAGATTGCTACAATATTTCTTTCTTGATTTTTCGATCCCCCTTCCTTCAGGGGTCTCTTACATTATATATCTCCCTCCTAGTGATCTTGGCTTTCCACTTGTTGATCATCCAAGCCATTACTTGAGTGCCTATCCCATCAGACACCCCTTTTGACTTTCTGTGAGTTGCAGTAACCAAGGCAGCACTGTTCATGAATCTTTTCCAAATAAATGCGACTAGAAAGTTAGCTGTAAGGCATTCACTGTGGTGGCAACAGTTTTTCCTTAGGTATCTCCTAGCTTCCACTCTCTAGTACCCTTGAGATGTACGTCCCTGCCACTAGAGATTCCTAGAAGGTAGCCTTGATCATTAGGATCTACATTAGATCCATGTTTAGCCTATCCGATGAGGTATTCCTCCTCGGACCACCTTCCCATTAATATCATACTCATGAAACTATGAGCTTAAACCACTTAATAATATTTAATCGTCCTCAGATCACCTGTGTTCTTGGCCAAGGCCCAAGGCCCAATACCAGATTTGGGCCTTTACCCCTACATATATTATTACTTAAGTTATTTATATTGGACTTCTTGTTTTCTATACTAAATTAATTCACTTGACACAAAAAATTTTAAAAATTAGATTAGATGGGAAACGTGGTGCAAAAGTAAGCTCTAATTTAAGGGTTTGGCTTATCTCTAGTATTTTTTTAACTGGAATTTCATTTTGTTTTAATGAAAAACTGCCACATTACCCGCTAACTAAATAAAATGTGGAGATTAAAACTCACTACCACTTGCTATTGTGTATTTAAAACAAAAGGACACATTCAGTTAAAAAAGTACTGGAGGTAAACCAAACCCTTAATTGAAATCTAATTTTTACACTAAATTAACTTGGCACAAAAATTTAAAAGTGTAGACCAAATGAGACACATGGCGAAAAATTAGACTTAAATTAAATTCCAATTTAAAATTCAATTTAGAATTTAATTGAAGTTAGACTCTTTTGACTTTTGCACCTAATAATTTGCTTGACACAAAAATTTAAAAATTAGATGAGACATGTAGCATAAAATTAGACTTCAATTCAGAATTTAATTGAATCTTCTCTCTTTTTTGTCTATATATATATATATATATGAGTTAAATAAATAAATAAATAAAACCTAGAAAAAGCCTGATCTGAATCTCATTCGTGATACCATAAGCCTTTGTAATCAAATGGTCTCTGTTCTTTTGAAATATATATGGTATTAATTAGTTTAGCAATATATATATATAGGATTAATTAATTTCATGCTCAATGAAAAAAAAATATTATAGGATCAAAAATAAAATTAATCAAAATTTGGATTTGAGCCATGTTCCAACTTTTGACATGGGTAACCCCAGTTTGAGTAATAATATCACACTATTCAATTCAGCTAGACTCTACTTTTTGCCTTTAATGCCACTTGCTAGCTTAGTCCAAAAATACCTAGTGCAAATATCCATGTAACACTCATTGACTCTCCCAAAAAAAAAAAACAAAAACAAAAACAAAAAAAAACAAAACAAAAAACAAAACAAAACAATCTATGTGTCACACTCACACTCTTTCTCCCCAAATATTTTCCACTAAAAGTTTTAGCGCACACAAAAAACAAAAATGCATATTTACTAAAGAAGTAAATTAAAGTGGTGGAAGAAAGAGAGTTTCCCACCATCTTAGCCGTTGGTGAGAAGTGTAAAGGGAGTGGCAAAAAGAGAGCCATGCCATTATAGAAAAACGTTTTACAAAATGAGTATCCAAATTTACCTAACCCTCATCTCCTTCTCCCTTAAATCGACCCCACCTCTCTTTCTCTCTCACACCCCTCCCTTGCTCTCTTTAAAACCAAACTAAACACCATCTCTTCTCTTATAAAGCTTTGTTAGTTTACTTGCTTGTCTTTTTAGTCAGGAAGTGTTTAGCTAAGGTTTTAAGCCAACCATTTTAAACAGCACAACTTCTAGTTTCTTACCCTTTCCTTCTTTGTTTCCTCTGCAAATATTCCACATTTCTTGGAAAATGATGGAGGCTTTGTTCCTCAATTTTTCCTCAGTTCCACCGATTAAACTCTTAAGAATACCCAAAAAGCGTGATCGGTGCTTCTTGAGGAGGAATAGGAGTGTGGTGTATTGCCAAGAGAGTGGTAATGTGGTAAAGCCTACTGGGATTTCTTCGGTTTTTGCCGAGAGAGCTGCATTAGTGAGCACGGATCATAGTGCAGCTTTGAGAGATGCAGGTAGCTTGATTTTGTCCCCAAATGGGAATAGCCAGGCTGAGATTGCAGTGAAGGATTTGGTGCCATATGGAGGACCAACCACCTCTTTGGTAGAGATGCATGATGGTATTGGAATTGTCAAATTTCTTAGAGGGAAGGGGTTTCTTATCACTGGTGGAACTGGATTTCTAGCAAAAGGTATATATGTTTTAAGGCATTGTCCATGAACTTTGTTTATGCGTATTAATTTTTTTTTTATTTTTTATCATCGATTGATAATAACATGTGTTTTCTTCTGTTCAAAAAAATCAGTTCTTATTGAGAAGATTTTAAGGACAGAGCCCGATGTTGGTAAAATTTTTCTTTTGATAAAGGCAAAAAACAAGGAATCAGCACGGGAAAGATTGAAAAGTGAAGTACGTTCTTTATAACGCCATCTGATAAAGGTTCATTTTTTTAATGATCAATTTGATAAATTTCATTTTGTTGTGTTTCAGATCATAAATGCTGAGCTTTTCAAGTGTCTCCGACAAACCCACGGAAAATCCTACCAATCCTTCATGTTGAGCAAGATAGTTCCTGTGGTTGGGAATATCTGTGAGTCTAATCTTGGCTTCGATGAAGATTCAGCAGATTTTATTGCAAAAGAAGTCGACGTAATTGTAAATTCTGCAGCTAATACAGCGTTTGATGAAAGGTTATGACCTTTCTTTATTAGAAGTTCATGTTTATCAGTAACCTTGTAATTTTTCAATTTATGTTATAGAATTTTGAAATTATGGTACTGCATGCAGATATGACGTTGCTATAGATATCAACACAAGAGGACCTTGCCACCTGATGGGCTTTGCAAAGAAGTGCAAGAAACTAAAGCTCTTCTTGCAAGTATCAACAGGTAAGTTAAAATATTCAGCCAAATAAAAAAAGAAAAAAAAAATGAAAGGCACATATGGGGACTAGAATGATTTTTAAGGGTCTATTTGGAGCACATATCCTATTTTGTGTTAAGCATATATTCATTTCTTCATATACAGCTTATGTTAATGGTCAAAGACAAGGACAAATTATGGAAAGGCCATTCAGTGTTGGTGATACTATAGCAGGGGAACTATCAGAAATTTCATCAAGACCCTTCCCTGCATTGGACATCGAAGGTGAAATAAAGTTGGCTTCAGATTTCATGGAAGCTTCTGAAGTCAAGTCACTGGCTCAAAAGCTGAAAGAGTTGGGCCTAGAAAGGTGATGAGTTACTTCTCTCTTCTTTGCTCTTTAGTACCTTTTTTTTTTTCTAAGGAGGAAAGAGAAATAATTTTAGTACAAAATTAATACTTCACTTTTTGAATTTCTAATATGAAGATAGTTGCTAATTTATCAGGGCCAAAATATATGGATGGCAAGATACTTATGTGTTCACAAAGGCTATGGGAGAAATGATGATCGACAAATTGAGAGGAGAAATACCAGTTGTTATTATTCGACCTAGCGTGATTGAGAGCACTTGCAAAGAGCCATTCCCTGGATGGATGGAAGGAAATAGGTACTTATCTCCTATTCAGAATCTGTATTAACCTATAGAATGCAAAAAGTAATTGGCTCTGATACAAGCTATCTCACAGGATGATGGATCCTATAGTGTTATACTACGGAAAAGGGCAGCTCACAGGTTTCTTGGTTGACCCAAATGGAGTACTCGATGTGGTAAGTAAATATTTTGTATCTTTTTTGGGAAAATGTGAATAGTTGTATTATTAAACTAGAAGATATGAATTTGTTGTGATTTTGGCTCGGCTGCCTGGTTCATTATAGTTAGGGAAAAGAGGTTAACAGACGTGTGAAGCATAAAGTTTACGAGTTCAATTCAATTCATGTAACTCGTAATTGTGGTCATTAACAAGTTGTTCCCCTGACATGAATGCTTGCAGGTCCCAGCAGACATGGTTGTTAATGCAACCCTGGCAGCCATAGCAAAGCATGGAGTGGCCCAAAAACCAGACATCAATGTATACCAGATTGCTTCATCTGTTGTAAATCCGCTAGTTTTCAATGACCTGGCGAAACTGCTTTATGAATACTACAATTCGTCTCCGTGCATGGACTCAAAGGGTAGGCCAATCAAAGTTCCATCTATGAAGCTATTTAGTTCCATGCAAGAATTCTCCACTCACCTATGGGGTGATGCTATTCGGCGAAGTGGGTTGACAACTATACCCCCTTCAAAAGGGAAATTGTCTCAGAAACTCGAAACTATCTGCAGAAAATCAGTAGAACAAGCGAAGTACCTAGCAAACATATACGAGCCATACACATTCTATGGTGGAAGGTAAGTAACTAGTGATAGCGCACTGTGACTTTTACATGACATTAAAGTCAATCAAACACATTTTTAACTAGAAAATCAAAGAGCACATATCATGTGGAAAAAAAAAATGGTTTAGTACACACTTCTAACTAACAACTGCGAAACAGGTTTGATAACAGCAATACTCAAAGATTGATGGAAAGCATGTCCGAAGAAGAGAAGAAAAGATTTGGGTTTGATGTGTGCAGCATAGATTGGAGAGATTATATCACGAATGTCCATATTCCAGGTCTATGGAGGCATGTCATGAAGGGAAGAGGAATGTGTTGCTAAACACCATTCTTCTTGTTATACATGTAATCACAAGTCAAGTCCTGAAACTAGTTGGCTTAAAGACAATGTCACTTCTGTTTCTTCTTTTAGAACCTGTTAACTAAGTGGGTAAAAAGGTGTTACCTTAACTTCTTGGTGTACTTATTTATATTTAAGCTTCTATATATAATCAATGCCTGTGTCTTTTTCCAGTTCTGTAATTCTGCATGCATTACGTATTATTTGGGTCATTAATATACATCTAATGTTTGTTTGTTTGTTTTTTTTTTTTTTTTTTAATCTGTCTATATATTTATTCTTGACTAAATTGCAATTTACACATTTAAATTTTAGAGTAATTAATTTTGACTTTATCCCTTAAAAGTTTTAAAATTTTCATCCATACCCCTAACGTTATGTATAATTTGGATTTAAGTCCTGATCCACTCAATGGAACATGTGATGGAGAATGATCTAAAAGTAATAGGTGAAAATTTGGTTGTTTCTAAACACTTACTAAAATTGGTGAAAATGAGGAAAAACTCTCAATGGCTTGATTCTTGCTGCTAATGAGATGAGATGTGATTTATGGAACAACAAAACTCTCAATGGCTTGATGGGATACGTGACTATCATGGAAGGAATTTTACAAAATAAAAATTACAAATTGTAGTACAATACAACAAATTATCAAAAAAAAATTCCAACAGTTGAGTTTCAAATCTTTCATATGTGAAAACAAAATTAAATAAATTAATAAAATATTAGATTAGGATTGACCACAACTAAAAACAAAAAATATTGTGAAAATATTGTCACATTTTATTGTATGACAAAATTTAATTACAAAATTGGTTGTAACCTTAGACTACAAAATTTGTTATAATATTTCTTTATTGGAGGTAAATTTTGACAAATCCACCATTATATTTCATCTTCTTCTTATATCTTTCATGCTTGCAAAATTTCTAGAAAATTAAAAATCAATAATTATGTCATCAATAATTTTTTTTAAATTCCAAGTTTTTGTGGTTTAAAATTATGCATAATATATGCACTTTATTTCCTTAAAAAAAATTATGCATAATATATCAGCTTATAGATCATATAGTAAATAATATTTGATTGATACAAAATTTGGCATGTGTATTAAGAGCATGTAGCACATGTAATTCAAAGGTTAGAGGTTGGCGAGTCAGTAAATTTTCCTTACCCAACCGACCTATATTTAATATATATTTTTAAAAAATATAATATAATTTTATTATTTATTCTTTTATTTATCAACCGAGTTAGGATAGAGTTATATGATATCCTACTAACTTTGAAGCACTAATAAAATAGTTTGTGTTAGTTTGGTACTAGGCTCAAGCTTATTAGGTTATAAATTTGCCCTTATTTGTATCAATGTTGTTTGTATTGATATTGTTTGAATGCTCAATTAATTTTTTTTTTTTTTAATTCCAACCAGATCTAGGTGGGCTAGGTTGGGTTAGATCTTTTTTCAACCTGATTGACTATGGTGGGTAGAATTGAGAATACTCCTCAACCCGAAGAAAAATATTAATTATGATTGAATTGTTTATGCTATGGGTATACCAAAAAAGAAAGTTAAAACAATAACAAATACATTAAGTTGTAAAAGTTGATACTTTAAATACCGATAACATTCACTTAATACTTTAGGGACTAAAGCACTGGTAGATAAATATTAGGCACTAACAATATAATATCAGCATGGATTAGAGTTTAGGTTTGAATCCCTTATAAATGGGCAATTTAAGTATGATTTAAATTTCTTCAAGAATATTTAATTTAAATTAGTATTTATTGAATCCCTTATAAAAATTTAAGTCAATTCATTGTAGAAAAAGGTAGAAAGAAGTGTTTTAGTACAATGACATAATATTGAAAATGATAATGGGAATATTCACTAGCATAATATTGTCAAAATGGAAATGTAAAACCAAAAAAGAAAAAAAAAAAAAAAAAAAAAAAAAAAAAGAGAAGCGTCAAAATTAACAAAGGCATTATATTGTCAAAATTAACAAACACAATATTGTCATAATTTTTTTCTTTTACAAGCTCAAGAGTTTATGCCTAACATTTCAAAGAAAATATTGGATTCAATCCAATTTCACTTGAAGTACATTTTTTTCTTTTTTCCGCACCATTTGAGGAAATACAATTATCTTTCTCCAGACATGCATGTTGAGATGTTATGGCCAACATGCTTGCAAAGGCCACAAGATTTCTTTTTCTTTTCTAATTCTCTTCCACCTGTCATTCGTTTTTGCTTCGGGTGACCTTTTGTCTTAGAGAGTGGAGGACAATTAATGAAGCAATCTCCATCAATCACATCATTAATATGAGCATCAACCATATTTTCCTTAGAATTCTAATGATTTTAATTGACAATGTAATATCTAAACTGTAGTGCGAATCCTATATATCTAGTTGTGGGTCATTGACTTATCCTCAACTTGCAAGTTATTTTTTCTTTTTTTGACATTGGTGAGATAATGTTTATACCTACTTGACAACAGATTATGTTATTGAAGAGATTACAAAAGTTGGCTTTGTCGAACCTACCCCTATTCAAGCTCAAGGATGGCCAATGGCTCTAAGGGGCCATGACCTAATTGGTATTGCGGAAACAGGGTTAGGGAAGACACTTGCCTACCTCTTGCCTGTCATTGTCCATGTTAATGCCCAGCCAATTCTTTGTAAGGGTGTAATGTTTGGGTTGATTTATTCTTAATATGATCTTGATATGCCTCTGTTTATATTTTGTCAATCTCTGGAAATATGTTTCGTTGATCCCCATTATAGTTACTATAATTGATAAGAGTTAGGTGTTTATGTCTTTTTGTCTAGATTGTGTGTTCTTGAACATTGGGTTATTGTTTTATTCTATCAGGTTTTCCCTTCTAGCTTGAAATAATAGAAAGAAGGTCCAACCGTCCAAGGTTGGGTAGTCTTTGCTCTAATGTCCTTTGCCTAATTAAATTTATATGTATACTATTGTAATTTTTACATTATAATAATAAATATAATAATATAAATTTATATATATGATGTGGTAAATTTTATATTATTTAATAAGTACAAATAAATCTATTTCTTACATATTATGTAACAATGGTATAATAGTCAATTTATATAAATTACATTTTCCATCCTTCCATTTTTCTCTCCAACCAAACAAAAGAACTTTCTACCCTCTCACTTTTTCACCCCTCCAACCAAATACATAAGAGAGAAAACTAAATATTTTTCATCCTCTCACAATTTTCCATCCTCCTATTTTTCCACTCCTCCATCCAAACAAACCCTTAGAATTCCAAAAGGCGTGAAAGGAAAAACGAAAAAGAAAAAAAGGGACTTTTTTATTTTTTATTTTTTATTTTTTTTTGAGAAAGAAGAAAAAAAGGGACTTGATGGTATGATCTTCATCATATAGAATAGAAGCCACAATCTTTGTACTTCAAATTTACAAAGACATTGATATATTCTAAGCATGTTGTAAAGTTTTTTGTGAATAGACATGAACAAACACAAGGTTAGTGATGTTGCTGTTTGCTGGCTGTGGCTGTTTAAGGGCAGTTTAGGATGTAAAAATATTGTATATTTTTTGTGATGTACAAAATCTTGTATATCTTTTGTTGGGAACTTGTGATTTTGTGATGTAAAAAATCCTTAAGTATATGCTTGTTTATGGAACTTGTGATGTTTGTCATAGCAAGAAGTTGTGATAGCAAAGGAAAAAAAAAAAGCTTATGGTTGCGTTTTTAAAACGTGGCTATAGTTTCTACCAATGTAAGAGTCTTTAAGCTGAAAGATGCTTTATAGCCGCGTTTTTTAAAAACGCAGCTATAGGCCCAAAGCCTACAGCTGCGGTTTAAAAAATGCGGCTATAGACCTGCTAGTGCTATTGCTACATAGTATAAGCTTGGTTTGTAAACGTGGCTATAAACCCCTTTTTTGTAGCGCTATCGATTGCCATGCCAATGCTACCACCACAATTTTTCATACCATCAATGGATGCAGCGAGCGAGGCTAACTTAGAAACTTATAAGCAACTTGCATGAGTCTTAATAAGTTTTATAAATTGATGTGTCATAAACTATAAAAAAATTTATTTATAATATTATTTATTAGGAGTTTTTTTTTTTTATTTTTAAGAATCAAATTTATTTATTATGAGTTAAAACAACACAAATCATATTTATTATCACGTCAATATATAAACATTTTTGTGATAAACTTAAGAGGAAAAAACGTGTGATAAGCTGTGATTTATGAAGCTTATGGTAGAACATTAGAAGTAGGATGAAGGATATTATTATTATTATTATTTTGGGAAGAGAGTTAATTTAAAGTTTGAACCTGTGACACGGGAAAGGAGCAAGGAAAGGTGTCATTCGAGCTACAAGTTGCCCACTGATGAACAAATAATTTTTATCCTCCAACATCCTTATGAATAGAATGAAATGATTAAATAATAAAGTCATTGTGTGTAAGGTAAAGGTTGGTTGAAATAGTACAGCGAGACTCATGAATTGCGCCAAAAAGTGTAGTAAAGCCCATAAATAGTAATAAAAATAAACTAAATAGTAAAATAATTTTAATTTTTAATCTCCACTCAAACGCACGCTGAACGAATAGAATGAAAGTAAATAAGTATAATGAAAAAAGAAGAAGAAATGGAATTAAATAATACCAAGCCATCTTTGTTTTAAAAGAGAGTTATGAAATAAATTCATGACTTTGAAAACTAGAACAGTTAAAGAACCCAAAAAAGTGTTTGATTTTTTATTTTTATTGGATGAACCACTGATTTTTATCTGACCCATTAGGGTCCACTATCATGATAATGGCTTAAAAATATAGATCATTGGTGCAAGACAAGATCTAGGATTCAACTACAAAAATTGTGTAGGAAAAATAATGGGATATTATTAGGTAAGGTAATGCAAATGAGGACAAAATTTAGTTACAAATTTGATTGTAGCCAATGGCTACAACTACACTCAATATTTTTTTATTATTATTAGATGTGAATTTTCAAAAATCCACTATTGGATTACATTTTCTTCTTATATTCTTCATACTTGCAAAATTTTCGAAAGATTAAAGATTAATAGCTATGTCATTAATTAAATATTTAAATTTTACGTTTTTGTAGTCTAAAATTATACATAAAGAAATAAGTTGAATAATAGATAACATTTTATTAGCGTGAGATTTGACATGCATGATAAGAACATAAATAACATACAATCTAACAGATAAATTTTCAAAATATGTAACTATATTAATTTGTTTAGTGGGAGTTATAATCATTGACTACACAATTAAGTTTGTAGCCAAACTTTGTCATGTAAACATTACAAGAAATTTGTATTTTTTTTATAAAAAAAAAAAATCATTATAGGCATTTTAGTCAAAACTTCGTTAAACTTCATTCCATTCCCTTCAATTCCTTCTCCAATTATTCCCAACTTTGAGGAAAATGAAAATATAATAAGTTTTTTTTTATGGAAAATGAAAGAATGACTATTCCATCATGCTTAAACTTTTAAGTAAGGGAATGACATTTCTATGATTAAACTCCCAAACACAAGAATGTAAGGAAAATTTATAAAAGATTCTTTCTATTCCACTCCTTTCCACCTCTCATATACATAAAAGCAAGATCACAAGAATTAGATACACTGGGAGAGTTGTTTGCAAGCTATAGATCTCTGAAATGAAATGATCCATTAAAATTAAAATGGATAGAAATACTTTGACTTGATCTATATGGGATGTTAAAGATGCTGATGTTAGATCTTAAGACGCCTTCTATGGGATGTTAAAGATGCTGATGTTAGATCTTAAGACGCCTTCTATGGGATGTTAAAGATGCTGATGTTCCAAGCTTAACAGAAGGCTTTGTAATTATTAGGTATTTTTCTTATCATACTAAAGTTAACTGCTCTAATTGGTTGGTCACTTTGTTGTTATTTGTTGGTTTTTATATTTTTATTACCTTTTGAAGGTTTGTTTACTTGTATAGCTTGAAATGACTGTGTAAAATATATTCTGTTATTTTTATTACTGTATTCTATAATTTGAAGAAAGAGAAACCAGAACAGTTTAACCAACAGTGTGGAGGAGATACCTACTATTAGGATCATAATAGAAACCACTGATGGAGCCATCACTACAAGAGAAACAAACATAGTAAAAACCAGCTATAGTTAACCCACAGTCTGTCCCAACATTCACAAAATATTGCTCTTTCCATCTCTGCACCAACAAAACAAAATAGGCACATTAGTACTTCATATGGCAAGCTCCTTCACCAAACGATGAAATAATTGAGACTACGTTACCATAAATATGTATGGATAGTTACTCAGGTCCAAATTTTTGCCACCATCAAATTCCACTTGACTCTGAAAAGAACAGAACTAATTAACAGAGCAGATCATATACTGCACTTTTTTTTGATAAGTAGAGCAGAGCATATACTGCACATGGTGAACAAAAAAGTTCCAAATCTTTACCTTAAAGGGAGAAAAGGATGGAAACTTGTCCCAGTGCTTTTTATCATCCTCTGGCCTGTCAAGAGATCATCCAGTCAGCATTGGATTTTTTTGTCCAAGATCACTGTTGTTTAAAAAGTCTTCTATGATAAAATAGATGGATGAGGAGAGGAACATATGTCACTTCCCATTTGCCAATGAAGAAAGTATAATTTATCGTATCAACAATCTCCCCTTCCCAGAAGGTCACTACCTGACATAATCATAAATGAAACAAAAAATTCTCCACAAACAAAGAAGGCAAATTGCCATATTTCAACTAGAGTAAACAAGGGGGTCATGACACCTTAGCAGTTGTCTGAATGAAGTGCCAGTTGCATATCAAGATTCAGGCATGCTATTCAGCCCAGTTTCATTAGGTTGAGAAAATATAACCAAACAATTTATGGCCAAAAGTACAATTGCATCACATATTCTGTTACGGAGCATTCATGTGTACATCATGCTGATAAAAAAAGTATAAAACAAAGAGTAAAATTTGAATTTGAGCAACTGAAATTCACGGCTGCTGCAACCAAAGAAGATGGAGAATGCATGATAACAATCAATTAGGTAAACATGGCAATTAAGGAGAATCACACAAGAATCAGAATATTGAAAGGCCAGTGGGGGAAGAAACCTCTTGATCAGCTGCCTCTTAAAAAACTATTGTTAACCTACTTATGAGATAAGTATTGTAGACAGAAGTTCACAAAAACTCTGTATCTGCTTAATTCTTTTATGGTGCATTCACATTTTTCTTTTTATTAGTAAATTACACATGCACCAGGTGGGTCTTGAACCCACAACCTCACCCCCATTCTGCTCTTAAAAGGGGAGAAGGTACTATCTGAGTTAAAGGCCTAGAGGCTAGAGCTCATTGGCCATTGTGTTTTTACATTCATAAGTCACGTTTTTAGCACTATCCTCCATATAACAGAGAACACACACACACACACACACACACACAAAAGAATTATTAATGTTTCTGGTGGTTGTTAAATGAAAAAACCAAATTGAAGAAGTGCTTACTGGTGTGTCTGCCATAGGAACATTGAGAGCTTCCATGGTGCCACATAGATACCCATGTTCAAGGTCACATCCCTGTATGCGAACATTAACTCTCCATGCTTCATCTTTTTGAAGACTAGAAACGTTCTGAGTACCAGAGAACGCCTGCGACAAAATTATGCTTTAAGAAACATTCTGAGTACCAGAGTACTTCTCAACTAATGCAATGACGATTAGCCAACTCATATAAATAGGTTTACGAATCTTTGATTGAGATTATAAAGAATTTATCAAAATGATTCCATTCGGCAGTAAATTATGTAGATCTATACTTTTCACTTCAAATGGTTGAAGGGAAATCTCATGCATTTGCTTGAACTTGACTATAATTGTACATGCGGTACCTAGTAATAGTTGAATATAAAAATAACTACTCAAAGCTCAGATCACATAGGCTTTAATGTATGTTAAACCGAGTACCAAAATCTTACCAAGAAGTAAACTTTACATAAGGGAAAAAAAAGGGGGGCCAAAGAATAACCTGTCCAAC
This sequence comes from Quercus variabilis, assembly GCA_030445155.1. Classification (NCBI taxonomy): domain Eukaryota; kingdom Viridiplantae; phylum Streptophyta; class Magnoliopsida; order Fagales; family Fagaceae; genus Quercus; species Quercus variabilis. The sequence goes on from CP129451.1 coordinate 22,451,922, forward strand.
ACTCAAAAGTGTGCATGCCAGGGGTGAAGTCATTCCAGAATTTGCACCTTCACAATTAAACATACATAGATTAAAACAAAATTTAAACGCAGGTAAAACTTAGTACATTAAAAATTGAAACACCTGGTTGCATTAAAGTTTAATTGTCCACGGAAAAGATAACATTGTTTGTGTTTTATTGGTCAATGTAATCAAGGGTTTGAACTTAATTCTGAAACTTAACGTACTACAGCACCTAAGTTACTTTACCTAAGTTTTAGTTAGGATCCTGAAAATTTCACTATGAATTCTAAAATTAAGCATAGCAGGAACCTCTAAAAACATGTAATAAAAGGACAACATGTGAAAATAAAGAAACCTAAACTTGTGTATAATTATTGTCAATAAGTTGGCTGTGAACCTAAATTTCCGTTATTGGAGAGAGATTTTGCAATTTTAAAATTAACATAGGAGTGAAAAAAACGAGTTGAAAAGAAAGAAGGTAAGGAAAGCCCTAACTTTCTATGGCACTAAAAGAAAATTATTGTAAGGAAAGTAAAGTAAAAACCTGAAACTTGAGAAGGTGCGGAGCTTTCCACCACTCTCACTGGCATTTGATTTGTTGATTGATATGATCCAATTCCAATCACAGTTCCTTTCCTTGATCGGGAATTCGATTTTGTCTAAAATCTCCGAAAGTGACAAAAGGTCCAACTCCAAGGATTTACCCAACATCCGGGGCGGTCCGGTCAGAGTGGATCCGACTCGTCACTTGTTGCCTGTTTTAAATTACTCGAATTTATTTTCTTTGGATCTAGATATAATCTGATGAAAGTTTGTACTGAACATGTTGTATTTTCTTTTATGCGACACGTCCTCAAATTTTATTGCTTTTATTTATTATCCTAGCCGCAAACTTTACGTTGCAAGTGATAATTATTTTATGGTATTTTATTAATTTTTATTTTTTTTTAAATTTAAACTAATCTAGTAATGAGTAATGTATTTTGTAATTATATTTTTATTTATTAAAAGAATAATCATAAATATAATATAGGAACAATCCAAAACACAAAAAAAAAAACATAAACTAAAAAAAATTAATAAAACTTAACAATGATTAATTGAACAAATATTAGGATAAAATTTTGTTTTTGATAATCTATTAAGGTTATTTTCTTTGTAGAAATTATAATTTTGGCCACCCAAAACATATTATCAAATAAACAATTATTAGCAAAATCTAAGAATTAAATTTCTATACATGCATTTTTATAAAATAATAATAATTAAAATAAAATTATAAAAGTTAAAATTTTTCACCTATACGATTATTTCCATTTGGCTAACCTTTACTTTTCTTTAAATGAATGGCATTATAGAGTACTTTTAATACAACTATTAAGAGTATTTTATCCACCACAAAGGATTAGAAAATAAAAAAAGATTAGTAAAGTCTCATAGTTTAACATCTAAATTAAGCACTATAAAAAATAATGTTATGTAACAGAATAAATATCAAATTATCCAAATCATGCTATGTAATAGAATAATATTATATTTTTATATGCTATATTTAATTCTTTAAAATGCAATAGGATAATATTTAACAATCAATTTAAAAAAACAAAACTAAATCGCATTAACCCAAAATAGAGTTTTAAAGAATATAAAAAATTATCACCCTAAAGTAGAGATGCAAAAAAAAAAAAAAAAAAAAAAATCCACCAAAAATTTAGGGAGAGAGAGAGAGAATCAATTTTTTTGTGAAGGAAAACTGTGCATAAAATAGAAGAGATAATGACAAATTTATAGTAAGAGGGTGTGAATAAGAAGAGACAAAAATAAAGAAAGATGAAGGAGAAGAGGAAGAATGATATTAATGTAGAGGGTAGTAGGGAGATGAAAAGGTAAGGGGGGAAGAAAGATTGAAGAAGTAGTAGGGAGATGAAATGGTAAGGGAGAGAGAAAGGTTGGAGAAGTGTAAATATTAAAAAAATAAATGTTAAAAACAATTATAGGAAAAAAAAAAAAAAAAAACACCTAAAGCTTGAAAGGCTTCAACGTTTTTTTTTTTTTTTTTTTCCTCCTTCCTTCTTCCTTTAAGCTGAAAAGGCTCACAGAAATCCTAAAACTGAACTAAAAAGGCTTTGGATAGGACTTGATAGTGGAACTAAATAAATAAGAGATTGGCTAAATTAATTATACAGATTTATTATAGGATGATAGTAGAAGTAAATAAATAAGTAGTAAGTTGCATTTATTATAGGGTGATAATAGTGGGTTGCATTTATAGTACTAAAAATTATAAAAATCATTTTAAAATTGTAGGACAAATTATATTTTTTTTAAAAAAATGACGTGGTAGTTGATGTGGAGCAACTTTTTTTTTTCCCTTCTTCCTTCTTCCTTTAAGTGAAAAGGCTCACACAAAATCCTAAAATTGAACTGAAAAGGTTTTGCGTAGGGCTTAATAGTGGAACTAAATAAATAAGAGGCGGGCTGAATTAATTATATAGATTTATTATAGGGTGATAGTGGAAGTAAATAAATAAGTAGTAAGCTGGATTTATTATAGGGTGGTAATAGTAGGCTACATTTATAGAGCTGAAAATTATAAAAATCATTTTAAAATTGTAGGACAAATTATATTAAAAAAAAATGACGTGGTAACTGATGTGATGCAACATTAGAGCAACAGCATTAAACGCTACGCTTTAGCTTTTAGTAATATATAAAATATAGATTGTATTTTTTTTAAAAAAAATTTATCAAACCTGCAAGTTTAAATTCAATCAGAAGTATAAATCTTTTGTATCATTTTTTTTAATCGCTATAAGTATTTTACCAAAATTTAAATTCAATTTCTTTTTTATGGACAAATTTAAATACAATTGGTTACACAATGATCACATATAATAACATCTCTTAATCTCTTATTAAAATAGCCAAAATGTTTTTTAGCATCCCAAATATAAAAAACAAAAAAATTCCATCCAAATTGCCTAAGTTAAATGAATTTTAGCAACTTGTTATAGTATTTGCTACTAACAAGTTGCTATTCATTTCTAGCATATGCCTTTTTTATGTGTGAACTGTAAAAAATATTTTTCTTAAGAGATATGATGGATAATCAATGTGCAAATATTTTCTCTACTTAGCAACTGTTTATGGGTCACATAGTGTCATGTTTACATTTCATTGAAAGAGTGAATATTTTTCTTCATGTGTATCCTCAACATAGTTTTTTTTTTTTTTTTTTTAACTTGGTTTGTGTTTTTTCTCTTTATCCCCACCTCCTAATTTTTCCCCAAAATTGTTTTTCCCAACACTTGTTTTGTGTTTCCTATTTTTATAGGGGGAGAATCTTGTTTTTAACTTTTGTTGTTCCTAGGGGGAGTTGTCTCTATTTTCTATAGAATGGTATTGTTTTGTGTTCTCTTGATTCTCTTATCCTTTATTGCGTATATTTACTCTTTATTGAGTTGTCCTTGTCAATACGTGACAAAAAGGAGGAGATTTATTTGAAATGTGGGAATATGTGTGGAAAATACAAAAATGTTATGTTTAGGAGGTGTTAACATTGTTTTTGATGTATCTAACTTAGGGGGAGAGTTAGTTTACATATTTGTTGATTTACTGTTTTTTTCTATCACACATGCGTTTATGCGTTTGTTGAGTGTTTTAGGAATATACAAGTTGATTCAATTGGGCTGCTGTCTACTCTTACAACTGATAGATAGTAGTTAGGATTGAATTTGTGTTTATGAACATTATTTTTGTAAAAGGCTTTTATGTGTAAACTTTGAGCTTTTAATTTGTGTTTTGTCACGGATTGTCAAAGGGGGAGTTTGTTAGGTTCTAAAGACTTAGGATTTGATGTATTTAGAACTCTACTGTGTAATATTGGCAAACCATAATAGAAACAATATGTTTAGTCTTGTTTAGGCTTGCTCAAAGTTGTGTAATTCATGTAAAGTTAGAATCGAGAGACTGCAGATGTATTAGTGCATTTCAGCCTGGCTCGATCAATCGAAGGATAGCCTCGATCGATCGAAAGTTGACCAGAATATTTTTCTGCAGAATTTCCAACTTAGCCCTATCTCATTAAACATTTTGGGTTTTATGTTTTTACCCTAGGTATATAAGGAAAAACCCTAATCACGTTTTGAGAGTAGCTCTAGATGCTCTTGTTGCTCATTTTTGCGGTTTGTGTGAATCTTTTATGAGATCCTTGAGGAGTTTTCCTTCAAATAAACTTAAGGTTTTTAAGGTAGAGATTACTTCAACATCTTGATGATCAACTCAGTTGCTACCATTGGAACTTAAAGAAACACAAGCGGGAGTGCTTGTATCTTGTGGAGAATCCAAGAAAGAAGGAGTCCGTGGATTTGAAGTTTGTACGTGATCGTGTCAGTAAGTTCTACTGGTGAGTAGCATTAGGAAGTCGAGCGTGGGTGCTTGTAAATCCTTTTGTATGAACTTTGATTCTTTCATATAGTAGATTCAGGTTTACCTTGAGAATAGCTAGATCAAATCCTTTTCAAGTTTTTACCGTGTGGTTTCCTGGGTCATCATATCTTGTGTTATTTATTTTTCTACTGCTTTATATCCTTGATATAATTGTTTGATTGTGATAACCTAGATTGACATAATTTGACTAAGTTAATCACTTGGCTAATTAACTAGTTTAATCTGGTTGGGTTAAGAGGTCTAAAACCGTTCAATATTCATTAACTTTTTCCATAGATAAATTATTAAAGAAAAAAAAAAAAAAAAAAAAAGGCCATTGGCCATAACTCATAAGTCATAGCACAAGCATTGACTACTAAAAGGAAAAATATCAGAAAAGAAAACATTGCTTCACATAGACCTCTTGGTAAATTGAAGTGGCTAATGATATAGCGTCCAATCCTAGAGAGGAAGAGATCAGTGGTATAGAGGGAGAGAGAGCATGGAATTCTTATCATCCATCTGCTGCTGCTTTTATCTTCCTTCTCGTGTGTCCAGTGATGGAGGAGGTGCCCTGAATCAGCCTCTGAAGTCTAATTTCATTAAAACAGAAGATCAGACCACAATTCTGGTTCCACACTTCCCTGTCAATTCAAAGCTTTCTCGTTTGTAATTTTCAGCAAAAGGAAACTCTTATGAGCTTTTTCACTGTCTTTCTGCTTATAGCACAAAATAAAAAGAGAAGAGTTCTAAAGTTTCCCTATATATCTGCTTATCAAGAAATTGTAGTATGATTCTTTTTACCATCTTTTATGTGGCCAAAATATACTTTGGATGATGTGTCTATGAAGAAGTTAGTTTCATGTCTAAGTACTCTTTCTAAAATATGATCAGTTAATATATTTGCTTTCTCTTTCTAGTCAGTCATGTATTAGGTTGAATTACTGTAGCCTTTGTAATTTTGATTGATGCATCATGCCTTCATGGAGATATTGGAAAGAATTCATCAATGTTCATAAATTGCAAATAATGGTCAGATGATTAAGAATATATAAATTTTATCAAATAGATACAATTTTCACTGTGATTGACTTTCTCTCTCTTGCGGTGTCTTTGTTTGGAGCACCGTCTGTTACGAGTTACGAGTTACGACAATGGCTGGAGGCATGGCAAGTGGCAACAGAGTTGACAATTGTGGAAGTTGAACCGGTGATTACGGAATTGGGGTTTTGGCCGTAAAGGTTGGGCTTTTTTTTTTTTGGGTATATATATATATATATATAAACCTTATAATTGATCATAAAGGCCTAGTACTATTCGAACACACAACTTCCGAACTTGGAAATATAACAAATCATAAAGGCTCTCTACCACTAAGTCACTTCGATTTATAGTTTATCATGCAATTGCAGAAGTGAGAGGTCTCATACTGTAGGACAAAACGAGATACTAACAGTAGTGAATGGGTGTGGTGTAGACGCCGTCCCTTGAATAGCAGCCACATAGTCATGGCCGCCATTATAGAAAAACGAGAGATAAATTAAAATGAGCCCATTTTTTCTGCTATGCTTGTCACTGTCTTTCACAGTCAATTGTCATATTCTTGGTGAGCGGGGTAGTCGGTAGAAGGCACTAATTTGAGTGCATGTTGCCCTACGCTCATTCAGCTCCTTGGATTATTCATTACTGGTCCACATAAAAATTTTCAGAAAGAAAAAAATTGATGTAATGAGATTTTTTTTCCCTTTATTTTGGGGTATTTTTATTTTAGTTCTTGTATTCTTAAAGGTTTTGTTATGGTTTTTGTGTTTTAAACAATGTTTCATTTTGATTTTTTTCCCTTATCTCAGAGACCATAAATATTAATGTGATTAACAGAATGCTCACCCTTAAAAATAAGGTAGCTAAGAGTTAACAAAATAATAATAAAAACATTTAGTTGATAACTTGATATTCGATACTTAAAAAAGCCACATCTGCATAGGCGTCTTAATAAAAATTCTACATAAAAAAGTAAAAGAATAAAATAAATTTTAAAAAGAAATCTATCCCAATTTCTTTTCTTTTCATTTAGTATTTTTTTGCAACCCAACACATACATATATAAACATAAAAAATTACAAATTGATAAATTTTGATCCCCAAGTTGATTTGGCATTGATCGAGTGTGTCTTATGTGGGGTGTGTGCTAGGTTGAGCATATTAGTTAATCCACGTTTTATTAATAACTACAAAGAATCTCAATTGCTACTAGACTAGTCCTATTAAGTATAACGTAGGTGTGACTAAATTTTTTTCCCTCTTCCTTATACATCCTATCCAAACAAAATTGTTTCTCTCGCAATAAACCATTCTTTTGTTTTTTTTTTTTTTTTTTTAATGAAAATACATATTAGAACCAAACACAATTCTCCAAAGCTCCACGCTTCTTTCCTTTAAGGCAATTGAACTGGTGGCAGCTAGGTGAGTGGAGACTGGAGAGAAGCAATAGTGGTCTAGTAATCGTCTTTGTTAGAGCAGAGAGAAAAGAAAAATAAAAATAAATAAATATATGTTTGACTGCTAACATTTTTTTGGTCATTTATACATTACTGTGTCTTTTTAAATATTAATTAAATGATTCTTTTTTCTTTTTCTTTTTTTTGTAATTAAAATTATTTGACACACACCATGTTAACCATATCAACCATATCAACATTTTCTATTCCTTAGATGATAGTTGTGGGGGTGGGGGTTGGGGGTTCAGGTTTGAACATAGAACATTGCCAAGTGGGCCCAACCTGAGGATAAGGAAGGCCGAGCTCCTCATCAATTTTGGCCCAGTTCATTGATAAAAGTCTAGGTATTGAAACCAAAGAAGCTGACTGCCCGAGAAGCCTAAGGAGCCTCGAAGGATTTAGACTAGCCACTTGAATCAAAAGACAAAATACCGAGGAAGGAAGTAGAGACGTGCAAGTAAGGGAGAGGGGAAGTTTCCTAGCAAAGTACCCATCACCTCTGTATTCAATACACTGCACCAACTTAGCTGGCCGAACCCCTAAACATTTCACAGCTTATAGCACATTTTACCACCTCTAGCGAAGCCCTGATGGGACAAGCATCCAAATAAAGATCAGTGGTTGTTCAAGTGGAGGGTTAGGATACACTCTAAATAGCTGTATAAGGAAAAAGGGCTCCTAAAGAGAAGGGGACGAAAAAATTTAGAGAATAACCTGTATCTTGTAAGAGCAAACCTTGTAACCGAAACTCAAGGAATATATGAACCATTGATCCTCAGACTAGAACTAATTTAGAAACTTTCTTCTTTCTTTCTGGAAACTTCTCGTAGTCTTATTAATTTTATTTAAACCAGTAAGGCTTGAATAGGTTGACCTCGATAATCATCTCTATAAATTAATTGTATTAGGCTGTCACATATAAACCTTCCATCCAACATGGCTTGGGTTAGCTTATTATCTCTTGCCCACAATAGTAATGACCAAAACGAAACCTTATTAAACATACAATGATCAAAATGAAGCTTATATTTTTATAAAATTAAAATTAAAATTAAAACTTATAAAAATAGAGGGGCTGAGATGAAAATGCCTCCAAAATATAGGGATTAAAATAGTAATTTTTTCCTTAATTTTAAGAGGCCTCAGTCTTGATGGGAGTAGAGTTTGTATAATTTAAATTTTATTATGGCTACCCTAGAAAGAATGTATAGAGCTGCCACTATATCCGGATTCTGAGTATATTCCCTTCAATTACTAGTTGAAAAGTGTATGAAGATTGCTCAATTTAATTAACAAAATATAAATCAATTTCAATAGTATCTCAATACAGTAAAACAAGAATTTGTTCAAATTAACTTAACAAAATCAACAAGTGTAATAGCATACAAAATTTAGTATTAAGCAAACCAAGAGATGGTTCAATACGTAAATAAACTCTAGAATTTAAAGAAGAAATTTATGAATTTTTTGAACTGAGGCACAAAACTGAACCCACTATCCTTAAGAAGTGATTTTGCCCTCACTAGAATGACTCTGTCGGTGCAAATGGCTCAAGTGATTGTTCTTTAGGATACAATGACAACTTTATTAGTATGCACTTACAAACAGAGTTTTGAACTCATCTTAAATGCCCAAAGAGAAAGTTATAAGTATAAAATAAAGAGTGAAAAAAAAAAAAAATCAGAGTATTGTATATTTGATCTTCAAAAGCTAATCTTATAGAGAACAAAGTAGTGTACATCCAGTAGGAAAATAGCTAGACTTACGCAACGGCAAGCTTGATGTAGGATGTGCTCTACATGAAAATTATCTCCAAATGAGTAAATCCCCAAATTCAAAAGCATTGACAACTTTGAAGGTTTGAAAGTTTTTAACTTTCCAAGAGGGAAGAGAATATATATAAAAAACATTAAAGTGTGATTGATGTCTTAAGTAAGAGTGTGGAGGGAAAATTTCATTTATTTTGATGTCACAAATCACAATTTGGAAGGGTCTGTTTAGATTGAGGGGGGAGGGAGGGGAAGTGAAGGGGAGTAAAGTAGAGTTAGCTAAAAATAGATTAATTTTGGAACAACTCTACTCTACTCCCCCTTAATCCAAATGAACCATAAGAAACCAGTATATTTTGGAAGAGACCGGTATATTGTTGAAGGAAAGAGAAAGAGAGGACTTATGGGATTTTACTGCCACCAACCCCAACCTAACATGTTGGGTTTTTTAGAATAGGTTTGTGGGCTTGGGCTTTGTAAAGTTATTAAAGAAAGTGGGTCTTTAGCTTATAAAATCTATATCATATTATATATAATAAAAGTTGGGCTTAGACGCCGTGATTGCGCAAAGTGGCGGCACCAAATTGAAGAAATTTTCTTAAATTTTTAGATTTTAAGAAAAAATATATATTAGTTCTCTTCAACTATAATTTCTAAGTGGAAATAATTTTTTTTCAACTATAATTTCTGAGTAGATAAAAATCTTAATTTGATTAAAGTTGAATTACACTTGCTATACTTCTAAGTGGATAAATACAAAAATCATAACAAGTAAAAGCCATGCATGAAGTGGTTAAGTACTTCACGTGGTGTTAAACCAAATCAAAACTTAATTAATAGTTGGCATATCCAAAACTTAATAATAGTTTAATTAGCTTTAGACTTTTTGTTCATATAAAATTCTTCGATGTGGAGTGTGTGTGTATATATATATCAAATAATTCATAATTAATACCAATTGCAGAAATTTTAATCAATTTTTAGATTTTAAGAATAGATATATACGTATTTTTTGGATAAATATAACGAATCAAGTAACGAAAGAAAGTAGTATTTGATTTACAACTATAACAGTTGTGTCTATCTAAATCAAGAAACTTGAGGATAAACTAGAAAAGGTATGGGAAAGACATTGTTCACTTGAACTGAACATGGTTATCATTAACTTTTTGGCTTCCCATTTCAGCATTCAACAAAGATTAATAACTTAGAAAAGGAGTGTGATGACTCGAAAAATCTAATTCCAGAACTTGAGGAAAATATTCCAAAACTGCAAAAGCTGTTGCTGGACGAGGAGAAAGTCTTAGAGGAAATTAAAGAAAATTCTAAAGGTGATTTTTTTTTCTTTATTTATTTATTTTTTTTTATCTTTTTGGTTATGAACAATAGGAATATGTTAGTCGTCATGTTGCAAATCCCACTTAAAAGAATTATGTGCAGAAGTAAAAAAAGAGAGATAAAATAACGTAAAAGAAAAAAAAAAATCGAATTTGCATTTTTTTTTTCCTACGTTTCTTTAAAAAACATAAAAGGAAAAAAAATATAGAACTTGCATTTTTTTTTTCTACGTTTTTTTTTTTTTTGGTGGATAAATTTTCATCTTATGTCATATTTTTCCTAATAATAAAGTAAAAAAAAAAAAAAGTATTTGAGTTTCACCTAAACTATTTCTTTTTGTTCATATCATCTTCTTCCCAACCTAAAATTCCCACTATATACACACATAGTTTTTTGGTATTTCATTATTTCTACTACGTATTTTACAATTATTTGCTATATTCTTTCTTTCTCCTCTCTGCCCTACCTACAACCTTGCAGGTAATTTTTTTTTTTTTCATCAAATTGAATAGATTTTGTGTATTTGTTGCCTTTTTATTATATATAATATGATTTTTATCAACAAGTTTTATAAATAGGCTGAAATTCAATGTTTGATCACACCTTTTAGTGTTTTTTTTAGAAGTCAATACGTCAAGAAATATATTTGTATTTTTTATTTTCTTATTACATGATTATTTGTTGTTGACATCAATATTTTATAATGGATTTAATTTGTTATGGCTTTTGTTTGGTGCTTTGTTCCATGTAATCTATATTCTTTAATTAAAAGCAAAATTTGCTGTCAAACATGAAATTGGATACGACAGAATCCATCCGTCCAAATTTCTATGTAAGTCTATCTTTACTTAACTATTTTTTTTTTTTTTAAGTTCAAAATTTGGATATTTTTTCATTAATGAATTGAGGTTTTGGCTTAATTTTGTTTTCAACCGTTTCAATTATTGAATTCATTATTTTTTTTCATGTGTAATATTAATATCTGTGTTTTTTTTATGATAAAAAAAATAATATATGTGTTCTTAAAGGCTAAAACACAATGCAATTACAAACATTACTTTAAGTTAGGGTGTTATATTTATTTATTAGTAAGTTAGAATGTTACATTAAGTTAGAGTATTATATTTTTATTTATTATTTAATTTAGAATGTTATATATGGATATGTATGCTGATTTAGGGTTGATATAGCTTATAACCATTTGAATGAAATCAACACTAAAACAAATTATTTAAATATCAAAATAAGAAATAAAAATTAAATTTCTTTTGAGTGTACAAGTACAATTTATTTTTAAATCTTAAATTCTAAATTAATTCTTTTTTCATTTTATTAGTTATTAAATTTAATTATATTATCAATATATTTTTTATTAAGCCGTGCATCACACGGGCATAATAGTAGTATATAATAATAGGTGAAGCAGAGAGAAAATCCAATTAGATTTCAATTAGATTCTCAATTTTGCACCACTTGTCCTAACCAAAACTCAAGAAAAAAAAATCTAATTAGATTATAAATTTGACTCTAATTTTGTGTCATGTATCTTATCTAAATTTTCTAATTTTTGTACCCAAATAAATGATGCATTAACATTTAACACGGAAGCCAAGAAAACCACAATGATAATGCTCATTAGCCTAAGCAAGAACATCTTACATGTACACTTTTATGGAGATTATAAATTGGACTCCAATTTTGTGTTATGTATCTTATCTAAATTTTCTAATTTTTGTGCGCAAATAAATGATACATTAACATTTAACACGGAAGCCAAGAAAACCACAATAATAACACTTGTTGGCCTAAGTAAGAACATCTCACCTGCACACTTCTATGGGTGATCTCAATAGAGTCTGGAGCTCTTCTAATCTCACAACCAGAATCAAGGAGTCCAATGAGAAAGACTATAAAAGTAAAACATCATCTCCTCCTAATTCCATATCGTTATCCCATGTCTCCTCCTCTCTCAACCTCTACCAACTAGATCCACACACTATCCTCTCCTTCTCCTCCTTATGGATTTCTCAGAGTAAGGCAGGGTTTAAACACAGTGTTCAATCCCACTCTTCCTTGCTTCACACTCTCATACATTAGCGCTTCATTGGCACCTCCAAAAAGATTCCAAGCTCAATTATCAGTTTTTATTTTTTAATGTCCCTTTATATATTTTAAATAATAAAATGCAATATTTTTTTTCCTTCATTGTAGCATCACTTAAATAATAAAATGCAATATTCTCTTTTTTTTTTTATTCATTGTTTTATCTAATGCTATCCTATGTATGATAAACCAAAAAAAAAAAAAAAAAAACCAATAGCATTACTTAAATAATGAAAAGCAATATATATTTTTCATTGTTTGATTTAATTCTATCATCCATGTGATAAACCCAAAAAAACAAAAACAAAAAAATTGGCCAATAGCATCATTACAGTTAATCAGTCTCGTGCGGTAGCACGAGGTTACATACTAGTTTTTATAATATATCCGACAATCCCCTATACATGTTATAAAAGTTTGTACCAGCGAGAATTGGGCAATCACAAGGTATCTTAGTGCTGATGTCTTGTGTACTTAAATCTACACTTTGGTATTCATGATCAACAGTTCACAAAATCTTGAACCAATTTTATGAATCACAAGAATATAAACGTGTTTTCTTGTGAATCCTTTGATGTGTTCTTGATTCTCACATTAAAAAAAAAAAATCTATAAATATTTTTATCAATTTTAAAGTTTTTTTTTTCACTTGAGAAAAATATTTTAATGAAATTTTTTTAAAAAGAAATTAGAAGTAAAACCTAAATTGAATAAATTTGAAACTTAGAGGACTCAATTGAATGAAGGTAAAGTTAGAGTACTGAAATTAATTTCAGTTAAACTTATAGGATCCAACTTGCATTAAGAATGTATGAGCTGAAGTTATTTTACCTTTTTTTTAATGTAAATCTATATCTATATATTTATTTATATTTAAAAACTGAAATATAGAATTTAATGTTGCTACTCTCTTATTGTGTCACGTCATTCACCTATTTTCAGCTCTTAATCTCTCATTTTTAACTCTTCTTCTCTTTATTAATTTCCCACTTTCTCCAACATTTCATCCTATCTTTTACCTTTTGATCATCCCATTCTCCTCTACCCTACCGATACTCTTTCTCTACCCATTCATCTTCCTTTATTTTGACTCTTCTTATCCCATCTTCTTTACTAAAAATAAATTATTATCTCTCATTCAATCCATATTTCCCACACCAGAATATGTTAACTCTCTCTCTCTCTCTCTCTCTCTCTCTCTCTCTTAGTTTTTTTTCCCCCTTTTGGTGGGTTTATAATTCTTTCTTGTGTCTCCTCTGTAGGGTAATGAATTTTTGTTTTGAACTCTTCTCCCATAAAAAATGTGATTACTCTCCCTCTCTCTCTCTCTCTCTCTCTCTCTCTCTCTCTCTCTCTCTCTCTCTCTCTCTCTCTATATATATATATATATATCTTGCAACTCTTGATACATTTTGGTGTTGTGTTTTTTGAGTTCACATCACAAGTCCTTTCACTCCCTCATATTGTTTTGCTTTGATATTTATTTGAGTTAATCCTTAGTTTGGATGTGAGAGTTTGAGTTTATATCAAAACACAATCTACATGACTATCATGAATTTAAACGTACTTATCAATTATTTGAATAATATCAATTGTAAATATGTGATAATTTTTTATTATCTTCATAATCATGATAATCTCTTTGAGAGTGAAAATTTTAAATAATAAATTTGGCCGTATATACTGTAGGAAAAAGCATACATGTCCATAGGTATTTATCAAACAATTTTCATGCATGTAATACAAATTTTCGTCCCTAGGAGTTTTTTTTTTTTTTTTTTGGGAGAAAGGGGATGATTTGTAGGGAGAGAGACAGAAAAGAACATAAGGGTATGTTTGTTTTGAAGTGAAATAGGGTAGATAAAAAACTTTGGAAAAAAAATAAGAAGGAAAACTTTTTTTTATGGGTGTTTGGCCACTACCCCTTGGTCAAAGAATAGCTCAATCCCTGATCCTCAATTATGATGAAAAAAAGTATTGACCTTTAGAAATATATAAATAAAATATGAAAAAAAAAAAAAGTATTGACCTTTAAAAAATAAATAAATAAATAAAATAGTAGCACATGCTCAAATAGGGTAGTATTTAATATTTATAACTTTAGCCTCCTCAGAAAGCTTGCTCAAAGACTTTTCGGGCTAAGGTTATTTTAGAGAGTAAAGTGAAACATCAACACCAACCTCAAAATCTCGTTAATATATAAGAATATGGAGATACATTAGAATGAAGTTCAACCCACTTCCTTACTTTTGTCTCTTCTCCTAATTTTCGCTCTTTTCAAAAAAATAATTAATAATCTTTTTTTTGCGCATGCCATGAAAAAATAATTTTTTTTTCTATTTCTCAATATAAATATAAATAAATATATATATATATATATATATATATATATATATATATATATATATATTCGCTTCTCTCCCACTTTCTTTGCACATGCCATGAAATATTAGCAATAAATAGAATATTAGTTCAACCCACTTCCTTACTTTTGTCTCTTCTCCTAATTTTCGCTTTTCTCAACCAAAAAAAATTAATAATCTTTTTTTGCGCATGCCATGAAAAAATAATCTTTTTTTCTATTTCTCAAAAAAAAAAAAAAATATATATATATATATATATATATATATTCTCGCATTTCTCCCACTTTCTTTGCACATGCCATGAAATATTAGCAATGTAACCCACTTCCTTACTTTTGGGTGAGTTTGGTTCAACTTTTTGAAACTAGGCTTTTTGAAAAAATGGGGTTTTCAAAAAGTGCGGTATGAAATTAGGTTTTTTGAAAAAAACTGAGTGTTTCATAAAAACTGTTAAAAAATGTTTTTTGAAAAAATTGAGTGTTTGGCTAGCACTTATAAAAATGGTAGTTTGAGTGGTAAATTACCAAAAATGACAAAATGTGTATGTATGTGTATATATATATATATATATATATATATAAATGAGTTTATTTCATACTTAGTATCAACTTCTTAATAATAATAATAATTACTTCATGTTAATAATAAATGACACTCTTAATAAAAGATTTTGTAAAAAAATATTTGGCTTTAGCATCATTTTCACAATATTATGAACTGACATTACTCCAATATATTCTATTCTTTTAAAATATTTATTGGCACCTTGCCCGTTGCCCCACACCCAACCCAACTCAACCCATTTCCCTTTTCTTTTTCTTTTTCTTTTTTTTTTTTTCTTCTGTTTTTCCTCAGCCACAAGAGCCAACCCTACACCTTTTGTAATGCCCCAGCTCAATTAAAGAAAAAAAAAAAAAAGGTAAGATATTTTAAGGAGCAACACATGTGACCCCACCTACCCCACTCCCTTCAACCACACATCTCACAAGTATCCTCACTCTCTTGGCTGGCCACTCATTTGCTTCTTTCCTTTTGTTTTTTTTTTTTTTTCTCCATACAACAAACACTTCTCTCTATCACTCTCTCGTCCCCTTCCACAGTACCCACTTCATAGCACCACCTCCACCATCATTTTCCAGCAAGGATCATTGAAAAACTCCATAGAAAAAAGGTAAGGCTCACTCATCTCTAAAGGAGTTTATTTCAGACCGGGAAGATTCACCTAAGGTAATTTCTCTTAATTTCACCAAAAATCTTCAATATCTCTCTCTCTCTTCATAACCCCAAAACCAAATGGGAATTGAAGTCAGATTGATGCACGTTTTGAAACATTATCAAACACCTGATTTTTTTTTTTTTTTTGTTTCAAAAAGCGCTTTTTACCGTCTAAAAGTGCAAACAAACAGGCACTTTGTCTCTTCTCCTAGTTTTCGCTTTTCTCAAAAAAAAAAAATAATAATAATCTTTTCTTGCACATGCCATGAAAAAATAATTTTTTTTTTTTTTCTATTTCTCAAAAAATATATATATATATATATATATTCGCTTTTCTTCCACTTTCTTTGCGCATGCCATAAAATATTAGCAATAAATAGAATAATAGTATATCACCCTACCTCTTTCCGTGGAAAAAAGATAAATATATTCGCTTTTGTCGCCTACTGTTTATCAAATATTACCAAAAAAATGTGAATAGCCACCAATAATTTTTGGGCATGGAGCTAAACTGTTGTCTAACCAATCAAACAGGGGTATACTTGAGCACTTGTCACAATCATAACTATTAAAATAAAAAAACTCAACTTTAATTTCTTTAGTATATTATATATAGTAGACTAGAATATGAAGTCAAACAGCTTTAGGTCCTACGTACAAATATATAGCTGACTCCTAATATATAATAATAAAATAAAAATAATTCAATTGTATATACATTAATATACTATGATCGAACCAGGCCATAAGCTAAATTGACGCAAACCAATTGTATGCAATAATAACATAAATATTATATGACTCTCTGTCTTCAGCATGATAGTAACCTACTAACCTCTAATTCGCAACAATTCTGCAGGAGGTGACGAACAAAGATTTCGCCTCATTGGCTTAAAACACTTGGGTTTAAAGTAGCAAAGGCAAGGAATTCAGGATTGTGCTCCAATATAGCCATGGTTTTTTCATCTAAGGACACCCATGCCTCAATCCCATTGCCAGAGATGGTAGTTTTAAGTACAGTGATATTCATAAACCCAAAACCAACTTCCCCATAGACCCCTGTCCAAATGGGTTTTCCCCATCCAAAATCGATATCATCTAATCCGAACGTCAACCAACTGCTGAAAGCGAAAAAATCTGGGTTTTCTCTGGAGAATAGTACCATTTTAGCTTTCTGGTTTAGGTACTCGATCGTGGCTTTTAAATCTTCACGACCTTGCAGAATGCTCACTTCACTATTGATTTTCGAAATAGCTTCTCTTAGGGTTGGCACCAAGCCACGCAGCTCGATCTGATCTGTCGACTCTGGTGAGTTATAATCATAGGCTGCTAATGCCCACCAAAAGAGATTACCTGTAGAATAATCCGACAAGTGTGGATTTGTTTTTTTCCGGATGTTTACTGCTTGGCCCAGTATAGATGGCCTTGGAGAACCAGATGTTAATCTAGAAGCAGCTCTTGCGTGTTTAAAAATGAAGCAAGACAGTGATTCAGTTCGGCTTGGGTTTTGCACTCGTTCACTCTTTGCTTTCGCCTTTAGAGTAGCTATGGCCTTAGCATCAAACACAAATCTCCTTGTCTTGCACTTGCTTCCATTGAACCAAAGCCTTTCTATTAAAGGTGCAACAATATGAGGCAATATATCTTGCGGGGGAAAGTGTGATGATGCCTCTGAAAAATTAGGATGCACTAATTTGTTACTAGGCCCGCCTGCAATGGCTGCCCAATTGTTGAGGAAAGCAATCATGGTAATTCCATCTATGATCTTATGTGACATGCATAAACCGATTGCTATTCCACCACAATCAAATATATTCACTTGTACTGCTATTGGGGCAATTTCCATTGGGTTTGGTTCTTTGCAAAGTGGACAGAAAGGAAGAAAATGGTTTAACCACTCCGTTTTAGGATGTTCAAGAAAGTCAGAAAGACAGCAACTGACTCGGGCCTCAGTAAATGGAATGCCCTCATCGTAATAATCAATGAAAAGGTTGTCTTTCATCCTTCCAGAAAATGGGTAGAAGGTATTTAGGGTTTCTGAGAGTGAGTTTTTTAGGTGATTGGTTGAATGAGTATGGTTCTTAGGGTAAAAGAGGGTAAGTGGGATATAGGTTGTAGGAGTGAACTGGTCCAACAGAGAGAGTTTGAAGGGTTTTAGATGATGAATTGCTGGTGATGATGGTCTGATGATTTCTCTTGAAATGATATCAACGTCCATCATCATTTTTTTCAAACAAAAGTTTATCTGGTTCAATATATGTTTGATTTACCTTTACAAAGATAGCTTAGAAAAAGGATCCCATTCCCTTTTATAGAGACACTGAGAGTGCATAATTTTAGTTGGCAATTAATTTGATGGTGATGTTTCATGTTTGGTTGGTTTATACATGTCGCCATCTTTCTGGTTTATGTTTGCTTCTCCTCCACAAATTTAGATGGCAATTAATTTGATGGTGATGTTTCATGTTTGGTCGGTTTATACATGTCGCCATCTTTCTGGTTTATGTATGCTTCTCCTTCACAAATTGATGATATAATCAGTTTGAAAATTTGGGTGGTTCTCTTTGAATGCAAATGGAAAAATATCGTCTTTGTTCAATTAAATTCTTTATCTTAGGTTTCTCAAAAAAAAAAAAAATTCTTTATCTGAGGCTTTTGCCTTTTGCTGAAGCAACCATTGTGCAACATAAATAATTTTCCCACAAAATAAATTAGCTTTCTTTTCGAAACAGAACCGAAATTATCTAAAATTGACTTCTATTTTATCTTAGAAATGAAGGGAAAGAAAAGAAAAGAAAGTTCACTTGGATATTCTCCACCATTTAAAAGCCAACGTGGGTTTATGAAGTTAAAGCTTCAGCTTAATCATTGGATGCAATTGACAAACTTTTTGTATTTGGTCCACAAAAGAAAACAAACAAAAATAAAATGCATACACACACACACACCAAGGTGTATGTACCGAATTGGCTGACTTAATATATTCCAAATTTTCTGTGTCTTCATCTCCTTACCAGATTTATAACTTACTATATTGTTCACACAAAAATAAGGCCGACCATATATGATCATATAATGTAATCTTCAACATTTTGGATGGTGCAAATTCTACCACAACCTTACTTCGAGGTGATCTGCTAAACCAATCAGCTGTTGACACATGAGAATTATTTCTTTATTTATGCAATTGACAAACTTTTTGTATTTGGTCCACAAAAGAAAACAAACAAAAATAAAATGCATACACACACACACCAAGGTGTATGTACCGAATTGGCTGACTTAATATATTCCAAATTTTCTGTGTCTTCATCTCCTTACCAGATTTATAACTTACTATATTGTTCACACAAAAATAAGGCCGACCATATATGATCATATAATGTAATCTTCAACATTTTGGTTGGTGCAAATTCTACCACAACCTTACTTCGAGGTGATCTGCTAAACCAATCAGCTGTTGACACATGAGAATTATTTCTTTATTTATGCAATTGACAAACTTTTTGTATTTGGTCCACAAAAGA
The DNA here is from genome assembly GCA_030445155.1 of Quercus variabilis. Classification (NCBI taxonomy): domain Eukaryota; kingdom Viridiplantae; phylum Streptophyta; class Magnoliopsida; order Fagales; family Fagaceae; genus Quercus; species Quercus variabilis. The sequence goes on from CP129451.1 coordinate 22,471,166, forward strand.
AAACAAACAAAAATAAAATGCATACACACACACACCAAGGTGTATGTACCGAATTGGCTGACTTAATATATTCCAAATTTTCTGTGTCTTCATCTCCTTACCAGATTTATAACTTACTATATTGTTCACACAAAAATAAGGCCTACCATATTGTTGGATTACACGTGTGAGTGAAATCCCACATTAAATAAAAATGAGAAGAATGAGTAGTTAATATAACATAATTGAGCACATACCCATTGGGGCTTAGGCCTTTTGGGTTAAAGTGTGTCTTTATATGTTATATTAATTATTCAAGGAAACTCCCCAAGGTGTTTATCTCACCAACAAGTAGTATCAGAGCCTATGGTGGTAAGGTGTTTATGATCCCTACCCAGTGGGTGGGTGGGGTGGTGGGGGTGGTTTAGAGGCCCCCCAAATTTTTTTAAATTTGTTTCAATAAATTTACACTTTCCTCTCTTAACAATATTATTGATCTTTTTAAAGATTATAAAAAATTTTATTGATGTAAAATCTGAAATAAATTTAACAAGCTCAACAACAAAATTTAGCAATAACAAACTTAAGCTCAAACAACACTCCAAAATAAACCCACACAATACACAAACAAAAAATAAAATAAAAAATTTTTAAGCCGATTCTAACTAGTCTAAGTGAACACCCACACACATTTGACAACAAGCAAGACACTCAAAAAAAAAAAAAAAACTTAACTTTCTGAATGAATACTTATTTGGAGTTTAAAAAAAAAAATGCTTATACTTTTGCCCCTCTAACTCCAAGTCCTAACTCTGTCCCTAGTTGGTAGCAATACAATTAATCTTTAATAACCATTCAAATTGCGTCATGCGTGATTTCAAGCCCAACTGCTAGTATAAATAGATTGGTATGACATCCTGTTAGCTCAATTGAATCAAATAATGCATCCACCCAAAGCATTTAGTTTGTGTTTCTGAACCTTGAAGCCATTACTCACATATTTTTGTTTGTATGTTATTTCCTATCATATATATGTTTGTTTGTGAAAAGGTATATACCATGATATACACATTTTTATATTAGAAGATGGGTGCAGAGATATGGTTTTGTTGGAAGGAGATTCACTGGTGGTTTCTAATGCTTTACGTGGACTATCTAATCCACCTGCCGCTGTGGATTCTGTGATCAGAGGGGTTTTAATAGCTTGTGGGTCCTGCTACGGGGTTGATTTTTCTCACATCAAGAGACAGGGTAGTAGATCAGCCCATTTATTAGCAAAACATATTTTAGGTATTGTTGATTTTGAAACTTGGATGGAAGATAGTCCTTGCTTTCTTCAGCAAGCTTTAATCCATGATGTATCTATTTTGGTTTGAAGTTTAATATAAGTTCAGTATTTCACATCAAAAAAAAAAAAATGGTCCATACACATGATTAAATTATAGAAAGTAATTATGTTTGATGTTATGGAAATATTAATGCACGAATATTCAATTAGTATGTAATTTATTCGTGATGCTTGGGAGTTAGTTTTGTTGGGTTATAAATTGACCCAAATTAATTAATTCAATAATTCAAGTTGACTAATTAAGTCCAATTACATGCAATATAGTGGGGGCACCAACAAATCACAATTTTAATCTAGAGTGCAACAAAAATTGAATTTGACATAGTGATTTGTTTACTAATATGAAAAACCTTCATGAGACAAAAACCTCACTAGGTAAATTTCAGGTCACCGCTCCTAAGAATCCACTAATCAATAATTAAGTTATTACAAGTATAAGAAATCTTACCACTACTCGATTTATCCCAAAGTACCTACCTATTGTAGACTCCTTACGCTAATCTCCAATTAGACTTGGTCTTATAGAGACTTTTTCAATTACACAAATATCCAATTTGTGCCTAATCCCTAGCCACTTGAAGCTTGTTGTTAGATGCAAAGTTCTTCACTACACACTTGTAAAAAAGAAAGCAACTTGGTTACAAAACTCCAAGGCGCATAAGAACACAATAGCTTCACAATAAGTATGTAGATTCTCTGTGTGAGTCTTTGTGTATGATGACAGCCGTAAAATAATGCTTTTATATCATCTAATAGGTTAGAGAACAAAACCCTAGAAAAAACACCTCATCATAAGCTGAAAACCAGATCTGAGATTTTAGAATTTGCAAAGCTCAATAGATTAAGAAGTATTAAGCCTCGTTAAATCTCGATAGAAGCAAGTATCTAGCCAGATGTCAAGACAACAGTTTTCAACTTTTCACATTTGCTTCTTTCTGTAGTCTTCATGTCTTCAATAGTACCACTTTTAAAATATTTTCAACATACTCATGATTTTCTTGAATCTAATTAGAACTACCCAAATACAAGTAAAGTGTAACTTATTATAGGATATACCAATTGCATAAAAATATAACCTAACAAGTTTGATTAAATCGTTTTGTCTCACGTGTGTAGAGATACTTCTATGCTATTGGTATTTAAAGTATATTTTACGATAGATTAAATGGGCTTATACCAAATAATTCTCTTAAGAAAAAATGTTTGCCAAATTTTCGAAATGTTTTACGAAGTGTTCTCCAAATAGATTTTCCCAAATGGTTTAAAAATTATTTTCACAAGTTTTTCAAAGAATAAATTTTCCATTATACTTTCCAAAATCACATTCTAAGAGGGATCTCAAAGGTCTTTAAAAATATAATCTCTCAAAAATCTTTATGAAAATACCATGGGAATTTTAGTTCTTGAAAATATTTTTCTCTATGATGAAGTTGAGAAATTCACCAGTGAGTCACACAATGTCTTCGCGCTCGTATGTTAACCTACACAGGACAAAGGAGAAAACTTATCAAAGGGCACCGGTGTGGTGCCGGCCAAATACCCTCCGAATGTTAAGTCAAAAAGTATTCTCACAACTCTAGAGTGCTAGAGAGAGTAAAATAATGCGTACCTCTATTGATGAGAGTATTGGGGCTTTTATAGTAATCGAAAGTTTTTCCTCTTAGACTTGGCATCCAAGTCTTTTCCTTGTAGGAGTCCTCCTTTTTAGAGTCCAAAACGTGGTGGACAGATCTTCTTCTTATAGGAAATATCTTTACCTAATACATGAGATTTCTAGAGTCCATATAGCGCAAGGACTCTGTTTAGGACCTTACGAGAATGGGCCAAAATATTCCCACTAAGGGGTCCAACAGGCCCATGGCCAACCAGCCCATCTTTCTTCGCTCCGTTCGTATTAGGTCCGTCCACATAAAGTCCGTCCACTTAAGGCCCGTCCACTTAAAGCCCCGTGCAAATGACGGGCTCGTATATTCTTACATCCGCGGACTGTAGCCAGCCCATACAATCACAATAGGCATCCTAGCGCGTATTTTCTCCCTTTCAGTTGCCCCCTTACCCGATGGGTTCGTCATACATAAGAGAACGGACCCATGGGGTGACGGTTTTAAAATCTCGATCATGTTTTCATGGCACCTAGATCTGTGAACTTCCCTCCGTACATTGCTAGATCAGGAGTTAACACATTAATGAGTTGTGCATAGTGTCATCCTGTCAATGGCCATTGTTTTGAAACGAGGTGTCGCTTCGTCTTCCGTGCACATCCTTTATAAATATCGACCCCTCCGCCCCTCATTTTTCCACTTGTTGCTGGAAGAAATTGTCAAAGCGAGTCTGTCACACCTGTCAGAGAACAGTCCATTCACTCACATACCCATCGCCTGCCACATCTTGCTTACTTCGATCTTCTGGTGAGTTGTTTCCTATCCCTCCTCTTTTAATTTTAGCTCTTATCTATCTCTTTTTACACTTTATGCGCCCGTCGTTCTTTCCAAACCCGTCAGAGTCTTAGGTTTTGTCATTACCTGTAGGCCATGTCTAGTGCGTCAAGTAATCAGTCAGTCGTCCGTGACGGGGTGGATTACGAAGAGGTATACCCGTCAGGTCCCAAAGACCACGACGTCCCGAGCGAGGAGAGTAGTCCGTCATCATCCTCCTCGTCCTCAACAAATGAGGGCTTGGAGATGATCGAAATACAAGAGGGTTCAGTTGACGACGAAGAGCCAATAGTTAGGTCCGTCATGGGAGCTGATGGACTTAGGGAGTTCATCATGCTCCCAGAGTGGACGGTACACGCCTTCACATCTACAATCAAGGAAGGCCATTTTAACACCCTTAGGGCCCGTTACCAAATCCCAGACCACATCCCACTCCGTCTACCCTACATGTCAAAAAAATGTTATTACGAAGGAGTTGATGAAGTAGGTGTGTACGAACAAGTGCTTAAGGCTAGCCTGAGATTTCCGTTAAGTTCGTTACACCACGAACTCTTAAACTACCTAGGTATATCCGTTAGCCAGGTGTCTCCTAACGCCTGGAGAGTTTTCATCGCGATGGAGGTTCTGTACGGAGCCATGTCGGACGGTGGGAGAAGGCTTACGATAAAAGAGTTCCTCCATTGCTACCGTCCGGATGAGATAGACAAGTCGAGGGGCATGTATAGCTTCGTCCCTAGGAGCTCCGTCCTGAAAGCTATTTTTGAAACCCCGGACTCAAATAGAGACTGGAAGAGCCGCTACTTTTTCATAGAATGAGATAATTGGATGTGTCATCCAGGGGAGACGAACTTCATGCCCGTCGACACAGTTTGGGGCATTTTAAACCCATCCGGTATGGCCCATTGTAAATGACTCCGTGCAATTTAATAATTTTTATAATGTTTCTAACGTCCGTCCTCTTTGATGCAGTTCGACGGCGTCCCCAGATTACCCTTAAGGAATTCAGTTTTCTTGAAAAAAAAAATTCAAAGACAAAGCCCGAGGAGCGGACCTGGGCCAAGCTCGTCAACCTCAACACCATCCACTGGTACTGTGACGGGCCCAAACCAACCCCGGCAGCACTAAAGTACGAGAAGCAGACCCGTCTACGTGAGTCCGTCGACCCTTATTACCTGTTTTCACCGTCATTATCATTATTATTTCTTAATCCGTCTACCTTTTTCAGAGATGGAGGATGCAAAAAGGCGAGCAGCTATAAGACTCCAGGCCGCGAAGAACAAAGAAACTGGAACGGACCCCATGGGGACGGGCTCCAGCAAGCAGAATCTGAAGAGGAAATTGCCCGTGAAGGGTGACCGTCCACCAAAGCAGCCCAAGGTCCCCTTGGAGCCGGTCGTCGGCTTGATGGTTGGGGGGAATAAGTCGGTCACTCCGGCTAAACATGGTGTGGGCAAGGGTCTGATGACGGGTCCGTCTGGCAGCCAAAAGAAGCCACCCGTCTTGCTTTGTGAGGACTCCAAGTATGCCCTGGAGAGGTTGTCGTTGATCATTACTACCGACGAATACGAGGATCTGGGGAATCACTCAACGGAGGCGATGGGGGAGACGGGTCTCTTCAACATTGCTCAGGTAATTACTCCGTCGTCTTTGGTCCATCCATTCACCATTTTCTGCCTTTAAACATTTTACTTATGCATTTTTGTTGTCCCTCAGACTATGATCATGATGAAAGGCATGATGGGACGATGTCTCAATCATGAGACGACCATTGGCTGGATTCGTGAGAAAGCCAAGGTGATGGAGGAGGAGCTGCTCGATCTCAGGGCCTGGAAGGTCGTCCAGGAGAAGAAGCTAAAGATGGCCGAGACGGCCCAGGACGAGTGTATCCAGCAGACGGACCGTCTGAAGAGAGCCCTAGTAGAGAAAGACAATGAGGTCCGTCAGGCCAAAGAGGATGCTATACGCGAGTACCGCGACTCCGACGCCATCATTGCGGAACTGAGTCTTGTTTATAATGACGGATTTGACGATGCTCTCCGTCAGGTGAAGACGTTGTACCCGGATATAGACTTATCCACCGTCACCGTCACTGCCCCCGAGTCGTCAACCGTCCAGCCCGTTCAGTCGGAAGATACTGATGTTCTTTTCGACGAGAACGTCCCTGTCCATGAAGCAACTATAGATCAAATTGTTGTGGATAGCCAGGCTAAGGACATTGGGGACCGTCCAGCTGAAGAGAGAGAGGGAGCAGATTTGTAATAATTTAGTTTTACTAATTAATCCTTCTTCTTTTTTCTCTTTTTTCTTTTTTTTTATATCAAGTGTGGAACAATTTTTAATACCCGTCATGTTTATGGGGTTTATATGAACATTGACCGTTCAGTATGTTTACATTCTGCAAGGTCCGTTGACCTTTGTTTTATCTTTGTGAAATGCATGTGTTTTATTTTAAAGTATATTTCATGTTAAAATGAACTCTGTTCCGCTTATACGATTCCTCCGTTCATTAATCGTTTAACCAAGGGTCGTCATCCCTTAAGATGATTTGTGGGACTTATAGAAATACCATTTGTTTTAGAATGGTCCGTTTAGTACGTGGGCTTAGCCCGAATTCTAAGTGCTATCACCCTTTGAGGTGACCCGTTCATCTTGTGGTTGTTATTTTTGAGCATGTCCATTGTGTAGACTTAGCACATACCATCCTTTTTGGATGATCCGTCCAACTTGCGGACGTTATTCTGGGTCTGTCCATTATCTGGACTTAGTATTTACCATCTTTTTTGGATGATCCGTCCATCATGTGGACAATATTACTGGTCCGTCCACTATCTGGACTTAAGGTTTCCATCCTCTTAGGATGATCCATCCATCATGTGGACAATCTTACTGGTCCGTCCATTATCTGGACTTAAGGTTTTCATCCTCTTAGGATGATCCGTCCATCATGTGGATAATCTTACTGGTCCGTCCATTATCTGGACTTAAGGTTTTCATCCTCTTGGGATGATCCGTCCATCATGTAGACAATATTTTTAACCGTCTGATATTGAATTAACTAGATTAAGCAGGAAAAATTTAGTAGATTCTGAAAGAAATCTTTATAGGAAAAAAGGTGCCTGCCCCCTTGGGCTTTAAAAAAGCACTGGTAGAGAGATTTGTTCAAAGTAAAGGTAAAGAAAAATAAATGGAAATAGCTGTTCGAAGCAAAACTACTGAAAACTTTAGAAATAAACTGGATAGTTGGGGGGGGGGGGGGGGGGAGGTTGATGCCCTTTTATGTCGTCTTTATTGGTAGTATCTCCGTAGGTGCTCTGTGTTCCATGGGTGTTACAATTTCCGCCCGTCCATGGTTTCGAGGTGGTAGGTCCCCTTCCTCTGCCAAGACGAGATCTTGTAAGGTCCTTCCCAGTTTGGGCCAAGTTTTCCTTGTAAAGGATCTTTAGTCGCTCCCATTACCTTCCGTAACACAAGGTCCTCGATCTGAAAGTCTCTGTGTCTGACTTTGGAGTTGTAGTATTTTGCCATGAGGATTTGGTATCGGGCCATCCTTTGTTCTGCTGTAGCCCGGATTTCGTCGACTAGGTCTAGCTGTAGCCGCAAAGCCCCTTCGTTCTTGTCTTCATTGTAGCTCTCCACTCGATAACTTGTAAGCCCTATCTCTGCTGGAATGACAGCCTCGCTCCCGTATGCTAGCCTGAATGGTGTTTCTCTTATGGGTGTTCTTGTCGTTGTGCGATATGCCCACAAGATACTTGGTAAATCATCGGGCCAGACACCTTTCGCCCCCTCGAGCCGAGTCTTGATGATTTTAAGCAGGGACCGGTTCGTGACTTCTACTTACCCATTGGCCTGCGGATGTCCGGGTGATGAGTAGTGATTTCTGATGCCTAATTCCGAGCAGAAATCTTGGAATGTCTTGTTGTCAAACTGTTTTCCATTATCGGAGATGAGCACCCTTGGTATCCCGAATCTGCATATGATATTTCTCTATACGAAACTCCTAATGTTTCTCTCCGTGATAGTCGCCAGAGCTTCCGCCTCCACCCACTTAGTGAAGTAGTTGATCCCTACCACCAGAAATTTCAGCTATCGCACAGCTATCGGGAGAGGGCCCATGATGTCCAGCCCCCATTGGGCGAACGGCCAAGGGGCCATCATGGGTGTCAGTTCTTCGGTTGGTTGCCTAATTAGGTTACTGAACCTTTGACATTTGTCGCAAGTCTTGACGTAGGCTTGTGCGTCCTTCTGCATTGTAGGCCAATAGTATCCTGCCCGGATCAGTTTGTGTACTAAAGATCGCGCCCCCGAATGGTTTCCGCAGATACCCTCATAGACCTCTCTCATTACGTAGTCTGCTTCCTTGCGGCCCAAACACCTTAGGTAAGGTCGTGAGAATCCCCTCTTCTATAAGACGTCATTGATTATTAGGAATCATGAAGCTCAGACTTTCAGTTTTCTTGCTGCGTCTTTGTTGTCTGGGAGCGTGCCTTCCTTCAGGTAAGCCGTTAGTGGCGTAGTCCAATTGTATTCTGGGTTTACTTCCTGCACTTCTGCCCTACTGTTAATGATTGAGGAATTCTGGATAAACGACAATACCTGATCGGGGGCCATCATGACCTCTGCGGAGGCGGCTTTTGCGAGCCGGTCAGAACATTCGTTCTCCTCCCTTGGGATTTGGACGAATGTGACCTGGAGGGTGTCAATCTGTCTCCTAACCTCTTCCAAGTATTTCTTCATCTTTTCCCCCCTGCACTCATAGGCGCCGCTAATCTGACTGACTATTACCTGCAAATCACAATGTACAACCATGGCCTCGGCGCCTGCTGCTTTCGCCAGGTCTAATCCTGCCACCAATGCCTCATATTCGGCCTCATTATTGGTTGTTGGGAAGTCCAGCCGAATCATACACTCGATTTTTTCTCGGTCAGGGGTTTGAATTACTACCCCGGCGCCTCCAACTTGCCTATTTGATGATCCATCTGTGTGGATGTTCCATTGTCTGAGGGCTTGTGGCTCCTGCTGCTCCGTTTGCGAGTATTCGGCGATGAAGTCCGCCACTGCTTGGCCCTTTATTGCGGTTCGCGGTCGGTAATGTATGTCAAATTCGCTCAGCTCTATCGCCCATAGGGCCATTCGTCCGGCTGCTTCAGGGCTACTCATTACTCTTTTTAGAAGTTGATTTGTTAGGACGATGATGCTATGGGCTTGGAAGTACGGTTTCAGTTTTCAGGCTGCGGTTACCAATGCGAAGGCGAGCTTTTCGATGTGAGGGTACCTTTCTTCAGCCCCTCGGAACCCCCTGCTTATGAAATAGACGGGTAGCTGAGTTCCTTCCTCTTCTCTTACTAGGGTCGTGCTTACCGCCACCTGCGAAGCTGCTAGATATAAGTAGAGGTCTTCTCCTGGCTTAGACGGGCTGAGCAAAGGTGGCGAGGCGAGGTATTTTTTCAGATCTTCAAATGCCTTCTGGCACTCATCCGTCCACTGAAATGATTTCCTTAGGACGCGGAAGAACGGTAGACACCTGTCCGTTACTTTTAAGACAAACCTGTTCAAAGCAGCAATTTTGCCGTTCAAGCTCTGTACGTCATTTACTGTCCTTGGCAGTTCCAGCTCCATGATGGCCCGTATCTTCTCTGGGTTGACCTCTATTCCCCTTTGGGACATCATAAAACCCAAGAATTTTTCCACTATTACCCCGAATACACACTTGCCCGGATTCAGTTTCATGTTGTATGACCGTAGAGTATCGAATGTCTCCTAGAGGTCGCTCAAGTGATCTTTTTTGAGTGGGCTCTTGACCAGCATGTCGTCGACGTAGACCTGTACATTCCTCCCTATCTGGTGTGCGAACATCTTGTCCATTAACCTTTGGTACATTGCCCCAGCGTTCTTGAGTCTGAATGGCATCACCTTATAGCAAAAGAGGCCTTGGCTGGTGACGAAGGACGTTTTCTCCTAATCAGACTCCTCCATCTTGATCTGATTATAGCCTGAGAAGGCATCCATAAAACTTAGGAGCTGGTGTCTGCCCGTGGAGTCGACCAGTGCATCTATCCGCAGGAGGGGGTAGCTGTCCTTTGGGCACGCTTTGTTCAGGTCCGTGAAGTCGACACACATTCGCCACTTCCCACTAGCCTTCTTGACCATAACCACATTCGCCAACCACTCCGGGTAATATACTTCCCTAACGAAACCCACCTCGAGTAGTTTTCTAACCTCTTGCGCTATTGCTCTGTCCCGTTCGAGAGCGAACACTCACTTTTTCTGCCGGACGGGTGGGGTTGAAGGGTTCACGTTCAGCTTGTGCACTATGACAGAGGGATCGATCCCGGGCATGTCTTTGTGGTTCCATGCGAAAACGTCTTGGTTCCTCCTGAGGAATGTTATGAGGGCCTGGCGCACCGGCTGGCAGGCTAATGTTCCTATTCTAGTCATCCGCTCTGGTTTTGATTCGTTGAGCGTTATCTCCTCCAGCTCTTCGACCGGTTCTACGACCGTCCGCTGCTCTTCTACGCACATTGTCTGATGATGATCTTCCATTTCTAGCATGGCAATGTAGCATTCTCGGGTGGTTGCCTGATTCCCTCGCAGTTCCCCAATCCCATAGTCCGTTGGGAACTTGATCATTAGGTGGTATGTTGATGTTACTGCTTTCCATGAGTTAAGTGTGGGCCGTCCGAGAATACCATTGTAAGCGGAGGAGCAGTCCACCACGAGGAACATTACATTCCTAGTGAGTTCTTGCGGGTAATCGCCCACCGTTACCGGAAGTGTGATAAAGCCTATTGGGAATACCCTTGTCCCTCCGAAACCGACAAGTGGAGCACTCGCCAGCATCAATCGTGCTCTGTCTATCCCCATTTGTTGGAATGCTGGATAGTATAGAATGTCTGCTGAGCTGCTGTTGTCGATTAGTACTCGGTGGACGTTGTAGTCCCCCACACATATGCTAATGACCAGCGCGTCGTCATGCGGATGATGGAGTCTCCTTGCATCTTCTTCGATGAATCCAATGATAGAGCTCTCCACCCATGTGGTATTAGGCGTAGAGCCTGTTAGATGGACGTTCAGGACCGATCTGAGGTACGTTTTTCGAGCTTTTTTGGAAGAACCGGTAGCTGCGGTCCCTCCCACTATCATCCTTATGTCTCCGATGGGGGGTCTAGGACGCTCATTATCCCGTCGGGGGGCCGATTCTTGGCGATTGTGATCCGCTCTCTTTTTGTTGACGAACTTCTACAACTTCCCTTGTCTAATGAGGGCTTCAATCTGCTGCTACAAGTCGTAGCAATCGGCTATGTCGTGGCCATGATCTCGGTGGAAATGACAATATTTATCTCGCGGCCGTTTGCTTGGGTCGCTCTTTAGTTTTCCCGAGAATGTCAGTGTCTCCTCGTCTTTGATTTGCATCAAAACTTAGTCAATCGGGGCGTTCAGAGGGGTGAAACTTGTGAACCTTTCGCCCGGGGGCTTAGGGCGCCTTTCGTCCCTTCTGTCTCCTGTCCTTGGTCTTTTCTGCCCTTGATCCTGACGCACGTCCACCTAGCGTTCCCTTTTCCTGGGCCTTTCCTCCCGTGCAAGTAGTGCGTCTTCCGCGTTCATGTACTTGGTGGCCCTGTAGAGTACCTCTGACATGGTTTTGGGGTCATTTTTGTATAGTGAAAACAAAAACTTACCCTTCCGTAACTCGTTCGTGAAAGCTGCCACCAGTATCTTTTCGTCGGCTTCATCGATCGAGAGCGCTTCCTTATTGAAGCGGGTTATGTAGGATCTTAGTGTCTCGTCTTCTCTCTGCCTGATGCTCATTAAGCATGTCGTGGACTTCTTGTACCTGTGTCCCCCTATAAAGTGCGAGGTGAACTGAGCGCTTAATTCATTGAAAATGCTGATGGAGTTCGACGTCAGCCGACTGAACCAAATTCTCGCGGGACCCTTCAGTGTGGTTGGGAAGGCCCTACACATGATTTCGTCTGGTACCCCTTGTAGATGCATCAAGGTCTTGAATGTCTCCAGGTGGTCTAGGGGATCCTTGACCCCATCATAGCTCTTTATTTGTGGCATCCGGAACTTGTGTGGTAGGGGAAAGGAATTGACGGGGCCAGTGAATGGAGAGTCAGTCCAGTTCACTAGGTCGTCCAGGTCGCTAGACGCTCGTCCCTTTAGGGCGTTTATCATGACTTCCATCTGTTCTTTCATCGCCTGCATCTCCGCGAACATAGGCAGAGGAGTCGTATCCATGAGGGATGGGAGGCTCATGTTCTGTCGTTCTGGCCTGCTTGGGGCGTTGCTCCCTTCAGGCCCTTCTCGGTCTCTTTGCATGGCACTGGTACCTTCTTGATCCTCGCTCTAATTGTGGGGTGCTGTGTTTCTTTGACGCAGCTGTTCTTCTAGGTCATGATTTTGTTTGGTGAGGCGCTCCACGGCCGCAGTGAGGGTCCGAACCTGTCTTTCGAGTGCGGTCGTGGGTAGTTCCTCTCCTTGGATGTCGTTGGTTGTTGCCATCGAGCGAGTGAGCACCATGCAACCCTTCTGTCTCAGGGATGAAGCAACGTCTGACTGCTTTCTTCTCACGTTCCCACAGACGGCGCCAACTAATGAAGTTGAGAAATTTACCAGTGAGTCACACAATGCCTTCGCGCTCATATGTTAACCTACACAGGACAAAGGAGAAAACCTATCAAAGGGCACCGGTGTGGTGCCGGCCAAATACCCTCCGAAGTTTAAGTCAGAAAGTATTCTCACAACTCTAGAGTGCTAGAGAGGGTAAAATAATGCGTACCTCTATTGATGAGAGTATTGGGGCTTTTATAATAGTCGAAAGTTTTTCCTCTTAGACTTGGCATCCAAGTCTTTTCCTTGTAGGAGTCCTCCTTTTTAGAGTCCGAAACGTGGTGGACAGATCTTCTCCTTATAGGGAAGATCTTTACCAAATACATGAGATTTCTAGAGTCCATATAGCGCAAGGACTCTATTTAGGACTTTACGAGAATGGGCCAAAATATTCCCACTAAAGGGTCCAACAGGCCCATGGCTAACCAGCCCATCTTTCTTCGCTCCGCCCGTATCAGGTCCGTCCACATAAGGTCCGTCCACTTAAGGCCCCGTGCAAATGACGGGCTCGTCTATTCTTACGTCCGCGGACTGTAGCCAGCCCGTACAATCACAATAGGCATCCTAGCGCGTATTTTCTCCCTCTCACTCTACAAAATCCATATCCATGGATCATTTTCCTTGAAAAATCCTTTTTTTTTTCTAAGAGACTTTAAAAATTACTCCTTGGAAATGATTTTCTAATGCACATAAGATTCCATTTTCTTAGAAAATATTTTTCCATAAAAAACATATGAGAAATTACATCTATAAAATATCATTTTCAAAAACTCGTGAGACTTTCAAAATATCTTCCCGGAACACTGAGGGGATCTCCCTTTTTCCAAAAAACAAAATTAAAAATAATATTCCTATTACAAAAATACCCAAAATATTTTCTTTCAAAAATATCCAAAAAGTCATTAAATTCCATTTTCCCAAAAAATATGTTTCAAACAAATCCTTTTCAAAAATGATTTCAAGAGAATGTGATATGTCCATAGTTCAAATTAATTGAACTTATGACATCCAATCAAGCCAAAAAATCCCCCTCCCCTAAACTAACCAATTTGGTTAATGTTATTTTCGCATGAGAATAACATTTAGAAATTTTCTACCCAAAAAAAAAAAAATACACTTAGAAATTAAATATGTATTTTCTCAACAAAAAAAAAAAAAAAAAGAAATTAAATATGATAAAATGTATTAAGAGATTACCTCTCTCTCTCTCTCTCTCTCTCTCTCTCTCTCTCTCTCTCTCTCTCTCTCTCTCTCTCTCTCTATATATATATATATATATATATATTCTACTTAATATTATTCACATGCTAGATATGTGTATATCTAATATTTACATGTTAACTATGTATATATTATTTTATTATGCTGTAAAGTACGATTATTTTATAGATCTGTTTGATATTAATAATTAAAAAATCTATCCATAAACATAATTTCGATTTATAAGTATTCTCACATGTTGTATGTGTATATGTATGTTATATTCACATGTTATTATATATATATATATATATATATATATATATTTCTTGTAAATAAACCATTTTTAAAAAATGGCAAAAATTTTAGTTACTTTCCAAAAAGCGAATTGTTTGGATTGAATAAAAAGGGGTATTATTCGTAAGGTAAGCGGTGTGGGGTGCCTAACACATTCTCCGTATATAATCTAGCTTCTAAGTGCAAAGTCTTTGATTCAAGTCTTTATCCTACCTTATTAGCTTAAGAGTCCTTAGCAAGGCCTTTAGTTAATTAGGCAATTAAAATGAATTAGACAATAGGGGACCAATGACACCTAAAAATACCAATAGTTGGCTTGGTGGTGACTCCCAAAAACTAAATAAGTAAAAAGAGTAAAAGATTCAGTCGCACATCACCCTTATGTAAAAAATGCACACACATCACACCTCACCAAAATTAAAACTCCTTAAAAAGACTTCTTGGAGATCAAAGTGGGTCACTCGTAGTAGGAGGAAATTATTGTATATTCCTGGAGTACTATAAATGTGTACTCCCTCATCTCACATTAATGGTGGGTCCCACTAATTAAATTCATGGTGGAACCTACCATTCATGTGGGAGGAAGGACTATGCATTTATAGTACTCTAAGAGTACCTAATAATTTTCCTGTAGTAGGAGTCAAAATCCAGTGTCCAAAGGCACTTTGGTAATTAGGTTCAGTAACAACTACCCACTTGCTTGTTTGGCATGATTTTGACATTAAATGCTCAAATTTCTTCGAATTTCAACTCTATTAATGATGTCTTGGGCCGCAAGTTCAGCCAACTAACTAAACTTCCTCAGTTATATAAGGACTAATTATCATTAAATTCAATCAATCAACCATTTATTATGTCCATTTATGAATTTCATAATAAGGGTTCCACCAAATTAAATTCTATGCATCCAATCCTGCAATAAATCATGGCCTCAACTAATAGCATTATGACACGTCCCAAATTTGAATTGGACCTAAATCGGACGAATTAAAACCAATTATTCATTATCACACATGGTTGGACTTAATTCGTGTAGTTGCATATTAACCGTTAAAACTCGATTTCGTTATTTTTTTTAATCTGATGGCCTGTTGAGGCTCTTGACTAGTCATTTTGATTTTTAGACTTTCAAGATTTATTTTACATGATGCGATTTGAGATCAAATGTCAAAATTACGGTGTTTTCCTTAGGACGTGAAATGATCATTTTGCTCTTGAATAAGATTAAATGTGAGTTGCAATATAAGGTGTATATATTAACATATCACAAACAAGTGACATAAACTCATACATTGCTTATTCTCCCAAACATATAAGATTACAAATATTATTTAAAGCAAGATCATACGTTGCTTATTCTCCCACACCATATCGGTAATGTTTTAACCTTCCATGCGGATAACACATCGGAGAGACTCCCCTTTTAACATGTAATCAAACGCTTTGTTGATCTCCGAGAAAGGGACTGAGTGAGTGATAAATTTATCCAGTTCCAATTCCTGCAACATCAATTCACGGTATCATTATATAAGCATATAAAAACAAAGAATTAGGCCTGGTCGTTACATAAAAGTAACAATCACAAGCTATTACCTCTATAAATTTCATAATAATCTAAGAAAGTTGCACTCTGCTTATTCCATTTTCAGTTGCTTATTAAAAAAAATACGTGTATAAGAAAGAACGATGAAATTGTTCATGAACTGAAAATATAAGCTTACCTTGTTCATGTACTTTTCCACCCGAGCAGGAATATCAGTGCGAGGCATGTAATTGCCAAAAATGGTACCCTTAACTGTCCTCTCATTCAAAAAATTCATAGGATGAGTCTTGAATGCGTCATCTTTACTTGGCACTCCAACAAGTACTGCAAGACCCCACCCCTGAGAAGAATAAAATTTTAGTGTCGATGGAAACGTAATGGGAGACTTGGAAGCATTCTCTAATAAGAGAAAATGGCTATAAATTCGTTAAATGATTACATCATGAACACATTCAAATGCTGAGATCATGGCCTGGTAGCTTCCAGTACATTCAACTGCCCGATCCACTCCTCCATCAGTCATCTCAGCAATCACCTATAATTGAGCAGGCATAACTCTGTTTAGTTTCAACAGGGAGAGAAGTGCAAACATTTTATACACCAAAACAGGTTTGTTTCCTGGTATTTTCAAGAACATAAAATATGTAGTAGAAAAGAAATCCCAAAATTCATGCTAGTCATGCCAACAGATTAATCACGAAATAGCAAGTCATGGCGCCCAAACTAACCTGTTGAACTGGCTTGTCATGATCTTTTGGATTCACAAACTCAGTAACACCAAAATTTTTGGCTGCCAAAGAGATTAAGAATCAAAACCATCGCCAACATGTAAATAGGAACATATATTTATGTATACCATTAGTGACTCACCCCTATCGAAACGAGCAGGGTTCAGATCAACACCAATGATTCTTGAAGCCCCAGCCATCCTTGCGCCTTCACAAGCCTAAATATCAGCACAAGATTAGAGACTTAGAAATTCTTTCTAATCCTTTTGCAGTTGCCAGAAACTATAGAACACAGCAACAAAGAATACTCACAGCAAGGCCAACAGCACCCAATCCAAAGACGGCTACAGTTTGACCCTTTTGGGGTTTTGCAACATTCAAAGTGGCACCCATGCCTACAAGCACAAAAACAAATAGACCAATGGAAAATAATAATAAAAAAAATAGTCGGAATATTATCACTGATATAGTTATTATTCTTCAAATGAAGAACTCCTCCAGACCTGTGGATACTCCACAACTAAGCACACAAACTTTGTCAAGTGGGGCTTCAGGGTTGATCTTGGCAACGCAGCCAGCATGAGAAACAGTGTATTCGCTAAATGTGGAGGTGCCAAGAAAGTGGTAAATGGGCTTTCCATTTTTGGAGAATCTTGTCTTGCCATCAGCGAGCATATGACCTCTGTCGTTATCGTACCGAAGAGTTTCACACAAGTTGCTCTCCGCTGACTTACAGTGGCGGCATTCCTTACATTCTCCTGTGAAGATAGGGAGAACATGGTCTCCTGGTTTGAGCTCAGTCACACCCTCACCTACACTCTCCACAATTCTGAGCAACAACAATACAATCAATTAGTACTTATTCACGCCATTAAAAAACTATTTACTAAACCTATTAGGATTTTCAATTGTGGTCTGAAGAGAGAGGATCTAAAAACTTAAAAGTTATACATACCCTCCAGCTTCATGACCAAATATGCGAGGAAACAGCGGCTTCTGCCCCTGCAATATAAAGGGACATTTTAGTTTCAACTACAAAATGAATACAGCCTCAACCCCACCAGTCTAATTTGAGCATGCTCAAATTTTACCCATCAATCTGTAAATACATTCATCAAATCCTGTTTATAAATTACATGGAAATAGCGTGGCTAACTTCAAGCATTTTTTCCCGCACCTTGATACCAAATTTGATTTCAGAAATGGAACCAACAAAATTAATGAATGATTAATTACAAATATAACAGCATTTACTATTTTGCAATAATTCAATATATTAAAATTTTATTTGTATAGTATAGAATTTCTTAAGAACATGTATTTGCCTTGTCAAGCTTAAAAAAAATAATTAAATTAAATTAAAAAAAAAAACCCTAAGTTCCAAAACTTGACACCCAATAAAAAATTTTATTCTACTAAGTCTATTGCTCTTATTATATCGATGTGCCCCTTCTCTCCCAAAAAATTTAAAAAAATAATAATAATGGACCTTTCTTATTAAAATATTAATCAGAAATGTAAAAAAATTATATGTTAAATTCTACAAAAATTCCCTATAAAAAAAATTCTGAAGAAATTCCCTGTAAAATTACAACCCCATATATCCACATACAAATGCATGCTAAAAATTAATGCTTACTGTAATTGCCTTTGTATTTTAAACTTATGTCTTTTTAATTTGGACAATTTCATGCATATATGTTATCTAATTGGGTGCAAGTTAGACAAGTATAAGGTTATCATTTATATTTGGGGAAGTATAGAAGTCTAGATCAATGAGACAAAAAAGAAAAAGTTATCAACCTTTTTCTCTTCTTGTATTTGGGGAAGTATAGAATCAATAGAGAAGAAGAGGAAAAAGTTACACCTCGTTTTCTCCCCCTTGTTATGAAAAATGGTTACTGTTCCGTTAAATTTTTTATCTTTGATAAAATCTTTAAAAACCTCGTCAAAATCTTTGTGCCTCTCCATTCCTAGGACAATATATACGGTAATAATAAACACCTATTAATTACCACAAATATAATTTTCAATTTTTTTTTTACCAAAAGAGAGATGATATTAACTATAAAAAGACAATAAAAGGAGAAAGAAGAACTTTGGCAACTTATCCATATGAAATTTCTTGTCAAACTCTTCCTATATCTTTGGCAAACTAGTTTGAAAAAAAAAAAAAAAAAACCCTGCAAACTTTTCTTATATCTTTTTATTAGATGTGAATTTTGAAAATCTAATCATTGAATTGCATGTTTTTATTATATTCTTCATACTTATAAAATTTCAAGAAGATTAAATATCAATAACTATGTCATCAATGACATGTTAAAATTTCAAGCTTTTTGTAGTAAAAATTATATACAAAAAATAAGTTTTTTTATTGAATAATAAATAACATCCAATTTGAATGAAATTTTATATGCATGTTAAGAACATAAAAAATATATAATCCAACAGTTAGATTTTCAAAATTCATATTCAGTAAAAAAAAATATAGAACAAGTTTAGAGGGCTAGTTTGGAGAAAAAAACGTGTCACTTTTATAACTATTATTGTTTGAAAATTGCAATTTGTTCTTTTACAAAACACTTGCAAATGATTTTATTCTTAGTAATTAATGGGCTGAAAGTATGATAATTTATTCAATGTATTGCCCAAAATATTAACTTAGTAAATACTCCGTTTTTTTTTTCCACACGGAATTTCGTATTTGTTATTTATTTTAGTTAATAGGCATTTATAATGAATTTACCAACTATATCTGAAATCTGATGTGAAATTTTATAGGGAATTGTTAATATCAAAAAAATATCATCTGAAATGCGTTACCTTGGCTTCCCAAAAGTAAACATCAGAGTGGCAAAGTGCAGTGAAGAGAATCTTTAAGCGGACTTCATTTTCCTGAGGTGGTGCCACCTCTACTTCTTCAATCACTAATGGTTTTCCGGCCTCCCATGCCACCGCGGCTTACATTAAGACACATATCCAATTTAGTCCACTAATTCCAATACAACATTAAAGTTTCAACTAGTTAAAACTTGACAGTGTTTCTAATAAAACCATCCATAATTCAAATGGGTCTTCTCTGTTATAACTATCAAATTATCAAAAAAAAATTAAATTAAATTTCAAGAATGATGGAAGAGGCATCAATTTATGACATTTGCCAATATCCTTGTAGTTCAACTAATTGGCATCTCTAAGTGTTTCTAAATGAAAACATCAAGTCTGTAAATCTCTCCATCCCCAACAATTGAATTATCAAAAAAAAGTAAAGTTAATCTCTCCATTGTGTTTCAAGGTTCATTTAAACCCTCTGCCTTGAAAATGAAATTATATATATAGCCAAGGTTATATATATATATATATATATATATATATATATATATATATATATATATTATTCTACTAGTTTAATTTATCCATTAAAATATTTTTGCACATCCTAATCACATATCCATCTCAAAACCAAACAACAATACAAATCACTGATCTCTATGACACTCTGTTTCTGATCTGATCTCTAATCTTATTCTCATAAATCTCATCTCATCTCATTTCTTTTCTCTATCTAACTATTTCAATATCTCCAACTTTAAGAGTAAAAAGTGGGTGTTTGTGAGTTGTGAGTACCTCTCTCTTTATTTATATTATATGCGTGTAAGTGTCTTCGATACAAATTGTATTCGTTATTTTTTACTTTTTAATTTTTTATAATGTTATTTGTACGAAATTTAGTGTGTGTGAAGGTGGTGCGTGTATACTATAAATATAATATAATTTTATGTAATTTAATAATTAATAAATGCAGAGGGTTTATTACATGTACATGTATATTATTATCATGTTATAATAACTTTTTGTTATAAAGTTAGTGTTTCAAGAAAAGAAAAAAAAAAAAAAAAAGTAAAGTTAGCGATTGTTCAAGCATATGATTGGTTAAGTAAACACTTAGTGTATTACTTATATATGAATGACCGTAAATATGTGGGTCAATAATTACAATGCTAATGGGTTAAGTTCATCATTTACTTTAAAATATTTTTATAAAAAACAAAGAAAAATAGATAATGAAAATTACATAAAAATAAAAATGTTATACTATTTTTTTTTTAAATGGAATGTTATACAAATTTAAAACAAAATAAAATGGTCATACCTACTAACATTGACAACAAATAATAACAACTAATAATGAACTACCATGTAGTGATTTTGAAATATGAAAATTCGTTCAAAAAAATAATAAAACTTCGTGTATTTGCTTGTGTTTGTGTGCGTGTGTGTGTGTGTTTTTTTTTTTAGTTTGTTTATTAAATTAAATAAAATTTAATAAAAAGAGAATTTATATATATTGAGTGTGCATTTGGCACAAATTAAAAAACTAGCTTTTTTTTATTATTCAACTTATTTTTATTACTATTTATGAGTCTCATTACACTTTTTAGTACTATTTATGAGTTCTACTATATTATTTCAATTCCTTTTAACTTTATCTACGGTACTTTCAATAAAGAGTTTTCAATTAATTTAACTGTTTCTACAAATCTGACACAGAATAATAAGCCATGAAGAGGTCAACTCACGAAAATGCAAACACCAAAGCATGCAATGAAGAAGTGCGTGTCTCTACTCTCTAAACAACAAAACTAAAAGGTGATCAATTTATACATATATTCCCACTTGAACTGCTGCAAAAGATCAATCAAAACGAAAAAAAAATTATAAACAGAAACAGAGAAGAAAACAACAACAAAAACATGGTCATATTGAGAAAAGAAGAGTGTGGTGTTTCACCTTTGCACTTAATGACCTGACCAGCTGTGCTTGACATGGCTAGCTTGGAATGCGACGACTGTTATTGTCTGACTGAAATTAGATCACTTTTGTTTTGAATGTGAGTGCTCTGTATTTGTCTCTCTGTGATGGTATTTATACTACTGGTCTAGACTTATTAAGGATGGTCCAGCTAACTTTTCAAAAAAAAAAAAAAAAAAAAAAAAAGGATGGTCCAGCTAAGATTTTATCTTCTATCTATCAATTTATCAAAATAAAGATCGACTATCATCTATTTAGGATATTTTTAGATTGCTGATGAGATAGTTAAATCTAATCCATTTTATAATAGAAAAAGTTTGACTACAAATTTGGCCAACAATATAGTGATGAAATGTGTCACTGTCATTTACATTCACTTACGCTTTATTTGGGAGTTCATAAAAGAATGTAATGGAATGATTATAAAGGAATGAAATGAAATATATTTAAGCAAAGGAAAAAAAAATGGAAAGGAAATGAATGAAATGGAGTGGAATTACGTAACCCTGTTTGGATGTTTTAAAATAAATGAATGAAAGATAAGTAACCTTGTTTGGGAGTTACATAGAGGGAAATGAATGAAATCATTTTATGATAATATTATTTGTAGACCCCTATTTTAAAATAAAATGCTAAATATATAGGGGTATTTTAGGAGTTTTAGTAAAAAAAATTAATTAAATCTAATTCTATTCCCTTTAATTTCTCTCAATTTTGGGGGAATTGAAAATTTGAGGTTTTGAGAGAATAGAGAGGAATAACTATTTCCCTACCCATTCCATTCTCTCCCACTTAAATTCCCAAACAATGGAATAGACTTTCATTCCCTCTATTTAAACTCTCAAACAAGGGAATAGAAAAATATTCTAAAATTATTCATTTTCATCCCATTCTTTTCTCTCCTCCCAAACGAGGTCTTAGACATTAGTAAGACCCTTTTTAGTTGCAATTTCTGCTGGACTAGTAGAGTTTGTAGTGCTGCAATCCATGCTACTGCTATGTTGGGCAGTAATCTTAAAAGCCATTTTTCTTGTAATAAGTTCAATCTCCCTTCTACTATTGTTGATGTTTGTTGGGATCATAGGCAGAGCTTGGGGGTGCCAAGGGGGCCATGGTCCCCTTAGTTTTGAAATTTTCCATTAATCTTCTTTTACATTGGTAATAAATCTAAAAATTACACAAAAATGTATTCACTGGCCCCCCCTGAAAAAATTTCCTAACTCTGCTACTCTTGGGATGATTGTTCTTCTTACATTCCTTTATTGCTTTAAATCTTGAATTTATGCCTTCCATTAAGCCCAATTTATTCCCTCTGCTATCTTCTCATGGGTGCAAAGGTTCAAAGGTACTAGCTTTCTAATTGGCACCATGAACCCTAAGCCACCATACAATGAGAAGCTTGATTTGAGTAAACCTTCTTAAAAATGCATTGTTAAGAAGATAGTTTTGCAAAAAGTCTCCGAATGCCATCATTTTTCAAAAATGGGTTTTTCAAACAAAATAAAATGAAAACTTTTCCAGCCTAGCTTTAAATAAAAAGTCTTCTGATGGGGCATTTTTAAATATTCAATAGATATCATTTTCAAAACCATTTTTGCTAAGGTATAAAGTTTTAACTTTTCTTTAAAGCCTTAACCAAAAACCCTGGATTTTCACTTTTTAAACTCTCTTATTTACCACCCAAAAAAAAAAAAAATCCGGGAAATTATTTTTTTAAATAAAACTCTATCCTTCAATAACATTGATTTTAATCTTGAATATGGTTTCCTTAGGTGCATAAAAATCCCTTTTCCTTAAAATAAGATTGCTCTTTCCTTATATTTTTCCCATTCAAAAAAAAAAAAAAAAAAAAAAAAAAAGGCCTTTTCATAGAAACTCAAGAGGAAAACCTTTTTCAAAACCCTTTTCCCAAAAGTTTATAACATTCTTCCTTAAAATTAGTCTTTCCCAAAAAGTCTTGAGCTTTAAAATCAAAAGGAAAATACTCATTTTTTTCAAATGTAAATAATGGTATTTTTTTTTTTTTTGACCTTTCTACATAAATAAAATTGTTTTCAATCAATTTCCTTTCAATGACACAATTTTTAAAGAGGTTGCGACATGTCCATAATTCATATCAATTGAATAAATATGTTTATTGCTTTAAACGGCATAATGTGGCTTTTTCCTCTCCTCTCCTCTCCTTTCTGCTTTATATCGTAGAGTAGTATATATTCATATGCTACATACATAGTAAATAATACTCACATGCCAGCTATATATATTTACCATCTTGCAATGTAATATTCACATGTTATTTATATATATATATATATATATATTCACATGTTTGCTTGTACATATTCTTTGCAATAATATTCATATGTTATTTATATGTATTGTTTGTACAAAAATTCTTTCAAAAACAAATGGCAAGTATTTAATTTATTTTTCTAAAATGTAAACATTGTGATTATATTAGGCGAAAAGTCACTTTTAGTCCTTACATTTTCAGGCGATTTCTATTTTAGTCCCTAAATTTTATTTTTACCGCTTTTAGTCCCTATTCTGAAAAACGCCATCTATTTTAATCCTTCCCGTCAATGCCCTAACGGCAAAATCCTAGGTGGCAGACGGAGTGCATCACTGGCACACTAAATGCTGACGTCAGCATTAAAATAATAATATAATATATTATTTAGCATTTAAAAAATGCCACGTCATTTTTTTAAAACAAAAAATAATTTATGATTTTAACTAAATGAAAAAAAAAAAGAAAAAACAGAAATAAAAACAAAAAATAATATAAATTGAGATGTAGCTTTATTTTGAGTAAGAACATACAAGAACATAAACTTACTCATTGTTTTATTTGCAACCAAACACAATATCAACCGAAAACCTTTATTATCAAAAATATTTTTTTTGATACTGAAAAATAAGTAAATAAACCCAGTCAGCGTTTATCAAAAATTTAGTAACTCATTGTTCTTTCCCTGACATTAGAAACCCAGAAATTAAAAAAAAAAAAAAAAAAAAAAAAAAAAAAAAAACTGAAGTCGTTCTTCCTAGACCCAGAAATTTTCTTCAGAAACAAAAAATTAAACATGAAAACAAAATTAAAACATAAAAGAAAAAACAAAATTAAAATCCAATTCATCTTCAACAAGAACTCTAAAGAACACAAATTCAAATTTTAACATAAGAACACATGCCCAGATTTTCTAGCATTTTCTTGCCCTTTCTTGTCAACCAAACACAAAAACACAAACACAAATTGATTTCCAGCAAGAACAAAAACACAAACACAAACCCAACAACAGATCTTCCTTGTCAACCAAACATAAAAGCAGCAAACAAAAACCCAGCAACTGACGATGATGAGGACGAAGACGTGGAGAAGCTTCTAGAGCCGTTCACGAAGGACCATTTCATGGCTCTGATCAAGAAGGGAATGAAAAAGCACCTGGAGCTTGATTGAAATTGTGCGTGAGCTCGCCGATGCAGACCCCGCCCACCATAAGATCTTCATCCACGGCCTCAGCTGGGACACCACTGTCGAAACCCTCACCTCCGTCTTCGGCAAGTACGGCGAGATCAAGGATTGCAAGGCGATGACTGACCGCGTCTCTAGTAAGTTCGAAGCGAATTGGTGTTTCTATTAAGCATAGGGTATGGATTCTTGTCTCTGACTAGGAGGCCTTTCATGGCAGCGGCGGCGGCGAGCAGCTCTGGTAAAAGCATGGAGGTGTTGAGGAAGATTGGCGGCGGCTGCTTCAAGGGCAAAGACAGCAAGGGCGTCATCAAGGTCGAGGCCGATAGCGGCAGCGAGAACATCTTCCAAGTCTCCTCTGGGGTGCTCCCGGACCACCTTGTCGTCATGTTTAATGGACTTATGGGTTTTGTGTGTGTGTTTGTTTCTGAAGAACAACTTCAGTTTTGTTCTTTTTTTCTTTTTCTTTTTTTTTGTTTTTATTTCTGTTTTTTCTTTTTTTTTTTTCATTTAGTTAAAATCATAAATTATTTTTTGTTTTAAAAAAATGACGTGGCATTTTTTAAATGCTAAATAATATATTATATTATTATTTTAATGCTGACATCAGCATTTAGTGTGCCAGCGATGCACTCCGTCTGCCACCTAGGATTTTGCCGTTAGGGCATTGACGGGAAGGATTAAAATAGATGGCATTTTTCAGAATAGGGACTAAAAGCGGTAAAAATAAAATTTAGGGACTAAAATAGAAATCGCCTGAAAATGTAAGGACTAAAAGTGGCTTTTCGCCATTATATTAAAAGAAGGTACTATCCCTTGGATAGGCGATATGGGGTGTCTAACACCTTCTCCACTCGTAACTGAACTTCCAAGTCTAAGAATCTTTGGTTCAAAACTTTGGTTACCTTAATTAATTTAATAACCCTTGAATTGATTTTTAGTTAATTAAAATAAATTAGACAAATAGCTGACCAATCACACCTAGAACAAAACCAATGTTTGGTGGTGACTCTTTAAAATAAAATAAGAAAAGAGACTCACACATTCACACACCTCACCCTAGTAACACATACACACAATTAACATGCTGCCAAGCACCTAATACGGAAAAACTCGGGGGAACACACTGTCAATACCTCCACACTCGCCAGTGCGATGATGAGTACGACTCCGACCACCATAAACAACAAAGCGTGCGTATAAGGGAAGGAAATGGGTGTCCCTAAAAGTGTGCATAGTGGGTGTGAATTATAAAGTGATCAATTTTATTTTGTATTAAATATATATTAGTAATTTAATATCATATGAAGTAAGTGGCCTATCTAGCGTTAGTGGATTCCAGTTTCACAGTAAAAATGATTTCTTTTTAGTTAATAAAAAATCAAAAGTTCAAAACTCATTTACCTCTCCATCTCACACTCTCACTCCTCTTCTGATAACCTCATTTGGAGACTCATATTTTTAATCACAAATGCCATTAACGGATTTATCTAAATTCATATATTCACAACAAACTTGAACAACCCCCCCCCCCCCCCCCTCCTTTTCTCCCATAGCTGTCCATACCACCAATATTGCAATTACTTCTCTGTTTTTTTATAATCTCATCATAACATAAACATATATATTAATGGAAAATTGAGGTGGCCAGAATATACTAAATTAAATGATATAAATCACAAGTGGAATTCACCCTTCTAATTGAACAATAAAAAAAATACACACTGATAATGTCACATCATATTCAACAAGAAAATATATGATTCCCTTAATCACGGGACAAACACCTAAGGCAATTGCATTGAAAACCAAACCCCTTTGACAGGAGAGTTTGCCGAGCATCATGACCCATACTTGCATCAATATAGCAGATCCGGAGCTCTTCCCCTAAAAAATACCAAACAAAGTTTGTAATGCATTGATATTAAAGAGAAGTGTAAGAATTCGCAAAGATAAGCATGCATAAACATAAACTACTTAGCCAAAAAAAAAAAGTGTGCCAAAACCGGCTTGCAGAGGTGTAGTAGTTAGTGATGGTTAAAAACCATTGATCTAACATTTTTCCCCCAGTGATTATCCACATTGCAGCAGAGCAAACAGAAAAAAGTAGCTCAAGAAAGTGGTTTTAAGAACTATAAATTATGTTTGGATAGACTTTGTTGAAAATATTCCTTTATTTGTTGTTTCTTTAATTTAGGTACACCCTCCTCTCAAGAAGCTCATACATTTCTTGCCAATAGCATATTATCATATCAACGTTGTGTCTCAACTTAACTGCCTTCTTTCTCCCCATATCTCATAATTTTTTGTTCGAATGGGCTCTAGCATACAAGCAGCTTGACGGGGGGCCTCATCTGGCATATGAAAATAGCCTTACTCTATAACAAAAAGATGCCGGAGTATGAAGGCTATTTTTAAATATGACAGGACAAATCTCATTGAATGCAGCTTCACATCTGTCTGTGATTTCTCTTTCTTTTTCTCCATATGATAAAACTACTGTGTGGTGCATACGTTATTAGAAACCATCAATCTGTCTAGCAATTTAAAAATGGGAGTGATGGTCTCTCTGTCCAACCAGCTTAGGACTCCTCTTCCACCTTACAACATATTTTCAAGTACCCTACTAGCAAGTACTAAAAAATAAAACCAAAATATGTATATATTATCAGAAAAGAAAGCAACCACGTGGGAAGGGAGGAAGAACCCAAAGCAAATAATAAATAAATCAGAAATTGCAATAAAAAAGACAAACCTTCCTCAACATCACGAAGTGCCTTCAATCTGGCCTCTGCATTCTGTATCCATAATATGTGTGCATTGGGATCTGCAGTGAAATGGCAGCTAATTCAGTATTTTTTTTTTTTTTTTTTTTTTTGTTCTTTAGGATCAAAGGCATCTTTTGCAGAGGTTTTTAATGGTGAATATGGGCCTAATTACTATCCCATGAAAGTTTCAGCTATTTCATTTGGTTCAGTTTAGCTTTTATACAAATGACCTTAACATTTTCAAGATGCTTGGGTGAAAAAGGAAAAGATCAGTATTCGAGACAACTCAATTTCACAAGCATTTGCACCAAAATATAGTGGTTGAAAACAAACCCTTTTATTTGCATGTCAGCTCAATTTGAACATAAAACCAAAATGCATTTCTCAGTGGTAAAATAATACATAATAGAAGCAACCTATGTGCATGATTCCTTCTACACTGCAAGTGCTAAGGTAAGTAGAAGAAAATGAGAGCTTACCACAATCATGATTATAGAACGATGGAAGCATATAAACTGCATTTCCAACACCAGCTTCAGCATCTACAGAGGCAGCTGCCAATGCAAGAAGATCTTGATACGATTCCCCAGCCAATTCAACACGAAAAGCATTAATACGAATACGTGCCAGAACACTAGTGTACCATGTCTTGGTTAGAACTTCTGATGTCAAAGAAATGTACTCTTTCAAAAATATATATACATATGTTGGGCACGAAACAAGTGAAACAGAAAACAGGATGGAAACTAAAGAAAAAATTCTGCCATGTGTAGGATACAAGCTATCTGTTCATCTGTGATATTAGCCTTTGTGAAGGAACTCCTTAATAAGCCAAGCTCCTCTACCATCTGGAAAATGTCTATATAGTATTATCACTTAAAAAAAAAAGGGGGAAATGCCAAAACCATTGAATTTATCATAGTTATTTGTCAATGAACTCTCCATTCATTTATCAAACTTATTTACTCATAATTTCATGAATAATAAACTTTCTTAAGTGCACCAGCAACCATGTATAAAGAAGCCAAAAATGCCTTTTACACCCTCCTAGTATCGAGGCCCTATCAATGTAGCCTCTCAACTATCAGAATTTGTAATTTACACTGTCAAGTATGACAATGATTTGTCATCCTTTCAGTAGCTTCTATCATAATCATGCTTTTAACCCACCAAAAAACAATGTTGTCTTAAACAAATATATATATATATATATATATATATAAATTTAAAAAAACACATAATTAATCATAATAGTAACAAAATTCAACGACTGGGAGTTAGCAGCTTCTTACTCCTTTCTTCACTTGATCCAATCTCAAGTTCCTAGGGGTGGTGGAGGTGACAGTCTTTGTAGGAAACCAACTGGAAGTGGGAAGTTTGACACTCAGTCTTTTTATCATAAGACTCGAAATGTCACTCCTTCGAGTTTCCCTTAGAAGGGCATTTGGAAAGTAAAGGTTCCTAAAAGGGTGGCATTTTTTATGTGGACAGCAGCCCATGGCCAGATTCTCACTTTGGATAATCTTATGCTTCATGGTCGCCCCTTGGCAAATCGTTGTTGTATGTGCTATTGTAATGAGAAAACTATGGATCATCTTCTTATTTTTTGTTCATTAGCTCATTCTATGTGGATGCATATGATTCAGCTGTTTGGGATTGATTGGGTCATGCTAGTTTCGGTTGTAGACTTACTTTGTTGTTGGCACCATTGGCTTGGGAAATATGATTCCGATATTTGGAATTTGGTACCAGGTTGTTTGATATAGACTATTTGGACTGAACGTAATCAGTGTTCTTTTGAGGATATTGAGAAATCAATGGCTCAATTGTTAGATTTGTGCCAACGAACTCTCTTCGATTGGTCTCAGTGTTGGGGTCTTTCAGATTGTTCTACTATTACTCATTTTCTTTTGTCTCTTAGAATAGGTTGTTGATTCCTTTATTTCTTTTTGTCATTGTGGTTCTTTGTTCACTACCGTGAACTCTTTGCATCTTTTTTTCTCTTCTAGTACTAATAATATTACTTTCTTACCTATCAAAAAAAAAGTAATAAAAAATCACCACCACCACTACATCTTCACCCAATCAACACTGCATGCCAGCCACTGTTAATTCCAATTAACACTGCAAGCCACCATCAGTTTAGAAGCCATAAATCAACCCATCCACACCAGGCCCAGTCAACACCACCAGCCAAGAATAAACAAAAATACTCAAAAATACCAGCCATTTTTCTATCAAAATTTAAAACTAAAATTATTCAATTCTGTTTGGACTGGCATGCACAACCTTCTCTTTCTCTCTCTCTCTCAAATTCTCCCCCAATCTCTCTTTTTGGTTATTGGTTTGTTTGAAATTTGAGAGAGAGAGAGAAGGAGAAAAGGTGAGGAAGAAGACTATGAAAGAGTCTTGATAAAATTTTACTTTTGTTTTTGGATATAAAAGAGGTAGCAGAAGAGTTGGAGGAAAAATTCAAAAATAAAAATAAAGCCTTGGAAAATTTTACACATGGTTTTGATATTGTGCTTCTTTACATGTCAATCTCAAGTAAGAAAAGGAGGTTGTCGTGATCTTTGGGAGGGGGGGGAAGGAGGTTTGCAACCATGTGCTATTGGACGGTGCAGATTTGGTACTATGCTCTGATTGTTCTTGATACAAAAAATTAAAAAAATAAATCTAATAGTGAGTGGATTAACGGGCTTTAGTATCTAAAGGCTTTGCATCTGGGATTTGAAGCATAAGATTTAAAGCTAGTTTGATTGGAAAATCTAGAGAGTAAGTTTTCTGTTGTGTCTCTTCAGGTATGGTTTCTATTTTGGCAGCGCATGGTGGATGGGAAGTGACTTTGGGATGGCGTGGCCGATGGCTGTGAGATGGTGGCAGGTAAAAGGTGGAGCAAGGTGAACCGTGAGGAAAATTTTATCTGTGTTTTGATTAATTTAGATTTATTTACTTATATCGTTTTTTAAAAATTCATTATTTTTCAACTAAAACACAACGTTGTTTTGTAATTTAATGGCACAGCAATAACAGCTGTTGACAGAAGGGGCATATTTACATCACCATCATTCTCAAAGGTGTAAGTTGCAAATTCTAATAGTTGATCAACTGTAAGCGGTAGATCCATTTGAAAGTGGTAGGCAACTACTTAAAGTCAACCACATTAGAGTTGTGACAAAAGTTATGGCACAAAAGTTATAGTCATGGAAGAACTGTTACATATAAGTCTTCAGATTGTTTCCAATTGGGGAACTTCAATTAAGTATCATAAATTAGATCTGAGAAAGAAACAGAAGAAGAAGATACCATACCACCTTTTTCTTTTCTTTTTTTTTATTTTATTGGATAGGTACCAAACCACCTAATTTGAAGATTAAAATAAAGCCACTTTGATGGATTCCACCCCTCCTCCCTCCCCCCTCCTCCCCAAACAAAAAGTTAAAGTGTTCCACCATATTAAATTTTTATATTTAAAAAAATCCATATATAATGAGCAATTAGAATCCTTCTTCCCTGACCACCTGCCCTTGTAGGTGGGATGGTACCTCCCCATTCACTAAGTGCTTGGAGGGAGCGGAGGGAGGGGTTCAAGCTGCAAGGTCAGTAGCACATTACATTAATGTATATATTTCTATCCATCTCAAAAAATAAATAAATAATAAATCCTTCTTCCCTAAATTTTCATTATACTCCCTTCATTCACTATGACAAAGAACCCAAGAAATTTATTTTCTCACCTCTGAGATCATTAAAGGAGATAAAGTAGCAGGTTGAAGTATGTCAAGACTGTCGGCAGCTGCAAATCCTGATATTACCATACATGCTAACCGTTTCACCAGAAGTGGGTATTTCAAACCTTGTGCTCTATAGAAAGAGATAATGAAAAGTAAGTAACCTTTAAAGCAGTATAAAACTGTCTCAAGTGTTTTAAATGTTGATAGGCTACCTATCAAAAAAAAAATGTTGATAGGTAAAACCAATAACAATTTATTGTGTAACATTAATTTAGCATCAAATTCTGTGTTAGAGCATTAGCATTGGGAAATGCTAATGTCAAATCTAAGGGAAATTTAGAATTTTAAACCCCAAAACCATCTGCATTGGGGAATGCTAAACAGCAGTATTACAAATTTTTTTGCAATACTGCTACAATGCAATTCTAAACATAGAATTGCACTGTAGCAAGTATTGTAAAAAAATAATAATATTTTATTATATAGAGAGAGGAGAGAGATGGGAGAGAAAATATATAATTTTAAGATATATTATTTTATTTCGTAGATATATTATTTTAATGAGTAAAAGAGGAAAATAGAAGTTTGGAATGTGGAGGTATTGTATAATTGTATGATATAATGATAAAGTGGCTTTTTAGAATTGTAAAATAGAATAGCATTGGAATTTTCCAATACTAATGCTCTTATACCATTAACTTAAACCAATGATATATGTGTGCTGTCTTATGAGCGTATGATATTTTATTATGTCATATTTTCTCTATCAGATGACAGTAACTGCAGTTATGACTAGGGGAAAAAGCTCAAGAAGCCAACGCTTCAGCAGAGAAGAAAATCCTATTCATACTTTCAGTATATACATGACATTGTAATCCTGAAAATGAAAGCAAGACTACAGGTACATCATTAGAGATTATCATGCTGCACTATGATTGTCTACCAAAGATGTAGTTCCAACTTCCAAATATAAAATATAAAATAAAATCCCTATGGTATAGAAGAGCAAGAGATCAGGCATGTATTTGTGATACAAAATGACAAAAAATAAATTGATTTTAGTCCATTTCCATACAAGCAAGTGAAAATAAGAGGGTTTTTGAGAAAATAGCATACCGGCAATAATCATCATAGGCTGACCAATTTGCTCTCTTCTCAACATCGTAGAAAGCCTACAATCCATGAAAATTTAACCATAAGTTCTTTTTTATGTGGAGCCAAAAATGATTCACAGCTCAAACAAACTAGTTACATTTTGTGAGCTACTCAGATTATGATTAATTATTGCATTTTTGAAAATTATATTTATTTTTGCATATACTAAATCTGAACACAAAAAATTAAGCTCATGGACAAAACCCAGAAAATAACTTGTCATAATAACATATTATACAAAGACATGACACCTAGAAAAAGGAAGTAATCAATAAGATGACTACTTTTAAATCTAAACACAATCCACATAGCATTATCCTTTGCTCATGCATGTAAATTAAGAAGTAGCCTTAGAATGCTAGTCAAGGTTTTCCTACTCATGCTTAAAAACTTCTGCAGATTTTAACCCTCCTCAGTAGAATATTACAACTATTTATAAGCAGAACGAAATGAATAACTGTGACCAGTACATAGCACATCTCTCATAGGGAAGAGACACACAGACATACAAGCACACAAATATATAAGTTTTACACCCATTAATTGCAGAGCCACTAAGGGGCCACAGGGGGCTATGCCCCCCCCCCCCCCCCGGCGGGTGCAGGTTTTGAAAATCTTTTTAAACGAACTTATGCTGTTATGCATGTTCAGATAATTTTTACCATTGAGATCTCATGGCCCCAAATTATATTTTTGAGCATTTCTTTTATATTTTTCCAGAGCCCATAATCTTGTTCCAACTCGTAATCTTCTTACCAATAAAAAATTAAAGTGACTTGATACTATTGTGACTCAACCAAAAATCAAATAAATCCAATTTTTTCTTTGATACTGCATTTAGGAGACTAAGACAATATAGGTTTTTTTTTTTTTTGTTTACACTTCACTTTAGCAAGTTGTGACCAATAGCAAACCCCACTAAACATCTTTCACTCCACGATACTACTCTTCCATATCATGTTATAGCAAGAATATAAAAGTTTTTTTGCTAATTACTATAATTATTTTCCCCAAAATTTTTAACTCCTTATCACAAATTTTTAATTGATTTATTTTTGTTTAAGGCAAAAGAAATATATTTTTTATTTCTCACTCATGTATAATTTCATTCAGAATAATGTTATTATTCCAATATACTAAGCTAAATTCATGATTTGTTAAATTCTATCTTATTAAATCTAACTAATATTACTGAGAACTAAATTGATTTACTGTTAAATCCATATTATAATTAAGTATGTCCAAATTACGAACTATCAATACAATTTTAAAACAAAAGATGTTAACAATTTAAAAAGCAAAACACCTTAGGATTTTGCTGCAGAAACTTCAATTCTTAAGGAACATCCTAAGAATCTCCATGTACAAGTTTTTTGTAAATAATTTCTTCATTTATATTTTTTTTTTAAATTGCTAAGAACTTTAGTACAAATTTGGTAATTGATTATTTTAGTTTTCTAACATAGCGTTGGCTATAGTTTTAATTAGATATATTTAAGATATATTTAGCTTTTATATTTTTATTCCCTTTTATACCTACATAGTACCTCCATGATAATTGATCAAAGAATAAACATACGCTACAATAGTCTTATATTTTTGTCTAACCTTTGCACATATTTATTAAGTTTGATAAAACTTTTTGTGATACATCTATTGACTTATAAAACATCTTGAATTATGTTTATAATCTCTAACAAACTACTAAAATCCTTTTAATGACACTCAAAGACAAATTTCTTGCTCTGTCATTGATACTCCTACATTAAATTGATAGTCTTAATCACCAATAGCTTGTTAGGGAGATAAAATGTTGGAGAAACTTCAATTGAAAAGTTAATATAAAATACAGGAACATCACATTACCCAAAAGCTTAAGCCCATGGGTTTGGTTCCAGTTATATTATATTAACCACTCGCTCTTGTGATCTTTATCCGACGTAAGATTTCACCACATAACTAACTATACCACTCACAAGTGAATAAATTAACACATTAGTTTATAGATAGAATGGACACAGTCTGTAGTTTAGAAGAGTCTATGTGAAGCCCTTATTAGCTCACAAAAGCATATGTTTGAGTCAGAAACGCTTGCTGGCGAAAACTAGTCTTTATACCTTAGATTGTTCCTAACAGAAAAAGCATCAAACACGTGGTGTGCATTATAATTATAACATCAAAATACCTTAGATTGCTCTTCGCACTCTTCGTTACAAAACTGCACAGCTTGAGTTTGACTTTGACAGGTAGTTTTGAGGTTTCTGAGACAAAAGTAACAAACGCTGTGGATCTTAGAGAGAGAAGGGTGAGCAACGACGGGCTTAGCTGTGTGGATAAGCTCTCCGGCTCCGATTCTTCTTGTAGCGAACACGCCTCGCCCGGCCGACTCGGTGAGCAAGACCCGGATCGGAGGTGGCCCGGGTCGACCCGGATCATTATCCTTGTCAGCTGTGCCAGTGTCGGTGGAGAAAGATGTGAGAATTAGCTTCGTTTGGAAATGCAATAGTGTTTTGGACCGCGAAACCCAACGGCTAGTACGGGCCAAGGCCGAGGTTGACATTTTGTGCGTTTATGGTTTAACCTCGTCTTATAGTCTCGTGTGACTTGTGACTTGTGAGTAAAGGTCAACAATCAACATTGGAGACCTTTTTTTTTTCTTTTTTCTTTTTTTTGATAGGT
This sequence comes from Quercus variabilis, assembly GCA_030445155.1. NCBI lineage: Eukaryota > Viridiplantae > Streptophyta > Magnoliopsida > Fagales > Fagaceae > Quercus > Quercus variabilis. Next base: position 22,505,932 of record CP129451.1, read on the forward strand.
GGATACAAATTAGACAATATAAAGGAGTAACATTTATATTAGGCTGTAACAAACAATGTTTTTTTTTTTAAGAATAAATAAAATTAATGCAATTCTACATTTATATGTTTGAATTTCTTTTGTTAATTTGATTGGGTTTTTTTTTTTTTTTTTGTGGGGGGGGGGGGGTTGGAGGATGTTAATTTGATAGTTGGAAGCTAAGGAATTTAAAACTTCTTTTTTTTTTCTTTTTTTTTTTTGGAGAAAAACAAGAAGGACTTTAAACTTTAAGTGTTTCTATTGGAAAAATCATGAGGTGTCAACCAATTAAATTAAAAAGTTTTGGCAATTATATATATGCTTGAATTTAAAACTTTGCCTAAGATTTACCTATGAACCATAAAGACAATGACTAAAGTCACAAAAAATAAAGGTAAATTATTTTCTTTCTTTTTTTTTTTGAAAAAAAAGTAAATTATTTTCTAAACCTTATAGTTTTTGGCATGTTTCATTTAAACCTTATACTTTAAAAATGTTTTATGTCAACCTTTTTATTTTTAAAAATGTTTCATTTAAACCTTTTTTCACAATTTCATAAAAATCTCATTAACATCACGTATCATACTGTTTTTTTTTTTTTTTTTGTAATTATTTAAAACTTTGAGAATTAAGTGAAACATTTTGAAAGTTTAAGAATTAAATGAAACATACCCAAAAATTTTATATATATATATATATATAGAGAGAGAGAGAGAGAGAGAGAGAGAGAGAGAGTTGGGAAGTGGGGGATATCTCTGTTAAAAACACTAAGACATAAAACATAATCAATATTTTAATATTTAAATAAACTTGCCCGAAACTATAAGTTTTAAATAGAATAATTTAAAATTATAAGGTTTAAATGAAACTTATCCAAACTATGACAGTTAAATGAAAATTACTTGAACCTTACCTAATAAAAAATAGTTGGATTATTACGATGTGACATTGACATTACAACCTAATATCATTTAGGAAGAGCTAAAAGGAGATATATTATGGTTTGGTACAATAAGATTATTTTGTTAAGGGTATGTTGAATATGTTACAAAGGTATTTGTTATGCTTTTATATCAATGTATACTTCTTTAATTAGGATGTGGGTTTCAGTCAACTTAACTGGTAAAGTCTCTGATAGTTGTATAAAAGATCTAAGGTTCAATTCCTACCTACACCAAAAACTGATTGGTGTCTTCGTCTAATTACAAAAGAGCTATCATTAGGAGCGGACAACATAGGTTGAAACTCTCTCAAAAAAATAAATAAATAAATTAGATTTTCTATTCATGCTTCTTCTTCCACAATCCTTTTGTATGTGTGTTCCCTAATAATGTAAAAGAAAAACAGGACTATATCACTTGGAATGACCAAATATGTAATGAAAATGTTAAAGATATTATAAATTTTACTACAAAATATTCACAAAACATCTTCTCAAAAATAATAATAATAATAATATATAGACAAAGTTAATGTGGTGTTGAATGTAATTGGTGGATTTCAATAACATAATAAATGAAGAGTTATATTAAGAATATTACAAATTTCATTATAGACGACTTACAAACTAAGGCATTTTTAGTCACAAAAAAGTAATTAAAACATTTATTTATTGTGTTATTAAAATGGGCACCAATTATATTCTTATTAATTATAAATAAGAACAATCTGCATATCCTTCAGATTAATCATTCTCTTTCAAAAGTACACAGAGCTTTGGTTTTTCCTGATGAACAATATTTGAGATGATGCTTTCCAATATTGTGCAGCATCTTCATGAATGTTGCAGTTGATAATATTTTAGTAAATAGATATACCAAACTGTCGCTTGATCATATTAGCATGACATCAATATCACCACTCTTTTAGAAATCATTTGTATAAATAACTTCAAAGAAACATGTTTAGTTTCATCATGATTGATATAACCGTTTTCTAATCTGTAAGACATAAGCAATATTATCTTCATATATTACTTTCAAGATATCTTTGATTGAGGATAATCCAAAATTTTCTCAATTATTTTGAAATACCGATTTTACCAAATGCACTACTAACTCACTTCATGAACTGCAAGAATCTCTAAGTGATTTTTAAAAAGTAGCAAATAATATATACTTGGCTAGTTTCCACAAAACAATAGTGCTACCTCAAGTTAACATATATTTCATGCAATGTTGTATCTTGCTACTTGCTAGTACGTTGACCAAAAGACCATGTCAAAACATGCGTAATTTACAAGAAAGATTATAGCACCAATTGCACTAAGATTTGGTATTTCAGGACCAAAGATTTCTTCATTGTCTTCTTGAGGGTGAAGCTCTCTCTCTCTCTCCCCAAAAAATCATTGGATGCTAATAGTTATTAAAACAATGAAAATCATTTCCAGTTTCACGAAACTTTGGGTAGTTGAGTTTTAATCAAAACATTTTTTATTTCTTAGATTTTTATTAATAGAGATTAAATTAAAGTAAATTATATTAATATTTCTTTTACGTACTTGCATCACATGGAAAAAACATTTCATATAACGTGTAAATAATGAAAACATGTTATGTACAACCCACCTTGTATTATTATTTTTTTTTTAAATGTCATGTCAAAGCAATGTGTGGAGTAACTCCTAAAATAAGATCGACTCATCAAGTTCCTATTGAAATAGAATCCGCACAAAGAAAAGCACTTGTCATTCCTTGGTTATTAGGGGCATCCCGAAAACGCCCACCCATCCCCCATCCCCCAAAAAAAATGCGTAGATCCAATTGGAATAAAAAATGAGATTGTTATTTCATAGCACAATCAAACTATTAATATAGCAAAAATATTTCTAATCAATTTTGAACATTAAAAATATAATGAATATTTTAGATGCAAATACATTGACTTCTAAAGTAAAAATATAGATTAAGATAAGAATAAATTAATTAAAAATTTAGAATTCCGTTCTAATTGCCTTTTATCATCAGACCAAAAAAGTAATTAGTCTATTTGTTGTGTAGATGAAATTTAAACTCAAGTTTCTTATTCAATGCAAAGAGACTTACAAACTATGCCAATTAATAGAAGGTTGTCTACTTAACACAATTACAATGTATATGATACAATCTACCCACACACACACACACAAACCAACAACAAACTTAGTATGATATAATTTTATTATATAGTATAATAATATAATATATCAAGACATGACAGAGCATGGCAACCAGCACTTGTTCTAACTTTATATGAACCTCATGTTTTAATTCAAAGCCCCGTGAGTTCTATTAGTGTAACTGATAAAGTCTCTTATAATCAAATAAGAGATTTGGTTTAAGTCATTCCTATACCATAAATCAATTAGTATCTTAACTTAATGAAACTATTATAAAGTAAACGTCATATGCTAAAATTCTTTTGCATTTATCCCCAAAAAAATAATGTTCAAAACCCCATCCCCACCACAAACTGAGTAGGATAAATTATCATCATTGAGTCAAAATATTAGTTAATTTTTGGTGTAAACAATATTCGAATCCACATAGTTTTCACCATTAATCAACATATAGGCTATAGTATTTTTTTTTTTTTTTTTTTATAATCACATTAATCACATTGAGGCAGGCGAAAGGTTGAAGATGTGTTGAGATTTAAGCATAGCACAAATATAAAAGAGTTGTTTCCTTTCTTTTTCTTTCATAAAATTATCTTACATAGGTAAGGCAAGAATCTAATAATTCAATGAAATTGCATGCTCTTTTTCATAAATAAATAAAAATTTAAAAAAAAAAAATCACGATTCAAATTCTCCATTCACTATCAAATTTCTTTTTTCTTTTTTCTTTTTTCTTTTTTCTTTTTTTTTTCTTTTAACAGTTACATTGGCGATACTAAAAAATCAAATATTTAGAAACAATTCTAAGTAAATAGGTCACATATATGTATCGTATACAAAACATTATCCAGTAACAATTAATTCCTCAAGGATAAATTGCATTGACAAAACATATGTACACAAAAATTATATAAAGGGTCACCTATTGTGGTCAAAGTCAACAAAATAGATGAAGTTCTTCAAGAAGTAATTAGCACCAACTATCAAAACCAAGATCATCAATCTAAAGGTGATCCCCAAACAAGATCCTCTTCAGGAAAATCCTTTTGTACATCTGTAGGAGGAATGAAGCAATCGATGGAGAGACCAGGGACGTTGAATGCAAGATCATCAATGGTCCATGTCTCCTCCATCCGTGTGATCGCGGGGCCTGGCGGCTTCAAATTATCGCCAAATCGTGTGATGATCACGCTTGATTGGCCAGCATGGCTTACCATCACACCCTCCACCGTCCGATAGTCGTCGATTTTTGTTGACATTGTGGTTTCCCAGTATGTGGGGTGCGTACCAGGGGATTGAATCCTGGTTAAGTAAGAGTCCTCTAAGTGAACAAGTAGTCCACTTCTTTGGCTGAAGTAGCCAAATACAACATGCTTGATCATCTCTGCTGTGCTATCACTACGTTCAGCCAGGTCCGTTTGATCAGCAGACAATTTCAACACGAAACAATCAATGCCTGAGATTCGCTTCTCTCCCATGTACTGGGCTAGGGAAAATACAGCTGATATAGCCATAGGATCTAGTCCCTACATATGTATTTATAAAGTTTCCCTTAATCAATCACATGGCCCCCATAATCTTATCCCAGACCAAATGTACGAAAAAATAAATACACAGTACTAATCATTAATAGTAGAAACTAGAAAATTAATGGAGATTTGACCAATTTTCTCTCATATTGAATAAGGGAAAATTATTCTACCTACACAAAAAATAAACTAATTTAAAGTAATTGATATATTAAAAAGTTGCTGATAACTATTAATGCAAAAAAGTTTCTAAAATAAATTATACAAAAACATTGATGATAATTATGGCGAAAGGACGTTCCAGACACAAATTATTTCAAGTCATTATTGCCCAAAAAATGGGTTTATAATGATTCAAACATGTGTTTGGGAAACAAGACCATGTTTTGGCCGGTAGGGTGGTATCTGAATCGATTTTTCTTGAATAGGGACCACTGGGAACCTATATTTTTTTGATTTAGTGAAACTGAAATAACATCATTATTAATTTATTATATCATTATTAATCAGTATTTTATTATTATCAAAGGAGGAAAAACCTCTATCCTCAACAACTCAGTATTTTATTCGGCGAAAAAAAAAAAAAAACTATTCACAGTATTTTAAATCTGCCCTACATCCTTGACACAATCATATTAGGGAGAATAAGGTCTATGCACAAACCATTTAATATCATGCCCCACCTTATGGCCAAAATAAAAACATTTAGGCCTTGTTTGGATTTCCCTATACTAAGTTAACAAATCTCAATTTTGTTAACTCAAAACCCAAAATCGGTGGGGCCCACGGGTAGCATGCTTGTTTGGATGAATTTCCAAACCATTAACTCAGTGATGACATTTCATAATTTTGAGTGATGGGTGAGCAATTTTGAAAACACGATGAGGCTGATTTCAAGTTAAGAATTTTAAGTTATCAGTGGCATTTTTGTAAATTTCCAGCAAACACGAGTCTCACAGCAGTGTCTCGTCCCATCACTGCAAGCTTTTGTAAGCAACGGATATTTTTCCTCATTACTTTCCCAACCACCAGAGGAGTTGTGAAGAGAATGGACAGAGAAGCTAATGAGATTTTGTGGGAAGGGCTTGAAGAGGAGAGAGGTATTACACGCAGGTAGTCTGTTGCCGTTATAGTGCTTGTACAATGCAATCAATGCTATGTGAGACCCAATGAGTGACAAAAATGTGGGTTTTTGAATTTCATATAGTTGCGAAAATCTTCAGTCAAACGAGCGTGAGTGTGAGAGTGAGTTATAAGTTTTATTGAGTTAGAGTTGTGAGATATTGAGATATGAGTTTGAGTGAGAAGATTTGAGTTATGAGTGTTAGGATATGAGTGAGTGACAAACCAAACAATTAATTTCCCTTCAAAAGTTTCAGCATTTCCACAATAATATTTTTGATAATAGATTGAGATCAGGTGTACCTAATACAGTAGCTTTCAATGACTTAGATTAAATTTTTTTTTTTTTTTTAAACAACTTTTAATCTTAACCATTAGAAAAATAAAAAAATGTAAGCTAAAAAGTGAGAGTAGTAAAAAAAAAACAGTTGTGAATGGAGTAATTGCACCGTGTATAATATCCTAGATATTGCACCTATCGCACCCAATCATAATCCATATTCAAATTAAATCTACAACATCCTTTATATGATAATGACTCTAATCATAACCTCAAAACACCCACGAACTTAGGATTTAAACTTAGATTTATGATTCAATAACAAGAAATTTTGCCCCATAATCCAAGATATTTCCTCAATTTTTTTTTTAATTTTATTTCCTCAATATTAAAATGAAATGATCACCACATATCCATCCTTATTGTGACTACAAAGTATAAGGCCCGTTTGATAAAAGACTTCTAGTAATGTTATTTGTATTTTTTGAAAATATTTACGACTAAAATAATATATGAAAATATGTGTAATATTATTTATACAATAAAAACTGTTGTTTAAACAATAATAACAAACGAAGCCTAAGTATCTGTGGAGAATGAGATAGAGCAAGAGTTGAGATTCAAATATCTAAGAACGTGCTTCAAACACATAGATTTAGACTAGACTGGTGCAGATCTCTATCTCAAAAAATGAAATGATTTTGGGTATCATGCTATGGTTATCAACACGTCATGAAATAGGTGGCCACCAATGGCAATTATTTAAGTAGAAGATTATTGGGGAAAACTTGGGACCATATACGAGGAAGGACATACGAAACTTGGGACCAAAATAGAAATTTAAAACACAAGCAACACCCAATTTCGGTCATAGGTTCCTTAGGACATAATTTTCCAGCTTTACATTTCTTGCAAAAACAACCTTCCTCTTCTTCAATTTTTAGTCAAAAAAAAAATGTGAGTATTATCTAAGCCATAACCATTATAAGTATAACTAAAAATAGTAAATTCCTTACTACATACTTACCTGAAAAGCTCGTCGGAGAGGACGAACACCACCTTTGGCAGCATGAGCACCAAGCCATGGTGTATGGCGCCAAGCCACACTACCATCACTACCTGCTACAACCTTGTGCGAACCCACAACTAGCTCAATCAACCAGTTATTAGGGACCATCTGCCACATTACAAAGCACCCTTTTTGTGAAACTCCGGTTCCTCCAGCAGCTGAGCCAGCAGAGCCTAGATCATCCACCATGGCCATTGTCACTTTTCCGGTCGCAAAAATGTTCTTCACTGTCCCCTCTAGCTTCCGGCAGCCCGTCGCCGCCGCGAAGTGCTGTATGATATATTGAGCTGAGGAGGAGACCTGTTATAGAACAAAAGCCCATCTCAATGAACATTAAAGTTTTGGTTTTTTTTCTCTTTTGCTTTTGTAAAGTGTGCAATGCAACTTGGATAGTGCATGTGAACTGATAAAGAATATTAGAGCCACACTGTTACAGACAGTTGGGGTTAGACCTTTTAACGATTCCAATTTTAGTGGGAGTCCCAACTCCCAACTCACTAGTGGCATATTAGCGGAAAAGTAACATGCTCAGCAACTTAGGATACTTAGTTATTAAAAAAAATAAAAAATAAAAAATTCTCTGCTTAGAATGTAAAAGAATATACACCAGAAGTAGCAAATGGCATTAACACCGTCATATCTAGTGCTTTACCTCATTGAGAAGTGAGTAAGAACAAGGAAAATGAGTGTGAAAAAGGATTTACCTCGTTGAGGGGTTGTTTGGGGTGGAGTGGAACAGGAAAAAGAGGACAACCCAGAACGCTTAAGAGGATCTTGAGGTCAGATTTCTTGTTGAAGACAAGGGAGAAGTGGGTCTTGATCCAATTCCGCCATGTCTGGCCTCTGCCTTTCTTTGAGCTGTTTGTGTTATCGTCTTCTGCGTTGATGGGTTCCTCTGATAGCGGTGCAAGCCGACCCATATCTCTCAAAGATTTTAGCTATTAATTTGGAAGAGACACAGAGAGAGAGAGAGAGAGAGATGAAATTGAAATTGCTGAGAGAAAGAGAGAGAGCTGGAAAGTGAGTGGAAGACAGGAGAGAGCCTGGAGTTTGTACCGGGCGAAAAAGGAAGAGAAAAATAAATGTCTGTTGAAATGTCGTCCATTTGTGCACATGCAGCTTGGGCGCGTGCAACGCATTTTAACCCCACGAATATTTTCTTACTTTCTCCATCACAATGAACGATTAGTTGAAAAAAGAATGAGTTATTAGTTGATTCTATTGGCCAACTCTGCAGGCCAGTTTGCGTAGATGAGCTAACTTTGTTTGAGAAATATTATAGATAAAAAATATTTGGTAAAAAAGATGGGGTCGTCTATACCATATATAAATTTTACTTTAATTTAATTTAAAAGTATATAAATATATATATATATATATATGTGTGTGTAAAATTCTCTTTTAAAAACTTAAATTTTGGTCATTGTCCCCCCACTTTATAAGAACTTTATACTTGTAGAGTAATATTGTAGAATAGTTATCACGTCAAAAGAATGTTGCAAATTATTAATATTACATAAAAATATAATAATATTAATAACAAACAATAGATTCAGATGAAAATCAATAAAAACTTATTAAATATATGAAAAATATGGTGAATTTTTGTATGTTTTGTAACATTGTTTATTTCGTTTAGACAAGAATGTGAAAATGATTCAAAATTAGTGTACTTGGATGGTGACATATATACATATTAATTAAATAGCGTTTGCTTTGTACTAAATCTCATTACCTCATTCTCAAAAAAAAAATCTCATTACCAAACTTTAAAAGGACAATGACAATAAAAATCAAATTAAAAATTAAAAAAATTAATTAAAGAAAAAAGGTGAGATATAAAAGGAATCCAAATAATGAAATATGATGAGGCAGTAGGCCACCTTTTACAACTTTCGGAAGCTTAGTGTGGGGAGGCATGAGGTGGTCAGTAACTCAGAGGTTGTTTGGCACCAACTTTTTCGTCACTCAATTTTCGTCACTCAATTTTCATCACTCATTACTCATCACTCATAACTCATAACTCATCATTCATCACTCATCACTCTAAAATACTATGTTTGTTTGGCACCATCACTCATTTCTCATCACTCAATATTTTTCACACTATTTGTGGGCCCCATTTCTGTCACACACTGCAGCTTTTTTATTTTTTATTTATTTTTTGCTTTTTTTTTTTTTTTTTTTTTTTTCAGAGTACCCACAAACCCAAACCCAGAAGAAAGGAAAAAAAAAAAGAAAAAAGAAAGTTCAGATCATCCGAACCCAAGAAAGAAAAAAAAAAAAAAAAAAAAAAAGGGAGATGTGAACCCAGGTGAAAAAAAAAAAAAAAAAAAAAAAAAAAAAAGAAGGAAGAATGAACCCAGGAAAGAATGGGGAAAGAAAAAGAAAAAAAAAGAAAAAAAAAAAGAAAAGGGAAGAACAAACCCACAGGAGAAGAAAGAAAGAAGAAAAAAAAAGTTGGTTTGGTCAAAATGTGCGGCTGTGGGTCCCTCATGTGTATTTTATTACAAGTTTGCCATTGAAAACTGAAAACTGAAAACTGAAAACAGCCAAAAGTTGTTTTCAGTTTCCATAACTCATAACTCAAAAAGTAGAAAATTGAGTATTGGAAACAGAGTTATGGAAATAGAGTATTGGTGCAGGCAAACGAGTATTTTGCTATGGGTCCCACCATTTTTGAGAATTGAGTTATGAAAACTGAGAATTGAGTCATGGAAATACTCAATCCAAACAGCCTCTCAGTGGTCACGTTGATTCTAGATATCGATCTTCGTTTTCTTTTACTTTATTTTTATTTTTACTTTTTGCTACTCCTATTAAAGAAAAAAAAGTTGAACTTTACGAGGTCTTTTGCAAATCACTACTTTATTACTAAATCCATTAACTAAAGCCTAAAGGTAGCATGATAATAATGGTGGGAAGTTAGCGAAGTTACTAGGTTAACAGTCTTTTGCCAGTAACCCGGAAAGCTAATCTATACTTTAGCTGGAAATGGTCAGTCAGATGCACTCTACCCCTACACTAGTTACCCCGACTTTTGTTAACATGACATCAAATCATCCATGTGCATCGCTTTTTGTCTAGATAAAAAATAAAATAAATAAAGAAGCTCATAGGGAAATAGCTAGGTCAAATGAGTGCAACCAAATGGAGTATTAATGTTAAAAATTATTTATTTATCTTTATTTTAAATACGAATCAAACTTAAACTCTAATACCATGTTAAATATAATAAACATATTAGTAACGCAGTATATTATGCAATATTGTGTGACTGTAGGACGATCTAAGTTGGAGGAATCTAAAGCGATGCATGGGATTGTTTGTGGTACCTTTGGCAACGAGTGTCGGCACATGCCTAGGCAAGAAGCCAACGGATTTCTTGGTTTTGCTCGCAGGTCTATGTTGTTGGTTTATTCATGCAAAGGCTCATTTTGCACAAATCTTAAAGGGGAGGCACGGATTGCTTAGGCTATAATTTGAGACATAGCGGCAAGACAGTGACGATGATCTGTGGGAGCTGTGTGATGCCATGGAGTTCAAATCTGAAGACAAACAAGGGCACTGTGGATCTATCTTGTGCACATGGGAAACTTGTTTGCTGTGTTAGAAACAGTTGTTTGATGCCAAGAATAACGTTTGGTTCTAATACCATGTTAAATGTATTAGACATATTAGCCCAATAAAGTTAATAAACTTGAGTTTAATTGAATTGTATATTAGACATAGTAGCCCAACAAAGTGTTAACATGGTTTATTTTATTTTTAAATAAGCTCAAACTTGTTCACAAATTACTTGACTAACTAATTCTTTTATTAAATATAATAAAAACTACAACTAAAAATTTGTATTCAATCACAAATATGTGTGTGTGCAACAAATAAATAAATAAATTGTAGTTGAAATTATAATATATATTTGAATTATTTAGATAGAATAATTTTTGTGCATAAACTAATAAAAAGCTTAAAAATTACATATAATTTTTATTACAAAATGAAAATTTTATATTATTAATAAATTATCAATACTGATTTGATCTATGAGGAGCTTATTTACTAACTTACACAATCTAATATCAAGTTTACATAAGTATATCTGTATATATGTATACATATAAATATGTAATATTATATAAAATTAAATTGAGCCTCATACTCATGTCATTGTTTCCAAATGCACTATTATATATTTATATATGAGTTTAGCTTGTTTGTTGAATAAATGAACAGAAAAAAGTTTTTTTTTCCAACCTAAGTCTAAGTTGTTTATAAACGGTTTGGTTTATTTAAATCCATGTAATAGAATCTATTTTTTTAAGATTAAAAGGGTTAAAAAATTAAGAGTGTATAGGAATTAAGTAATATTAGGGACACAACATTTTTTACAATTATTTTCACAACTTATTAATTAAGTTGACAAATTATAATAATTTGAGTAATATTACTTTTATATAAATTCGAAAAAATCACATCATCACCGGTTGTGAAAAAAATTTATTAACTCTTTGTGTTTCTAGGCTCATTGTTATATATTTACATTCGTTTTTTATTCCCGATAATCTATAATCTTGCAAATTCGAACTATTATACATGTTTAATTTTATGTACAGTTAATTTGTGTGGAGTTCACATTAATCATAAACCTATCAATACAAAATATAATTGTGAAGACTAACTATAATCTTAAAAGAACCAAATCAAATCCAAAGCTGTATTAAACATTATCGAATATTCTCTACTCTTTTCCCCCTAGCAAAACTCATTTTTTACTAGCAAGAAGAATATAAAAAAACATAGGGACCCAACGTGTACCGTGTACGGGACGGCTACAATAATTTTTATTTACAAAAGACCTAAAACTTATAAATTCTAATAAAAAGCTTAAAAATTATATATAATGTTTATTACAAAATGGAAATTTTATATTATTAATAAATTATCAATGCTGATTTGATCTATGAGGAGCTTATTTACTAACTTACACAATCTAATATCAAGTTTACATAAGTATATTTGTATATACATATACATATAAACATATAATATTATATACAATTAAATTGAGCCTCATACTCATGTCATTGTTTACAAATGCACTATTATATATTTATATATGAGCTTTGCTCGTTTGTTAAATAAATGAACACAAATTTTTTTTTTCCAACCTAAGTTTAAATTGTTTATAAACGGTTTGGTTTATTTAAGTCCGTGTAATAGAATCTTTTCTTTTTTTTAAGATTAAATAGGTTAAAAAATTAAGAGAGTATAAGAATTAAGTAGTATTAGGGACACAATATTTTTTACAATTTTTTTAACAACTTATTAATTAAGTTGACAAATTATAATAATTGGAGTAATATTATTTTTATATAAATTCGTCATTGTCTGAAAAAATCACATTCATCATCAGCTGTGAAAAAAATTTATAAACTTTTTTGTGTTCCTAGGCTCATTGTTATATATTTACATTCGTTTTCTACTCCCAACTATCTATAATCTTGCAAATTCGAACTATTATATATGTTTAATTTTTACGTATAATTAATTTGTGTCGAGTTCACATTAATCATAAACCTATCAATACAAAATATAATTGTGAAGCCTAAATATAATCTTAAAAGAACCAAATCAAATCCAAAGCTGTATTAAACATTATCGAATATTCTCTACTCTTTTTTTCCCTAGCAAAACTCATTTCTTACTAGCAAGAAGAACATAAAAAAACATAGGGACCCAAAGTGTGCCGTGTACGGACGGGTACAATAATTTTTATTTACGAAGGACCTAAAACTTATAAATTCTAATATTCTTTTATACAAATAGATGGCCATGGCGCGTGGGACATTCTAGTGTTTAGAGTTAAGACTCTTTACCACTCTATACATCTGGTTGGAAAACAAAGGAAGAGCTTTTAAGGGAGGCGAAGAAGGTGAGGCGTTCACATCCTGGACTACTTAGCAATTATGGCTTTTTTTGGTGGTTTGGTAATTGGTAGTACAAATTTGAAATTTGGAAACCCTTTTGGTTTAGTGCTTCTGGTGTGGTTAGAAAAATTTTCTGACAGAGATATGAATGTCGCTTTTGATTTTTGATACAATGTTTAAGATCGTACACACACAAATGTGATAGTTGAATCTCTGGTGGAGTAACTACAACATAATCAATATTCTGATCAGATTTGCACGTGTGGCATGGTTTGATTGGGTATGAAGACTACTCCTATTAAATTTGTCCAACATAAAGAGAGTGATCTTATTACAGTATTAATCAAGGCTTGTAATCGTACAGGTACAGCACTTTAAAGTCAGAAGTTACACTTAAATAGTTAGCTTTACCATCTTGCTAATAAGCTCTTCTAGACTCTAGTATAAAGTGCAGAGTTCCAATCTAGTATAAAGAGCAAAACTCTTCAAGAAATGCTATTGTCTAACAGAGTTTTAAAAAATTAGCCACCCATTGTGTTTTAAAAAAAATTCTGTTGTCTAATTTATTATATAAGTAGCCACCCACTGTTAAAAAAAAAAATAGTCTTAAAGCAATAAGGCTGACCCAGTGAAGTTGATGTGCAGTGCAGTGCATAACCCACCAACAGTTTCAAGAATTAGCAATTATTCAATGAATCTGTGCTTTCTTTTTATGCACTTCAAAGGAAAAAAAAAAAAAGACAGAGGACAATATCTTTTCTTTTTATATACATTGATATAAAGTTGAGGGCAAAAAAATTAAAATCTTAAGTGTCTTTGCTAAAAATACTAAAAAGTGTCAATCAAGTATATGATTTCAAGAAATTATTTGAATTATATTAAGATTTCGTCATAAAATTCCATCTACCTACTATCTAATAATATTTTTTCATGTAAGATTTTTAAAATTCAAGGAATGCATAATATCACATGGAATACATCCTTAATATAAATACCAATTTTCCCGAAGAATAAGAAGAGAGACCAAGCATTGAACCCACCAATAAAAGAGAGACTAAACATTGAAGGGAAATGGCAAGCAACAAAAGTCCATGTTCCTACATGTTCTCACAATTATTGTCATTTTTCATATCCATCTCAACCTTTCACATGGCCTTAGCAACCAAATCTTCTAGCCACATCTATATCGAAAGAGCTTGTAATTCAAGCACGTTCCTAAGTGCTTAGAACTTAGAAGTTTTGGATGGACCACCTTAATGAGTATGCTCACAATGGCTTCAGTCCTATCCATAATTAAGATCTGTCTTCTTGGTTTCCTATAAATAATTGCTCATAACTTCCCGTGCAAAAACTATAAAATAGAGGGTAGTATGATCAATGGGTAGAGAGCATGTGAAAAGTCGAAGAAAAACACTTTACCTCTCTCTTTGTTTCTACTTTTTACTACATGTAGAAGGGTTCTTAGCCGTGTGGTGTGGATCATTCGTATTGCTCTAAGTAACAAGTGCAGCCGAAGTGAAAACATAAAAGTGTTGTTGGTAATGTCAAACAATTTGTTGAATTGATCCTAAGTTACATACTAGTTTTCTTTCATTTCTATTATTATAGCGGTTTCTTGACAAAATTTCTTTAACAGTTGCGTCAAATCACCGTCTGTTGGTGATTGATATAGGTGACAATGACTGTGTCTGTGTGGTTGTTGTAGAACTTCGAAGTGTTACCATCGTGTGGGTGTTGTAGAAGTTCGAAGTCTTACCATCATTGTGGGATCCGGATTCCTTACGATTCTCATATACAATTACTTTCACTACTCTCATGAAAAAAAAAGTTACCCTACCTAATTTTACATCAATTATTTTAACTATCTTATTTAGCATATTAAGACTAGTTGTTTATCATTTTCATATTGATCAATTACTTTTTTTTTTCCACCACTCATAATCAACCATGTCAAATAGTTATGAAAATCATTGTAAAATTGATTATGATCATGCAATTTTTTCGCTAAATTTTTTATTGAACGGTTGATTGACAATTATTTTTCTTAACTCTCAATCTCAGCCATTAAGAGCAATTACACGTGGTTCAATACCTCTCAATATATCTTAATGAATAGTTAGATTTTAAAGCTCTGTTTGGAAAGTTTATTTTTTGCCAGCTTATTTTTGCTACTATCTATGGACCTCACTGCACTTTTTGGTACTATTTATAAGTCTCACTGTACTATTTCAACTAACTTTTACATTTATCTACAGTATTTCCAACAAAAAGTTTTTAGTTTCAGCAAAATAAGTGGATTCCAAACAAACCCTAAAAGAAATTGAATTTAAGTGGTGCAGTAACTAATTTAGTCTTAGGGTCTGTTTGAGATCCGCTTATTTTGCCGAAACTGAAAACTTTTTGGTGAAAGTAATATACATAAAGGTAAAAGTTACCTAAAACAATGCAGTGGGACCCATGAATAGTACAAAAAAGAGCAGTAGGGCCCATGAATAGAAGCAAAAATAAGTTGAATAGTAAAATAAGTTGGCTTTTTAATTTGGAGCCAAACATAAGGTTAGTAAGAAATATTAAATTCTTGATAAAGGAATATTACATTACTAATTTAGTCTTACTAAGCCTTTCAGGGGGCCAAAAACCCTAAGATAAATCCCCTCATTCCCATGGTCTTGGTAGTGGGAATAGTCCCTCCCTCTGCCACCTTTATTTTTACCTCACCATACCACCTCTATCTTTCACCCTAAATCTAAAAAAATCCACCAGAAATGCAAGAGACAAAACCCAACCAACATAAAAGGAAAACCTAAAACCCCTCCCATGTATAATTTGAAAATCACTTGGAAAAGATCTCTCATTTTCCCAATTTTCTCAAACACAAGACAACAACTATTTCACCCCCCAAACATAACCAAACCTAGAAAAATCACCTCCCTAAAACCCTATATAGTAGTCATTTCCCTTCAAAGCTCCAAAACAAGAAAACCATAAAAGAAAGCCTTTGCCCAGCTCAAAAACATAAAAAGAATGGAAACCCATTCCCAAATATAAGCAAGTTCTAAAATCTAGCTCTCATTTGAAGACCTAATTCTATTAATTAAAAATAATATCAATTAGATATGGATGATCAATCACAAATCAAATTCCGATGATTGGTAGCAACTCCATTTTTTAAAAAGAAATCCCCCAGCGCATACTAGTGCATGTTTGGGTCACATTTGAGCACACGTGTTTTTAAAAGGGGAAGTTCTTAATGGTAACTACCAAACGTCGCCGTTTTAGAGTTATATTTAATTCTGACTCTATACAGTGTCGTTTGGTTTAGTAAAGTGATTGTTATGTTTGTGACACAAATGACAGCATTTTGAATTAAAGCTGACACCAATTGGCAACATCAGCAGCCCAATCTTCTTCCTTTCCTCTATTCTTCTTTCCCTTCCCCAAACTTCCAGATATTTCCAAGCTTTGATATTTTCTTTATAAAGATATTTTAGCAAATTATGCATAACAAATTTAGAGTTAGTTAGAGTAACAGGTTATAGTTTGTTAGAAGGAATCCAATGTGTATAGCTAAGATTATAGAGCTATATGTAGCTCTCTTGTATTCATTTAGTGGTAGAGTGCTTCAGATGATATTTTTCTCCAATATAGAGATTTATACTTTCCTCTCTACTGCTTTTGTGTGTGTCCTCCATTGAAGAACCTTGTTTTCTTTCAATTTTCACCTTCTACGTTTCCATGCTTAATGGGATCGATCATGAAAGCAAACCTCTCGCTCCCTTTCAAAGGGCAAGGTCCGACATTGACATATTGTATTAACAATAATTAGTTATAATAACTTATAGTTTTTTTGTTGCAATAGATGCCATAATACCTTACTGCATTAAACAAATTTGGTGCAATAATTTAAAACAAAGAAATCGTAGTAATAATTAAATACCAAATATTTTTGCAATCTATTCCAACAAAAATCTTGAAGTGTTAATCAATTGCAGCGAAGATATCATTGCAATAACTTAACAGCAATATTGTGCAATACAATGACAAACATGAAAGCAATAAAAAAATTACAACAAAAATATCGTTATTGTGGTGGGAAAGGTCGTAGACTCATTTCAAAGTTGGGCCGAAGAGATGAGGAAGCTCATTCTAGAGATTATGCTCGGCCCGAGGATGGGCAAAGTAGGAGAAGACCCAACGTTCAGATCCATGACCTCAGCCGAAGACACAAGGAGGCCCGAAGATGAACATACATCTGAGCACCTAACTGGAGTTAGGCACAAGTTACCAAGCAATCCTCTCAATGTCAAAAAGTTGGGTCCCACTTCTGATAATCGATTTGATAGGCAAGAACAGTGCTATAGACCAAAATGATCACTTTGCTCCTTAATCAATGGGTCCCACACACGTGTGGAAGACTTTGTCATCATGAGGATTCCATCAACAAGAGAGTATAAAATGGGAAGGAGGTTATGGTGTTGGGGGTTGGAAAAATTGGGGTGAGAAACACGAGAGAAATGGGAGAGCACATTATTCTTGGGAATTGAGGTCATGCTCGAAACTCAGAAAGGGAAGTTCAATAGATTAGTTGTGTCCTCAACCAGAAACTTATGGCGTAGTTGTAGATTAATAGGAAGGCCCAATCCATCATAGCAACAAACTATTATTGGGATCTCCCATTGTGGGCCAAGAACGTTATCAAATTACAAATTAATTAAAAACTTGGCCCCAAGTCTTTGGGCCTAAAGCACTACAGTGGCAATAACTTAAACAAAAACAAAAAATCATTTTTTAAGGGTTGGGGGGTGGGGCACGGTTCAACGTTTACTACTCTTAACAAACATATGTTAAAATTATAGTTAAATTAAATCATTTGAGTTAATTAGATACAATGATTTCATGTTATAAACTTATACAAATTAATTAGATTCACCAACCTAGTATTGTTAAAAATTATATATAATTTTTTTAGAATATTAGCACAAAGGGCTTAGGTCCATTGTTCTAAGTTTCTTGTACTATACTTATTATCCTTGTATAGCACACGTTGTCTACCTATATATAAGGCAAACCATTGTACTTTATTTTACATAATTTAATGAATAGTCTTTTAGACTTTTTCAGCACCTAGTACTTCTAAAATATACTATTTTACATTATCAATAAATTATAAATAATAATTTGATATCTTTTGAACATATTTACAATCTTACGCAATCCAATCAAGAATTTATATAAGTATATTTATACATTTAAAAAATATATATTATACATACTTTAATCGAGTCTTATACTCATGACCTTATTCGCTAGCACACTAATATGTTTGAGCTCGGGTTATTTAGTAGTCTATATATTATACATACTTTATTTGAGCCTTATATTCACGAGCTTATTCGTTAGCACACTAATATGTTTGAGCTCGGGTTATTTAGTAGTCGAGCCTAAACTTTAAGCTTAAGTTTAGCTCATTTTCTAAATAATTGAATATAAACAAGTTTTTTCTATTATTTTGATTTTCTCTGCATATGCAGATGTCCCCTTCTCGCTACTTGTTAAATTTAGGGATCACCAAATCATGCATAGAAACAAGATATATGGAATATCATCAAAGCCACAATGAAGGCCTTTGATGGTCCCTAGTCTTATCTAGAAGAAACCTGGTGATAAATTGGGAGCAGAAAACTTGGTGAAAGTTCAAAAACCTACTTGGGTTATTATGGTGGGGTGTATTAAAGCTGGGGCGTATACTTGGGTTATAGTGGCAAAAAATATACATGGGCAAATATATATTGGTTAAAAGAGTTCTTGGTACTGGAAGCTTCCAACTTGTTAGAAAGATGCAAAATGTAAAGGAGGAACTTATTTATAGGAATAAACAAACCTAAGTTCATGCCATACCAGATAACCAGAATAAAAAACTGATAGAGAGACTTACAAGATATGGGCAACAAAAATTTAAAGGAGATATTGCTACGTGAAAAAGACAAGAATTCCTAAATTCTTCCATCTCTAAACAAGTTTCAGAAGAGGGAGAAATTACATTGAAGATTATAGACATAAGAAAACAATACTAAGATGATTATATACTAATCTGTTTATATTTTTCTATATTCAAAGAATGAGACCCAAAAAACGTCATGCCTGCTTATTTTTTTCCTTTTTAAAATTTGAACTATTTCAAAATTTGGTACCTAAGAGGAAAATGTGGTTAAAAAGAAAAAAAAAAAAAGATGTACCGTAAAAAAAATTGGTTTTTTAAAACTTTCCCGAACGGGCATCCAAAAAGCATATGGGCCTCTCTCTCTCTCCCTTCCTTGTCTCTGAGCTGAAGCTTTGGTGCCTGTTAGCATTAGGGCATTTGATTGGGCCAAATTGGAACCATGCCTGCAGCCCAGCAAAAAGAGTCAAAATAAGAGTGATCTACATCACATTCGGCATTTCGGCCACCCACTTGCTTGATGCTTGTGTGCTTTTCCTTTTGCTCTAGTGTAGAGTTCTATCTAACAACAGCTATGGGATTTGGTCTATGAACAATAATAGGAACTTGATTTGGAACAAAGTTTCTAACTCCTCATATATCTTTATATTAAGTGTGAATTTTGAAAATCTAATTATTAAATTGCATGTTATAGGGGCCTTTTTATTATGCGTTAGGATGGGCTGCCTCCCACGGTAATAGGCCCAAGTATTCTGAGTAAGAAAATTGAGATCGGTCCAACTGCAACTCAATTTGGTTCGACTTGTGCACAAACGTTGAGTCCAAGTCTGAGGAAAGACACAGCAAAGTGGGCTTATCCTCTGTTTTTGCCGCAGAAGACTTTTCTCCAGTTTCTGCCGTAGAATTGATGTTTCTGCCGCAAAAGAAACTTTCTGCTATGCAATGAAGCTGTCTACTGTGCAATAAGGCTTTCTGCTGTGTAGTAAAGTTTCCTGCCATAAAGCCTTCTGCTGTGCAATAAAGCTATCTGCTGTGCATTGAAACTGTCTGCTGTGCAATAAAGCTGTCTACTGTACATTGAAACTGTCTGCTGTGCAATAAGGCTTTCTGCTGTGCAGTAAAGCTTCCTGCCGTAAAGCCTTCTGCTATGCAATAAAGCTGTCTGCTGTGCATTAAAGCTGTCTGCTGTGCTTTAAAGCCTTCTGCTGTGTGAATGACTACTCTTCATTTTTACTGCAGAAATACTTTTCCACTTCCTTGGCCTGGCTTGTGCGCAAACCACACCACATCTGCTAAAGTCTGTTTATAAGCTCACAGCAGGCAGAGTCATTATTAAGAGGTTATGGCAAGCAAATATAATATGGATAACATAAGGAAAGTACAGCCACTATTTCTGCCACAATAAGTAAGGCAAATAACTTGAAAGGCCTCACTTTTAAAGAATAAAACTTAAACAAAAGGTTAGAGCGAGATTAGTAGAGTTAAAAGAATGAGTCTGCCGCACCAACTGTCACCGCAGGACTCTAACCAGGGAAGAGAAAACTGCTCCCTCAACGCAAGTAACTTCAAAGGAGAAATTAATTGCTTTGAAAGGCCAGCCCCAAATGGTATGTGCTCGGGTATGAGTTGTATTTTCCTCTAATAGAGAGCAAGGCTATTGAGGGAGAGAGGGGGTTAACCTATTTGGGTGCATGCCTGCCATAAAACACTCTGTTTTCTTTCTTTTTTTCTTTTGTTCTCTGTTTTTCTTATCTTATCTTTTCTCTCTGTTTTCTCTCTTAGAATTCTTGCCTTTCTTTTCTTTTTTGCTTTCTTTCTTTCTTTTCTTTGTTTTCTCTTCTTTGTTTTTTTTCTTTGAATTCCCCCTCTTTTTCCTCCCTCCTCCCTTTCCTGTACACAACTATAGGTCTCTTATATAGAGCCTGCTGTGACTGGTTTTACTGTTCTAGCCTCTTAATGGCCCTTGTCTAGTATGAAAGCCTTTTGCCGACCACTTACCGAATCAATGGTTCTAACTACCACCATTGACTTGTGGCTTTCAGACAATGAAGGTTCCTTTTCTACTCGTCCAGTGTGTACCCTCTCCCTCTCGGTCTCTCATGACATGCACCCAGTGGTTCTTACCTAGCATTGCCTCTTTTGGGTGGCATGTCATCCCAGCAGGACTGTGCCCACCAAAAGAGCCTACGCAAGTAACACAAGAATGGGTTTCCACTCCTCTCTCCACCACTAAACCGTGCCCTCTCCCATGACCTTACTTTTTCCCATAGTGGCTGGGTATAGGCTGGTGATGCCTGGGTCGTACGCATGCTTTACCTTCTTGATGTTTCATACGTTTGCCGAGGTCTGAGAATAGGTGTGCATATCCTACCATGCGCGTTTTGGCTTTTTCTGGGTTGCATCTCCAACATTTATGACTTGTCCCTTTCTTTGAAGGGTTGAGCCTTGTTGGATCATTGGGCCTCCCTTAGTTTGGGTGTTTGCTTCGTGGCTTGGCATCTCCTGCCATACTAGATTGTTATTCCTGCTGCTTATCTCAATCCTGCCGGACCCTTTTGGGCTTGCCGTGTGTTTTTCTTCTTAGTTTTCACGCCTATCTTTTTTATACAAAAGAATTTGGGCCTTTGTGGGCCAAATGATGTTAACTGGATCAAAAGGGTCTTGGGCTCAATTTATCTTCATTTGCCGAAGCCATCCTGCCAGAGAACTGTATTTTGCAGCAAATCTGTATTCTGCAACAGACTTATATTCTGTGGCAAATTTGTATTTTGCTATAGATTGCTTTCACTTGCACTTCTTTCTTTGGAAATTTCTTACTCTTCAGTCTTCTTGATGGGTCTTTAGGCCTTGCTTCTCATTGAGCTTTCTTCCTCATGGGCCTTTGGGTACAGATTTGCAAAAAATGGGCATCAACACATGTTTCTATTATATTGTTCATGTTTGCAAAATTTCGAGAAAATCAAAGATCTATAGTTATGTCATCAAACAAATGTTAAAATTTCAATTTTTCGGGATTTAAAATTGTATATAAAAAATAAGTTAAATGATCGAATAGTAAATAACATCATTTTCAAATGAAATTTGATATGCATGTTAAGAACATAAGAAACATGAAATTTAATGATTAGATTTTCAAAATTCACAAAACTTTGTTCCTCGTCTTGTAGTCTCCTCTCAAGAAAAAAGTTAGTCTAAAGAGGCGCCCAAAAAAAAAAAAAATGAAATAACCAACTAACCCACACTTATTTTATGATCAGCTTCTTTTAAAAAAGAATAATGTTAGAAATACAAACATTTTTACGAAAAAAATTTACAAACTCTTGATGTAATAAGTAGTTATTGATAAATAGAAATGTAATGTTAATAATAGACATAGATGAAAACTTATAAAAAGTTGGTCACATCAACAATTTGTAAAAATATTGTAAAATAGTTTGTAATGATTATATCACTCTAAAAAAAAAAGTTAATAAACTCAATTCTCTCTCTGTGGAATTAATTTTGAAAAAAAAAATTCAACATTCATCTTGATCATTTGGGCGGAAAAGCTTTTGGGGTGTTTAATAAACAAGCGTTTGAATCAAGATTTGTATCTTTCTATTACTTTCTATTAAAAAAAGATATTCCCAATACGGTTTGGGAGAGTGTTGAGGCTCAAATCCTTCTTGCTAATGACAATTTTGATTCTAAACTTCCAAACTGAATCCATTGTTATAGCAGCCATCTCATGCCAAGCCACCCCCACAGAGATTCATCTTAGTCTTGGAGGCCACAAAAGGAGCAAGATTTCTCATCTTCGCCACCTTGTCATTACACATCAAATAATTAAAGACAAAAGTCCAATTGCAACTCTCTACAATAACACTTTAATTTCTACTGGAATTTGCTTCTCCAACATTTCTTCCAAAGGGGATGAGTTGTGTTTGAATTTATGACTATTTCCTAGCCAATAGCCAGTAGGTAGACTTGGATGAGAACTTGTCATTCCATTTCCATTATCCAAGTTACTCTATCATGATCTCTCGGAGTCAAAGGAATTGGAATACACTTGATAAGCTCAACTGAAACATCATACAAGAGCTTCCTCAACTTGGTATTTGTTAATATCTTACCACCTTTTGAGTCTATGGGGTCTATTAAATCAGTGGCATGTCTCTTGACTCTTGACTCACAGACTCCTGAACCTATTGACGCCTCAAAATTGTTTATTGTTGCTGCAGTGTTACTGTTACTTATTATATTGTTAGTTTTGTTTTTACTAGGCAAGTCTCCTTGATTTTTTCTGGAGAATAGACCCGAGTCCTACTCATCCATTACAAGTTAAGGTCTATCCATTTGATAGCGAAGCCAAGCTGGCTTACTCGTTCCTATCTTTGCTATCCTATGATAATCTAAGATCTAAGATCTATCCATGCCTCATTTTAGATTACTTTTAATGTATTCATACATCACTTCCCAAATCAGTTACTTTCATTCCTTACTTGCACATGGTAGGACCCCCCAACTTTTTGCACCGTCCCTCACTTCCCTATCCATTATTCATAACTATTGGTTGAGAATTTTAAGGATGACATGACACTCCTTGCCACTTTCTTTCTTTTTTTCAACTCTTGTGTTGTAGACTGTCATAATATTGAAACAGAGTTTTTGTCTAATTATGTTTAAAGTTTTTGTCTAGGAACAAAGTTTCACTTTAAATATATTAAAAATTTTATCAATAGAAAGATAATAATATATTTAACTTAACTAATTAACTAAGTTATATGTATTGCATATAACATGATATGTATCATCTTTTTATTAGTGATTAGAGTCTAAAGTTCTAAATATGTTTTTAGCTAAACATTTTTCTTGTAACCACTGGCCAAGTATTTTGAGTATCACATACTTTACCATGTAATTTTTTTACAACTATTTTATGCATCTGATCTACCACTTTTAACGTACTTTTTTTTTCACCACTTACCTTCTTTAGAGCTGTGACTTATGACTATGAATCCGGTTAAAATTGAAAATTAGAAACCATTAAAAAAAATATTTTTAAAAAATTAAAATTAAGAATATAAAAAAAATTTGTGACAGAAATGGTGTTAATTACATAGTGCAATTGGGTCTCAATCTCAATCTATGGCTAATGACAAAATTATGGCACAAATGTATCCCTATAAGTTTTTTTTTTTTTTTTTTTTTTTTTCTTGGGCTATATTTACCCTCTTGCACCATCGAACAGCCAAATCCACAAGCCCCTCCTGTTACATACTCGCTCTCTGTTTGAGCTAAAGCTGCTTAGTCAGCACATATCTATGTGCATTTGCGGCGCGTGGCAGCCGCTGATTACTCTCTATCTTCTAGAACCCAATCTTCTCTCTTACTATAAAAACCCAAACCAGAATCCCAGAAAATTCAACCTTTCTTAAGTTCTAAAAGTCGTCGGATTATCGTATATACTAAGAATAAACTAGTTCGATACGGTACTAAATGAATGTCACTGAGTTTATCGAGTTGCTCCCTGGCTTGCCCGAAGAACTCGCGCTTGAGTGCTTGACTCGTCTGCACTACTCGACTCACCGAGTCGCCGCCCGAGTTTGCCGCCGCTGGCGACACCTTCTTCACAGCAAGAACTTCTACTACCACAGAAAGCAAACTGGTCATACCATTAAAGCGGCTTGCTTAGTTCAGTCACTCCCGGTTCTGCCCGGTTCAGACGAGGCTAAACCGGTTGGGCCGCCAGCTTATGGAGTGGCCGTGTTTGACCCGGTGAGTGGAAACTGGGATCGAGTCGACCCGGTTCCTGAGTACCCAGATGGGCTTCCTTTGTTCTGTAAAGTGACGAGCTCGGAGGGCAAGCTCGTGGTCATGGGAGGGTGGAACCCGGTGAGTTATGAACCGGTGAAGGACGTGTTTGTGTACGAGTTCACGACTCAGCAGTGGAGGAAAGGCAAGGACATGCCTGAGAATCGCTCATTCTTCGCCGCTGGTGAGTTGGGTGGGCGAGTTTTCATCGCGGGTGGACACGACGAGAGCAAGAACGCGTTGAGTTCAGCTTGGGTTTACGATGTTAGAGAAGACCAGTGGGCCGAGTTGACTCGGATGAGTCAGGGCCGAGACGAGTGCGAAGGGGTCGTAATTGGGTCCGAGTTCTGGGTTGTGAGTGGGTATGGGACTGAGAGTCAAGGGGACTTTGAGAGAAGCGCAGAGGTGTATGAACTCGGGACGAGTCAGTGGAGGCGAGTCGAGGAAGCGTGGAATGTGACTCAGTGCCCCAAGTCCTGTGTTGGTGTTGGAAAAGATGGGAAGCTGTTTTGCTGGGCCGAGTCTGACTCGGAAGTCCGAGTTGGAGCTTGTGGGATTGAGATGGGTGGAATGACGTTTTTGTCCGGGTCGGCTTTCCAAGGTGGATCGCCAGGGTTCTTTTTAGCGAAAGGGCAAAATGGTAAACTGGAGAGGATAATAAAAGTGCCTGAAGAGTTTTCTGGGTTCGTGCAATCAGGTTGCTTCGTAGAGATCTAATTCCCATTAAGGCAATTATTGATACATATTGCCATGTACAAAAGCATGAGTGTACTTTAGGAGGGAAATAGTGTAAATTTTGTGGGAGGTTGATTAAAGTATAATGTTTCTTTGTGCTTTGAGGTGAAAGTAACCTTTTCTTTTTTTTTTTTTTTTTTTTTTTTTTTTTTGAGAAAGAGGTGAAAGTAACTAATGTTTCTTTGTGCTTTGTGTTCATAGTATTGATGGTTGGAATCTTACTGGGTAACAGAAGAACATAATTGTATATGAGAGGGAAGTTAATGAATAAAAACCCAAAAGAACATAATTGTATATGAGAGGGGAAGCTAAATGAATAAAAACTCAAGTACCATGATTAGCCAAATAAAACATTACTTTTTAAGTACCATCATACAATTAAAACGCATCCAAAAGAGTGTGATAGCTACTCTGTAAGAGTCTACCAAATCACCATCTCTGGTAACCCCTGAGATCAATTTATAATAGTACATCAAAGCAAAGCTACTTGAAGTCAAACTTGTAACATATAGAATTTGTGCTTTTAATACAAAAGTATTATAGACTACTATTAACTAATTAAGAAGAGTAATCTTGGCTTCGACTGCGGCTCCTACTGAAGCTCCGGCTTCGGCTCCTGCTCCTGCTCCGACTCCTTGACACATAAGGCGACCTTGAGTAAGAACGCTCCCTATACCTTCTGTCTCCAGGTGAAATTGACCTACATTACAATAGGAGACATCTTCAGACCTCTTGTTTTTAAACCCATATTTAGACATATAATATTGAAGACACAATAAATTATTAATAAAGTCACCACAAACCTTGAGTAACGCCTGCGTCTAGGGGAAGGGGAATAGTAATCTGGACTACGAGAGTAAGCTCGTGAATAGCGTGGTGATCTAGAGTAGCGAGGTGGAGACCGCCTCCTGTCATATACCCGACCCCTGAAAAACAACATCATACATGAATAAAAAACACAGAAGTGAAAGATCTTTGAAATTTCAAAGTCAAACATTGACAGACTCAAACAGAAAATTCCACTCTCTTGGAATTGTTAAAATACTTTTTCAAGCACAGAGTACAAAGGTGAAGGTGGATGGGCGTGTGTATGTGGAACAAACCCAAACACCCCAAGTCCTTAACTCTATGTTTGTATGGAGGGAGAGGAAGAGGGGAAAAGAGGAGAGAGAAAAAGATGGTAGGAATATAATAAAAATTAGCACATTCACCACCCCTTATCTTTTCCTCTCCTTTTGTCCCCCCATCTCCCTCCATCCCAAACATACCTTAAAATAAACACAGTGACCTGCACATTCCTCTTTTGGGAAGACGGGGGACCAATTAATAAAAAATTGACCTCCCCCTTTGGAAATGTTCTTCTTACACTACAAACTAAGTGAAAGTCTCAATCATCTCACACTACACACTAATAGAAACTCTCAATTTCAATGCCATCACACATCAATTGAAAACGGCATCACCCTGGAGTAAAAAAAAAAAAAAAAAAAAAAAACCAGTAGGCATATCAATACCATTGAAGACAAAGAAGTCTCACCTAACACGTTCTCTAGCCCTCATTTCCACAGGCTTCTTTCTATTCTCCTCAGCAAATACAACTGTCAATTCACGACCAAGAAGAATCTGACCATCCATATGATATTTTGCATCTGCAGCATCATCCGGGTCTACATACTGCACAAACCCAAAGCCACGAGGCTCCCTGCATCATGATCAAATGAAGCCTTAGAAAAACAAAAATATATATAATTGAATGCGGTTCAAAAATGCATGCTGATTGCCAAAAATCACAAATATAACCTCAAGTCCAATATGTATAGTTTATGATCAAATTTCTTCTGATAGTTTATACAATTCAACTTAAAACACCATGTGGCTGCTAACCTTGTGGGAGAAAAAGTTAAAATTGAGATGAAATTCTTCAAGACCTGAAATTCTTCTCAATGTATACAAACCCAACTTCCTTCGAATCTTCATCTACATTAAGAACATCTTCAACAGTACCCCTTATTTACTTGATTGGTGTCTTCAACACCTCTTATTACTTCATTGTTGTCTTCAACACAGTACTCTTATTACTTCATTGTCTTCAACACTTTCAATAAAAACAACCAAATACCCATAAACTGATTGTATATGATTAATTTAAGAAAACAAGGGTGGACCCCATCATCACATTCAATTGAGACAGCATGAAGACAAACAATTGGACAAAAATCAATACGTCAAAGTTTGCCTAAACCTGGCAGAATAAAAAGACAATACACAGACAAAAGGATTGCAAGATTCACAAACCATATCAGCCAATACATGATGACATGCTTTGCTTACCCAGTATAATAATCTCGGGGCAAGTAAATGTCCTTCAGCTGGCCAAACTGCCCAAATGGTCCACGTAGATCTTCTGGCCTGCATAGCATATACAAATGAGAAGCTCGCCCTTCCAACAAAAACACATTTATAACTTTAAAATCTCTTTTGAAGCTTGACACAATTGTCAAAGTCTCTTCTTTTTTCCTCTTTAGCTTTCCCCATTTTTGCTTCTTCTTTTCTTTTCTTTTCTGTTCTTATCTTCTTTTTTTTGGTTGGATAAATAACAACCTTTAATTTGAAAAAATAGCATTGGAAATTAGTGCAACTTGTTCAACAGTAACATATTGGTTATAATTGACTGCACGAACACCCACTTGAGAAACCAGTAAAGCCTCTATAACTTTTAGGCATATTAAATCATAAGCTTTTAGCAATATCAAGTATACAGACAAAATAAGGGATCCTTGAACCTTCCCATGACAACCTATTTATAATCCATATCAATCATTTAGGAACAATCATTGCTTGCAAACCTTCCACTAAGAAATTTCAAATGCCACCCAGTTTACCAGATAACTAAGTAATAAGAAAGAGTAAATTTATATCCCTAAAAACCATATTTACCACATTCCTCTTGTAATTAAACACCCACGATAACAACCAAGCCTTAGTCCCAAGTTTTTTAGGGTCGGCCACATATATTCTTCTAACTGAAGTTATACTCTCTGTCACTTTCTTAACTGACACATCCTTTTTTACTACTTATACTAAAAGAAATGAAGACAACATACCTGCAGTCAAGGCGAAGGTTCCGAACCAAGAGACTTGTAGGAAGGTCTCTACCCCGACCTCCATGGCGGCCCCTAGGGCTGGGGCTACGCCGTCTTCGGCCATAACCCCTCGGTGGTGAAGGACTGTAGCTGTAACTTCTACCCCTCATTTCACTCTCCTACAAACATCAAAACAAAAATAAATTAACAATTATTTAGTGTGTCACATGACCATTACTAGGAGAAAAAAGGTTAACAGATCCCCTAAGAGCATTGATTTAAAAGCAACTGATTTTTTTTTTTTTTTTCACAACTTTTTACATTTTCTGTGAAAGTGGTATCAAAATTTTCCTCCAATGGCACCCATTATCAGGACCCTAACTAAAATTGTGGAGCTTAATAACACAACCACATTTAAAAATTTAAAAGTACTAAACAATGTTATTCATAGCCATTTTTGTATAACCAAAACACTGCAAGTGTCTCCTATGGTTTCTCACCTATCTTTGGGACAATATTCGTTTCAAACAGAATCTTTTCAGACAATTATGTTATTTTTAATGATTTCCAGCAAAGATCAGTTCGAGGAATTCCAAGTTTCCTATAAATAAATAATAATTAAATAAAACGATCTTTAAATAAAATAAAATAACTAAACTCAATTATTACAATAAAATCAAACAGAACTCATAACCTAGCAGCAAAATCAACAACAAAAATAACAAAAAGAAACATAAATTAATTTTTAGAAAAAAAAATCAATTCTTAATTATTTTTACATGATTTACAAACTAGCTCGATGATCCTAATTAACACAGTTAAAAATGCGACGAGTGGATTAGGATCTGATAGATAAAATACCTAATCTTCGCAGAGAGAGAGAGAGATAACTGAGACGAAAGAAACGAACGGTCTCTGATTTGTTTTAGTGGAACTGCTTTTCTTTCACAAACAACGGAAGAAAATCTGAGGCTATGATCAAATTCTGATGAATGAGCTCTTTATTTTGGTGTTATGTGTAAATCGGCTTTATATAGTCCGTTCGTTCGAGAAGGTTCTTCTTAAGACAGCTTTATTGCAGTACGCGCGAGGCTATGGGTCCTCATGAGGTTTTCTGAAATCCAGCCGTCCAATTTGCATGTCTCACGTGTATAGATTGTGGACTGTACATCAATTTGTTTTTGGGGATAAAATATTCTTTTAGCCTCTATTTGTTTTTGTTTTTTTTTTTTGGAAGAAAACTAATTTTTGTATCTTTTTTTTTTCCATTTTTCTGGTGTTTGTTTATATGTAAAATGTGGTTAGCTTGTAAAATATTTTTGGTTGGCCATAAAATTCTTTATAAAAAATTGTAAATCATTTTACATTTAGAAACTTAATAAAAAAATTTACAAAAACACACAGTGACCCTCTCCCCTCTCTCTCCCATCTAGTTGTTTGGTTGTCAGTCCGATGCATTAGTGTCATATAGATGTGCATGAACATGAGGTACCTTTTCAACTCAAACAAATCTCCTTAAGTTAAAGGACATGTCTTAAGTTGATATAATACCGGAGGGCACTAAACCAATCAAGTGACTTGTGTTCACTTTCGACCACGTGTCATAATCTAAGCATTGCAAGTTTGCCCAAGCCCTTAAGTTAAAAACTATACAACTTAATCTTTCTTAACTTTAAAAGCAACTTGGGTTAAGGCCGTTTTATTTATCCTAATCAAAATTTTGAGTTTTTATTTAACAATTTAATTACATTATTTATTACAATTTGCAAGATTAAACCTAATATTCCAATTTAATAAATTTAAATCTCAAACAACACGCTAGTTCCAATCACTTATGTAAGTTATGTTTAGGTGGGGTTTGGATCCACGTTCACGTTTCACGTTTTGCGCGTTTACGCATTTTCTGCCTTTTTTTTTTTTTTTTCAGCTGCATTTGTTGGCCAATTCTTCCGTGAACAGTGCACCAATGCATTGTTCATGAAACCCACAAACTTCATTTTTCAACAACTTTTTCATTAAAAATGAGTCCTATTGCACTATTCACACATTTAAAAATTATTTTACTACAGTATTTTTAGTTTTCAATTTTCAGTTTCAACAAAATAAGTTCTATCTAAACGGACCTTTATTATTAGACTGCATTGGTGGAGTGAACACATGCTTGTTGCCCTGCTAAGTTTCCAATCGCTTATGTAAGTTACGCTTAGACTGCATTGGAGGAGTGAACACGTGCTTGTTTCCCTGTTAAGTTTCACTATTTCAGGTTGCATTGGTTGGTTGAACACACGCTAATTCCGACCAATTCTATTAAAGTTTTAGGAGGAAAATAGAACTTATATGCTATTTTAATTAAAAAATTATAGCCAAAATTATATTCATTTAAAAAGGTGAAGTGACAAAATTGGTAACTATTTGAATATTTATTAAGTGGATTGACATTATATGATTGACATAACATGCTTAATAAATAGGTCATACTGCATGTAGGGATATTGGGCCTGGAAGTCTGTCATTTATTTATATTATTGGGCCTATAGCCTAATTTGAGGATAAAGGATTGTTCGAGGAGGGGAAATCTTTATTAGAAAGGATTGTATAGTAAAAAGAAGTCAACTTTGACCATAATGGCTCAAAGAGGTGGGCCGAGGATAAATGCATCGTCGGTTGACCAATGCCGAGGTCTAAAAGGGTTGTCTGTCGATCAAGGTGATATTCCAAGAAGTCTCGTGAATATTGATAAGCCTTATCAAGATGGCAAGCAGGGAAGTGCCCTAAAATATCTAAGGGGAAAGCTACTGCCTCTGCATTAAATGTACTACCGCAGACTCCCTAGCCGCATTAATGTGGAAGTGATACATGAACAGTGCATTTCAACCTTACAGCTACTACATAAAGACTGATGGAAGGTGTGGATGGGACAAGAATCAACACCAACTCTCCAGTATACACATGTGAGGTGAGAATGAGAAGGAAAGAGGATATAAAAGGAGAAGAAGGCAACAAGAAGGAGTGGGAAGGATTGCAAGAAGAAAGACTGTAGCATTCAGGAATCAAACTTGTAACCTAATTTGAGAATAATATACAAGAACAATCCACCTTGGACCTTGGCGAGGACAATTTTTCTTCAATACAACCCTATTTCTTTTCATTCTCTTATCATCTAAATCTATTCCAATGTTTGTTTGATCAACTAAAGCTCAGTTTTCCAACCCATTCTCTACAAATTTATTGTTTTGGGCTTAAATCCATCCACATAGTGAGCTACAAGTTCAAATCTAGTCCTTACACTGCATTTGACATGAACATGACCTATTTCAACCCTATAAAATAGGGCCCAAAATAAGTAACATGTTTTAATATTTTGTAAGTGCATAAATGATTATAAGTATAACAAATAGAATTTTGCAAAGAACCGTATTTCATAACAACAATAATTAAAGTAGTAATAGTATACAATTTTAAAGTTTTATTCAACCAAGAAAAGCTACATCTGACATTAGAAATATTTTCTATGAAAAAGAAGAGTTTTTTTTTTTTTTTTTTTAAGTTTTTTGGCTAAATATTGTATAAAATGTAGTTTATTTATAATATAGGCACTGTTCAAAGTTATTTGGAGAAATGAGGAGAAATGTGAATTTCGGCAATAATATTGCTAAAATTGTGAGAAAAAGTAAGAGAGATGAGATAGAAATAATGTGATTGAAGGGAGAGAGAAAAAGTAATTTCAGCAATGATATTGTCGAAATACCTACAAGTCTGCAACTGACTTGATCGAAACACCAACTGACCTAACCAAAATAGGAGGAGAGAGGAGAGAGAAAAAAATTGAATTGTGGCAAGCATTGCCACACATCAAGCTAAATTTTGAACAATAGTAATAGTATTAATAAAAATAATCATACACACAATAATTTTTTTTATACAATAATTAATATTAACTATAATATGACCATTATATATTAAATAATAGTAATAGTATTAATAAAAATAATCATACACGGTAATTTTTTTTTGGAGAAAAAATATACAAAATAATTAATATTAACTATTATTCAAAATTTTAAATTGTGGCAATGATTCAACTTTTTTCTATCTCTCGTCTCTCCTCCTATTTCAACAATTTCATTGTCACAATTCAAATTTTATTTCTCTCTCCTCTCTCCTCCTATTTCAGTCAAGTCAGTTGGTGTTTTGCTCAGGTCAATTGTTGGAAAAAATTGGGCAAGTATTTTGACAATACCATTGTCAAAATTACTTTTTTTCTCTCTCCCTTATGTCACATCATTTCTCTCTCTTCTCTCTTTCTTTTGCTCACAATTTTGGCAATACCATTGCCAAAATTCACATCTCTCCTCATTTCTCCAAATAACTTTGAACAGTATCTGTATTAAAAATAAACTCCATTTTATATAATATTCAACCAAAAAAAAAAAAATCAATTTTTCCCATTTGTTTTGGGTAGAGGAGTCTTTTGGCTGAACATTGTAAAAAATAAAGTTTATTGATATGGATACTATTCAAGCTTATTTGGGAAAATTAGGAGAGAAGCAAATTTCAAAAACATCATTGTCGAAATTCTGGAAAAAAAAAAGTAGGAGAAAGGAGAGAGAAATTATGTGACGGATGTGGGAGAGAAAAAAAGAAATTTCGACAATAATGTTGCCAAAAGAAATTTTGAATTGTGCAATTGAATTGCTGAAATTGGAGGATTAAAAAAAGAAAACTGAACTATGGCAAGAGTAATGCTACGGCCACAAACTATTTTACCATATTTTTACCAACTGTTGTTATGGCCAATTTCTTACTAGTTCTCATCATAGCTCACTAATAATATCACTTTTTTATTTACTAATAGTTATGCATCACATCAACAATTTATGAAAGTTTTCATAAAAAAGTTTGTATCTCTAACATTTTGCTAAAAGTGGATGATTAAAAAAAAAAAAACTTGGTTGTGGTAAGATTAATGCTAGAGCCACACTTTTGGAGTAAAATTATAGAGATACACACTTTTAGTCATCTAAAAGTGTGGCTATAGCATTAATCTTACCACAATCTTTTTTTTTTTTACTCCTCCAATGTCGGCAATTCAATTGCCACGATTAAGTGTTCCTTTTTTTTTTTTTTTAATATTTTTAAATCCTCCCCTTTTGGCAAAATGCTTGAGATACAAACTTTTTTACAAAAACTTTCATAAATTGTTGATGTGACAGGTAATTATTGGTAAATAAAAAAATGATGTTATTAGTGGGCCCTAATGAGGACCAGTAAAAAATTGGTCATAACAACAGTTTGTAAAAAATATGTTTAAGTAGTGTGTGGCCATAGCATTACTCTGCCATAGTTTAGTTTTCTTTTTTTTCTTTTTCTTAATCCTCCAATTTCGGCAATTCAAGTGCCTTAGCTGTCACACTAGTGTAACCCAAGTTGCAACATAATGCAGCAAATATAAAGAGTTACAGCTCTGTTTTGGGTCCTTTAGTATAGATATGTACAGATTACTTCAATCAATATACAATTCTCGTTTTCAATCACAAATTCAATTTCTCATAAGGTTAAAGAGGAAATCAATGCCAAATTACAGGAACAGCAGGTTTGATTAAATTTTTTTTCTTCTTGTAAATTTTTAAGTTCAATGTTTAACATTCAACAGTTAGTTGATAGTCTCCTTCATTTTTGGCAGGATTGGATCAATTCAAGGAACAATCTCTTTCATTGCTGGTTTGCCATTAAGGTTTAAAGCTCAAGGGCACAACTTGGTCACAGAAACAGAGGACTAGCTATTGCTTGCTTGTAGTAGTGAAAATTTAAAGGCTACAATACATATGAGGTAGAATTTAAGTTAAAGATGCATACCTTTCAGTGGCCATGAAAAGCCATGCTTTAGGTCTTTAATAGCTTCTTCAAACACCCTGGAGTCGTTGGTGCTTCCCTCCCAACCACCATGGACATACATAAACCGCATGTCATGGTCACATGCACACATGACATTGGTTGTAATAGTGCTCTTGTGACTCCTTTGAGGCTGGAGTCTTTCTGCTGAAGGCCGAGCACGAATATGTGTTTCGTCGATAGCTCCTATGCTTCTCTACAATGAATAGTGCCGATAAGTTGAAATACTATACAATAATGTGTGAACAACCATTTTGGAAGAACTGATATTATGAAATCATTTACTTCAAACCAAGGGTCATACTTGTTGTTCCCCCGCAAATGCTCTGGAAGGCCCTACCACATTCAGATCAGGCTTGATTAAATGTTGGTCATATGTGTGGACATCCCGCAACACCCTACGGAACTTGCGGTCCATAGTTTCAGTGGAATGCTGAAATCTGTCTACCATAGGCCGCATCCGAGTATTATAGCCGACGATGTACAAGAATATGGCCATTGCCTCCTGCATGTCAACATGCCCCTTCCCTTCCTTCAAGTACCCATAATGTTTCAGCTCATCAACCAAGTGATAGAATAGATCTAGTGTCATGTAGAACATGTCGTGACAATTGGTAGGATTGTCATCTCTCACTTCAGCCATATAATCACTTCCACTCAAAATGCTAGTACGTTGTGGGCACTGGTCATAATGTCGTTGGGAATATGCCACCATCTTGCCAATAAATGGAAATACAAACCAAAACTCCTCCTCCTCGCTGTCATACTCCTAGTCCGTGTTTGCATTAGTCGTCATGTCATCATCATAGTCACTGATATCCATGTCATCATCACTGAAACTAGTGTCCATGTCATCACCACAACCACCAATGTCCATGTCATCATTGTCGGAGTTAAAATAAACATTGTCAAAATCATACTACCATAAAGGAGCACTGGAGGAGACCATTATACCTATACCCTACAAAAACCAAAGCATTAGAACTAAAGATATTGTAATATATAAACGGACAAATTAATATAACTAAGGGAATTGCAATAATGTTAGCTAAACTCACCTTACAATGTAAGTAACATGAACTAAATAACAAATATTATAAAAAAATATATATATAATACTATAAAAAAACACCAAGTACATAACAAAGCTCACACACTAATTTAAATAACATCAAATTCACGGGCATAGTTCACAACACTTAACATTACAATAAAACTCCATTAAATAAAAGTGTTCAACTAAATAAGAAAAATAAAACCAAACGTCGAACATTGTCCAAGCACACACACATAAAGTTCTTAAATAGTACTTAAAAACTAAACCAAGTGATTCAAATCGAAATCACATAACAAAACATCACAAAAGCAATCCCCATTAATTATCCGACTGCTAAGCATGACGCTCCATCCACCTCCTCCTCCTATGCTCTGGCATGCCCATGAACAACATCCTTTTCTCTTTCTCTTAAAGAGCCTTGACAATGTTAACATAGGTGTCATCATCAAGATCTTCATGCTGGTTCAACACTTCTAAAGCTCTCCCAAGCAAGCAAGGATCACCACCACCGGCGGATTGTACAACATGATCAGAGCTACCACTAGACTTTCCCTTTTTGTTGTTGGAAAACCTTTCCCTTGCTAAAACAGTGTACTCTTGAAGAGCCATTATCATCTCACTGGCCCTATCCACTTTCTTGGCAACCTTCTTCCCCTTGGTAGTAGGCTCTTCCATAGGACGTTTGTCCGCATGTTAGGTTTGCTCATCAACAAGGGGATCGTCTTGGGTTATGCCTTCCATGTTGGGATTGTATCAATCATCATCATCCAAATGGGCACGACGTGCCTCATTGGCAAGTTCCTCCTTTAGGGCACGCTCTTCTGACTATCTGGGGCTGGTGTGTTTGAGGAAATTTGAAGGGAACCAGTTGCAATATTAGGGGTAAAAAGTTGCTTCAGCTTCTCATAATTTGGACACCCTTTCTTCCATAATGTAGCTACCTTAGAATCCCTCTGAAATGACAATATATACATCAAAATCTTGCTAATATGAAATAGAAAATTACAAACAAATATGCAAAGAATTAGGGTAGTAAATATAACATACCACAACCATGTTAACCCACACCTCCCTAGAAGCAGTAACCATTTATGTTGTCTCATCCCACCCCAACCTAGTATGCCTCAAAAGTTGGCGTCACTTTCTCTGTTTTGCCTAAGCCTATTATACTTATCTTTCACTTGCTTAGGAAGGAAACTCTTCCTAGTTTGCTCATTTAGGGTTTTCACAATTGATAGCCAAGCTTTGGCTTTAAAGACAACATGTTCCATTTTCCCCTTTTGTTGTTCATCAACCATAATGTAAATGAAAATTTGCTCAATGTAGGGAGGCCACATTTTGTCGCCAGCATCCTGAGTTTCTTGTGCCATCTAATACAAATTTCCCAACACAATTACATATGTTAATGTATATGTATATTAATAGTTTTATGAATGGGCCACTTGAATCTCTAACCAACCACTCAACTTAAGTGAAGAAGACAAGAAAACCTATTTAGAAAGCAATTTATTTCATAATTCTTCAGGTGCCAGTTTCACAATCAACTGCAATACTAAGATGTATAGAAATTAAATGAAAAGATACTACCTACTACTAGTGACATAATTTGCAGAGAAAATCAACTAAAACATGCCAACTAATTAGAATGGAGTAAAAAAAGAAAAACCACATATTTCTCTTCAAGGCAGAATGGTAAATTTAAATATAAAAGACTCACAAACAACCCCATGAATATAAAATCACAAATAAGAATGGAAGGTTTCTAATAACACATGTAAGTTTCTAAAAACAATAGACATAACAGAGTATCCATAATGAGACAGTTGTGCATTATAACATGCTATATGGAAGAAAATGTCAAGCAATAAAGAAATAGATCAATCCTACTTTAATTAATAGTCATTCAAGTGATTACAAAATGACCAAGTTCTTAACATTAACGCCAAGAGACTTGTAGCTCAACTAACTTTTTTACACATATTTATACACATACAGTGATGACTTTGCTGAAGTATTTGTATTTTAGTCTTGTGCTAATATGAGTAGTGTATGAAATGGTAAGCTTATAAAGAAAGGGAATATGCAAAAAGAAGCTAACAGTTATTGTGACAACAAAAGGAGGAATATGCAAAGTTACTATTTTGATCCTAATTTCAAACCCAAAAGCCTTTGATATAGTTGAATTTGCTCTATACAATATCCAATTAGGATTTGTCAAGACAAAACCTCATTAAGCATCAAAAGCAAAACTACAAAATCAAAGTGGCAGAGAATGCAAATCTTTTCATAATCATTCAGCACCATAAACTTAGAGATCTAAACAGGCGTCAAGGTTAGCATGGAAGACCATGCTTTGATCATTATGTTTTCAAATAAGTAAAAATTATGGACATTTTGACAGAAAGGGCTATCATAAAAATTACAAGGAATGTTGTCTCACTAGCCACAACCAACATCAGTACTTTAAATCAAAAACCCACTTTCACATCCAACAAAAAACCCAAATCAGACCATGGACATGGAAAATGGAGAGGGAGAGAGAGATATATATATTGCACCTGGGAGATATATTTTGCACTTGGGAGAGAGAGAGAGAGAGAAAGAGAGAGAGAGAGAGAGATATGGACACGGTGACAAAGAGTTAGACTCGTCGATGAAGATTCGGGCCTGGTTTAGTGCTTCAATCACACGTTATTCTTTAATCATGTAGTGTTCTTCTCAGGCCTAGTTTAGTGCTTCGAACACGAACTATGGTGCCATGGAGCTAGCTTACTGGGGATGAAAAGGGAAGTGAAAATGAGAAAAGGTTGAGAGAGGGAAGTGAGAAAAGGGAAAATTTTCAGCAAAAATTTGGGGAGAAATGAAATGGAATAGGGGAAGCTCCAACGGTCATAACTAGCCTGAGATGGATGTGACAATGCACTGGTGAAGGGGCCCACAATCTCATCGTATTTACAAACTTGCCATTGAGTTTCAGTTTTTGAGTTTTGAAAACAGCTGAAACCTGGTTTCACTTTCCCTCACTCACACCCATTTTTTAAGTCATTGAGTAATGAAAATGGTGATCCAAAACTCATCCAAACAAATGCTCATCTATGGGACCCACACAATTTAGATGATGGAAATAGAAAACTGAGTGATATCACTTAAAACTCATCCCATCCAAACAAGCTCTTAATTACTAAATTTTTTATTTACAATTGAAATGTATTTTGTATATTTATTTATATGATTAACAGTTTGTGTTAAAACTAGGAATGGCAATGATTAAGTTTAGTGTGTTTTCCTTCCTAACAAGAAAAAAAAAAAAAAAAAAAAAAAAAAAAACAAAAAAAAAAAAAAAAGAAACATGGGGTAGGGGGTACATAAAAATAAATATATAAATAAACTCAATAATTTTGGGACAAAATTAACCCAATGAAAATTCTTCTCGTACCAAAAAAAAAAAAAAAAACCAATATTTTAAAGGAATATATATATATATATATATATATATATTTTTAATCTTAGAGTATCACAAATGTACCAAACAGAACTTACCTTCGTAGCATTAGGTTTACTTAACAGTAAAAGAAAAAATATTTAAAAAAAAGAGTAAAAAAAAACAAAAACAAAAACAAAAACAAAAACAAAACATGTATATCAGATTATATAAAGAGACAACCAGCAAAAAGTAGAGAGATAAATTGCCTAATAGCATAGGGGGGAGATATACCCATTAGGTAGACAAGGTAAAACGGTCGGGTTGGGTCGGGTCAATCGAGTTGGTAGGTCAAATGGGTTGGGTTAACTCGTATTTTTCACATAATTTTTTTTATATAAAGAAAACAACTTGTATTTGCTATTTAGAAAGTCATGCAATAAATTACTTGATGTAAAATACATTACTTTGAATTTACCATTTATATCAAGAATGAATTCAGTTAAACTTATTAATACTTATTCAATAATTTTAAAATTACACAAATCCCAACATTGCTAACTAAAACAAAATAACACAAAAATAAGTAAAACAAATACATAAGTTTTATTTCTATATAATATCAACATCTCAAAATATAATATAAAATTACAAATGACTTATTAGATAACTCATTTGACAAAGAATAAAAACATATAAGAAATTTACAATCTTGAAAGTTAATTTTATAATCTATTATTAATTGTGGTTGACACTTTATTTCAATTTAAGAATATACATTAAAGTTTGATTGTTTACTTATTTATACATTGTTTCTTTTATGAATATCATCACTGTTAAACAACACACACTTTAGGAAATATCATAATTTATTTTGAAAAGTCGTTTGTTTTGGACATAAATTGTTAAAAAAAAAAAGGTCTAAGCATTCATAATTTATGCTAATTTAATACTTTGGTTTCACTATTTTCATACTTATGAATGTTTCTCACACATGTCTACAATTTTAAATCTATATTTTTGACTCTACTGTAACTAGATTTTCTTAACATATACTTTGCTATTTGATATTTAAAATTTTTTACTCATTACAGTATGCTCAACCATTCATCTTTCAATATATTTGCATGCAGTTATGAAAATGTCTCAATTGTTTCCTTAAAAATCACAACAAACAATTAAACCAATATTGTCTTAATTTTTTTTACAAAAAAAAAAAGTTTTTAAAAATGAGTTGGGTCATGGGTCAACCCGTTTTTGCTTCGGGTAAAAAAAATCGACTTCTGGTCGAGTCGAGTAAGAAAATTCTGACCTGAACCTGATTATTTGACTTGAAGCAAAAATGGTTTGACATGTGACCCGATCTGTATTTTTTGCAAGTCAACCCAACTCGAACCAGAACTGTTTTTCAAAACTTTTTTTTTTATAAAAAAATAAAATTAAGATAATATTGGTTTAATTGTTTGTTGTGAGATTTAAATAAATAATTGAGACATTTACATAGTTGCATGCAAATTAATTGAAAGATGAATAGTTAAGCATTTTGTAATGAGTAAAAACTTTTAAATATTAAATAACAAATTACATGCCAAGATAATATGATTATAGTACAGTTAAAAACATATATTTAAAATTGTAGACATATGTGAAAAACATTCACAAGTGTGAAAATAATGAAGTCAAAGTATAAAATTAACATAAATTATGAATGCTTAAACCTGTTTTTTAACAATTTATGTCCAAAATAAACGGTTTTTCAAAATAAATTTGATATTTCTTAGAGTGTGAGTTGCTTAACAATGATTTGATATTCATAAAAGAGACAATGTATAAATAAGTAAAGAATCAAACTTTAATATATATCTCAAATTGAAATAGAGTGTCAACCACAATTGACAATAGATTATAAAATTAATTTTCAAGTTTGTATATTTTTTAAATATTTTTATTCTTTGTCAAATGAATTAT
Source organism: Quercus variabilis (assembly GCA_030445155.1). Classification (NCBI taxonomy): domain Eukaryota; kingdom Viridiplantae; phylum Streptophyta; class Magnoliopsida; order Fagales; family Fagaceae; genus Quercus; species Quercus variabilis. The sequence goes on from CP129451.1 coordinate 22,546,864, forward strand.
CCAATAAGTCATTTGTAATTTTGTTTTATATTTTGGGATGTTAATATTGTGTATAAATAAAACTTGTGTATTTGTTTTATTTATCTTTGTGTTATTTTGTTTTAGATAGTAATGGTAGGATTTGTATAATTTTAAAATTATTAAAGAAGTATTAATAAGTGTAGTTCATTTTTTATATAAGTGGTGAATTCAAAGTAATACATTTTACATCAAGTAATTTGTTGCATGACTCTCCAAATGGCAAATATATGCTATTTTCTTTATATAAAAAAATTCATGTGAAAAATATGGGCCAACCCAACCTGACTGCAACCCAATTGACCCAAACCTGTTTTTAACCCACTTAAATGACCTATTTTGACCTGCAACCTAATTGACCCGACTCGACTCACTTGTTTTGCCATGTCTGATGTCTAGCATCAGGGATAGAGAACATCTCATTTAAAAGTTGAGGTTTCATATCTCCTAAGGATAAAGTTAGATTTTATTTTTTTGATATTTTGTTAATTTTTTATGTGCCTTTCCTCAAGAAATGCATTCAATTATATATATATATATATATATATATATCTATCTCAAGGGGATTTGAATATTGAACATATCAGTTAAAATTATTTTAAAAAATGTTACTTGAACTACAATTTTCTTATTGTTTTGGGGTGGTTTAATTTCACAGTTTTTAACCTTCTAGAGATTGGGAAGGGTGATATTTATACCTTAAGTGCCCATAACCTAACTCGATTATGTATTCAACTTATGAAAATACATAGGGGTGTCAATTCAGGTTAGTGTGTCAGGTTCGTATTGTGTTGAGGTAGGAGTATTCGACTAAATGCCTCAACCCGAACCCAATCTATTTAATAATTGTGTCATGACTCTTCAATCTTAACTCGACTCGTTAATGAAGTGGGTTGATCCGACCTGACCCACTTGACATGCTTAATAAATTGGTCATGTAACACAACCCAGTTCAACCCATAACATCCATACAGAAATAAGTTTTTTACATCTTGAAAGTAATGTATACACTTCAAGTCTTCAACCCACATTTAAAATAACTTAGATCAACAAAAATATAACATCGATTTAGAAATAAATTCTTTACACTCTGGAAGAAGTGTATACATTTCAACCTAATTCAAAATAACATAATTCAACAAAAATATAACATCTACATAACTCGTCAAACGTTAAGTATCAATATTGAAAGAGTTGGTGCAAATAGTAGACTAATCATAACTAGAGAAAGTTTCAATTTACAACTATACCACTTGTAAGTTTTTGTAATTACTTGATTTTCTTTTTAAGTTTAAAATATAGGTTGAATATACAATATATTTGAAAAATCTAAAATAAAATGGATATTTATTTGTTATAAAAGTTAAACAGGTCATGTTAAATGAGTTGTTTTGGGTTGACACAAATAAATTGGCGTCTCAAATGTATTTATTATGGGTCATGCGAGTTGACCCGCTAATGACACGTTTCTTATCGTGTCGCTTTTGGATTGACTTATTTATGACCCAAACCCGCTAAGCCCAGCCTTAATCTCAAAAACTTGTGTCGTGTTCGTATTGTGTTCACGGGTTGAGTTAAACATTGAGACCCCTAAAAATACATGTATAATTAATTTTATTTACACAAAAACGGGATTCATGGTAAAAGCATCTGTATCTTTCTTTTACTCTTAAGATATTGTTTAATTTAGTGCAAATGTCCTCAGCAATACTTCAACTTTTTTTTTTTTTGAGAAACTACTTAAGTAGGGATGAAGCCATTCTTTGACCAAGGGGGGTAGTCCCCCCCCCCCAAAAAAAAGATTTTGGGAATTTTTTTTTCTAAAAGTATATTTGAGCTTCATTTAGGATTTGAACTCAACAATATTAAATTTAGCACCCCCAAACAAAATCTTTGGCCTCTTAAACCAAACAATAGTCTAAAACATTAACAAGATTACCCAAGCAACACTAAAACATTTAACTAGAATCCCATATCTTAGCCTTTCAAAAACAAAAAATGACAAAAAAAGATTAATCAAAGTTTCATGTTCAATTAATTTCAAAATATAATTCCTAAAATATCAGTGTTGAAGAGAGAGGGAGCCTGAGTCTGTCTTGGTAGCGTCACACATTAAATTCACAACTTGTCTTCTCAAGCTGAGCACTAGAGTATAGTGTAAGAGAAGCTTTGAACGAGTTGGGTATCTCATTGATAAATAGAGAAAGAAGGAGGCTGTTGTTTTTATTATAGATTTGGGAATGAGAGATTTAACAAGCAGTGAGGTAGGAGGGGTTTACAACTTACAAGAGGTCACATGTAGCAGTGAAATGTGATAGATAGTTTATTGGCTTATAGCTGTGAATAATGTCAATGCATCAAACTTACTAGTTCAACCTCTACCTCGTTCATTGTGAAACTTTGTCCTTTTTTTTTCTTTTTTAATTATTTTTTTAAGGGAGTGACACCTTACTCTTTTGCTTTGTCCATTACAAAAAATTGGTTCTATAGTCGCATTTTTTTCCTAGCAGTTTTGAAAACTGTCACTATAGGAGACCTAAAGTAGCACTTTTAGAAATTGCCACAATAGGTTGATCTATTACAGCAGTTTAAAGTCAATGCTTTTTAAACCGTTAGAGATATCCTACTACGATTCTTTAAGAAACCGCCACAATAAGTAGAGTTATTACGAAGTTTTAAAACCGCCGCTATAGGTGGAACACACATCTTTGTGGGATAGTTATGGTCCTTTTACATACATATTGTGTTGTTATTTCATCTTAAGAAATAACAATAGTTCAACCTTTATATGTATAAATGTTAAGACCATGTGTGAGTTTTATTTTATTTTAATTTTATTTTTCTCTCTCTCTCTCTCTCTCTCTCATTTTTTTTTTTCCTTCAGATGGTTAGTTTTATGTTTTAGTTTAATTGAATAATTAATTACATAATAAAATATAAAAGTGGATTTTCATTTTTGTTTAAGCTCCAGCACCCCCCAATCAAAATCCTAGCTTCGCCCTGCACTTAAGTTTTATTAAATAGTAGCATTTAAATGTTTAATTTGATGTTAACCTAACATAATCCAACACGATTTGACCCAACACATGGTAAAATACACTAACGGGTTTGGACCAATGTTGGATATTAAAAATATAAATGGAATGCTAAGAGCCTTGTAGTTTAACTAGTTGGAATCTTTTAGTGTTACCAACGAAAATATTCAAGATCCAAATCCCCCTCTGTGTTGTAACTATCTAATTATAAAATATATGATAAAATTTGGCTACAAACTTGATTGACAAGTTTGTTGCCAATTGCTATAATTGCCATTAAAAATTTTAACATGTATATATTTTGAAAATATATTCATTAGAATGCATGTTCTTTATATTTTTAATACACATGTCAAATTTTGTATCAGTAAAATGTTATTTACTATTTGATTTATAAACTTATTTTGTTATATATAATTTTAAACTACAAAATTTTGAAATTTAAACATTTGATTGATGACATAACTATTAATCTTTGATCTTTTAGAAATGTTGTAAGCATGAAGAATATAAGAAGAAAATGTATTCTAACGACGGATTTGTCAAAATTCAAATCCAATAAAAATATATTGAGCGAAGTTGTAGCAATTGGTTAGCCAAACTTTTTTTTTTTTGAGAGAAGGTTAGCCAAACTTTGTCCTAAAAAAAAAAAATATATAAATCAAATGGAGACATGAAACTTGTGCATATATTATAAAATCAAAGGAAAAAAGAGAAGAAATCCATTAAGCATAAGTTTCATTTTTAAATTTCTGTTGAACAAGTTTTTACAAGACACATTATTATGGTGTATTGGTTCTAGAAGAAGTTTAGTTTAGGGTTTTATTCTATTGAAATAGATAGTAATTGTGTGCATTACGGTTTAATATTTAGTGTGCAATTATTTAAAAAAATCTGACATAGAACAATATTATTGGATGGTGTAAATATAAGTTTTTGCACCATATCCTTATTGAATTTAATATTTTTTAAAAGACATGTTATTAATATTTTCAAATTTCCAAAAAAAAAAAAAAATCACTTTCCTTGTAATAAAAAAAATTTAATTTTTAAAATTCTACAAAACCCTAACTGGCCAACACTCTTGTAACAGTAAATAACAAAGCAAGGCACCCGCCCTCATTCTTAAACCCTTTCTAAAGCCCTAGCCAGAAAACACAGACAACAAAACACAACACAACACAACACTACCGGACTTGTTAGATATCCCATTTTTTTTTCAGTCTCACAGAAAACAATTTCGTTAAAGATGGGAGCGAAGAAGAATTTCAAGGACGGCGAGAAGAAGAAGAAGAAGAAAATGAGCAAGTCCAATGAGGACGGCCCCAACATCAACAAGGCTTCAAAGCAATCCTTCAAACCTTCCAACGACGCCGTTTTCAAGCCCAAACCCCAACAACCCCTTCAACTCGAAGACGACGAAGTCCCTGACTTTCCCAGAGGTTCCAATTTTTCTGATAAAAAAAACGCTTTGCGTTTACATGTTGTCTGTGTTGTTTGGGCTTTTGTAATTGTGTGTTGTGTGCTGTGATTTTTTCAGGTGGTGGGAGTTCTTTGAGCCACCAAGAGCGCGAAGAAATCTACGCCGAAGTCGATGCGGAGTTCGAGGCCGAGCAGCGGGGGTTGAAGAAGAGGAAGAAGGGGGGTAAAAGGGTGACGAGGAAGGCGGATGACGATATCGGTTCGCTTTTCGGTGATGGAATCACTGGAAAACTACCGAGGTTCGCTAATAAGATCACATTCAAGGTACGGAACTGTAATTGAACACCATTGTCTCACATATAATTTATTATAGTTATGTGTTGTTATGGCTTATGATATGTAAGAAATGTGCAAGTTATATAAGGCTTTATTATGTAGATTCATTCTTATTCATAGAACTCCAATATTGTAAAATGGAAGATTTTAAATATAATGGATTAGTTACATCTTCTCACTCTATATGGTTTAAGGATTGGTTTCTTATATGTTGAATGTTGATCATGACAGTGCAGAAGGGAACAAAAAGAAAAAGGGTTTGCTTAGTATAAGTAGTCGGTTTTTGTTCATGGCCGTATATGTGTATTCGTGGTTTAGGTCATTCATTATAGCTACAAAATGGGAAGAGAGATTTGTATTCCATTTTGTTTGAACATTTTAAGGTTCAAGCTCTATGCAAAGTTTTGATTGTGATTGAAATGTTAAAATTATTGAACATTGTACAACAGTAAATGTAGAGATATTCTCTATTGCTAGATTCATTAATAAGTGCTTCATTTCGCCGGTTTGAATTAGATTTTTAGTCCACATGTCCCTCATAGGGTCTGGGACCCAAGAATTTGATTTTGGCATTTAAGATTACATTATAGTGAAATGTGAGTTTTCTAGTTAAAAAGACAGATAATAAGTGAAGCGATATGTTTAAAAAGATATGTGGCCAACAAGATTGAGAAGATGCAAAGGGAATTTCTTTGGGGAGGTATAGCGGGATGAGTCCAAGTTGCATTTGGTAAGATGGGATAAAGTGCGTGCGCCTATGGCCAACGGTGGATTAGGAATAAGGAAGTTGACTACTTTCAATAAAGTTTTATTAGGAAAATGGCTATGGCGGTTTGGGGTTGAGGAGACATGGCTTTGGAGGAGTGTGGTAGCTATGAAGTTTGGGGAAGAGTAGGGGGGGGATCGACTTCTAAGTTGGGTAGGGTTGTACATGGTTGTGGTTTATGGAGAGGTATTCGAATGGTTTGGGAGGCATTTAGCCAAAATACTGGTTTGAGATTGGGGTGAGGAATAGAGTGAGATTCTGGCAAGATTGTTGGTGTACCTCTTCAAGTGACTTTCCTAGTTTTGTATGAGATTGCCATTAATAGAGAGGCCTCTGTAGAGATTTCCTTGGCAAGGCAGGGGTGGAGGAGAGGAGTTGGGACTTACGTTTCACTTGGGATTTGAATGATTGGCAGTTGGATTTAGTGGTGGAGTTCATTTATATTTTGGAATTCAATACCCCTTCAATTGAAAATGGGGACCGAGTGAGATAGAAGTTGAAGAAGAATGAGGAATATGATATTCGTGCTCATTATAATTAGCTACGAGGTCTCCCCTCTCTGTCATATTTCCTTGAAAAGGTATTTGGAGAGTTAAGGCCCCTCGATGAGTTTCTTTTTTTGTTTGGACCGTAGCATGGGGTAAGATACTCATGGGTGACAATTTGAGAAGTACGGGGTTTTGCTTTTGTTGACTAATGTGTCATGTATCCTTGTGGGGAGATTGTGGATCATTTACTGCTTCATTGTGAGAAGGTTCATTAGATGTGGTGTTTTGTATTTAGATCTTTTGGGGTTTTGTGGGTCTTACCAAGAACAGTACCAAATATTCTTTTTGGTTGGTGGAATTGGTTGGGAAAGCACTCGTTAGACATTTGGAATCTAATTCTGTTGTGCTTGATGTGGTGTATATGGAGGGAGCGTAATAGACGGATGTTTGTGGATGTGGATAGTTTGGGAAACTAGTTGCTTACTTCTTTTAGTGGTTTTCTGTTTAATTTTTGTTGGGCTTGGGGACTCACATCTAGTGATTCCCTTCCTCTGTTCATTAGTTCTCTTCACTCTTGTAACTACTTTTCTGTTCTTTTCTTTTGTTCCTTGTACTTTTTTAATTTTTTGTGCTCCTTTTGCATAAATTAGCTTTTTCAATATAGAGTTTTCTTACTTATCAAAAAAAAAGAAAGAAGAAAAGATAAGGGACTATGTAAATAATATATGAGATTTCAATATTAAAGATATTTTTGAGTCCCTAAACTTGAACATTTTTTGAACTAATCTTCTCTTGCTTTCCCATTTATATGGGAAGACTGTCATGACATTCTTAGTTTTTGAACATTTTCTCCTGGTACATCGTACACAGCCACATCTGCATTCATATTTATGGCAAGGTTGTGATGGATTTCTGGTGGACAACACCACTCAATATGGTGCTTCTCTTATATTATTGCAATAGACAATGATAGAAAGATTTTGAGAGACCATGATATATTCATATTGGGTGGCAACTCTTGCCATTACAGTCTTGGTCTTTGGATGCACCCTGGATGTGTGTGTTTGCACACTGAAATTTCTGAGTGTGCTTTGATTGACAATGAGTGTTTCTCTATATTAAAAAAAAAGAGTACTGAAGATCTAGCGTGAAACTGAAACCACTTTAAAATGAGGGCTTGGAAGGAAAGAAACAGGAGAACGTTTGAGGGAAAAGGGCTTTCTATTTAGAGAATAAAGGCTGCATTTACTAGCTCTTTATTTTTGGCTGGTGCTAGACAATTTAGACCCTCTAATTTGTATTTTAATATTTTTAGGGGTTGTCAAGTATAGCATGTATGCTTAAACTGTTATCCTAGACTATTGTGTTTGTTAAATTATTGATTCTCCCCAAATTTTAAGCTTTATGAAATGGTGAATTTAATCACTAAAACATAATTCTAACAGTATTAATACACATACAAGGGCTTTTAATTTTCCGCTAAATAATTGGTATTGAGTTATTGCATGTTGTTTTATTACTATTTCATTTGAGGTTTTCGGTAATGTCCACACATTAGGATGAATTATCATGTAAATGGCTAAGAAAGTTCTATGTGCTGCTTCCAAGCCTTGAATCCACTGGACAAAATCCTCTTTGCAGTTTTGTATCCAAGTAATCAATGCATTCCTTCTTGGGTGTGCCTTATGGGAATTGGTTTTTGTCTCATATGTCGGCTACTATGACTTGCCTTAGTTTTATTGGACATGTTCAGTTCTTCTTCGGATAGTAATTGTTTGGAACGCACTTGCACCTCGACAGGTATTCAAGTTGGTCAATATTCCATCTCACAGTAAAATACATGCATTTAACTCAAAGAAAGTAAGCAATGAATAAAGATGGCTTACTGGATATTGAATGAGCATAAGGGTGTCCTGTAATACAACAAAAAGATATTTATGTAAGTGCAATGCTTGGTCTCAGCTAAATGACTTTTCTCTTGAAAAACTTTAAGCATCTAGTGGATTCTTAAAATAAATGTCACATGCATTTGTACAATCATATTGACCCTATAAAATTCGTGCTGGGAGCCATAGGGGGGGCACTTTTATATTAACTCCACAGACAGTCAAATACTAAATTATGAACATGAGGGATCTCTCTTACTCATTAGTTTGCCTAGTGCCTTTAAAGAAAAGCTATACCAGTTGAAAAAATAATGTGTACATTAGACAAGCATAGTCAAAACCTCACAGGTGAGAGACTATGAGCATAGGGAGTGTATTATTGGGATGAAATATGGAATTAATGTCTTTAAACAAAGTGTTTGGATATTGAAGCTTCTCTTGTAGGTGTCTAAGGTCATTCTGACGTAGTTAACATTTTTTTGAACCATGTTATTTATCAAATTCTGAGCAATTTTACTTCAGATGTATGCCAGATGTTTTGTTAGAAGTGGCAGTTTAGCAAGATGATCTCCTGCTTTCTCGGAGGGGTTTTTATCCTTGCTTTTCTTGAGTGCCCCATAAAACCATGTTTTCTAAATTGTGATTAAAGTTTTCAGTAATAACTGTGCTTCTTTGATCTTATTCTACAATCTTCGAACTTTTCAGTCCTTAATGTGCCTTTTGATCTTATTGACACCTGTTTCAGCAACCATCATTTTGTTTAAACTCTTATACTGTGTTTGGGAGGAGGGAAAGGAATGCAATGAAAAGAATTATTGTGGATTATTCCCTCCATTCCCTTGTTTGGAAATTTTAATGGAGGAATGGAATGGGTAGAAGGAAACACTCATTCCTCCCCATTCCCTCAAAACCTCAGATATTCATTCTCCCAAAATTGGGAGGAATGAGGGAATTGAATTAAGTTTAATAAAATTTTGATTAAAACTCTCAAAATATTCCTATACTTTCAGCCATGGCCAAGAGCTCTCCCAGTGTTTTAGGCCACAAGACTGCCAGCTTCAGGTGTGGCTTAGAGTTATCTAAAACGAAGGTAGTGGGCCAAGATGATGAAAGTTTGGATTCAACAACTAATAACCCCAAAAGGCCAACAAACTCGAACTGAATAAAAGTACAAGGTTGAATGACGATGGAAAAGGAAAGGAGTCTCTCTTGCTAGAGTGGGAGCTAGCTTTGACTTCCTCTCCTAGGAGCTAGTTGTAGTTGGAATAGCGATTGGACTAGAAGACAAGTAGACTAGGGGTCTGATAGTAATATTGTCATAAAATGATTCTGTTATTTTCCTTCTATGTTAATTGCAAACAATGTTACATACATATTTTACATTCCTTTACTTTAAAAATCCAAACAAAATTACTTCATTCCATTCCATTCCATTCCATCCCTTTATGATATACTCATTCCATTCCATTCAAACATAGTGTTTCCTCTTGGTACAGTTGGCTGGTAGATTTTGTAGTGTTAGTTAAATTGTTTACTTTTTATTAGGATGTATCTTCTCCTAATGTGTGGCCTGGAATACTTTTCATGACTTTCTATTGCAGGTTAAACTTCTTTTGTTTTGAAATTGTTAACGTACTTATATTTCTTTTCCTATGTATTTTCAGAATATTTCTCCTGGAATGAAGCTATGGGGAGTCATTTCTGAAGTAAATGAGAAGGACCTTGTAATTGGTCTGCCCGGGGGCTTACGTGGATTAGTTCGTATGCTTGATGCTTTGGATCCTGATGTAAAAAGTGAAATTACGGTAGTGACAAGATTTTTCCCTTCCTGCAATTGCCAATCAAAATTTCCATTGTTTAATTAATTAATTTATTATTGTTAAATTTTCATTCCTACGGTTTGTGGAGTGCGAGTAAATAATTTGTCCATGTTCACGTAAGCAATCCTAGCATATTAATTTTTCACCTTTAACAGGACATGGAAAGTAATATTCTTCCTAGCCGATTCCATGTTGGGCAGCTGGTTTCTTGCATTGTATTGCGGCTTGATGATGATAAGAAAGACAAAGGGAAACCAAAAATCTGGCTTTCTTTGCGTCTTTCTTTACTACACAAGGGTTTCACCTTGGATGCTGTTCAAGAAGGGATGGTATGCCTGCTCAGATGTTTCATATTTCTTTTTCTCGTGTTGTATCCAGAGTTTAGATGAATTATTTGGGCACTACTTAAATATCACATGACTTGTAGAACGAGGAAAGGCTATTTGTTTCTCTATCTCGTCTTTTTTAGTCCCGCTATTTTTCACTCATCTAAAAATTCAAGTCTCACTTAAGTTAAAGCAGCCACATTTGAACTCTATAAAAAATCTTCTATAGAGATATTGTTATTAGAAACAGTAGCTGGATAATGTGATACTTTAACAATAGATCATGCGCTTGTACCTAATATCTATCATCTATGCTGTATTAAATATAGAACCCGAAAGTACCTGATACTTCAAATTTGTAATTTTCTGTAGATATTGCTTTCCATATGTGACATTCTTGTCCCATACATATGGCTCCATTTTCTTGCAATCTTTGTTGTTTAACTTCTCAATTAGTTGAGCACTTAGCTTATTTTTGAAGGTTTTATTGGAAGCATAATATATCAAGGCCTTTTGCAAACTTGGAGTTTCATGTGCATGCTACCTTTTAACTAACTTGTACCTCGTATATGCTATGCAGTTAATATGAGTCCTATCCTTTGTAAAAAAATTTCTATAATAAAAAGAAGCAGCCTTGAAATTGTTTTCATTCTTTTTTTAATTATGAAGAGAATGGAGTGTATCTAAAGTTACTCTTATCATGCTTCCAATGAAAGTTGCTGGCAAGAGTTTATTTATTTATTTTATAAGTAATAAGATTTATAAGTAATGAGATTTATTTGGACTGAACGTAATTGGCGTTTTTTTGAGGATATCGAGAAATCCAATGGCCCAATTGTTAGATTTGTGCCAGCGGACTTTCATCAATTGGTCTTGGTGTTGGGGTCATTCGGATTGTTCTACTATTATTGATTTTCTTTTGTCTCTTAGAATAGGATTTTGATTCCTTTATTTTTTTTTTTGTTGCTATGTTGTTTTTTGTTCACTGCCGTGAACTTTGTTTATCTTTTATTCTTTTCTATTAATAATATTACTTTCTTACCTATCAAAAAAAAAAAGAAAAAAAAGGGACGCCCTAGTACATAGGAATTGTACAACCAATCCACTAAGAGTTATGTGATTGCTATAGAGTAAATTCTTAGTTGATTTGTGTTATGGTAGGATTGGTTCATACATATATATAGAATATGCATACAAAATCTTGCCAAGAGCCTTGTAACTTAACTATTTTTCCAATGAAAACATCTAAGGTTCAAATCCCTCCATCCCCAATTATGTAATTATCCAAAAAAAAGGAAGAAAAAATAATATGCATACAATCTTGAAAAATGCATATATGGTGGTGACTGAATTTAGTAGTACTTATTCTTAGTGCAACATATATTAGCCAAGACAATCATATGTTAATGATGTGAATACACGAAGATAATGTCATCTTGTGCTTTGGTGGTATATACATTTCTTTGTTTTTGCTTAGTCTCATTCTTAGTTGCTATAGCAATATGATTATTAATCTGCTATCTCCTGCAATTGCTTGTATTTCAGTGTCCTCCCTCTTAGGGCATCACTTATATATATATATGTGTGTGTGTGTGTGTGTGTATAATTAGAAGTATGTGATTAAATGATTAAATTTACCATATCCCAATACCTTAAGCTTTTGGGATAATCGGTAATTTAACATGTTATCAGATTAGGTGGTCTTGAGTTCGATTTCTATCTCCTTCACTCTACCTTCCATTTAAAATCCCACGTGGCCTCACCTATTAAATAGAGTTTAAGCCCACACGCAAGGGCGAGTGTTAGAAGTATGTGGTTAAATGATTAAATTTATCATATCCCAATAGCTTAAGTTTTGGGACAATTGGTAATAACACACACACACACACACACACACATATACACACGATAAAAATAACTTATATTGATAATTTTGGATATGAACTTGTTAGCTTAGAATGCCTTTCTGACAATCTAACTACAGGTTCTTACTGCATATGTTAAAAGCATTGAAGATCATGGTTATACTCTTCATTTTGGATCGCCTTCTTTCTCGGGGTTTTTGTTAAAAAATGACCAAGCTGGTAAGTTAACTACAGTGTTTCTTGTTTGTTTCCTTATTTACAAATCTTAATGTCTTGTTGTATAATTGAATTAATGAGTGAACTTTTTTTGTTTCTTTGCTGGCCTTTTCTTTGTTTTGGTATTTTTCAAAAGTGGTAAATTAGAAGCGTAAAAAATGTTAGACATCAGATGTCCCCATCTACTCCATGCCTGACATAATTTTAATCAACCGATCTTTAAATTTTGGGCTTTAGTCTAGAATCCCAACTATTTATACGTTTGCTCAATGACCTAATAGAGTTGACAATACTTGAGTCCACTGTTGATCATTTGAGTGTCCAGCTGGCTGTTTGAAAGCAGAGAATTATTGGCATTATGGACTTTGTCTGTCATTACCTGTATTCATGTCTTTAAATTGATAATCTTGGAAGGGAATACCTCATCTTGAATTAAGCTTTTTGGGTATTTCCGTAATCAATTGAGTAAGCAAGCAAATGCCACTTTACTTCTCTATTAAATCTAAGGATTGATGGTAATCATGTTTTGTATACCTTTCTGTTGGTTTGGTTTGATTTTGGCAGTTCACTTTTTTTAAACATTGACTCTTCAAATTTTAGTCCCTGAAGTAGTGGTTTGCTTGAATTTGCTATATCACTCTGTGGTTCACTATGTTCAGATGCTATATTATTTACATATAAAACAGCTAATGAGCTCTAGCTCAAATGGCACATCCTCCTTAATGAAGTCAAGGGTTTAAATCCAACTAGGTGCTTGCCGAAGTTTCCAATAAAAGAAAACATATAAAACGCCTTCTTGTGTCGTACTTATTTATGTTGCAACTTGCAACCAATTTCCATTGGACAGAAGTTTCAAATTCTTTTGTTGCTACTCTCTGATTCTGCTTATTTGTTTATTAAAGTCTTCTCTGTTTCCTATTTATGTTGCCCTAAATCATGTTGTGGTCATTTCCAGTAAGCGGGGAGATTGAAGTAAAAATTGGGCAACTTCTACAAGGGGTTGTTGGCAGAATTGATAAAGTTCATAAAGTTATTTATCTGAGTTGTGACTTGGATACAGTGTCTAAATGTGTGGTATGCATCCACCTTACTTTAGACTGTGTCATTTTATTTCCCTCTCTCACAGTTTCCTTTCTAATTAGACATTTTTGTTGTGTTGCGCTTCTGTGCAGACCAAGGATCTTAAGGGTATTTCAATTGATCTTCTCGTTCCAGGCATGATGGTTAATGCTCGTGTACAGTCAACTCTTGAAAATGGTGTTATGTTATCATTCCTTACTTATTTCACTGGAACTGTAAGCATGCTGTGTTCTTCTTTATATTTCTATTTATGATGTCAAATTTAATATTTCAATTCAATGATTGTACTTTTGTTTGTAAATTTGAATTTACAGGTTGATTTATTTCATTTGCAAAATAGTTACCCTAATTCACACTGGAAGGATGACTACAACAAAAATAAAAAGGTAATTTTTTAAACTGATCTTGATGTTCTTAACTATATGCTTTTTTGATGGATCTCTTAACTTTGCTGTTTGTTACAACTTTATGCTCAACACTCTTGATTGCTGTTTTTCAGTGCCAAATGGAACCATGAGCTTTTAGCATGTAATCATTTTATGGTCATGAGCTATGTCTCCTTTATGCACAAATTAAAACTTATATAAGAGTTTTGGCTCATTTAAAAATTTGGGAAGTATGAAAATTCATTGAAGCCATTTTTATTCTGTGACATGGTTGATGCGAACTTCTCTCTTTCTTTTTTCCCTTTTAATAATTAATATATTTTTATTAAATTTTAAATTATTAATTTATTTATTTGCATTTAGTTCTTGATATATACTTGGTTTGATGGTCATTGGTTCGTTTGCTGTACTGCATTCTTGGTTGCATGAGTAATTTGCTCTCTTGATGATTGATCATTTTTTTGCTATATAGTGAGTTTTTATTTTTTTATTTTTATACTGGACATGTTTTTACAAATATAAATTATGCTCAACTATCTCTGTGCTGACATATTATATCTTTTATAAATGTATGTATCTGTGTGTGTGTGTGTGTATTTCTGCATCTTTGGGTTCTTAATTCTTTGATTTACTAACTTTAATATCTATTCTTTTGGTTTAGGTTAATGCTCGGATATTATTCATTGATCCCTCAACTAGAGCTATTGGTTTGACTCTGAATTCACATCTTGTTCATAACAAGGCTCCTCCTTCAGTAAGTTGTGATTTGGATTTTTCTGTTCCTGTACATAGAACTTTCTTTGGAACTGGATGTGATTTGGGCTGTTTAGTGCAGGTGGAACATGAACTGACCCTTGCAACAGCTTAATGGAGTTTAGGCATAGTGCACGTGTAATTTTTTGATTTGCATTGTATCAGGGAAGATACTGAGCAAGGGTCTTCCTACACTTCTGTTCATACTGCATTTTTGATTTGCAACAATTTAAGTTTAGTTTTCAAACCAATTAGACTGATTTACTAATGATTTTAGGGTTTTTGATTGAGAGCTATGCCTCTAGTCATTTTAATGACTAGGAAGATGATATCCTTAGTTCCACTAGAGCTTTTGTGCCGTACCTTTTGAATATTATGCATCTTTCATCTAGTGTAACTATTCATACCCTATTGTTAAGGCAGACTGGCTTTTTCTTATAAGTTCTTGTCTAAGCCTTCTCCCTTTCTCCTACTCTCTTTCTTTTCTTTCAGAGTTCATATATGTTCTGATGTATAATTTTTTTAATTTTTATTTTATTTTATTGATGAAGGGGCTTTCTGATGCAAGGAGCACCAAAATCATTTATAATATTGTTTTTGAAATTAAGTTTATTTTTGTTGTTAAGGCAGACTGGCTTTTTCTTATAAGTTCTTGTCTAAGCCTTCTCCCTTTCTCCTACTCTCTTTCTTTTCTTTCAGAGTTCATATATGTTCTGATGTATAATTTTTTTAATTTTTATTTTATTTTATTGATGAAGGGGCTTTCTGATGCAAGGAGCACCAAAATCATTTATGATATTGTTTTTGAAATTAAGTTTATTTTTGCTTTTGAATTCAAATTTAGTTTTTAATGTTGTG
This sequence comes from Quercus variabilis, assembly GCA_030445155.1. NCBI lineage: Eukaryota > Viridiplantae > Streptophyta > Magnoliopsida > Fagales > Fagaceae > Quercus > Quercus variabilis. The sequence goes on from CP129451.1 coordinate 22,562,119, forward strand.
GGTTTTATGGGATTAAATTAGGTATTGGTGCAATCCCTAAACCCTAATACACTAGTGCTCTTGTATTCGTGAAAATCAGTATGATTTAGAATAAGAATTTTATGAGTTGAGAATGTGCCCCTCTTTGTTTGGTGGTGATGCCAAACACCACATTCTCTGTGCTAGACTAACATTTTTGGGTTTGATATGCAGCATGTTAAAAGTGGAGATATATATGACAACTCAAAAGTAGTCAGGGTTGATAAAGGATGGGGACTTCTGCTTGAAATACAATCTATTCCAGTTTCTACTCCGGCATACGTTAGTGTATGTCAAATCAGCAATCTTTTGCTCTAATTTTTTAGTTCATTTTATCTTCTCAGACATTTTACTGTATCAATGATAAATTTTGAATTTATGTTGACTGCAGATATCTGATGTGGCTGAAGAGGAAGTCCGTAAACTTGAAAAAAAGTTTAAGGAAGGGAGTCATGTTCGTGTTAGAGTTCTAGGGTTTAGGCATCTGGAAGGACTTGCTACAGGGATTTTGAAGGTTATCCTTCTTCTTGAACATCATTTTTTTTTTTATCCAAAACTAATATGTGATACAATCACTGTATTGTGCTGGTAGCAGGGCTGCAAATGTGCTCAGCCACTGTTTGGTCTCAACTTACCTAATGGCTTGGCTTTGCCTGCCTCTTTTTTGCAAAAGCCAAGCCATACTCTTTTTCCTTCTGTCATAATTTGTTGTGATTGGCTTCTCTTTCTAAATTATGTTTCTTCTCATTTGATATCCAATTTTGTTTCCTTGAAAACATCCTTGTCCCTCTTACGGTCCTAGTTCCCTATCATTTGTTATACTCTCTCATCAACCCTGTATTTGTTAGATTTTATTCTACTTCTTTACCTAATCCTTTAAATGATTAGGTGACCTAGTGTACACTTTTGTCCTTGTGTACTAATTTTTTGGCAATCTTGAAAGTCATTATTATTATTATTCCCTTACTCTATATTTGAAGGCAATATCTAAAGCAAAAATTAAAATATTACATGGATCATAAGGTTTCTGGGCAATATAGGCTACAATTATGTGGATTCAAACTTATGACCATATTCCATGTTTAGGATTGAGTGATGTAGCACCAGCCAATTGCTACCTGGTGAACCACAAAATTTTTTCAAGATAACTTAGATGTGAATTTTTAGGCTCTCAACTGATGCAAAAGCTGTATGTGGTTGGTATGTACTTTGTTATGTGAAATTAATTAAACGTGTTAGATTATTGAACGTAAATGGTATTTTGCTGCCTACTGAATATACCAACAGCGTTGTATATATCTTACATGTCATCATACCTTATACCTGTGTTCAAGCTCAATCTCTATCTTTGCCTTGTTACAACTAAGACTTAATCGCAGTAGATTCAGATTTTTTATTTCTTGTTTTATCTTGTATTTTCGTGTTGTACTCTTAGAGCCCGTTTGGATAGGCTGTTTATAAAACCTTAATGCGCGTTTTAGACAAAACGTGATTTGCCAAATCGTTTGGCTCCAAAAAATCAGCACGTTTGCGTTCTCAAAATCCAGATTTTTCACGTTTACAAAACACTTTGAAGTTTTGCCTTTTCAGAAACGCAGATGGGCTAACCACTATTTTTTTCTTTAGAAAATCAAAATAGCGCCAATACAATAAAAAATAGCACCAATACGATAGGAAATTACCAGTTTTATCCCATCCCCCATGTATATCTCCTCCTCTATTTTCTTAGTCAATCTATATGATAAAATTTTTACTTGTTTACCCTTAAAAAAAAATAATTAGGAACACCCTCAACCAAAATTAGGAACACCCTAAAAAAAAAGAAAAAAGAAAAAAAAGAAAGCTCAAACCTCACAGTTCTCACGGTTCCTCCCACAGAAATCTTCACTAAAATGGCCGGTGGCTGGGCTCATTCATCTTCACCAAATGCTCAAGCCTTAGATAGATGTTAGATCTACCATTGATAATCAGTTTGCTTATGAAGAAAGGTTATAGAGGAAGAGATGTGTGCTTTGATCTACTTGTTGTATGAGAGACTAAGAGGTGAGATTCTCAAAAAAAGAGAAAAGAAACAAAGACAAATAGGACGGGAGAAAGACAAGGTGAGAAGAGATCAAAGTGTTTGTGTTTCTTATTGAGTGGGATGAGATCTTTTATATTTTTTAAACAAAAAAATTCCACAGCCACACACCTGTTTTCATGTTACTTTGACATGTATTTTAGTTTTGAAAAACGTGTTTTAGACTACTTGAATACCTGCTACTTTCTCAAAAAAAGGTTGAATACCTACTACAATTTCAAACTTTAATTTATGTAGTTTTTTTTTTTAATGAAATAAACTTTACTTTTTGAAGGCTATGGATGAATAGAATATCTTGTATATTAGTAGTTTGGTTAATATATTAATAGTTTGGTTAATTATATTAGTAAATTACAAATTTAACAGAATATCTTAAATAGTTAGAGGATATTTATTAATCTTTGTAGTAAATTATGAGAAATATCTTCTAATCTTTAATCAAGATATATTTTAACATCTTTAAATACTGTTTTTGTTAAGATTGTTAAAATTTACCTAATTATTTTATTTATTTTCATATTAATTAATTATGACATAATCACAGTTTGACCACTGTGAGGAATAAATTTTTCTTTTTATTAGATTGTGTAATTTTTGCTTGTTAAGGAACACAATGAAAAAAATTCCTTGAGTCGCCACTCCCTCCATGTATATTTTATTAGATTGTGTAATTAAAAAAACACTGATTAAAGGAAAAATGACAAAATAACCTTAACAAAATAGTTAAGTCATTTTTTGAAATTTACACTCCAAACAGCTATTTTTAAAATAGCTTATCCAAACGCTTAATGTAGCTTTAAAAATAAAAAACGCATATTTTCACATTTTTACCAAACGCTTGTCTGTGGTTTTTAAAATGACGTTTTCAAAACGCACGTTTTAAAAACGCTCGTTTTTAAAACACACCTTTGTGAACAGCCTATCCAAACAGGCCCTTAGTATACTTCTTGTGTACTTTGCTAGGAAACCCCCCCCCCCCCCCCTTTCTCTCTCTCTCTCTCTTAAAAATAAAATGTTACTTGATAGTACAATGACAACAACAAAGCCTTGGTCCCAAATTTTTTGGGTTGGATATGGATCCTCTACAAATTAGTTAGGGCTAGCAACATGTATTTGTTTCCTCAATTCTATTCTATCTAAAGTCATATTCTATGTTACTTCCCTAATTGACATGTCATTTTTTTTTTTTATTACTTCTATTAGTGTTATTTTTGGCCTTCTTTTGCCTTTTTTTGTTCCCTCAACTTGGGTCAACCCACTCTTCCTTACTAGTACATTAATTTCTCTCCTTAGAACATGACCAAACCATCTCAAACAACTTTCTCTTGCATTTTCAATGATAGAGGCTAAACCTATCTTTAAGTGGATTTCTTCATTTCGAATCCTATCTATAAAATGAGTGTAGCTGAAATTAGAATGTTAAAATAAATTCAACTAACAGCTAATCGTTCTTGGCAATATGGAAGATATTCATTGACTACAAATTTGCTGTCCATATGGTGTAAGGAGGATTTTGACATGTCTTTTTTTACATGTATATTATTGATGTTTTATGGTTCGTTAACTGTCTGTTGATTATTATGCAAAATGAGTTTCCCTAATCATTTTAGAGTATTTGTTTCTAGGTCTTAATTTGTTGTGATTCTGTTTTTTTCAAGCAGGCTGGGGCATTGGAGGACCCTGTATTTACCCACTCTGATGTCAAGCCTGGGATGGTTGTGCGAGCAAAAATTATTGCTGTTGACAGCTTTGGTGCTATTGTGCAATTTCCTGGGGGTGTGAAGGCACTTTGTCCAGTCCAGCACATGTCTGAATTTGAAATTGCAAAGCCTGGCAAAAAGTTTAAGGTCATTTCTTAGCAGCATATGCACCTTGAACTGGTTTCGTTTTTGGTTTATGTTTGCTGCACATTCTGGTGGACTATGAGGGGGCAAAGACGATTCATTTTATTATGTTTTCCTCGTATCAGTGCTAACTGATTCTAAAGCTATTGACTCCTTTGGATGTATGATTTTGCAGGTTGGAGCTGAGCTGGTATTCCGTGTGCTTGGCTGCAAATCCAAGAGAATAACTGTCACACACAAGAAAACACTTGTATGTTCTTTTATTTGTGAATGAAACTACTAGTGATTTACTTTTAATATAAGAATATATATATATATATATACACACACGGTTTTGATCTCTTTTTCATGGGGTGTCCACTAGTAATTGCACATACTAGTGTGACTAAATCAGTTAAGCAAAATTTCCCTGATGTCATCTTGCTGCATAGAAATGTTTCTGTGAAGTAATGCAAAAACCAAAATGAACAGAAGGACAAAATTAAAGAACAGAAAATAAAATGATAGAAACTCAGAAATCATCACATTGTCTTGCTTGGAGTTAGCACCATTGTTTTTAGAACCGGACTTGATCAGCCGGTCAACCAGTTGACTGGTCCGGACCCAAACCGGTCTGGTATAAACCATGGTTAGCACCAAGCATTAAAGAACACATCAAAAAGTCGGCATCTAGGGTTGCTGAAATCAACCCCAGACCATTGGAAAAATTTCAAGAGGAGTTCTATTAATTAATCAATTTGTAAAACAAAAGTGAACACTGTGTCCCTTAAATAGAGTTCCAAACTTATGATCCTATTAGGAATAGAAAATAACTTCACTGCCTTAGTAAGAAATTAGACTTCTAGACCAAAAAGGAAAAGAAAATAACCAATTACATAAATAAATCCTAAACATTACGTGGTTGTGCTTAGGTATTCAGGCCCAATTAATAGCAGGCTCCATCTATATGCCACTTTTGGGCTGTCTAGGTCTACTTAATTGGAGGCCTATCTCTTGTGTTTACACCATTCTGTATATGTCATTCCTCTGGCAAAAAAGTTTATGTTTCTTGGCCGTGAATGCTTAGAAAGACTTTATCTAAGCTCAATGTTGTGCAGCCTTTGCTTTGCATGTCAAACAGTTGGGGCTCTGTGGAATCATCTTTGAAGCCATTGCGCAATTGTGCAAGAATTGTGTTGGCTTGTTTTAACTTTGTTTGGCTTTGTGTTGTTGACGTTAAAATTGGTTGTAGAGTTTGTTGGTTAGTTGGAAAGGTGGTTCTAATAAGTGCTGTGGTAGAGTGCTATGGATTGGAGCCTCTTTTTGTCTTATGTGGTATATTTTGTGCGAGTGAAATGCTAGGACATTTTAAAGATGTTGAACTCTCAGTGATGAATTTGAAGATGCTGGTTTTGATATCTTTGTTTGATCAACTGAAAGATACTAGTAGTCTAGTAGCTTATCCTATTCTTCATATTTGGATTTTTGCACCTTTATAAATTTAGGTTGTACGTTTTGGCATTTCTCTTGTATACTCCCCATGTCTGTTCAGCCTTTTATCAAATTACGCACTTACGAAAGAAGTTTATACTGCAAAAAATCCGTTTTTGCCACTTGCAAGTTGAATGAAATCCACCCATTAGCTTGTTTTCATACTTCTGCTGTCACTTTAGGTTTCATAGGGGTTGTATAAGATTTTTACTATTAATAGGTTTTCAAAGTGATAAGTATATATTTGCGGCAATGAGTCAATGACTGTGCAAGCCCATTCAGTTTAATGGGGTTTATGGAGATTGTTAAATGTGATAGAGATAAAATTTAGTTGTCTCAAATCTACACCTGCTGACTTGAGTGCCCCTTTACTTTGCCATTTCTTTCAGATTCACTCTTTTTTGGGCTCTCAGTGTATATGTTCTTATAATGACAATCTGTTCAGGGGATTGTAATATATGAAGGAAATTGATGTATTGATATTTTAGTAAGGAGAAATCATTTCCCAATTTATACAGCTTTTGACAAGTGTCACTGATTTGTCTACCATTTTAATGCTGTCAAAGTTCTCTTCGCTTTGAAGTTCTTGAAATGTCAAGGGCTTGCTCATCGTGTGCACAGGCATTTGGGTTGGCCAATGTTTGGCATTGTGTTTAAACATGGAAAGGGTTCCTCTTTAAAGTTTCTTTGATACTTCAAAATACACTGCATATTTTATAAGTGCAGACTTTTTGTTTTGTTTTGTTTTTTTAGGGGGGTTGGGTGGGGGTCAACAACATAAAACAGGAGTAAAAATTCTATCCTTGATTGGTCAACACGAGCCCACATGCTAGGGTATTTTTGCATGTCCATGCATGCTTTCTATGTACCTTTTCTATCTAAGGGCTCAGTTTCTGGATCAATTAATTTTGCCAATGAGGTGACTGTAACACTGGAAAAGAACTGGAACAGCAAATTTCAAATTTTCTGGGCAGCCTTTAGTCAAGTTTTAAAGCATTGTCCTGTGCCACTGTTTGGCCATAACGTTGGTGTTTTTACAGGTGAAATCAAAGCTTGTGATTCTTAGTTCTTATGCTGATGCGACTGATGGATTAATAACACATGGATGGATAACAAAGATTGAGAGACATGGATGCTTTATCCGTTTCTACAATGGAGTCCAAGGATTTGCTCCCAGGCTAGTCTCTAACCACCTAGATTACAGTTTTGATAACTTCCTATCTGATTGATAATTATTGTTGTGTTTTGAAAAGTTAATTTGGTATATATGCAATATCAGTTCCTCTTTCTGGTAGGGGTTTATTATATATGTGCTTTCTTCTTTTCTTCTCTCTTGATTGATGATTTCCTCCTTTTAAGATGTTGGAGGATCTGGTGATATGTAGATGGGAACAGAAGAGGATTGATTCTGCATTGGAAACATTGGGATTTTTATAGGTGATTAAAGACTCACCCTCCTGGTGGGTCTTGAACACATGGTCTTCCCCTCCACCTTGCTCTTACAAGGGGAGGAGGTCCCATCTACTAATCATTGGCATGGAACTATTAGAATTATAGCATTTACTTTAAAATATTCATGTTTTAGAATAAGTAGTGTAAAACATGGTTTTAAAAACAGGACTTGTCCAGCTGGTCTGACCGGGTTAACAGTGATATTGCCAGTTTTTAAAACCTCAAAAACCGTAAAATCCAAAATCTGTAGTGAACCATCAGAATCATGGCCAGACCTGTTTCACAGTTCCGGCCAGTCTTTGCAGCTAATTTCACTGTTGATTTTTCCGATCATTGCATGCTTCCACCTCTAGATCTCACCACCAAATGTCATGAACCATGTACGTGTTGGTGCACTGTTATTCTTCCTCCATCCCCTGTTTTTATTGTCTTCAAAAACTGTGGAACGCACAACTCCAGTGATCCACTTTCTTAATATCATATCGATATGAAACAAGAAGAGGTATATGTTCACATTTGAGGAGACATTTTTTAGTGTCTTGTCATTTGTGCCCCTCGTCTCTCTGATTGATGATGGAGTCAGATGGGTATCTTTTGAGGAGATTAACTTGGGGAATAAGTGGTAGCTCATGCAAGGTGTGGGGGTCCACTAGGGAAGATTAAATTTTGAAATGAATGGGTTCTTTCTGTTTGCAATTTTTTTAAAAAGAATTTTATATTTAGTTTAAGAAATCAAAAGCTCTAACCTTTTAAACATTATATAATATGTACAGTTTTATATGACTTAAAATAATCATACAGTATAAATATCTTATCTATATATCTTAAAACAATATCAATATTATGGATCTTTTGAAGTTAAATAATATAATAGAGCCCCAACGACTGGAGGGAGTCATGCCCTTGGAAAGGTATTTTGAGGGTCAAAGTTCCTTCTAGAGTAGTTTATTTATTTATTTATTTATTTACTTGGACAGCCTCTAGGGGAAAGATTCTCACTTTGGATAATTTGAGGAGGAATATTTATATTGTCAACAGATATTGCATTGGCAAGAACTGTTGGGAATTGGTGGATCACTTGCTCCTTCACTAATATTATGCATATAATTTGTGGACGTTTGTGTTTACTGTTTAGCTTCTTTGGGGTTTCTTGGGTGATGCCTGAGCAAGTGGACATGGCCATGTGAGAGGAAAATAAATATGGTGTTGGTTTGTGGAAAAATATTAGTCAGGAATGGCCTTATTTTTAGTATGATATTGGTGATGGGTTGAGGGTGAAGTTTTGGCAAGACCATTGCTGTGGGGAGACATCTCTTGCTGTTAGCTATCCTGAATTATTTAGATTTTGCTGAGATAAGGCTGCAAGTGTGGCTGAGCTTATGAAGTTGACTAATAGGGTCCTTTTTTGGGATGTAAGTTTCTTTAGGGGTGTTCATGCTTGGGAATTAGAGGCTGTGTCGAGCTTCATGGATACCATATATGGTGCCCTTCAGTAAGGGGGTTTGGTGAGGATAAGATGTGTTGGAAATCAAATAGAAATAAGGGGTTCATGGTTAATAATTATTATAGTCTTCTAGTCAGCTCTAATGATTGTTGTTTTCCATGGAAAAGTATTTGTAAGCGGAAGATCCCTTCTCGAGTGGCTTTTTTTGTTTGGACTACTGCTTTAGGGGAATGCTTGACGATTGCCAATTTACAAAAAAGGAAGGTTTGGATATTGGGTTGGTGTTATATCTGCAAGTGTAATGGTGAATCGGTTGACCATCTATTTCTTCATTGCAAAAATTGCTGTGTTACCATACCGTATATGCACTTGTATCGCACCCATATCCATGCAAGTGCTTCCTAGAATGTAAGAAACATTGTTTTAGTAAACTTGGAGAACAAAAAGTTAGAATATAGTGAAAATTGAGAGCCAAAAATATATGCAAATGTAACCATTGGCTAGATGGTAGTTGAGGTGATTATTTTTGGTTTCTATGACCCATTACCTTAATGAATTAGCCAAAAGATCCAGAAAGATGACCATTTGAAGTATTCAGCCTCATTTACCTAAATGCGGCTATTTGCTAGATGATCCATACATGTGATCATTGTTGTCATCTAGAATCAACTATCCACAAAGGATTGCTTACAGACATGGTTTTAAATACCAGAAGAACCGTTTTTGGACCTGGTTCCCAGTTTTAGGGGGTTTTTTACTGGATCTGGTTGGTGCCTAGTTCCCGATCGAACCGGTTGAACCGGCCAGTCTGGTACAGTTTTTAAATCCATGCTTACTGAACTGGAGCAGGTTGACTGCTGTGGGAAGGTTCATGGTGACTCTTGTGAAATTGTGAACTAGTTCTAAGGATAAGTGTTTTTTTTTTTTTTTGTGGGAGGGTGTTAGTTTTGGTTTGATCTTTGGTATAACGAGGAAATTGTAGATTTATTTCTCCTCCTAAAATATATCAATGTTATTAAGGATGTGTTGAGACGGTGGTGGCTTGTGTGAGAACTGGTGGAAATATTGTAAGCATGTTTCTTCTCTAACTTGTGGTTGGTTGGTTTTTGCGAAGAACTGTATGCCAGTTCAATTTCAATTAAAGATATCCCTTTTAGAATATTTCATCTCTTTTTGTATTGTTGTCATTGATTGATTGTTCCTCATTCTGAATCAGATCTGAACTCGGATTAGAACCAGGATGTGACCCAAGTACAATGTATCATGTTGGACAAGTTGTCAAATGTCGAATAACGAGTTCACTTCCTGCTTCACGGAGGATCAACCTTAGTTTCATAATAAAACCTTCAAGGTTTGCTTCTCTACACTCTCAGGCCATATTTCCTCCCTGTGAACCTTAAATGTGAAAGTAATACTCGAAATGTTTTTCCTTGCCTGGAGAAACCCTTAAGTCATATTACCTCATATATTCAGTGAACTGTAATTTGGATGGTATGATCAATGTAATGAGAGGTGGTTATCTTATCAAGTTCTTATAACAGTGTTCTTATCTGTACTCTGCAAAAAAATGGTTATCATTAGTATCTTTCCTGATGCACTGTATTGAATTTGAAAAAACAAATGACAGGGTTTCTGAAGAGGATATGGTCAAGTTAGGTAGCCTTATTTCTGCAGTTGTTGACAGAGTAACCACCAATGGTGTTATAGTCTATGTAAATGCAAAAGGTTACTCGAGGGGTACAATACCTACTGAGCATTTAGCAGATCACCACGGTACAGAAGTTTAGCTGGCTTGATAAATTTACATTGCCACCTTGTTATGCAGGGCATCAGCATGGTATTGAATTTCCTGAGTAGTGTCTCTTGTTATGCAGGGCATGCGACTTTGATGAAGTCAGTCTTGAAGCCAGGATATGAGTTTGATCAACTGCTGGTACTAGGTACCCTCCAATCTTTGGCCATGAACTCTCTCACATTTTCTAACATCTTAAATTTCTTCCCCAAAACAAAAAAGAAACATTTTTATCATGTAGTTTCTATAGGCTTATTTTCTGCTAAGAAATGGAAGTATGAAAATCTTACATTTTCACTGTTCTGGGCAATTTGAAATGAGTATTCCAAATAATAATTGTGACCATCTTCCCGCACTCTTTTTACTTGCAGCACTCATATCTTTAGCAGCTCATTTTCTCCATTTCTTCTCCTCAAAATAATTGCAACATCTTTTATATTTCCTACGTTCCAAATTGTTAGTTGTCTACTCCATTTTGAGATGTTCTAAAATGTAGTCCTCTTTGAAAAGTCAATAAATCTATTTACTAACTTACCTTGTACTTAAATTAAAAAAAAAGCAATACCTCTCTTTCATTAAAGTTTAGGTTAAGAAGGGTAGTTCTGAAAACTTGTACCTTTCTATATAAAGACAATGTATTAAATGATGTTCCCCTAAAAAGTTGGATTTTCTTAACAAAACTAACAATTTGGGACAGAGGGAGTAACATTTCGTGAGCTAGATCAAATTAGGGGTCTAGTTGCATATTTAAGGATCCTTTTGGTTGGGAGGATGGAAAAGTGGTAGGATAGAAGGGATTTTAGTTTCCCCTCTGTGTGTTTGGTTGGAGGACAGAAAAGTGTAGGGATGGAAAACTCTTTTGTTTGGTTGAGGAGAAAAGTGAGAGAATAGAAACGGTAGTTTATATTAAAATTAATAAAATAACATCTTATACAAATTAACACAATCATAATATTATATTATATGCTTTCATTTGTTAATATATTATTTTATATGTTATTTGTAGATAACAATTTAGGTGAACTTCATGTTGGTGACAAACAAAAAAAAAAAAAAAAAAAAAAACTGGATGTGCTGGGTAGAGTGGCAGAACCATGGTAGTGGAAAGAGAGAGAAAAAGACAAAGTGTGTGGGTGTTGGCGTGTTGGGTTAGTTGGATGTTGTTAAGAGGGGTAGAAAAGTAAAATTTATGGGCTGAAGCATTGCCTGCATAATCACTCCAATTTTCTCCCCAATTTGGGGAGAAAATATTTTGGTGGGCCTGGGGAGAAAACATCTAGGCCCGACTAGTTTTCTTTCCACAAATCCATCCAGCCAAACACTCAAATATATTTCTATCCCTCCCCTCTTTTCTCTCATTTTTTTTCCATCCTCCCTAAAATCCACCCAACCAAACGGATCCTAAGGAAAAATTGATCCATAAGCGAAAGGAATTTGACTCTTTAAAGCTTTAGTTTGGGGCATTCTTTTGGACCCTTGCATAAGTCTTGCCACACGCTTATATATATATATATATATATTCCCCCCTCCCCCCTTCTAATCACTACATAAATTGCACCCATAAGTTGCACGTAAATATCTACTGAACAAAAGATAGAAAGAATTAAAGAGACTAAAATAAAAGCGAACTAGTTTTAAAGATGTAAAGAAAGCAACCAGTTACAATAACTTGAATTGAAAACCTCCTTAAAACCACAATTTCTTGTTAACTTCCCATTGTCATGGATGTTTGTATTCCTTTTTCTTCATAATCTGAATCAATTCCAAATTAAACCCCAAAAGTCTCTTCTATTGGATCAAACAGCTGTCGACATGGTGAAGGTAGCAGACACGGTCTATTTTATGCTTCTTGAAGCACCATGCCACTATTGTTTGTTTTTCCTGAGCTGCCTTTGTATTAAGGCCTAGCTTGTCCTTTCTGTTTTATGATATTTAGCCCTTACTCAGTTTGAGTTCTATTATTCAACTGATTTAGGATTATCATAATGGCTCCTGTGGAAATGTTTGTTGATAAAGATGTTTCTTTTGTTCCCTTTTTATGTTTGTTTCTGTATTCTATCTTCCAAGTGAATGGTTTGTTGTTGATGTCGCTATTATTCTTGTATTGTTAAATGGAATCTTTATTATCTTAACATAATGAATTAAATATTATTAAAAATTTCTTCTTGCATTGTTGTAGATATTAGTGGCAACAATTTGGTACTATCCGCAAAACATTCTCTGATAAATTTAGCTGAGCAGCTTCCTTTGGATATCAGTCAGATTCATCACAACACAGTAATCCATGTAAGTAATTAGATCTCTACTTATATGATTTGTGATATCTCTTTTGTTTAAATTGGTGTTTATTATGATTCCAAACTGCAGTTGTTTAAAATTTATTTGTGTGAACCAGGGCTACATTTGTAACTTAATTGAAACGGGTTGCTTTGTCCGCTTTCTTGGGCGTTTGACTGGTTTCTCCCCTAGAAACAAGGTTTTTATTTTTTTCCTGCCTCCATGCAGTCCAGTTATATTTGAATTCATTATCTTTTTTTTTATGAGTTTTGTTTAATTCAGTCAAATTTCAATTCTGCTCTGTAGGCAACAGATGACCAAAGAGTTGAGCTTTCAGAATCTTTTTACATTGGACAATCTGTTCGCAGCAATATTCTCGATGTTGGTGAACTACTTGAGGCTGAAGCTGTTAAAATTATGATTTTTGAAGCAGTTCTAAAATAGGGTTTAACTCACTTCATATCCCCTTTTTCTCTTCCAGGCCAATACTGAATCAGGTAGAATAACGGTTTCCCTGAAGCAGTCATCATGTTATTCCACAGATGCATCATTCATTCAAGAATACTTTCTGTTGGATGAGAAGGTAAACATGATTGGCACCATATTTATTTGATTTTTTATTATCTGTCATTTTTTTCTCTCTCTCTTTGTATTTACTATCTAAAAATATATTTTAGTTGTGTACAAAATGGCTTTTGGTGTATGTCTCTCCAACCCCTTCCTCCTCTTGCTTTTCCCTTACTTTATAAGTGGAGTATGTCAGATAGTTTGAAATATTGAATAAAATCCATTTATTTTATGTGTATCCATGGTTTCCTACCTAGGGGTGGGTCCAAAGGGCCCTGCCTTGATGAGGTTTCACATCATCGTAAAAAGAGAGGAAAAAGTGAATGCACTAACTGGGAATACCATGAAAGCTAATCTAGACAATAAATTTTAGTGTTTGGCCTGTATTACAGCAAATTCACAGTGATATGATAACAATTGATTTCAAGTTGTTGGGAGCTAACAATTGATTTCTAGAATTTAATGATTGGGAGATGGAGGAAGGGCTGCATTTTCTTCGTATATTGGGAGCTAATACTCCTCCAATGGATGTTAGAGATCGGATGAGATGGAAGTTGAAGTCTAACAGGGAGTTTGACATCCGGTCGTATTATAACAAACTGCGGGATTCTCCCTCAATTGTTTTTCCTTGGAAAGGAATTAGGAGAGTTAAGGCTCCTAGGCGAGTTTTTTTCTTTGTTTGGTGTGTAGCTTGGAATAAGATCCTAACGGGTGATAACTTGAGAAGATTGAGGGAATTGGATTTTGTAGACTGGTGCATTATGTGCCGGCATTGTGGAGAGACAGTAGACCACTTACTTCTTCATTGTGAGATGGCTTATCGGTTGTGGAGCTTTGTCTTAATTACTTTTGGTTTGTCTTGGGTTATGCCTAGATCGATCCCAGATTTGCTTTTTGGCTGGTGGAATTGGTTGGGGAAGCATTCATCTCAGATTTGGAACTTAGTTCCGTTGTGCATCCTATGGTGTATTTGGAAGGAACGAAATCGGAGGACTTTTGAGGATTTGGATAGGTCAAGTGTTCAGATGATTGCCTCCTTTAGTGGGACGCTTTTTGATTAGTCTCGGGCTTGGGGAATCACAACTAGTGATTCTCTCCCCTCTTTTCTTAGCTCTCTTTCTCTTTTGTAATCTTTCTGTTGTTTAGTTTTCTTTTTTGTTTTTTTGTTTTCTTCTTCTTGTATTTTCTGGGTTGGCTCTATGTTCTTCATGCATAGAGTAGCCTTTCGTATATATAACATTCTTACTTATAAAAAAAAAAAGTTGTTTTAAGTTCTTTCTTCATTCAGTTTTTTCCCCATTAAATTTGTAAATTTGTTTTCTGTGTTTTTTATGAAGTTTTATATAAATTTATATAGTTGGACCCAAATTATACGACTACACATGTTAGACTTTGCAACTTTTTTTGATAAAACTAGTAATCGAATCTGTTTATTTGATGCTATTATTGCATTGCACTTGAAATTTTGTGCTAATTGTTTTGTAATTTTTTTAGGTTACGGTGTGCTCATCATTGTGACCGTGAAGTAATCTATTCTATTAATAAAATACCATTACTTATAAAATAAAATGTTATTATTGCAATGTGGAGATGCATTTATTAGTGGATGGAGAAAGCTGATGAGGGTTGACAAGTTAAACATTTAAATTATGTGAGAATATGAACTCAAAATAATAAGATATAGAAACTTGATGCATATGCATTTAGCTACCCCAAATATTAGGTAAAAGGCATTGCTCTTTCTTTTAAATCTCCTACATGGGCTTCTTTTAATGGGCAATTTGCTGAGCTTTGAAATCTCCCAAATATTAGTTTTACTTTCTTGGTTTCTAATTAAGATATTCAACTTAATATGATGGTAATACTGTAATTTTCTTTGTGGAAGTGCAACTTCAACAATTTTGGTTTACAGAGTCCCAACCATACAGAGAGTTTAAGTTTATTTATTTGGTTGTTCAGAAAATTTTTCCCCCTTGTTGGACCTTTTTAGAAGCTAATCGTGGGGAAGAAACTCTTTGTCAACAATATGTCTAGAGGCCACATTGCTGTTCTTCTGAGCTCAAAACAATCAAGTTCAATTTAGGCCATGTATTGTATCTTGTGTCCCACTTGATGATGCTTTCACAGTTCAATGTTTCTAACTTGTAATGCAAATGTAAGTAAGCTCCATTTGTTTGGTCTTTATTTGTGATGGATGAGTCCAAGGTGTCTTCCATTCCATCAACCTCACTGAGTTCTTTACTTCTAGGTTTTTTTTTTTTTTTTTTTTTTTTTTTTTTTTTTTTTTTTTTTTTTTAAATTATAATTATAGTGTGCATCTGCTATATTACTTCTTATAGTTTTGGAAGTTTAAACTCTTGTTTGGTAAGTTAAACATGAACCCCATGGGGACCCATACCTTCCACCTTGCTCTTGCAAAGGAAGGACCTGCGATTTGAGCTAGAGCTTATTGGCTCATAAAAGAAATTTAAATATTTTCGAGGTCATGGCAACTTGGAATTATCATGTAATCATGTTTTACTATTGGCTTAGTCCTAGGAGTATCTGTTAGATTTTTTATTTTTTATTTTTTATTTTTTATAAACTTTCAAAACCTTTGCCATCTTCTTTGTTATCCAGATTGCTAAATTGCAATTGCTGGACACCAGAGGATCTGAGTTGAAATGGGCTGAAGGTTTTAGCATTGGCAATGTCATTGAGGGAAAAATTCAGGAGGCAAAGGATGTTGGAGTTGTTGTCAGCTTTGAGAAGTATCATGATGTTTTTGGTTTTATTACACACTATCAATGTAAGTTCTTCTTATGTTTTTGTTATTTGGGGTACTTTTTGTTGTACCCTAGTTGTCTTATCATTTCATTATGACCTTTGCAGTAGGTGGAGCCATTGCGGAAATAGGCTCGTGTGTTCGAGCCATAGTGCTTGATGTTGCTAAGGCAGAACACCTTGTTGATTTATCTCTAAAGCCAGAGTTCTTTGATGACTACAGAGGTGAAAGTTCAAAAAGCCAGTCTCATAAGAAGGTTAAATTCTATGCTCTTTATCTAGGTGCACTTTACCACTTTAGTGTTTGGTGTGGTATAGGTGTTATTTTGCATTATGATGGCCTAATTTGTTGCATTATTTTTTCAGAAACGCAAAAGAGAAGCATCCAAGGACTTGGAAGTGCATCAAACAGTAAATGCAATTGTGGAAATTGTGAAAGAGAATTACTTGGCAAGTGTTTGATGTTCTTGTTTAAGTTAATTTCTGGGTGAAATAATTCATTTGTACTATTATGCTTCCATGTTTCTGAATTTTGTTATGCCCCAATCCAGGTTCTTTCAGTGCCAGAATGTAATTATGCTATAGGTTATGCATCGGTATCTGACTACAATACTCAGAAGTTCCCTCGGAACCAATTTCTGAATGGACAAAGGTGAATCTTGATTTTAATGGGTTATCATTTAAAGCTATGTTCATTGAACAAAGTTTGCCTACAAACTCTCCCCGATATCTTTTTATTGGATGTGGATTTTGACAAATCCACCATTAGATTGCATTTTCTTATTTTATCCTCCATGCCTACAAAATTTCAAGAAGATAAATATCAATAATTATGTATCAATCAAATGTTTAAATTTCAAGTGTTTTTAGTAAATTATGCATAAAAAATAAGTTTATGAATCGTATAGTAAATAACATCTAATTTGAATGAAAGTTGACATGCATGTTAAGAACATAAAGAACATGCAATCTAATAGTTAGATTTTCAAAATATGTATCTATGTTAATTTTTTAGTGCGAGTTTGTAGCCATTTCCTACAAACTAGTAGGAAAACTTTGTCTATGTTCATATAGTTTTCCTGCCCCATATGGCCATGCAAATTGGCCAGAGACTCTTCAAAGACTTCTGAGTTCTCTGTATTTATTCCTTTACTCTAAATTTCAATCACATAATGGCTTGAAAAGGGGGACTCTCCTTAAATGTCCACGTGTCCACGTCATTCTATAAAATATGTTGATTCTTTTCAGTCTTTGTATAATTTTAATTTGTTTCATTTTGTATGACTAGTTGTTTAATTGCCAATCATTACTAATTAAGATATATTTTTTCAAAAAATACAACCTGTCTATTTCTTGGTGATTGATGCTTTACAATTAGTTTAAGCAACTTGAGTTTGTTTTCCTGTTGCAGTGTCATTGCCACGGTAATGGCTCTTCCAAGCCCTTCAACATCTGGGAGGTTGCTTTTGCTTCTTAAATCTATGAGTGAAACCAGTGAGACATCCAGTTCCAAAAGAGCCAAAAAGAAGTCTAGCTATAAAGTGGGATCTCTGGTTCAGGCAGAGGTAAATACTTTAGCGTATCTGTGATATCTTAATCATGTTTATATGTTAAAAAATCATTAACTGAATAGAACTATGTGGAGTTTCTATTTTTCTTTTGTTTTTAGTGGTTTGTTTGATTGGATATATTTTGACTGAGTTGGGCTACTTATTTGCTTATTTTATTACCTGTTATTTCTTTTCAGATTACAGAAATTAAGTCTCTTGAACTAAAATTGAAATTTGGAATTGGTTTTCATGGAAGAGTACATATAACAGAGGTATGGTTGTTAAGCAATTTGAGATATTTATATGCTCAGCCTTTGCATATCTGTTCTTCATTTCATAATTGGCTTGTCATGAATGATTCTAATTAGTCCTGTGGGCAGGTGAATGATGATAATGTTTTGGAAGATCCGTTTTGTAACTTTAGGATTGGGCAAACAGTGACTGCAAGGATTGTCTCAAAAGCTAATCGATCAGATAAAAGAAACTATCAATGGGAGCTGTCCTTGAAACCTAAAATGCTTACAGGTAAAGAATTTATACTAAATTCCTTCTAGTTGTCTGTTTTAAACCTATTCCTTTTGTTGAATTTTCCCCTTTATCACCCATTTGATCTTGTCTGGCATCCATTTGCAGTACCAAAATTTCCTGTTTTGGCTCTAATTTTCTTAATTAGCATTTTAGCTACTTGTGTGGCATTTGGAGTATAAAGTATTGTATGGCTTGTGCCATGTGCCAATTTCTGGGGTATAACATTCTATTCCCATTATAATGTCAACAAATTTTGTTACGAGGCTTAATTCCCAAATGCATACATTATCAGCCTGGGAAAAGAATTTGATCCCGTTGCTATTTGTTACTTGCTGGATAGTTGTCAAGGTGTATGCTTGAGGCTTTATGTATTGTTTTTTGGTTTAATTCCATTACAAACACTTAGACCTTCTCTCTCCTCCCCACCCCCTCTTCAGTAGCTGAGACAACTATAATTTCCTGGAGCTAAAGACATTGTGTATGGCTTAACCCAGATCTGTGATATCATACCTTCATCAGCTCCATGAAAAAATTCTTAATGTATACACTTTCATCTATATATAAATGTTTATGGACATATTAATCTTGCAGGGCTGATCCTCATGTTTTTTCTTGTTTAGTGGTCAATGTACTCCAAAGTGTTGTTGTTGTTGCTATCTCCCCCCCCCACCACACCACCCCCCCCCCCCCCCCCCCCCCCCCCCCCCCCCCCCCAACAAGTGCTATACTTAAAAAATGTTCTTCATTTTTTGCATCCATGTTCATAAAGTTTATCACACATGAGATCTGAGTTGCAATTTCAATACAGGTTCCTCTGACATAGGGGACAAACTTATGACTGAAGACGTTGATTTTTCAATTGGACAATGCATCACTGGCTATGTGTTTAAAGTGGATAGTGAATGGGTCTGGGTTGCTATATCTCGAGATGTGAGAGCTCAATTATTTATTCTTGACAGTGCATGTGAGCCTAGTGAACTGAAAGAATTTCAGAAACGCTTTCAAGTGGGGAAAGCTGTTTCCGGACATGTTTTAAGTATTAACAAAGAGAAAAAGCTATTACGATTGGTTCTAAGTCCATTTGCTCTCTCTAAAGGACATGTTAACCATGAAGATTTAGAAGTGGATAATCATGTGAACGAGAAATGTGGAGCTCATATTAATGAAGGAGATATTGTAGGTGGTAGAGTATCAAAAATACTTTCTGGTGTCGGTGGATTGATTGTGCAAATCGGTCCTCAATTGTATGGTAGAGTTCATTATACGGAACTTACAGAGTCATTGGTGCCTGACCCATTATCTGGATACCATGAAGGGCAATTTGTCAAATGCAAGGTGCTTGAAGTCAGCCGCTCTGTCAAAGGAACCACTCATGTGGATTTGTCATTACGTTTTTCTTTAGATGGCACGCCTAGTCAGTCTTCTGCAGAAATCTCCAACACACTGTAAGTTGTGTGATTACTATATGCATCTTCAAAATTACAAGTTTACATTGTTATTGTTAGAATTATGTGGTTAAATGATTAAATTTACTATCTCCTAATAGCCTAAATTACATAACAGTTATGTGGGAGGTAGGTTAAATTATTAAATTTACCATCTCCTTATGAAGCTATACATAAAAATGCAGTAAGCCTGATTGTTTTTTGGTGCAAACCAATTCAATTTTAATCAATCTAATTTGTTCGGTTTGATTTCTCATTTGTTGGGTTGTTATTTGATTAACTCAAAATACTTAGTATCTCAATCATTTATCAAGATTAATTTGACCCTTGAACTTTGATGTGAGTGTCTATATGGTCCTTGGCTACACATTATGCTGGTGACAAATCGAGCCTTCTACTACTATTTTACTTTAAAGATAAGAATTTATCACATAATGTGCAGATGGTTCTTGTCACATCATCAATAATTTGAAATGCTATTATTACTATGTGCACATTATGTCAAGTAAATCCGTTGGCTTAAATGGCAAATAGTAACAAAAGGTTTGATTTGTCACAAAACTAATGTGTATGGGGTTAATTGTTCAGATTGAATGTTCAGGGATCAAATTGACACTTAAATCAAATTTCAAAGGTGGTATTTGTAAAAATTCTATAATAATATTGGAAAATGAGAAGCTTTTTATGTCCAGTACTTTTATGGAAACTATCTGCTTCGAACTATTAATGGGTATTCATAAATTTACCACATCAATAATTTACCTATCAAAAAAAATTAATGGGTATTCATAATGAAGCTTATCAAGTTCCTTGCTCTTGGTTTCAAGTGTGACGTGTGAGTTGCATTGATTATGGACTTTACCTTTTCTAAGTTTGCTATCAGCAATGGTAAAGTTATCTTTTTCAGAACTGAGCTTTATTTGTAATTCAGAAAAATTATCATTCATCAAATGACAATCTGCTTAGATGTGGCTTATTTTAATAATTATTGATTCTACTAAGTGGGTTTGCATTTAATTATTTTTCTCTCCCTTACATTTGGGGATTCTTAGAGCTTTGGGTTCTTTTGTCTCTTTCACGTAATAAGATATTAAAATTGTGGTTCTCTAATGGTTTTACTTATTATACTTGTTTATTTAAACACAGTAATGTTTGATAATTTGCAGGCATCCTGCTTGCAAACATGTTGAACAGATTGAGGAACTTCATCCAAATATGGTTGTACAGGTATTGATTTTTTTTTTTTTTAAATAAAAAAATTCATGCCCTAAGATAATTACTTTTACTTTCTCTTTACTAGCTGTCTCTTCTCATGACTTAGTACCTTAAAGTTTAAATTAGAGATTGCAATGACCTAACAGCCTCAATTTCTGGTGCATTTTCTTGATTGCAAATTAGAAGATATTGGTATCTATAATTAGTGTGTTTGCAGCATACTATCATAGGATGCCCCTTTTCTGAGAAGCACTTGAGTTCGTACTCTTTGTCTCCATTATCTTAATTACATGTAGCTAATCAGATTGTCTTAGCATGCTAGGAGGACTAGTTATTCCCAAATGAAAAATAGAGGACTAATAAATAATTGGAGGACCAGGCTGGGTTGGCAGAAGTTGGGACCTTTACTGTGAATAATCAACATGCACTTCTTAATTTCTTGTTTAATTTTGTATTCTTTTGTATTTATCAAAATGTCTCAGCTTGTTTTTCTGGGTTTATGCCTTAGTTATGTTCCAATCATTTGATAATGGTCCATTATGAATTCTTTGTTCAATGAGTTAAGTTTAGCCAATAATAATTTGCAGTGTATTGTACTGCTCAGCTTTAGGATGCTAAAAATTGAGGTTGTCTAATATTTTTGGCAACTGGTGGCAATATTTGTTTCATATGTGGGATTTAAGCTTCCTAGCAGCTTAGCAAATTTATTTCCTGGATCTAATAGGGTTATGTGAAGAATGTTACATCAAAAGGATGTTTCATTTTGCTTTCCCGGAAGATTGATGCCAAAATTCTCCTCTCAAATTTATCTGATGGGTTTGTTGACAACCCTGAAAAAGATTTTCCTGTTGGAAAGCTTCTAATTGGCAGGTAAGTCATTGTTTATCTTTTTACTTGATTGTCAAAATGATTTGTAGAGGTTGGAATAGATGCAGTAATGTACTAAGAAGCTTGAATGCAGGGTGCTGTCTGTGGAGCCTTTATCAAAGCGAGTTGAAGTCACCTTGAAGACATTGGGCGCAAGCAGGGCACGAAAATCTGAAATTAATGATTTGAGAACTCTCCACGTGGGAGATATTATTTCTGGGAGGATTAAGCGAATTGAATCATATGGTTTGTTTATCACAATTGACAACACAAATTTGGTAAGGAATAAATTATTCACTTAAATCATAATTATCAGAAAGAGTTACTTTTCATAGTTCTTTCTAGAATGGCCAAGCCTGGGGATTTTTGTAGGAACATAGTTTTTTCTTTAAGCTATGTGTTAACATGTTATATTTGGTAACTGAGTAAGTTTTTTGGGCTTATGCTAGGAATGTCCCAGGCATGATGGTTACTTCACAAACTGTTGTTTACCAGCCTACCAATCTTGCTTATCATGATTATTTTAAGTTGGTGGTGCACCTTGTTAATTTTAAATCACATACAAGTGCTTGTATTTTCTCTTTATGATTTTTTTAACTGAAAAATCTGCATTTTTAAGTCCTTGGTTTAGCTTGAAATTGTTATATATGCGTTCTGAATTGGTATTTAATTTGTGTTTGTGCTCTTTCTTTGGCTAGGTTGGATTATGCCATGTGTCAGAGCTTTCAAATGATCATATTGACAACATTGAAACTAAATACGGAGTTGGAGAGAGTGTGACAGCAAAGATTTTAAAGGTAAACATATTGCTCATGAAGAACTGTTGAAGTTTTCTCTCCCTCATTTTGGCCATCACTGAAAATGGATATGATATTTTATCTTTAAATTATATTATGGCTGATTTGTTAGTTTTGATTGGCGGTGAATGGGTTGTTCAACCTCATTTTAGACCTTATTGGACTGGTCATATATTTGTTGTCTTACTCTGTAACATTGTGCAACTGAAGAATACTCTGATTTCATGGAGATTTTAATGGTTATATTACTTGGTCGGTGATGTCCTTGCACATTGATCTTCTATATTTTGACCTCTTTATCAGGTGGATGAACAAAGACACAGAATATCTCTTGGAATGAAAAATGCTTATATTGAGGACAATGATGATATTGAACTACCTTCAAAACAAGAGTCTGATGAAGCCACAAGAGAAAATGGTTCTATTGATGACACCAGGTTGGTAACGTTTCCAGGTAGCAGTTTGATTGGGCTCCAAAATATGGATATTGAAGGTGAAAATGGTGACTGCCTGGTTCTTGCACAAGTAGAATCAAGGGCTTCTATTCCTCCACTTGAGGTCAGTCTTGATGACATAGATCAACCTGATATGGATAATTTAGTCAGTTCAAATCAAGCGCAAATTGATGAGGCAGACACCATAAATGTAAAGAACAAGAGACGCCCCAAGAAAAAAGTGAAGGAGGAGAGGTTATTTCAATTCTTACACTAATCCAGTTCCTGGTCCTTTGTTTTCAAAGGGCTAGTTCTTTATTTTCAAGTTTTAACTCATTTTAACTTCAAAACTGATCAGGGAGCAAGAAATTAGGGCTGCTGAGGAAAGACTACTAGAGAACGATATACCAAGAACTGCTGATGAATTTGAGAAACTGGTTAGAAGCTCTCCTAATAGCAGTTTTGTTTGGATAAAGTACATGGCCTTCATGCTCTCTATGGCCGATGTTGAGAAAGCCCGTTCTATTGCTGAAAGGTATTATTGGAGCTATTTTGCTTGTTGCCCTCTGGTTTTCGGACATAGGTGCTGGACTCATGCAATTACTTATCTGAAACTGACTATCTCCCTGATAGGGGGTGCCTCCACCAAGAGGGTAAACTTGGACCTACCCTCTTTTAGTGTTATCTCATGTAGTTGGTCCTGCTGGGTTCAATTGAATTGCCCTGTGTGATGAAAAGGAAGCATGTGAACCTTTTGGTTCATGAGTTCTGTATCAACTATTCACATTAGTGACAGAAACTTATGTGGTAAAGTTTTTCATGTTAGCCAAAAAACAGGTTGCCTTTTGTGGGTACTGCTTCCTAAACAGTTTTATAAATATTCAAGATTGACTAGCAAAATGACCACTAGCCTTTTGATTTTCCAGAAGTGTTCTCCAAAGATCACTAGATTAAATGACCCGTCCTCCCCCCGTTAGAATTGGGTGGTGAGTGGGGTCTTTACCAATAGAAAAAAATGGTAAAGACCTTCTAGCTGCATCGATTACTAGAATGTTAAAGAACAGGCAAATAGAGTAGGCAGTTTAGTTATTTGGTTTCATGCTTTTGATAGGAGCAGCTTTGTTCTTCCTTTTGTGTCTTTCCCTTGCCCCCTCTTTTTTTCCCTCACTCCCTGGGGAAAGGATTGGTGAGACTATAGTTGAATAAACAAGATACATGTAATTGACAATAGTAGCTTTTTCTGGAAATGTGTGGTAGAGTATTATTGTATTTTCCTTATATGTGCTCTACATGTACCTCAACTCTACTTTTGCTCTTTGCTTTTTGAAGGGCTTTGCAGATAATTAACATTCGAGAAGAGAATGAGAAGCTCAATATTTGGGTGGCTTATTTTAATTTGGAAAATGAATATGGAAATCCTCCAGAGGTACAAGAATGATGACAACCTTTTTATTTCTTCTTGCTTTCATTCTCACTAAGTTGCATATGGACTTACTGTTGTTATTTTTGTTCTCTTCAGGAGGCTGTTAGGAAAGTATTCCAAAGAGCTTTGCAGTATAACGATCCCAAAAAGGTCCATCTAGCACTCCTGGGAATGTATGAGAGGACTGAGCAACATAAATTAACTGATGAGCTTCTTGACAAAATGGTCAAGAAGTACAAGCATTCCTGCAAGGTACATTTAGTGTTTCCTACAATAATTTTCTTTCCTTTATTTAAATATTTAAATTTTATATTTTATGAAATTTCAGGTTTGGTTAAGACGGGTGCAAAGGATCTTGAAGCAAACACAGGATGCGATCCAGCCTGTTGTGAATCGTGCTTTATTAAGCCTTCCCCAGCATAAGCATATCAAGTTCATTTCACAGACAGCTATCCTTGAATTCAAATGCGGGGTTCCTGACAGAGGACGGTCCATGTTTGAAGGAATTTTGCGGGAGTACCCAAAGAGAACAGACTTGTGGAGCATCTATCTTGATCAAGTAAATTTTCCTTCTCAACATATATCATTTTATTTTCTTTTATTGTTGGGATGTGCCTAACATACATTCTTGTGCTAAACTTGGCAGGAGATTCGGCTTGGAGATGCGGATGTAATACGTGCACTCTTTGAGAGGGCAATCAGTTTGAGCCTCCCGACTAAAAAGATGAAAGTATGTACAATCTATATAATCTATACTAATCTTTTGGCCTTGCCTCTTTTATAGTTTTACATGGGTGTTTCATTGTTTGGATTTGCAGTTCTTATTCAAGAAGTATCTCGAGTATGAGAAGTCTCATGGGGATGAAGAAAGGATTGAATCTGTAAAAAGAAAGGCAATGGAATACGTTGAGAGTACATTGGCTTGATTTTTATGAGCTTCTCAATTCTGACGAGTTTCAATTTTCAACCTTTTAAGCATACTGGAGTTTTGATCTCGAAAGGGGGCTGGTTAGTGCTTGTAGATATTTGATTAGAAGACAATGCGATTGCTACAGTTCCCTTATCCAAGAGGGAAATTGTTGTGCCGACTGGCTGTCCCTGTAGGCTTTGCCTATTTTTGATATTCCTCAACAAGGCTGATGACAGGGCTTACGAAATGCTTGCATTGGGGTTACCCGGCTCTTTTTGGTACGTTTGGAGTTGGTGGTAACTTGGGACAAGCCCACCAATTAAACTAGAAAAAAAATGAGGAAAAACGAATTTGTTGTTTACCATGTACGGTCCAAAGATATTAATAGATTTATTGGTCTCATCACACGCTATACGCATGTGCAGAGGCATTTTCATGAAATTAATATTTTCCTCTCTCGGTCTGATATTGTGAGAGTCCTCTTGATTTGTAATTCAATAAATAAATAGATTCGTTCTATTCAATTTGTTTAGCTATATAACCAGTTTATTATCAACAATTTTTACAAGAATAGTAAGAAAAAATATCTTAAGATGATCGGGAACACTCGATAATAGAAGTGTTATAAATTCCATACAATTACTTTTCAATATGATTTCTTTCAAAGAAGATCATTGCTTGATGAAACATAGGCCATACTTACATTCCACACTAGACCATCACTACATGGTTTTTATCTCCCTATTTCATTTTTATTTTTTTATTAATAGAGAGAGTGAGTGATTTTCTAGCTTTTGACTTGCGTGTGTGGAAGACTGAGTTCTACACTCTATTCTCGCAAAGAAAACCAACCGTTAGTTATACTTTAAATAAAGAGAAATTTTTTTACTATTTTTTTTTATTTTTTATTTATTTTAATAAAAGTGATGTGATACCAATAAAAAAAAATCATTTATTAGAGTTACCAATCATATTCATTACCAAATCATTTATTAGATGGTTGATAGAAGTTGCAGTAGCTTGTTTTAGCTCTTTCATTTTTAAGACATTATTTTTTATCTATTAACTAATAGGGGCTTAATTAATACTCTTATAAGTAAAGATACATCCTTTATTGGTTAATACTTGGGGGCCTTAGGCAATTGTCTCACGTGCCTATATAGTAGAGTCACCTTGGAGTAATGTAGAGGAAGAATTGGAAGAATGCTGGGGAAGAAAACCTTTTTTTTTAGAGATCGTTTTAACCTATGACATATGAAGAGAAGAAAACTGAAAAGACAATCAATTAAAATTGGCTGCGTGCCCATAGGGCTGCCTTGGCTGCTGTATACCTTGGCCTTAGCTGTGTGCCCATAGGGCTGCCTTGACCTTGGCAGCATGCCCATGGGGGTTGCCTTGGCCTTGGCTACATTCCTTGGCCTTGGTTGTATGCCCATGAGGATAGTCCAACTTTCATTATCTATACTACTATTTAAGGGGCTGCACCTGTTTGGACTAGATTTTTTTGGTTCTAAAATACCCCTACACCCCTAGATTTAAATAGAGGCAAAACTAAAGGATAGTTTGGTAAAAATACATGTCTAACTTGCATTAAAACATTGCTTACAAAATAAGAATACTATTCCACTAACTCATTTCTTAAACAATACATTTATTGTTTTTTTTTTTTTTTTTTATATAAAAAATATAAAAAAAATAAGTTAAACAACCCACATTGCACATTTGCACCCAATGTATCCAAAACAAAAACTACTTTTGAATAACCTCCTTCACGCCTTCAACTTTGCACAACAAAACAAAAACTCCTCTCACTAATTACATACAATCCCACTACAAAATACAAACTTCCCACTAAACTATTGTAAAAATTCAATCTTCTACAATCACGATAAGGTCTCCCTTATTCTTGGGCTAGATTTCTTTTCCTTTCTAATCATATTCAGCTTTTTTTTTCTTTAAGCTTTTTTATGGTCATCAGCAGGTTTTTTCGTACCATAGCTTTTCTTTTCTGCAGGCAGAGAAGTGCATAATATGCCCAGCGGGCCGGTGAAAAACTGAAATAATTCTGATGCGTGTACTAGAGGGCCCTTTTCAATTCCATTGAAAAGGAATAATACCATTATCAACTATTGATCATTGTGCAAGTGTTCGCGCGTGTGTTCTATTTATCTATGGGTCATAGTGCATTTTTTAGTTGTAAAAATTAAATTTTAAAATTGTTCATCAATTGGCTTCAGTAGTGCAAATTAAGCACGGTAATACTACATATATACATATGTTATTTACTACTTATTGCTATATGGAAACGTTTCTTTAAAAAATTAGAAACTATATTATTTATGATTTTATGTTTTAAAATAGGCTCTTTCTTATATGGATTTATGTTAAATATTTTTATTCATATAAATTTGATGATTTTGCATTTGCCCATTGATGTCATACATTTGTCAACTATTGAACACCTCCACAAACGAATAGATGATTTGAATTTGAATTTAATTTTTATAAACTGGTTGTGAGTGAGTTTGCATTGCCATTGGAGTCTAATACAATACACCATCATTAAAATTCAAGAAGAATAAACTCTATTTACAAAAGCAAAAGACTTCTTTATCACGGCTACATGCAATCTGTCTTTTGACGAGGATTTCACAATTCGCAATTGGTTTTTGTTGAATATTGGTACGTTTCTTTTACAAAAGTATTCACATTATGTTATCAAGTTTTGATATTTAGTCTTTGTTAGGACTGTGTAATTTTAAATATTATCAAGTTTTGAAATTTATTCTTGGTAGGACAGTTTTTTTTTTTTTTTTTTTTGGAACATTGTAGGACTGCAATGGTTAATGAGATTGAATATCTTAGTTAATTACGAAGTAACAATGGTGCAATTCCAATGTTGCCTCCTATTTAATGCTTGCTGTTTTTCTTATTTTTAATTCTTACTCTTTTTTTTTTTTTTTTAGGTCTCTTTTTTAGGGTCACATATCAACAATTTTGTTGGATTGCATACTGGACATATTAGACTAGCCTCTGAGCACGCGCTCACGCACGTGCTCAGAGGCTATTCTATTTTTTTGGGTAAGGATTAAATTAGAACATTTATTATAGTTTGGAATTATTACATTTTCCAATCACAAAAAAACCTAGGGGTGTGATGAGTATTATATGTGGTGAAATAATTTTTCATCATACCCCTAGGTTTTTTTTGTGATTGGAAAATGTAATAATTCCAAATTATAATAAATGTTCTAATTTAATCCTTACCCAAAAAATAAAAGAGCCTCTGAGTACATGCGTGAGTGCATGTTCAGAGGCTAGTTTGTATATATTAAGAGAATTTGGAGAGTTAATTATTGTGTTTTTTATTGTTAAAAATACTCCTAATTTAATTAATTTATTCTAATTCCTTAAAAAGAGAAATAAGGATAAAATGGTAAATCAATTAAAATTTTCCTACTACCCTCACACTTCCCACTTCCCACTTCCTAGCCCCACTACCCCACGTTTCTAACCAAAAATAAGAAAGGCTGACTACCCACCTACGATTCCTACAAAAAAAAAAAAAAAAAAAACCAACGGTTCCAATAAAAAAATAAAACTTCCATAAATTAAAAAAAAAAAAAAATACTCACATCACATAAAATTATTTCACCACAAACACTTAACGCTTATCACACCCCTAGGTCTTTTTTGAGATTGAGAAATATATTAATCCCTATGCAAATTATTGTGTAGATATTAATATTTATTTTTCCATATTAAGATGATTCAGAAAGTTAATTACTTATTGGTTATTTGATGACTAAATTCAGAAAGTTAACCCCTAATCTTTACACAACATTGCTGTAGACAAATAAATAACTTAGGGTATATAAGTAATTTAAATTTAATAATTTAATGAAAAAAAAAAAAAAAAAAAAAACCTACACCCAGTTAATTTTTCTTGCTAACGTCCCTTGCCCTTAAAGGCCACACAACTGTAAAATTCAAAACACACTATTATCCATATTGCCAACCTACGGTAAAAAAAAAAAAAAAAACACACTTCCCACTAACATAGCCTCCTATTTATAGCCAAATACAATAACTATAACTTGCTTGTCTATCCACTATTTCCAGTATTTCCTACTTCTATCCAAATTCAATAACTACATCTTATATCTCTCCCATTGCCCTTCCTACTCGCAGTTCTGCTTCTTCCATCATCTTAAAAAAAAAAAAAAAAAAAAAAAAAAAAAAAAAAACCCTGTCCTTGGAGCGTCTTCAACAAAAGAACTATAATAATTTTTCAACAATGAGAATTATTATTTTGCTTCTCCGGTATTAGAACTGGTCCTGCCCTTCATCATAAGTTGATTTGCGACTTCAATTAGTTCATTATATACTACTTTTTCAATTGAATTATATTGTGTATTGTACTTTTCCAACTACATATATTATGAATCGATAACTCTATGACCTTATGAATGAGAAATTATGACACTAAACCAAAAAAAAAATAATTCTATCATACGTGTGAAGTGCGTGTGAAGAGACTAGTTTATATTTAATATTATCAAAATGAGAAAATTTGTTAAGAAATAGAGTGATGTGTTAATGCGTGGTGTAATAGAAGTTTTGCAAAATTAAATGCAATATATATTACATATTTTTTGCTTATAAGTAATAAGGGTACGTTTGGTACATTGAATGAGCATTACAATAGGAATTATAATTTTTTTTACTAGTAATAAAGTGTGTTGTAACGTAATAACTAAACAAGTTTATTAGTTTGGTCGTGAGTTATAACATTAGAATGAAACTTTATATTTATTTTAGGAAATATCTTACTCATACAATTATATCTCTTTAAAAATCATTTTAAAAAAAAAATTAAGAGAGATACGTGTTATTTTTTATAATTTTTTATTTTTATAATTGTTAGATGTATATGGAAAATTTGTTTATTTGGAAATATATTAAAATTTGAAATCATTGCACTTATTAAGGAATAACTAATATAACATTTAAAAGAGGAATAATTATTTTTCATTTTGAAGAATAGCTATTCATAATAAATGATTATTCCTTGTGATAAAAACATAATCAAACTAAAAAATAACTAAACCATTGAAATAATTATTACATTACAACGCTTATTACAGTCTACTAAACATGCCCTAACTGCTTGTGATACGGCATAATTTCTTTTTAACCTTAGAAAAGTCTGAAACCGACATCCCCACTTTCACTCTCTAAATTCAACTTGAAATCCAACTTCTTCATTTGTAAAAAACCGTTTATCCTTTTAGAAATAGAACCCTCTTCAACACTTTCAGAAGCAAATGGTAAGCTGTAAGTTGAGGCAAATGGCCTTTTGTTTCTAATATCTTTACCCTGGCACTGCCACCAAGCTTTCTTTCCATGTAAAACGCAACGAATTTCGGAACAATAAAATCTTTTTTGGATTGGATTATGGTGCAAGGCACTGAAACTTTTGGCAGAACCCATCTTAAGTCGCTTAGAAACACAGTCTTAGCCACGCTAAGTGCAGTCTTTGGTTTCATTCTCCCCAAACTGGATCGAAATTGAGCTATGGCAGTTGTGCTGTTCACACCTACAGCTACTGGAGCAAAGTTTTGAACCCAACTTGGAAAGTTTTGATCTATTTGCGTAAAGATTTTGTTGAGTTGTGAGCGCTCAAAGCCTCCAATATATCCTTCAGCATTGAGGTACCTACACAACTGTCCAAAATTAAAAATAGAGAAAAGAAAGAGAGAAAACATCCTTATTGACAAGGAAAAAGACGATATGGGAATAAAGGGCATGGTTGGCAGGGTGGAAACAAATTAAAGGTGTTTTTTTTTTTTTTAGAAATAATTACAATATATTACTAATTCCACCACCAATAATCAATATAATTTGGGACATAAAGTGAAAAATTTATGTAGAACTTTTTATATGAAAATATTAATTAAACAAAATTATTTAATTGATGATTAATTTAACACATTTGCACCATTTTTTTTCAACATTCTAGGATTTCAATTGGGTTAGGTTTCTATTGGTCTCGTACTTTGGGAGTATTGATAGAAATAAAAAGGAAAAATGTGCTAAAAACACTACAAAATGTTCACAATATGACAATGACTCTCATTGATAAACTTCATCAATCTAATTAATAAATGTTTAAATTACTATTTTTATGATCATTAACATGCCACTTTGTAAGCTTATAATAAAATTTGTGACATCGTTAGCATCAATAATAAATAAATAAAAAAGTACTCAATCATTAAAAAATATATATAATATTATAAAATTTTGAGCCTTTGCTAACGTGGAGGGGGCCTTTTTCCCTAAGGTTTTTTTTTTTTTTTTTGGTGGTGGGGCCTTAGGCCAGCCCTGCCCGCAGCTCAAACTTCTCCCTAAATCCCTCAAACATTTTGTGCATATGAAGATATCAATTCAATTACAAGGTTTTTGACAAAAAAAAAAAAATAGTTTTAAGTGCAATTTTTAAGTTTTTTTTTTTCTTGGTTAAGTAGACTTGTACTTTGCAAGACTTATTTATATTTTAAGTAAACCAAGCAAAAAAAAAAAGAAAAAGAAAAAAAGAACAAGTTATACCAGAACAGAAATTATAGTTTTGAAAATTTTAAATAAAATTTTGAATTTATTTTAATTGTTTCAATAACTAGGAAAGGAGAAAAATGCGGATAAATATTATAGTATCAAAGAAAAATCAATATGAATCTATTGAGAGACCAAAGAATGCCATTGAATTTCATCAAAGAAAAATAAATATGAATCTA
The DNA here is from genome assembly GCA_030445155.1 of Quercus variabilis. NCBI lineage: Eukaryota > Viridiplantae > Streptophyta > Magnoliopsida > Fagales > Fagaceae > Quercus > Quercus variabilis. Next base: position 22,593,792 of record CP129451.1, read on the forward strand.
GTGTGTGTGTGTGTGTGTGAGAGAGAGAGAGAGAGAGAGAGAGAGAGAGAGAGAGAGAGAGAATCAGCCACCTTGGAGAGCCATTTAGTAAGATAAGGTGTTCAAAGAGGTCTGGTCTCTTAGTTGCGGCGATGCATCCAATCATAGCTGACATGGAGTGACCCAAATAAATAGTCTTATTCACATTGAGTTGATCGAGAAGGCACAGCAAGTCTTGGACGTAACCATTGAAATTGGAGTACTTCTTGGGATTGTAAAGGTCAGGATTTACATTTGGAGAGAAAACTAGGTCGAAAACCACAACCTTGAAGTAGCATGCAAGGTAAGGGATCAGATAGTGCCATAGAGTCTGGTCTGCACCAAACCCATGAGCCAGAACTAGGGCTTGAGTGCCATTTCCATAAACATTGACGTTTAGTGCTTCACCAATGTGTCCTCCATAATCACACAGTGTATCCATGTTGGGCTAACTTACTTAGTACTTAGAAGGCTGGCAAAGATATATAGGGTCTGCTTTAATGCATCAAAAAGTAAAAAAAGATATAGATAGGACTGCTTTAAGTATTAAAAAGACTGAGGTAATTATATTATTCACTTGCAATGACTTTTAAGGCTGTGTAGGTGGGTGTTTCTCACACAACTCCTGCAAATCGTTGAACAAGTAATGGTTATTACACAAAGCTAAAAACGTGTTTTAAAAACACGGTTTTAGTTAAATTTGTGAAACAACTTTACAATTATAATTGAAATTGTTGGGTTATGTGGAGTCTTGTTTGTGTTTGAACTGGATTATGATCAGATCCAATATAAAAGTAATACAATTTTTAATGAGAAATTTTCTAAGGCTTAGTCTATGGAGTGGAGATTTGGGTTTGAGCCCATTTCTTAGCTCATTATAAATCCGTTGTGTGAGATATAAATATCGTTACTTCAGATTAAGGTTTGGTATGCTGTTTTAGATATTTAAAAAAAAAAAAAAAAAAAAAAACTGTATTATCGCACTTTGTATAATCTCTTTGTATGTATTTTCTTGTGTCATGTGTGATTTTTCTTTCTATGTTTTGCATCTCATAGATATGAGAATTCGTGTAACTTTTCAACATTAATCATATTTTGAAAACACGATTTCAAAGACTATGTACAACTGTGTGCAACAATAATTCAACATAGTTCAACCATACATTTTTGATGTTTCAGTCCATCCTACTTTTTCTCTCTCACGTTCTATGTTATTAATACTCTTAATTTCAGAGACTGAATACGGCTGTGTGCAACACTAATTCATCATAGTTCAGCCATACATTTTTGATGTTTTAGTCCATCCTCTTTTACTCTAGCCTTCTATGTTATTAATACACTTAATTTGTTTTAGGTTTTCTTGTAAAGCATGTAGGCTACGCAACTAGCTAGTTCAAACGGTATACATACTTTCGTATGTGTACGTTTTCAACACAGTATAGACTAATGCATACGTTTTGTATGTAAGGAGAGAGAAATCATTGTCATGAACCTAACAATTAATGTCCTAGTATGGACAAAAAATGGATGACAATTAACTCATTTTCTTTTGAGAAAGCGGACAAAAGAGACATGCTATAATTAATTTGGATCCAATTTAAAACTTACTTCCAACTGCCTTGATAGACACTGTGTACTGATACTTCGCCTTATGGTGTTAATTATCCAAGAATATGAATTTATAGTTCAAGTTTAAAAAGAGGAAAAAAAAAAAAATATAATCTTGGGGAAAAGAACTTTCTCATTTTATGTTGAAATAGTTCACAATTTCTTCTTTTATCTTTGAAATCAACTAATTTCTTTCTCTATATTTGAAAAATGAGCAAATATCTCAATACTTTCTCAATTAAATTCAACGGAATTTTTTGAAGAAATTTTTAGTTGTACACTAGCCAAAATAGGTAAATGCCCTTTTCGTGCAAAAAAAGTGGCGTTTTGCCCAATTTTTCAAATTAATTAGGGAAATGCCCCTCTTTTATAACTCAATTTTCTAAAAATTGAGTTTAAAAAAAAAAAAATTCCTAGAGCCCTATAGTGGTGTTTTAAGGAGTCTATATTGATGTTTTAAAAACATATAGTGGCGTTTTGGAACTCGAGCTCCATGAACTTGAGTTATAGGCAATTTTTTTTAACCTATAATTCGAGTTCGTAGAGCTTAAGTTCCAAAATGTCATTATAGGCTCCTTAAAAATGTCACTATAGAGCTTAACTCGATTTTAAGAAAATTAAGTTTCAAAACAAGTAGTTTGGAAAATGGGACAAAATGCTGGATTGTTTACGTGAAAAGGGCATTTGCCCATTTTGACCGTCGCACACTACAAAAGAAGACAAAAAAGTTAAGGATTGCATTGTTATTATTTTGGATTGAATTTTTAATCATTGTAACTACATTGGATTTAACTGAAAAAGTGATGGAATATGGATATTTGCTCATTTTCTAAACATAGAGAGGGGAAATTGATTTATTTAATAAAATGAGAGGGAAATTTTGAAGTACCCTAAACATAAAGGGGAGAAAGTACTCTTTTCCCTATATTATTTGAAGCGATATTTATACTCGCATCCTGATTTTTCAACTAAAACAAATACGTTGTTATGAAGTAAAAGAAAAAAAAAATCCTTTAATTTCATCATTTTTCCCTTTTAGTTTTTCTTTATATGTCTACTTAATTACTCCAGCTTGCTACTAGTTCTCCATTAGATTGTTGAGTGTGTAATTCATTAAAAATAGAAGATTTTTGAATACTAAACGAACCTATGGAAGAAACTCAAAAAAAAAAAAAAAAAAAATTAGAACTTATGGAACAACCGTCAATAAATACAAATCAATAACCATGTTCTGTCTCTATTACTGGCTTCTACAGCAAAGCCTCTTTCTCTTTCAACAATTTAATGTGATACTTGAAAGACACAGGTGCGGCTTGCGTCCAGTGGTGACTGCCATTGGACCCGTTGGATTGTAGACATGTGTCCACTTTTAGACACGTGTCTGTATCCTGATGTGTCCAGTGGCAACTGCCACTGGACACAAGCCCTACCCGCAAGACACATTGCCAAAAGATGAAATAGACAACAGGAAATGCAAAGTGCCTCACGTTAATACAGTTGGGTTTCATAGGCATAAATAAAAGGATAATGAATGCAACCCAACAAACTTGCCGTCCCTGAGTTTATTATTGTCAGCTTTTTGAATTGATTGATATGCTGTCATTTAGAGAGAGCCTTGTTAGCTTTTAGAATTGAATGGTGCTGTAAAGATAAAGGCTGCTTCTTCATCCTCCACTAAACCATTACCAACATTTAATTTATTAGATATGTGAGAAGTTAGGGTTAAGGGTTTGGTTTGTGTGGTAAATGGGAGACTGACATGATATGTGTTAAAAAATGATCATTTGTAAATATCGTATTGTGAACGGAAGTTTTATGTAAAAGTTAATTAGATTTCAAGATGGTGTGTGTGGTAGATGAAACACGAACACACAACACGTGTTCAAAACTGATCACATGTAAATATCATCTCATGAACAAAATTTTTATCCAAAAGTTAATTAAGTTTTAAAACAGTGTCTGACAAATTAAACAATTAGGTTAATTCTCATAGAAGCTGAACCACAAATAAAATTAATTCAAATCTGAACTATTTTTGTTTTATATCTAATTTGTATAAATGTTTCTTTTTCTTTTAGTTGATAATTTGAATGAAGACATTTAGGAGATGCAAATCAATTGAGTTAGAGCAAATTTTAGTTAATAAAGAAGTTGTTTATACTAAGTCAAATAATTATAAGGTTGTGTAAATCTTTTTTTTTTTTTTTTTTTGCTAAAAGGTTATTGCTGATATTTGTTGGTAATAGTAAGTGTCAAAAATATTTAGTAGGGAAACTTTTCTAAAATCTTTTAAAAGCAAATATAAAAACTAATTTTTTAGTAGAAATAAGTGTCTGAATTTAATCAAAGTTAAAACTAATTTCTCATGCACTTGAACCAACCAAGAATTCACACAACTTAATTTTGGGGCATGTAATATCTGAAATAGGAGGTTAAAAACTATTTTTTTAACACAAATATGTCTAATCCAATTTTGAACTGGCTTTTTGAGCTAAAATGTTAGATTGTATAAATAATAAAAACCAATTGTGTTACTCTTTTTACCATAATTTTGGAATATGCCAAATCCCCTTTATATTTTGTGATTCCAGATTCTAGCATAGTTGGTTTCTACTTTTAACCATCAACTTGTAATCCCAAAGAGTGTCATTCTTGCATCTACAACACTGGGCTCATGGGCAAGATATATGCCCATATACGCATGTTCAGGTTGTATTATTACACGCACACAATTATTACTTTTAATTGATTGACTTTGATTCAAATAGTGCTTGGCATAACTTTCTGTTAATTACACCACTGATTCACTATAAATTCTTTTTGATAAAGGGCAGGAGATAAAGCCCAAACCTCATCAGCTAATCAATATCTACATGACTCAATAATTTCAGGTAGGATGCATTTCATGAATCATGCTATCAACTAAAAAGACTTCCAAGAACCTGCATTTAGTTCTCAAACATTAAAGCAAGTAATCTTGTCCACCCCATGAGGTTGAATTATCTCATGCGATGCTCATTGATTATAAAAAGCAAATTGCAAAAACTAAAACCAGAAACTTCCGCACAATCTTTGTAGAAAGCTGTAGAGCTTGCTTTCACATTGTCATTCTTCCATGGTATTCTCAAACAATAATGAAGCATCCAAGCAACTAATAAAAGAAGAATACAATTCTAGATAAATACGTCTTGGATTCGGGATATTTGAACATGGACCACCACTTAAAAGAAAGCCTGCCTCAATTTTTGCCGTTTATTCACAATCAATTAAGCCAAAATACAATCAATTTTTGCGGTCTATTCACATGGTCTGAATTACAAACAATAGAAGATTACAAAAACAAGGTAGTAATTACATAAATGCAGCAAGGAAGCCTAAACGATATTTATTTCCTGTACACCATTACCCACCATTTAGATGAACGAAAAAATATATATATTGTAAATTTGAGCCGTTGATCATTCCTGACATTTAACAGTTGTCACTTTGCAACTGGATAAATATTTTGTGTAACAGTTTTGAAGACCTATGGTTGGAATTCATTTGCCCAAGCAAAAAGAGGACAAGTGAAGATGCCAGCATTAACATTTGGTATGCAAATGATCTACAACTGATGCTTGAAAATCCATCTCATGATTTACCAATTGAAGAAAAGAAGAGAAGTTACATTCAATTCAAGGCATAATGAACTCGTTCAAGGAGTTGCACCACCTGATTGACTGGGATAGGTGAAGGTAAATTTGGTTTCAAGCTTGATTTTACTGTGTCAGGTGAACCAAGAGGTAACAACAATATGGCCTCTTGCTGCTTACTTGTAAGCTCCAGGAACTGAGTCAGCATGTCACCATCCAGTATTTTAGGAACCCCAACCTGTCAGTCAAAATGAAGAAGTGCAACAAAAATAAAATAAAATTAAACAGGTGGTTGCCTAGGAAGGCCCGTCAACTAACATACCCCCACTACCATTTTACCACATCTTACAAACTGCAAAAAAAAGCTTAGCCTAAAAGCTGGGTGCCACATAGAAGAAACCATGATTGGAATCAACAGAAAATTGACAATATATCATTGACCAGAACATCTCCTGCCCAGGAACAGGCAAAAGATAGGGAAGAGAGGAGAAGGGGGGTGGGAGAAAAAGGAGGGAATGAGTGGCTATACTGACAAGGTACAACCAGATGGTTCTCAAATTATTATCCATACCATTACAAAAGTTTTAGGGGGTGCTTGGCAAACTAATGAACTCTGTTTAATTTTTTATATAAGTTTGAACCAAAAATAAAATAAAATAAATCAATTCAAAATTAAATTGACCTAAACCAGTTAATTGTTCTTAGCTAGCGAGGTTCTATGACTTGCCAAAGACCCCCTTAGAATGCAATAATGGGACCATTAACATTCATCAAGATCCAATTGGAAAATAAAAGTTTCCGCATAAATATAAAAACTAAATATTTCGTGCAGTCAAAATTTATGCATGGTCCCTTAGGTTCCTTAATTGAATTCAACCAAATAGTTGTATTGACAGTGCACTAAACTCAACCATGTGGTCCATTAGTCAATGCAATCACATAGTTAAATTTAATTGGGGAACCTAAAGTTCAACCACTAAGGAGTTGAACCTAAGTTTTATCCATTTTATGCAGAGTGCTTGTCTTTACAGTTACAAAACCAATAAAGAAAATCAATTTCAACTTTTCTTACCGGATTTTCACGGCTACGGAAATCATCATGATCATTTCCTAAAACAGGAGAAGTCAGTGGATGAACCACAAGTCTAGCTTGGACAGCTTCTAAGAGCTCATGTTCCTCCCTACATAAACATGACATTTGAAAAGATGAAATTGGATCCAGGCTTCACAACCAAACATAAAAGGGATTCAAGAGCAGTATCTTTTTTTTTGCCCCCTGATATGTAAGTGCAGTATCAAAATGTTAACCACGCTCCAAAGCAAAGATAGTAATAAATTAATCATAATATAACTATTTGATTGCAGGAGGTTTTTTTTTGTGGGGGGAGGGGGATGTCAATTACAGCCGTGCTTCCTGATTGACTAAAACATTCAACATTAAATTTTAGGATCATATGCAAGTCTGCACTGCTTTTTCTTTTGTAGTGAAACTGAGATGTGTCATATCAAATATTTGCAACACGGGTCTTGCAATAATTTGGACTGGAATAGGGGAAATGAGCAAACGCTAAATGGGCATCGCATGAAAAATTTCATGAGGCAGTTGATCAATTTTCCAAATGTTGGAATCCCATACCAGTGCCACAGCCTAGGAAGCACAGTGCGAGTGCGGTGCGTGGAGTGCAGTAGAATACGTTTATTAATAAATTATTAAATATATTTTTATTTTCTATATATTGCTAAGCATATTTTTTCATAAAATGGTAAACATATACCAATTTAAGAGCAATAGTAGATAATAAAGTGAATACTGAATACATAACCATTCCATGATTTTCAGAAATTAGAATACAAGATTGAAAGTTTGAAACTAAAACTAAATAAAAGATAAGTGTTCAAGATAATCAAATAGAATGAGAGTTAGAGAGAGTTTAGGGTTTTTCTTTAAACTAGGATATCAAAACAGTGTGTTTTGACAAAATTTTTTACTTTTTTTTTTTAACACTTATTTTGGCCCATATCAGACCAATTTGCGGCCTGTTTCGGACTGTATTGGGCCAAATCGGAAAACGAAGAAAAAAAAATCAGTCACAAATGAGCGTGCATCCATGTCCACGGCCACACAGCACGTCCATGCATATCGGACTCGGGTGTGCCGACCTAATCAGTGCACCCGTGCTTTCCAGGTCCCAACAGAATTGCGTCTCCCTTAAGGCATTTCAGGGGAGATAGAAGAGTAAACTGTATTATTATTTTTTTTTTTGATAAGTGAAGAGTAAACTGTATTATGGTATGCAACTTTAAATCAGCACCTTAGAATTTTTCTGACTTAAAATGCATCCTTCAGTTGCTATTTGGACAGGCAAGGAGAGATTAAATCAAATGTGCACAAGATCTCTTAATTGATAGTCACGGCATGACCAAGGAGGACCATATCTGACTGATACATAATGCTTCAAACCCAAAGTTGAGTGATCATATTTGGAATAAGCCTAATGACTATTGCAGTCAGGGTGATTCTATATCTTTTAATGACCCACTCTTCCAAAGAAATGGTCAAAAGGGGGTAATTTTTATATTGTTAAGGGAGTTTTCTATCAAAGAGCCTACAAGGGGCCCTTCAAAATTGCATCTTTATTATTGGATCCCAAACCTCTATTGGTAAGGTGCAGGGCGGCTATTCCTCTGCATCTATCTTCATTAAAAGTCATTTATGTAAAATAAAGAAATATTAAAGGACTGCATGCCTTCACCATAAATGTGCACCCAATATCCATATACTAAGAAAAGAAGAAAGACACTATATTTGTTGAAAAAAGCATACCTTGATATAGGAATAAATATTATAATGCTTCCTAATAGTGTACTGGCAATGATAGTGTTTTGTGCCAGGTCAATAGCATTCAGCACATCATCAGCTGGAAGTTTATATGAATATGATCCCTATAACAAAAACATTAACAAACATTAACAATAGCATGATGGGAACTACCAAAAATTTAATGCATACAAAATGACTGCTTTAAAATCCTTTTTTTTTAATTGGTAGGTTACAAATGCATCCAATGGGTCTTCAACCCACAACCTCACTCTCCACATATAGAATGTATAAGGGGACAAGGCGCTAGTTATAGCTCATTGGCTTGCTTTACAATCATGTATAGAAGATGCATTAGATCCGAAACCAGCTCCAGAAGTTATATATAGCATATCACATATCAATAAACCTATCAAGAAGAGAATATATAAGGGACAAAGTTGTTATTTAATTTTAACGTTTAGAAGTTATTATTTATAATTTGATTGGAAATCTTTCCCTTAATTATTGGTTTTTTTTTTTTTTTTTTTTGGGGGGGGGGGGGGGGGGGGGGGCGGCGCAGGGGCGTTGGCCCTGGGGATTGAAATAGATTATCTGAATTGTACCCAAAAAATAAATAAGAAAATCCGGAAGATCTGCAAATGAATGATTACTTGTGATATTATTCGACATTAAATCCAATCCAACCCAACCCAACTTAAAATTGGAGCAAAGATTGCCATTTACATTCTAAGCCCCACATAATTAATCATAGATAAGATTCTAGTAGATTTCTGACACTGGAAATCAATATTGAACAGATGATGGACAGCACTGAAAGCAACATGCAAGTGTTCGTATGACAAAGCAGGTTGCTTAAAACTAAATTGGATGAAAACTTTATTCTTCTTTAGGGGGCCATCAGATGCTGCTGTATACTACATTTATTTGACCTAACCCCCTAATTCATGTAAAGCCTTCAGGATGACACCAAAATTTAGTAATTCGTTTTGGGCTCTATAAGACTCTTTTTCCACAAACTGAAAATTGAAAATCGTTTTAGGCTCTTTAATCCCATCTTTGCATAATAACCAAAAAGAAATCACATGTATAGATTTACATGATAAATCTTTTGCTTATAATGTACGCCATTTAACCGAATAAAAGAACCATTTTATACTTTGAAATTTCAAAGATAGTGTGGCACAAAAATACCATAAACATATGAATTTACATGATAATTGTTTCCTTATAATGTATGTCATTTAATCGAATAAAAGAACCCATGTTATGCTTCAAAATTTCAAAGATGGTGAGGAAAGTACCCTTGCCAATTCCAGGTAGGTCACTAATCATACCCTCTACTTTCAAAATTCTATAGAACTGACAAATTACTGTAGATCACTAAATGATTTTACATGGAAGCTCAAGGGAATACCTTCCTGATGCTCATGGCTATCTCACCCATATAATAGGCAGAGCTAACTGTTAAGTTGCATTCTGGGCTTGCATTATCTGGGACATGGAGCAATAACAATTTTAAAAATTAGCAGTCTCATTTTTCAAGCGACATCACAAAAGAAAAAACAGGATAAGTAAACCAATAGCATAACAATTATGAATATTTCAAGAAAAAGTATTCACTTGTTTTTCATTCCCATTTACTTATGAATCAGTGGCTATGGTATAACTTCCAAGATTCCTCTCAATTTGAAATTCAACATAGAAATTAATATGTTCCATTTTGTTAGGTTAGCCATAAGCAGTGTATCATCAACAATTTCCACAAAGGTGGTAAGATGATATCTTGAGAAGTTACTGATCGGGAACCCTTGAGACAAATAGACATACCATAAATTGCATACAAATTACTTCTCAATACAGTTTCTTTTAGACTCATGAAAATCTGGTAATACACACTTCCAAGAAGACCAGCACATCATGAAACAATGGCCGTACTAACATTCCACAACCAGAGGAAGCAAATACTTATGGCCATATTGCAAGCTATAGATGAATATGAGTTAATGGTGCAGTTACTTTTTCTATTGAGCTATGTAGAAAAAAATTACTAACTTCAATTTGCAATTTTTTCCTACAAGTCACTAAGTGATTGCTTACTTTCTTTCTTTTTCTTTTTTAATAATAATTATTATGTAATTTCATTAAAACTGGAACTATGTACACAGGAAGCATACAAGCAAAATAGAGAAAAACAAGAAGCTAAGATATATACACACACACAGAGACAGGCCAAGACTCATCTTACTAAAGCCAACTTATCTACAAAATCTAGAAAACTTGTAGAAAAAGTAAAAAAGGTGAGAAACCACTCAGAGTCTTCAAAAATGTGAACTTAAGGGGCTGTTTGGATCACTTTTTTTAATCACTCAATTTCCGTCACTCATTACTTATCACTTATCACTCATCACTTTAAAATACCACACCCATTTGGCACCATCACTCACTTTCCATCACTCAATATTTTTCACACTGTTTGTGGGTCCCATACCTGTCACTCGGTGCAACTTTTTTTTTCCCCCCAGTACCCAAATCACCCGAACCCAATGAAAAAAAAAAAAAAAGAAACCCAGATCAACGAACCCAGTGAAAGAAGAAGAAGGGGAAAAAAAAAGAAGTTGAAACCCAGAAACCCGAACCCAGTGAAAGAAGAAAGGAAAAAAAAAAAAAAAAAAAAAAAGTAACCCAGAAACCCGAACCTAGTGAAAGAAGAAGGAAAAAAGAAAAGAAAAGAGGAAGAACTGAAGAAGACAAGCTGATTAGAAGAAAGGAAAAAAAAAAAAAAGGTAGATTGGTCAAAAGGTGTGGCTGAGTTATAACTAGTAGGTCCCCCATGTATGTTTAATTACAAAAATGTTATTGAGTTATGAGTTATGGAAACTCAAAAATCAGAGAATTGAGTGATGGAAACAAAAAGTTGGAAACAGAGTTATGGTGCTCCCAAACGGACTTCTCGCTATGGGTCCCACCATTTTTAAATTATGAGTTCTGGAAACAGAGTTATGAGTTATGGAAATTGATGATCCAAACAGCCCCTAAGATTTGGCACAAAAATTTCCTTTCTTTCAAATGTTCAACGGTTCCTCTCTTTCCAAATGCACCACATGAGACATGTTGGGGCAACACCCCACGCTGCCCCACAGTGCCTCTCCAAATCTCCAACATGCCAAGAACAGAATTGGGCATCACCCAATTGAAACCATGTAAAATAAAAAACTCCACACATCTCTAGCAATGAGGCAATGTAGGAGATAATTCACTAAATAATCTGACATGAATGGCTCTTTAACTATTGCAAATCTGAAAGAGAAGATCACTAAAGTGCCAATAGCTTTGTAGCTTAATTGGCACTTTCCATTACACAAAGTGCTTGGAGGTCTAAAGGGAAAAGGGTTTGGGCTACAGGATTAGCAACATATTATAACTATTTCTAGATCACTAACGCAGCAGCGAAGAGGGTGGAAGAGAAGGCAGAGGAGATCAAATTTGATTTTAAGCTCAAAGGCTTTGATGAGTCCCCACACTTGGTGGCTGCTTAACCAGCTGCTACTGCCACCCTCAATTGAGCCATTGGGTCCCAACTTGGCTCAACCACTGCCGATCACCTGCAAAAAAGAGCTACCTGGTCTTCTTGCCCACTGCCCAGAGAGAGAGAGAGGAGAGATTGGGAACAGAAAGAAAGAGGAGAGAGAGGGTAAGACAAATGAGGCTTGTTTTCCTTGGCTTGTTTCCAAAGATAACAAATGCAGGAAAACACAAAAACAAAACAAAAAAAATGGAAAAACGTTGTCTGCCCAAACAAACGGAGCGGAAAAATAATTCAGGGGGTTTCATGACCAAACAATCATGTGTTTCAATAATTCAGGTGATTAAGTGTAATTGAGATGATAGTTTAGGGTGGTGTATAATTTTTCCTAATAATTACTCTAGTTTTTGAAATACAATTTGAAAGTATCATTTACATAAGTACTGTATGTCCCTTTATTTATTTATTTATGATAAGAATGTCCGTTTATTTATTTCTTAGTAAGTTACAGATGCATATAATGGGACTTAACCCAAAGACCTCAACCTTTATTTTCCTCTTAGAATAGGAGGAAATGTCATTTGAGCAAGAACTCATTGGCCCATATGTCCCTACGTTTTTTTTTTTTTTTAAAGTCATGGAAACATATTCTAATGTTATTATTAATAAATGAATGTACGAAAGCTAATTTTATTCTCTAAGGTACAAGTCAAAAAGTCATTTCTAAGTGCGATAGTGGTGCTCTTTCGTTTCCAAAAGTAAAAGTTGGACTTCTACAACCTTGAATGAATTAGTGTTTAGAGAAGAGTCATGAAAACAGGACATCAGATAGTAATTACCTAGAATACATGGGTGTATAAAACAAAAAATTTTGTAATGGCACATATGTTTTAACCTAATACTTACTTTCTAAATGATCTGAACATGAGAGAACCGCAATGCTCCCCTTACGATCTGAAACAACAGCCGTGTCAACATCCATAAGAATACAGTCAGCAACTAATCTTTGTGATGGGTCACAGTAAAGTTGCTCCAGTTTTTTGGAATCCTAACATATAAGAAAGCAAAGGAAGTAAGTTTCAGGGCCAATTACACAATCAACAGGCCATTACATTTAATTTCAAGAATCAAAACCATATAGTCAGTCTATTATCCTAAAACTACAAGTAACGAGGAGATATAAGTACACATTACAAGAACAACCCATGTTTATTTTGCAAAAAGGCTAACTGGGGTCAAAACCAAATTACAGAGAATACACTACCTTCACCACTTACCTCATGGTAAGAATAGAAAAGAATACCATCACGGCAATCACCAACAGCAATTCTAGTAAAATATGAAGTCAAAGACATTATCATAAAGCGTGTCCTTCCTCCAGCAAACCTTCTCATCCTTTGAGGATTGTCACTTGCAAAGCCACATACGTAAAACTGAGATAAAAGATCAACATATTAACCAGCGAAGGGCATATACATAGAAAATTCACTGTAGCATCATAAAAGCATGCATAGCTTTTGATACTTGAAAACCAATCACAAAAGAAAGAAAGAAAGAAAGAAAAGAACTTAGCAACTTACATAATTACCAGCAGATGCCAAGAAGTAACGATCAAGATAAGTACATATTGCGCAGACCATTCCAGGCAATGTGGTTGAATAAGCTAATCGCAATTGCCATGACTCAGTCTCTTCAAGTTTGACTCCATCACAGCTAGTATCATCTGGGCTGCTACAGAGACTACTGCTTGATAGCTGTTCTGTGGCATATCCAACAATTTCACGAAATGGTGAAGTTCGTTGAGAAGTTGACCCTGCCTTTGAACAGAATGTTATGGATCCACTATCTGAATTTTGCACATGTTCTAGACAGAGGACAATAAGACGGCCTTTGGAACTGTTTAAGAAAAATTCAGTTAAATATAACGTGCACGGAACTAAAGATATGACATAAGAAGCACGTTTCCAATCAACATATACATATTACCAGGAAGCCCAGTTAGATAAAAACATTAATTTTTAACACCCATCACTATGATTTACAAATAAGCCATTAAGCACTCTAGCAAAGGAGAAAACATTAGCAGTTCCATATTAAAGAAACAGAAATCTCAATCAATTAAAATTGTGACAGAATGGGACCAAAATGGGCATGGGACAGATGAATACCTCTCAGCTTCACCATTGGGCATTATGGCTGGACCAGAAGACAGACTAGTACCGACCACCAGGACCTGTTCATTTCCAACCCTCACTAATTCCATGGATTTGGCTGTTTCTCTAGGTTCAAGTTTAAAAGATGATAGCACTAAACCACTCAAAGGATCTACACAACATATATCGGATGAACACACATCATTGCTCAATTGAGTTCTCATTACAAGCAATAGCCTGCTTTCACTATGATATAGGACCTTTCGTGGGGTGCCCCCAAGATGAAATTTCTGCACGTTAAGCCTCTTACTGTGCACCATCTCCACCTAGAGGGACAAAATCAAGATCATAAATGTTAGTGCACCATGCAGACTAGTAGCAACATGTCCAAATCTGAGAGAAAAGCATTGTTAACAACTTGATTCAAACATATTCAAAAGAAATAAAGGGGGAGAGAGTGGGGAGGAAAGGAAGAAGAGACGAAAAGATAGAAAGATATAACCTTATTTAAATTTCCTTTTTTATTTTTCAATATAAAATTGGACATGGAACTTATGGAGGCAGCCCTTGACAATAAATTAATACGTATCCCTTTCACTTATTAGCACAAAACCCAGCTCAAATTTACAACTTAATTCCAATAATCCTATGAAACCCAAAGATTATTACAGATCCATTTGGAAAATCTATTAATGTAAGTAATGAATTGCAAAACCCAGGTTGAATTCATATTTCCAACATTCCTACGGAAGCAGCAAGACTCAAAATTCAACCAATACCAACTTTAAATTATAATACACTTTTAAACATCACTTGATGGACAAAAATAACCAGATATCCATAAGAAAATTTATAATAATAATAAACATATCAATTTGAAAATTTATAAATAAAAGTTTCTAAGTAAAAGTTGTAATTGAAGACATAAGTTTCAACAAGCTGGAAAAGAATAGTCTTAAAATTGAAAGCCAATTTTTCACAAAGTATGACTCTAAAGAAGAGAGTTCTCACCAGATGTAAACTGTTCTCCGCAACGAATAAGATTCCTTTAGGACATTCAATAGAACATACAGGGGTCACATGTGTCGACGGTTGAAATGAGATAGATGTATAAGAGAGGCCGTGTCTTGCAGTATGCAACAACCAAGGTCTGTCACTAAGAGCAATTAAATCTGCATCAAGTGAATCACTCAGGGGAACCAAGAATACAGGTGTAATGCCAATGCGACGAATGGCAATCAATTGAAGATTTATTGGAAGGTCATTTGTCTTCTCAAATATATTTGCTTCACTAAACTGTGGGCTAAAAGAAGCTGGCACTCTAATACCTGTTAAAGCAGTACCTATATTTACTAAAGAACTAATAGATTGTAATCTAGGAAATTCTGATGAAGACATTTTGGAGGGATCAGGCCATTCAAATCGAAGCAGCATTCCATTCCTCAAACCAGATAGTATATAAAGCCTATCAACCAGTATGAGCCTTACATCTTGAGGAATGCAGCCACTTATAGCAGTTCCTATGGTATTTGTTAATGAAATCATCCCTGAAGCAAGAACTCTTAGACCTTTATCAGGTATAAAGGACAATATTTCCACTGAAGGCCTATGCGTCCCAATAATAAAGGTTCTACCGCCGTCGATTCCCAATGGAAAGGCACTATTATTTACCATAGGGATGAAAGAACTTGGTTGTTTTTGCTCAAAAGGTTTTTGAGGTACAGAAATGCATGATATTTCATTTTGCAATCTCAAACGCTGCATTTCATATATTTCATAATGATAAGCTGATAGCGATCTGACCCCAAGTACCAATAAAAAACATGGATTAGAGGTGGAAACAACTATCATATTATGTCCAACTGCCCCCAAACTAATACTTGTATTATCTGGAAACCAAGATGTGCAAACCGGAGAGGACAAAGGGATACCATCAAAATGAGCAACATTGGTGGGTAAACAAAGCCTAACTGCATTTTGGTGAATCTGGACAAGCAAACCATCACTTACAAGGCCACATGCCAAAGTACAGACATCAGGCTGGAAACCAACTAATTCAGTCACATCAGAAAAACTTAATCCAACCGATAGTACCCGGGTCTCCTCAACAAATGATAGCACAAGGAAGGAATGATAAGGATCATTTACTTTCATTCGAACTGTCCAAGTACCAGTTATGCCTTGATAAATAGGAGCAGTCCTCAATAGTTTTTCTACATTAATACCACTACGTATAATCCTTAACGATCCCTCTGGTGCTAATCCACAGCAAGCAAACATTTGATCATGTTTCTCATCATGGGAATCCACAACTGACATATCTAATATTGGTGCAATGTTTTGAATAGGACTTGTGTAATGCAGTCTTCCATTTGACAGTGTCAGGACCATCCCATCCCCCATCTCCACAAGCGCAGCCAGATATCCACCTTGAACCCACAAAAGTGCCTTACATGATAGACCTTTATAGAGACATTCTGATAGATTAACTTTGAGACCATCAGAATCAAAAAATATTTCAATCATGAAAAGTTCTCCAGTATCTATACAGAAAATCATCCTTGGATTTTTATGATTTTCAGGTTCCCAACTCCATGAGCACACATGTTTGCAGGTTGAAGTCACATTGCTATTGTCACCATCTATACACATAGGATCATAATCCCTCAACTCAAGCAAAGCACAAGCAGCAACATTAAATAAACCTTCATCATCAACATCATGTACTCTACATGATTCTTCAACAAAAGCATGCTCATCCACTGCATTAGGTAAAAAATTTAAGCTTGTTCGATAGACACAAGAAGGATTGTGAGCATCTCTAAGATCCATTAAGAGAGCATCACCAACCCTGAACAAAAAGGCATATCCACGAGAGTGAGGAACTTCAACAATATCATGTGCTAGGGGTCCTGCTTCTTCAAACTGAGAAATAACATGTATAGCAGATTCTCTAATATTCCACCCCAACAACAGCAGTACATTCGAGACTGCTCCCCGCCTGCAGTTCCAAATTTTTAGTTCGTAATTAGATTTAACTTAGCACAACATTGTTAGAATAGAAATAGAGAATAATTTCATCCTACAGCCACATAAACAATGAAAAACAAGACCTCATTCCCCTATGAATACAAACTCAATTGCCATACCTAAGTAGAAGAATGGCTAGTACAGGATTATGCTCCTTACTCAGTTGACTGGAATCTTGTGTAATAAAGCACATGCTCCATATAGTGCCACGTATACTGTTTTTATGGACGCTTTTGGCAATACTTGCATCCCCTTCATTCTCAGGAGGATAAATCAGTTTCTGAATTTTGTCAGACAAGAGAACATCTAAGTAACTCCGCGTGAAATTTTCATGTCAACAGAATAAATAAGTCAATTAAACAAAATGTTCCCTCCACTCCCAAATTATAGTGTCCAAATTTCCTTTTTGGTATGTCCTAGAACTCATCCCTTTGTCAAAAAGTACACACACACACACACGTATATATATTCTACAATGCATGTTGCATCACATCTACCATACATAATGTTATATACCAAATCCCAAGTGTAGCTAAATCAGCTGGGAGTACAACTTATGTAGTGGACTTCCCTTCCCTCTCTCTTTTGGACCAAAAGCTCAATTATCAATTAAAACAATCTGATATACCTTTTGACTTTTCAATGAAAAATTTAGGTAATATTAAAAAGTTCATAATCTTAAGTAGGTGGGAAAGCAGCTAATGTTAGTTCCAAAATAAATCGACGACAATTATTTAAGGACAAGGGAGTAATTTCATATGGTTTTCTTTTATCCATATGGAAAAACAAATCACTATCTATAACAGGAGCAAGTCAAAATATTTTTAACCTCATTAATAATTTCGCTGCCATCAGTCGTTGAAACAGAAAACAAAGCCAAGCGATCTTGATATGCACTAGCAGCAATGAAACAGCCACTGTAAAAAGAAAATCATAAAAGTTAGAACTCAAGAAAATCTTTATAAACTCCATATACTTTTCCTTCCAATACTTGAGGGATGAGAAAAGAAAATACAAACAAACATATTAACAAGGAAGTTTGAGTTCTAATTCCATGCCAACAATTGGTTTCCTACCCAATATCAGTTGATTAAACAACGTTTAAACAAAAAGCATGTGCCCAACTGTCCATATATTGACCCTATAAAAAGTAAGACTCTTTTTCTTTATTTTTCCCCACTTTTTCGATAAGAAGAACATCACCAACAGCAATAACAACAACAAAGCCTCAATCCCAAATTTCGGGTTGGCTATGGATCCTCAATAGATTAGTCAAGGTCAGTTACATGCATCCTTTTCCTCCATTCAATTCTACCCGAAATCATAGTTTCTATCACTTCATCAATTGACATGTCATTTTTTACTAGTTCTACTAATGTTATTTTTTGACTTACTCTACCATTTTTCGATCCTTCAACTTGAATTAACTTACTCTTTTTTACCAGTGCATTAGTCACTCTCCTTTGAACATGACCAAACCATCTCAAGCGACACTCCCTCATCTTTTCATCAACAGAGTTCACCCTATCTTTAAACGGATTTCATGATTTCAAATCCTATATTTCTATGTATTTCCACTAATCAATCTTTTATTTATTTTTTTATTTTTTTATGACATAGGAAAACTTCACTCAGATTAGCTGCACGCCGCAGAGCATTCTGTACAACAATCCTCACGGTTAATCAAACTCTTACGAGCAACTGACCCCACTCGTCAGAACCAGTTATCGAGTAATCCAGGGACTTTTCACCCCTGACAAGCTAGGCAGTTTATCCTCATGCCTAGGAGGCATTTCCACTAATCAATCTTAACATTCTCATTTTATCTAAACTCATTTCATGAACATATTGCTTCTTAACATCCCAACATCAAGTAACATAAAACATAGCCGGTCTTATAACAGTCTATAAAATTTTCCCTTTAACTTAATATGTATTCTACGATCACACACTACTCCTAATGCACTTCTCCACTTCATACACCAATCTCTTATCCAATGATTCCCATATTCTTCAATCTCTTTATCTTTGAGATTTATTGGTCCAAGATATCGGAAGTTCTATCTCTCTCTAGTATCTCTTGACCATCAAGTCTTACCACCCCTTCATCTTTGTTTCTACTTTTACTTCTTACATTCCATGTTCTCTGTTTTAGCCCTACTTAATTGAAAGCCTTTAGATTCTAGAGTGTCTTGCCAAATTTCTAAATTGGCATTAACTCCACTTCACACCAGCTCCTCAAATCTTCTCTGTGTACCATCGGTCCATTGCTTAAAAAATAAAATAAAAAATAAACTATTTCAATGCCTTTATGTATTTGACATAAGCAGTTACTCACAATACTTTTTATCACCCAAAACCATGCATGCACATGTGTTTGGCCACTTTCACAGAGATTGCCCAATTAATTAAAAGACCAACGCCACAAAATTTAGTTCACATAGATAGTACCCAAATGGAATGTTAGAGTAGTACTACCAATTTCTCATATTGCGCATTAGCATTACAATCAATTCCAACAAACGGGGAAAAAAAAAATTTAACTTTTAAGGAAAACATGAGAAAACAAAGTGCACAGGCTTAAGCAATCAGCCACAAAAGTGGCTTACCTGGAATCAACAGATAGCATTCTTCCAGGCTGATGCCTTGAGTTTCCAGGATTAGAAAGTTGAACATGTGTCACTGGGAAAAACCTATGTCAACAATCAATATACAGTAAGAAAGCTTAGAATGTAGTAACCTAGCCTAAAAAATCAAACAAAGAGGTAACAAAGCACTTCCTTACATTCACAAGGAAGTGAGCAAGAAAATAGAAAAACCTGTGCATTTCATTGCAAAATGTGAGAAATGAGAGCTTCCCCGAATCAGAAATAACAATCAAAAGGTCTTTACCCCGCATCTACAAAAGAGAAGAATAAAAGATGGTATTCAGACCCTAGAGAAATACTTTCAATCACCCAAACTTAATGCGTTTAATATATTTAATTCTCTCTTCAAAAAGGGAAAAAAAGAATCGACTGTAGCATATATGTCGTATAACAAGTTCAACACAAGGGGATTAAGCAACATACCTGTGGGCTTTGTGCTGCACCAAACTTCTCGTTCCAGGGTAGGATGGCAATATCTTTAATCGTGCCAAATACAGGCTGCTCACATACAGATTGTACAATTCCATCTTCAGCAATTATTACCAACTCTATGGAGGTCTCCTGAACAAAACGCCATCAACTAATCAGTGTCGGATTAAGCTAGTAACACGAATATGATAAAGGTTTCCACTACCATAAAACAAAATTAAATGCATTAACCAACTACCCAAAAATTCATTCAGACAAAGCAGATCAGAGACTGATCCCAAATCTCAGCTTAGAGGTTTTTTTTTTTTTTTTTTTTTTTTTTTTTTTTTTTTTTTTTTTTTTCAATCCTCTCATTTCACACCATGTTAGTATGCTTATTTATTGTTTAGCTGATTACTTAATATAAAAAAAAAAAAGAAACCATAAAAACTTTTACATATTCAGTGAAATAACAAGCAAAGAAAAATCAAAATCAAAACTTTACAAAAGCTTAAGGCTACACATTAGCAAAGCCATGCATTCCAATCTTATAGCTCTTCATCAAACCGGCATAGTGTGTGATTGCAAAGCAAAATTTGAATCAAAATGGAGCAAAAACTAAGTTAGGTAAACCAAGAGGGAAAAAAAGGAGAAAGAGAAAAAAGTGACCTTGGCGAAAACGACATCGAGAAAAGTTGGGGAGCGGATGTGACCGTAGAGGACCTGAAGAACAACGCTTCCTCTGAGGACGCACTTTGCGAGGTAGTGAGTGGTGGTGGCGCTGTTAGAGGCCGATGAAGACGATCGGGACTTGACGGAAGAACACTCTTCCTCTGAAACCGCCATTGACGGTTTGGTTCGAAACTTTGATTTAGGGGAAGAAGAAGAAGAGCCGTGCTAGGGTTTGTTTGTTTGTTTGTTAGATATAATTTTAATTTTTGAATTATAAGGCTGTGTACTGTGAAACTTGAAAGGAAAGGCTTTTGCTTTATCTCTTAGAAGTTAGGTACTGTTTTTGCGTTTCTGTATTTGAGGAGGATGTGTGTAAATTGTTTCCAATTCCATGTGGTGCCATACGAACGTCACGAGAGAGAGAGAGAGAGAGTTGTTGTATTATTGTATTGAGTGTTGAAGTTAATTTTGGATAATTTGGTTCAAAACAGAAAAACGGTAATAAAAAATATGGTGTATTTGACTATTTGGATCATGAATCATGAAAATCTTGTTAAGTCATAATCCTACTCCTACTGTTCTGTCACAAGTCGACGTAAGTGGAAAACTGGCTTTGTTAGATATTGGGTCCTAGTGGGTATATATTTGTAGGAAAAACACTATTGGACACCAATTGTTGCACATAACCGTACAATGAGTGTGTACAGTTGAGTGCAATAACTGAGTGTGAAATAAACGCATTTTATTTTTGTAACTCTATGCAACAATTGAACAAGGTTAGTTCCTACAAAACGTGGAATAAAGGTGTTGGTGTTAGCATCACTCTCAATGTAATTTTACTTTTAAGCATAGTTGACCCAAAAATTTCACTTTTGTTATTTTAGTTAATCTACTGTTTACAAACAATTACATCAACATCAATATTTTATCTTTAGTCATTTTCATATAACTTTTTTTTTCTTTCTCTTTTTAAAAATCAACTAAAGCAACCCCTTCTCAAAAAAAAAACTAAAGCAACCCAAACAAAAAGCACCCCAATTTTGCCTAAATCTGCAAGCAACTCAAACCCAATCCTAGAAAATTAACCCAAACAAAAATCAACCCACTGCCAGCAACAGCCACACGAATAAATCCAAATATGCCACTGTAAAAAATAAACCTAAGCTGATATTCGATCTACAAGCTAGTGGTGATAAGTGGAGCCAGTCGTAATGTTGAGTGAGAAAGTCATGGCTACAGCAAGCTTCACCAAGATGCCGACTCCACTATGAGCAACCAATCCTCATTGTGTGTATGGATATATATATATATATATATATATATGTTTGTGTGTGTAGAGAGAGAGAGAGAGAGAGAGAGAGAGAGAGAGAGATTTTTAATTTTAGTTTGTTGAGCTGGATGCACCATCATTTTAATTGTGTTTAGTTAAATTTTTGTTGAAACTTTAGTTTACCAAGCCTGATACTAATGCTCTTACAAGTAACTAATATATATTTTTATACTGGTAATTAGTAAGAATTAGACAACAAGCTAAAACTTTTTTTCACTTTTCTCAAATTTCACCTTTCTCACTCTTCTTCTTGAGAGTCATGATTATCTCAAATTAAGTTAAATTTCATATATTCCCATTCATTTCCCCCAATAAACTAGATTTAAATCATTATAATAATATCACAGTAGCCAACTAGTCGAAGTTTTCAACAAATAAGAGTGAGACAAAAGTTTAGATAGTGTTGTAAACTATCCAAGTTTGAGCTCATCAACAACTGGATTATATGTTTCAAGTTTGGTTCAGTTTCATGTCAAACAAATTCAAATTTGTTGACAAGTTACTTTTAATTAATTTATTATCTTCCCATTTAAGGTAAAAACATCATGATAAAAAGTTTTTACGCTTATACTAATAATTAATAACTATATTATAATTGATATTATATTATGTGAATGAATATAAAATTATAAAAATAATACATTCCAATATTGTATTGTTAAATATTATATATAATATTTATTACCAAATGGACTATTTATAATATCAATAATTTATAAATAATATATTCTTATGAACTTAAGTTCTATTTTACACATGATCCAATATTATAGTGTGTGTTGTAGGGTCAGATTTGGCGGCCCAAGCCCAAGGAGGGATGGATATGGAGCCCACTGAACCCAAAGCAATGAATTTTGTAGAGTGTGGGTGAAAGAGCAAGGCAAACAGCAAAAATAACAGTGTGCAACAGCCACACTAGTGAAGGAATTCTGATTAATAACTGCTCGGATGGGTATAAGTACAACGTCCGAGCAGGTGATTTCCCTTGGAGGGTTACAATTCTTGGTGCTACAGTAAATAATACACTTTTTTCTCTGTGAACTCTCTATCCCCTCCATTAGGGGATTTTCCCACTTATATAGTACCTCCTCACTCTATCTTGATCGTCCACTTGTTCATCATCCAGACATCCACTCGAGTGCTTGTCCCATCAAGGGTGTTCCCCAGACTTATGTAAGTGGCGATCGCAGGTTGATACTGTTCAGGGGTCTCTTCTACATTAATGCGGCCAAGGAGGTAGGTGTGGTGTATTTAATGCGGTGGTTGGGGTCCGTCTTTTAGATACTTCTCCGATCCAGTTATGTTCCCCCGCGTCCGAGGCCCATTCTGTCACTATACCTGCCGAGAGAATCGCTCGGGTTGCAGGTTGAACGTCAGATCCGAGGGTATTGGACTCCTCGGATCGTCGAACCCATCCTCGGATCATGGACACCCTTCACCAGATGTTATCCGAGTCTTTAACCAGGCTTTTTCATCTCTTCGGGAAATGGTGGGCCGTAGGTAGGGCCTTGGGCCCAATGCCTTTGGCTGGGTTTTCTCCCCTCACAATAGCCCCTCAAAATTGTATTTTTTTTTTTCATATCCGAAGGGAAAAAATATGATTTTGACCTGCCACGGAACAAGAAGCTTGGGTGCAGGCCAATTCAAGCTGGCACGTGTGTGGGGGCCTTGGGATAGATGCTTCATTAATGCCATTGCGGTTTCCACACTCCCAAGCCGCAGCATTAATTGCATCAGGTGGCGCCCTGTCTTTCGTATCCAACGGTGAGCGATTGATCAGACGGTGGTGGTCTTTTCCTTGGAATTTGGGCGGGAATGCCCTGACCTTTCGCTTGACCCGGTATAAAGCCTCAGAGGAAGTTATTTCCTCCCCACTTTTGCAAACCTTCAGACGCTCCAGCAAGAACAGACGCACTGCCCAGCACAAATCCTTCAGTCACTGCTTTCAAGCTTCCCCAGAATCATCACGAACCTTCCTACGAGCCTGAAACCCTTTCAGAGATTTGTTCCCGGTGAGTCATCGCACAACTCCTTTAATTCTCTCTTCGGCTCACCGTCTCTTTTAAGCACTATGGGAAAGCTTGAGTACATGGTGGACAGCCCTGAACGACTTGAGGAGTTTAGGGCCACATATCGCATACCCCCTAACGTGGGTGTGAGGTATTGCCCCCCGGAAAAGATACTAACAGAACGCAAAACGGGGGAGGTGGTGATCCCCCTCATCGCCTTCAAAGAAGGAGGAATGACAATTCCCATGGGTCCCATCACTACTAACTACCTTCGGAACCACAGGCTTACACCCTGGTAGTGCGCGCCCAACATGTTTAGGATCCTAGGAGCGATTGAGGACCTTGAGCGCCATCTGGGGTTGGGCCTCACCTGGCTAGACGTAGTACATATGTACGAATGCCACAGCCAGCAAGACGCTGGGTACTACTTAAAATCCCGGTCGGATGTTGTCAGGCTCATCTCCTGCCTTCCCAAGTCCAACAAAGGGATGAAGGACGACTACGTGATCATTTCGGGCGCCTGGCATGACGGCCATGGTTGCCCGACCAGGCTTGGGGAGCCAGGTGGGACGTTAGATCTAGGCACACTAACCGTAGACTTAGGGACCTCGTTTTTCGGCGTCTTTTCTTTTTTTTTTTTTTTTTTTTTTTTTTACTTCTCTGTTTTTGAGTTTGACTCCTCTTTTTTGTACTGCCATGCAACAGATAAAAGACACGTTTCTCCTCGGCTTAGCCTAACGAACGTTGCCGCCCTCAACTTCCTTTTGAGGTCAGAGATCTTCGTGAGCGAGGACGGGCAACCGCGGTCTGCTCCCCTTATTCTTGGATATACAGCGAAGCCGAAGAGTATCCAACCGGCCGGCAACGCAATCGTTCAGGGAGATCACCGCCTAGCACGAATTGACGTTGGTCGGACGAACTTCTTGGCGCCATACGATCTTGAACCTGTACCCCACCCACATCCTCCGAACGTGCCTCCCGTTGTTCAACCCCTTCAGCAAGTTCTCCCCGGACAGGAGATTGAAGGTGAGGGGGTCGGCTCTTCAACTTCCTCACTAGAAGAGCAAATAGACGGCTTTCGGTTCGAGGGGGACGCTTCAGGAGTTCACCAGGTGGTAGAGGTCTCCGACGCCGAGGAAGAAACCTACGATCGGTCGGACGTCCGTCTTAATTTGCTAGCCGCTCACTTAGAGGACTCCTCGGACGAAGACGATATGGATTTGAGGCTTCTGATGAAGGGCAGAGGCCAAAAGCCCGATCCGAAAGGTGCTGGGACCTCCACGGCAGTGGCGACACTTCCTCCTGCGCCTCCTGCGCCTACCCAAGTCCCTAACCCAAATTTGAAGGTGATGCCAAACCTTCAGAAAAAGAGACCCCACAATGAGGTTGGGGGGAAACAGGTGCCACCGGCCAAGGGGGGCAAGCAGCAAAAGGTGGCGAAGGACAGTAGGACGCACAGGGCTTCCTCTCTCGAGAGCCGAGAGGAGCCCACTGGTGCAGACGTGCGCCGAGGAGGGGGACCGCGGATCTGGTCTCCAAGATTGGAGCTGGATGGCGCTCCAATTCTGTGGGATACCTCCCTCAGGAATTACGATGGAGGGAGGGCAGGCTACGTCGCCGAGGCCCTGCAGCAGCCGCTCCTCCTCCCACATGACATGACCTCCTTCAGGCGCTTCTCCCAAAAGGAGCTGTTCATGTCCCTTAAAAGGGATTTGGCCCTGGTAAGTGCACCCCTCCTAAGTATAGGTTTTACGTTTGATCGGCTTTATTCCTTAGTTTGATGCTGGAGACGTTGTTATGCAGCTTACACAGCAGGTTTACGTGGCCGAGGGAATGAACGAGGAGTCGTGGCTTAAAGCTCAAGCGGCATCCCAATCCCAGCTTGAGGCGGAGGCATCTCTTGGTCAGCTGAAGGAGGAGCATGCTCGGATATCCGAGGAGCTAAAAGGGGCGCTCTCCGAAAAGCGAAGCCTCGACGCCGGGCTTAAAAATGCTGAAAAACAGGCCGAGGAACAGCGTAGCCAATTGCGCATGTCCGAGATCAACCTGGCAACTGAGAGGGAGCTGGTGCAAGGTCTAAAAGCTGAATTGCAGAAGGCCAAGGCGAGTGCCCAGGTGTTTGAGCAAAATGCCAGGCTGGCTAAGGAGGCAGTTGAGGCCGAAAGGAAAGCAGCGTACCAGATGGGGGTAGAGACGACTACATCCCAGCTTGTGGAGCAGTTCGCCTCGGTCAGCCGAGACTACTGCCTCGTAAGTTGGGGCAAAGCCTTGGATGCCGCTGGAGTTTCGGCCGATTCGGAGCTGAGGCTGCCTGGGAGCGTGTATTATCATCCTGAGATCCGAGAGCTCCCAGAAACAGACCTCCCTGCTACTCAGACTCCAGAGACCCTCCAGGAACAGCCGGACGACAAGGGCAAACCAGCTGAGCCGGCCAATGGTTCGGGCAAAGAGAAAGTTCCTGCTGAAGCCAAGGACCAAGCCTCCGAAGCATCTGAACGGACAGGCCACGCTGCTGACCCTGGGCCTCCTCCAGCGAAAGAGTAGATACATAGGGCTTTCATTTTGCACTTGTACTTTTTGTTCTTTGCTTAAGGAATTGTAACTTTCCTTTTTTTGTTTTGTTGACTCTATATGTAGACCTTCTTTCTTTAATGGAATAGTTCCCCATTTGCCTTCGATGTTTTTGATACATGTTTTATTACTTATTATTGCCACACACATAACTACACGTTGCAATTATGACATAAAAATGCAAGTAACTTGATTGATACGTCATATTGATGACGTGAGTAATCGGAATTAACATTGAAAAGGATAGGCCAAATAAGAGTTGTTGATGAGTAATGGTTGGAATGAATACTTATGCGAGTCTCGCGTCCCTTTCCAGATTAAACATAGGTTATTGTCCCTCGGTTTCGAATTGAACATAACTGAGGAAGACTAATGGAGTGTTAACTAACCCAAATCATCTGGTCCGAGGACTACAGGCATGATTCGGATTTAAGTTTAAACACTAATGGAGTGTTAACTAACCCAAATCATCTGGTCCGAGGACTACAGGCATGATTCGGATTTAAGTTTAAACACTGATGGAGTGTTAACTAACCCAAATCATCTGGTCCGAGGACTACAGGCATGATTTGGATTTAAGTTTAAACACTAAGTTGACACACAGTGGACATGCTGGCTGACGAAAAAGGCTTGATTAATAAAAGTACTTCTTCAAGTTGTTTACATTCCACGGACGTGGTATTACATGACCGTCAAGGTCTTCCAAAAAATATGCTCTGATGCCTGCTCCAGAGGTGATGCGGTATGGTCCCTCCCAATTAGGTCCCAATTTTCCCCAAGCTGGGTTTTTCGCCGTGCCCACAACTTTCCTCAGCACCAGATCACCGGGTTCTAGGGGTCTTGCCTTTACGTTAGCGTCATAACCTTGCCTGAGTTTTTGTTGATAGTGTGCCAGCCGAACCATTGCATTCTCCCTCTTTTCCTCAATCAAGTCTAAGCTCTTCTGCAATTGTTCATCGTTGTCGGTTGGATTGAATGTGCCTGTTTTTATCGTTGGGAACCCGGTTTCCAGAGGGATGACAGCTTCGGCCCCATAGGTCATTGAAAAGGGGGTTTCCCCGGTAGACCGACGAGGCGTAGTCCTGTAAGCCCAGAGTACGTGCGGCAGCTCGTCTACCCATCTGCCCTTCGCATCATCTAGCCTCTTCTTTAAGCCATTCAGTATGACTTTGTTGACGGCTTCCGCTTGTCCGTTGCCCTGGGGATAGGCAGGAGTGGAGTATCTGTTCGTAATTCCCAACTCACTGCAGTAGTTCCTGAATGCCCTGCTATCAAATTGCAAGCCATTGTCTGAGATGAGAGTGTGAGGAACTCCAAACCGAGTGACAATGTTCTTCCACACGAACTTTTGCACATCAACGTCTCTGATATTGGCTAGTGGTTCGGCTTCGACCCACTTGGTAAAATAGTCTGTTCCGACCAGGATGTATTTCTTGTTTCCTGCAGCTTTGGGGAAGGGTCCCACAATATCCAAGCCCCATTGGGCGAAGGGCCATGGGCTAGATAGCGGATTAAGATTTCCTCCCGGCTAGTGAATGTTCGGAGCAAAGCGTTGACACTGATCACACTTTTTGACGTATTCATGCGCCTCCTTTTGCATGTTAGGCCACCAGTAGCCTTGGGTGAGAGCTCGGTGAGCCAAGGACCTACCTCCAGTGTGGCTCCCACAGATTCCCTCGTGCAGCTCCTCCAGCAGTATCTCAGTCGCTTCGGGGTGTACACACAACAAATATGGTCCCGAATAGGAGCGTTTGTACAGTTTCCGGTCCTCGGATAGCCAGAACTTTGCCGCTTTCCTCCGAACTTTATCAGCTTCATCCTTCCCTTCAGGCAAGATATCTTCTTTGAGGAATTTGGTTAAAGGATCTATCCAGCAAGGCCCTGCCCTGACCTGGTGAACCTGGACTGCCCCTGATTTTGCTTCTGTAGGCCTAAGCAAGTCCTCGACGAGGATGATCCTCGGCAGGTCCTGCGCCGAAGAGGTGGCAAGCGTGGCTAAAGAGTCAGCGTGTGAGTTGCCACTTCGAGGGATATGCAGCAATTTGAAAAAGTTGAACTCCGATTGGAGGTGTTTAACACGGCTCAAATACCCCTGCATTCTTTCGTCCTTTGCCTCAAACTCGCCTTGTACTTGACCTACTACCAGTCTCGAGTCCGAGAACAACTCCACAGACTTCCCACCCATTCTTCGGACCATAGTCATTCCCATCAACAGGGCCTCATATTCCGCCTCATTATTCGTTGCTGAGAAGTCCAGCCTTAACGATTTCTCGATAATGATTTTCTCAGGGGATATCAGTACTAACCCAACTCCGGAACCTCTCTGATTTGCCGCGCCATCGACGTACACTTCCCAATGGGGGGGATTCTGTTGGGAGATCATGCCAACTGATTTTTCATCCATGCCTGACGGGGGTTCTATTTCTTCTGCTTGGGGTTCCGTGAACTCAGCCACCAGATCAGCAAGAACCTGTCCCTTAATCGAAGTGCGGGGCATATACCTTATATCAAAAGCCCCTAAGATTGTACCCCACTTAGCAATCCGACCAGTGTAATCGGCGCTTCGGAGCACCGCTTTGAGTGGTAGCTGTGTTAGAACGATGACCGTGTGGGCTTGGAAGTAGTGAGGTAGCTTCCGCGTGCCAAGCACCACTGCAAGGATAGCTTTCTCTAGAGGCAAGTAACGGACCTCGGCCTCGTGCAGCGACTTGCTTACGTAATAAACAGGCCTCTGCACTCCAGAGTCCGATCGTATTAGCACTAGGCTCACTGCATAGGGGGCTACAGCGATGTAGGCGAACAGCACCTCGTCGGGCTCGGGGCTGGACATGATGGGTGGCCGAGCCAGATAATCCTTGAGTTGCTGGAATGCTAGAGCACACTCCTCAGTCCACTTGAATCCCATCCATTTGTTGAGTAGAGAGAAGAAAGGACGGCATTTGTCTGCCGACCTGGAGATGAACCGATTGAGGGCCGCGGTCATTCCGGTCAGTTTCTAGACCTCCTTGGGTTTCCGAGGAGCACGTAGGTCATTAATGGCCTTTATCTGGTCGGGGTTGACTTCAATTCCCCTGTGGGTGACCATGTATCCTAAAAACTTGCCGGATCCTACACCAAACGAGCACTTAGAAGCATTTAAACGTAGCTTGTGCCTTCGTAAGGTCTCGAAAGTAATTTCAAGGTCTCTTATGTGCTCAGCTATGACCTTGCTCTTCACCACCATGTCGTCTATATAAACCTCGATATTTTTGCCCAGCCATGGCTCGAACATCCTGGTCATCATCCTCTGGTAGGTAGCTCCCGCGTTCTTCAAGCCGAACGGCATCACTTTATAGTGGTAGTTGCCAATAGGGGTGACAAAAGCAGTTTTCTTCTGATCTTCCATCGCTAACGGTATCTGGTGGTAGCCTTGGAAGGCGTCCAGGAAGCTCATCCGAGGGTGGCCGACAGTGGCATCCACCAACTGATCTATTTTTGGCATAGGGAACGGATCTTTGGGGCATGCCCTATTCAAATCCGTGAAATCTACGCACACTCGCCACTTCTCACTCTTCTTCTTCACCACCACGGTGTTTGCGAGCCACTCGGGGTAAAAAACTTCTTTGATAGCCCCAGCTTGTTTGAGTTTTGCTACCTCATCTCTCACTGCCTCGGCATGTTCCTTGGATGGGCGCCGAATAGGCTGTCTCTTAGGGGTGATTAGGGGATTCACCTTCAGGTGATGGCATATAAACTCCGGGTCAACCCCGGGGGCTTCGTACGCACTCCAGGCAAATACATCGAGATTTTTCTTGAGGAACTCTATCAACTCCTCCTTCTCTCGAAGAGGCAGCTGAGATCCGACTTGGAAGAACCTGTCAAGATCGTCTCCAATGACCACTCTGGTTAGCTCCTCACACCGAGTGTCTTCATCCGGCACTCCGGAGGGAACTCCTCGGGACTGTAATTGCTATAAATTTCCCCCCGTCACGTCCGAGGACTCGGCCGGGGCCTTATGCTGGATGGCAGCCACCATGCACCGTCGGGCGACGGACTGGTCCCCTCGGATCTCATGTATCTGCCCTTCCGACGGATATTTGATCTTCTGGTGCAAAGTGGAAGGAACGGCTCCAAGCGCATGAATCCAGGGTCTGCCCACGAGTGCCGTGTAGGGCGAATATGCGTCCACAACTATAAAGTCCAGCTCTACCACCTCGGAGCCAGACTGCACCAGTAAGCGTATCCGGCCTTTTGGGATAACCGGGCGTCCTTCGAAGCTCAAGAGGGGAGAATCATACGGCGTTAGGTCTTGAGGCTTCAGGCCCAGCCCCTTGTAGAGGTCCGGGTACATTATCTCCACAGCACTGCCCTGATCCACCATCACCCTTTTCACATCGTACCCCCCTATCCTGAGGGTGATGACTAGTGCATCATCATGGGGTTGGATGGTGCCGATCTTGTCTTCATCCGAGAATCCCATGATAAAGGGGGCAACCGACTCAGCTTTCTTCGGTTCTCGGCATGGCTCCCCAGTTGATGGTCGGCCTACCGACATGACTTTCAATGGCCAGGACCCCGTTCTCCCCGGCGCGGCGAGGATGACGTTTATGGTGCCTAGCGGTGGCTTTGAGGGATCAACTCCGTGCGTCCTTGAACCCGCCTGCCCTTGGCCGCTAGAGGGATGCAAGAGGTGTTTCAGTTTACCGTCGCGAACCAGCTGGTCCAAGTGATCCCACAGGCTCCTGCAATCTTCCGTGCTGTGCCCATGGTCCTGATGGTACTGGCAGTATAGATTGTGGTTGCGTCTCTCTGGGTTTCCTACCATCTTGTTCGGCCACCTGAAGAACGATTCATTCTTGATTTTTTCCAGGACCTGATGCACTGGCTCTTTGAACACGGTATTAACCGCTTGAGGATTCGTCAATCCTGATTGCCCGGCAAAGTCTCTCCTGGGTTTGCTGTAATTATAACGGTCGGACCGCGACTCCCTCCTGTCCTGAGAGACAATCTTGTCCTTTCCCTTGCCCTGCTGTCGATCTTCTTCAACCCTCTTGTACTTCTCTATGCGGTCCATTAGCTGTCGTACGTTCGTGACCGGCTTGCCAGATAGAGATGCCCTCAAACCATGGTCGGCGGGGAGGCCTAGCTTGAACGTGCTGAGGGCCATTGCATCATTGTTGCCTTCCACCTCGTTGAACATCTCCCAGTATCTGTCTGAGTATGCCTTCAATGACTCAGACTCCTGCATAGACAGTGACAACAACGAAGAAAAAGGCCTGGCCACCCTTCGGCACGTGACGAAACGGGAGCCGAATGCTTGAGTAAGCTCCTTGAAGGAGTTGATGGAGCCTGCCTTCAGACCATCAAACCACCTCATGGCGACAGGTCCCAGACTGGAGGGGAAGACCTTGCACATAAGAGCCTCGTCTCTGGAGTAGACAGCCATCCTCTGGTTAAATTGACTCACATGCTCTACGGGGTCAGTTTTACTGTTGTAGATGGTAAAAGTGGGCTGGTTAAAACGCCGAGGAAGTCTAGCCCCATCAATCCTGCGGGTGAAGGGTGATTTAGAAATCTGGTTCAGAGCCCTATTCATGGCATCGTTCTCTATGTCTCCACGTGATGGACTCCTACGTTGTTGCTTACGATGAGACTCTTCCTCATAAGTGTAGGACTCACTGGCTGGTGTCCTGGATTTGTGTTGATAAGAGACATCCTGTTCGTCATCAAGATCATCCTCAGAGTATGAGGAGGCCCGTTTCCTCTTCGCGTAGCGTAACTCCCTCTTTAGTTTTTCCACCTCCAACTGCAGATCACGGTTCTCCTTTGCATGGGCCAGGTGGCTTCCGCCCTGTGATTGGCTCTGGCTAAGACGCACAGTGTGCACGCTCCCCTCGCGGTTTTGTCTCCTCTCCAAGTTGACGAAATGGTCCACGTGCTGGGATGCTCTGGATTCTGCCTGTTGTTCGCCTAGTCCTGCCATTGTCGACTGTTGCTTTCACTCCTGCACGTGCTCTCCCCACAGACGGCGCCAATTGTAGGGTCAGATTTGGCGGCCCAAGCCCAAGGAGGGATGGATATGGAGCCCACTGAACCCAAAGCAATGAATTTTGTAGAGTGTGGGTGAAAGAGCAAGGCAAACAGCAAAAATAACAGTGTGCAACAGCCACACTAGTGAAGGAATTCTGATTAATAACTGCTCGGATGGGTATAAGTACAACGTCCGAGGAGGTGATTTCCCTTGGAGGGTTACAATTCTTGGTGCTACAGTAAATAATACACTTTTTTCTCTGTGAACTCTCTATCCCCTCCATTAGGGGATTTTCCCACTTATATAGTACCTCCTCACTCTTCTACATTAATGCGGCCAGGGAGGTAGGTGTGGTGTATTTAATGCGGTGGTTGGGGTCCGTCTTTTAGATACTTCTCCGATCCAGTTATGTTCCCCCGCGTCCGAGGCCCATTTTGTCACTATACCTGCCGAGAGAATCGCTCGGGTTGCAGGTTGAACGTCAGATCCGAGGGTATTGGACTCCTCGGATCGTCGAACCCATCCTCGGATCATGGACACCCTTCACCAGATGTTATCCGAGTCTTTAACCAGGCTTTTTCATCTCTTCGGGAAATGGTGGGCCGTAGGTAGGGCCTTGGGCCCAATGCCTTTGGCTGGGTTTTCTCCCCTCACATGTGTATATATATATTGATATTTTTAAAAATATAAATATATTATTTATTATATTATATATATTTTGATCAAACCTCACACTCATTAGCTTGTTCAAAAATATATCATTATGCTTGAGCTCGACTCATATAACAATCAAGCTTGAACCTGAATTTAAACTTGGCTAATTTACTGAATGGATTAACATAAACAAACTATTTTCCAAATCAAGATCAAGCTATTCATGAACAACTTGATTCATTTATAGCCTTAAGTTTATAAAGAATGATTAACCTGAGCATTTCTTAAAGTTCAAGGACTTATCCTTTAAATGAGGAGATCTAGGGTCAATTTAGTTTCGCTTCCATTTTTCCTTTAACAATTTGACCTTTATAGATAACTTTTTAAAAAAGGGAAATTGCAATTTACCCACCTGTGGTTTGGCGAATTTTAACAATGCCCACCCGTGGTTTGAAATTTGTCACTTAACCCACCTAAGGTGGCCTCTGTTAGACCCCCGTTAGACCCCCGTTACCCACCTCTGCCCTTTCCGTTAGAAAATCTCATTTACTATATAAGCCAAAAATTAAAACCAGCTCTCTCCCTCTCCCTACCTTCAAACCCTCAAAAATCCCTTTCCCTCTGTACTCCGATTGCCAAAGTGAAATCTGAATATGTCTTCTTTAAGCTATTACTCCGATTCTAGTCACCATTCATACTCTGTTGACCATTGTCAGCTACGCACTACTCTGACCTTGAACAATTTTGGGAGAAGGTTTTATGGGTGCAACTACTATAATGTGGTAAGTAATAGTTGGGTTTCATATTTTTTTGTCCTTTTTTTTTTTTCTAGTTTTGTTGGTTTTCTGGTTTTGTTGGCTTAATGAATAAACCTAATTTGATTTTGTTTGTAGGATGATGAACCTACTTGTAAATACTTTAGGTGGTTGGATGGCAAAACCTGTAAGCGTAGATCTGAAGTTGCACCCATTGTCCTTGCAAGATTCAGTATGTACAAAAATCAAGCAAGAGTTGCAGAGGAAAAGAAAAAGAAGGCTAGTGATAGGGAAACAGCAACTATTGAAAGGGAAAACAAAGCCAAGCGAAGGGAAGAAAAAGCTAGGGTGAGAGAGAGGATAGCTAAAGAGAAGTTACAGAAGTACAAATTTGCACTTCTTGTGTCATGGGAGTTTTTTGCTATTTTTTATGTGTTTTCTGGTAGG
Organism: Quercus variabilis; assembly: GCA_030445155.1. Lineage (NCBI taxonomy): Eukaryota > Viridiplantae > Streptophyta > Magnoliopsida > Fagales > Fagaceae > Quercus > Quercus variabilis. The sequence continues at coordinate 22,628,081 of CP129451.1, forward strand.
ATGGGAGAATTTGGAACAAATCCATTGTGTCTGCCTTGAAGGCAAGTTGTTGTAGTTATTGTATAATTTTGGGTACTATTACTTTTGACAAGTGCATTCCATGTATTCGGCACTATGTAATGTTGTTGTTTATTTGAATATAGTATGCAATGTGTTCTTCTTTGTGTAATTTGTTATTGTTTATGTAATGCTACCTTGTTTATGTAATATGTTCTTTATGTAATGTGATATTGTAATTTGAATAAGGTATGCAATCTGTTATTCTTTATAAAGATTGTGTATGTTGTACATCAATTGGGTAGGAAATGACATGCACCTCACAAGATTCTGTTTACATCAATTGAAGAAGCATAAAGAAGTATGTTTTAAAGTAAGACAATTCCATACATATATAATACTGCCAAATAATAATGGTTAAACACTATATATAATACTGCCATACATATATAACACTGTCAAGTTTCATCTAAGTAAGAGTACCATTCCATACATATATAATAAGAATTATTCAAAACAAGTGGACTCCATTAAACATTAGTGGCTAAACACTACCAAATTTCATCTACATAATAAGTTGTTATGTCCCCACTAACTCCTTAACTGTTGTTGCTACAGCACACCTCCTTAATGCAGTCTTCAACTTTAAACCCTTGAAGGTTAACTTAAAGTTATTGTAAATATGTTTCACACAAAATCTATGTTCCACTGTTGGGAACAACATATCTATGGTAGGTATCAATCCCTGGTTATCATAAAAACAATTAACAATGAACACCATCAGCCTAAGAATAAAAACAAAACAAGTATAAAGCAGAAATGTAATGATTAAGCAGAAACAAGTATAAAGCAAGTGAATTGTATTACCTTTTGCCTATCTGAAATGAACACCAGATTCAGCTCATCTGGCCTCCCAATATCATCTGCAAATGTTTGTAAAAACCACACCCAAGAATCCTTGTTTTCTTGCTCAACTACACCTAATGCAACAGGGAAAATATTGTCATTCACATCCCTTGCAGTTGCTGATAATATATGTCCACCAAATTTGCCCTTCAAGTGGCAACCATCTAATCCTACAAGTGGCTTGCACTCCCCCAAGAATCCAACTTTCTGTGCATTGTATCTCACATACATCATCTTGAACTTGGGTTGTGTGTTAGGCTCAGTAATCTCAGTTTGTAGGATCACCTTACTCCTCACATCAGTTACTCTTATCATCTCTGCATAGTCCCTAAGCTTCCAATACCCTCCAACCACAGTCATACTTGTAGTGGATAGAAACTTTAGTCTTCTCATTAAGCTCGAACTTAATGCTCACAAACTTTCTCACTGCATATTCCTTCAAGGCAACCCTAAACACCTTAATATTTGGGAACTTCATACCCTTGCATAATTGAGGGTTACTCATGTCAGTGTTCTCATTAAACTTTGGACATCTCACCCTTTCATCTTCATCCTCTGAACTGTCTATGCTCCTAGTGTCATCATCATTAAGAGCTTTTTCAGCCTAATCATTATTATCAGCAGCTTGATCACTGGCAGCAACTTCTGGTCTCTTCCCATTATCTGTAACTTGTGCTCTCACACCATCTTCCTCATTTACATTTTCAGTATCTCTTTGATGCTCTCTCATATTGGGCACCTCATTATTCTCAGCACCAAATATGTTATCAGGATAATCTGGTCCTTTATATCCTTCCTCTAGCCAATCAGGTTCATCCACATGAACATCTTCACTACCAACAGTTTGTCCATGGATAGCATGGTCATCCACATGCACAGCTCCACCAACACTGTCATCCCTTAAACCCTCAACAGGTTCTTCACTAATATCATTTTGGTCAACCACAGATGACCTAATAGTATTGGTCACCTCCTCACAATCAGGATCATCATCAATATCATCATCTTCATCATTCATTTCCCATGACTGGTCTACTGCAATTGGTTAATCTGGTTCAGCTATAGGTTTTTCAATAGCAATTGGTTCAAATTCAAGTTCTACATAAAGTGTGATTTCATTTGTTGGTCATTCAACATATAGTTCACATATGTAAGTCACATCATCATCTGAAATAATTAACCTTAACCCTTGCTCTAAGTCACCACCAAGTATTAAATAATAAATCATACTGTTAATGGGTCCTCCAGCCTTAGCACAAATGTCTTGTATCTCAAAATGACTTAGTAGATCTTAATCAACATTATCCATTGTAGATGCCTCACCACCTACATACTCTAAACCAGGGTTCCATTTAAAATTCCCACTATGGTGAATAGGAAAATCAAAACGAATTTCAGCAACCATCTGCAGGAGTTAAAACACATGCACAAACAACAGTAATTAAATACATAACCAACACATGCATAGAGAGCACCAATGACAAAAGCAAAATAATTTTAGTTGCACACCAAACACCAAGTAACATGGGGTCAGAGACAAACACAACCAACTAAACAATTTGTCTCCATAGGACCACAAACAACCTAAAGATGCATCTAACCAAAATATTCCTAAAGACCACAGTCATCAATGTCAACTATAAAAGAACAAACACACCAATGGTAAACCTAACAATGGTAAACCACTAATTTTATTATAGAAAAACTTAATCCAAATCACCTTCATCAATCGTTACACATTGAAAAAGAATAAACACAACAATGGCAAACCCTAGAAAGTCATTTCATACCTAATACAGAGGAAAACTCAAACTTCAGCCCTCACAACTCCTCCTTGCTTGTTTGCAAGTGTTCGGGGAGGGATTTCACTTTGGCAATTGGAGTACAGAGGGAAAGGGATTAAGGTTAATGGGATTTTTTAGGGTTCGAAAGTAAGAAGAGGGAGAGAGCTCGGTCCTTTAGGGTTCTAATTTTGGCTTATATAGTAAATAAGATTTTCTAACGGAAAGGGCAGAGGTGGGTAACGGGGATCTAACGGAGGCCACCTCAGGTGGGTTAAGTAACAAATTTCAAACCACGAGTGGGCATTGTTAAAACAGGCCAAACCACAGGTGGGTAAATTGAAATTTCCCCTTTTAAACATCATAAATAACCTTGACTATTAATTAAACTCTTATTTGGATTAAAAAAATTAATGTCTTATGTTGATGGAAAAATAAATATTTTATTATGTTTAAAGTTAATTCTATTTAAGTATTAACTCATTTATGGGAGAAAAAGGAGAAAAGTTAAATTTTAGTGTTACATTAATAATTCCCATAAATATAGGATTTGTAAATTTATAGGGGGAAAAAGGCGAAACTCTTTGTTTGTTTCACAATAATGTTTTTTTTAGAAAATTAGTCATTTTTCAAAAAGTATATTCTATAAAACTATCTCATTTTCTTATGTTTGGTAGTAACTTTAAATGAGTTGAAAAATAATCTCCTAACTTCCCTTATTTAGCTTGATGTGAGATAGAGTTGTTTTCCAAAAAATTTTAGTGGAAAACAATCTTTAAAAATAAGCCATACTTTTTTCATTGATCAAAGATAATTTTCTATTGACTCATTTTTTCTGATACTATCAAATATTGGAAAAATGAAAAACTATTTTTACACAAAGTTTTCCATTGAAACAAACGGATTTATAAAAATGAGATGTTCATGAAACTTATAATTCTCAATAATAAATATTGAACAATCAAATCACAATTTCTGGAGAATTAACAATTACCATATGAATTTCTATGTCAATAAACATACTCTAAATGATAAAAAAAAAAATTGAGAATATTTACAAATAATTTTGGCATTATTAATTTATTTATATATGTTAAAGAACTATATTTTAAAATTCTTAAATAAATTTGGGTGCTTAACCATTTGTCAAAAGAGATTTCCACCTCAATAAATCTAGAGATATAAAAGTTTTCGCAAAAAAAAAAAAAAAAAAATTCACAATTGTCTAGATGGCATGTTATTGATAATATTGGCATATTGTTTTGATATTCCCCTGGCAACCCAACATTTTCATGTACATCTGTAGTTAGAGATTTGTAGATTTCATTCAGATTTCATCACGATTCTCAATTGGAAAAAATATGTAACACAAGAAGATTCGCTGTAGTAACTAAACAACAGTAGAGGCAGCTATTGTTTCATCAAAATGCATCTAATACATATGCTAGATACTTGGCCTATATATCATGCACTACCTTCTAACTCAAGGAAAGAAACTATCAGTTAAAACCATGCTGAGAATAAAGAGAAGCTGATTCCGACTATCAATTTTCTTATGCTTCCAGCCTTCCACATACAAGATTAATGATATTTTCTAGTACCATCACAACATTGCAGCAATCTACTGTGGTGGGCTTTTTTTGTAATATTGGGTTGGGCTGCCTCCTGCTATACTAGGTCTAAGTATTTTGGATTAGAAAGTTGGGATCGGTTCAACTGTAACCCACCTTGGTTCGGCTTGTGCACAAACTATGTCCCGTTTGCCAAAGCTTTGATCACATGCCCATGATATGCGGAGTTGCTATAGGAAAGTTATGGCAAGCAAATGTAATAAAGATAACAAAAGAAATGTGTTCACTATTTAGGCAGAATAAATAAAGGGGAGCGACGGAAGATGCCCCGTGCATAAAACAACAGAAATAAGTAGGGAAGAAATAGTAATGAGTTTGTTGAATCAAAAAGGGAAATATTAGTCTGCCGTGCCAAATTATATTATAGGGCCGAAACCAAGAAGGGAACCATTTCCTCTATGCAAATAATCTCCCTCGAAAGAAATTAATTGCTTTAAGGGAACGGGGCTAAATGGCTTATGCCTAGAAGAATCTTTTGCCTTTAGTAGAGAGCAGGGCTTTAAAGGGAGAGAGGGGATCAACCTATTAGTGCATGCCTACCATTATATGCTTTCTTTCTTTTTTTTCGTTCTTTTTAATTCTTCCTTTCTTTTCTTTTCATTTTTTTTCTCAGTGCTTGCTTATTTGTTGTGACACTGTGTTCGTGATCCCTCTGTTATGCATAGCAAGGGTCCTCTATATAATGCTTGCCGTGACTGACTTTTACTATTTTAGCCTTTAACTACCCTTGTCTGGTCTGGGTGTCCTTGCCGACCACCACTAGTTTGTCAGTCGTCCAGCCACCCTCACTTACCTGTACTGGCTGTGCCACTCCTTATCACCAGACAAAGAAGGCTATTTTGTTTGTTTGTTTGTCATGGCACTCTTACCTGATACAGTGTGGGTGGTCTCTCTCTCTCTCCTTATCCTTCATGGCATGTACCTAGTGATTCCAACTCATCTTTACTTCTTTTGGATGGTATGACATCCCAGCAGGACATTTCCCCCAAAAAAGCTTGAGTAGGAACCCCAGAATAGGTTTTTCCCCTCTCCCCACCACCAAACCATGCCCGCTTACCTCTGACCCATAACCCACCACTTCCTATATTACCTGGGTACAAGCTGGTGATGTTTGGGGTTTACGCATGCTTCACTTCTATGCACATCCAAAACCTGCCTGCTGCTCATGCATTCGCTTTGGTCTGGAGGCTTGTCTACACATTCTGCCATCCATCCTTGACTTCTTATGGCATGAGTTGTTTTCTAATTTCCCATTCTTTATGGCTTGCTCCCTTTAGGGGTTGGGTTTTGTTAATTATGGGCTTTTCTTCCTTCAGCCCACTCTTATGCTCATTTTTGCAGTCTTGCTACCATTTCCTGCCGCAACACTCTGCCATTCCTGTTGTGATGCCATTTGACCCAAGCCTGCTAGGCCTCTTTGGGCTTGCTGCTTATTCTTCTCTCAGGCTCCTGTCTCCCATTTATTTCCTCTTGGGCATACTTGGCCCATTTGCTTTCCTTGGGCATTCTCGGCCCTTTTTCTAATTTTGCATTCTCATGGGCATTTACTAACTCCTTCGAGCTTCCCTGGCCCAATTACCTTTTCCTTCATCATTGGAGCTCATGAACTTTCCATCAACCCCTTACTTTCTATACTTGCATTACTTCAAGCTTGTTGTGGCTCATTTTCACTTTTCTATATCACATACTGCCCATGGGTTTGCTACTTCTCTTTCTCCGGACTCCTTTAGGTCTGTTTGCTTCCTTAAGGCCCATTTGTTTATTTTATGGGCTTATGATCCATTATTCCTACCACTTGGGCTTAATGATTTTTCAATCTACATACTAACTCTTTTCTGCCTATGTTGCTGGACTTCTTCCTTCTACTAGGCTTCCAAAATGAGCATCAACACCTACAATAAGCACATTTTTTTATGAAAAGAAAAAAAAAAACACTTCAAAAACATTATCACTCCATCTTAGCCAATATAATAAGAATTATGGAACAGTAATTAAGTTGAGCCTAGTCAACAAGTAGACTGCTCAAGGTTGGCTTGAAAAGTAGAGATCTTTAAGAGTTTGGCTTGTTTGTCTAACAAACAATCTCCTAGTGGCCTGATTTGACAGTCTCTTAAAAAGAAGATCAGATCATATAGTTTTGAACCAGCCCATGTTGTGATTGCACTATAACAATTTTATGTATCTTACTTCAATAAATTAATGAGTAAAGCTCCTAAAAAACAAAAACCACCTTGTTTTTCTGACATGTAAATTGAAAGTGTGCAAATACAAATCCTACAAATAGTTGATGTAGACACCCCATTTTGCAACCCTAATTTAATCACATAAGCAAATGAATTCTTTCATATTTCAAAGGGCAAAAATGTAATTTGATCCATTAAACTTTCGGTTACTTTTCATCAAATGAATCTTGAGAGTTTAATGATCAAGACGGAATATCACACACCTCAATTAGGCCATCCAATCAAAAAATATCATGAGATTAAAACTGAACGGTTAATATGTATTTGTGTAATTATAGGGCTTCACTCACATAAGATTTTGATCAATTAATTTTAATTGGACTATTAATTGGACAAATTAAAATTAATTACATGTCGAAATCCTATTGGATAAGGCTTGAAAAATTATGTGGATACATGTACTTGATCATTTCAACATTAATGGATTTAATAAACATTTTACAAAATAGTCAAATTAAATCTGTTAATTATGGAAAGATTGGGTTTAATTGAAATATTTATCAGATTCAAAAAATCTCAGAGGCCCAACAAAGTACAGCTCAAAATAACCATTGGAAAAAGCTAGAAAACGTTCAGAATTTCAAAAAGAAAACTGAAATTGGTTTGATTTGGCGAATAGGCAGATTAAGCTCAGCTTTATCTGCCTATTGACTGGTAGTCTACCGAATAAGCAGACAGAACCCAGATTTGTAGTTGTTTTTCCAAATTTTTTGTAACAAAAAACTGATTTTCAAATTCAAATTTTTTAATACAGATTCCACCAGATACAAATTGACTCAGTTACCGCAAGTTTGAGGCCTTCCCAAACATCTATAAATAGGAGCAATCACTCCCATTTCAAGGCACCCCTTCTGATCTCTAGAGAAGAACTAGAACTTGCTTTTGTGCTAAGGTCTGCCAAGATGCTTAGCACAATGAAGCAATAATTCTAGACTCGACTTTGAGATATTGGAACTCATTGCTGTTATCATATGCGGGTAACAATTTATTTCATTTTTTTTCAATAAATATGGAGCATGATTGTTTTTATGTTCAATGCAATGAGGTAGATATAATCTTGCTAGGACAATTAGGGTCTCATGTATGCTTCTTCAATTAAAATTTTAGGGATTTTATACATGCTAGTAATATGTTTTTAATTTGTTATATCCATGAGTAAAAGAAAAATCTGTTAAAAAAAAAAAGATAAAAATTAAACTTAATCTCAAAAAATAACAGTTTTAAGATCTTAGAATTCTATAGTGTCTTTTTGTAAATATTTATGATGTAAAACTCAAAACATGCTTTCCACTCAAATTTCCATATAAAGACAAGTTCAGTTCAATTCAATTTTAATTCAATGTGATATGATATAACTATATATTATGCATGTTTCCATGTCTAAATTCAATTTAATTTTAGTTCAGTGTGATGCAAAATAGTGGTGTGTGGGGGTGGGGGGGGGGGGGGAGGGAAATTCAAACACAGAATATTGCCAAGTGGGTCCAGCCTGAGGAGAAGGAAGGTCTAGTCTCTTATCAGTTCTGGCCCAATACGTTGATAAGAGTCTAGGTATTGAAACCAAAGAAGACGACTACCGAAGGAGCGAACACTCCTCGGAAGGCTTTAGATAAGCCACCTAGACGAAAAGGCAAAATACCAAAGAAGGACGTAGAGATGTACAAGTAAAAAAGAAGGGAAATATCCAAATAAAGTACTCATCACCTTTGCATTCAATGCACTGCACTAACTCAGTTGGCCGCATTAATGGCAGAATGACCCTTGAACATTACCCCCACAGCTTGCAACACATTCTACCACCTCTAACAAAACCCTGATGGGACAAACATCCAAATGAAGATCAGTGATTGTAAAAGTGGAGTGCTAAGATGCACTTTAAATAGCTATATAAGGAAAAAGGGACTCCTCCAGAAAGGGAGATGAAGAATTAGAGAAAAGCATACATTGTGTAACCATAAGCTTTGTAATCGAAACTTGAATATCATATGAACTAGTGATCCTCGGACTAACCCAAGGAAGAGTTAATACTGAAATCTTCTTCTTTCTTACTGGTAATCTATTGTATTCCTACTAACTAAAATGAAACCAATAAGGCTTATAAAGGTTGACCTTGGAAACCCATTCTCTACAAATTAATTGTATAAAGCTGTCTCATATTAACTCTCCATCTAGCTTGAGTTGGTAAATGATTTTTGCCCGCATACAAGTGGTATATATTATTTTTCTCTTCAAAATTCAATTTCAATTCAATATGATGTTTTGTATCTTTGCTTTATGACATGTTTGATGGAATATGTAAGTGGCCACCATAGTCTAAAAGACCAGAATGTAACTAGGTTCAAAGCTATGTACCTTTTTAGATTGTAGTTAAGACAAAAAGCCTTGTAATTTCTATTTAAATGTAAATTCATATTCAAAGATGTTCAATAAAAATGTGTATTATTCATAAGGTTTACTATTTTTCCTACAATTAAATAAGTGACTACTCCATTGTAAAACCTTCAATCTAGGCGGGAAAACATATTTCACATGGGCTTCTCACTTTGAGGAACAACAATCATGATCTCACCCATTCGCGTGGGCCAGGCTTGGCAAAATCCGGCGGGCCAAAGTTGCGGTCTCTCACAGTTGATAGATGGCCAAAGTATAAAAACTACTTCACACCCTCAAAAACTTCTTGGCCCCTAGGTCTCCCATTCCATACCATTCCTCCCCGTAGCTTAAATTCACACACACACGCACACACGCACAAGGGTGGAGGCACGTATAGCATTGGGGGCCATGGCCCCCCTAAAACTATTGACGCCCCTTATAATTATATATTTAAATAAGATGAACTTAACCTAGGCTTCTACAATTTGCACCGATTAGACCCCCCAAAAAATTTCAGAGAACCCAGTCCATTGCTAGTTTGTATTTATTCCTTTGAAATCTCGCAATGACAGCACTCCATTGTTAGTTTCTTATGTAGACCCCACCTAAATAAAATAGACGCTTTTAACAAAACCTAATAAATGCCTAGTTTTACTTTTAGCATGTGTCCTTCCTTTTTATATTTTATAATAAGAATGTAAAAGTGTGTGGTGGGCCTTTTTGCAACTGTGGGCTGAGCTGCCTCCTGCCACGCTATGACCTAATGGTTCTGGGTAGGAGAGTCAAGACCGGCTTGACTGCAATATACCCTAAGCCAACTTGTGCAGAAACTAAAGCCCATTTGCTAAAATTTTGGTCACATGCCCATGGTAGAGGAAATTGTTACAAAAGAGTTATGGTAGGTAGGTGTAATATAACAACAACAAAAGGAAATATGCCTACTGTCAGCTAGAAAACAGGAAATACTGAATGAAACAAAAGAAGAAGCAATGCAGCAATATAAATGCAATATAAATGAGATGATAACCCAAAAAAAAAAAAAAAATAACACCGATGCGTAATCAGTAAAATGAAAGAAAGAGTGATCAGTCTGTCATGCTTGTTTGTCCTGCGAAGTTAAGTCCAAGAAGAGAACCACTCTTTAATGTGGGTAATCTCACAAGAAGATCCTGCCATAAAAATTATCCACTTTGAGAGAATGGGCCTAAATGACTTATCCTCAAATTTCTTAATCTTTACTAGAGGTTAGGCTTTTAGAATGAAAGAATGGATTAGCCTATTGGTGCATGCCTACTATCTCACTCTTGCCTACTCTCTGTTTTTCTCTCTAACTCTTTTTCCTTTCTAAGTTTTCTATTCTATTTTTCACTCACTTTCTTACTTCTTTTTCTCTCTATTTTCTCTTGTTCTTGCTTCGTTGTTCTCTATAGTGTTGTTATGTTATCCCCTTTTCTCCTTGTTCCTCTCTCCCCATTTCTTGGGCACGGCAGAGGACCCTTTTATACTGCCTGTCGTGAAGAGTTTTTACTATTTTACCCCTTAATTGCTTTTGTTTAGGTGTGGGTGTCCTTCCAGACCACCCATTAGTCTGTCAACTGCCCAGCCACTACCATTTACCTATGCTAGCCGTGCCATATCCCATTACCAGATAAAAAGCCTTATTTTGTTTGCTTGCTCATCGTGGCATTCCTATCCGAATAAGGGTGGGCATTCTCTCTCACTATCCCTCATGACATGCATCTAGTGATTTCAACTCATCTTTCCTTTTTTTGGGTGGTATGTCATCTCAGCAGGACATTTTCTCCAAAAGAGTTTGAGTGGAACCCCAAAATAGGTTTCGCCCTTCTCCCCACCGCTAGACCATACCCTCTCTTACCTTTAACCCATAGCCCACCACTCCTGTATTGGCTACGTACAAGTTGATGGTGTATGAGCCTTGTGCGTGCTCTACTTCCATGCGTGTCCATGGCTTGTCTGCTGCTCATGCGTTTGCCATGACCTGAAAGCTCATCTGTACATTTTACTGCTTGTCCTTGACTTCTTATGGTGTGAATAGGTCTCCGAGCCTTCGTTCTTTATGTCTCACTTCCTTCCTGGGCTAGGCCTTTCTTGATTATGGCTTATTCCTTCTCTAATCCATTCTTTGCCTCTTTCGCGGATCTGCTAGCACTTCTGCCATACCATTCTGTCATTCTTGCTGTGCTGTTGTTTGACCTGTGCTTGCTGGGCTTCTTTTAGGCCTACTGTATGCTTAATTCCAGTGGCCCAATATTATCATTGGGCTAGTATTCATGTTATTTTTGGGCTTCCTTGGCCCATTTCATTGCTTCTGGGCTCCCTTAGCCCATCTCATCCTTTTAGGCATCCTCAGCCTATTTCCTTTTCTTGGGCATCATCGGCCCATTCCAATTCTTTACTCTCATGGGCTTTTGCTAAGTCTTTTGGGCTTTCTTGGCCCAAATTACCTTATCCTTTATTTTTGGGGTTTATGGGCTTTCCATCAACCCCTTACTCACTTAATTCATTACTTCAAGTCTCTTTGGCCCATTCTTGCTTGCTTTTGATTTCTCATAATGTCCATGGGTTTACTACTTCTTTTCTTTAGACTCCTTTAGGCTCACTTGCTTTCTTTGAGGCCAATTTATTATTTTCTAGGCCTATGATCCATTATTTCTGGGATTCGGGCTTAATGGTTTTCTTCTTAATTTACTAACTCTTTTCCCCTCATATTGTTAGGCTTCTTCCTGCTATTGGGTCTCTCTGCCAAAGTGGGCATCAACAAAGTGCTATGTATTCCTTGTGTTCTATTTTGAAGTGCATTGTGCATAGTGCATTGCTCTAACTTACAAGGGTTTTCTCTAGTTGATTTTATCTTTTAGCTTTGGATTTATGTGCTTGATAAGTTGTGCTAACATTGATTTTTTTTTTTCCTAGAAGAGAATTCAGGTTGCAATAAAGATTTATTTATTTTAAAATTTGAATTGGAAATCCTATAAAATTGATAATGGACAAATTTTATTCTATGAAAGATCAATGCCGAACCTAACTTTTATAGATGATGCTAAATCTTTTTTCTTTTTTTTCTTTTTTTTTTGGTTCATGTTTATAGCAAATTAGTCATTTTTGTACATTGATTTGAGTTTAAAATATTATCAGATTTCATTGAGCATATTGTATAGAGAAATTCTACGTTTATAACAATTTCACAAAATTTTCACAATAAATTCTAAGTGATTAGATATTACTAGCTATTATATATATATATATATATTAGTTATGACTAACATACGAATATGTAATTCGGCCTCTTCAAATAAAAAATTCTAGCTACGCCCGTGCGCGCACACACACACAAGACAACAATCAGAGGATTAAATACATTTTTTTGGAACTAAAAGCTATACACGCAGCCATTGGATTTCAAAGCCAAGATCTCACCCTTTCATTCCATTATACTAGGATGGAGAATTACCATCTGAGCTAGAGAACATTAGCAAGACTACAATCAAAGGATTAAAATGTAAAAGAAGTTTCTCATTTAAAATGCTCAAAAGGAGAAGACAAACTTATAAACATTTCCAATGATCTCACTCACACTGTATCAATGATCAAAAGGAAAGGACAAACTTGCACACATTTCTAATGATCTCACACAGACGCTCTCTCCAAAAATTCTAACTCCCTTGAGATTTCCTTCTTGGTCAATAACAACTACAGTATTGCCATCAACTCATCTTTTACAAGTAAGTACAATGATGGCTTTGACCACTTTGGATTTTTCTAGGGGGGTATTTGGTCTTTGCCTCCTTGATTACAGCAACAATAACGTCAACACACGCACATTAATTGAAGTTAAAGACAAGACAACAATTAAAGGATTAAATTTCTTTTTTTTTTGAACTAAAAGTTATAAAAATAAGAATTTTATTAATGCGTGTTTTTAAGGTATATATTAATTTTTTTTTTAAATTTTTTTTTTTTTGAGAATTGAAAGAGAAATAATAGTTTTTTCAATTTTTTAAAAAATGTTTTCAAAAGTAAAAAGATTAATGTATGCCCTAAGAGTATACATTAACCGGACCCTAAAAATAAAACTTCAGTCTCCCTGAAATAACATGATCAATTCTAGATAATTTACTTATTGCAGACTTCTTAAAATCAGCACAATATATGCATGTCCTCCTCTCTCCCTGCATATTGTGATGGTCTCAACAAAAATATCAGCAAACTCCAAAATATGCAGCTCCAATTCTCTGTTAAGGAACCCCAGTTCCTTCTTAAAATCAGCACAATATATAAAATGTAAATATCAGCATGAAGAAAGGACTTAGGAAAACAAAATGGAGTACACGACCAACTGTTTATCTCCTCTACCAATTGTTTTATCATATTTTGATGAAATAAGTGGGAAGCAGACATTTCTCTCTCTCTCTCTCATAAATTTATTTTTATAAAATATTCTAGTCAACAATAAATTTAAGGACTCGGAATTGAATGTTGGTTTTATAAGGGCTTAGGCTAGCTTGAAAGTTAGATTACTCCTTTGGGATGATCTCCAAAGGTAGATCAAGTGCCATTAAAATTCAAGCAAACGACTCATTGTTGTCCTTATTAAAATTTGTTGGGTAGACTGTAATAGATTCTGTAATATAATAGTTATTTTTATGATTTAGTTTTTCAATAATTTGGTTGTGTTTTTATTATAAGAAATGACTATTCCTTATAAATAACTATTTTTTAAAATGAGGATTAACTATTCATCTCTAAGGCTCTGCTTGGGAGTTCATAAGAGAATGGAATGGAAGGGAATGAGATAATTATAAGGAAATGGAAATGAATGAAATATATTTAAACAAGAGAAATGAATGGAAAAGAATAGAATGGAATGAAATTAAGTAACCTTGATTGGATATTTTAAAATAAAGGAATGGAGAGGAATGAAAATGAATAGAATGTAAGTAATCCTGTTTGGGAGTAACATGAAGAGAATGGAATGGAATCATTTTATGACAATATTATTATTAGACCCATATTTTAAAATAAAGGGTTGAATATACAAGGATATCTTGAGAGTTTTAGTAAAAAAATCATTAAATATAATTTCATTCCCTCTCATTCCTCTCAATTTCGGGGGGAATGAAAATTTGAGATTTTAAGAGAATAGAGAGAAATGAGTGTTCCCTCCTACCCATTCCATTCTCTCCCACTTAAACTCCCAAACAAGGGAATGGACTTTCCATTCCCTCTATTACAACTTCCAAATAAGAGAAGGGAAGAATATTCTAAAATTATTATTCTTATTCCTTTCCATTCTATTACATTCCCTCCTTCCAAGCGGAGCCTAAAAATGATGTAATGGTATTCCTTAGTAGGTGTATAAATTTTTAAAATTAATATATTTCCAAATAAACAAACTTTTCCATATGCACATAACAATTATGAAAATAAAAAATTATAAAAAATTACTAATCTCTCTATCAAATTTAAAAAATATTATTTTTTAGGAAATATAATTAAATGAGTAAAATATTCCCTAAAATATATCTTGAGTTTGATTTTAAATGCTTTCATTTCTTTGTCTTCAAGGTTCTATTATTGTATTGTCATCAAACAGATGAATAGTAATAAGCATCACATTACAGTGTCTTGTATTCCTTATAATACATATCTTATTCCTATGTAATTATCGTTACAATCTACCAAACGTATCCTTAATCTTTTTCACCGATGCATTAACTGCTCTTCTTTGAATATGACCAAATTATATCTAGTGATTTTTCTATCATCTTTTGATAAGTAGAGGTCACCCATATTTTTAAGCGAATTTTCTAATTTCAAATTTAACCTTTTCATATATTTCTATTTATTTATCATAATATTTTCATTTTAGTAACGCTCATTTTATGAAGGGTTATAATACTCTTACGTCCACTTTTTCACGTTTACTTAAATGCGGTCCATAGTTAGAAAAAAGTGTACACCAAATTTTAAATCAATAAAACTTGTTAAAAAAATGATTTGTGTGTTTGTCTTTCAGAAGTCTTTTATTTAATCATGAATAAATTATTTGTGATTTTTTTAAAAGTCAAAATTCCACTTACGATTTACGTGAAAGGATTTTTAATGGCTTGACTATCTTCAAATACAACTCATGTCATGTGAGCTATAATATTTTGGTTATATAAACTCATAAAATGATCAAATTGTAATATTATAAAAATATATATTGTGATTTGTGATTTTTTTTTTTTTTTTTGAGAAGAGATTTGTGTACATGTATGTACTTGTAACTTCAAAGTCAAAACCAATAATAAACTTTTGGAGTTTATTATGGATTCTGTAGGAACTGGGTTTGAGAACTTCTTTTATTGAATGAGTGAACTCAGGCCCAACTAACTCAATACAATGAATTTATAGAGAATGAGTTTAAGAACTAAGCCTTAGTGAGGGTTACAACAACTAGACATGGTTATGAGTGGATTGAATAACAAGAACGTGCACTAAAGTGTGAAATCCTGTCCTTGACCCTCATCTGAGGAGCTTGTTATTCTTATAATTTCTTCAGTGCTTGGTTACAAAGGTTTCAAAGATGATACAAATTGCTACAGTATTCTTTGTTTCTAATTTTCGATCCCTTTTCTTGGAGGATTTCTTACATTATATATACACTTTCAGTTGATCTTGATCATCCATTTGTTGATCATGTAGGTCATTACTTGAATGCTTGTCCCATTAGCCGCCTTTCCAAACCTTTTGTGAGTTGCAGTAACTAAGGCAGCACTGTTCAAAAGTTATTTCCTCATTAATGCGGCCAAAATGTTAGTTGTGGGCATTTAATGCAGAGGTGACAGTTTCTCCTTGAATGACTCCTCCACCATGCTCCCATGGCCAACCCATAGTACTTGCTCTTTTTCTTAGGATGCTCTGGGAGGTTGCCTTTGATGGCGCGCCACTCTTCCCTTCTATAATCTCGGTTGGCTGAGAACAGAATTGTCATCGGCGATGTTTCTTGGCAATTTGGACTTTTTTCGTTCGTCCTCGGACGTTTCTTCTTCATCGGCGTAGGCCTTGGGCTTAGAATAAAATGACCGAAGTTGCCAAATTCTTTAACCCCACAGATTCATTATATATATTTTATTACATGAAGAAGGATAAATTATTAAATTAACCATTTGGGTTTTTTAAAACGTTTTTTTTTTTTTTTTATCACTTTTAAAAGGTAATATCGTATAAGGGTGAAGGGAACAAGTTTCTTTAATAAGAAGAAATATATTTTTGGTGGGACTACCCCCAAATCTATGACTACACTACAAGCAAAAAATGATAGGATCACACTCATTTTTTATACTTATTTTTCACAACTATTCGACTTGGCTTATTGTGGGTGGTAGACCCATTTGAAAGTAACATATTGTCGATCACAGTATGACGCATATGATAGTTGTAAAAGCAGGAATTCAGGGTATTTTAGTAAACTAAGAGCTACCGTTAAAACAGTTGGGGTTAAAAAATGAGATGACGTCTCTCTCGGCCAAAATTAGCTGGATTCCTTGTTAATGTAATCCTATTGTTTAGCTTCATTCAAGGGCCTAAACCCAAATGCGAAATTGCGCCAAATCTAGAGGTACATCCCATTTTTTTATTTATTTTTTTTTCCTTTTAAAAAATATAGTATTAGCTGGGTCTATATAAATTCTCTGAAAACGAAATGGTCACTTATTATTGTTTTTAAATTTTGTTAAGGTCATTTGGGTGCTGCAGAATTTACGTAATTGGGCACTTCAAGTCACCTGTGAAGCTTTCTTGTCAGATCTTCAAACCCTTTGAACAAATCTAGGTATGTCAAATATTTTTATAATGAATATAGATACAGTTTCTTATAATTCTATCTGGGTTTTTTTTTTTGGGTTATTTGGAAATCTGAAAAATTGAAAGAAACTTGTACAGGATTTTAGTAAAAAATATATATATATATATATATATATATATATAGAATATCATGGTGGTTGTACAAATTTCTTGAAATTCCTTAGAAAATAGGTATGTAAGTCTAAAAAGAAAATCAGTGTATCAAAAAATTAAAAAAAATTTAAATCAATCATATTCATTGCTGTGGTTTATTAAGTTGAATTTGCAATGTACATTCATTTTTATGTATATACTTTTAGAATGGTGTGTCCCCTGGCTGTTGATGGATGATTGGATTTATGTTGTAATTTTCCAAACTTCTCCTATATCATTAAAAAAAGAATTGGTTTTTTTTTTGGTAGCTGGAATTGTTTATAGGTATCTTTGAGCATGGATCTTCCTGCAAATGATGTGGAATTTGTAACAGAGAAGATTGATGATGAGAAAGAAGGAGGCCCGGCATTCAAATGTGATCTTGCTGATACAGAAATAATTCACAAGATAGCTCAAGAGTTCCTCCCAGGATTAGCTACAGCTTGTGTTGACAACACAACAGGTGATATCTTCAGGAGCCCTGCTTCTGTAGCTGTTGATATGAGAAAAGAATTGGTGGATTATCTTAATCAGAGAAGCGAAACTTTTGTCGCTGAATCTGTTATTGTAGAAGGTGTTCTTGAGTCTGGAGCACCGGACAATCCCTACGATCTTATTTCTGACTTTGTTGATGAGTTTGCAAGCTCAAAGAGGAATTTGTTTAGTCGGGTTTCAGGATGGCTACTGAGTGAAAAGAGGGAAGACAAGATAGATGATTTTGTGCAAGAGATGGAGATAAATGGGTTTTGGTTGTTGGATGGGAGGGAAGTAATTGCAGAGACTTTGCTCAAGAATGTTGACTTCAAGAATGCATTTCACTGCAATATGAAATTCAACTCTGCAGAAGAGCTTGCTCAGCATGTTTCCCTCTGCAGCTTTAGACCTATGGCCTGTGAAAATGAAGGTTGTAATGCCAGATTTTGTGCCAGTCACTTGGAGAAGCATGATTCAGCTTGTCCCTTCAAGATAATTCCATGTGAACAGAAGTGCTCAGACAACATCAGGAGACGTGAGATGGACAGGCATTGCATCACTGTCTGTAAGATGAAGCTTGTGAACTGCCCTTTCTATGCAGTGGGTTGTCAATCCACTATCCCTCACTGTATGACTGAACAACATTGTTCAGATACAATACATTTGCACTTGCTACATATTCTTCAAGGTATTCACAAAGAAGCTTCTGAAGAGGATCTGAAGCGACGGGTGGAGCAACTAGAAAAGGTGAGCGTTAAAATGTATATGGAAATGTTTCTGTTCTTTATTTATTGTATCTTTTTATAAAATAAATAGTAGCTGATAGTATGTGATAAAGAAAACTATATCTTTGAGTGTGACATGCTTAAGAACTATATTTTTTCTGTCATGACTCATCTATTCTCAACACTTAAGAGGCAATTTTTTCTTTTCAGTGGCTTCCTTTTCTTTCTGCTTCTTTCTGCTTCTTTCTTTATTTTAATTAGATGCACGAAAAAAGAAACATATTTTAATTTATCACCAAAAAGAATATATATTACAAAAAACCTTTGTCTGCTTGGTATTGTGTAATTTTCATGAAATGAGTTTCTAGTTTAAATCTAAATTGAGTAAGACCTGGTAAAGCCAAAGTAACACACCTAAAAGTCCTAAGACTTTAAAGGATGTCACAACTTGTGTGAAATTAACCTGAAACCCAACACTTCACCAGTTTATCTATTTTATACATCCTTATTTGCATGAATGCAAATGGGACTAGAAACTGCATGTATTCGTACTTGTTAAGAATTTTCTAGATTCGTCCAAGTTGCTCATGTTTTTTCAGAAACCTCCAAATGGTACAATTTTTTCGACATTATGATTATGAAGATATTAGAAAAGTTCAAATTTACAGCATTGGCATTTGCAAAAGCTCCCAATTATAAACTATTTTAACTTTTATATATGTTTATCCCTGATGCTTTTTTGACTTCTCCATCTTTGGAATGTGGCCAATGTTGGTGCCCCTATTTTTGCATATAAATTGTGTAGTTGAACATGTTTGGTACCATGCAACAAAAAACGCTACTTGTGGCTTCTCAGTATTTGGTACTACCACCTGGGGAAAAAAGATACAATTTCCAAAAAATGCATGTCATTAAGGGGATGGCTCTAGAATGCAAAATGCAAATTCAAAGCAAATCTTGGAATTAATTAAAGATCTCTAGATGCTACTATATGTTGAAAATTGACGATTGGTTGTCAACAATCAGATGGAAGTATCTTATCTACTTCCCCCATATGCATTCATTTTCCTCCATTAGACATGAATCTCCTCCCCCCCAACCCTGTCTTTGAATTTTATTTTTTAATGTTTCATTTTTGTTGGAGGAAATCACAAGATGTCGTAGTGCTAATAAAAATATATTGACAGGAATACGTTTGAAAAGAACAGGTTAGGTTTGTGCAGGCTTTCTATAAACTTGAGTTTGAAGAAATGGTGGCCAAAATATTGATCGCATTGTCTTACTAAAATATTCTATGAATAAACCCCTACTGTGATTACATTCTCTCTTCAGCTTCCCTTTACTTATAAGATGCTGTAATCTTTATACAAGTTTGGTATACCAACTGCTTCTTTACATCTATAATATATTTAAGATCAGAAACTTTCATGTTATGTGACAGGCAGCATCATCCAATCAGCTAGCAGAAGCTCGAAATGTGAGATCTTTAACCTCCAAAGTCAAGGATCTTGAAGCAAAACTGGGGCCATTAGAAGTCCACACCAAGAACAAGGAGGATAGTGAAGAGAATGCGGAGATTTCAAATCTAGCAAATGCCTTGGATGAAGCCCACGTCAAGAACGAGGACAGTCAAGAGACAATGGAGACTTCAAATCTTGCAAATAGCACTAGCAAAGCTGAAAGTTAATGTTAGGCCTGGAAATTAGGCAATTTTGTTTAAATAAAATATTATTAATCAAGAAATGAAATTCATTCACCTTACTAGAAAACAATTTTTTTTTTTCAATTGCTTTGTAACATCATTTCATATTTAGCTCTTTTAGTTTATGATGTTGGGGAATCCTTTTTGCTCCTCCTTTTATTTTTCTTTTTATTTTTTAATCTCCTTTTCTATATTCCTTGAGTCAAAGATGGCCTCATGTTACCTATCCTATTACATTTGATAAAATGAGGCACTAATTCTATTCACTATGGAGCAATACTACTATTGACATCGTTCTCTGCCAGTCTGCCTACTGTTAATATGGTGAGATGCCTTTGGAGATAGTACGGAATGTTGAATAGCTTAAAAATTCATTGGGGAGGACAAGGCTTTACACAAAGCTGTTGCTTCTTCTGATGGTGTCCACATTTTGCTGTTTCTCTGAGCTTTGCTGCTTCCCTACTTGTTCTATGGTTGAACTCCCAAGTATTACTTGAACCCTTTCCTCAAATATTGAGAGCTTCTTCCCCATTCCATTTCCACTTCAAAATCCCAATGTTATGCATATAATTCTGAACTTTCATTCTCTTCCTTCAGGCCATATTTGCTGTTCGTAGAGGGGGAAACATACTTAGCGATTTGAAAGGTATCTGAATCTACAAAAAAGCTTTGTGACTCAATGATATTGTCCAGCTCTTCTCCCACTTGCACTTGTTGTAAGCCAAAAAAGAGAGTATCTAAATCCTTAATGAGCCTTCATTTTTTAGGGGGGGAGGGGGGTTATAATTATTTTGTGTAAGTCATCTGTGGTGACAGTTTGTACCTTCAGACGTATAGAAAATAATGAGAATTGATTCCCATTGACTTTACTACAATTGCTCAAGTTTTCAACCCTACTGAAAAAAATAGCTTACAGATGATGAGGAAGGGACTATGAAGAATATGCAATCGCATACACCCCAGCATCGTTGAAGAATGAGTACCTCAGCTGTTCACTAAATTCTACTGCTCAAGGTACAATGTAAAGCTCTCTCAAAGGTTGCTCAAATATGCTGCTTGCAACAAGAAAACATTATTTTCAACCAACCCCACTGCTGGATGTTAAGCATAGAAGATAACATAAGTATTATAGAGATAAACGTTTTGGAGCAAGGCCAGTTATGTCGAAATGTTATGAATTTCGCAGGGATGGCTTAATATTCCTCTTTTTCTACTTGTACCTCGAAAATTAAACAGTTCAAGGTTGGTCATCAAGTTTGTTAAACCTATTTAACAGGCCCAACTTTAGGACTTGTTTGGATTGAGGGGGAGAGGAAAGAAGAGTGGAGGAGAGTAAAGTAGAGTGAGTTGAAAATAGGCTAATTTTGAGCTAATTTTACTTTACTCTACTTTACTTTCCCCTCAATCCAAACAATAAAACTGGGTTAATATGCCTAATTAGTTGAGAAAAGCCCATTTGTATACACTAATTAATAAATTGCTCACTAATATGCCTAACTGGTTTTGTTTGCAAGCCTATCATAGAGCCATTACGCCTTTTTAGAAGATTTACTCAACATCGATAACTTTGCTCATCATAAATAAAACTGAGCTAGCGAAAAGGGTCAATGCTCAAGAATTCGTAGGCTCTGCTTAATTATCCTTCCAAAATGGATAAGCTTTTACTCCCACAATTTTTAATTTTGTATTCCCTTCCACAGCTTCCTTCAGTAAGTTATGACAATTTGCCAAGTGAAACTAGCTAGAGTCTATAAAATTATCTACTTGAAGAAAGAACATTTTGTACAGTCTCAACGAACTACCATGGCCATTTACAGCTTCACGTTCAGCTCTCCCCCCCAATTCCCAATCCTCCAAAATCAAATGGTCCATATTTTACTCATACCACATTCCAAACCGCTTGCCTGCTTCACCCATATTTCAATTTCATTGCCGCCAAAACCCAACATTTAGAAGAAGGTGCACACCTCTCTCTCCTCTATAAAAAGGTACACTATTTCTCAACTCATAAGTTTTTTTTTTTTTTTTTGGCAGTCTCGTAAACCAAAACCCAACTAAGACTTACCCAAATGATTCAGGTCAACACAATAGGGCTTTTTCCAACTATTCAGGAAAAATAATTAAGTAAAATTCATAAGAAATCTGCCAGACAAAACCAGTCCATCTCATAGAAGTAAACTAATATTACAAGCAACAAAAGAAACAAAACATGTTGGAGTAGTGCTGTCATAGACAGCATACAACAATCCACCTTACAAAGTTCCAACTTCAGTTTGGACATTCAGAAGATAGACCACCTCTGAAGAAAAATTCAAATGATACAACAACAACAACAACAACCAAAGCCTTTGTCCCAAAATTTGACGAAACATTCAAATAAATTAAGAAAATAAAACAAATTTCAGAACCGACAGAATAAGATTTCTATCTAAAATGCAAGAACTTTTAATCAGTATTGTCTTGTCTTCCAGTAGTCTTACTACCCTATGAACGAACCGCTCTGTGCAGACTGACCAAGCGAGTTGAAGAATCTATTTGGGATCCCCTCACAGCTGAACCACTCTGATAAGCAGTCCTCCCTGACCCTCCATATGTGGCATCTTGATACCGTGTACCCTGATAGCCACCACTGTTGCCTCGTGACTGACCTGTGCGGTCCCTTGAATAACCTCCAGCAGCTTGGCTTAGAGGCCAAGGTCTCCCTCCACCACCATATCCTGTACGCCCAGTGCCACCACCTTGCCTTCCCTGAGTGTAAGACATGTTATTGTCTTGCCACCTACCTCCAGAAGCAGCTGTTCCAGCAGCATAATCCTGGTTTTCTCTCCGCCTTAGAGGCAGATCCAAACTACCACCACCTAACCTTGATTCTATTGCCCTCTCATTACTTTCTGCAAGGACCGAGAGCTTCTCTGTTAGCTGGAATGCCAGAGCCTGCAACCTAGTGTGCTCAACATCATGGAAAACAATGCACTGAGTTGGCTGATCCCAACTTGCATGGAGCTCCTCATTGATCATCATCTTGCTGACAATACTGTGAATCTGGGCATCTGAGAGGTCAAACAGTTTGGTGAGCTGATCCAAGCTCAGGGAATCATAGGATGAGGAGTAAGTAAAAAGGTAGGTCCTCAGAGCCTCTTCCTTGATCTTAGCCTTGAGCATCTCATGGACATTCTCTCGATTCCTTAGGAGCTTCCACGCATCAAGGGACTTGATAACATCAAATGCCTTCTCAAAATCTCCCTTGCTAAGAGCCCTGCTGGCAGCCATTACGTGGTCTCTGACATTTTCTGGGGGACCTGTAAATGTTTGCCTCTCACTCACCTCAAGCAACCGCCGGAAAGTCTTACTTATGACCTTGCGTTTTGCATCATGAATGTTAGCTGCCATGTTCGGTACTTCCAGCAACATAGCACATATCAGATGGACAGCCTCCAGGAGCTCAAGATTTATGTGCATATGGTATGGCATTTGACGTCTCCTTTCAATCCTTTCCTGAGGTTTTTTTTTTTTTTTTTTTTTTGGGGGTGGGGGGAGACAATTACAACAGTGAGTCCTTGGACATAACATACATAGATGTACCAACTTACATAACATAGAAGACGTACAGAAGCTAATCCAACAACACTATTTACAAGAAAAGATGCACACTTTCTAATTTCAAATGGAATAAAAAACCAACAAATAAGTCTCATAAAACACATTCTACACAGCCTACAGGCTTTCATCATCATACACAAGACGAATGGAATCTAAACAACAGAATTGCAGCTAACCTCACATTAAAATCTTTATATTCTTTCAATTTTTATAATTTGATAGTAACAATGGGGGAGGGGGGACTTGAACCCTGGATGTTTCCATTGGAACAGTTGGAGGTGCCAAAGGCTCTTGGCCTAAATTCATTCATATGTCAAAATCTAAATTCACTTTTTTCTTAACCTTAAATTTAATCACCATATCATAAAATTTTATCGTCATTTATTACTTTCATTCCTCCATCATCTACCATGATGTTTGCATGACTGTATAGACAAACAATAGAAAACAGTTCAACCCAAAAAGCATTCAGACAAAACCTCACATGGTATGAAAGGTTGCAATCATATTGTATCAACCAAGGTCTATGCAATTTACAAGTCTGACCTGTTAGGCTACAAGCTTCTAATTTTAAAAATTAAAAATTCAAAAAGAGAGAGAGAGAGAGAGAGAGAGAGAGAGAGAGAAGAGTGGCAAATATGGATTAATGTACAAATAAACAGAAGCAAACATCAGTACCTGTTCTGGAGTCTTCTCATGATATCGGCTTTGCGAAACACCTTGTGCAAGCAACTCCTTTACCCTTCCTCCAGAATATAGTTCAGAAAGGCAGCCATGGCCCTCAGTAATTAATCCAACTCGAAAAGCACATAGACCAAGTTGTGCCATGGCTCTATTGAAAAGGATCTGTGTTGATATGTCCATATGCTGAATACTGTCCTGTAAATGACTCATTAGCAGCAAGTCACGTGAAATTGAAAACTCGTCTAGAAGAGCATGGTGGTAAATATCACATAGCATACTTCTTGCTTTAGTCCGCTCATCCCCAAACTTGTAGATGAGGGCCACCAAACAATCCATCATTGTCCTGCTATTCTCTGGAAAGGTGGGTTTCCGAGGCACAAGCTCTGGAGTAACAATAAATGCAGATGGCCCCCTACTTTCTTCAAGAACTTTAGGCTCCTCACCTACTTCTCCATTATCTCCATCTCCCGTCTGCTCAGCTAGTTTTCTCATGGCATCATAAACCTCTTGTGGCTTATAATATATGAGTTCAACCCGCTTTAACGCAACCTTTGCAGCAGCTTTGAGGTCCCCAACCCGTTCTAAATAATCCTGCACATTTTGAGCAAGAACCGAAAACATAGGCTCATCCCTGAGTCTCTCAACATACTCACGTGTGTGGGGATCAATGCATTGTAAGCTCTTGAAAAACTCAGCATCTATCTTTTCAACAAAGGCAACCAGGTTTCCCCAAACCCGGATAGTACCATTATATTCTGGTCCCTTCTGGGTTTCATTCTCATCTGGTTCCACCATATCATCCACCACTATGTTGGGATACTGAACAAGAATGTCCAATATCACAAGCATGTTCTGCACACATTTCTTCCATACATTTATAGGCATGTGGCCATTAAGTCCCGGATTGACATCAAATTGTGCTGAGACAACACTGAATAGAATTTCCAGTTTTTGAGCAGGGGTCTTGGCAACCTTGGTCAAAAAAGTAAGCTGCTCAACCTGCTCAAATCTTCCAGTTCCTTTCCTACCCCGAGCAGCCACAACCTCCTTGAATTTCTTGTTAACTGTATCCCATGTGATCTCACTAGGATTCCTAAATTGTTTATCCATGAGCTTATCTTTCTTGCTCATCTTCTTCTCCCAAGCTCCATCATCATCATCTTGGCTATCCCCAAGCTTGTCATCATCATCATCATCATCCTCAGAATCTTTGAATTCAATCTTTGTCGGATCCTCTTCAATCTCTGAATCAGTTTCTTCATCCTCGTCCTCCTCATCATCCTCATCCCTTTCCTCCTCACTTGCAGGATTTTCCCTACACTTAGTAATCATATCCTCATACTGTTTGTTGTTTTTCTTAAGTTTCTGTTTCATTGAGTTCAAGGCCTTGGCATTGCTGCTGCTCATCTTCTTCTTCGCATCCTTGTTTGCCAAAGCCTGACTCAGGAAGTCCTCCAGCATCACAAGTGCTTTTATGTAAAGGTTAGGGACCTTTTCAGACTCTATCACACGCATGACTTTCTCCAGCTGCTTATTTATCTTATCAAAACTTTCCTGTAAGCTAACCCAGTCATTTATTTTCATTGCATTCTTCATCTGGTCAACCGTAGCTGACATTTCCTCAAAGCGCTTATCTTTTGCAGACCTGACAACCCGCTTTTGGTCATCAGATTCATCACTATCACTAGCTGCATTCCCTTTAAGGTATCTTGTATTAGCAGCTTCAGTGCTAGCATCAGCAGGTCCCCCATTCTCAACCTCTTCATCATAATCACTTTCTTCCTCTTCAGAATCACTGCCACCCTGTCAATAACACAAAATGATTTTATAACAACCTTTATCAAAACTGGTTCTCAAAGTTTAAACATAATAAAGAATAGAGTAATTGAGACTAGCAAGGTATCAAAATAAAAGGTAAGTACCTGGGACGTCCAGAAACGTGATCCCATTCTCAGAAATTGGTTAAATTCAACAGATTACAAATCTCCAGAAACTGCATTTTAAACAGAAACAAAAGTTTCAGATTCTTCAGTGAATTAACAAATCAGATTGAAGCGTCTAGATTAAAACATCCCTGGTTCTCCATTTTGCATCACGCAATACCATGAACAAGATAAGCATTTACCCACACAAAACAGTTAAAAGCACACAAGTATGCAAAAATCTTTATAACCCCTTATGGGTATTGTGAAAAGATTATAAATTTAAAGAACTTAAAAAAAAAAAAAAATTAACAGATTTCATTCTTACTTATAAACCACACAACATATACATTAACCAACACACTCTACTGGGTCTTAAAAACATTTACTTGGCCAATCTAAGTCAGACCAAAAGAGCATCAAAAATTGAAAATCAAAATTACCCTTCACATAATAAAACTGATTCAATAAAATCCAACAATATTTTATACTCTTAAATTTCTCAGCTAAGCTACAAAATTAAAATCAGAAGTTTGATATAAGTCATACTAGCCTCGAGCGATGACTCTGGAAAGTCCAGTAGCCAATAATTATTTGATTGAAAATTAAAATTAAAATAAATCAGAAATGCATACCTACAACGAAAAAAAAACTAAACTGCACGAAGAAAAAACGAGATAAGGTTAGGGATCTATGATAGAATGTTTGATTTAAATAACCGATTGATTTTCACATTTTCTCGGCAACCAAATAGAGTTACTTAAGATAAACCCTAAGAGAGAGAGAGCACCTGTGTGTTTTGAAAACCAGAGACAGCACCGCAGGAACAAGAGCTGAGAGACAAAAATAAGGGAAGTGAAGACGGTCAGGTTTGATAAGTGGATTACTAGATCATTGGGGTAATAGTGTTAGTCACTATGGGGCTGGGCTTGTATAGCCCGAGGCCCCAACCTAAACTTTTTTTCTTTTTTTTTTTTTTTTTTTTTTTTTTTTTTGGGGGGGGTGGGGGTGGGGTGATGAAATAAACTTTTCTTCTGATTTTGATGGAAAACTTTTCTCTTTTTTTTTTCTTCATTAATTTTGTTTTTATTTTTCACTAAATCCATTTTTTTCAATGAAAAATCTTATGTAAATATAGTTTTTTGCATTTACTTGTGTTTGGTAGTATTAAAAAAATGGGTCAAATGGAAATTATCTCTTTAACTTCACATATTTAGCTTAATTTGAGATGAAATATAGTTTTTTTTTTTTTGCTATTTTTTTTAAATAACTTTATCTCGTGCTAAGTTAAAGAAGGAAAATAATTCTATCTTACGTTAAACTACATAAGGAAATTCAAGAGATAAAATTTCAATTTACTTTAAGGTTACTACCTAACAAAGAAAAATAAGATAATTTTATTGAAAATGTTCTTAGGAAAATGATTCATTTTCTTGAAAATGTTAACTTTGAAACAAATAGAGTGTAAACAAAAAAATTATTTTTTAATATTTTTCTCATTAATGGAACCTTTTCCTCTTTCTTTATTGATTTTGGAGAAATTACACTCTTCCTTTCAGCTTAAATTATTACTCTAATTACACTTCATTCCTTGAATTATTAAAACATAAGAATGATTTCCTATTTAAAAAATACAGTATACTTGACCTCATGCTGTCTATTTTTCAATTAACTCTAACGAAATTTAGTATTGAAAGACTAAATTTGGAGAGTACAGCCTCTTCAAACTTTTGTACTCTTTGGAGAGTACCATAGTTCCTTTTGTTTATTGTCTTTTGCCTACCTACTTTTACAAATACACTTTCTAACTAATTCTTTATTTTTTTATCTATCTCATTTAAATATTATATTTTCATTCTTTCTTTAATTTTTTTTCTTAATCTTTCTTTATTGTTTTCTTAATCTTCCTTCATTCCCAACGGCTATATTTTTTAAATCTCCCAACTATAACAATTTAAATTTTTCCAATGATAATTTTTTAACAAATCTCTTAGACCACTTATGACAATGATATAGTAAGTTGTGGGATCATATGATTTTAAATTTTATGCTTGCATTAACATTTATGTTAGTCTTTGTGAGGACTAGATTTGAACCTATAGTCCACTACATGGATGGACTTAAGCCTAAATAGCCCAAAACAATAAATTTATAGAGTATGGGTTGAAAAACTGGCTTTAGTTAATCAGAGAAACGTTGGAATAGATTCAGATGATAAGAGGATGAAAAGAAATAGTGTTGTATTGAAGAAAAACAGTTCTCGGCGAGATCCGAGGTACACTATTCTTATATATTATTCTCAAATTGGTTTACAAGTTTGGTTTAAGAATGTTTCAGTGTTTTCCTCTTCCAATTTTTCCAATCCCTCTGCCTTGTTGCTCCCCTCTTCATATATACCCCCTTCCTCCTCACTTCCAACTTCCACGTGCATGCTAGATAGTTCCTGTGGATACTTGTCCCATCATCTCCTTCTAGTAATCTTCATGTAGTAGCTATAAAGCTGTCATCTACTGTTCAGGTATTACCTCCACATTAATGCGGCCAGAGTGTTAGTTGCAGTGCATTTAATGCAGATGTAGCAGCTTTTTCCCTTAGATATTTTAGGGCACTGCCTTGTTTACCATTCTTTCAATGCTTATCAACACCGACGAGACTCCTTGGGACTTCATCTTGAGTGACTAATAATCTTTTTGGATATCGGCATTGGTTAGCCGAGGACTAATTTATCCTCGGCCTATTCCTTGAGCCATTATAGTCAAAGTTATCCTCTATTTACCAATACAACTTTTACTAAATAAGATTCCTCTTTCTCAGACAACCTCTTGTCCTTGGACTGGGCCACAAACTCATAACATGAACAAATGATGGGCTCTTGGGCCCAATATCCCTACAGTCTTTATTATAATTTGAAATTTATCAATTTTACATTAGTCTTGGGCAAATCATATTATATCATATTATATTATATATAATAAAAGTTGGGCTTAGACGTTATGGTTGCCTTATGTGGCTTCACCAAATTGCAGAAATTTTATTAAATTTTTAAAGAACTAAAAATGAATAGTATATTATCAAGACTCTAATTCATTCATTTTTATCATTAAGTAGTTTATCTCTTAAAATAAAATAAAGAAATAAAAGTTGTATATCGTTAATAATTGGCTCAAAGAATGAACTTGAATATTGATAAACTTGCCCAATCCTAGCTCAAGTTGTAGAGTCCCTTTCGCATTCTCCTAAAACAAAATATAGAGTCAGTAACTTGAAGGCAAAAAAAATTGTAGAGCTTCACATGAAGATAGATATATTTGGCATTCCCTACCTAATCTCAGATCAATCTCTTTAAGTTTGTAATAAAAATAGAGTAGAACCACCTATGATGTCACAGCATCTCCCGGGGGTTGTGTACGACATCCTGACTCGGCTATTAGTGAAATCTATGCTCCAATTCAGGTGTGTTTCCAAATCTTGAACTCCATATTCACCAACCCTATTTTCATTACCGCACACTTTAACTTCAACCAAGCCAAATCTTTATCAAATAACAGTCACAATGGTTTTCGTCTATGTACAAATAAGATTTCATATAATATCAAAGAATTGCGTACAGTTTTTTATAAAGTATTTTTAAAAAAAAAACTAATATGTAATTAACCTAAACTTCTTGATTAGGTAACTTCAAGGAGTTTAGAGTATGTGATTTTTACTTGGACTCCTTTTCTAGGTGGAGTATGTATATATATCTATATATACATCGTTAGTTGATGTAGTTTTTCATTCTCCAACTTATTGTATAGTTTTATTATTTAGGCTTCCATTTTTCTACCTACAATCATGTAGGTATGTATTTTTTTTTTTTTACTCTAATATTTTTATTATAATCAATTAAATACATTTTATGTATTCGTTGCATTTTGTTTAAGCTAATTTCCTTATGTTTTTCTTTTTTTGAGGGGGTAATTTCCTTATGTTTGATCTAATTCATATGTCAATGGTTTGATCCAATTTAATTATTTTGTTGTCCAATATATATGTAAGTTGTCGTAGTAAATTCCAATCATTGACTATTAAATTTACATACAATTTTGCAATCTATATGGTACTTTGTTTTTTTAACTCTGTTTAATTTTCTTCTTGATTTTTTTTTTCTTTCAGGTTTGTCAAAAAAGATTTCAAACATCCTAAGAAAGGTTTGTAATCTAGATGCAGAACTTTGCAATTTTTTTTTTTTAATAATTAAAATGAAGGTTTTATTCCTTGAATAGTTCTATTTTTAAAAAGTGGCCAATTTTATGTTACTTTGTCTAAAGATTTTAATCATTAATATTATTGTTAACAATACTGCAAATCACTTATATTGTAGATTCATTAGATATTCATATGCGAATAGTTTAATACATGTAACTACAAATGATATTATAGCACAATTGGTATTGTGGGGCCCGTGGGCCCGGAATCCCCGGCCCACCTTTAGGCTGGCCCAAGGCCCAAGCCGAGGAGGACAATTGTCCCAAATAGTCGTCCAAAGAGTTTTAGCCCTTCTCGGACCCATGCCGAGGACACACCCTTCCTCGGCATACCTAGTCTAAATCTGGATAGGGAGCCAACCCAGAATAGGTGGTCACATCCACACTTAATGTATTTGCCTGACCCCCTAGACTACATTAATGAGGACAAGACCTCTGAACAGTGCAACCTTGGAGGCCGCAACCCACAGTATGGTGAAGAACGTGTCTGATGGGACAAGCTCTGGAAGCAGTGTCCTGGATGGCCAACAGCTGTAAGGCTAGGATCAAACCAAAGGGAGTATATAAGGCAAAGAGCCCCCCTCGTGAAGGGGGGCCTCCTCGGACGCCCGCTGAGGAGCAACCCCAGATGAAGAAAAACTAAGGAAAAGCTCAAGGAGGACGATGGCCAGAAGCCAACCGGAGCCAAGCCTTTTCGCCCCACTCTTTACAAATTTATTGTCGGGGGTGCCCTTCTAAAAACGGAGCCCCTACAATTGGCGCCGTCTGTGGGGAGGGTTAGTGCGCTGGCCGGCGCAACCGGCGGTTGCCCTAAAGTAGTCACTACGCAAAAGTTGGCGACGTATCAAAAAAAAAAAAAAAGAAGAAGAGAAGAGAAAAAAGAGAAGAAGAGAAGAATTGCAGTACGAAAAGAAGATTCAACAGCAAATAAAAGAAATTCTTTATTATTTCATAAAAGAAAATTACAAATACAATCAGAGGTTCAGACAGGCGTGTTTTACAAAAAATCCTACAATCAGAGGCCCAGGCGGACCGATCCTAGAACTAGCTGGGCAAGAGGCTCGCAAAGAATTAATATCAGGAATGAGGGAAGTGTCAACCCGTGCTTTTACTGGCATCTAGAGAATGGGAGAACTGGACAGTAAAAGCACGGGAAGGGGGGCTGGGGGCTGGCTCGCCTCGAAGCCGAAGCTTCAACAAAGCGAGGAGCCGACGCAGGGACCCCGGAACACCCTCCCCCGTGATGCTTCCTCGACCCTCTCCAAACTGCACGAGCATTAGCCGTCGGAGACGGCAATACTCGGGCACCAGCCATGACGAGAGTTTGCGTGCCTCCTTCGTCGGAGGTGCGCTCTGGGGAGAGACGTTAGGTACTTCAACGACGTCCCTCCTGGCCACCGTACAAGGCCCTGCCAGTGTTACGCCTAAACTCTGCCGCGTCGGCAGCCCAGTGGGGGCTGCGGCCACGGCGGCCCTTAACTCCATATCTCCTAACTTTGGTCACAATCCTGGCGGCGGTGTCAAAGGGGCTCAGGGAGGTGAAAGTATATGTTTCTGTTTGTGGTGGAAGATTCATGGAATGAGGAGAAACATTCTCCCCAGAACGCCTTTTATGGAAGGCGAAAACTGGTAGGAGTTGAGCCACGCAGAATTCGAAGGGAGGATTGTCAAAGGGAATGAATTCCCACCCAATTCCAAGGGGATTGCCAACCACCTGATTCGTGTTAGTTCACGAGGGCATTAATGAAGGCGCGTTACGGGCACCGAAGCGTCAAACACGGAGCGCGGAAGGCCAAGCGACGCCTTGTAAACCAAAAAGATGGGGAACACGAACTAGAGGCAAGATCAACTTCACGAATGAGGTCACAATCCGACCTGAGGAAAAATAGCCCCCAGAAAACGACCCGTGGACATCTTCACACTAAAAGCAAAGCTCTCGGATCCGAGGACGAACTCCTATTGAAGGCAACTGTGTAGTGGTGGTACACTAACTCTTGCTCCAGAAGCTTATAAGGGGTTAGTGGAAGGGATTTCTATCCGATGTGAAGACTGAGTTGCCCAAAGAGGTGAACACTGTGTCCTCACACTCGGGGACGAAGGCGAAACCGTGAAGGCAGCAACTGTACCTAGGTCTTGCATGGTCCTCGGACCCAAGCCTACGGGGAGCTAGCCACTTACCATTGAGGGCAGCAATTGTACCTAGGTCTTGCATGGTCCTCGGACTCAAGCCTACGGGGAGCTAGCCACTCACTTTGAAGGCAGCAACTGTACCTAGGTCTTGCATGGTCCTCAGACCCAAGCCTACAGGGAGCTAGCCACTTACTCTGAAGGCAGCAATTGTACCTAGGTCTTGCATGGTCCTCAGACTCAAGCTTACGGGGAGCTAGCTACTCACTTTGAAGGCAGCAACTGTACCTAGGTCTTGCATGGTCTACGGACTCAAGCCTACGGGGAGCTAGCCACTCACTTTGAAGGCAGCAATTGTACCTAGGTCTTGCATAGTTCTCGGACCCAAGCCTACGGGGAGCTAGCCACTTACTCTGAAGGCAGCAATTGTACCTAGGTCTTGCATGGTCCTCAGACTCAAGCCTACGGGGAGCTAGCCACTCACTTTGAAGGCAGCAACTGTACCTAGGTCTTGCATGGTCTACGGACTCAAGCCTACGGGGAGCTAGCCACTCACTTTGAAGGCAGCAATTGTACCTAGGTCTTGCATGGTCTACGGACTCAAGCCTATGGGGAGCTAGCCACTTACCATTGAGGGCAGCAATTGTACCTAGGTTTTGCATGGTCCTCGAACTCAAGCCTATGGGGAGCTAGCCACTCACTTCGAAGGCAGCAACTGTACCTAGGTCTTGCATGGTCCTCGGACCCAAGCCTACGGGGAGCTAGCCACTTACTTTGAAGGCAGCAACTGTACCTAGGTTTTGCATGGTCCTCGGACCCAAGCCTACGGGGAGCTAGCCACTTACTCTGAAGGCAGCAATTGTACCTAGGTTTTGCATGGTCCTCGGACTCAAGCCTACGGGGAGCTAACCACTCACTTTGAAGGCAGCAACTGTACCTAGGTCTTGCGTGGTTTACGAACTCAAGCCTACGGGGAGCTAGCCACTCACTTTGAAGGTAGCAATTGTACCTAGGTCTTGCATGGTCTACGGACTCAAGCCTATGGGGAGCTAGCCACTTACCATTGAGGGCAGTAATTGTACCTAGGTCTTGCATGGTCCTCGGACTCAAGCCTACGGGGAGCTAGCCACTCACTTTGAAGGCAGCAACTGTACCTAGGTCTTCTACGGACTCAAGCCTATGGGGAGCTAGCCACTTACCATTGAGGGCAGCAATTGTACCTAGGTCTTGCATGGTCCTCGGACTCAAGCCTACGGGGAGCTAGTCACTCACTTTGAAGGCAGCAATTGTACCTAGGTCTTGCATGGTCCTCGGACCCAAGCCTACGGGGAGCTAACCACTCACTTTGAAGGCAGCAATCGTACCTAGGTCTTGCATGGTCCTCGGACCCAAGCCTACGGGGAGCTAGCCACTCACTTTGAAGGCAGCAATTGTACCTAGGTCTTGCATGGTCCTCGGACCCAAGCCTATGGGGAGCTAGCCACTTACCATTGAAGGCAGCAATTGTACCTAGGTCTTGCATGGTCCTCGGACTCAAGCCTATGGGGAGCTAGCCATTTACGACGGAGCCAAGGTGCCGCATGGTCCAAAGACCCAGTCTTGTGGAGAAACTGACTACCTACTGAAGAGTCTGAATGTCGATCCAGCCACTCGAGGAAGGACCAGCCAGCGGAAGGCCTTCCGGAACATAAAGGCCAAAGTTTTCAAAACCCTCCTCCCCGTCCGAGGAAACGTGCAGCAGGGTTTTAAGGGGGTATTGTGGGGCCCGTGGGCCCGGAATCCCCTGCCTACCTTTAGGCTGGCCCAAGGCCCAAGCCGAGGAGGACAATTGTCCCAGATAGTCGTCTAAAGAGTTTTAGCCCTTCTCGGACCCATGCCGAGGACACACCCTTCCTCGGCATACCTAGTCTAAATCTGGGTAGGGAGCCAACCCAGAATAGGTGGTCACATCCACACTTAATGTATTTGCCTGACCCCCTAGGCTACATTAATGAGGACAAGACCTCTGAACAATGCAACCTTGGAGGCCGCAACCCACAGTATGGTGAAGAACGTGTCTGATGGGACAAGCTCTGGAAGCAGTGTCCTGGATGGCCAACAGCTGTAAGGCCAGGATCAAACCAAAGGGAGTATATAAGGCAAAGAGCCCCCCTCGTGAAGGGGGGCCTCCTCGGACGCCCGCCAAGGAGCAACCCCATATGAAGAAAAACTAAGGAAAAGCTCAAAGAGGACGATGGCCAGAAGCCGGCCGGAGCTAAGCCCTTTCGCCCCACTCTCTACAAATTCATTGTTGGGGGTGCCCTTCCAAAAACGGAGCCCCTACAGGTATCTTAGAAGATAATTTTGTATTGAGGTGCTATCATTTTATATTTGATAGTTGTTATACCAATGCAATTTATTCCTTTCGTTACAATAATTACTTATTTGGTTATAATAATTATATATATTCTACAAGTTTTAACATAAAACCATGCAAGGCACGGGCTTCACTGAATTGCAGAAATTTTATTAAATTTTTAGATTTTTAAAGAACTAAAAAGGAATAATATACTACTAAGATTCTAATTCATTCTTATCATTAAATAAAATTAGATTGAGATTATTTTTTTATTTGTTAGGATATATTTCTTAAATTAAGGGATAATATTTAACATACAAAAATTTAATTTAGATAATATTTATTATCTAATTAACATTATTTTTTATTATTTGTTAGGATATGTGGGTTCCAGTTAGCTCAACTGGTAAAGTCTCTGATTGTTGTATAAGAGATCTGGGGTTCAATCCCCGCCTACACCAAAAACTGATTGGTGTCTTGGTCTGATGAAAAAAAGCTATTATTAGGAGCGGATGCCATAAGTTGAAACTCTCTCTCTAAAAAATATATATATATATATATATATATATTATTTGTTAGGATATATTTCTTAAATTAAGGGATAATATTTAACATACAAAAATTTAATTTACTAAATTTTCAAATCTTTAATTCTACTATAAATCTATCTCAAGAAACAACATATATCTTCGTTAATTTGATAATCTCTATCTATCCCAAAAAAACAAATCTATCAAAATTACTTATAGCTATCAACCACGTTCTCTTTCTCTCTTTTTTTAATTTTTTTTATATTTTATGTTATGTTGAATCATTTTTTTTTCATTCTATTTATATGACATTTCTTTAATTCCAATTTTTACGGGATAAAAACAAACACATTGATTAGATATCTTTAATTGCAATAAATTTAAATGAATTATATTTCAAATGGAACTCTACCAATATATATAACCTTATATATCCTTTTAAGAGTGAAGCTTACTTTAATATGTGAATACCTAAATCTCAAGACAATGCAGGTGTGCATTTTTATTATTTTGTTTAGTTTCTTTGGTGTTACAATTGGTTTTTTTGTCTTCATGTGATTTTAATTAATGAATTCAAAACATTCAAAAAAATTGTCAAGTTTCTGAAGGTTCTTTGTTTTTGTATTTTGTTTTTATTAAATTGATTAGCTTTTGTGTATTGGTTGCCTTTTGTTTAAACTAATTTTCTTAGCTTTGATCTAATTTATATGCGTAGGGTCTTAGAATTAATGATTAAATATGGTTAGAACTAATAGATTAATTTTAACAATTTTCTTATTTGATTTTTATATTACATCAAATTATCAAGATGTTCTACACATGTATTCTTGAATTATCAATTTTAATTTTAATTTATAATATTATCAAGATTATTTTAATTTTGGATTTATCAATTGTTTAGTACATTTTTTTTAAATAATTAGCAATTTAAAATTCAATTTGGAATTATCAATTTAATTTAGTTTTAGAAAGAAATCTTATCCCTTATTTTAGTGAGATAATTATTTACACTTGATAATTTTTTTTTTTTATCTTTATAGAATCTTTAACTTTTTAGGCAGCTTTTATTAGCATTACATTGATTCTTCATCTCAAGATGAGGCTTCCATTGTTATTACGGACATATACCTATCTCATGCAAGCATATATGAACTTAAATTGCCTTTCAATATTTTGAATGCTTTATTATTTTGCTAGATGTGATTAGACTCAAAAGTATATGCTTCATTATTTTTCTAGATCATTTAAATACACTAAAACTAAGTTAATGGGATTTATTTTATATAATTTATCAAACAAAATGAAATAGATTTTGTTGAGTAAGATTTATTCATGTTGTTCCCTTTTTACTTTTTATTTTTATTTTGAATATCAGCATTTATTTATGTAAAGTGTGCATAGAATTATGTATCCATTTGCAACATAATTTAATATTTTTTTGCTAATTATTAGTATAATTTTTTATTCCCATCAAATTCTTCATTAATCTTTTTATTTTTTTTGGTTTTAAATTGTAAAATTTTGGAAATTTAATTCCCAAATTTTCAGAATCTTTAAAAAGTCATCATTTTTTTTTTAAGAATTATAGTTGTCATTCTTCCAATATCAATCGTTTTTATGCATTGATTATTTTTACTCTTGGGCCATCGTTATAAAATAGGTTTTTTTTTTCCTTGCGATTATGGAACTTATTTGACTAAAGTAGTAAAATCAAAGTGGAAATGATAGCTTTGTATAGAAAAAAAAAATTATTTTAAAGCTTGGTATTAAATGGTCATAGACTCATATGCAATTTTACAATCTATATGGTTCAATTTTTTTTTTTTTTTTTTTAACTCGGTTTAATTTTTTCTTGATTTTGTTTTCCAAGTTTGTCATAAAAGATTTCAAGCATCCTAAGAAATGTGTGTAATCTATATGTAGAGCTCTGCAATTTTTTTTTTTTCATTTACATGTAGCGTCTCTCTTACAATTCAAACTATTCATTTACTTTTTGTTTCTCAAATAAATTTTGTATTATATGAATTTATGTTTAGAACACATTAAAGGTTATTATTATCTGAATAGTTCTATCTCTTAAAAGTGGCCAATTATAATACTATGTCTAAAGATTTTAATAAAGAACACTGATGAAGAAGAACAAGGATATTCTAAAAACATAGTGTACAAATAGGTATTCAAAGATTTTCCAAATGTAAAAAAATATTATTTTTAACAATACTTCAAGTCACTAACAAATTAGTACTTATTTTGTTATAATAATTATTAAAATATATAATTATTTATACATATATTTTATAAGTTTTTCCATAAAATCGTGCAACACACAGGCCTATAACTAGTCTTTTAAAAAATCTATATAATTAAAATTTATCAAATCTATCTTAGTATTGAAATTTAACCTAATATGTTTTCAAAAAAAAAAAAATTAACCTAATATTTTTTTTTCTTATTCTTTATTTTATTTTTGTTCATCCATACATTTCACTTTCTAGAATCATCTCTATCTTCTATTCTTTTTTTTTTTTTTTTGGTCTTTTTTTTTCCCCACACACATACCCCACTCTTCTCCTCTCTATTTACATTTTAGTTTTTATTCGACTCCACCGCTGCTTGTTCTGCTCCCCACCTGCAAGGACATGTAGCCCAGTCACCCAGATGGCCAAATCGGCATTCTCTATCTTCTTTTTTCTTTTTTACTTGTTCTAATTTGATTAGTTTTATATAAAAGATTGTGTATTGTATTTGTTTTGATTGTCTCCTTCTTGAGTTTGACGACATCTGAGAGAGAAATTAGGTAGGTTGATTTGTAACTTTGAGATAAAAGTTGAATATTTTAATCAATTGTGTTAATTTTTTATTTCATTTTATTCTTTTGCTAGTGAACAATAGCACTTCAGGCCAAGAGATGGACTGTTTATTAGCAACCAAAAACAAACCTCTTACACTCTAGAAAGGTTGTTTGAGTACCATTTTATGGTTATTAGACTCTCTAAAATAAAAAGGATTTCGGGTTTGCTGATGCTGTTAGAGATGCTCTTTAACACCAAAATAAATGGTAAAGGGGACATTGAGATAGATTTATAACTTTGGAAAGTTAATTATACATTTTTATAGTTAAGTGTAATAGAGTGACCGTTAGTGAAAAGGTATTATTTGCGATTTTGGTTTTATTGTTTTTTAATTTAAAAAAAGAAACAGAAAAACAAAAACAAATTTGGAACTCAGTGTGATTTTTGGGTAAGTTATAGCAGATATTGGGCCAAGGCCCAAGGCCTACTGCCCATAACTAAGTGGATCCAAGTTCGATTCTGTATAGATTAGCATTAGCCAACAACTTTGACTGCCAAATGAGTGGATTCATCATCCATGTGACATAGCAAATTGAAGGTCATCTCTTTACTGCTCATAACTAACCTAAAACACTAGTTTCTACTTATCAAAAACCCCAAAAAAAAAAAAAACTAGTTTTTGAATTTTGATTATTTAGACATGGAGAAACTTGCTATTTAAATCCATTAGGCTTTGTTTGGGAGTTCACAAGAGAATGAAATTGAATGATCATAAAGGAATGAAATAGAATTGAATGGATTTAAGCAAAAGAGAGGAATGGAAAATAAATTAATGAAATGGAATTAAATACCCTTGTTTGAATGTTTGAAAATAAAGGAATACAAATGAATACAAACGAATGAAATGTAAATAACTTTGTTTGAGAGTAACATAGAGAGAAATGAATGTAATCATTTTCTAACAATATTACTATTAGACCCCATTTTAAAATAAATGGCTGAATATATAAGAGTATTTTAAGAGTTTTAGTAAAAAAAATTATTTAATTTAATTTCATTCCCTCTAATTCCTCACAATTTGGGGGGGGGGGGTGGAAAATTGAGATTTTAATTGTCCATTTGGAATGAGAGGAGAGGGAAAGAGAGTAGAGTAGATTTGGTCCAAAATTAACCTATTTTCAACAAACTCTACTCTACTCCCCCTTCCCCCCCCCCCCCCCCCTCCCCCTCCAAAAAAATCCAAACAAATCCTAAGGGAATAGAGAGGAATGGAATGAAATATAATAAAATGTATTTAAGTAAGGGAAATGAATGAAAAAGAAAGAAATGAAATGAAATTAAGTACTCTTGTTTGGATGTTTTAAAATAAATGAATGGAAAATAATGCAAACAAATGGAATGTAAGTAACCTTATTTGGGAGTAACATAGAGGGAAAAGAATGGAATCATTTTATGACAGCGTTACTATTAGACCCTTATTTAAAATAAATGATTGAATATATAGAAGTATTTTGAGAGTTTTAATAAAAAAATTTATTAAATCTAATTTCATTTCCTCTAATTTTTCCCAATTTCAGGGGGAATAAAAATTTGAGATTTTAAGATAATAGAGAGGAATGAGTGTTTCCTCTTACGCATTCTATTCCCTCCTATTTAAATTCCCAAATAAGGGAATGTATTTTCTATTTTCTCCATTAAAACTCCCAAACAATAAAAAGGAAGAATATTATAAAATTATTCTCTTCATTCATTTCCATTTTATTCTATTCCCTCCTCCCAAAGAAGAGCTTAGAATAATGCTATAATCACAAATTATTTTACAATATTTTTACAAACTATTGTTTTGGTTTACTTCTTACTGGTTCTTATCTAGGCCTACCAATAACATCATTTTTTTTATGAGTAATGCTACAGTCACAAACTATTTTACAATATTTTTGTAAAATGTTGATGTAATCAACTTTTTATTGGTTTCATCTAGACCTATCTATAATATTACTTTTTTATTTACCAATAGTCACTCACCATATCAGCAATTTGTAAATTTTTTTTGTAAAAATTTTTGTATGTCTAGCATTACTCATTTTTTATTTATCAATAATCACTTATCATGTAAGTAATTTGTAAAAGTTTTTGTAAAAAAATTTGTATTTTTAGCATTTTCTAATCCATTATAGTCTCAAATTAAGCCCCCACACCCTACTTTCTGTGGATTAACGAAGGAAGAGACATCAATTTAATTCCTAGGTAAATTATATTTTAAACCTTATCATCTATGAGTGATTTCAAATTAAACCCTATAATTCTATATTTGTAAATTAATTAAATCTCATAGTTAAAAGATTGATAATAAATTAAATCTTATAGTTTTGTTAATTTCAAAATTGAACCAAAGATTTTTAAATTGTATCAATTTAAAACTCCAATCAAAGTCGAAATGTTAATGATTTAGATTGATATGATTTTAAAAGGTTGGATGTAAGCTTTTTGTTTATTTATTGTTTTTGGTTGGAAATAGCAATGTTCTTGTTTTATGGTAGACAAATTCTCCCAAGAGGTGAGCAATGTCGCCTTTTTTCTTATATGGGCATTGTAGAGTCTCCATCATGCCCATTATATTGGAGATGAATAGGTTTTTTTTTTCCTTACTATTAAAAGGAATATGTTATTCTATGATTTTCTGTCCACTTATGTTCGAATATCAGAATGATGCATTTAAGCTTGCACATGATAACACACTCAAAATATACAACAAAAATAGTTACCACTGCTCTGTTTGTTTTGATATGAAATATTTTAAGGAAAATATTTTCACATTTTATAATGTTTGTTTTGCAATAAACACTTTGATTGTTTCAATGTAAAATATTTTCAGGAAAATATTTTCCAATTTTACAGTGTTTGTTTTGCAGTAAAATATTTAGTTAAAAGTAAAATATTTTCAGTCAACCAAATCAACTTAAGCAAATTTATGTAAAATATTTTACACTTAAATTTTTGGAAAACATTTTACATTTGCTCAATCCTTCACACCCCAATACTTATTACTCTTGCACTTTCGCACTAAAACTCTCCCTCTCGTATATCTCTCCAAAAAATCCAGCCACCCTTTAGATTTCTCTCCAAAAAAAACAGCCACCTTCGGTCCCCTCTCCTACCAATCTCCGGCTCCAAAGTCCAAGGCACCATTGGCTAGCTCTAGCTTCCGCCAGCGATGGGCCAAGTACTTTTTTGCCTTTTTAGATTAGATTTCTCCTTTTCTTTTTGTTTTTCTTCATCTCTAACCCTTCTCTAGTTTTTCTTAAGTTCGATCTGTTGTTTTATTATTATATATTTGTGTGTGTCGTATGGTTTTGTTTCATTTTGGTTTTTGTGCTCGCTTCTTGTTACTGGGTTTTTGGTTTTTGATTTTTAGTTAATACTATGTGCGTGCCTATTTGAATTTTTCAATCTAAAAATGGATTGGTGATCAGCGGGGTTAAAGTACAACTGAGACCAGTTACCCGTGCATATATTATGCTTACAGTGTCTAACTTGTACCAAGTATGTGAAACATTCATAGAATGACCCCAATGCCATTGTTTATGGACAGAAATTGAAATATTACATTTTTTTTCTTTTCTATTCTATTCATTACTGAACACTTGAAATTCATCAGATGCCATTTTCCATGGTTATTAAACTCTGGATTTTAGCCATTGGTGATGTCTCAGTACAATTTTAAAATTTTACTGGTTTTTTTCTTGTTTTGTTTTGTTTTGTTTTTTTTTCATTTTACATTGTGCCAAACATCGGAAAATATTTTACACAACATTTTCATATACATTGCCAAACACTGTAAAATGAAAATACTTTACATTTGCAAATATTTTACATCGAAACAAACGGAGTGAAAATATTTAGTCAAAAGTAAATTATTTTTAGTCAACCAAATCAATCTAGGCAAATTTGTGTAAAATATTTTTACACTTGAAATTTTTGTAAAATATTTTACATTTGCACAATGGCGCAACCTTTGCAATTATGTCATTTTTCACAATATACCTTGATATCAAAAAGCATGGAAGCACTATATATTAAGTTAAAATTCAAGAGAAAAATACACATAATGAAAGTGCACATTTGCGGTTGCTAAAACTTTAAGCAAGGTACATCATAGACACATAAATAGTAAGACAGCATAGTTAGGAGTAACATGCTTGTTGCAACCTGGTAAGCAATACTAGTTCCATTGAGATGGCATATAAAAGAAAAGAACAAAATGTACATGCACATAATCCGAATATCATACAATAGACCAATTACAAAGATCAAATTCTATCTATCACACATTCAGAGAGGTGATGGAAAAAAATATAGCAAAAATTTTAGAATATAAAGATCAAACCCTCCATTTACTTTTACCTTCGTAAACAAATGAGAAAGCAATCTAAAACCTTGCATTCTTTCAAAGATTCACACGATCCAAACAGATCGCAGCTTATATTTTATGATCAATAAGCTTATATTTTACTTTTACCTTTGTCAATTGGATATTAATTACTATATGATCAATAAACTTATATTTTATGCATAATTTTAAACTACAAAAACTTGCAATTTAAATAATTTATTGATAACATAGTTATTGATCTTCAATTCTCTCAAAATTTTGCAATCATAGAAAATATAATAAGAAGATGTAATCTAATGGTGCACTTGCCAAAATTCACCTTTAATAAAAAGATATCGAGTAAGGTTATAGCCTTAGGCTATTGTTAGGATTAATGCACTTAAATCCTATTGTATAATACTATATATGACATTATGTATGATTTAATGTTGTAATTAATAAAGTTATTATTATTATATAAAATAATGGTAACATGAATATTTGGACAGTATCATATAGTCTATGAGATGTATAGTATGTGATTTATGTGATTTAGTTATAGAAAATATAAATCACAAGTTTTTTGTAAACTTAGAATTTTTGTTTGTAGTCGGTGATGAAATTGGGTATTTCATCTGTGAAGACTATAACATATCAATTAAGATGATTTGTTTTGATCATGGAAGTAGAAACTTCCAGTTGATATGTTTTAAGAGTTAAGACATATTGAACTGAACCACTGTGAGATTTATTATTCTTCTAACGACTGTCAAATGAATAATAAATCTCACAACTTCTATTTACATGAACTCTTAATCCTGAGAGAATAATGGACCTGATTATAAAGTGTAGGTTACATTGATATATCAAGAGAGAGATCTAAAGTCACGATCAAAATTTCAGTATGTTGGGCAGTTACATTTAGTGTTAATGGAACATATATTTTCATGATGGAATTCATAATCTCTTAATGAAGATATAAAATATTCACTTAAGATAAGTTTAATGAATTTGGTTATTTAGAATGATAGGCCTAACTACTATAGTAAGGAGTTACTAAAGTATATATTTATGAAATTAGATTTCATAATATATGATGAACAACTTAAAGGATTAAACCGGGTACTCAAGGATTAAGATGTAATGATCTTCAAAGTGGCAGTTTACATTCATGATTTTGTATTACTACGAATATTTTATGAAACAGTTGCATGTATAATAAAATCTTGAGATATAATTTATTAATAAAACTTAGAGTGCAATTATATTTATATAGTGAAATTAAATATAATTAATGGTAATTTTGGACTTGGCAAGAGTTGACAGAAAAGTTCAAGACCCATTGGAACTAGAGTCTTATTTGTTCTCTTTTGGTTCCACTTCAAGTCACATACTAAAACCCAATTGGAATGACCCAAAAAGTTAGTCCAATTAGATAATCAGTCAAATATAAGGAGAGAAACATATAGAATTTCATAAGAGTTTTTCATAAGAAATGAAATGGTGTGTATGTGAGTATAAGCTACTCTCTTATTCTCTCATTGGAAATTGATTGAGAGATCACACTTCCTGGGCATAAAGTGAAATTGGAGTGAATATTAAAAGTATTCTCAAGTACTTCTAATCTTTGGTTTTGAATTTCATTACACCAAGGTACGCTCATTAGTTCTTGAATTTTAAAATTTGCATAGTACATGTTATTAATTGCAAATGAAATAGATCCGTTAATTTTTTTGCTGCGTATGTCTTGTATGCAATACAAACATGTATTTTTCCAATAGTTACAATAAATTTTATAACTAAACTTTATTACATTTAAGCCACTAAAATAGAACATGGTATCACAAAAGAAAGAGAGAGAGAGACAGGAAGAAGCCGGTGGCTATCAACTTAGACTGAAGCATGAACTAAGTGAACCATGTCAGTGAGGCAATTGACGGCATGGTGGCATGAGGTTTTCACACAGTAAACATATTTGTTTTTGGAAAATTGGGGTCTTGTAAGTATTTTAAAGGGCCACGCCCACTGCTGATTAATGGGCCACAAGGCAATATTTTGTTTTTTGGGTTTTTCTTTCCAATTTAATGTTTTGGTTTTTCTGTACCATGATTTTTTTTACTAGTTTAAATATTTGAGGATCAATTATAAATGTTTAAGTACTAAACAGTAAACACTACTCTATCTATTTGCTAATATTAAAAAGTTCTCACAAAAATCATAGAAGCGACATCATAAGTTGAACTCTATCAAGAAAAACTTTTTTCCTAAATTCTACATTTTGAGCAGTGAAATTCAAAAATTTTAGGGGGTTGTAATTGATATATATATATATATTTTGGCAAATCTAATGTGAATTTTAAAAAGTCAGGGCCATGGTTCCCCTAGCCCCTCTCTATCTCCGTCCCTAATTATCAACAATTTGCCACTTAGACTTTATACCATTTTCGTTACAAATCTAACTTGATTGCAAGTCTAGAATCAAACTGGCAATATTAACTCAAAAAAAATATATTTAATAAATAAACTTTAATTCAATAA
The DNA here is from genome assembly GCA_030445155.1 of Quercus variabilis. Taxonomy (NCBI): domain Eukaryota; kingdom Viridiplantae; phylum Streptophyta; class Magnoliopsida; order Fagales; family Fagaceae; genus Quercus; species Quercus variabilis. The sequence continues at coordinate 22,673,064 of CP129451.1, forward strand.
AGTTGTCATACATTCTCTCACGATAGCAAAACAATTTCGTCACGTTGATTAATAGGAAGACATTCTCATATCGGTGGTAAGGAAGGAATATTTATTTTTTTAAGTTCACATCTTTGAACCTTTTTAAGGGGTTTGATATGAGAATTAGGCAGGACAACGCCACAATAAATAGGCAAGATATATGTGTGTGTGAACTTAGGCAAGATATGAGAATGTCTTCCCTAAAAAATAAATATGAGGATTAGGCAATTTTTTAACAAAATTAGACAAAATGCCAGAATTGAATAAATTTGAATCTTAAAAGACTTAATTGAACAAAAGTAAAGTTAGAGAATTGAAATGAATTTCAGCCAAACTTAAAGGGTGTAATTTGCATTTTAGCATTTTTCTTCCTTCTCTATGTGATCTCAACTCCACAAGGAATTTTCTCAGAGAGAGAGAGAGAGAGAGAGAGAGAGAGAGAGTCCATAAGCAAAAGTGTGGAGAGAGAAGTTTGTCGTAAAGGTTGTATACAGTAAATATTTGGGGTTGCTAGATTTTGTATTTTACAAGTTTGTTGAAGTTCTTGAATGAGGTTAGGGAAAGGAAACTCCTCCTCTGAAGCATTTCAAACAATGTGAACTAATTAGAAGGGGAATCTCTTGTGATAAAATGTGTCATGTGCCACAGCATGTATAGAATCTGAAAATAATTGGCTTCCTGTAACATTAAGTTGGGAGCTTGCTCTTGAATACACACACATATTTATATATAGAGAGAGAGAGAGATTACAATCTGATTTGAATATGCATATAACATTTGATTTAAGTTTAAAATTACAATATTTTATCAAACTCTATTTGATAAGGACTGACTTGGTTGATAATTACAGAATTTGCAAAGAATGCGTGGACTAATATGTTGTGGTTTTGTGCTTGCAGTTGAGAATAAAGTCAGATATGTCTCAATAGATGGTGGGGTTTAAGCAATCAATCTCAGATCTGATTTTATACAAGACCAGCACATCCATAAATTGGTAGAAAGCATGATTCTCAATCCCATAAGTGAATCTTTAAATAGGAACAAGAGACTCCATGAACAAAATCAGGCAACTGCCACAGCAACTTTATTAATGATTCATTCAATGGAACAAATGCAATGTAGCAGGAAAGATAATTTTCAAAGGAAGCAGAAGTTTTAGGCCTACAACAGAACAACCTTCCTAATAACACAAACAAACACATAAAACCAAAAAAAAAAAAAAAAACGTTGCACCTCCACTAGATACATAAGGTAAAAGAGCTTTCTTGTTAAGAAGATCTAACTAAAAGAGGAAAGTCATTGAAAAAGATAAAACTATTGCAAAATTAACATCTCTTAGATTTTTCTAAAGTTTCAATGCGTGATCTTTATGGAACTGGAGCTTGGCCAATAAAGTCAGTCACACTTCTATCTTTGTTATTCAACATTTTCATCATTCCTTTTGTGAGCACCAAAAACCCCTTTAGTAGTCATATTTGGGCCCCAATTAATTTATATGTGGGCTATATCACGATCTTACAGGTTGGGCCTCAAACTTCTCCTAGAGCATCTTAGCTAAATCTTTCTACCAAAACCCCATCTTCGTATCCCTCTGTTCCCCTTATGTTTCCTTCTCAATCTCTCCCTCCCCAATTTTTCCAATCCCCCTTGAGTTAACCTCCTTCCTCCTTTTATAATCTCTCATTAGTGGGATTATCATCATTATTTTTCCACTTTACACACATTCTCACGTCCATCAAAATCCCAAGGAATCCTCACCACTTCAGAGGATTCTCTTGGAACTTGTTTCAGACGTCAAATAAGAGTTCCCCAAAGGCACTATCAACCCTCGGTTACCGACTCCCTTACGTTTGCACCTTATCCTGATGTCCCTCGTCATTGGTCGGCGTTAAGCCGACCACTTGAAGACTTCCTTGGGTGGCTGTTCCTTTAACCCATCATCCTAACTTCTGGGCTAGGCTTGCTATGATAGGGTCCAAAGTTAACCCCCTCCACACAGACCATGCTTAGGTACTCTAATGGGCCTTGGGCCTTACTTCGAGCTCTAGTAGGATAGCCTAGCTCATGCTTTTCAGGCCCAACCCCCCACACCTTTGATTTCCCATTTCTGGTAACAAAAGAACTTGCTTGCTTGTTTCTCTAAGTTTGAGCTATAATCTCTCAGAAAAAAAAGAAAAAAATTGGAGCTATAATACAAAAGGAAAATATAGCAGCCGGACAATAAAGCATTTGAAGACCTAGGTGTTGTAACTTGTAAGGAAGAAGTCCAACAGACTGGAGGGTTGAGAGTTGAGGCCACAAAAGGAAGGAACGAAGGAAATAAAAAAAGAATGGCAAATTGTTAAAACTCAAACATTAACTCACTTAATAAAAGAAGTCAAATTTTTATTAGCATGAGTATTGAATGGAGCACAATAAAGTGAGACATAAGATTTGAACACCCAACTTTGTCATTACCAATGTGGCAATGCCACAATATATTCATCTTACAAGAAAATGATACCATAAATCTGAACATGAGTCTCCTCTATGTGTATGTATATATGGGATGTACATCATATGCTCCTACTATACATAGATTTTTCGCGCAAATTTATCAGTTGAGGCCTTAATGGGCATGCCGGTGCAATAGAAAGCAAAAAGACATACCGCATATATGGCCACCTCTTACTCTATGATAAGCAGCAGCAAATTCTGGCTTTGGAAGTGAGAATGTGTGTCCAAGATGCAAATAGCCGTTTTCTTTCTTTCTTTTACTAAATTACACTCAGCTATCTTATTCTTATAAGCAAGTATTTTTAAAAGGTAATTCTTGTTATACACAAATTCTTTTACACAGCAAAAATAGAAACTAAAACCAAGAGCAACTCCACATTGAAGCCAAGTTGGTTACAAAGACCACCTTGACTTGAAAAAAAAAAATTATATATAAATTTTTAATTTTTAATGATTTTTTTACCCTTAAAAAAAAAAAATTGTGACTACCCTAAATTTTTTTAGGTCCAACATTATTAAAATTTTGTAACAAACTTGGTTGTAAACTAAGACTACAAATCCACTTAATATTTTTTATTAAATGTGAATTTTGACAAATCCACCATTGAATTACATTTTTTTTTCTTATATCTCTCATGCTTGCAAAATTTTAATAAAATCAAATATCAATATCTATGTCACCAATCAAATGATTAAATTAAGAGTTTTTGTAATCTAAAATTTTTCATGAAAAATAAGTTTATGAATCAAATAGTAAATAACATCTGTTTAATATGAAATTTGACATGTATTTAAAAAAAAAAAAAAAACATGCATTCAATGGTTACATTTCAAAATATGTAGTCATGTTAATACATACATACATACATACTTATATATATATATATATATATGGGAAATTAAGTAGTCATGTTAATTTTTTTAGTGAAAGTTGTAGCCTTAGACTGCAACTAAATTTGTAGTCCAAACTTAGCCCTTAAATTTTGAATTACATTTTTTTTCTTATATCTCTCATGCTTGCAAAATTTTAATAAAATCAAATATCAATATCTATGTCATCAATCAAATGATTAAATTATGAGTTTTTGTAATCTAAAATTATTCATGAAAAATAAGTTTATAGATCAAATAGTAAATAACATCCATTTAGTATGAAATTTGACATGTGTTTTTTTTTTATAAAAAAAAAGGCATTCAATGGTTACATTTTCAAAATATGTAGCCATGTTAATACATACATACATACATATATATATATATATATATATATGGGAAATTAAATAGTCATGTTAATTATATATATATATATATGGGAAATTAAGTAGTCATGTTAATTTTTTTAGTGAAATTTGTAGTCTTAGACTACCACTAAATTTGTAGTCCAAATTTTGTCCTTAAATTTTGGTTTCCTAAACAATATATTAGGCCCTTACACACAACAAGAAAAAGCCCAAGAAATTTTTTTTTGAACTAAAATTTTAAAAGATATGTAACTTGCAGTATTTATAATGAGACTATTATGCAATGATTTCAAAATAAGAAAACTCATAGAAGGAAATTGTAATACTTTTATGTATTTGCATGGTTTTTTTTTTTTTTTGTCAATATATATATATATATATATATATGAAGTTATCTTTTTATTAGGTTTTGTATAATTTAAATTTCATAATAAACACACTGAAAAAAAAAAAAAAAAAAAATCTTGAAGCCATTATTGATGGAAACTATGATTTGAAGTCGCGATTTAAAATTGTATAAAATAGTTTGGGAATAATAAACACTGCCCGAGTCATAATGCATAATATTCTACATCAACTTCTTAGAGAGAAATGGAGGCAAAAAACCAAAAACCAAAAGTACACATTTAAAATAAAGAAATATTTTAAAGGTTAATAAGTAAAGTGAACCCACTTAAGTTGTTTAGTCACATTACAGTACGAAGAGAAAGGATAAAGACCACATGACAAGGAAGTATATTGAGCAAAAAAAAAGAAAAAGGAAAAGACAAGGAAGTATATGCATGCATTTTTTTATTTTTTTTGATGAACACATGCATTTTTTATTTTTATTTTTTATAACAGTATATACATACATGATACATTCTGTGCCAGTGCAAAAGAGAACATTGTATAATGTGACATTTAACCATAGTTTTTCCACCAAATGACCAATAATCAAAGTCTATTCTCATATATTATCAAAACACAACTATATTTTTATATGAAAAATTCTAAGGGTTCTCATACAACGCCGTGAACTTCAAATCACCCCATAACAAAGATTTTTTTTTATTTATCTTGCCTCATACAACAAAAACTAACTCAAAAACTTTCATTTTTATCATGAATCATAAGTAAATGATCAATGCAAGAGCCTTGTAATTAAACTAGTTGACGTCTCTTTGTATTTAAAGACATTTAGGATTTAAGTGATTAAATCATCCCTCCATTGTAACTATCAATATAATAAATACTCCCCCCGTGTTAATTTGTTTGTCATTTATTCCATTTTGGGATGTCTCAAAATACTGTTATGTTTCTAAACCATTAATTTAGTAATGTTCCTATTATGCTCCTATTTTATTTCCAAAATCATTTTTGATAAATTCATTTAAGGGTAGTTTTGAAAATTTATACATTTTTATACTGCAGACAAGACAATAAATAATAGGACAAAGTTTAGCTACAAAATTAGTTGTAGCAGGCTAAAACTTTACTCAATAAAATAAGCATTACTACATATTTTGAAAATCTATGTATTGAATTGCATGTTCTTTGCACTCTTAATACACATGTCAAATTTTTTGTTAATTAGATATTATTTACTATATGATCTATAAGCTTATATTTTATGCATAATTTTAAAATACAAAAACTTGTAATTTAAATTATTTATTGATGACATAACTATTGATCTTTAATTTTTTAGAAATTTTGCAAGTATAGAGAATATAAAAAGAAGATTTCATCCAATGATGGATTTGTTAAAATTCACCTTCAATAAAAAGGTATTAAGTAATATTTTGGCCTAAAACTACAACTAATTTTGTAGCTAAACTTTGTCCATATCTCCTTAAAAATTGAATTTTTGAACTAAAACAGACAAATAGGGACGAAGGGAGTAATAAATAATACACGAGTAACCATAATAAATCAAGACCCTAAAGTCTAAACCGTGTGATCTTCCTTGTCCACATTCCAAATAAACTCAAATAAAATTTTAAGGATAAGATGGTAGAGAATGGGTTACAGAAGTGCTCAGTATAAGATTAAGGTAGTCTTGGGTGGGCTAGGTTGTGTAGCCCAAGGGCCCAACCTAAACTTTTCTTTTATTTTCTTACTTGTAGTCTAGTTGTATATATACTTGTCATGTGTGCGATTCACAAATTAATGAAAAAAAGTGTTAAAGGTTTTGTAGCTGAATTGACACCTCATCATGCACAAAGTGCTTAGAGAATTGGGAGAAAATGGTTCGAATTGTGAGTTAACAGCGTATTGTAATCATCTCTTAAAAAAAATTAATGAAAAATTATATGTAAATAAATAAAATAATATATTTTAATAATTAATGAGCCCCTTGAATTTTTTTTGTTGTTGAAATTTTAACAAAGTTTCACTAATAGTAAATTAATTATCTTAATAATTAACTAGCCTCATCGAACATGCTTTGCTTGCTCAAATCCCTTTTCTATTATATTTTTTAAAATATCAATACTTTCTATTTATCCTTATTCGGGGTTTTATGCATTTACTAATCATCAAAATAGCTAGAAGTGTGATGAGACCTAACACAAAAACAAAAACAAAAACTAACATTGAAATAGCATTGAAGGCATTATTTTGTGTGAGGTTGTGGGCATGTTAATTTTATGGGGAAACTACAGAAACCCACCTGTGGTTAGGTTCATTTTCACTTTGCTTATCCATGGTTTAAAATTTAACACTTTGCCTACTTGAGGTAACTTTCATTAGGGATCTGTTACCCACCTCTCCCTTTGCTATTAGAAAAACATATTTTTAGGGAAAAACAAACATAACAAAAATAAAACAGTTAGGGTTTTTGATTGCTTAAGAACTTCTACAAGAACAAAGTGGAGGAATAGCACACAAATCATGTATTGGTTTGGATCTGTACTCTTAGTTGTTTCTTTGCCTAAAAAGCAACCTCCTTTTTATCAAAACAACACCCATATACTCAAAACCCACAAGCTAATGAGCAACACGTGCACAGAGTTCCCAAAGTATTGAAGTGTTCAAGAGCATATTTGGCTTAGTCTTTATCACAAGCACTATCTTCGGTGAGATCTTAACAACTTCAGTGCCAGACTGTCCCATTCCGCCATGGAATAGATTGTGACAATGGTTGTGCTCTTTGCAACTCGCCTCGCCTCTAAAACTGAGCCATTGACTGATTGGTTAGATCTAGAACTAGTCCTACACGACCCAATGGATCATGCCTAGTCAAAGGAAACAAGGAAAAATCCTTTCTCCTTGAAGAAATCACAATTCTAAGGTTGATTTGAGTTCGTGAAGATGGGTCCGAATGGGGTTTTTCTTTAACAAATCGTGCTCATGTAAATGTGTGAGAGATTGCGCCCCCGGCCCATTTTTATAGGATGTTGGGCCAAACCCACGTGAATGGGTAGAGTTGTGTCATTGCCACTCAAAATGGCGGTTTGACTAGTTATATTTACCCCTTTAGATTAAGAGTTTTACAATGGAGTTGCCACTTATTTAATTATTGGGATAAATAAGAAAACCAAAATTAAAAAATTCCTTATTTTATTAATTTTCAATTGAACTTACATTAATCATAGGAAAATTACATGGCTTTGGTTCTAGATACAATCTAAGATAAAGTACATAACTTTGTTTCCTAGTTATAATCTAGTAATTGAAAATTATAAAGATAAACATTGGTCTATCAACCCTTGATCTAAGTTCGGAGGCCATATTACAAGATGAGAAGGTGTTAGGCACTCACCTTACTCGGTGAAACCGGTCTTCTAGACTATGGTGGCCAACATTCATATCACATCATCAAATATGTTATCAATCAATTTGAATGTTGAATTCATTGTGCGTGCATATGATAAACCATAATTCCATTTATTAAGTATTTCATTTGGATTGAAAAATAAATTCTGGTGAATGTGTGTGGATGGTAATATCCTAGATTCAAGAATTTGAACGAATTATTAAACAAACATGTTTTTCATATTTTTGATGTGGATTTAAGATTAAAACTAGTGTTATGTATGAATATATGATGAACAATCAAAAACATGTGAAGAACATATAAGAACAATGAAGAGCATTCAAACATATTCAATGGAATTTAAATAATTATTACCATGCTTTTAATATTAAATTCTCATCATGGCAACATAAAAACAAGTTAGGGAAATGGATTATACTTTCATGCAAGATCCATATAGTGGAGGAGGAGACTCCTGGTGAAGGTCCCAAGGGTGAAGGAAAAGAATAGTTAGGAGAAAAAGAGTGAGTCTCACTCAATACCCTGAGTCCTAGAAGACCAAGATATGACAAGACTATTCAACTTCATTAGAACTCAAGAGAGGAGAAAAGAGAGTTTTTTTTTTTTTTTTTTTTTTGTGTCTTGGAATGGAGGAGAGAAAGTTTATATAGTAGTGGTTGAGGAAATATGAATGAAAGGTTATTTAATGAGGGTTGATAAAGAATCATAAACCTAGACCTCATTTTAGCATTTGGAGAAATTTGGTGTATTAAATGGAGAGATTGGCGGGAGTGAGGAGCAAGCCAAAATTCAGTTTTCCCGTAGCTGCTGTAAAGCCTGTAGAGCCAACTTAAAAAAATCACATCTGACTCAATTTTGATTGGAATTACTTCGTTCTTGTGCTCAAATTGAAGCTCCGGATGTTTAGTTTCTGGGAAAATTAACCTCATTCACAAATTCAAAATATTCTGAAATATTGATGAAATGGTGAGCATATGTCATTTGTTAGAAAATGGTTTCAGCACAATTAATATTAATAGGTTCCAAATTAGCTCCCAATTAACATTAAATGGTTCCAATCACTCCTATCTCAGACTTAATTGGTTCCAAATTTACTTTAATTAAAAGATAATTGCACAAATTACTTATTAAATAATTAATGTTTAACTATCTAATTAATTAGGTGTGTATAACATTACCATAAAATGTAATTCTAACCAATCAAATTATGACACATCATTAATCTCAAATTGATTATAATTATAACAAATTTGAATCAATTATTTATAATCACATATAGTTGGACTCAATTTGTGAGAGTACATCTCAGCCATTAAAACTTGATTTGATGATAATTTTCAATTTGATGGTCTAATTAGGGCTTATGACCAGTCGATTTGATCGTTATAGCATCAAGATTGTTTTCGTGAAGTGAGATTAAGTATCTAGTGACCAGAATTAAGATATATATTTTCAAGGCAAAATTACCCTTTTACCCTTCTTGTGAAGTTAAATACAGATTGCAAAATAAGGTGTCAATAGAATGTCCCTCATTGGCAAAACTTGAAAAGCGAACATCAATGTATGAAAGAGATACTGAACTTTGCAATCAGTATTTAACCGTGGTGAATGTATGATGCATGTAGATAAAAATGCAAACGGTCAGGTTGTGGATGAAAATGTGGATCGAATCTCGAGGGAGATTGCCTACGTAATTCTTGGTGGGAGGATTAAGTCCAAATGTAGTTCGTGCATGCATTTTTTTTTTTTTTTTTTTTTTTTGGGAATGAGTACAAGACATGCTTACCTAAGGTCAAGAAAATATGGATGACCAAGGATCCTGCCTCGTGTCTCAGAGGACTAAGGATTTTTGGGCTTTGGCTCATGTTTTCAAAAGATCAAAGGTTCTAGATCTTGGCTTATGTTTTCAGAGGACCAAGGGTTTTTTTGGACTTTGGCTCATATTTTCAGAGGACCAAAGGTTCTGGATCCTGGCTCATGTTTTTAGTGGACCTAGGATTTTTGGATCTTGGCTCATGTTTTTAGATGACCAAGGGTTTTTTGGGCTTTGGTTTATGTTTTCAAAGGACCAAAGGTTTTGGATCATGGTTCATGTTTTCAGAGGACCTAGGATTTTTGTGCTTTTGGCTCATGTCGATGTGTGTGGGCCTTATACCCTCGTACCTACAAAATAAATATTTTCAATTAGTAATAGAGTTATCCATTGAAAAGAATTTGGCATACCTAGTGAATGCCCCTAGTTTAGGACATATTCCATGCTTCGATAAATGCTGAGGATAGACAGTTGACTTGATGTTGCATCACTGGAGAATATGGAAGAGGATCATAGCATTCTGTTCCTGAAGAAGAATTTAATGAAGAATTAAAAAAAAAAAATTGGAAATCCTAAATTTTTTGAAGGAATTGAAAATTTTGAATGATGAATTTTTTTAAAAAAATTTGGAAATCTTGAATTCTTCAAGGAATTGAAAATTTTGATTGATGTTTTTTTTTTTTTGGAAAGCAACCTAAGAAGTACGAGCCCAATGCCCCTAGTCCCAAGGCCTTTTTTGAAAATTTCCTTCTTCTTCTTTTTTTTTTTTTTTTTTTTTTTTTTTGGAAAGATTAAGAAAGAATTGATTTTTTTTTTTTTTTGAAATATGAAGATTTGTTCATTATCAAAAAGTGAAGAAGATGAAGATAAAGATAGAGTAAAACTGATGAAGATTTATTCATGATGATTTTTTTTTTTTTTTTTGGTTGAAAAACCTATCTTTTGAATGAGAATAACTTTGGCTGGAAGTTGATGCGGATTGCTAAGTCCTTGCTTAATTCTTGCAAAAAGATAATTTCAGTTTAGCAATGAATTTATTCATTGAAATGAATTGAAAGTACTTAGCCAATACCCCTAGTTTGAGGCATATTCCATACTTAGATTGAAGCTGAGTTTATTTGATGTTGTGACCATTGGGGAACACGAAAGAAGATCACAGTCTGCCATCATTAGTTCCTGCAAAATGGCTTTCTTTTTCTAACTTGTTAGAAACCAATTATCATTAATAATTTTTTTTTTTGGGCCAATGTGTGGACATGCTTGCAAACAAATGAATTAATGCCTTAAATGAAAACATACTTCCATGGGAGAAGAACATATTTGCACACAATATAAATAGGCCAATGCTCCAAGTTTAAACATGCTTAATGCAAACAAATGGGTTTAACCTAACATGCACCCAAACAATTTTGTTACATTATTTTGACTTTGTTCTCCAAGGTTATTTGGATAATTGGGACTGAGCCTTTGAAAGGTTGCCTACGTACCTCTTTCATAGAGAAACAGGTCAAGACATAGTTCAAGAGGATTGGATTTTGGAAGAGAATAATTTTTTTTTTTTGAAATGAGATTTCTTTTTCTTTTCTTTTTTTTTTTTTTGAAGAAAAAAAATTCATTTTTTTTGAACAAGATGTGATCCTTTGAACAACCATTTTGGAAAATCATAGTGTTTAAGAATTAAACAAATCTCTTTGATTATGAAGGATCAAGATCATTAAACTCATGTAATCAAAATTTGCTTCTTTCTTTTGAACATCATCAGATTAAGTCTCCAAAGGCAATCAAGAAATGAAATGTGATAATATTTAGAAATCACATTGTTGGGTGCAAACAAGGAGAGTACTCCAAGTTTGAAAGTTCTTTTGAGTCATTTGAGAATTTGAGAATTTTTCTCCTTGGACATATCATCTTGTGGGATTTGACAATTTTAAGCATTTTTCCTTTTTAATTCAAGAGAAAAATATTATTAGAGTTTATGATGCGCCTACAATTAGCAAGACTTCAAGGAGGTCTTATTCATGGGTTGTAATGTAGGCTGGGTTTAGGTTATGAAATGAATGATATAAAAAGGCTCAAAATTCCCTATGATGTTCCTCCAAGTATGCATTACTCAAAAATCAAGTATTGGAGGAGGTTTTTCATTTCTTCGTTGTCATCTTCTCACTAGTCTTCATTGGTCACTTGTATCAACAATTGTTTTTATGCTCATTCCTCTTAAATCATACATCTAGACTTTCATCTTGTAAAATTATTCTCTTTTTAGGCTGCATCTTCAAGTTTCCAACTTGGTAGGATTTTCCAATTTTTTCTTTTCTTCTTCTTCTTTTCTTTGGCCCTAACTTTTGTCCAGATCGCCTTTTTGGGTTTTTAACCTAGCGGGCTTTCTTTTCTTTTTCTTCTTCTTTTTTTTTTTTTTTTTTTTTTTTTTTTTTTTTTTTTTTTTGTCTTTTATCTTTTGATTGAATGAACTTTTGAGGATCTTTTTCCCTCCTTGTATTTCTCAGCTTAATGATTTTTGGTCATTTTGATGTACTCTCTAGACTTCTTTCTTACTTCAATGCACTTGCACATTTCTGTGCTTGATGAATTTTTTCCTTTTTGGATCAACTTTCTTTTGGATGAACCTTCTACTCTTCTTGGCATGATGAATTTTAGATTCTTCAAACTTGATGCATGATTTGCTTTCTCTCACATTGATGGAATTTTATTTCTCTTTCCTTGATTGAGTGAAAGCTCATTTAGCTTAATGAATTATCTACTTGTCTTTCATGTCTTCTCGAAGAGCTTTATCAATTAGCTTCAAAGCTACAAGGTCAACTCCTCCTCAACATGAGATTTAAGCATGCATACTTTGAATTTTCCTACCCTAGGTTTAGATTTTAGTGGGTTCATGTGAAAAAGAGGCTAAGTATTTAAAGGCTCAAATGGGCTAACATGGATAATGATCATTCTAGGTATGAGGTATACTCTTGTTTCATCAAAGATGACCTCTTATCCTTAGCAATGCTTGCTTGTAGGCTGACTTGAGTTCTTTTAATAAATTCCTCTTAAAAAAAAAGTATGAATGCTCTATTGGAGACAAAAGTTTTTAGAAATTTGGAATGAATGCATGAGATTTTTGAATTTTCTGATAGATAGATTTTCTTTGATTACCTTGTAAGACCATTTCTTCTTTTATTCAAAGTAATTTAGTAAAAGTGTTTACACAGATTAAATGAAATTAATACTTTCTCAGTACAAGTTGATTGTTCAAGCCTTTAAACATCACAATTTAGAAAAAGTTTTGTCCAAGAGATCCTCATTACCATTTTGAAAAGAAGATTTTAAAGAGTCTTGAAGTTTTTGAAAAAAAAATAGGCCTTTTTGAAAAAGTCACTAGGAAAACCAATGCCCTTAGTTCAAAGTTTTTTTTTTTTTTTTTTTTTCAAAAAATTACTTAAGGGCTTAATGCCCCTAGTCTAAAGACTTTTTTTCATTTGAAAAATTTTCTCTCTCTCTTTTTTTTTTTTTTTTGGAAAGATTTGGAAATCTTGAAATATATATATATACACACACAAACAAAGCTCATTAAATGCTACATGAAAAATTTGAATTCAAAGAAACATAGAAACATGGAATAAACAAATAAACTTTAGGCTTAACCATGATGTTGTAAACCAAATGTGGACTGAGGCAAAGTTGGGCCACTTGCTTCTTCTTGGTTCATTTAGGATGCTTGAGACTTGGTGGGCTTGAACCTTGAATTATGATGAAATGGCTTAGGCTTGCACTTGGAAGGCATGCATATTGTGAGCTTTTGGCTTTTGATGTTGATCATGCGTATACACTTTTGATGGGCTCAAGTGGCGGGCTTAAAATAATTCAAGAAACAATTTTGGGTTTCCATACCAATTAGAGTTCAATCATAGGCTTTTGGGCTTGAATTCATTCACAACATACAAGGTTCAAACAATTATGATGGGCTTAAGTTTTGGACTTGAGTCATCATGGTTCAAACAACGTCTATACACATGTGTAATGCAATGCAATTTACATAGACCGACCTAAAGGTATGTTCTATGGGTCATTACAACATGGGTAGAAGGTAGGTTAAAGGTCCCCACAAGTTAGGACGTTATACCTCCCAACTTGTGACACCAAGAGTGTCGCGTTGGTCTGAACAGTACTGTTTGTCCTTATGAACTACCATGGTATAACCATGATGACCCTTATCGCGATAGGTGATAGGTTCATCGCTGGGTATGTAAGTCTCAAGAAGACCACAATCCACGGCTAATATTACCGGGCTTCCGGGCTAGCACATAAATAAAATAAATTTCATTCAAACAAATGATGCATAACATGCAATATAATGACATATTAGACATATTATATACAAAAAGTAATAAACAAACAATGACATGGTTGGTCACCATAACCTAATTGAAGCTTAGCCCTCAATATCCCTAGTGGAGTTGCCACTGTGAGAGACCGTGCCTCCGACCGGTTTTTATTGGATGTTGGGCCAAACCCACGTGAATGGGCAAAGTCATGTTATTGCCTCTCAAAATGGCGGTTCGACTAGTTATATTTATCCCTTTAGATTAAGGGTTTCACAATGGATTTGTCACTTATTTAATTATTGGGATAATTAAGAAAACCAAAATTGAAAATTTCCTCATTTTATTAATTTTCAATTGAACTTACATTGATTATAGGAAAATTACATGACTTTGGTTCTAGATACAATCTAAGATAAAGCATATAGTTTTGTTTCCTAGTTACAATCTAGTAATTGAAAATTATAAGAATAAACATTGGTCTATCAACCCTTGATTTAAGTTTAGAGACTATGTTATAAGGTGGAAAGATGTTAGACACCCACCTTACCCGATGAAACTGGTCTTCTATACTATGGTGGTTAACATTTATATTACATCATTAAATATGTTATCAATCAATTTGCATGTTGAATTTATTATGTGTGCATGTGATAAACCCTAATTCCATTTATTAAGCATTTTATTTGGATTGAAAAATAAGTTTTGGTGAATGTGTGTGGATGGTGATATCCTAGATTCAAGGATTTGAAAGAATTATTAAACAAATATGTTTTTCATATTTTTGATGTAAATTTAAGATTAAAACTAGTATCATGCATGAATATGTGATGAACAATCAAGAACATGTGAAGAACATATAAGAACAATGAAGAGCATTCAAATATATTTAAGAGAATTTAAATAATGACTATCATACTTTTAATCTTAAAGTCTCATCATGGCAATATAAAAACAAGTTAGGGAAAGGGATTATTCCTTCATGTAAGATCTATATGGTGGAGGAGGAGACTCTTGATGGAGGTTCCAAGGGTGGAGAAAAAGAAAAGTTAGGAGAAGGAGAGTGAGTCTCACTCAATACCTTAAGTCTCAAGAAGATTAAGATATAACAAGACTATTTAACTTCACTAGAACTCAAGAGAGGAGAAGAAAGAGGGTTTTTTTTTTTTTTTTTTTTTTTTTTTTTTTTTTTTTTTGTATCTTGGAATGCAGGAGATGAGGGGTTTATATAGTAGTGGTTGAGTAAATATAAATGGAATGCCATTTAATAAGGGTTAATCATGAACCTAGACCTCATTTTAACCTTTGGGAAAATCTGATGCATTAAATGGAGAGATTGGTGGGAGTGAGGAGTAAGCCAAAATTCGGTTTTCCCATAACTGCTGTAACAGCCTGTAGAGCCAATTTCGATAAACCATATCTGACTCAATTCTAATCGGAATTGTCTTGTTCTTGTGCTCAAATTGAAGCCCCGAATGTTTAGTTTATGGGAAAATTAACCTCATTCATAGATTCAAAATATTCTGAGAGATATCGATGAAATTGTGAGCAGAGGTCATTTATTAGAAAATGGTTTCAGCACAATTAACATTAATAGGTCCCAAATTAGCTCCCAATTAACATTAAATGGCTCCAATTACTCCCATCTCAGACTTAATTGGTTCTAAATTTACTCTAATTAAAAGATTATTGCATAAATTACTCATTGAATAATTAATGTTTAACTATCTAATTAATTAGGTATGTACAACCTTACCATAAAATGTAATCATAGCCAATCAAATTATGACACATCACTAATCTCAAATTGAATATAATTATAACAAATTATTCATAATCATATATAGTCGGACTCAATTTGTGATAGTACATCTCGGCCATTAAAACTTGATTTGATGATAACTTTCATTTGATGGTTCGATTAGGGCTTATGACCAATCGATTTGATTGTTACAATATCAAAATCGTTTTGGTGAAGTGAGATTAAGTATCTAGTGACCAGAATTAAGATACATATTTTCAAGGAAAAATTACCCTTTTACGCTCCTTATGAGGTTAAATACGGATTGCAAAATAGGGTGTCAACAAAATGATGTTCCTTTCTTGCCTTGCTGCTAAGGTGTTTGGTGAAAAGCTTATGAAAACCCCTTTGATCAATACAATCTCAGCTGACCCACTAAAGCTTTGGGTCTCAATAAAAGAGTAAAAAAAGGGGATTGGCAAGGAAAAGGAAACAGAGAAAGCTCTCTCCCTTCCCTGACTCAATCACGGCTCCAGCTGAAAAGCTCATTGCCAAATTCAGGGAAGTCTTCTCTACTTTATTTTTCCTCTACCTTTACTTTTCTCTTGGATATGATCGAGAATAGGAGGTTTTGGATATGATCAAGAACAGAGCAATCGGCAACCACCACCAACAACAATAACCAATATTTGACAAAAACAAAGAACGTTGTTTTGTCCTTTGTTTTTGTCCCGGATTTTTCTGTTCACACAGTTTATAAAAGTGATTTCATTGAGCCCTTTGATTTGTTTGCTATTTCTCCACTTTCTTCTCATAGAAGTTCTTAAGCAATAAAAAACTTACTTTTTATTTATTTATTTTTGTAATGTTTGTTTTTTCCCTAAAAACATGTTTTTCTAATGGCAAAAGGAGAAGTGGGTAACATATCTCTAATGAAAATTACCTCAGGTGGGCAAAATGTTAAGTTTTGAACTACGGGTAGGCAAAATGAAAATGGGCATAACCACAGTTAGGTTTACTGTAATTTCTCCTAATTCTATTTATTTTTTATTTTGGAAAATCACAAATGATAATCGGTCTTTTTTTTTCTTTTTTTTTTAATGTAATTATTCTACTTATGCTAGAAGGAAAAACATTTCTAGAGAACTTGTAGAAGGTGCTAACAATAACTGATAATTTGTCTTTAACTTTAGAGTCTATTGTGGGTTGGTCATTTTTGACCGTAAAATGGAGTGAAACTGAGAAAGTATTTGAACTTGGAAAATTTTGTTAGCTGAGCCCTGGAAAGTTGAAACAATTAGACAGAAAATACACGTCAAAGAAATTGAAAATTTAAACGGCCTTTCACTACTTTGAACAAGTCCTACATTCGTCTCGAGCCTTTCTTTTCCAGGAAATTACATTGTTAGTTCTTACCAAATGATATGATATATTTTTCTCTCTAGGCTTTGACGGAATTGTGTATTTTTTTTTTTTTTGAGGGTTTTGACAGAATTGTTGAGCATTGAAAAGTTCTAGAAAGAAGTATGGTTACTGGGCCTTGTAGCCTAGTGGCACCCGGTTCGTTTGGTAACCTTCAATTCGGGGATTTATCTCCCGCACTTACCAAAAAAAAAAAAAAGACTAAGTACGAAGTATGAAATTAGTGTGCCTTATCTATTTTCTTTGTTTGGATATAGTTTTGGTACGTCAATGCACTAGACCCATATGATACGAGAACGTTTATTTTCCTTGGTTGGATACAGCTTAGGTTGAGCTTAACCCACTTTGTTTTTCCTTTTTGCCAAGGATTTGACATTTGTCATAGGCCTACGAAAGAAAAGAAAGAAGCCATAGGGATTAACTAACAGCGTGTTTTGGCTAGAGGGGAATAGGATGGATATAAATAAAAAAGAGAAAATAGCTTTTGGTGTTATTAGGTAAGAAGAGAAAATAGAAAGGATTTTGGTGAGATTATATATTGGCTCCCCGGAATTACTAAAAATTGATCTCTCTAAAATAGCGAGAAATTTGGAACAAAAATCACTAGTCATTTTGGACGAAGGTGTTTTGGTTTTTGTCTTTTTCTCCTCTTATTATTCATACGTTTTATTTTGTGTTTCTTCTTCCTTTGTTACTTCTTCTTCTCGTTCATTTTTATTTTTGTTTGTCCATCTTTTTTTTTTTTCCCTTCACATTCGTTATTTTTTTGTCATTTGCTTTTGGGTTCTTCAGCTATTTATATTTTTTAATAAAGTGTCCATCTATATACAATTTTTAATAAAATTATAATATATATATAAAATTTATCTAATAAGGGCATAAGAGTAAATTTATACAAATTATATTTTATATCTTCCTACTTTTTTCTTCAACCAAACAAAATAGTTTTATTTTATTTTATTTCTTTTTATCCCTCCAACCAAACATATGTGAAGGAAAACTAAATTTTTTCCTGTCCTTTCACTTTTTTATTTCCCAAACCAAACAAATGTTAAGGGTTTGGTTAACGAAGTGCTATGAATGTATTTGTTAATAGATCATTTTAAGAAAAATTATAAAGCCATAAACTATTATATACATTTCTTTTACAAATGACTGATGTGGTGAATAGTTATTAATAAGTAAAAATGTGATGTTAATAATAGGTTAGATTAGGACTAATCAAAATTTATCATATCAACAATTTGTAAAGATGTTGAAAATAGTTTGTGTCTATAGTATTATTTAAATTTTAATACTACTTTTATAGAAAATATATAAAATTGTGAAAAACATTAGTTACTTTATTCTTTTCTATAAAAAAAATGTCCAAAATATTAGTTACTTTCTCCTCTATCTTTTTTTTTTTTGAGAAGTAGTTTTTTTGTTTTTGTTTTTTAAGAAACAAACATTCATAAGGTAGAGGAAAAGATGTTCTAACATAAAAGCACACTACAAACTCCACTTAAAAGTTATAGGAACTTTTAAAAGAGAGTGTGACAAGTTATACTACACACAATACTCTCTTTAAAGCAACGTGGGACAATTACAATTTTTTTTACACAATACACTCTCTTAGGTAATGTGGGACAATTACTATTTTTTTTTTTTGAAACAAACACACTCAAGATAGAAGGAAAGTGTTTTTAATACAAAGACACACCACAAATTTTACTCAAAAGTCATGGTAACTTTTAAGGAAGGATGTGGCAAGTTAAACTACATATAACACACTCTCTTAAGCAATATACGATACTTACTCTTTTTTTTAAGAAATAAACACACTCATAAAAAGGAGGAAAAATAGGGTTTTTTTTTTTTTTTTGTGTGAAGGGAGAGGAAAAAGAGGTTAAAATACAAAGATACACTACAAACTCTTTTTAACAATTTTTTTTATAAGGAGTTTTTAAAAATATTTTCTAAACTAATATATTTAAGATACTTGTTAACTTTTTTTCCCCCTACATTTCCTAATACCATCAAGCTGATTACTCATATGACATCCAATAAAATAAAGAGAACTTACCAAATTTGACCAACATATCATTCAAGAAAACTTATTAGTTGGGGCAATTGAAGTCCACATATATATAAAATATATATTCATGAAAAGCTCTAAACGAGTGGAATTACATAATGGTGTTGGATTAATTGGTCGGTCTACTAACTGAGCCAAATTTGTCAAGTCGATGACTGGAGGTTGTCGGTGCTTTAAAGAGAAGCGCGTTGGACCCAAAAGCAGTCTCAATGTCAGTCTTATTATAAATATTTTTCTAATCTGATTTGATTGGATTCCTTAGATTCTGTCAGGACTTAGACGGAAAAGGATTTACGGAAAGGTACAGCCATCTGTTCTTTCTAGCCATAATCTATTAATCTAATCCACAAACAAATCCCAGTCCTGTCTCTGTGTGTGTGTGGTTTTTGTTTTTTGTTTTTGACGGTGCTGATTTCCAGCTGCAATTGGCGGTTACCCTTCTAATCGGAAACTTTTCTTTTCTAGAGGCCATTTGTTTATTTCTGCCTTACTTGGATTATAGAGTAATCTTTTGTGAATATTGATTTTGAGCTAGAAGGTATGACAAGACTAGTTCTCATTTGTTTTAGTTACATAATTAATATGAAAAATGTTAACCGGCATCACAAGATGTCCATTAAAAATAATTTATTGTGAAGGTTTATTTAATAAAAAATTAGTATAAATTAATGAAATTATTGAAGATATTACAAAAATGACAATTAAAACTTATAAAGTTAACACTATTCAATTAATAAAATGTATTTATTATTTTCAGTGTTTGGTTGTTATTAGTAAGTATAAAATTTTAACAATATGTTCAAATTAACAATTTATCATATAAAATTTATTGTAAAAATATTATAAACATAACATTATATACGGTGGTCGTAGCCTTACAAGTCTTAGTCACTGGATGGGTATGTACTTTTATGTTTTATTTTTTAATATGTTTTAAAATTCATTTTTATTAATTAGCAAGTGAACAAAGAAGACAAATTAAAGTGATTAATATTAAAATATTAAATACTAATATTTTTATATATTTTAAAAAAATTAAAGCCAAACAATATACAATATCAAGAAAAATACACACTTCCCTCAAAAAAAAAAAAAAGATACAAAAACAAATGAGTTTATACATACAAATTAGTGACAAGTGATTATATATATATAGTGTATTTATTTTTTACTTAGGTAGTACAATTCATAATTGCATATTAATTTGTGACCTTAAGGCCTTGTTAAGGGAAAATTTATTGCTTCAATTTGAAGTATATTTATTTTATGGTTCAAAATAAATACCACTATAAGTTTAAAGGTGTATAGTATACCACATCATTTAAATACTCCTTATACTAATAGATCGATTCAAGAAATAAAATTTTAATTGTAAAATAGACTCTCAATTTTTATATTAAATTATAATTAGTTTAATTGGTTAAGTCTTTTATCATTAAATCAGATATTTAAGATTCGATTTCACCCTATACCAAAATAATAATTAGTGTCTTGATTTAATGATAAAAATCTATCATCAAAAGAAAACATTATAGGTCAAAACTATTTCTAAAAAAAACTCAATTTTCATTAAAATGGAGCAACTCAGTATTCTTTATTTGTGCACATATGAGCCTCAATTTAAAGGAAACCAAAGCATAATAATATTTTTTAAAAAATACATTAATTGAGAGTATAAAGATTCTGAATGCTATTAAATACATTATTATATACACATGGTCAATGCAGAGAGGGGGTGAGTTCACCTACCAAACTCAAATCTTGATCCATGCAAAATCGTGACCATTTCGTGCCACGCGTATTTTTGGAGGTCCGTGCAGCCAAAGTACTACTCCGTATATGGTATATACATATGTACACCTGTTTGGCTTGTTTACCTTATAATATGTTTCTCAAAAAAAACCCTTGTAATATGAACACGACAGTTGGCCATGACAACAAATTGTCAGAAACAGGCTTTTGAGTTTTGACTCTTGATTTGTTGAGAGATATTATTTCCACAATATTTTTACAATAAATTATAGAGAGGTAATTATTATTGATTCAAATTTGAACCTAACATTAAAATTACTTTTTTATTCCACTAATAATAACTAATAATAATCTGCCACTTAAAATTTATTGTAAAAATATTATAAAAGTATCAATAATTACTTGAGTTCTCACGATTCACGAACCCTACTTCACTTCACTTATTTTTTTGGTAAGAAACTTCACTTCTTCTCTTTTTGGTAAACTGTAAGAAACTTGACTTCTTTTTTGGGTTAACTGTAAGAAACTTCGCTTCACTTCGATATGACGCATTGCTTTGCTCGTAATTATCACGGTTCTAGTGACAATCCACACAAATATTGGACTTTATCATAAGGGAGGAAGGCGTGTGGGGTTTCATTTTTTTTTTCTTTCTTTCTTTGGAAAGACATTAGTTTATAAAAAAAATTAAAATTTTTACAAGAAAATAAGAAAGTAAGTGATTTTTTAGATAATTTTTTACGTTTTCCATAAAAATTGTATAAAATTTTTTCTAAAATGGTTTTTTAACAAATACATTAAAGACATCTGTGGGGGAAGAGGGTCCAAAATTTTATATATTAGGCCTTGGGCCTTATTTGAGGGCGTAATTACGTTCGATGAGAGACAAATGGAGTGGAGGAACTCTAATTTAGAGTATGACACATAAGAAATAAATAAAGGGTGGTTCGAGTAGAAACCTATCCTCGGCAACGGGTGACACGCCTCAAGTTTGAGTTTCAGCTATAAGAATGATCTTTATAGAATCTCTAGTGGTAGAGATATACCTCTGAGACATGTATGTGTGAAGGAGGCGATGAAATATCTAAAGAAAAGTTACTGTTATTGCATTAAATACCTTGTAGCTACTTTTTTTGTCGCATTTATGTGGAGAAGACTCCTGAACAGTGTTTCCTTAGTCACTACAACTCATAAAGAAATCAGAGGAGATGTCTGATGGGACATACACTCAAGTAAGGGCTTAAATGACTAACAAGTGGACAATCAAGATGAACTGAGAGGAATTATATAATGTAATGAATCTTACATGAAAAGGGGGATTGGAAAAAAGAGGAAAAAACTACTGTAGCATGCAAAACTGAGTTGCAAACCACCTATATCAATTTGTACCTTTATTTGCCTCCTCGGATGGGAGTTGAAATCATTTTTATGTATGTCTTATTCATGTGTTCTTCTATATAATTGATACCAACCATTATTGACCTTCACTAAAGCCTAATTCTTCATCCTACTCTCTAAAAATTTATTGTATTGGGCTCATAAGACCATCGACCAATTCTTTTGGGCTTGTGTTGAAAACTGTGACCCTACAACATCTATTAACATGAATTTAAAAAAAAAAAAAAAACCAGGGGCATATTAACCTATAAATAAATATTGCACTTTACAGTTTTACGTAAAATTTTTAATATTTTTTAATATTTTTCATAAAATTAATGTCAAAGTTTCTATTAATATAACACATAAATAAAAAAAGGACCACCAAAGTTTCTAACTTTAAAAAAAAAAAAACGATAACAAGGTTTGAAATTTCTAAGGTCTATAGCTAGCTTGTACAAATGATCATGGACTGTGACGGTGTGACTTTACCTTAATTATTTTTATACGATAGTATATTATCTTAAGAAATAGGAATCAATAATAAAATAAATAAGTTTCTCAAAAAAAGAAAAGAAAAAGAAGAAGAAATAAAAAAGGAAATCACTAATAAATAATAATTGTTACAAGCTTTAGGGTGTTTGAATAAATTCATTTTTAATTAATTATTTTTCTTATCATGTATTCTATCTTAAAATAAAAGCAAAATTATCCATAAATGAATGCTAAATAGAGTGGAAGGTTCAGAAATGGAATCCAAGAAGTGCAAACGAGCCGAGAAGCTCATGGCCTAATTGCTAGAATTTTATTATCATACTTCTCGTGACAAGCTGCTTCAAATATATCTTTTTCCTCTTTTCTTTTTTTCCCCCCACAGAGCTATGTCCATATTCATAGCGTATAAGTATCAATTTATAACGTAATATAACTTTGATGAGGTTTATCCAAATGCAAATTTACTTTAAAATATTTGAATTTATTGAAACAATTGAATTTTTTTGATAAACTTAAAACAATTGAATTAAGTCAATTCTTACCTGTCAAACATATATTGAACTATATATAGAAATAGAAGTAAACTATATAGCTTTTTTGGAATGGTTTTCTTTTTAATCAAAGGCTATGACACTACTCTGTCCCCTCAGAAAAAAAAAAAAATGGTGATTTGATAATTTGTTGTGTTTTACCAATTTTTCAACTGACATCTGTACGCATGGCTGTACATTTTAAAGTTCATAAGATTTAAAAAAAGTTTTATAACTATCTGTATATATGTAGATTTTGAGTTTTGACAAAGGTGAGGACCGTGAATCCGTGATGTGGTCCATTCAAACTTTAGCCCTGTCATTGGTCTTATCCACTCATAATATAATACACCATTGGCTCAACTAAACGCTTAAACGAGCTCTCATAAAAAAAAACGAGCTCTCATAAAAAATAAAAATAAATGACGACTGAATGGCAGTCATTGATCCTTTGTGATTTGTGACCATCAAATATTTTTTGGCGGTTTGGCCCATCCAAATTTCGCAAAATGATTAATCTTTTATAAATAAATTTGCCTCAATTATAGCCATATAGTGTATACCAACAAATTAATTCTTGTTTAAACTCACTATTGATATTATTTTATTTAATAGATTTGGTTTGGATCTGAGTATATTAAACTGGTCACAACGATAATATGTGTCCATCTTTAACTATATATCATTACTATCTTGAATAGTTTAATGCACTGGAATCAAGCTTTGGGTGGATAAGAAAATAAAGGCATAGAAATCAATTTTATTTTTTAGTTTTTTATGTATAATAATTGATCAGAGTCTTTGAGATTTTTGTTTTTGTTTTTATTAGGTCCTGGTCTTTTTTTCTTTTGTGGTTTTCGGCACGTAGTCGTAGCTGATATTTATGTCTATTTTTATTACAAACAGCACCTTGTTCAAATGTCTAGTATTCAAAAGTTTGAAATTGTTTTTAATGTGAAAAGTGAAAACAAAAAGGGTTTTGAAAACATAATACTATAAAACAGAAAATGAATATAGATATATCCATAACATTTTATTAATAAATCTTAAGCGATAAGTTGTTGTCGGTTCTAATTTGAGCTCATAAGAGCATTAGCATTGGAGAATGCTAATGCCAAATCTAAGGAAAATTTGGAATTTTAAGCCTCAAAATTATCTGTATTGGAGAATGCTAAACAACAGTATTACAAATTTTTTTGCAATACTGCTATAGTACAATTCTAAACATAGAATTACATTGTAGCAAGTATTGTAAAAAATTAATAATATTTTATTATGTAGAGAGAGGAGAGAGATGGGTGAGAAAATATATAATTTTAAGATATATTATTTTATTATGTAAATATATTATTTTAATAAGTAAGAGAGAAAAGTAGAAGTTTGAGATGTGGAAATATTGTAAAATAGTATGATATAATGATAAAGTAATTTTTTAGAATAATAAAATAAAATAACATTGAAATTTTCCAATATTAATGCTCTAACTGACCGTTCTTTTTTTTACTCGTCAGTCGCCAATAATAACTTACCTTATACAATTTATTATAAAATGATTGTGAAAATGTCGTGAATCTGTTAGTGATTCAGTGATACCACCCTCTCTCTCTCTTCTATATATACGCAGGTACATCTTGCAAGAATAGCAGCATAGAACTAATCAACTAATTAACGAGTAGGTGGTGTTTTTCAAGAGACACAGAAAAGCTCAGGCTGAGAAAGTGGCTCAACTAATGAAAGCCACTCTGTAATCTCTTAACCTCTTCGCCACCTCCCACATTCTTCGCTCTCTCTCACATTGCTACCAACCAAACTCCATTGGGCCATTCGCTTTTTGGTCTCTTTTCTCTCATACCCTTACTTTCACAGACTTGGGGAAACCTCTAGTCTCGTCTCTTATTTTCCACTTTTGTCTCTGATGGATTAAGGTAACATTATTATACCCTCCATTTCATCACTCTTATGTTCTTGTCTTTTCTTCTTTCTTTTTATTTTGTCATTCAACTTATTGATAATTGTGTAAAGAAGAAATATGAATTTTAAAAATGATTTCTGGGTTTTTTGTTTTTTGTTTTTTTTTTTTTTTTTTCCTTCTTCTGAATTTATGGGTTATGGCTATTGTGTTAAAATTGGTAAAAATTGTATAGAGAATTTACTCAACTAATAAAAGGAAATAATGTAGTTATGATTATGTGTACAAATAAGTTTGTAGAGGAAAAGGTGTCAACATTGACAATGGTGTCTCTTAAGCACTTGCTTTTCTGCTGATTGGTTGAAATAGGAATATGGGAGTGTTAAATGTTCTGCAAGATGGTTTTTGTGGTCCATTTCTATTAGGATATTTAGGCCTACAAAATAAGAAATGAACTTCAGGAATATTGGTTGTGTATTTTGAAGTTTCATTTTTTTATATGTGGTCTTATAAATGCTCTAAGTTGGGTTCAATCATACTTTTTTTTTTTTTTTGGTACGTACTTAATTTTTTCAGGCATTTTTCATTTATTTTCCTAGTCCTAATCCTAGCTCTTTTTGTATGAAACGAAATGTGGACAGGTGTTCATGGGATCAATCATAAATCCTCATTGTTGAATTTTAAAATTGGTGTAATTTTTTCTAGCATATGATGCCTGTCAAAGATACTAATATTTAACTTCCAATTTTTTTTTCTGCAACAGGTATCCAGATCCCATGGATCTTTTTGATTAGGATCTTGGTTATTTGGGATATATACAAGATATCCCATTTTGATTAAATGGGTATATCCTTTTCTAGCCCACTTGCCGACCTTGATGATTTGGTTAGTAGCTATGAAGCTATACTTGTAAGATCAGTTAGTTCAGTAGTGAGGAACATATTGCGATCAGTCGGTTTCAACATCCGCGATTCAGATTCCACTAAGTTGAAATCATTTGGTTCAAGAAAGATGATATTGGAAGGATCACTTAGCTTTAAAGGAAGGGAGTTAGAGACTGTGTTCTCATTCAAAACTCCTACTGCAGAAATGGAAAATGATGTGTTTGGAAGATGTGTGAGCTCTAAGACTAGAGATGGTAATGAACAGTTGGCAAAATCAGATAGCTTATCTGAGAAAAATCACCAGACACCATTGTTGGAGCCAAAGAACAATAGAAACAAGGCTGCATTGAAGTTGCAGAAAGTGTACAAGAGTTTCCGAACAAGGAGACGGTTGGCAGATTGTGCAGTTCTTGTGGAACAAAGCTGGTTTGTAGTTTTTATGTGCATTCCTTTACACTCATGCATGCTGTGTAATCTTTCTTTACAAGAATGATTTTATAAAATTGAACTGACCCCATCCATTTCAAATGTTATCTAAAACCAAATGAAATGGTGTTGTTTCCATCTGTCCAAACAATATAAAAGCTTCTTGCAATTCACTTTATAGGTGGAAGTTGCTAGATTTTGCAGAACTGAAGCGAAGCTCTATATCATTCTTTGACATCGGGAAACCAGAGACAGCTGTTTCACGCTGGTCAAGGGCAAGAAAGAGAGCTGCTAAGGTAAGTTTTAAACAAGCTGGTGCATGGTTAAAAAATATTGATCAGTTATATATGGTTCTATATTGCTGATTTTTTTTTTTTGGCAGGTGGGAAAAGGCTTATGTAAGGTTGGAAATGCTAAGAAACTTGCTTTACAACATTGGCTTGAGGCAGTAAGTCTCAAGCTTAAAGTAAATCTTTGGACAAAACTACTAGTTTTATTTGTGGCTTGTTTTCAATCTTGTTATTCTCCTAAACAGATTGATCCCCGCCATCGCTATGGCCATAATCTTCAATTTTATTATGTGAAATGGCTCCACTGTGAGAGTAGACAGCCCTTCTTCTACTGGTAGGATTACTTGGGACCAAAAACAAATCCTTCAGATTGACTTTTGCTTTCCAATGAGAATTATTTTCACCCTTGACATTTGAACTTTGAAAAATAACAGGCTCGATGTGGGAGAAGGAAAAGAAGTCAATCATGAGAGATGTCCTCGATCGAAGCTTCAGCAGCAATGCATTAAATATCTTGGTCCAGTGAGCCTCATGTCCCCTTATGGCCCCTAGAAAGTAGAGTTTGAATTATTATTACTGATAAATGCTTCATTTTGCAGGCAGAAAGGAAGGCTTATGAAGTTGTGGTGCAAGATGGGAAACTTGTCTACAAGCAGAGTGGTGAAAACCTTCATACAGAAGGAGGACCCAAAGATGCTAAGTGGATCTTTGTCCTTAGTACATCCAAGACCTTATATGTTGGGCTGAAGAACAAGGGCACATTTCAACATTCAAGTTTCTTGGCAGGTGGAGCCACATTGTCTGCTGGAAGATTAGTAGTGGAAGATGGCATCTTGAAGGTATAAAAGAAAAAATTTGGGGATTTTAAGAACTGGCTTTATTAATTGGTTTCTTTTACTTCATATTAAATTTTTTTGATGTACTAACATGATTTCTGTCAACTCAATTAGGCAGTTTGGCCTCACAGTGGGCATTATCGACCGACAGAAGAAAATTTTCAGGAACTCATGTCATTCCTTAAGGAACACAACGTAGATCTCACTAATGTAAAGGTAGAGCATGCAGACTTTGTTCTCAATAGTTTTTTAAAGTTCGCCCTGTACAATCTTATTTTGGTGGCTAGCAACAACAGATATAAATCCATCTTTCTGCAAATGTTGGAACTGCAAATAGTGGTGACAATTGACATATCATGGAAGATATGCACTTTTATATCTAGCCAAAAACCTTCTGCTTTGTCATCGCACACAGACTTTATTTGCCATAGTTCATATCAGATTTTGATTCACCATGAAGGCAAGTCACTAATGCACCACTCTTTTTATGCAACAGAAAAGCCCAGGTGAAGAAGAAGTAGAAGAAGAAGCCCCTTATAAAAAGGGCAGTGACATTTGCCTTCGGAGCAATTCAACAGAAGCAGTTTTATCTCAGGATACTGAATCAATTAGTGAAAATTTGTCAGCTAAAGAGTGCACTGATTCCAGAGACCAGGATTCTAAAGCTGCAGAACATCCCACACCATTCATGCCAAGATTGTCAGGAGATATATACCCAAAAATGAACAGGCTTAAAATACCAAACCAACATGATGAATTTGACAGTTTTACGAGTGAAAAACTTAGACCAAGTTGCCACACTCACCCTCCAAATTTGTCTTCAGGAGATGGATATGAAACAGCAGAAGAATCACTTTCATCTGAAGAAGATTTCATGGTTCCGAAAATGAACTTGTTTGATGGATATCAAGAAGAAGATGATGGGCAGCCAATTCCAAAAGAAAAAATCCTGCAAAGGATAGATTCACATAAAGGAATGAAGTCATATCAGTTGGGTAAACAATTATCCAGTAAATGGGCAACTGGTGCGGGGCCACGAATTGGTTGCATGAGAGACTATCCTTCTGAGCTTCAGGCCCTTGTTCTGGAGCAATCCAACTTGTCCCCAAAATCTAGAAGTGCTAATGCATCACCCCGGAGCTTTTCTCGCTTCAGCACAATGGATACTACTCCATTTTCTTTGTTTAGAGAGACAACTGCAGGCAGAAGTTCCCTTGCTCCAGAGCAAGTAACACTGTCTCAAACAACTTTATAGATATCACTAAATATAAATATAGATGAAATCACAATCCATAATGGATTTTATTATATAATACTGGGGTAGAGAAGAGGATATAGCACTTACTAAAAAAGAAGAAAAAAGAAGAGGATATAGGGATTTTTTGCATTCTTTTATATGCCACTGTTTTTCACATTTTTTGTAGATTATGGTGGGGATGGAATGAGAATTGAAGAGGTTCTGCAGGATGTGCTGCACTTCAATCTTAGAAGAGAAGAGACCCATTTTAATTCTTTATGATGTATGTACTAATCAAAAAAACAAAAATTATGATGTATGTAGGTCCTATATTGAAATCATAAAGCCAAAATCACTGTTAAGATATCAAAGTGTATTTTCTTTTCTGTTGGGTAATAAAATAAGAAAGTGTTTATAGAGTAACATTTTGTATATTACTTTTGAAAAAATTCGCTGAAGTTGATTGCCTAGGAATAGGAAAATGACAGCATATTCAAACGCATTCATACCCACAAGATATGCACATCTGAACTCCAGGAGAGAGCCAGAACTTAGAGTTAGAGGAGACAACTTTATTGCTGGTTATGTGCAGTGGCTTCGACTTTTGACTCAGCTGCTGGTTGTTTATAGGTCGTATTGTTTGTTTTGGGTAAAATTAGTTGACTAGGCTTAATTTTGTTTAGTTTTACTATTGGTAATTTTGTTGTTGGATTTTTTTTTTTTTTTTTTTTTTTTTTTTGGCTTGTATATTTTGTTTTAGATTTGGTCTTTAAAATAAGAAAAATGCTAGAGCTACAATCTTTTTTACAAATTGTTGTTGTGATGAGTGATTATTGGTAAGTAAAAAATAATGTAAGTGGTAGGCCCAAATGCGAACCAATAAGAATTTGCTAACTTAACAGTTTGTAAAAATGTTGTAGAAAAATTTGTGACTATAACAATATTTTTAAAAGAATTAATTATATTATTAAGGAGGCAAAAGTGTAATTTTATAAAATAAAATTGCTAAAATTAATATGCACATAAATAATAATATATTTTAAAAAAATTTGCCCCCCACAACCCCCCGCCCCCCTCCCAAAAAAAAAGCCAAGTCAAACCATGGCTTTGTCCATGCTGAACTCTATCCAACTTCCAAACACTGGCCCATCATTATCTTACTATCTCTATTATACATTAAAGGAACTTGTACAATTGGGTTACGTGGAGCCTAATTTGTGTTTGATCCGATTTGTGACCCAAACTTACTTAAAAGTGTGACAATTTTAAATAAAAACTTTTATGAGATTAGGGTTTGGCCTGGTTGTTTTGGGGTATATAATATTTATTTGTAGTTTTAGATTAGGGTTCACTATATGGCCTGCCACTCTTGTAAAAAATGCAACAATTTTGTAAACGTAGGCAAATTATCAAACCACATCTTGTGTCATGTCATTGTTTTCTCTTCGAATAAATTCTTTCTCTTTTTTGTCTCTCACAAGTTCAAGAATTAGGTTAAATTCCTAACATGTATTTCCTAGGGTGTAACATGGCTCAGAATTTGATTGACAGAGGGAAAAAGAAACAAAATAAAAGGAATAAAAAAAGGGAACCAAAACCCTGTAAAACTAAAACAATTTAGAACATAGGTATAAGAAACTATCCTCCTGAGCCTCAGGTCTAGGTTCTAGAGCAAGCCAACTTGTCCCCAAAATCTAGAAGTGCTAATGCATCGCCATGGGGTTTTTCCCGTTTCAACTCAAAGGTTCCTACTCCATTTTCTTTGTGTAAATCGTAAAGAGACAAATTGCAGGCAGAGATTCCCTTGCTCTCGAGCAAGTAACACTGCCTCAAACAACAACTACACTTATATATATGGGCTAATTAATGCAAATATGGATAAAACTACAATCCATTATTGAATTTTGTTATATAATACTTGGTAGAAAAGTGGATATAGGGATTCTTTTCTATGCCATTGTTTTCCACATTTTTGTTAGATTATTTATGGTGGAAATGTTGTCAAAAACTTGAACAAAGATCGACATAACAAAAGTGGATAAAGGAAGTAACCAAACTAGATCTCTAGAGTCATTAGCATATATTTGATAGGGGAAAACATAATGAATAGATTTAAATCCCTCCATGAGATCAAGAGAAGAAGCCACAAACTCTTTCCATGTGAAGAATGGTTTCACACAAAAATAGAAAAAAGGAAGGAAGGTGGAGATGCGGGGTATCGAACCCCGTACCTCTCGCATGCAAAGCGAGCGCTCTACCATGTGAGCTACATCCCCAACTATGGGACAGCTTTGTAGACATTATTTTTAACCATTAGTGGAATTTAGTACGCGTATGTAGGTAAGAAATCATTGATTATTTTTTTACTTGATGAAATAATTAGATATATTAATTCTTGTGAGTTGATTACTGGTTATTATGTTTGAACTTTAAGATGAAAAAAAAAGTCCTAAAGGAATGTTTTTACTTAAATTTTGATATTTATAATCATGTGTGATAAAATGATAGCCATTTAGTTAATATTTTAGTAATCAAATGTTAAAATTAAGTTCTATGCAATTATTTTCAAGTTTTCTTCGTGCATTATATAGAAAAATTCGCCCTCATTTAAAAATATAAAAACAATTCACATAATTAACATTATTCTCTTTGCCTTTAAGCTCCAAAATTATGTTCAAGATACTTTTTTTAAAGAGCAATTATGTACTAAACATTGAACCATACAAAATAATGGCAAAGATGGAAATGCAAATTTGTTCTAATGTATAAATAAATTTCATACACCATGTACAATTAAAATGTTTTCACATTCCATTGCTAAGTAACATTATTTGAATTTAATATTGTTATGCATAATGAGTTTTTGAGCTTGTGTGTGGGACATAGTGAATTTAATAAAGTTCTCATATATAGAAACCAGTAAGTTAGGACTTAGGACTTAGAGCATCTCACAAGAAAGAAGCCATGTAGTTTTTCCCCCCCTATTTTTAATTTGATAAAAAAATTATTATTTATTTGTTAAATTTGGGGTTTAAAATGCCAATAGGTAGAACTCTTAAGCAAAGAAATGCAAAGAATATTCCAAAATAATTCTTTTCATTGCAATCTTTTTCATTCTTCTCCCTCCTCCCAAACAAAGTGTAAAAGTAAAACAAGATTTCAATTAAAATGGTAAAATCGTGTTTTAAAAACATAATTTTAGTCATGTAAAAGTGTGTAATAAGAAGTGCGTGACTATCATTACTCATAAAAGAAAGGTAACAAGGATGTGGCACTCTCCACCTTCAAGTTACTTACGTTCCACAATATCTGATCAACCAATCTTGTAGCGTCTTTCAATGAAGTAACCCCAATTCAATTACTTTATGTTACTACTCCATTTTGTTTTAGTGCCAATTTGGGAAATTCCCACTGCATAACACGAACAGTGTTCTCATTTTACACTTAACATAGATGATAGAACTCTTTAAATTTTTTTTTTTTTTTTTTTGGTGAGCATTTGGGGGGCTAAGGTAAGGCTTTGTTGCTGATGACCTAATTTTCCACATTGGCATGTGGGGTGGTAATACTTGTTGTATTCTCAGAGAGTAGAGTTATAGCAGTAGTCTTTTACCAGCAAACTGACAAGCATTAATCCAACACTTATCCTCAGAGCAAAAGTATTATTATATAGTTCTATAGAGTGTCGAATTGTCGATTACAACATATGTTACTTTTGCTTGCCAAGCAACGCAGTTAGTTACAGGAAATTTTTTATCATATAATGCACACAACAATATATCATTATCTAAAAGCATTCTCTGATATTTTCAAAAGCTCTCTCTCTTTTTCTAATAAGAGGTCAGGAAAAATAAAGATTAATTTGATAGATGAAAGGATATATAATGTACTAAGCATAGAAGAGATTCCAATTGAATCGATAGAACCTTGCCAATGCTTCCTGCACAATGAAATCAAACTTAAGATCACACACTAAAAACAGAATTGACCTTATAGTGTTATGTGGGAAGAAATTATATAAGTTAATACTCAAGCTGCATTATTGAATTCCAGTTAGTATTACGTGGCTAGCTGGCCTTGCATCATCTGTTGCATTTCCTGCTCCCTTATCAGCCAAAATAACTGATGTATGCACATGGCGTATATCCAATCAGAGTTTGTAGAGAGACATTACATTAGCTGTCGATTCCAGAGAGTCCTCTGAATCATCTGATGTTGAAGCATCTCCTTGCCTTGCAATTCTCTCGGCTGCAGCCGCTCCCTTATCAGCTTTGCACATAGGGAATATCCAATTAGAGTTTGCAGAGACAATTTAGAGCTTTTACATCTATCTGATACGAGTTACACGCGAAAAGGGCTTAGGATTTGCTTTTGGAGCAGGTTTTGCCACTTGCGGGAGCCCAAAGACATTCCAGAATTTAAGTGTTTCATCTGCTGCTGCAGTTGCCACTGTGCAACCATCTGGGCTCTGCAAAAGGTTTATATTAAGGTGAAAACATGTCAATCCATGAAGATAGATAAAAAATTTCATGTTGAGTTCATATAATACCTGAGCCATGAAAAGAACTCTAGAAGCATGACAAGTGAACTCTGCCATCTTCACCATTGATGGGTATTTCCAAAAAGTAAGCTGGTTCTGAGAAAACCCGTGAGAACTAAGCAGCTCTCCCTTATTCTTGTTCCACAATAAAGCACACACCTGAGAGCCAGTGTCCACAAAATTCAAGCATGCACCTGTATGAGTATTCCAAAACTTTATGCACCTATCATCTCCACCTCCACCAGAAGCTAGCAAATTGCTCTGGAAAGGACACCAAGCAAGAGCTTTCACTGCAGATGTGTGCTCTTCAAGTCTATGAAGCCACTGCGTCGCTGCATTTGAAGATGCCATTGATCTGTCCCATATGAATAGGCGATTATCGTTGCCTCCACTTGCCAATTTGCTGCCTGAGGGTGACCATTTAAGCCTGCAAACCTCTTGCTCGTGACCTCTATAGGTTTCGACAATATGTGATCTAACTCTTACATCATTGATAATGATCAGACCATCCATTCCTCCAGTGGTAAGGATGTGATTGTTCCATGCCAGTTATCCAACTCTCAATCTATGGCCACCTCTCAAAGTTCTTAGCTACAGAAGGAACATTTACAGTAGCCAAAAAGTATTAGCAAAAATTTATAAAATAGAATTAAAAAAATAAAGAGGGTAAATGAAGAATCAAGGAACCTGTCGATTAGCTGTTGAATCCCACAACTGTACTTCAGAATTGTTCATGCCAATGGCAATGTGCTGGCCATCAGGAGCCCAGTTAACACTTGTGACAGGGCCATCTTCATCATCAATAGTGACAAGTTCTGAGTAGAGCCATTTGAACCATCCCAGGGATAAACTGTATTTCCAAGAGCAATTGCAAGAACATTGCTGCTCCCCCAATCCAGTAAATTGAGATAGTAACCATCCACTATGTCTGGGGCATCTAATTTTATCTCAGAAATCTGCATAATCAAACAAAAGGAAACCAAACAAGATAGGATGTTTTTGATAGATTGAGAAGACGGTTTAGAGGGAGATGAGTTCACAATTGCCATAATCAAGCCGTTCAAGCTTGGTTTCGATTGTTTGATTTTTCCCCACCATGATTGCTTGAATCAAGTTGAAGATGAGCTCATGAGAGAAGATGAAGATGAAGACAACGGCAATGATAGTTATTTCTTTATTGAGATGACAAAGGTGAAGGCATAAATTTCCACCCAAGGTTGAGACCTTTGTTTTTGCTATGAGGTTTCAATATTTGTGTGTGATCACCTTTACTTTCTTTTTATTCATCTATTTATTTGAAGTAACCTTTCTCATTATCTTAAACCTCTTACTTTGTTCTACTTCTAATAAGATTTTGAGCTTGATACTCACCTCTTTGTTAGTGAGACTTAAATGATAGCCAAATACTCGAACATTCCATTAAGGGTAGGAAAAGGGAATAGTTGGGATGAGAGAGAGGAATTGAGGCTTTAATGGTTTGGAATGATTAAGGGATTTATTACATTTGTTGGTTTAAAGCATTCACACAATTTTAACTAAATTAACATAGAAAACTCCACTTTTGTTATATTAACATGTAAACACCTAAACTAGTAAACTAGCTTTAATCTTTATCTCTACTAAATTCTAATAATAATTTTTCTCTCTTTTTTCTCTACTTCAATTCTCTACCCATTTCAGCCAAAAGACATAGACACCGTCGTCACACAAACCTCCCAAACTACCATTCGCACCGCCGCTTCAAACCACTAGATGGTTCTTAAAAATAGAGTTGTTGGCCAAAAAGACAAAGCCGTTGCCATTTGCAATTACCAAAACCATAAACAAACAAATAACATAGATCAAACCCATAAATTATATTCGGCCATGAAGGTTTGATTAAGGAAGTTAATAAAGGTACTAAATCATCAAATACAATTAGTAATTATCCTACCAGTCAGTCCACCAATACCAAAACACATTCAAATAATACCATTCTATATATCAAACTTACTGGTGAAAATAGGCAATTCTAGCTAGTAGATCAGTATCGAACCGATATCTCATCTATGTTTTTCTGTCTTCTTTTTACTAAGGGTTTTTTTTTTTTTTTTTTTAATAATATATACAAAAAAATTATTGTTTTGTCCACTTAGTGTGAATGCTATCAAATAAATGAGAAGGAAACTAAATGTTGAATTCAACTTTTCAAGCTTTTGTTGTTTAGTGTGAATGATGTAAATAAATTAGAAGAAATTGATTCAACTTTTTCAAATTTTGTCATTTAGTGTGAGTATCTCCACCTAACATCACATTGATATATCAAATCAAGTCACCTTATGGATATATCAAGTCATGTGATCAATGGTCTTATTAATATATCAAGTCTATATTATCTTTTTAAATCACATGGCCTTCTTATTATTATTGGTTAGGCTTGATGTCATTTTAAAATCTTTTAAATTTTAACAAATTATTGAAACTTTGCCTATAAGCTTATGCTTTCATATATTTTCCTAAAATTGTGTCAGGATATTTGTAAGACCTCTCTTGAGGTAAAATTGGAATTTTACTATCCCTTGAATATGGGGCTCGAGTTAGTCACCCTATGCCTCATAGAGAGTCCAAATAGGAGTGAGTGAAGGACAACATCATCTATCACCCAATCATTGTAAATGTTTTATTTTTTTTTATTTAGATTATTTATTTAGGAAATTAGACTTTCATGAGTTCATCACATATTTCAAGTATTATTTAATATAAATTGTTTTTTTTTGGTTAAGTATTTAATATAAATTCACAAGCAGCAAATCATTGTAAATGCTTTATTTTTTATTTTATTCTTTTTACTGTGGGTATGGCACACCTATGTCACTCACTCCATGGACCAAAACAAGAAAAAGGCAAAAATGGAGGGCAAAATCGAGAAAAAGGTTAAGAAACGAGGGACAAAGCAGGCACATCACATTTAAAATTGAAAATGTAACGGTAACTTTCCAAAACATCTTTTCGTTCTTTCTTCCCCACGTTTACTTTAAACACAAGTCCCAAACGGTCCAAACCCCACAAAGGAAACAGAAAGCAAAAAAAAGGCAAAAAAAGGCAAAAAAGATCACAACAGTTTATGTAGAGAGTATCTTATATAGAAGATTCAGAACAAGATCTCTCTTAGATATGTCTATGTCCAAAGAAGAAGAAGAGACAGAGAGGCTTGTTATGGGCACTACAAAGGTGGTGTACTACTTAGAACCATTGATGTCAAAAGAGCTTCTCTGCAAATTCCCTGACAAGTCATCGGCTTTCGACTTCGACTACACGCAGAGCTCAATATGGTCCCCTTTGGTCCCTCGGGCTTACAGTGCCATGGACTTGGATTCTGATTTTGAAGATTTGGATTTCATGACACCCACAAATAGAAAGATCTCATCTGGTAGTGGTGCTATGGTGTTGAGCAACAAAACCAAGTTGAAGAAAGTCACTTACAACATCAAGAAGAAGCTCAACATCAATCTTAATCTTAATGTTCTGAAGATGAAGCACATGCACAAGAACAAAACCAAGGCATCTGAGTTCTCCCCAACTCCTCTAAAGCCCACTTTTACTTGTTTCCCACACACCACAAAGGTATTTCTATTCCTATTTCTTTCTAGAGAATTTCTATTATTTTATTTTCTTTATTTCTATATTTTTTTAATCCGAAATTTTGAGATAATTAACCTGAAATTTATAAGCCCTTTTGAGAGAAAAAAAAAAAATTGTAGGAAAACTTTGTCTCTATTGTGTGCAATTTACTTTTGGTTCATCATCTGATTAAAAAAAAAAAAAAAAAAAAAATCAAAAAAACATTTTTCTTATTATATTTTACACTGTTCATTACAGGCTTGGACTAAGGCGTTGAAAGCTGCCTCTAAACATTTCAAGAAAAAGAGGAAAAAAGATACCACAGCCCATGTGAAGCTCTCCAACAATTTGAGAGATGGGAATACTTCAAGATGATTATTCAATTGGAAATTTCTCTCTGTTTTTCTTTTTAGTCAATTCATTCAAATCTGTATTGCCCTTGCAGCAAGCAGGTACACTGTACAATACTATCATGTTATTCAAAAAGTGTAAAACTTTTATTAATTCTTGTAATGCATAATATTTCAAGGCCTTTTTATTCGTATTATGAAATCAGTTGCTCAATTTAATCTTTTTATGGTGGAGGATAGGGTGGCAGTTTGGCACCAATATACGTGACAATGTCATAGATACCTTTCGCCGTGTAAATTATTGAAAGAATTTAATTTTACTAGAGTTTTACTGTGTATAGAAGAAATCCTTTTCTATGCTTGAATAAAATTAAATTAAATTCTTGTAGTTGGAGAGGAGAATGGAAACTAAATAAAGAGATTGAAATAGTAACGGCTAGTTGGGGTTGCGTGGGATGAAAGTATTCCTCTGAGTCGGTGATCACAAAACAGAGAGTGAGAGTGTCTCCGTCTCCGTGTGTGAGTCGGAGAGTGATGTATATATATCCCACTTAGGAAAGAAAAAACTAAACGCAAAAATACTTTCTCTTGAAGATTTCAGTAGTCATGGCTATGGCTATGCTTTTGGGTTTAGATGCAAGAACTCGTGTGGCTATGGGGTTAGATGCTCACCCTCGTATGAGTTTGAAGAGGACTCTCTCTTCTGCTTCTGCTTCTGCTTCTGGGTTTACTTCAAAGGAGCAAGATGATGGCGACAAGAAGGAAACGATCTCAGCGTTGTCTTCTACTGCCAGTAATAGTGCCGGCAACGAGAAGGAAGCGATCTCAGCGTTGTCTTCTACTGCCAGTAAAAGTGCCAGCAACGAGAAGGAAGCGATCTCAACGTTGTCTTCTGGTGCCAGTAATAGTGCCAAGAATGGTGAAAAGAAAGAGAGGATTGTGGTCAAGATTAATTTGGCTGCATGGCGGAAAAGGAAAGCGGAAAAGGAGGAAGAGGAGAAGAGGAAATCATTGGAGTTGAAACTTGAAGCGTCAAAAAGAAAGCTACAACTTGGATACCAACAAGTTCAAAAGGCCAAAAGAAAGATTCAATTGGTGGCTTTGAGAGACATCCCTAAGCCTGAGCCAGAGATTAATCCTTCCAAGAAATCCAAGTTCCATCACCGTCATTGATGATCTACATGTTGATGATGATTCTTTTTGTATATGATTTTTGAATTCTTTGTACTTACTACTTAGTTCATGAAGTAATGAAAGATGATAGTTTTACAATTTTAACTTGTTACGTTTGAATGTATATCATTTGTTAGTATTGAATGCAAGTCTATCCGACTCTGAGTCGGAGTGAACTCTTTTCCTTTTTATTTGAATGTATTTATTTCTCACACAAGTCTGAGAATGAAGGTTTTATGATTCAAAAAATCCAATCCCTGAAATCGGTATTTCGAACCACAACATTTTTTTTTTCTTACTCCCCATTTTACCCTCACTTTTACATTTATTACTCCTGCGTGCCCCCCCCCCCCCCCCCCTTTTTTTTTTTGATACAAATATTAATTTTATTTATTTTTACTTCAATTACAATACACCAGAGAAGAGGGAGAGAGAGAGAGTTGCGAAAACAGAATGTAGGGTTGGTGTTGGCGGGAATGGGGGATGATGGGTTTCAAAATTATTGTTTGGTGGTGATGGTGGAGTATGTCAATTTGGTAATAGCAACGGGCAATGGTGGTTTCAGATGCCAATTTGGTACTGTGTGTGGAGGAGCAATTCAATCCAAGCCCAAGGTTCCCCAATATTTGATTTTTTTTTTTTTAATATATAATATTATTGATTGTGCTTTCTGTTGTGATGGAGCATTTTTAGCTCTTCATGTTAAGTTTAGATACTTGGTTTCTTCTTTGGCTTTGTGGGATTGTTTATACTCAATCAGTTTGTTTGGCTTGTTTACAGATGTCAAAATTATGTCCTAATGGGGGGATCATCTGGGTTCTGTTTGGAGAGATTAATATTCCTTTTTTGTCAAGGTGTGGAATTTGGAACTCAGCTTTTTATAACTTGGAAATCACTTGCTTTACGAATTAGCTTTTGTTTTGGTTGGCTGATATTGTGGTTGTATTTTTTTTTTGCCAATAAGCCATAATTTTAAAAACGTTTGAAGGAAATAAAAATCATAAATATCACTATAATTTTATTTGTCATGCTTTTTAATCTAGATCTATTCAGAAATGTCATTGATCTTTGAAATGAACCACTCCGTTAGAATTCGGGAATTTTTTATATAGAAGAAACTTTTGTTGTACACAATTAGCGAGGGTTTATTTAGTGTTGTTTGATTTAGATTGGCAAATATCTGTCAATAATGAAATGTAAGTAAAGGTTGTAATCCTTTGTCAAATTTTGAAGAAAGAACTGAGTCCCGAAACTGTGCTTTTGATGTGCTGTATGAAGAATCTTGCTCGAGTGAGAGCATAAGCCCACTCAAGCGAGAATATAAGGCCGCTCAAGCGAGCATGTCAGATACTGCTACATATTTTCTTCAGCGTGCAGAGCAAACCGTGCACAATCTTACATGCATGACTTGCCCAGCCAATAAGTCTAGAAAGCATTCAGCCATTTGTTCTTGCTTCTTTGAACCACAAAGAGAGCCCACTTGAGCCAAAAAAGATATGTCCTCTCTCTTTTGATTTATTTTGTTCAGGATCTTTTCCCTTGCTTTTGCATCCCCATGTTGTAATCAAGATCATCAAGAATCCATGCCTTGTCCTTCATAGAAAAATATATTTTATTTGCCCAATCATCTTTTGATTCGAAAAGAGTGTTTGAAAGATTGAAACCACATAGCTAGCTTTCCACTGTTCCAAACTTTCAGGGAGGTTCCTTGGAGTGCTAGAGGTTTTGTTTTATGCGAACGAGGAATTTGTGGGGGAAATCACCATAGAAGGATTCCAGAGGTATACTGCTGTAGGAAAGCAAGTGGAGCATTTGCTGAGGCTGCATAGATGGTCTAGGGTACAAAAGTTTTGAGTTGTGACTATTTGTAATTGTTCCTTTAATAGTGAATTTTCTATGGCTTTGTTTGTGTCCTCGGAGTAGTTTTCCATTGAAGAGGTTCTCCTTTGGTTTTCTACCTCGTTATTATTTTATTTCTTTAACTGATTTGGTTTATCATGACTGTGTTTGTCGGTCTAGCCGATGTGTTTGTCCTTTATATCTGATAATTCTGCAGTGTTAATCACATACGGGTCTAAATTTAGTTTTTCAAGTGGAGACTGTTATATTGTAATTCTGAATTAACGTAATCAAATGGCATAACTTTCTCTAATTATAAGGCATTCATAGTATTAAATAAACATATTCTTCCATGCTTCCCTTCTTCAAATTCTTAATAGCCTTTTTTTCTAGCCCACTTGCCGACCTTGATGATTTGTTTAGTAGCTATGAAGCTATACTTGTAAGATCAGTTAGTTCAGTAGTGAGGAACATATTGGGATCAGTCGGTTTCAACATCCATGATTCAGATTCCACTAAGTTGAAATCATATGGTTCAAGAAAGATGATATTGGAAGGATCGCTTAGCTTTAAAGGGAGGGAGTTAGAGACTGTGTTCTCATTCAAAACTCCTACTGCAGAAATGGAAAATGAGGTGTTTGGAAGATGTGTGAGCTCTAAGACTAGAGATGTTGATGACCAATAGGCAAAATCAGATAACTTATCTGAGAAAAATCACCAGTCACCATTGTTGGAGCCAAAGACAATAGAAACAAGGCTGCATTGAAGTTGCAGAAAGTGTACAAGAGTTTCCGAACAAAGAGGCGGCTGGCAGATTGTGCAGTTCTTGTGGAACAAAGCTGGTTTGTATAAGTTTTTATGCGCATTCCTTTACACTCATGCATGCTGTGTAATCTTTCTTTACAAGAATGATTTTATAAAAGTGAACTAACCCCTTCCATTTCAAATGTTAACTAAAACAAAATGAAATGGTGTTGTTTCCATCTGTCCAAACAATATAAAAGCTTCTTGCAATTCACTTTATAGATGGAAATTGCTAGATTTTGCAGAACCGAAGCGAAGCTCTATATCATTCTTTGATATCGGTAAACCAGAGATAGCTGTTTCACGCTGGTCAAGAGCAAGAACTAGAGCTGCTAAGGTAAGTTTTAAACAATTTGGTGCATGGTTAAAAAATATTGCTCAGTTATATATGGTTCTAAACTGCTGATTTTTTTTTTGGCAGTTGGGAAAAGGCTTATGTAAGGTTGGAAATGCTAAGAAACCTGCTTTACAACATTGGCTTGAGGCAGTAAGTCTCATGCTTAGAGTAAATCTTTGGACAAAACTACTAGTTTTATTTGTGGCCTGTTTTCAAATTTGTTAATCTCCTAAACAGCCCCGCCATCGCTATGGCCATAATCTTCAATTTTATTATGTGAAATGGCTCCACTGTGAGAGTAAACAGCCCTTCTTCTACTGGTAGGATTAATTGTTACTGAAAGCAAATCCTTCAGATTGACTTTTGCTTTCCAATGAGATTTATTTTCAGCCTTGACATTTGAATTTTGAAAATAACAGGCTCAACGTGGGAGAAGGAAAAGAAGTCAATCATGAGAGATGTCCTCCTTCGAAGCTTCGGCAGCAATGCATTAAGGTGAGCCTCATGTCCCCTTATGGTCCCTAGAAAGTAGAGTTAGAATTTGTATTACTGATAAATGCTTCATTTTGCAGACAGAAAGGAAGGCTTATGAAGTTGTGGTGCAAGATGGGAAACTTGTCTACAAGCAGAGTGGTGAAGACCTTCATACAGAAGGAGGACCAAAGATGCTAAGTGGATCTTTGTCCTTAGTACATCCAAGACCTTATACGTTGGGCTGAAGAACAAGGGCACATTTCAACATTCAAGTTTCTTGGCAGGTGGAGCCACATTGTCTGTTGGAAGATTAGTAGTGGAAGGTGGCATCTTGAAGGTATAAAAGAGAAAATTTGGGGATTTTAAGAACTGGCTTTATAAATTGGTTTCTTTTACTTCATATGAAATTTTTTTGATGTACTAACACGATTTCTGTCAACTCAATTGGGCAGTTTGGCCTCACAGTGGGCATTATCGACCGACAGAAGAAAATTTTCAGGAACTCATGTCGTTCCTTAAGGAACACAATGTAGATCTCACTAATGTAAAGGTAGAGCATGCAAACTTTGTTCTCATAGTTTTTTAAAGTTCACCCTGTACAATCTCATTTTTGTGGCTGGCCACAACAGATATAAATCCATCTTTCTGCAAATATTGGAACTGCAGATAGTGATGACA
The DNA here is from genome assembly GCA_030445155.1 of Quercus variabilis. Lineage (NCBI taxonomy): Eukaryota > Viridiplantae > Streptophyta > Magnoliopsida > Fagales > Fagaceae > Quercus > Quercus variabilis. Next base: position 22,715,485 of record CP129451.1, read on the forward strand.
ATTGACATATCATGGAAGATATGCACTTTTATATCTAGCCAAAAACCTTCTGCTTTGTCATTGCACACATGGACTTTATTTGCCTTTGTTCATATCAGATTGATTCACCATGAAGGCAAGTCACTAATGCACCACTCTTTTATGCAACAGAAAAGCCCAGGTGAAGAAGTACAAGAAGAAGCCCTTTATAAAAAGGGCAGCGACATTTGCCTTTGGAGCAATCCAACAGAAGCAGTTTTATCTCAGGATACTGAATCAATGAGTGAAAATTTGTCAGCTCAAGAGTGCACTGATTCCAGAGACCAGGATTCTAAGGGGCCATTTGGTAGAGGAGTTTAATAACATGTTTTCAGTTTTTAGACAACATTATACGCATTTCCACACACTTTTTCACCCACATGTATTTTTTAAAAATACAAACATTACTAGAACAACGTAACCAATCAGCTCCTAATGCTGCAGAACATCCCACACCATCCATGCCAAGATTGTTAGGAGAATTATACCCAAAAATGACTAGACTTAAAATACCAAACCAACATGATGAATTTGACAGTTTTAAGAGGGTAAAAATTAGACCAAGTTGCCACACTGACCCTCCAAATTTGTCTTCAGCAAATGGATATGAAACAGCAGAAGAATCGCTTGCATCTGAGGAAGATTTCATGGTTCCAAAAATGAACTTATTTGATGGATATAAAGAAGAAAATGATGAGCAGCCAATTCCAAAAGAAAAAAATCCTGCAAAGGGTAGATTCACATAAAGGAATGAAGTCATATCAGTGGGCTAAACAATTATCCAGTAAATAGACAACTGGTGCGGGCCACGAATTGTTTGCATGAGAGACTATCCTTCTGAGCTTCAGTCCTGGGTTCTGGAGCAATCCAACTTGTCCCCAAAATCAAGAAGTGCTAATGCATCACCCTGGAGCTTTTCTCGCTTCAGCGCAATGGATACTACATTTTCTTTGTCTAGAGAGACAACTGCAGGCAGAAGTTCCCTTGCTCCAGAGCAAGTAACACTGTCTCAAACAACTTTATAGATATCACTAAATATAAATATAGATGAAATCACAATCCATAATGGATTTTATTATATAATACTGTGGTAGAGAAGAGGATATAGCACTTACTAAAAAAGAAGAAAAAAGAATAGGATATAGGGATTTTTTGCATTCTTTTATATGCCACTGTTTTTCACATTTTTTGTAGATTATGGTGGGGATGGAATGAGAATTGAAGAGGTTCTGCAGGATGTGCTGCACTTCAATCTTAGAAGAGAAGAGACCCATTTTAATTCTTTATGATGTATGTACTAATCAAAAAAACAAAAATTATGATGTATGTAGATCCTATATTGAAATCATAAAGCCAAAATCACTGTTAAGATATCAAAGTGTATTTTCTTTTCTGTTGGGTAATAAAATAAGAGTGTTTATAGAGAAACATTTGAAAAAATTCGCCGAAGTTGATTGCCAGTTGCTTAGGAATATGAAAATGACAGCATATTCAGGTGCATTTATACCCACGAGATATAATGCACATCTGAACTCTATCGAAATTCTAAACACTGGCCCATCATTATCTTACTGCCTCCATTATACACAAAGGGAACTTCTTGTGTTAGGTTATGTGGAGTCTAATCTGTGTTTGATACGGTTTGTGACCCAACCTGACCTATAAGTATCACAATTTTAAATAAAAAAATTTTTATGAGGCATTAGTCCATAAAAAATTTGACTCCATTTTTGGCCCGGTTGTTTTGGGGTATATAATATTTATTTGTAGCTTTAGATTAGGGTTCACTATATTGCCGGCCACTCTTATAAAAAATGCAGCAATTTTGTGAACGTAAACAAGTTATCAAACCACATCTTGTGTCATGTGATTGTTTTTTCTTTGAATAATTTCTTTCTCTTTTTCGGTCTCTCACATGTTCAGGAATTAGGTTAAACTAGTCGCTAACCCGTGCGATGTACGGAAAAATTACTGAAAATGAAATATAATGAATGCAAAGCAGTTATGCAAAATTCCATTTAAATTAAAAGACAAATATTAGTAAATGTCATTATCCTTAGCTGTTTTGTGTTGTATCTAGAGTTTCATATCTAAGTTACTACAACACTACTTGCAGCCACTAAAGCTCACAATATAAGTATATTATATAAGGCCAAAACTTCTATTATCTTCAAGCTTCCCTTAACCTTACAGAGTCCCTAACAAAATTTCTTTTTTATCAAATTTGATTTCAGAGAACTTATTCAAAATTATTTGAATTAAACCTCACAAATTAGAAGAAAGAAAAAAAACATTACAACATTGTAGCTAATTAATATACAAATAAACTACCAATTTAACATGATAAATTACTATTAGTAATTTAGAAAGCAAATTAAAATTAACAAAATTAAAGTTGTTACCCACTTAACCTAAAAATTTTCATATTCTAAAGTTGTCAAACAACTATTGATATAAAATATTCTGTAATTACTTCAATACCGCAAGTTGTTCATGCTGTAAAAAATTTGAGAGAATAACATAGCAAGCATCTTAAACTCTTTCTTGCTTGGATCCTACAAAACAATATATATATATATATATATATAGCGATGGAGATAGAAAATGCCTTTAAAGAGACAACCAATTATGATAGTGTTGGAGGCAAAGTAAAAAATTAAAAAAAAAAAAAAAAAAACTGAAGAAGCAAGCGGTTTGGCTAGCATACCAGCTAGTTAATTTATATCAAAAGACATAAAAATCTTACAATCAAATAGAAACCAAAAGTAAATAAATACATGTGGTACAATCAGATAAATAAAAGGTTTGTCAAGATGATCAAGTTTGGCAATGAAGAAAACGCAACAGCTATTGATGAGGGTAATCTCTATCTTAAACTTGTGATAATGATGAAGATGCAACAACTACTAATTATGCAGATCTAGCTTAATCTTATTTTGATTCAACTATAACAAAAATGACGAGAATTACCATAAAAAGATTATATTAAAAAACAGTCTTTTATGATATAGCCAAGAGTACAATCAAAGCTAATAGAAAGAATTTTAAATCGATTTCAATGATGAAGTAGGGATTCACTTAAATGAGGAGACCAAGAAAAAAGGAGAAGTATCGTGTTCTGAGTATAGTATTAAATTTTAAACTCTACAATTCAATTTGCTAAGGTATTTTAGTAGTTAGCAAATTGAATTTCTTTAGGCACGGATTATATCATTTAATTGAATTTCTGCAGGCACGATAGTACTAAAACTCTATCATTCAATTTTCTAACTACTAAAAATCTATCACACGAATACTACAAAGATGAACTATAATTGCAGGAGTAAATTATTATTATTACTAAAAGCTGAAGCGTAGTATGAGAATTGTCTTCTAGATTCCTGCAATTATAGCAATTACAGTAAAATGCTCCTACACTATCACACTAGAAAAATTGTCTTCCAATTCTCACACTATACAAAGTTATACGACCACTCATATCTATGGACCATTTTACTGTTTTTTTTTTATTTACTGACGTGGGATTACTACTCTTATAGAGGAGCTATTCCACCTCCTTACTTGTCAATGTGGGATTCCAAAGCTAATAAGGACACCTTGTCTACTAGCTCATAAGTGGGACCCAACACCACGAAATTACAGAATGAAAAGAATAGTCATCTATTTGTTCTCTGATTAACTTCTGAACCAGGTTTCAGTTGATAAACCTAACAGCCAAAGTAGGTTAATTATTATGCTATAAACTATTCTGGCTAGTTTCTGTCTACTCATTTTTGTTTTTCTAATTTCGCTATTGAGGGAGGGGGAGCTGTGTCCATGATATATCAATTTAGCATGCATTGAGATATATTAATGTTAATAAAAATTATGTCGTCATGGTTTTATTGTTGCTGTGATGTCTGGATCAACTGGAACTCATCTTGCTTCCATTACAAATGAAATTACAGGAAGAAGCTCGCATTCTTTGCTGGAAAAATTAACTCCCCAGTTCGAGAAAAACTTCTTCAAGTATGGAGAAATGACACCGAGATCTTTGCCCACTATGGCCGGCTCAAAACTCCTTATGCTGATGAGCTGCTTGGGAGCAAATTCTGCCTCCATGTTAAAGGCTATGAAGTAAACACAGCTCGTATTGCAGATTCACTATATTATGGTTGTGTTCCTGTGATCATTGCCGACTACTATGATCTCCCATTTGCAGACATATTAAACTGGAAAAGTTTCTCAATTAATGTTGCCACTTTAGATATCTCATTGCTTAAAAAAATCCTTAAGAGGTTTAGCTTTGAAGAATATCTAATGTTACAAAGGAATGCGTTGAAGGTGCGAAAACATTTCCAGTGGCACCTTTCCCCTGTTGATTATGATGCATTTTACATGGCTATGTATGAGTTGTGGCTTCGTCGGAGTTCTGTAAGGCTTCCCTTGAATGCTATTGTTCATCCCAATTGATGACCGTAAATTATTCTCAAGTGACTTTTTGTTTCACAATAGCATTGGCCTTTTGTATTACTTATTACTGATTAATTTTCTCAATAAAGCAGTTCAGCATGTCATATCAGTAACTCCGGAAAATGTATAAATTGTTAATTTGTTATATGGAGATTGTGAAAGGGAAATAAGGGGTGCCGTTGGCTACACGCCTGTCAAGATCTTCAATTTTAAGATTTCAAGCTATTCCCAGCAGAAAAACAGTGAATCAAAACAAAACAAAAGAACTATTAGGAATGGCATATTGCAGCATGTTCTTGCGTGTGAAATCTGCACACAGCATTCTACTTCTTTTGCTAGGTTTGTGAAACTGCCCTACCGCTCAAAGATGAACTGTAATTGCAGGAGTAAATTATTGAAAACAGATCTGTATCAGAGATTGGAAACTTTTAAGTTCTGAACCCTATAGGTGAAATACCACAATTAAACACATATTGAGTTTTGAACCTTTGAATCCTCCTGAATTAAAATTTGAAGATTTAAGGGGTTGTCATGAACGTTTAACATCTTTATCATTGCTCTTCTCAACATCATAATTGTCCATTTTAATCCTCTTGGATTAGATTTTTTAAAGATTAAGGGGATATTTATAAACGTTTACTATCATTATCATTGCTCTTCTCAACATCAATGCATCATAATTATCGTGATAATCTTTGAAGTAACCATTTTAACTGAAAAAAAAATCTCTAAAATAGCTTATTGGAAGGGAAAAAAAAAACCTACAATCAGTATCTTCAAGACATGGTTTGTATCATATATGACTTAAAGGAAATTAGTAATAATTTGTAGATAACCAAAGCATTTCATTTTCTTGTTATTTTCTCATCGACTCTTTGCTTTTCTCGAAGTTTTTGTTTCCTTTCTTTAAGGGGCCAAGAATTCCTGGAAACAATGAGAATTGAAACAGTACATGAAATATGACATGTTTAAGAGATTAAAAAAAAAAAAAAAAAAAACAAACAAAAGGAGCTTTATAAATATGACATATTTTATATTAGTTTATGGCCATAAAATGAGATGACAAATACATTACGAAAAATGCTTGGATTGTTGGAAAAAATTATGAAGTCATGCAATTATGTATAAAGTTGTTTAAGTATAAGATAATGGCTTTCATTTGGCCCTTGCCATGTTTGGTATGTATGTATCTTATCTCATTGTCTTTTTAATGAAAGGGGCATTACCATTTACCAGATGGCGGTTTCTACAATTTTAAAAAAATAAAATAAAATAAAATAAACAATAAAAAACAAAAAATCAGAAATAACTTTTGATAGAAGTAAGAAATAACTTCTTTAAATTACAATAAGGAAAGTCTGGATACCAAAAAAAAAAATCAAGAAAATGAACTTATAAATGTTAAATAATTGTCAATCAAACAATAACAATATACCACCAAACCTTCAACATCTTCCTGCATGCCAATATCCAATTAATTAATATTGGGGGGGGGGGGGGGGGGGTTCAATCTCAATTCGACATTTATTCTATTTCTATGCTACAAGTACAAAAAAAGACACGTGAATTAGAATGTCGGGTTTGCTTTACTTGTAGAAGAAAATCCAGTGACAATTTAGGTACATATTCACAAGGTATTGAAACCCGGACCGCACCATACGGTCCGACCGGGAAAATCTCGAACCTCTCAATTTTGTGGTTTTTTTAACTTCAAGAACTGCTCTATGGGAAAAAAGCAAGGACTCATGTGAACCGTGGTTAGACTGTACGGTTCTGAAAATCGTGGCCAGTTTTTGAGGTTTGGACGGTTCCTCTTTTTTTTTTTAGATCTGGAACCATTGATTTGTAAGGATAAAATAATAATAATAATAATAATAATAACAAAAACAAAAGCAAAAACATAAAACAAAAAAGAAAAAAAGAAAAAAAAGAAGAAGATGACGAAGAAAAGAAAGCACAAATTCAGGTCTTTGTGGACAAAGCTAAAGTTTGGCTGCCATTTGAAACTCTTTTTTTCAAGGCTTGTGTCTTTGGAACTTCTAGAGCTCATTTGAAGATAGATGATTTCAGTAACTTGTCGTTGCTTTGGAGGGTGAAATTGATTTGGGAGGTGGAGAGAAAACATGGGTTGATTCTTGCAAGTGGATGAAGAAACTGCATCCGTGTGCTAATTCTTGCAAATGTTAGATTTGCCTTTTCTAGTTTCTGTTCTCTTTTGATTTTAGTCAATTAGATAATTTGGTGGTTTTGAAATATGTGGTGGAGAGTGATGTTTTGTTTGTCAAATTTGTGGTGGTGTTAATGAGTTTGTCAGAGTGATAATGCAAACTAGGGAGTAGGTATGAGTAGGACACGCAAGGTATCTTTAGGATAATTAATTATATATATATAGGACTTCAATCCAACTCGATTTTTCTAATGCCTAATTACAGTGTCAAGTTGGTCCCATTTGTCCAAAATTTTTAGTTGAATTTCCAAATAGGAATGTGGAATTACTTCTAAATTTGGTCTTTGTTTTGCCAAATTAACTCTCTCTCCTCATTTCTATCAATAACTTACCACATACTAATATATTATATAGTGTCACATAAACTCATATTTTAACAATATTCACCCCCAACACTCTACTTTTCAACAACCAAACACGGCAAGACTTTTTTGAATTGATTCTTACCATCACAAATAGTCTCCAATTTTATTGATTCTTTCCATCACAAATTATTGTTCATTTGTTACTACTACTACTACTATTATTATTATTATTATTGAATTGATATTTGGGCTTAGAGATTGAAATATGAACTTAAAATTTTAAGACTATATATATAAAACAGGAACTCTGAAATTGTAAGTCAAAATAAGAATATATTTATTTATATTTTAGTTAATTTTTTTTTTAATTTTTACTAATTTAATATATTTATTTATATTTAAATAATTATTAAATTAATTATGACGTCATTACGGTTTGATCTCGGTTCAATTCCTTAGTTCGACCTTAAAAATCTTAAACCTCTCTATTTTACGGTTCAATAAATGGTCCAGGTTTCAAAACTTTGATATACATAGTCAAAAAGTGCATCATGGAGGTTTAATAAATAAAACGCTTGTGACTTGACCTTCTACAATATCTTGGCGTAACACCTGCAGGCAATGGTTGGGGTTACAATTCAATAGGCTTCAACCAAGACCCAAAAAACAAAAAAGACTAATTAATTTAACTGCCTTTCACAGTTCCAATTCAAGACAATGAAATTGTACCAGGAAGGAAAGAAAGACGATACAATTTGCTAATTAACAGAAAAAGACCCACTACCAACAATTTTTTTTTTTTATCAGAATAATTCACTAAACTATGAACATTTCCAAAATCGTTAATTTTTAATAATATGATGATGTCATTGTCATGTTCTAAAGAGAGAAAAAAAAAAAAAATCAAATGATAACTCAAAAGTGATTTTTCAGTTTCTGTTCAAATAAAATTTGGTCATCTAACTAAGACGTTTAATTAAAACAAAAGGAAAGGATCTAAAAATTATGATAACTAGCCGCGAACCCGCGCGTTGCGCGTGATAATTATTTTTATAGTAGTTTTATTAATTTTTTTTTTTTTACAATTTAAACTAATCTAATAATGAGTAATGTATTTCATAATTATATTTTTATTTATTATAGGAACAATCATAAATGTAATATAGAAACAATCCAAACACCAAAAAAAACTTAAACTTAAAAAAATTAATAAAACTTAACAATGATTAATTGAACCAATATTAGGATAAAATTTTGTTTTTGATAATCTATTAAGGTTATTTTCTTTGTAGAAATTATAATTTTGGCCACCCAAAACATATTATCAAATAAACAATTATTAACAAAATCTAAGAATTAAATTTCTATTCATGCATTGTTATAAAATAATAATAATTAAAATAAAATTGCAAAAGTTAAAATTTGTCACCTATTCAATTATTTTTGTTTGGCTAACCTTTGCTTTTCTTTAAATAAATGGCATTATAGAGTACTTTGCCCACCACAAAGGATTAGAAAATAAAGAAAAATTAGTAAAGTCTCATAGTTTAACATCTAAATTAAGCACTATAAAAAATTATGCTATGTAACAGAATAAATAGCAAATTATCCAAATCATGCTATGTAATAGAATAATATTATATTTTTATATGTTATATTTAATTCTTTAGAACACAATAAGATAACATTTAACAATAAAAGAGAATAAAAAATTAAAAAAAAAAAAAAAAAAAAAAAAACTAAATCACACTAACCCAAAATGGAGTTTTAAAGAATATAAAAAATTATCACCCTAAAGTAGAGATGCAAGAAAAATAAAAATAAAAATCCACCAAAAAATTTAGAGAGAGAGAGAGAGAGAGAGAGAGAGATGGAGAGAGAGGGAACCTTTTTGTTTTTTTTTTTTTGGTGAGGGAAAATTATACATAGAATAGAAGAGATAGTGACAAATTTATAGTAAGAGGATGTGAATAAGAAGAGACAAAAATAAAGGAAGATGAAGGGAAAGAGGAATAATGATATTAATGTAAAGGGTAGTGGGGAGATGAAAAGGTAAGGGGGGAGAAAGATTGAAGAAGTAGTATGGAGATGGAATGGTAAGGGAGAGAAAAAGGTTGGAGAAGTGTAATATTAAAAAAAATAAATGTTAAAAACAATTATAAAAAAATTGGAAAAAAAAAATCCTAAAGCTTGAAAGGCTTCAACGTTTGTTTGTTTGTTTGTTTTTTTTTTTTTTTTTTTTTTTTAAGCTAAAAAGGCTTACACAAAACTTTAAAACTGAACTGAAAAGACTTTGGGTTGGGTTTGATAGTGGAACTAAATAAATAAAAGGTGAGCTAGATTAATTATATAGATTTATTATAAGGTGATATTGGAAGTAAATAAGTAAGTAGTGCGCTAGATTTATTATAGGGTGATAGTGGAAGAATTATTATAGAGTGATAGTGGAAGTAAATAAATAAGTATTGGGCTACATTTATAAGGCTGAAAATTGTAAAAACCATTTTAAAATTGTAAGACAAATTATATTATAAAATAATAAAAAATGACGTGGTAGCTGATGTGGTGCAATGTGAGAGCAACAGCATTAAACGCTACGCTTTAGCTTTTAGTAATATATAGATATAGATATGATAACTAATAAACTTCGCAACAGCTTCTTCACACGTTCCACAAAATGACTTGGGTTTTTTTAGCTTTAGAAACTCCAACTTTTACTAATCTAATCTTCGTATTTGGATGATGCATTTGTGGTTCTTTTATGAACTCCAAGATTTTTCTCGCTAATCTATGACTCGCGGATCTAAATTAAGGAGAAATGAGATTAAAAAAAGGGTATCCAGGCTTTATAAGTTCATTTCCTTACACGGTAGAGGAAGTGGAGATTGCTATAAAGGATATGGCACCTTTAAAAGCTCCTGACCCGGATGGTATGCCTCCATTATTTTACCAAACCTACTGGTCCAATGTTGGTATGGATATCACTCAAGCTGTTTTATCTTGTCTTACTTCTGGCTCTATTTTAGAGTCTATAAATCACACTTTCATTACTTCAATTCCAAAAGTAAAAAATCTAGAGAAGGTTTCAGAGTTCAGACCAATAAGCCTATGTAATGTGATTTATAAAATTGTGAGTAAAGTCATTGCCGATAGACTAAAACCTCTTCTCAATAAAATCATCTCGGAAACACAAAGTGCTTTTATTGCTGAGAGGTTGATTACTGACAATGTTTTGATTGCTTTTGAGTCTTTGCATCATATGAAAACAAATTGCACAAGAAGAATAGGCTTCATGGCTCTAAAGTTTGATATGAGCAAAGCCTATAACAGGGTGAAATGGATTTTTCTACAGAAAGTGTTGTTGAAGATGGGCTTTCATAATTCTTGGGTAGCTTTGATCATGGAGTGCATCACTCCTGTGTCCTATTCCATACTGGTAAATGGGGAGCTACAAGGAATGACTTCACCAACTAGGAGAATCAGACAAGGAGACCCATTGTCTCCTTACCTTTTCCTTTTTTATGCAGAGGGATTGAATGCTTTCCTAAAAAGGGCTGCAGATAATGGTGATATTCATGGTTTCTCAATTTGCAAAAGAGGACTGAAGCTCACTCACCTCTTTTTTGCATATGATTTCTTATTATTTTGCAAGTCTACATTGGAAGAGTGTGATAAAATAAAAGAGCTTTTAAACATTTATGAAGTGGCATCGGGCCAAAAGGTAAATAAGGGCAAGACTACTCTCTTCTTTAGCAAGAACATGGATGCAACAATCCAAGAAGAAATAAAGGTGTCACTTGGTATTCCAGTAATTCAACATTATGAGAAGTACTTGGGTTTACCCTCCTTTGTTGGTCGGAGCAAGAAAGCTTGCTTCATACAGATTAAAGAACACATTTAGTCAAAAATGCAAGGATGGAAGGAGAAATTGTTATCCCAAGCCGGAAAGGAGATCATGATTAAGGCAGTAATCCAATCAATTCCTGCCTATTCAATGAGTATTTTCAAGCTTCCGGTTAGTTTATGCAAAGAATTTGAATCAATGATCAGAAATTTTTGGTGGGGGCAAGGTGAGGCAAAGAAAATCCATTGGGTAAAAGGGAGTACATTATGCAGCTCCAAATTTGTGGGAGGAATGGGTTTTCGTGAACTCCAAAATTTTAACAGGGCTATGCTTGCCAAGCAGGTCTAGAGGCTGCATCATAAAAGGGATACTATGTTGTATAAGGTTTTCAGCTCTAAATATTTTCTGGAGGGGAACATCTTGGAGGCATCTATCCCTTCAAAATGTTCCTATGCATGGAGTAGTATTTTGCAATCCAAGGAGGTGATTCAGAAGGGGGCAATTTGGAGGATTGGTGATGGTCGTACTATTAGTATTTGGGACCATAATTGGCTACCCGAACTGGTGGAAGAAAGGTGATCTCACCAAAGCTTTAGGGGGGGGGGGGGGGGGGTGGATTGGATAAAGTATGTGATCTTTTTTACCAAATACCAAGGTGTGGAATGTTGAGTTGTTGGATACCTCTTTTTACCCTTGGGAAGCGGATGTGGTTAGAAGAATCTATGTGAGTAGTCTGTGCCATGAGGAGTGGCTAGTGTGGCCTTGGTCACCTGATGGAAGCTACACGGTGAAGTCAGCTTACCATATGCTTACAAAACCATCCTTTGATTATTCATGGGTGTAAAGTTTATTCAAACAAACCCTCTAAAGAAAGAGTTTAAAAGGATTTAATTAGTGGTTTTTCAAAATGGCATACTGTCATTTTTTTAAATGGATATTTCAAATGACTAAAAAAGTGAACTTCTCAAGTTTATCCTTAATAAAAACTCTACAAGGGGACATTAAAAAAAAAAATTAATTGTGAAATTGTGTTTTAAAAACATAATTTTAGTCATGTGAGAGTATGTAATAAGAAGTATGTGACTATCATTACTCATAAAAGAAAGGTAACAAGGATGTGGCACCCTTCATCTTCAAGTTACTTACGTTCCACAATATCTGATCAACCAATCTCGTAGTGTCTTTCAATTAAGTAACACCAATTCAATTACTTAATGTTACAGCTCAATTTTGTTTTAGTGCCAATTTGGAAAATTTTCACTGCATAACACGAACAATGTTCTCATTTTACACTTAACATAGATGATAGAACTCTTTTTATTTTTTTTTATTTTATTTTTTTTGTTTTGTGAGCATTTGGGGGGGCTAAGGCAAGGCTTTGTTGCTGTCGCTGTTGCTGATGACCTAATTTTCCACATTGGTATGTGGGGTGGTAATACTTGTTATATTCTCAGAGAGTAGTGTTATAGCAGTAGTCTTTTACCAGCAAACTGACTAGCATTAATCCAACACTTATCCTCAGAGCAAAAGTTTTATTATATAGTTCTGTAGAGTGTCGTACTTTCGATTACAACATATGTTACTTATGCTTGCCAAGCAACGCAGTTTAATACAGGAAATTTTTTATCATATAATGCACACAACAATATATCATTATTCCCATTAAAAAAAAAACAATATATCATTATCTAAAAGCATTCTCTGATATTTTCAAAAGCTCTTTCTCTTTTTCTAATAAGAGGTCAGGAAAAATAAAGATTAATTTGCTAGATGAAAGGATATATAATGTACTCAGCATAGAAGAGATTCCAAATGAATTGATAGAACCCTGCCAATGCTTCCTGCACAATGAAATCAAACTTAAGATTACACACTAAAAACAGAATTGACCTTTTAGTGTTATGGGGGAAGAAATTATATAAGTTAATACTCAAGCTGCATTATTGAATTCCAGTTAGTATTACGTGGGCAGGGGCGACGCTACTTGTTGTTAAGGGTGGTCACATGACCACCCTGAATTGGGAAAAAAACATTTATACCCTAAAAGAAAATAGATTTTAAATTTACATGGGTTGTGGATCATCCTGAAAATGATCTTGACCACCCTAGAAAAAATTTGAGTCCACTCCAAGTAAAATTTGATCCCTCCAAAATCTTGGCCAGTTGAAGATTGAACAAAAAATTGCCCAAATAAATACAAATCAGCCCAAATGATAAATACAAAAACAAAAAAAATTACCCAAATAAATACAAATCAGCCCAAATGATAAATACAAAAGAGAGTGGTCTTTTCATCGTCAGGTGAAATAAGATAAATTGGTGAAGTATAACGTTTACCTTTATTTATTTATTTAACTAATGCTATGTTTCTAACCTTTTTATAATAATTTTATAACAAATTTTATATGGCAAGTTATTTTTTCCAACTAGTTATGGCTTGTCATTTTTAATTTGTTATGAAAATGTTGTGGGCATATAATTTTTTCCCTTTTAAATTGGACACTTTAGTTTTATGTTGATTAGAACATTCACATCAGTTCATATAAAAATTTATGTATTTTTAAGTACATAAACCTATATTCTTTTTTTTTTTTTTTTTTTTTACATAACCAATTTTTCAAAACATTCTCATCACTTGCACACTAATTGAAAACGTAAAAACTGAGAAATGAGTAAAATAATCCTTTTACACATAAACAGTACAAGTGTAAATTTACACTGATATGGTACTTGTGGAAGGAAATGCAAAATTTTAGATGACTTGACTTTTGAGGGTGATTTTTTGGTATGTTGGCCAAAATTTTGCATTTAACCCATTTTACATGGGTTGATGCAACTCATGCAAGTGTTCTTAGGATCATGCATTGATAAATACCAAATATATTGAGTGAAGTTGTAGCCTTAGGCTACAACTAAGTTTATAATCAAATCTTGTCCTTATTCAAATGCACACTTGTGATGTCAATAAAATTCAAGATTTTTTTTTTATATATTATTTAATCTTGTTTAATTTAAGCTTCTTGATGACTACCCTAAGAAAAATTCTTGGAGCTGCTACTATACATGGGTAATGAAGACAAGAGGTAAAGAGAATCTTACAAGCTGCAGTCCATTCCTTTATGTAAAAAGTTCAGTCATTTATTCACATGGCAATATTTTGGCAAATCAAGAGGCTGAAATTGGTTATTATGCAAAGTGTAACTTGCTTTGGTACAATGACTGCCATTGGAGGTATGTATGCATCATGGAGACATGATCACTCCATTTTGCCTTTTTTTTAACATGCAGGAGAACTTCACTTAGATTAGTTGCATGCCATAGATTATATAGCACAACAGTCCACATTGTTAATCAAACTCTTACCGGCAATTAAGCCACCCTACAGAAAAAAAGTGATTGAGCAATGTTCAGGGAATATAAGGGAAAATAACAAATTATATCCTTGTAGTTTGGGTAATTGAAAATTACCTGTCTCTTGGAGTAAAAGAAAACATATTACCATCCCAATTGATGCATTCTCCCATTTGACTCACACATTGCTTGCAATGCAAAATTTAGCTTTCAACTAACTCCCATTGTGGCTTAAAGCCTCGTCCAATAGATAGCAAAACAATTCCGTTCTTGAATTTTGTAGCAGAATCTGAAGTTCTTTGTACTTCTGCAAATTTTGTTGCTATGTTCCTGGCCTCAAAGGGCCAATTGAGGACTAAATTTGTGTTTCAAGTGATCTCTGTGTCATGTGGAGAATCTGTCAATTGAGGTGGAAATAATCATAATTTCATTGTACTTCAAACCACAGAGAAATTCAATGACAGTTTGTGAAACATATGGAGTTCATTTGTTATTACTCCTAACCGCAACGAGATCATTTATAATAACCCTCTTCTTTCTTGGGTAGGTAGAGATGAAAGTATGCATTTAAGGAAACCTCCAGCTAAAGTAATGACATTGATGAAAAATAGCTACAATAATTTCATGCAACATCAAGCAATGAATTACCTTAGTGTAATTTGCTTGTTCTAACACCCACACCTATTATTGCACACAAAATAAATTTTAAGTCTTTTCTCAAAAAAAAATTACAAGTCTGAGCGTTTAAATTTTTGAATATCTGTATGAATGTGTGCACGCACGCGTGTGTCAGGGTTGGAAGGTGTTGGGATTGGTCAAAATCTTAGTCCTAGCTATGTAGTAGGATACAATGAGACGCTTGCATGGATCTGATGGCAACCACAGTAAATTGGCAAGGGCAGTTCAATATGATATAAAGCCATAAATTAGTCATTGGGAAACTTTTTAAAGAATCATTTATGCCATAATCAAATTCCTTTCAAAACATTTATGCAAGTTTCTGCATTATTCTACAATGAAAAATGGAATTGAGGGAAAGGAGAGAAGATGGGAAGGGTGGCTGGAATATATACTAGAATCTCCTCCCTAGTCCCAAGAAGAAAAGCAAAGATCATGGTCCTTCAATGAAAAAGTATTCAACACATAAATATTCACAGAAATGACATACTGGCTATTGTGGTAATCAGACGAGTTATAAATCCCAAGAAACAAACCTGGAAATTAAGATCAACGCCGAGTTTACATGAGCAGGTATCATTAAGCTACGATTGAAAGCCTGTAAACATGTAATTGAAGGACTTCAGTTTGGGCTCATCTTAATTTGTTGAAGGATATCACGAATGATTACATAAATGCATATAAGCTATGCAGAAACATGTTCACCTGAGGCATGTAAATTGCTGCCAATACAGAAGCAACGTAGTTTACCAGCAAAAGCCCAGTACCAAGGAACGCAATGTTTCTGACTCCAAGCTTCGTTAAAAAGGTTGATATCTGATACCTGTAATAATGATTAAATTATATTGGAATTAGATGTGTTGATTAATTAAAAAAAGGGATGACTGATTTTTGTGTTGGGGTAGTTTGTGTTTGATTTAGATTGTGATCCGACTTGATATAAAAGTGTTAGGTTTTTAATAAGATATTTTCTAAGACTTAGTCCATAGAGAGGAGGGTTGGGCTGCTTCTAAAAAACAATTTGGCCCGTTTTAGGCCCACAGTTAATGCCTGTAGAAATCATAAATCCAATACGCACAAAGAGAAAGGTAAATTAAAAAACAGAAGCCTGGAACTTACTTAATATCACCCTTAATAGGTACATCTGGAAGATCTTTTGTCCATGTTACGGCAATGACCAGGGAAAACATTGTCACAAAAGTAGTGATAAAAGCCGCAGGTGAGCTGCAGGTGGAAATTGACTACGTCTCAAAATTTTGAAGATATGTACATGAAGATGAAATATTATATATAGGTCCAAATTTCAAAATATTTCAAAATAAGTGCTACAGTAACTCATATAGCTGCTCTGTACACAAAAATCAGGATAGTCTATTACTTTTAATCTGGTGGAGTTCATTTTTCCGGAAAGGTTCCAAGGCATAAAAACTGTAACTCAAGTTAAGCACTGATTGCAATGAAAATAGAATGAGTCAGGCCAACTCACTAAATACCAGATCCCAGGATGGAAAAATGGAGGCCCACAAGTCATACATACAGAACTTTTACCTCTAGACATGTACTAGTAGTACAATGCAAAGAACTCGTTTATCTTTTATTTTGGTCACTGTTAGGTCTATATCTGAGTGGGTGGGTATCTTGAACTGGTCCTTACGAAGCATATATTGTTATGATCATTCAATTATGGAGTGGCACCAACTATGATAACCAAAGTGGCTCCAGATAGATAGGGGTATCTTTCAGAAGCCCTATATATAGTGAAGTACGCAATGCCAAAACCTAATTCAATTTGTTAATTTATCTGTTTCTTGTTATAAGTTACAATGAAGGCATCAACTTAAAAGGTCCTGGCCCATTGGCTGGTGATTTAGGAAGTCCATTTCTTTGAACCCTACATGAAGCATGAAAGCTACAGTTTCATATTACTCAACTAGGTTATGATGGATATATATAACAAACGGTAACCCACTTCCACTCAAATGTAAGTCCAAGGACCGCTCTAGTGGCATAATATACCCCAAAATTAAGAAGAAAACCCCGTACCTGTAAAGTTATTTTTTGGTTAATTCCATGGTTTGATCTAGATATTCATCTGGTAGCAAGCTAAATTGTAAATTATTGTGCTTATGCAAGCAAAAAATGAATCTCTAGATGGCGATGGAGATTTTTGTTGCATACATTGATGTACAAACATATTAATAAAGATTAAGGCATGGATTGAGCAAAAGATAAACAAACCTACATTAAAATATGTCATCTTATAGTAGTAATTAGTTAATTACTTGCATGGACCCTAGAGTTGTTCCGCACATGGTATGCAGCCTAAGAACTCTCCAGCACGCATCTTTAGAATCCCAAACTTCATTCAGTACTAGCTGCTCCAACCTGAGTGCCACTCACAGAGATTATAGTCTTTAGTCTCTCAGTAATTGTAATGAATCCAACTTGGATACAATTAATGTATTAAATTAAACTGAATCAAGTTCTGAAATTGAATAGATGACATTGTAGAATCAAATTATCATTTTTGATCAACAAAAATCATATCCTTATTGTATTTTATTGTCTAGTACTATCCTGCCTGAGCTATTTATTTCCATTTATCCAGAGTAAAAATGAAGTGGGAAAAGTGCAAAAGTGAAGAAATTTGTATAACACACCTAAATTTCAAGAAATTAAACTATCAAAGCAATGAGGACAAGCAACTTGATCAGTCGAAACAATTAGTCAAAGACACGCAGCTTTGTGATACCAGGGGTCCAAACTACAAGTCGTTTAAGCTTTTTTTGATAAACAAGTCGTTCATAAGCTTATTAATGATAGAGTTATAATAACATGTGCAGTGCAAGTGTGTGCATAAGTGTAACTAACTTAACAGATGTTCATTCTCTATCTTTTCAGTTAGATAGTTAGTTAGGCTCTACTCTGTGTACAAGAACATTCGTATCAGCTTGTATACAAATTTTTGTCTATTTTAGAATAAGTGTTTATTTGGAAACAGCTTATTTAGTTGAAACTGAAATTTTTTTGTTAAAAGTAAAATAAAGCTAAAAGGTAGCTAAAATAGTACAGTGAAACACATGAATAGTACAAAAAGTACAATGAGATCCATGAATAGTACAAAAAATAAACTGAATAGTAAAAAAAGCTAGCTTTTAAAGTCAATGCCAAACGCACACTAAGAATCAAAATTTTTAATTTTACATACACATTTTTCAAAACACATCACATTAGATTATCTATTTTACACTACATTTCATTAAAATGTTAATTTTTCTAGATTTTTTTAATTGTTTCTCTTTCTTCACACACAACAACCACTATCTACTATCTTTCTTTATTCTCATTATAGTAAAGAAAAAATAAACAATTAAATGCAAAATAAATAGTGTCAGTATAAATTTATACAATTATTGTAACAAATTTATAAATTTATACTATTATACACCGACTATGTAAGTCATTTTTAGGTTAAACTGTGTAAACTCTACACATTTTTTCTATTATACACAGATGCTCTAAATAATTCAATCAATCAGTTTTTCTAATATAAACAAACCCAAACAAACAAATTTTGAATATTTTTCCATTCCAATTACTCCCTATTTTTTTATATTGACAAAAATGCAAATTAGTTTAAGAAAATGAAACGTACCCGGTATGGCGGAATCCCGGATAGAATGAGGCCTTCTGAGTTGTGGGATTGAGGAAGCTGTAGAGTGAGTGTAAAGGGAAAGTGAAGGGACTCTTAATCTTAATCTTAATTCTTAAGAGAGAATGGGGAGATTTGCTAGTTGTGGGCTTCGTGGGAAACTTAATTTGTATGCTGAAAGGGAAAGGGTGTGTTGCACCGTGGGATTAAGTGGTGAATTCGAAGAAAAGACGAAGGAGAAAATGAGAGCTCCGTGCAAAACTAGCTAGAGAGAGAGAGCGGCAAGAACTAGTACAAGTCCAGAAGTGGGGTAGTCGTTTAAATTGGTTTCACACAGTTACGTAACTTACGTCCAATGACTCAAAAAAGGACAAACAAAAATAGAAAAGAGAAAAAATGGAGATGCGGGGTATCGAACCCCGTACCTCTCGCATGCAAAGCGAGCGCTCTACCATGTGAGCTACATCCCCAGCTGATGAGATTTGTAGACATCATAACTAATTTCTTGGTTGTATCTAGTAAGCATATACAGGTAGAAAATCATTGATTGATGTTGATAATTTTTTACTTGATGAAATAATTAGATATTTTAATTCTTGTGAGTTGATTACTGGTGATCATGTTTTAAGATGAAAAAAATACATTAAAAAAATTGTCATAGAATGAATGTTTTTATTTATATTTTGTGGTTTTTGTAATCACGTGTGATAAAACGAAATCCGTTTAGTTAATATTTTAGTAATCAAATGTTAAAATTAAGTTCTGTGCAATTCTTTTCGAGTTTTCTTTGTGCATTACCAAGAAAAATTCGCCCTCATTTAAAAATATAGAAACAGTTCACATAAATAACAGTATTTTCTTTACCTTTAAGCTCCAAAATTATGTTCAAGCCTTTTTTTTAAAGAGCAATTATGTACTAAATATTGAACCATACAAAATAATGGAAAAGAAGGAAACACAAATTTGTTCTAATGTATAAATAAATTTCATACACCATGTAGAATTAAAATGTTCACATTCCATTGCTAATTAACATTATTTGAATTTAATATTGTTATGCATAATTAACATTTAGTTTTACATTTTTTGTACTCACATTATCACACATTCCATGCATTTTATATATATATATATATATATATATGTTAAGTTATGATTTTTCACATAACATTTATGTTGGCTTATTTCATGACAAAAATTTTTGTAATTTTATTAATTTATTTCCTTGTACTTGTGGGATTTAATTGTAATAGGTTTAGTATTAAGTTGGTGAAGATTGTTCAAGAAGTTGGTCTTGCAACTTGGCTCATGAGTGGTGCAACCCACGAAGGTCACATGAGGAGCATATGCCGAAGCTGAAGAGTTAGTGTGTTTCACGACTCATTTCGCGACTAGGCCAACTCGCGAAATGCACTAACAGTTGAGATTTTAAGTGTGACTCTTATACCTTTCACCCATACTATATATACCTTCATTATCCACAAAATTTTAAGGAGACTATTCGGAAGAAAATCCTAGAAAAGTTCCTACAACACACCCACCTTGTTAGAAAAAGCTACACATCCTCAAGAGAAAAATCCTTGTAGTCTCTTCTCCTTTTCCTCTCCCATTGTTATACCCTAAGAGGAGATTTGTACCTAAATACAACCCATACATATTTAGAGTGTAGAGAGTGTTTTGAAGCTTGGGAAGCATTGTGGATTTGCCAAGATAAGCCGGTGAGGCTTGGCAGATGCAATCAGACGGTATTGAGGGATCTGGGAAGCTAGTGAAAACAAGACTCCGAGAAGTCCGTTGGTAATTGAAGCTTGGAGAGCTCAAGTACGTTGGATAGATTAGGCTTGAAAGGTCTTTTTGGTATCCTTGTACTCCAACTTATTCACTAGTGGATCATTTCAGTTTTGAGGGTCGCGGAGAGATTTGTACACTAAGTTCTTCAGTTTTCCTCTTCGATAACACGTCTCAGTGTTATCTTATGTTTGCATTTCTCTTCCCTTACTCTTTATACTTTACATTTATTGTTTATTGTATTTGCATATGCTATAGAGTATTTCTAGCCTTCTTGCTTACACTTACTCTTATTGCGCACTTAATTAAGTAGGGTATAAGCAATCTATTTGTTTGTTTAAAATTTGGGATCTAAACAAACAATAGTGTTTTACATTTTTTGAGCTTTCACTATAGATATATATATATATATATATATATATATATATATATATATATATGGGTTGGATTCAAGTTATACTTGGTGTAACATCACCCAATAACTTATTATAGAATTTATATTTTGAAAATCTCACCATTGAATTACATGTTTTATATGTTCTTAACTTTAATGCCAATTTCCATGTCAATTGGATACTATTACCATTTGATCCTAAACTCATCTTTTATGCATTTTTTTAAATTACAAAAACTTGAATTTAAACAATTAATTGATGACATAATTATTAATTTTTGATCACCTTGAAATTTTGCAAGCATGAAAAATATATGAAGATAATGTAATCTAACGGTAGATTTGTCAAAATTCACATTCAATTAAAAAAATATTAATTCGTGTAATATTACTTAAAGTTACACAAAGTGTAATTTGAACCCAACTATATATATATAATTACAACAGCCAGGAGAGATTTGAACTCTCTTTTTTTTTTCTTTTCTTTTCTTTTTCTTTTTCTTTTTTTGAGAATCCAAAGAGATATGAACCTTTAATGTCTTGAAAATACTAAAAAGTGTCAACCATTAGAGTTACAAGGCTCTTGAAAATTATAATTATACTCATGCTTCTTTCTTCTTCCTTTTTTATGAAACTATACTAATGCATTTTAGGTTTAGGTAGTTTGTTCACAAAAAGAATGGCTAGCTTAATTTATGGTCGGGATCTTCATTCTATTTTGATTTAGACATTTAGCATTACAACTTGTTTATCTTGGTCAGCTTTACTTTTCTTTCTAAGTTGAATGGTGGATGTGGATCTTGTTAAATTCTCCCCGTTTCTCTTTTACAAGATGTATATGAATTAATTGAGAGATAGAAGGGTACAAAATTCTATATTAGCCATTGTACTCATGGTTTATGATTGAGCAGGATGGCTACCTAATAGCTTTACCATTTCGAAACTTTTATATATATATATACACACACACACACACACACATAGTGTTTTCTTTAAATATAATCCCAACACAATTGCTTCGTACGTGGAAAGCTTATCATCATTTACGTGGTATTTGATTTTGTAAATACTACGACCCAAGATGATTGAAATTATTTGGATTCCCTGATAGTGAATTTGTGGTGGCTATACTATTGCATATACACCCCTTAAATTAAAGGGTCTACAATGGAGTTGTCAATTAATTCATAACTTCAAAAATTAAGAAAATCCAGACTTTAATAATAAATTTGCACAAATTACATTGATACAAATATTAGAGCGTACTAAAAAATGAGATTGAATCCTAGTTAGAATATAAACAAAAATGAAAATTGTGGTGGGCCTTTTTGAGATTGTAGGTTGGGTTGCCTTCTGTCACACTACGGCCCAAAGGTTCTAGGTAGGAGAGTTAGGATTGATCCAATTGCAACTTACCTTGAACCGGCTTGTGCGCAAACTAAAACCCCTTTGGTGAAACTTTGGTCACATGCCCATGGCAGATGAAACTATTGTAAAAGAGTTATGGCAGACAAGTATAATATAACAATAATAAAGGATAAGTGCACACTGTTAGTCAAACCAAGCAAAGGATTCCCAAAAAGAGCAGCACAACAATAGAAAATGTATTACAAAAAATAATAATGATAATAACAAAAGAAAAGGTAACAGTGATAATCAATTAATAAGATTTAAGAAGAAAATGTTAGTTTGTCGTGCTTAGTTGCATTACAGAGCTAAGACCAAAGAGGTAACCACTCCCTCAATGTGGATAACCTCACAAGAAGGTCTTGCTCTGAAAATTACCTACTTTGAGAAGATGGGCCTAAATGGCTTATGCCCAAGAAATTTTTAATCCTTAATAGAGGGTAGGCTTTTAGAGGGAGAGAAGGGGTTAGCCTATTGGTGCATGCCTACTATCACACTCTTGCCTACTCTTTGTTTTTCTTTCTTGCTATTTCGTTACTCTGCTTTTCCCACTCTTTTCTTTTTAGTTCTTGCTTGTGTTATGTTGCTCTTCTGGTGTTATGGTGATGTAATGTTGTTGTGATTGTTGTTGTGTTGATGATCCTACTATGTACGGTGGTGGCTCCTTATATATTGCCTGCTGTGACTGATTTTTATCATTTTACCCCTTAACCATTTTTGTCTGGGTGTGGGTGTCCTTCTAGACCACCCACTGGTCTGTCAGCTACTCAGCCACCACCACTTACCTGTGCTGGCGGTGCCACATCCCATTACCAGACAAAGAAATCTATTTTGTTTGCTTGTTCACCATGGCATTCCCATCTAGATAAAGGTGGGCATTCTCTCTCACTATCCCTCATGGCATGCACCTAGTGATTTCAACTCATCTTTCCTTTTTTTTAGTGGTATGTCATCCTAGTAAGACATTTCCCCCAAAAGAGTTTAAGCAGGAACCCCATAATAGGCTCCCCCTTCTCCCTATAGCTAAACCATACCCTTTCTTACCTTTGACTCATGGCCCACCACTCCTGTATTGGCTGGGTATAAGTTGGTGGTGCTTGAGCCTTGTGCGTGCTCTACTTCTGTGTGTATCCAAAGCTTGTCTACTTCATGCATTTGCCATGGCCTAGAGGCCCATCTGTATGTTCTGTTGCTCATTCTTGACCTCTTGTGGCGTGAACGAGTTCTTGAGCCTTCATTCTTTATAACCTGCTTTCTTCATGGGTTAGGCCTTGCCTGATTGTGGGCTTTTCTCTCTTCAACCCATTCTTTGCTCCCTTGTTAGACTTGTTAGCATTTTTGCCATGCCATCTATTATTCCTGCTGTGGTATTGCTTAGTCTGTCTGGGCCTCTTTCGAGCCTGCAATATGCTTTCCCTTTTACTTAATTATAGTGGCCCAGTATTATCATTGGCTTGCATTCATGCTTCTCTAGGCTTTCTTAACCCATTCCATTGCTTATGGGCTTCCTTGGCCCATTTCTTCCTTCTTGGGCAGCTTCGGCCCATTTGCTTTCCTTAAGCATCCTCGGCCCATTTTAATTCTGCATTCTCATAAGCTTTTGCTAAGTCTTTTGGGCTTTCCCGACCCAATTACTATATCCTTCACTTTTGGGGTTTATGGGTTTTCCATCAACCCCTTACTCACTTAATTCATTGCTTTGGGCCTCTTTGGCCCATTCTTGCTTGCTTTCTATCTTATATAATGCCCATGGGTTTAATACTTCCTTCTCTAGGCTCCTTTAGGCCTGCTTACTTCCTTTGAGGTCCATTTATTATTTTCTAGGCTTATGATCTATTATTCCTGCCATTTGGATTTAATGGTTTTTTTCTCTCAATTTACTAACTCTTTTCTTCCCATATTGTTGGGCTTCTTCTTGCTATTTGGCTTTTCTGCCAAAATGAGCATCAACAAAAATTATATAGATAAACAATCTAAAGAATGTCCCTTAACTAGCTCTACCTAATACTTTACCATTTCGAAACTTGGCCTTCAAACCCTAGTTAAGGGACATTCATTAGATTATTTGTGTATATTGTTTTCCTTTTTGCTTAAATTGTAACTAGGATTCAATCTTATTTTCTAATATTCTAATTTTTGTATAAATGTAATTTGTGTAAATTTATTAACATCAGAATTTTCTTAATTTTTCATATTATTAATTAAGTGACAACTCCATTGTCTATCCTGGGTTGCATATGCAATAGAATTGCCATTGCAAAATTCACTGCTAGGGAATCCAAAATTTTTTAATCATCTTGGGTTATAGTTTTTACAATACCAAAAACCACGTAAATGGTGATAAGCTTTCCACGTACGAAACAATTGTGTTGTGACTGAATATAGGGAAAACAATATATATTGTTGGTTGTTATAGTTTTTTACAATACCAAATACCACGTAAATGGTGATAGGCTTTCCTCATACAAAACAATTTTGTTTTGACTAAATTTAGGGAAAACAATATAGTTGGTCCTTATAGTTTGAAATGTGTGTGCTAGTTTAAGTTACAAATCCACCATTAGATTATATTATTTGTGAATATTTTTCATATTTGTAAAATTTCAAGATGATAAAAAATCCAATCTTTTATGTCATCAGCAAATCTGAAAAAAGCATGCCTCCAAGTCCTATTGAAGAAGAGAGCTCCACAAATTGCCCAAAAGCCAGTTGTGAATCCAAGTCCCATATAGAAGCTGGAATTTTTAGAGTCAACTTCAGCACTACCTAGCACAAAATCAATTTAAGTAAACCCAGGAAATAGTTTTCCTTGAATATGCCTTCTATAAAATCAATTTGAGTATCCTAAAGAAATCTTCCCCTCCCTTGCCCCACCACCTAAGGCCACCATCCCATTTCCGACACTTCGTTGCCCAATTGTAGATTTCTTTTGTTGACACTTGAGTTCGAAAGTGATTGGATGTTAACATTAACTCTACTTGAATAACTTTAAACCTTTTAAATAACTAAATTTGTTCAAGGAAACTAGTAAAGAAGTTAAGGTAATCAACAGAACAAATCAAAAGATCTTTCCCTCGAATCAAGATAATCCCACTACTTCAAACATAGAAAGGATGAGTCACAAGAAAATTCTAAGATCCTAAACATCTCATGCTGCACTCACACAACTTCAAGCTCATAATGCAACATTGGAAAAAGTTTCGGGATTGCAAATGGAACCTTACCAGGACAATCAGTAGGTTGGCCATTCTTGCCAACAGCAAAACCAAGGCCACTCCAACGAGGAGCGGTTGTTGGTTATGGAGGCAATTCATGTGCATCACCTATCCTTTTAGTATCAGGAATGAGAATTTCATCCATTAACATGGAGAAAATTTTAATCTGAGCATGGACATTTTCTTGGACTTGGCTCGTTGATCAGCAAGAGAGGCTTTACTAGCCATTCTATGATCTCCTTTGCATCTGCCTCATCAGCATTCCTTCCCAAACGGTTGTAGTTGGGAGTTCAGCACAATTCAATGATGTGCAGAAAATCATTAGTAATTGGTACTTTAATTGGAGAACTAGAACACACATGGCACACCCACAAGCTCTTAAGTAATCAGAACCAAATGTGGAAATTTTGTAATAATTAATTGAGACTTATTCTGTACCTAAACAGAAGATAGGTACTAAAAACCCAAATAATGCAGTTATGGTCAATAAAAAATGTGTTGTACCTATAAACCTTTCTCTTTTATTCTCTTCACAAATTCATAAGTTTTATTATAAAAATTAAAATGCCATAAATTGCATTCTAACTTCATGTGTTTTCTAAAAGTATGCATGGCATAAGTAAAAACAGTTCATTGTTGACAATTTGATTAAAAAAAAAAAAAAAACTAACCATTGAAAAAAAAACAACTTATTTTATACAAGGAGAAGCAGTACAATAATTATTGAAGACAGCAAGGTCCACAAGAAAAATCAAAGGAAAGTGTTAGGTGATGGAAATGTCGAGAGCCTTTGCGCAACAAGATGCAGAAGAGAGCGGTGATACATGATCATGTATATCAAACTAAGTGTTGCAAACAACGCAAAGCAAATTTGCCACCAAAGGAAACCTAAGGAATTTCACAATTGTTGGACAAGCAAATCGGCAGA
This sequence comes from Quercus variabilis, assembly GCA_030445155.1. Classification (NCBI taxonomy): domain Eukaryota; kingdom Viridiplantae; phylum Streptophyta; class Magnoliopsida; order Fagales; family Fagaceae; genus Quercus; species Quercus variabilis. The sequence continues at coordinate 22,741,744 of CP129451.1, forward strand.
AGACAAAAATACTGATTTCTGGATTTTGATGTTTTCCTATAATAAAAAATTTATCCAATCTCAACAAGTACATATCCTCTAGTACATTAAGCATAAACTGATAGTCTTGCAATCAAATCTGGATGCAGAAACATTCTAATTTGATTCCAGTACAAAGATTATGATATGAGGCACTGCTTATATGCACAATTGTAACGAATTTTGTAACAATCAAACATATTTGACAGTTACGTATTATGAAACAGGCACCCAGTTGAAGCCTTCTCATCCAACCTCTGATGCGGTAAGGGTTGATTTGATGTTATTGGGAAACATATTCAGGAAAAAGTTTGAAACATTAACCGTATAATTAAAAGAACACCAATTAGTGCTTACCAAATAAGGTGATTAAATTGGAGGGCATAAGTCTAGCTGGGAGAACATCCTTATACTTCTAGAGATATTGATCCCCTTTTTTTTCCCACATATCCATGTATTTGTTAGCTAGCAACATGCCATCCAAATACTAAAATGAGAATTTATCACAGTCTTGCACTTTCTTGCTGTAAAATAATTTGGATCTTTATGTGTGTTACCTCCAATACAACAACTTCCAATCAAGGCCCTGACGAATATCAATCAAAACTGAGAACTTCACATAACCTTTATATTCAATTTGGTTTCCAAGGTTTCAACCAAAATAATACCATGTTCTAGGTTACAAACTGGTTGAATTCCTTGTTTAGCTGCAATAAGAATGGCATTCAAAAAAGAACAAATACTATTTTAGAGCTTTAACTTCAATGAAAAGAAGCCAAGAGATATTCTAGAAGGTATTAATAGCATCAAAGCTTGCAAGTAATCTTTTTGTTTTTATTGGTATGTTACACTTATGGGTGGGTCATGAACTCTCAATGTCACCTACCACCTTGCTCTTAAAAGAGGGGGAAATGCTCATTCACAACATTGAAGTTTGCAAGAAATCTAACACATAGAGCATATTACCATTCCAAAAAAATATATAAAATCTACAGTTCATCTAAGAATATTAATTTAGAAATAAAAAGGTTAAAAATTATAGAACGAATCACATCACAAACACAAAAGCATGATTTCAAGAAAGACTTTATAGAAGCTAGAGAAAACAAACTCCCAAGGCATCTTCCCAAGGTATTCTGGAAATAGTAATTAAATACTCATTGAAGATTCCTTTCCATAAAATCAATTTAAGTATCCCCAAGGCATCTTCCCCTCCGTTTCATTGCCCAAATGTAGATTTCTTTTGTTGACACTTCAATTCAAAAATGATTGGATGTTGACTTCAACTCTACTTGAATAACTTTCAAATATGTTTTAAGTAACTAAATTTGTTTAAGGAAACAATTAAAGAAGTTAGGGTAATCAATGGACAAATCAAAAGATCATTCCTTCGAATCAAAATAATCCCCCTACTTCAAGGATGAGTCATAAGAAAAATTCAAAGATCCCAAATATCTCAAGCTGCACTCACACAACTTCAAGCTCATATAACGCAACATTGGAAAATGTTTTTTTTTTTTTAATTATTATTTATTTTTTATTTTTGCAAACAGAATCTTACCAGGACGATCAGTAGGTTGGCCAATATCAAAACCAAGGCCACTTTGACAAGGAGCAGCTATTGGTTGTGGAGGCAGTTCTTGTGCCTCACCTATCCTTTTAGTATAAGACAGAAGAATTTCATCTATACACATGGAGAAACTTTTAATCTGAGCAAGAATGTTTTCTTGGACCTGCTTTTGTTGATCAGAAATTGAGGATTTACAAGCCATTTCATTGAACTCCTCTGCTTTTGCCTCATCACCATCCCTTCCCAAACGGTTAATGAGAAAAAAATTGAGATTAAAGGACAACCAATGAAGTAGTGCACTGAATAAAAAAGGTAGCATAAATTCACATAAAGCCAAGTAGTAAAGTAGAGAGAACAAACAAAATAACATCTACTCAAATGCACAACCATGATTTAAAAGTTCAAATTTGGCTAAATCAGTCTAAAATTCTTAATTATTATAATACTACATTCACTTCTATCTCTAAATACCATAGAGACATGAACTAGAAAATAGTAGATGCCTAACATGAACTTTATATGCTAAGGTTCTGTTTGTTTTAGATTAAAATGTCAATTTAATTTCGCCAACAACTTAAGTAAATCTTTTTAAAGCCTCAATTTTTTTAACTATAGTCGTATTTTTAAACAAAGTATGATAGTGACAATAAGGTCATCCAAACACAATCTCAATGATAATTTACCACTTCTTTTTAAGTAAATTTAAAATAAAAAATAAATAAAAATAAAAATCCTAAACTAATGCATTCACATATTACAAATAGATTTGACACAATATATGGAAATTAATAGGGTTGGACCTTAGCATCCAGTATTTTATTATTATTATTATTATTATTATTATTATTATTATTATTATTATTATGCATTCAGTAAGTTTTGAATAAAAACCTTACCCTCTATCTCATTATTATGGAAGAGGAAATCATTTGATGTAGATCTCATTGCTATGGTAAATTTGCTTTAACTAATTTGACCAAAACATCAAACTCCATACAGTTACTACTTCAAACATAAGCATGTATATTGACATAATTGGGCAAAAAATTCATTCAAGAGGTTAATAAAAGCCAATCAAATGGTCTACACCATTGATATGGTCCCTATCTTAGCACATTAATTCAAACAACATCCTTAGTGAAACTGGCTAGTACCAATAGGCAATAGCCACATACAATTCATATGCAAAGGTAACGAATGAGATAATTCAGATGACAAAGTCATAGTTACACTGACCTGGTATATAGAAACAATTTAATTATGTCTGCTTCAAATTGTAATTGTCATGGATTGTGAGTTTTCACAGCTTGTGAATATCAATTGTGAAAGAGCAAAAGGGTCATACAAAAGCACAAGAAAAAAAAAAAAAAAAAAAAGAGAAGAAGACAAAGAAGAAGTTAAGAAAACATAGCATAAATGAAAGAAAGTTTTAATCTTTATGACTAATATTGCTATCAAAAACCCAACTCAATTCAATAATAGTCATAGATTTGGCTCAATTAAGCAGAGTTTGTTGGCTCCAAAATGGGAAACCCATTTTTTAAATAGGGAACAGTATTTTTAGTAAGACTGTAAAACAAAAATATGAGAGAGAGAGAGAGAGAGAGAAGAGAGAGAGAGAGAGAGAGAGAGAAGGCCTCTTGAATTTGTGGAATAGAAAAGTCATTGTGAAATAAATCAATGAGTCCAGGAAGAATTTATGCTGATGGAGAAATAATTCTTCTTTAAATGACTAGCACTATATAAATAAATAGTTCTCACACATATATCCAAGAATCATAATCCGTAGCATGTTTTATGATAAAACCAGGATGAAATAATATCAAAAAAAGAGTTCTTTTGTTAATGATTTTTTGGCCTTTAGAAGAGCATGAACCAATGCCACCTCCTAAAGTATAAACAATGAATTGCAATTTTCAATAATAGTGATGTGAGTATGAGAAGTATGACTACCTAGGAATCAAGCTTAACCTCAATTCAAAATACGCCATGTTGAAATTCTAAGAATTCATGGTAAGACCTCTTTGATATATTGTTGGGTTGTATGTGGTGGTTGTGGATTGGCTTTGTTTGGTTGATTTTCAGTTGATTTGTGTTTGATCTGTTTGGGTTTGATATTGGATTTGGTTTGGTTGATATGGGGTTGATGGAGAGATGGAGCAATGAGATGAAGAAAAACATTAGGTTTAGTTGATTTGGCTTTTGAGAAGAAGAGAAAAGTGAATTAGGGGAGGAAGAGAGAGCTTCAGAGAGAGAGTGTGTGTGTGTGCGCGTGTGTGAAATGAATGAAAAATGGGTTTTTTTTTTTGTTTATATTATTTTAATGGATTGGCTAGTTATCTTTATATATTAAGAGGATTCAGAAAATTAGTTATACCTTTAAAAAATGTCAAAAATACCCCTAAGCTAATTAGATAATCCACATTCTTAAAAAATAAAATAAAAAAATAGGGTTAAAATTGTAATTCAACAAAATTTAAAATTAAAAATTTAAAAAAAAAAAAAAAACTACAGAAGAAACTTTTTCCCTAAAAATTAGCACTTTTTATTTAAATAAATTTCACGCATGTTTGATACATTTTTCTTTAAAAACTAGCAGACTAAACCTAGTAGTTTACTCTATTTCAAATCCTAAATTTTAGTTTCTTAAAAATCTCTTCCTATGTAATCTCACTAACAATAAATAAATTTAAATTGAAAAATTACATTAAACTCAAAATAAATAAATAAAGAGTCTCATCGTACGTGTGGAGCGCGTGTAATGAGGCTAGTATTATTTAGGGTTCGTTTTGATAGAACTTATTTTGCTGAAACTAAAAACTGAAAATATTGTAACAAAATAATTTTTAAATGTGTGAATAATGTTGTGTGACCCATTTTTAATAAAAAAAATTGCTGAAAAGTAAAGTTTGTGGGACCCATGAACAGTGCACTGGTGCACTGTTCACTGTTGACTTGGTCAACAATTGCGGCTGAAGCTAAAAAAAAAAAAAAAAATCCGGAAAACACAGACTTAAAATGTAAACTTGGATCCAAACCCACACTTAATTTGTTGAATGTTAAAATAGAAGATAAGATATATGGTGTATTATTAAATAGTATGTTAAAATAGATAAAGTAATTTTTTGACGTATTAAAATAAGATTTATTTATTTATTTATATATTTTTAAGTTTCAATGTTGGTGCTAAATGAATGCATAACCTACATAAATCCTTGCAATACAAATAAAAAATGGGTTTCGCTAACATATGCGCATATATTATTAAACTATTTTAAGAATTTTTTAATGAAAAATTGACTAATTTTTTTCAATGGGCTGCTGTTGAAGAGAGGACATTTTCAAAAGAAAAGAAATCCAAGTACTAGGTTCTTTTTCACGACACTCCAAGTGCGTAGGAGGTTGGTAGCTTTCAGCATCACAACACATGCTTCAAAATTCCCTATTTTGATGCCATTTCCATGCAGGAGGTTGGTAGCTTTCAGCATCACAACACTTTATGCTTCAAAACTGCCTATTTTGACGCATTTCCATGTAAAAAAAACTAAGACTAAAAACTAAAAACGCAATGGCTCGCTCCTCCTTGCTGTTACAATACTTCTCAGGCTCAGGCTCAGGCTCATTCAAACGTATCTTCTTCTTCATCCCCACAACCTTAGCTTTCACAACCTCTCTCTTCATTCTCTTCTCCATATCCACCACCTCTAACCTCTTCACCAATTATCATCCACCTGACCCATCCTTTTTTGGCCTCTATTCTCCATTTGGATCTTCAACTTTCTCTCCCCTTACTCGCCAAACCGACTCTATTTCATTTCACAATCATTCCAAAACACCCTTTCAATTTCAAATGCCCCAAATTGTTCATTTGGGAGAAGGAGGATTTGGAAGTCAACGCCCTCTAGAACCTCGATTCCCCCCAGACGATCACGGTATGTCAATTCTGGTTATTTCTGCTTCTGGGTCTTACTTGTCTGAAGGTATTTCTATTGTGTGTGTGTTTTTTTTAATGGGTTTTGTGTGAATTTCACTCTTTGTGTGTACTATTTACTATTTTTGGAAAGTTGGAATCGCTGTAAACCAAGGCAAAAAATAGAAAGCCTATAGCTGGGTTCACTGCCATGTAAATTCTGATATTTGTGCTGAAGAGCTTGAGCTTGTTCTTCTAGTATTTATTTGGTATTTCCTATGGACTTTGGGGTGGGATTATTGTTTATAAACTTCTGCTAATGGGTGATGGAAAAAAATTCCTATATGATTTTCTTGGCAAGGATTTTCATTGTCTTGAAATGGGAAATTAGAACCTAGGAAGTATTGTTATGAATACTGTTTCGGACCCCATTTCGATTTATCCAGTGGAACGGAATATTTCAGTACTGGCTTATTTCAGTGCACCGTTTCAAGGTGTTTTGGGTTCCAAAAAAATAATGTGTATATATATATAATTTCATATCCTATTACTTTTTATATTAAAAAAAAAACATAAAAGTTATATTTTCATACATTTATAAAATTTGTTATTTTAAGATTAATCTAATTAATTCATTTAAAATATTATTATTTTAATTAAAATACTAATTAATTTTTTTAATGCAAAGGCAAATTTAAAGTAAGCCTCAACAGTGGCTTCATAATTTGACTAAAGCAAACCACCCAAGTCAACTCTATTTACAACTTTTTTTATTATTATATTTTTCCTCACCCACCATATTTTACTTTCTTCCTATTTTTAATTTGTTCTCTCATCCACACACGTCTTTTGCATCTAACTCCTTGATATTTACACTACTCACTTTTGAATTCTATCCCATCTTTTATGAGATCTACACGTTAAAACTGACACACTATCTTATCTTTTCTTGACTTCATCTTTCTTTTTATTTTTTTACTCTCACCCGCAACTCATCTCAGTTTTCCTCTCAAGTCTTTTCTCTCTCTCTCTCTCTCTCTCTCTCTCTCTCTCTCTGATGGATATCCAAATTTGTTAAGCATGATTGCGTGAGCCACAACATTCCTCTAGTTCTGTTATTGTTATTCCTCTACAACTCATCTTATAAAGCAAAAGACTACAATGTATTTGTGGAAAGGAATGATGGGATCGATTTTGGTCTGTTATGAAGGTCCAAGACTCCCAAGTTCAACTTTATGTGCAACAAACTCATACTGGCCAAATCTTTTATTTCGGGCAAAATTAACCGAAAAAGCTCGAAACTGCCGAAACACACCGAAACAAACCGAAATCTTACCCGAGGTGGAATAGAGGATCTTGCTGTTCTAGTTTGCTTGCCAATACGAAATTTTTCGGCCATTCTGGCTAGCATGGAATGGTATCCATAACGTTGCTATAAAGAAAGGGTGCGTTTTCGGATTCAGATGTGGGTGCGAGACTTGACAATTTTCGAAAAAGTAGGGTGCGGGTGCGGTGGGGTGTGGTGATTAAAAAATTATTAAAAATATTTTTATTTATATTTTTTATATATTTTGACTATTAAAATATTCTTTAAAAACACACTAAATTCACAAAACAAAGAAAGAAGAAGGCAAGAAACACAAAACAAAAAAGAAATGTCCTACACTCTCTCCTAATCATGCCACGTATCGACAATATCAGATCATGCACTCTACCACATGTACCCATCTCAACCCCAACGTGTCACATCAATGTAAAATGACCAAAACAGCCACTTGACTTTGGGTGCAACTAGTGGGTCCAATAGAATAAAAAGCAAAGGGCATTTTGGGGTAATCTAAGTCTTTTTATATTGCAACTCACTTGGTCACAGGCCAACAAAGTAGAGTAGCAGTTGTGTTGTTATGGGTTCCTGTGGTGTTGATGAATATGGCTATCTCTAGATGGCAAAATGGGCAGGTCGGGTTGACCTGTATTTTTCACATAATTATATATATATATATATATATATATATATATATATATATAAAGAAAATAACATATATTTGCCATTTGGAAAGTTATGTAACAAATTACTTAATGTAAAATGCATTATTTTGAATTTACAACTTATATCATGAATGAACTCAATTAAACTTATTAATACTTATTCAATAATTTCAAAATTATACAAATCCTAACATTGCTATCTAAAACAAAATAACACAAAGATAAGTAAAACAAATACATAAGTTTTATTTCTACACAATATCAACATTCCAAAATATAAAACAAAATTACAAATGACTTATTGGATAACTCATTTGATAAAGAATAAAAATATATAAGAAATTTACAATCTTGAAAATTAATTTTATAATCTATTATTAATTGTAGTTGACACTTTATTTTAATTGAGATATACATTAAAGTTTGATTGCTTACTTATTTATACATGGTCTTTTTTATAAATATCATATCATTGTTAAGCAACACATACTTTAGAAAATATCATAATTTATTTTGAAAAGCCATTTATTTTGGACATAAATTGTTAAAAAAAAAAAAAAAAAATAGGTCTAAGCATTCATAATTTATGCTTATTTGATACTTTGGCTTCACTATTTTCACACTTGTGAATGTTTCTCATACACATCTACAATTTTAAATCTATGTTTTTAACTCTATTGTAACCAGATTATCTTGGCATGTACTTTACTATTTGATATCTAAAAATCTTTACTCATTACAAAATACTCAACCATTTATCTTTCAATTAATTTGCATGTAGTTATGTAAATTTATCAATTCTTTCCTTAAAACTCACAATAAACAATTAAACCAATATTGTCTTAATTTTACTTTTTTTTTTTACCAAAAATTAAAAAAAAAAAAAAAAAAAAAAAAATAGTTCGGGTCGGGTTGGGTCGTGGTTTGGGTCAGGTTGACCCGCAAAAAACACGGGTTAACCCATTTTTGCTTCGGGTAAAAAAAATCGGGTTCGAATCAGGTATTTTTCAGGTCAGGTCGGTTGGGTCAAAAAATTTTGACCCGTTCTGTCATGTCTAGCTATATCTTTGAATTCAGTCGTGGGTTTCAACTCAAGTAAGGCTTAGGTTCGTGGGTTTCAACTCAATGGTAAGGCTTAGGTTTCAGTTTTTGGACAGCTAAGGCTTAGGTTTCAGTTTTTTGCTAGTGCAATGCATGATTCAAGGCCGATTTCGGCCATTTCGGTCAGTTTCGGCCGTTTTGGTCAATTTCGGTCGCCAGCCGATACGCTTCAATTAGGCCCATACAACCCGATTCTAGCTGAATCAGCTTGGTTCGACGTGAATCGAAGCTGAGTTGGTGCGAATTGGAGCCAAGTCGAGGGCGCAAATTCGTAAAAAAAAAAAAAAAAAAAAAAAAAAAAAAAAATCAGACACGACACTGACGCGCAGGCAAATGCGTAGCTCCCATATCGCCACGTCGGACGTGGGTGCGGCGCCCATTTTGCCGCATCCGTGCATCATAGATTAGAACCTCCATCAAATTTTCCTAATACAACCTCTGGCATTGTTGAGGTTAGTTCTTCAATCTGTTTTTCAAACCAAAACAACATCAATAATAAAAGGTTTTTGTTGTCCTTTTTTCCCTACGGTTCTAAGAAAATTACTAATATATTTACTAATACAACTTTGCCTAATACAACTTCTGAGAAAATTACTAATAGATTTCTTGGCAAGGAATACAACTTTTGTCTTATAAAAAGATGAAAGTTGTGTTTTGTAAGTCAAAGTCCAACTGCAACTTCCATTTTAATAAAACTTAAAATTGTCTTTTGGTCACATAAAAGAAAATTTTGTATGACTACCCTTGAAATTAGCAAATTTCTTTTTTGCTTTATTTATTGCACTGATAGTTAAAGGTCAATTTGATCCATCTGCATGATGAGATTAGAGTTTGGTCTGATATATTGAATATAAATATCTTGCAACTGAATGACCTTGTATCATGCGTGCTTCGAAGGACCCTTATACATCCATCTTTGCTCTGAATAGATAAAAGTGACCTTCTCTAAAATCTAAGAGTGCTTAATAGATAACTTGTCTATACTTAGAACAGATGTTATTGGCTGCATCAGGTTCTAAAACTTTCAATTTGATTATGGCTCTCTTAGTGTTTTTTTCCCCCAACAAATACATTCTTTATAAGCAATAGCTTCACTAAGAAAAGGATGATAAAAAAAAATTAAAAAATTAAAAAAAAAAAGTCCTATTTTTAAGATATGTTTATGATGCTATGGATCTTTTGCTACTTGCTTATGTTGTCTTATGGTGGATATTTTGTTTGAGGACTAGGACACTTTTATGAAAGTAAGGTTAGCTGATTCTGCACTCTCATCTTGTATTGGTTAGTGTTTTGTGTCATATGAACAAATTTCTGGAATATGTCCAGCTTCAATGGAGTCATTCATGCAATACAGTGGGTAATATCCTCATAATACAAGGTTATTAAATATGCTGATTAAATTAGAGGTGTGAAATATATTAGTGAGTCAAACTGGGAGAGTATATAATAGTAACCAACTTGATGGATATTTGCCCTTGTTTTCCAGTAGAGGGATCTGTCACATTCAGATGAGTTCACCTGACCATTTGCACTGTTTTTTATGGTTCAGGAAACTATGTGAATTACAACGAGGTGTACCATGATAGAGATATCTTTGTGGAAGACTATAAGGAAATGAATAGGAGCTTTAAGATATATGTTTATCCTCACAGGCGAAATGATCCTTTTGCAAATGTGCTGTTGCCAATGGGTTCCGAACCTGGGGGTAATTATGCTAGTGAAAGTTACTTTAAGAAGGTCCTTATGAGTAGCCATTTCATCACAAAAGATCCAACCAAGGCAGATCTTTTCTTTCTACCTTTCTCTATTGCAAGCTTGCGGCATGACCGCAGAATTGGTGTAGGAGGTATTAAAGATTTTATTAAAGATTACATCCTCAATATTAGTCAGAAGTACCCATATTGGAATCGGACAGGTGGGGCTGATCATTTCTATGTTGCCTGTCATTCCATTGGACGGTCAGCAATGGATAAAGCAAATGAAGTGAAAGTCAATGCAATTCAAGTTGTGTGTTCTTCTACCTATTTCCACCCTGGGTACATTGCTCATAAAGATGCATGCCTGCCACAAATTTGGCCAAGACAAGGAGTCCTCCCTAATCTTTCTTCATCAAACAGGTGAGTTTGGTTTTTATTTTTATCTTCTAACTAGTCGCAGACCTGCGCATTGCACGTGATTATTTTTTATGGTGATCTCATTATTATTAGTTTGTAATTTGAACTAATTTAATGAAAAGTAATGTATTTCATAATCATATTTATCACAAAATAATTTTTTATTATTGTAGAATTGTTTTATTTAAAATTTGAAACCTTAATTCTACCATAGTTCGTTGACTAATTTTTACATCTCTAAGTCAATTAAACATATTTTGCATGCTACATGTAAACCTTCTTTTCCATAAGGGTTGAAATTATGTGCATAATTTTTTTTTTTCTACTTAAGTTAAAAAGAATAAAATTCACCTTGTCTTGATGTTTTCTAAAAATTAAATTTGGAGATTCTCTTTCAATAATTGTGAAAATTCCAAGCAATAATTCAGAAGGTAATACATGTTACATGTTCATGCTTGAATTGTGTAATTGTATGATTTATTTGGGTTGTAATTTATAAGTTGAATATGGTGGTGTATATCTAAAAGGGTCTAACTATGTTGTTTAGGATATTAAATATAATGTTGTGTGTGATTTATAGAGTAGCAACGGTTGTAGTAATTAAAAATTGGTTTTTCATTGTCTTTTAAGTTAATAGAAAGCTTACATATACTTTTTTTTTTCAAAAAACCTTTACATATTTTTTTAATGTGAATCTTTACATATACCTTAATAAGTAAACCCTATACATTTCATTTTATTAGATGCATAAAAAAAGACATCTATTCCATAATAATAATAGTTAATTGGTTTTTTCATGTTCTCATTTATAACATTTCTTACTATTGTCATATTTTATTGGTTGTTGATTTTCATAATAGAGGCATTAAATGAGAGTTAAATTCTTAGAACCTTTCATTAGATTTTATAAGTCATGGCGTGTGAAGAATATAAGCATTTAAGGACTTATATTTTATTTTATTTTATTATTTATAAATAATGTTAAATGACATGTAAAAAAAAAAATTGAAAATTTTCATCTTTATTTCTTATATATTTCTATTATTACTGAAGAACGTTTTCCTTTTAGTTTTGATAATAAATATGATTTTCTAGATTAGAGTTTGATTAGTTTCAAGTTTAAATTTTGTATGATTTTATTTAATTGTTGATTATATGATTTAATTAAGTGAATTTAATGATTTATTTATTTGCATTGTAAAGTTTATAATAACATTCATAAGGTTATCTTTGATTAATTTTTTACTCCTTTAGCCGTCAGTCTCTTTGTTTTCCAATTAATGGTTACTAATTAATTTATTTATTTGACATTTGATTTCTTTTACTAATCTCTTTCTCTCCCTCTTTGTTAACATCCTATTGTTTTCCAAAATTTGATGATAATTCTAATGTACTAAATATGCATATTGTAACGTTTATTTTTATTTTTATTTTATTTCATTTTGCTGTCATGAAGTTAATACATCCATAACTATTAGTTTATTATTTTATGATATGTTTGGTTTGATATTCTTATTATTATAAATTTAGTGTTTTTAAAATAGCATGTGTTTTGTATTCTCTTTTTCTATTAATGCATTGTAACGTTTTATGGGAATACTTTATAAGAAAATTGTTTATTCTTTTATATATATATATATATATATTGAGTGTTTCTAAATTGATATTTGTTTTGTATTTCATTTTTCCATTGATGCATTGTAACATTTCATGGGAAGACTTTATAAGAACAATTTTTATTTATTGAATAAAATATTATACATTTAAATTTTTTTTTAAATGAGACAAAATATAAATAATTATGATATGGAGGATGTTGCTGAATTTAAATGTTGAATAAAATAAGATGAGAATAAAATAATAAAAATGAAATGTATAGCAATAAACACCATATTATTTTAGTTATGTTATGTAATAAAATAATATTATATTTTTATATACTATCTTTATAATGCAATAATATAACATTTAACAACCAATGAGAATAAAAAAGATAACAACATAAAATATAAATCTAAATCGTATCAAGCTGGATTACCTGTCAATTCCAGTTTTAGCAAACTAACTAACTTCTAGCAGTCTAAAACTGATTTCTGCGATGCATTTGGTAGAGCTTTCAATACTGCATTAGTATGTTTTGATGGTCAACCTGTTACACTAAAATTAAAAAATATATATACCAAAAATTGAAGGAAAGTATATATATATATATAAAGAGAGAGAGAGAGAGAGAGAGAGAGAGAGAGAGAGAGGCTTTTGTGTGTGGAAAAATAAAAATTATGCATGGAATAAGAGGGAGAATGACAATTTTATAGCACAAGGATAAGAATAAGAAGAATCAAAAATAAAGGAAGATAAAAAGATAGAATAATATTAATATTGAGAGTAGTGGGGATATGAAAAGTTGAATTGGAATGAGAAAGGTTAAAGAAAGTTAAGGTAGAGAGTAGTGGGGATATGAAAAGTTAAAATGAAATTGAAAATTTAATAATAAATAAGAATAATTAAAAATAAGATAATTTAAATATGATATTTTGATTGTAATATAATAGATTTTTTAATTCACTTTAAATGTTAAAAAAATTGTATAAAAAAATTGGAAAAAATTGATAATGACACGGTTGCTGTCGTGACTCAATTGGAGCGTAGCAACATTAAATGCTACGCTTCAGCTTTTAGTAATATATAGATATAGATTATCATTTATTTTATACTAGAAATTTTATGAAAATAGAGATTTATAAATCCTCTATGTCAAAGTTTAAGAAAGGCTGAGGATATTTTACAATCTCAGAAAGCTAGTATGAAAAGTTATCTTGGTTTATAATTTATTGATTTTTTTTTTTAAGAAGGGCATTTGGGTAGATGACAACTTTTACGGCATTATATGTTATTCAGCTTATAGTTATTTAACATTTTCCCTCCCATCTCCCCTCAAAAAGTGAGGGAAAGAAAATAGAAAATAGAAAAAGGAGTTATATCTTAACTGATTGCACATCTCTTAGACCCAAAAAACCAGATGCATTTTGTCGTGTCTGTCATGTGTGGTTAGATTAATTATTATTTTTATTCTTGAGTGACATGCCCATGTAAACATGACCCCTCTAAGAGCATCCACAGCAGATGTTGTAAAAAAAATGTCATTTTGCCACACCAAAGACCTACTTTATTATTTTACCACATCATTTTACAACATCTCATTTATCAGATGTTTTATCATTCAATTCTATACATTAAAATAATATTTACTACACATTAAAATAATATATTATCCCCTCCCCATTATCATCAACAACACCAACAGCCACCATCGACCATCACCCCCACAACACACCACCATTGCCATCGCCCACAGCCCACCACCACCATTAGATTAACCCAAATTGCAGCCAAAAAAAAAAAAAACCACAACCAGAGAGAGTCAGAGTGAAAGGTGGACAGAGAGGAGAGGGAAGAGGGTGAGATCGACGACGGCCTCAGGGTGAGATCGATGAAACCGAGTGTGGTTGAGCATGGGTGAGATCGAGCTACACCGTCATCATGAGTGAGATCGTCGTCGGAGCTACGTCGTCGTCGCTATCGGTGAACATCCTGGATTGGTCAAAGAGAGAGGGAACTAGACAGGGAGAAGAGAGAGGGAACCAGTCTGTACCGTTGCAAATTTGCAACGGTACTGTAGATATGTTGTATAATTTTTGAGATTTGGCACATCTCATAAAACTTTATTTTTGTGTTTGGTGTGGCAAATGTGCCAAATATTTAGCATTTGGCACATTTGCCACACCTACTGTGGATGCTCTAATCAGTAGGAAAAGTCTGTCTCTACTTTTCCTTTTGGTCTATTATTTATGCTGAGCTATAAGCAATCCTCTACTTAAGTATAGGATGTAGAACCACTTGAGAAATCTCCTAGGTTAGTAGGTTGAAAGTATCTACAGTGGTGTATCTCTAGAGTCATTTCTTTTTAAACAAATTATTTGAATCGTATTTGCTTCATTAAAGGTCTCATTGTGCAATTCAAGTTACTTTCCCCACCATTATCAAGTAAGCATCTTAAAGTTGGAATGACTTTCTCAACCCAACCCCCCCCCCCCCCCAAAAAGAAGAAAATAAAGCTATGGCCTTGAAAAATCACCAACGAAACACCACATTTAGAAGGCCACCTACTTTGAAATTTAAACATTTAACCCCATGAGGTTGCAAATTTGACTAGATATTATGCCTCATTAAGCAAAGATCACTAGATCAAATCTCCTCTTCCCCCTCTTGGAGCCAAAACTTACTAAAAAGAAAGGTTTTTTCCCCATGCAAATTGGTGTGCACAAATACAATCTAGGATTTAGTCTCTTTCAATGAGGGGGAAGTAAGGCTACCTACAAACTAATTCTCCCAGACTATGCAAAAGCTAGAGCCTTGTGCATTGGGTACAACCTTTAACTCTAATCTCCCAATTGTTTATCTTATCTTGTTAATCCCTTGATGTCAATTGTCAAGATGGTCAGGTTGAGTAAGTATCAAATCATCGGGATCTCTTTCCATTCTCTACTTTCTTTTTTCATTCACCATTGATAAAGGTCAAAAGACAATATTTGAGTTTCTTTTCTTTTACTTGTGTTGGAATTTTCTTTCAACACCTGCTAACCAGGATCAACATTTCTTCATCAGAAGATGTTTTTCATTCTCAGTTTTTTCTCTTTTCCTTTACCATTGCAAAAGGTCAAAAATAATATTCGGCTTTCTTTTCTCTCATTTTTGTCTTGGAATTTCCTCTCTGCACCCACTGAAGGAGATCAACCTTTATTGTTTGATGTAGTTTGTAGTGGAGTTTAAGGAAAGGGAATTATTATTAAAAAAATCCATTTGAGTTGGAGTAGATCTAAGAATCCAATTTTATGTTCTTTCTTTGTTCTAGGCAGCTGAACACTGTGAACAGAGTGTTAATTCCTTTTCTAGGCAATTAAGCATAGCATTTGCACATGCTGCATAAGTAGCATTCCTAGTATAAGACCTGTGAAATTGTTGATTGGGTCGATTATCAACCATTTTTATTGATAATTTTGCACCTTTTAGGGGAAAAAGTATTTTCCCCTTCTATGTTTGAAGTAGTTCACAAGTCCCTCCCTTATCTTTGAAACCGAATAATTTTGCCCTTTATGTTTGGAAAACGAGCTAATGCCTCCAATATGTTACTTTATTAGTTAAATCCAATGGAATCACAATGATTACAAATGCTATCGAAAAAAAACTACACAATTCTCAACTTTTTCTCTTCCTTGTGGTATACGACTAATAATTTCTTCAAAGAATTCCATTGAATTTAATTGAGAAAGTAACAGATTTGGGGTATTTGCTCAGTTCCCCACATAGAAGGGGAAATAGGTTGGTTTCAAAAGTTAAGGGGAAAATTGCAAACTACCCCAAAGGGCCCAAACATAAAGGGGGGAAAGTGCTTCACTCCCCCCCCCCCCCCCCCTTCTTTTTTCCCTAAAAAGATGCAAAATAATATAATATCAATATCATGGCTAACACTCAACAAATCTTCACCTCTAGCCCATGAAGAGTTGTTTTAAATGGTACTCTCTCTGTGAAACATCATTGTTTATAAAAAAAAATGTCCTTTGCCCTTAACAAACGATGTGATTACTTGAGTTAAAATGATATTTGAAAATGTTAGTCAAAATTTCCTTCACAATCATCAATTAGATTCTTCGCAAATCTCACCAAGTACCATCCATATCTATCTTCCCTTTGTGATGATTGAATCAAACGCTCTTCTCTACCTTTTGCTCCACCATGCAATTTACTTTTTAACCATATCAACCTGTATAAGTTCTTGAATGCTCTCTCTCTCTTTATTACCAACAAAGAGTTATTTTTTACCCCTTCTATTTTAAGCATTTCCATTTCAACCAATAGTACAGTCACCTAGGTGTCACATGAAGGTTGAAGTGAAGTTAAAAGCAATACAACTTGATTCTCCTCTCAATTTTACAATTCACATTTGATAATTAAGTAATCAACTCTATTAAAAGCATTTCAATGATCCTAATTTCATCACCTTCCTTCAGATGTAGCTAATACAACACTTTAATCAAAGTTCAAATACAAATTTGTAAGTGATTTTCACACACACATTCATAATCAGACATAGTGAAAAGTCTACGTAGTGCCCTAATCAATCCTTGTTGCACCATCTTTGACAATGCTTATCCAAAGACATTATTTTCCCATCAAAGGATTTTACCTTGAACTTTGTGTTGGCCATCTATAAGATCCTTAACTAATAGGTTTAATATCAATTTGTGTAAAAAGTACACAAAATTATAAAATAGCAAGCTCTACAAGACACAAAATATGACATGATTAATTATCTATGTCACAGGTAAATCAACTATCAACAATATGAATTACAAACTATTAACTCTAAAAGTCACATACTTAACACTCTCAAATCTAGGACCCCAAGTTACACAACTAATGATGCTCCTACACTATCACACTAGAAAAATTGTCTTCCAATTCTCACACTATACAAAGTTATACGACCACTCATATCTATAGACCATTTTACTGTTTTTTATTTATTTACTGATATGGGATTACTACTCTTATAGAGGAGCTATTCCACCTCCTTACTTGTCAACGTGGGATTCCAAAGCTAATAAGGACACCTTGTCTACTAGCTCATAAGTGGGACCCAACGCCACGAAATTACAGAATGGAAAGAATAGTCATCTATTTGTTCTCTGATTAACTTCTGAACCAGGTTTCAGTTGATAAACCTATCAGCCAAAGTAGGTTAATTATTATGCTATAAACTATTCTGGCTAGTTTCTGTCTACTCATTTCTGTTTTTCTAATTTCGCTATTGAGGGAGGGGGAGCTGTGTCCATGATATATCAATTTAGCATGCATTGAGATATATTAATGTTAATAAAAATTATGTCGTCATGGTTTTATTGTTGCTGTGATGTCTGGATCAACTGGAACTCATCTTGCTTCCATTACAAATGAAATTACAGGAAGAAGCTCGCATTCTTTGCTGGAAAAATTAACTCCCCAGTTCGAGAAAAACTTCTTCAAGTATGGAAAAATGACACCGAGATCTTTGCCCACTATGGCCGGCTCAAAACTCCTTATGCTGATGAGCTGCTTGGGAGCAAATTCTGCCTCCATGTTAAAGGCTATGAAGTAAACACAGCTCGTATTGCAGATTCACTATATTATGGTTGTGTTCCTGTGATCATTGCCGACTACTATGATCTCCCATTTGCAGACATATTAAACTGGAAAAGTTTCTCAATTAATGTTGCCACTTTAGATATCCCATTGCTTAAAAAAATCCTTAAGAGGTTTAGCTTTGAAGAATATCTAATGTTACAAAGGAATGCGTTGAAGGTGCGAAAACATTTCCAGTGGCACCTTTCCCCTGTTGATTATGATGCATTTTACATGGCTATGTATGAGTTGTGGCTTCGTCGGAGTTCTGTAAGGCTTCCCTTGAATGCTATTGTTCATCCCAATTGATGACCGTAAATTATTCTCAAGTGATTTTTTGTTTCACAATAGCATTGGCCTTTTGTATTACTTATTACTGATTAATTTTCTCAATAAAGCAGTTCAGCATGTCATATCAGTAACTCCGGAAAATGTATAAATTGTTAATTTGTTATATGGAGATTGTGAAAGGGAAATAAGGGGTGCCGTTGGCTACACGCCTGTCAAGATCTTCAATTTTAAGATTGCAAGCTATTCCCAGCAGAAAAACAGTGAATCAAAACAAAACAAAAGAACTATTAGGAATGGCATATTGCAGCATGTTCTTGCGTGTGAAATCTGCACACAGCATTCTACTTCTTTTGCTAGGTTTGTGAAACTGCCCTGCAGCTCAAAGATGAACTGTAATTGCAGGAGTAAATTATTGAAAACAGATCTGTATCAGAGATTGGAAACTTTTAAGTTCTGAACCCTATAGGTGAAATACCACAATTAAACACATATTGAGGTTTGAAACTTTGAATCCTCCTGAATTAAAATTTGAAGATTTAAGGGGTTGTCATGAACGTTTAACATCTTTATCATTGCTCTTCTCAACATCATAATTGTCCATTTTAATCCTCTTGGATTAGATTTTTTAAAGATTAAGGGGATATTTATAAACGTTTACTATCATTATCATTGCTCTTCTCAACATCAATGCATCATAATTATCGTGATAATCTTTGAAGTACCCATTTTAACTGAAAAAAGAATCTCTAAAATAGCTTATTGGAAGGAAAAAAAAAAAAAAAAAAACTACAAACAGTATCTTCAAGACATGGTTTGTATCATATATGACTTAAAGGAAATTAGTAATAATTTGTAGATAACCAAAGCATTTCATTTTCTTGTTATTTTCTCATCAACTCTTTGCTTTTCTCGAAGTTTTTGTTTCCTTTCTTTAAGGGGCCAAGAATTCCAATGAGAATTGAAACAGTACATGAAATATGACATGTTTAAGAGATTAAAAACAAAAACAAAAACAAAAGGAGCTTTATAAATATGACATATTTTATATTAGTTTATGGCCATAAAATGAGATGACAAATACATTACGAAAAATGCTTGGAGTGTTGGAAAAAATTATGAAGTCATGCAATTATGTATAAAGTTGTTTAAGTATAAGATAATGGCTTTCATTGGGCCCTTGCCCGGTTTGGTATGTATGTATCTTATCTCATTGTCTTTTTAATGAAAGGGGCATTGCCATTTACCAGATGGCGGTTTCTACAATTTAAAAAAAAAAAAAAAAAAACAAATAAAATAAAATAAAATAAACAATAAAAAACTAAAAATCAGAAATAACTTTTGATAGAAGTAAGAAATAACTTCCTTAAATTACAATAAGGAAATTCTGGATACAAAAAAAATAAAAATAAAATAAAATCAAGAAAATGAACTTATAAATGTTAAATAATGGTCAATCAAACAATAACAATATACCACCAAAACTTCAACATCTTCCTGCATGCCAATATCCAATTAATTAATATTGGGGGGTTCAATCTCAATTCGACATTTATCCTCTTTCTATGCTACAAGTACAAAAAAAGACACGTGAATTAGAATGTCAGGTTTGCTTTACTTGTAGAAGAAAATCTAGTGACAATTTAGGTACATATACACAAGGTTTTGAAACTCGGACCGCACCATACGGTCCGACCGGAAAAATCTCAAACCTCTCAGTTTTGTGGTTTTTTTAGCTTCAAGAACCGCTCTATGGGAAAAAAGAAGAGACTCGTGCGAACCGTGGTCGGACCGTACGGTTTTGAAAACCGTGGCCAATTTTTGAGGTTCGGACGGTTCCTCTTTTTTTTCAGATCTGGAACCATTGATTTGTAAGGATAAAATAATAATAATAATAATAACAACAATAAAAATAATAAAAAAACAAAGAAGAAGAAGACGACGAAGAAATGAAAGCACAAATTTAGGTCTTTGTGGACGAAGCTAAAGTTTGGCTGCCATTTGAAACTCTTTTTTTCAAGGCTTGTGTCTTTGGACTTTAAGAGCTCATTTGAAGATAGATGATTTCAGTACCTTGTCGTTGCTTTGGAGGCTGAAATTGATTTGGAAGGTGGAGAGAAAACGTGTGTTGATTCTTTCAAGTGGATGAAGAAACTGCATCCGTGTGCTAATTCTTGCAAATGTTAGATTTGTCTTTTCTAGTTTCTATTCTCTTTTGATTTTGGTCAATTAGATAATTTGGTGGTTTTGTGGTGGAGAGTGATGTTTTGTTTGTCAAATTTGTGGTGGTGTTGATGAGTCTGTCAAAGTGATAATGCAAACTAGGGAGTAGGTATGAGTAGGACACGCAAGGTATCTTTAGGATAATTAATTATATATACAGGACTTCAATCCAACTCAATTTTTCTAATGCCTAATTATAGTGTCAAGTTGGTCTCATTTGTCCAAAATTTTTAGTTGAATTTCCAAATAGGAATGTGGAATTACTTCTAAATTCGGTCTTTGTTTTGCCAAGTTAACTCTCTCTCCTCATTTCTATCAATAACTTACCACATACTAATATATTACATAGTGTCGCATAAACTCATATTTTAACAATATTCACCCCAAACACTCTACTTTTCAACAACCAAACACGGCAGGACTTTTTTGAATTGATTCTTACCATCACAAATTATTGTTCATTTGTTACTACTACTACTACTATTATTATTATTATTATTGAATTGATTTTTGGGCTTAGAGATTGAAATATGAACTTAAAATTTTAAGACTATATATATATATAATAGGAACTCTGAAATTGTAAGTCAAAATAAGAATATATTTATTTATATTTTAGTTAATTTTTTTAATTTTTACTAATTTAATATATTTATT
Organism: Quercus variabilis; assembly: GCA_030445155.1. NCBI lineage: Eukaryota > Viridiplantae > Streptophyta > Magnoliopsida > Fagales > Fagaceae > Quercus > Quercus variabilis. The sequence continues at coordinate 22,762,832 of CP129451.1, forward strand.
TATATTTAAATCATTATTAAATTAATTATGACGTCATCACGGTTCGACCACAGTTCAACCTCGGTTCAACCTTAAAAATCTTAAACCTCTCCCTTTTACGGTTCAATAAACGGTCCGTATTTCAAAACTTTGGTGAAGAATGGCCATGTGTGCGTGAGGAAGGTGAACTACACCTCTTCACTTGCACTCTCTTCTATACACTACTCATTAGTATTTGTTATTAGACATATTAGCCCGATAGCATGGGCTTGAGCCTATGCTATTAGGTTAATATATGTCTAATATATCCAACCCAAATATATGATATATATAAATATAATAGGCAAAAACTTGTTGCATACATGCAAGGGCAATTCGATGCATTTGGGAGCTTAATACAAAAACTAAATTGGGGTTGTTCATATATTTAAATATTACTCAAACAATATTTTTTTACTTAAACTTTATTCCCCTTTTTTAATGCAAAATTACTAGTCAAATTTTTGCCTTTTTTTTTTAAACTAAAGTTTAGTTTTGAATTGGTAATATAACTAATGCACTTAATCTTTTTTATGACATAGTTGATTTTAATTAAATATAATTTTATCAATTTTAATTTTAAAAACTTATTTCGCAAAAGAAACTGTTTTAGGTGATGTTAGTAAAATTATATAATCTATATATGCATTGACAAAGAATCTAACTTTTTATATAATTTTGTATTGGCATTGGGTAATTTTCTTCTATTTGTAAAACGTCTTTTAAACTTTTATATTTTTTTGATGAATTTCTTACTCTTGTGAGATTTTCATCTAATTAAATTTTCTTGTAAATCTTTTAGATGAATTTCTTGATCATTTACGAGATTTTCACCTCAATTTTTTTGTTATGTTGTGTTTCTTTCTAGTAACAAATTTATCTAGTAAACTTTTTTGAAACTGGATTAATTTTTAAATTCTTCATTTTTTTACTCTTTAAGTGTTTCATATGCAGATGTATATTATTTTTTCTACACATTTATTATTAAAAAAGTATTTATAGCCAAAAGAAATTCTATGGATAAAATTAGGTAGAATAAAAAAATTTCTGCATAGAGTAAAAATAGTCTTAATTAACAATAAAAGTATCTTGTAGTCTTAATTTGTATAAATAAAAACGGATTCACTACATTACTCAATGAATTGGATTAAAAAATATAATACAGCTAAAAAAAACACCATTGATTGGGTTAAGAGTACTAAAAAAATTAATTATATTATATATTGATATCTCTAAATAAATCTTTATTCTAAATTTATTTACTAAGTAAATTTTTTTTTTTTTTTTGAGATACAAACATACACACACAGAGGAAAAGGAAAGAGGTTTTAATACAAAGGCACACCACAACTTCACTCAAAAACCGTGGTAATTTTTAAGTGAGGGGACACAAGTTATATTACACATAACACACTCTCTTAAATAATGTGGGACAATTATCCATTCTTTTTTTTTTCTTTTTCCTTTTGAGAAACAAACACACACACAAAAGAAAGAAAGAAAAAAAAAAGGTTTTAACACAAAGGCATACCACAATTAATTATTTACTAAGTAATTAGTTGTGCAGTTATTTGTTGTAATCTTTTTCACATGCCTTTTTTGGTTAACAACTAGTGTGTAGATATTTTATTAAAAAAAAAAAAACAAATAAAGTACACTGGACAAGCCATAAAACCAATTATATATATATATATATAGGCTTTCCATTGTTGATTTGCTGTAATTGAGATTTTCTTTAATACATTAATGTTAATGGAATGAAATCCAAATATTTCACATTAAATAATTATTATTAAAAGGTTGAATGGCATATTATGGTGAACAGTGTCCACGCCCCAATTTTACACGGATAAAGAATTTTGAGAAGATGATAAAGCAATGACTTGAAGGATTTTAACGCCTCTTTGGTTGGAAATTTTCAGTATTGTTGTTTAAAATGATATGAAAACAATGATTTAAAAAGTATTATGAAAACACGAATTTACGATATTCATAAAGCAAAAAATGTGTTTGGTATCATATTTCTTTTATTTTTAGAAAGATTGAACCCTAGATCTCTTTTACAAATATCAGAGATTTTATCAGTTGAACTGATTAGAACCCACTTTGGTATCATATTTCAAACAACATGTTTCAGTGTGTGAAAAAAACATAATTATATGTTTTGTATGTAAATGTTTTGTGGGCCCCCTAGTTAGAATTGAAAAATGAAGCTTCATGTGTTGTCTAATCAAGTAAGCCTCATGTTTTTCAAAATATTTACAAAAGTTTCATTAAGTAATGTTGTTTGAAATTTAAAAACTAATAAAAGATTTTTTCCAAATTCAGTATTTAAACACCCTAAAATGAGCAACGTAATTCAAACACTCCTAAAAAAACATTCCTACCAAACGCTTTTTTTTTTTTTTTTTAGAACTACAGTTTTTAATGTTTAAACACTAAAAATTATTGTTTGAAATGACATACCAAACTAGTGACTTAAAACACAATTTTGAAAGAGTTTTAGAGCCAAATTTGAAGGCAACAATTTGAACGGAGAAGAATGAGTCTCGCAGCTACAAACATATATAGCTTAGAAAAATGACATTTTTATGCTCGAGTGACAAAATTTTCAACAATGTGTACAATTAAGCAAGGTTTGCACTTGATTTTTGTTTACTTTGTTTGATTTTTGTTTGATCTTTTGGGTTTTGTTTTGCTTTGTTTAAGAGAGAGTGTTTTTGAGCTTGTGCGTGGGAGATAAATAATGAAATTAACACTGTAAAGCTCTCACATATAGAAAACAAGGAGTTAGGACTCATAGGTCATAGCAAATATCAGGAGCCACATAGAATATTTTCCCCCAATTTTAATTTGATAAAAAAAATTAATTTTTATTTATTTGCTAATATATGGGGCTAAAAATGCCTATAGTTAGAACTCTCAAACAAGGAAATGCAAGGAACATTCTAAAAAAAATTCTTTTCATTTCATTCTATTTCCTCCTCCCAAACAAAGTGTAAAACAACAAAATTGTGAAATCGCGTATCACATTACAGTTTAAGATGAATGTATAAAAGTGTGTAAGTATCTTTATTCATAAAAGAAAGGCAACAAGGATGCAGCACCCTCCACCTTCAAGTTCCCTCCACCTTCGAGTTACTTATGTAACACAGAGTCTTTTAATTAACACTACTTCAATTACTTTATGTTACCACTCGATTTTGCTTTAAGTGCCAATTTGGGCAATTCCCACAACATAACATGAACAATGTTCTCATTTTACACTCGACAGACTTCTTTTTAATTTTTGGTTTTGTGAGCATTTGGGGGCTAAGGCAAGGCTTCGTTGCTGTTATTGTTGTCGATGAGCTAATTTCTCACATTGGCAAGTGGGGGTAACGCTTGTTAATTTCTCACAAGGTTAGTGTTACAGCAATAGACTAAAACCAGAAAACCCACTAGCATTAATCCAGCGATTATTCTCAGCGTAGAAGTATTATTATATCGTTATGTCGAGTACAACATGTTACTTTTGCTTGCCAAGCAACACAATTTAATGCAGGAAAAGTTTTATCATATAATGCATACAACAATATACCAATATCTGAAAGCATTCTCTGTTATTTACAAAAGCTCTCTCTTTCTAATAAGAGATCAGGAAAAATAAAGATTAATTTGCTAGATGAAAGGAAATATAATGTACTCAGCATAGAAGAGATTCCATATAAATCGATAGAACCCAGCAATTGCTTCCTGCACGATGAAATCAAACTTAAGATCACGTGCTAAAACAGAATTGACCTTTTATGCTATGTTTGGAAGTTTGGTGGGAGAAGAGAGTAAAGGGGAGGAGAGTAATGGGGAAGAAAGTAAACGAGAATGGTTTTCCTCCATCTTGTTTGGATGTTTTTAAAATGCTGAAATTGGTTATATGCCTCTCAAACAAAGTGTAACTAGTTTTGTTAAAACGTCTGCCAATCAGAGGTATGCATGCATCATGGAGACATGATCACTCCATTTTGCCTTTCTTCTTCTTCTTCTTTTTATTTTTTTATTTTTTTAATGACGTAGAAGAACTTCACTCAAATTAGTTGCACATGCAGAATATATTGTACAACAGCCCTCACTATTAATCAAACTTCTATGGGCAACTAACCCCCCACCCGCCAAAAAAAAGTGAATGAGAAATGTTCAGGGAATATAAGGGAAAATTACAAATTATCTCCTTATAGCTTGGATAATTGCAAATTACCTGACTCTTGGAGTAAAAGGAAACATATTTCCTTTCTAATTGATGCATTCTCCCATGTGACACACGTCACTTGAAATGAAAATTTTAGCTTTTAATTAACTCTCGGTGTGGCTTAAAGCTTCATCTAACAGATAGCAAAACAATTATGTTCTTGGACTATGTTCCTGCCTATTTCAGAGGGCCAATTGAGGGCTAAATTTTGTGTTTCATGTGATCTCAGTGTGTCATGTGGAGAATCTGTCAATTGAGGTGGAACTAATGATAATTTCCTTATACTTCAAACCACAGAGAAATTCAATGACAGTTTTTAAAAGATAAGGAGTTCATTTGTAATTACTACTAACCGCAAGGAGATCGTTTATAATAACCTTTTCTTTTTTGGGTAATTAGAGATGAGAGTATGCATTCAAGGAAACCTCCAGCTAAAGTAATGAAATTGATGAAAACTTGCTACCATAAGTTCATGCAACATCAAGCAATGAATTACCTTAGTGTAATTTGCTTGTTCTAATACCCATGCCTGTTATTACAACAAAAGCAATTGTAAGTCCGAGCTTTTAAAATTTAAAATATCTGCATGAATGTGTGTGTGTGTGTGTGTGTGTGTGTGAGGGTTGGAAGGTGTTGGGGTTGGTCAAAATCTTAGTCCAAGAGATGAAGGGTACAATGAGATACGTGCATCAACCTGATGTCAACCACTATAAATTGGCAAGTACAGTTCAATATGATATAAAACCAAAAATTAGTCATTGGGAAACTTTTTAAAGAATCATTTAAGCCATAATCAGATTCCTTTCAAAACATTTATGCAAGTTCCTGCATTATTCTATTATGGTATGTTTGGAATGGAGGGAGAGGAGAGAAGATGGGAAGGGTGGCTGGAATATACTAGAATCTCCTCCCAATCAAAACATTGGGTAAACAAGAAATTCAATATCAAGAGGAAAAGCAAACGTCATGGTCCTTCAATGAAAAAGTGTTCAATGCATAAATATTCACAGAAATGACATACTGGTTATTGTGGTAATCAGACGAGTTATAAATCCCAAGAAACAAACCTGGAAGATTAAGATCGATGCCAAGATTACATGAGCAGGTATCATTAAGCTACGGTTGAAAGCCTGTAAACATGTAATTGAAGGACTTCAGTTTGGGCTCATCTTTGCTGAAGAATATTAAGAATGAATACATATATGCATAAGCTGTGCAGAAACGTGTAAAAACAAACAGGATAACTTCAACAGAAACATGTTCACCTGAGGCATGTAAATTGCTGCCAATACAGAAGCAACATAATTTAATAGCAAAAGCCCAGAACCAAGGAACGCAATGTTTCTGACTCCAAGCTTCGTTGCAAAGGTTGATATCTGATACCTGTAATAATGATTAAATTAGATTGGTATTAGATGAACGTTGATTAATTAAACAAGAGATGACTGACTTCATGAGGAGAAAAGAAACAGCTGGGTTGGGTTTGGACTTTGGATTTTAAAATGTGAGAAAAAGTTTCAAGAAATAAGATAGCAAATTGCAAAATTAATGCTTGTAGAAATCAGAATACATACAATTCGTATGAAAAAAAAAATAGAGGTAAATGAGATATCAGCAGCTCAAAGAGAAAAGTAAATTAAAAAACAGAAGCCTGGAACTTACTTGCGATCACCCTCTACATCTGGAAGATCTTTTGTTATGGCAATGACCAGGGCAAACATTGTCACAAAACTAGTGATGAAAGCCACAGGTGAGCTGCAGATGGAAATTGACGTCTCAAAATTTTGAAGATGTGTACATGAAGCTGAAATATCATATATAGGTCCAAATTTCCACACAAAAAAAAAAAAAAATCAAAATAGGTGCTGCATTAACCCATATAGCTCATCCTTTACACAAAAATCAGGATAGCCTGTTACTTTTGATCTGGTGGAGTTCATTTTTCCGGAAAGGTTCCAAGGCATAAAAACTCTAACTCTAATTCGTGACTCAAGTTAGGCACTGGTTGCAATTTTAAGCAATGAAAATAAAAATAGAATAAGTCAGGCCAACTCCCTAAATACCAGATCCCAGGTTGGAAAAATGAAGGCCAACAAGTCATACAGAAGAACTTTTACCTTTAGACAAGAACTAGGAGTACAATGCAAAGAACTCATTTATCTTTTATTTTGGTAACTCTCAGAGGTCTATATCTGAGCGGGAGGGTATCTTGAACTAGTTCTTACCAAGCAGATATTATGAGTATTTAATTATGGAGTGGAACCAACTATGATAGCCAAGGTGGTTCTAGATCTTCCAAGGACTGGAGTCAGACCAGATAGATAGGGGTATCTTTCTGAAGCCCTCTATATACTGAAGTACGTATTGCCAAAACCTAATTCTAACTTTAATTAATTTGCTTCTTGTTATAAGTTACAATGAAGGCATCAACTTAAAAGATCCTGGGCTGGTGATTCAGGAAACCCATAATGCCCATTTCTTTGAACCCTGGGTGAAACATGTGAGCTACAGTTTCATATTCCTCAACTAGCTTATGATGGATATATAATAAATGGTAACCCACCTCCACTCAAATGTAAGTCCAAGGGCTGCTCTAGTGGCATAATATACACCAAAATTAAGAAGAAAACCCCGTACCTGCAAAGTTATTTTTTGGTTAATTCCATGGTCTGTTCTAGAAATTCATCTGGCAAGCTAAATTGTAAATTATTGTGCTAACGCAGGCAAAATAACATCATCAATTGTATGCAACAACAATCTCCATCACCATGTTTCCCACCTGGAAACCTGACAAAAAAAAATTTTCCTTCTCAGACTTGAATCCCATTGAACTTATTCTTCTTGGCTCTAAGTTTTTTTTTTTTTGGATAGGTACATGGCTCTAAGTTTTACTACTTCATTACAAATAAATAACTAAATAATACGAATGTGGGTACAAATGTATGTACGTGCATGTGTGTGTAGCTACTTTTCTTTTTTGGTAGGGTCTTCTTACTTCCTCTGAACTTAGTGAGGACAATGTCATCTTAGAATGTGAATTGATAACCCTTTTCAACTTCACTGGCCACGGCTTAAAATGAGCTATTTTGTATTTCTATTACAAAAAGTTGTCCTTTTCTTTCTCAGAAATAAGTTAAATATTGGTGATTTTAAAATGTAATCTAACAACACTTTTCTCCTTCATCATCAATCAGTGAAATTGAGGATGACTTAATCTTACACACCAATCATGTTTTTCAAAGTTTGTGCCTCAGCCTAAACAGATATCAAGTTATCTAATCTTGTGTGGTCTTCAATAGCCAAAATTGTTGTCAGGGGAGAAAACAAGCCATACCGTGGCAATTATAAGAAATGCTGCAACTGGAAATCTCTTCATCCTAAATGGAGGAACTGAATAGATGGTGCCAAGAAAAAGACCAAGACAGTAAAGAGAGGAGATGAAAGGGCCGAAGTTCAACCCAACAATCAATAGGCCAGTCACTGCAAAAAATATCACCAAAAACCAAGCAGATTGAACTGAAAGATCCCCTGCTGCTATAGGTAAATAAGGTTTGTTTACCCTGCAAATGAAACAGAAAGAGGCTAAGTTCATAAAATTTAACATGCATACTTCCACAAACAGTTTAACAAACTAGGGAGAATCTTGATCCAAGCCATTTTGAGTTGAACCAGTTATATAAATTGTTTTCAACATGCAATATACAAGTAACGGAAAAGTCCATGTACATGTTCACAACTTACTTGTCGATTTGAACATCGTAGATCTGATTAATTCCAACTATATAGCCATTCCCACATAGTAAAGCAAAAAGACCAGAGAATGCCTTAAGTAGTAGAGTCCACTTTATCAAATGCGAGTTCTCAACCAACGCTCTTGCCACTAAAGCACTGCAAACATATTAAAGATTAAGGCATGGATTGAGCAAAAGGACAGCAAACCCACATTAAAAAATGTCATCTTATGGTAATCACTTACATGGACCCTAGAGTTGTTCCCCGAATGGTATGTGGTCTAAGAAATCTCCAGCACGCATCTTTAAAATCCGAAAATTTATTCAGTACTGGCTCAGATCCAGCTGCTCCAACCTGAGTGCAGGCCTGGCAATATCCCACTTCACATTAATGCTACTCATAGAGATTATAGTCTTTAGTCTCAGTAACCACAAAGAACCCAACTTGGATAAAATTAATGTATTAAATTAAACCGAATCAAGTTCTGGAATTGAATAGATGACATTGTCGAATCAAATTATCATTTTTTATACACCAAAAATCATATCCTTATTGTATTACTGTCTAGTACTATCCTGCCTGAACTGCTCATTTTCGTTTATCTAGAGTAAAAATGAACTAGGCAAAGTGCAAAAGTGATGATATTTGTATAAAACACATGAATTTCAAGAAATTAAACAGACCCAAAGAAACAATTTTTGAATATGTTTCCTTTCCAATTACTCCCTATTTTTTATTTTGACAAAAAAATCAAAGTAGTTTAAGAAAATGAAACGTACCCGGATGGAATTGCGCCTTGTGTGTAGTGTGGTTGAAGCAGGGATTGAGGAAGTAGTGTGAGTGTGAAGGGAAAGTGAAGGAAATCTTAATCTTAAGAGAGAGTGGTGAGATTTGGTAGTTGTGGGCTTAGTGGGTATCTTTGTATGATGAAAGGGAAAGGGTGTCTTAAACTGTGTGTTTAAGTGGCGAATTGGAAGTGAAGACGAAGGAGAGAGTGAGAGCTCCATGCAAAGAGAGAGAGAGAGAGAGAGAAAGAGAGGGATTGGGAATGAGAAGAGTGAAGAAGTGAGGCAAATACTAGTCCAAGTCGAGAAGTGGGTTCAGTCTTTTTAGCAGGCTAGAGCTTTAAATTGGTTTCACTTTCACACCGTTCGTTTTTAGTTAAATCACTTACACCAACTGGAAATTCTAGTAGAACTAGGCGGTAAAGGTCAACAGACTCGAAAAGGACAAAAACAAACATAGAAAAGAGGAAAAAGAGAAAGGAAAAAAATGGAGATGCGGGGTATCGAACCCCGTACCTCTCGCATGCAAAGCGAGCGCTCTACCATGTGAGCTACATCCCCATTTGTTTTATTGTGTATACATTATAATTAATCACTAGTTTTAATTTAGCAAACAAAATTAAGTTTTTTTTTTTTTTGAGAAGCCTTCCCATCAAGAGAAGGAACGGTATTAGTTGAGGGAAAAAAAACACAGGGTCCGACGGAGGGGAGGATTAAGACATTGATGGATAAAAAAGTACAGGATTGGCTCCATTAACCAAGTTTTGATGCAGGTAAAATATATATATATATATATATATATATGTATGTATTCACATAAATTAACATTATTTTCATTTAAGCTTTGAAGTTACAGGATTATGTTCTAATTATTGTTCTGTATAAAATAATGGAAAATGAAAATACAAATTGGTTCTAATTTACAAATAAATTTTGTATACCATGTAGAATTAAAATGTTTTCACGTGTTTTTTTTTTTTTTTTTTGGGGAGAAAAAAATGCTTTCACATGTGATTGCCTATTAAACTGATTTGAAATTTAATATTGTTGTGCACAATAAAGAATTAACATTTTTTTTTTGTCGAATATGTACAATAAATATTGTAGAATTTAATATTGTTACGTAGAATTAGTATTTAGGTTTGCATTATTAGTACTCTCTTTGTGTTAGAACTCCCAAATCCTCTACTTTATCTTTATGTGTGTGTTTGTTTCTAACAAATAAACATAAATAAAAAAAAATTTAAAAAAAAAAAATGTATTGCATTCTTAGCAGTTTCATGGGATCACACATTTCGTGCATTATAATTATTCTCCTGTATTTTAGGTTTAGGTAGTTTTTTTTTTTTTTTTTAGGAGGTTTAGGTAGTTTGTTCACGTAAATTATGGCTATAGCTTAATTCTAGTTTCATTTATGGTAAGGATCTTTACGTTTTGTTTGAGGGAAAATTATTAAATATTTTGTGAGTATCATAAATGCGTATTTTCCCCTCTCATATGAATTGTGGATCACACCATAAATTTAATTAATGGAACTCACAATTATGTGAGAAAGGAGAGCATGCATTTATGGTACTTCGATAATATTCAATAATTACCCTTATTTGAGAATCTTAGGATTACAACTTGTTTATCTTGATTAGCTTTAGTTTTCCTTCTGGTTGAATGGTAAATGTGGACTTTTTGTCAAACTCTTCATATGTTCTCTTTTTAATTATTTGAGTGATATAATGGTAAAATTGGTTTATATTAGTCATTGTACCTGAATACATCAATCTTATGACAAAGCAAAATGGACATAAAATTTTATCATTTCGCAGCTTAGCCTATAAAATTAAATTTAAGGACATAGATTAAGTGATTTGTCTATATTATTTTCCTTTTTACTCATATTGTAACTAGGATCCAATCTCATTCTCGTTTTTTGCATTAATGTATTTATTTATTTTAAATTTATTGAAGTTGCCATCTTCAAATTAATTAAGAGGAAACTTTATTGCAAGTTCCGTAATTTAGGGAGTGCATATGCAATAGAAAATCTACTACAAATAACATATATCATCTTGGGTCGTGGCTTTTATCCTTAGAATTTTTTTTTTTTTTTTTTTTTTTCGCTAAATTAAGAATGGGGTATCTATGTGAAGGCAATGGGTAATATCATGTGTGCCATTGAGACCATGACGTGATTATCATTCAAATCAGTTATCAGGTAAAGTAATACAAGAACTCTTACTATCAAGTTACATCCACGCAGTGGTTCAACCTTAGAATTTCAAAAGTAGTAAGATTATCCTTTAATATCAATATATCATAAAACGACATATTTTCATTTATAGAGTTGCTAATTTTTCACTTTCTTAGTTTAAATTTGCTTAATACATTAATGTTTGGTAGATGAAATAACAGTTGCCCTCCACAAGCACTTATAGAGTGACTCTCACTCTAAGAGTGCATAGTAGTCAATTATCAAATTATTAAATAATTTTTAAAAAAAGTATCAACTAAATTTTTTACATTTAAAAAGTTACATCCCATTAAATAATCAATCCGCAATTAAATTAACTAACTTGTAATTCCATGCATATGCATGAATACATTTAAAAAAATATACAATAAAATGCATAATATAATTTATATATATATAATTTAAATATTATTGATAATCATTTTTATATTTTGTAACTCTTTAAAAAATTTTGGAAGGATATTATTAGGTATAAAATGTAAATTTTCAATTTTTTTTAATTATTGTGAAGCACTTTTTTTTTTTAATTTTTACAATACATTTATTTTAGATCTTTTAGTTTTTATACTTAATAACTCACTTGAATGAATATCTATGACGTGGTCTCACATTTGATTCTAAAATTAAGAAATAAAATTTTTTAAAAATAAATAATTTAAAACACATTTCACAAAATTAGAACACTAATTTAAAATTATAATTTAAATTTCTCTCAATTTCACCTACTATTATTATTATTATTATTATTATTATTATTATTATTATTATTATTATTGATTCCAATCATAAATAACGAAGCAGTGACCTCAACTTGGACCCAACACCACAGCCTAACCATTCATGAAACCCTCGTGGCTAATATGGTAATTTAGCATAGAGGGGTCTCTATAAATTCAAAGACTAGGGTTTTTCGCCTCCATTCTCGGTTCAAGGCAAGAACTCCGAAGAGAGCGCAGCTACAAAATCATCTAGTTCTAGCCTTCCCTCCCTCACTCAGCTCAGGTATTCTCTTTTCATTTTCTTTCCAACTTTGTTTTATTTTATTTTTTCCTTAACTGTTGCGTCTTAAATATCTTTGTTGCTGAAAGGGTTTTTTTTCCTATTTTGTAGATCTGCTAGTTTTTCTATATTTGTAATAACAATACTGTCTATATTTGTGAGAAAAAGCCCTCTGATCTTTGTTTGGTACCTGGGAAAACCTAGGAATCTGCTATTATTATGTTTTAGACAATAACCGAATTATTATAGACGAAAGTTGGAAGCTTTTTGATGTAGGAGCTATGGACTGACTTGTTGAAATTATTGTAAATATTGGTTTGCAAATTGTATATGCTTGTAGCTCTCCAAGTTTACTCTTGACGGTTTTGAATAGAAATACCCACTTAGGTTTTAAATTCTTTGTTGATATTGCGAGCTATAAATGTATTTCTGGAACTGTTAATGGTGTTTGGATCCTTTTTTTAACGAGTGAATAAAATCATTGTTACAGGACACCTGCATAATTTACTTTATTTGGTTATGTTGTTTGCTATATACAAAAGCAAGTTTGTAATGCTAGTGACAATATTATAACATAAGTATTAGTTGGTATTGTTCATATTGTATTTGATTGGAAGCTGGCAATGGGTATGGGTTTATGTTTTCGCAGGAGATTGAATCCCCAGATCCTTAAACAATTTTTTTTGTCAATAATTTGCATAGATGTTCATATATTTTCATGTCAGCTTTTGTGTGAAAATTTTGTTTTACTGATATTATTTGTTACTTGTGCAGGATGGAATCTCAGGTGAAGCACGCAGTCGTGGTGAAAGTTATGGGTCGGACTGGATCCAGAGGTCAGGTGACACAGGTCAGAGTCAAGTTTCTGGATGATCAGAACCGGTTCATTATGAGGAATGTTAAGGGACCAGTGAGGGAAGGTGACATCCTTACCTTGCTCGAGTCTGAGAGAGAAGCCAGAAGGTTGCGTTGATGTGCTCGTTTGTTTCACCTCCTATCCTCTCAGTTTTGGCAGCTCAGGCAGTACTGCTTTCATGATGTGTTAGTTAGTTAATGGCTTTATTGTTGTTGTTGTTGTTGACATGTTGCCACAATGTTGTTTTTAGTTTATATTTCTGAAATTAAGTACAACAACTTGAATTTTGAGATGAAATATTTGTATTGGATGCTTCAATCTTCAATATTTGAAAGACTAAGTTTGGTTTGACATATTCGTATTGCACTCTTGCTGGCCCCAACTAAATTTTAGTGCTCCTCTCTACACTGCGCTCATTGCTTGATGGTTATTAATTAAACTTTAAAATGTGGGATGCGACTATGCTGAACTCTGTTAAACCTATGAAATCATTACATAACACTTGCAGATTATCAATTGTTAGTTTGCATAATGGGAAATTTCATAATCAAGATGGTCCGGATTCTAGTGACGCTTTATTAGGGCCAAAGGAGGTCTCATACGTCAATTTTATTAGGGCCAAGGATGTTTAAATATGTGTATTTTTATCAATATATTTCATTTAGGTTTTCTTTTCATCCCTAATAGTAATTTTGATAGTGTTCAGGATAGAGGAGAAAATCCCAGTAATTTTTGTCTTTGTGACAAATTAAATCCTATAAACTTGTAAATATGTTACTTTAAACATTACACCTTCATTATTATGCCAAGTTAAACCTGACCACTTAGTTCTGGCTTGCCTGATTACCCTAATGTTAGCCAGGTTTACTCTCACATGAATTTTTTTTTTTTTTTTTTTTAAATGGTGGCTGTTGTGTTCTTTATCTCACAACTCAATGGAGATCCTGAAAAGAAGGCTGTTGTATTTCTCTCATATCAATTGAAGATCATGCTGTGGTTGGGTTCCACCGGTAAGGCAAAACTAACGCAGTATGGAATTCACCATGATGAGTATTCACATCCGGTATTTACAAATTATCCCATTTTATCATTGCAAAAGTTACTTTCTGTAGTATGTTATTCTATTTTATAATAGGTTCAACATCTCATTTCTTATTTATATCATCTATTCAATAAAATATTAATTTCATCACCTCTTTCTCTCTTTTCTCAATCATTCTCTCGGCCTCTTTTCCTCTTCATTTTTGTGTCTAAAATTCACCATAAAAAAAATACTTTTAAAAACCCAGCCACCACCACTGCCACACACATCCGAGCAAACCCACCCACACAGACCAGCAAACCCACCAACAACAACAACAAACATTAGAAACTGCCACCACGAGAACCACTAAGAAAAAAAAAAAAAAAAAAACACAAACTGCCAAATACCACTGGAAACCCACCACTCAAACAACAAACCCATCACCTATTTGAGCAAACCCACAACTCACCACTAGACCACCCACCAACCACAACCACAAGAAAGAGCCACTATAGAGAAAAAAAAAACACACACACAAAGAAACCTTCAAAAACCACCAACAACAACATTCACAAGAAACAACCACCACATAATCACCAAGAGGAGAAAAAAAAAACACAAACTGTCAATCTCACCGACAACCACGACACTGAAACCCACCACCGCCGATCTCTGAGTCGCCATTCCACCACACTAATCAGCACCATTCACCCCAACACCACTGACACAGACCCACACCGCCACACAACCCACACCGCCACCACTGCTACATCAACGGAACTTTTATGCCATGCCTACCTCTACCGCTACCACCACCACACAGGCTTTTGGGTTTAAGAAAAGGTAGTTTCTGGTTTGAGGAGTAGAGAAGGCAGAACAAGAAGAAGGGAGAGAGAAGAGATGGAAGACGGAGAGAATCAAAGCAATGAAAGAAAGAGAGATAAACAATAAATTTATATGGTACTGTAGAGGGAATAAAATATATTAAAAATTATACAATAGAGCTACAGTACCGTCGTATAAGTAAGACAGCATTGTACCAAGATTGTAAATCTTTTTAGAATTGGAAGGCCGGGTAATGGTGGTTTTTTGTACTTTGATGCTAAATTATACCAACATATACCATTTAGAAGACCGGATGTGAATGCTTTTATTGTTATAACTTGTAAGAGTGCATCAGTCTTAATGGGATTTTGGCTATATTGACCCAAAAAACTTCATTTTGCTCAAAACTCTATTTTTACTTCTTTTAAATTATTAAATACTATTTTTTTCTCTTCAAGTTTTTTTTTTTTTTTTTCCCTTCTCATCCCACCTTTCCTAAATCAACATTTCCGAATCAAACGCAACTACATCACATCATGCACCAAAATCTACAGCTGAGATTGAACAACGTATCAACTCAACAAAAATTAAAAGGAAGGATCACAACCCCATTTACCGTAGCAACATAGAAAAATCGTTCAAACCAAATCCGGAAGACCCACAATCGCTATAACAACCTAGAAAAATCATTCAATCAACTAAAAATAATCACAACCTAACCTAGATAAACCGTTTAATCTTATTCTTGATACCCTCTGCTTTATTGTGTAAAGGTCTCTAGCAGTCTTCAAAAAAGATTGAAACAACATAAAAAATGGGTTTTAATTGTTTGGCTATGAACAAGTCCCTCGTTAGAATGGGCGACAGTGCTGTTCATTTGTTAACTTCGAAGGTCAAATTAGTGAGGCTAATTGTAATGAGTAATAATGACCCACCCCAATTATGTAGATATTGTCCACTATGGGCCGCATGCAATCTTACTCAAATTGCATTAATCTTTTCACAAGTCTTTTGAACAATCTTAGGACCCAAGATTCCACTCTCACAAATCTCATCATCCATCCTAATACTTGATAACTGTTGTTATAAGCAAATTCCACTAAAATTGAATGGTTGTTCCAGCTATCTTTGAAGTCCAAGGCACAAGCTCTCACCATGTCTTCTAAAGTTTGGATAAATATAAGAGCTATGCCCCAGTCAAAAGTGTGGGCCCCACACGTGAGGATGCGTGTACCTGTAAGGGGGTGGATTGTGAAAGACCAGTGGGAGAAACATATGGGGATACACTTATAAGAAGTGATCCTTCTGTAGAAGTCCTTTTTCTTACTACTATGTACTTTAGGAAATAACAAAACTGTGAGGGGTATGGACCCTAAAGTGGCTAATATCTACACAAGTTTCACTATTTATTTGGTAGGTGAGTTTTGCTATTTATTTGCTAAAATGTTAAAATAGTTAGTTGCTCTAATGCAAGTGCTTTGAGGTGGGAAAAAAAATTGTTCAGATTTGAAGCCACAAGCCAGTTGTTACAAGGTTTAACTGTCTTCAAATTTTCATTATATTCCCAACTTAAAAAATGGGAAAAACCTTTTATTCACGCATGTATGGATCCACATATACCCATTTTTTCAAAATAAATTGATCTCTCCTGATTTCCTGTCAATATTAAGGAAACTCACAAAATTAGCAAAACTTAATTTAATTTCAACAGTGCTAGATTCATCATAATCAACTTTAGTTTCTAAAAATGAGTTTTAGTTAATTTAAAATATCATATTTTCTAATATGAAAACTGGAAATAGTATCTATTCCAAAACTTAATTGGTGCTTTGGCTTAACGATGGAAAAACAACCATCGTGAAATGGATATCATGGTTGAAAAAGATTTTTTTTTTTTTTTTTTCAAATCTCTCTCTCTCTAGGGAGTACCTTAGATGACAAATAGCCTCTGAAAAAAGCTAAACCTATGTCAACTTATGATTATCATTAGGCAAGTAGGGGCATGGTTAGGCCAGCTTGTAGCCTCCTCAATGGTCCATAGCATTTTTCTCAAGTTTTATATAAACACATCTTTTGCATCTTAACAATTTTTTGGGGTCTTTGTGATGGTCTTGACCTAGCAAAGAATCTAAAATATCATAAAACTTTACATTGAGCTTGATGCAAAAGCTATGGTTACAAATTTACAATCCTTACATTACAAAATGCTTTATCTGATTCATCTCACCCTTGTAATACTTTAATTTTTTATTGCAAGTCCCCTCCCTAGCTTTTTGAGGAAACCCATACTCATCACATCTTCCGCAAAATAAATTAATGCGCGGACTTTTTGGCAAATGAAAGATCTTTTAGTAGTGATAGTGAATAATCCATTTTAGGAAAATTTTGATATCACTTTTATGGGAAATAAAAAAAATAAAAAAAAAACTGTCAAAATATTGATTATTTTTTTTTCATTTTTCATAAAAACTTTCTTTAAATGGATTATTAACAAGTGCCCTAAAGGCACTCGTTAGCATTTCTTTTTGTTTATTCGCTCTACCCTTCCTCTATTTTGAATCCTCTAGTTTTAGATGCTTGTGGTATTTGTAGCCTTGGGATTGTTTAATTAAATTCCTCTTACCCAAATTTTTTTTTTGGAGATTTATTTATTTGTTGTTCTTTCGCATTCCCTGGATCTTGCAATAGTATATCTTCCCCTTGAGCTGCCTCCATTAAATTCTAAGAGAGGTACCACGAGAGTTAGCTTTAACTTTTTGATTCATCATCCTCCACCTATTTCCTCTTACTCATCTCTTCAATATTATGATGAAGAAGCTCCCAGAGTCCCAAGGAACTTGTGCTAAAGCCAAACCACAAAACATAGGAGAAATGTCATTCAGATCAAGCTCATTTTGATACCGTT
Source organism: Quercus variabilis (assembly GCA_030445155.1). Taxonomy (NCBI): domain Eukaryota; kingdom Viridiplantae; phylum Streptophyta; class Magnoliopsida; order Fagales; family Fagaceae; genus Quercus; species Quercus variabilis. The sequence continues at coordinate 22,780,446 of CP129451.1, forward strand.
GGAAAGCCTCGTTTTGTCTATATGCATAATTCTACCATAAGCAAAACAGAGCAAATTTAAGCCTTACTGAATTCATGTTGTGACAATTTCCCTACCAAAATGGTCTGAAATCTGTACAAGTGTTTTGTCTAAAGTTGGCTTGAATGCTGAGTGTATGTAGCAAAGTGTCGTCTAGCACCATATCAAATGTGAATATTTAAGACATTGTCTTAAAAATGAACATTTTTTTTTATTAATAATTGATGTTATAATTATATTAACCACAAATGTTTTAAAATTTGACATTTCCTGTTTCATGAAATGATTGTAATCCTCATTTCAAAATTTTCATGCTTTATGATATGATTACTCCCCCCCCCCCCCCAAACAACAAATGTTGTAATAATCTATAATTCCATTTTCTAGTAAATTAAGAAATAAAATTGTATTACGATTTTTTTTTTCAGTTTTTAGAATTCAATAATTAGGCAAGCAAGGAAAGATTTAAATCTTAAATTTTTTCGTTAGATTCCAAAAAATAATAGTTAAGTTACAAAATTCTTAAAATGTTACACACTTTTTAAAAAAATTGTTATGAACTTTTAACAAAATTATCAATGTTAAGTAAAAAGAATGTTAATTTTTCACAAATCATAATCAAGAATATAAGATCCTCTCCATGGTCCATCATATATATTTAATTGGAATCCTAAAAAAGGTTCCAAAATAATTTCAAATTTTTAATGAATTAATGTTATAGAAAAATTAAGTGAATTTTAATTTTAAGTTTTTCAATTTCTTTTTTGAGGAAATTAAGTTTTTTACTTAATTAATGGATACGTCCAAGTATAATTCCCCATTTTATTTCTTTCTATTTATAAAGTTATAATTTTATTATTATTATTATTATTATAAAGCAGGTGATGAATAATTTATCCTTTTTTATTAAAAAAAATGCTAAAAAAAACTTAATTAAAAAAAAAAAACCAAAGTCACGTGACCTGCACGTGACTACTTTTAACAGATCAGTCGTCCGCACTAGCAAACCCTTTAAACCCTAAACCAGTGCCCCTATAAATACTGAAAAACTAGGTTTTGCTCATTTCCATTGTTGTCCCAGAGAGAGAGCGAGAGATATCTAAGCGCAGCCGCTCCCTCTAGGGTTTAGCTTCACTCTTCCTCTCGGACCAAATCGTAAATCTCTTTCTCACTCTCACTTTCTTCGATTTTCATAAATTTTTTTGCTCTGTTTGTAACACCTTCATGTTTGTGCACAGGTAGCCATGGCCGAAGTGATGGCGCCTCCTCCTCCGACTGAACCGGCGGCTGCCGTCGTTCTTGAACCCCTACAGCCTCACAACGATGTCAAGCTCTTCAACCGCTGGAGCTTCGAAGATATATCGGTATATAAACCCTTCTTTCCAAGTCTTATTATTTTGCTTTTTTATTCACTCAAATCACATTGCTTGTTTTGCTTTTCCTGTGATTTCTTTGTTTGGTTCCTCAACTTGTTGCTCAATGAAATCTAGAAAAGTGAGAAATGTGTTCTCTTTTTGGAAAATAGGATTTTTAATAAGAAATTGTTATTACTGGAATCAGTACTAGACCCCATTTAATTTAGTTTATGTTACGTGACATTTGGTTCAGATTTACTGATTAGCATTTTCCTGATTGGTATAGTTGTGAAAGAAATATTGTTGGAACAGTGATTTCGTAATGTGGTTGTATATTGAATCTATTGATTTGCGAAATATCTGTGTAAGACCAAGTGGTTATTTGTGAATTTATTATTAGTTTTCAATTGATCGGTTGATTATGAAGTTCAATTTTTTGTAATGTGTAAGTTACATTTGCTTGTGTAAACTTGGCATGTCTACTACAAATTCATTTTAGTGTTTTTATTTAGGTAAAATATCATTAGGGCTTTGCTAGTTATGGATTTTCACTAGGTTTTGCCTTTAAATTGTTGTGAATTCCTGTATAGTTTTGCTTTAAGCTAGGTTTTGATTGAAAGAGGGTTTCATTTATGCATTTCATTTTTCTTTGTTGCGCACTTGCACTAATTTATCATCTGCTTTTATCTTTTAAGCATTGATTTCTTGTGGCTGGTCTGCATTCTTTGGTGTTGTACTGTATCTGTTAATGACAAAGGTGGTTGGTTATGTTGTTTTACTTATTTACTTCCTGTGATGGCAACTTGGGTCACCCCATTTTTACCTACTGCATCTCTTGTATACTCTTGTTTTGAGACTACATTTTAATTGCTGTTGTGGGTGTGTCTGACCAACATTTTGGTTTTGATTCATTTTTTTTTCCTGCCATACAGATGTCAGACATTTCACTAGCTGATTACATCGGAGTTGTACCTGCCAAGCATGCTACCTATGTTCCTCACACTGCTGGAAGATACTCAGCAAAGCGTTTCAGGAAAGCTCAGTGTCCAATAGTGGAGAGGCTTACTAATTCTCTGATGATGCACGGGAGAAACAATGGAAAGAAACTTATGGCTGTCAGGATTATTAAACATGCGATGGAAATCATTCACTTGCTAACTGATCAGAATCCCATCCAAGTTATTGTTGATGCTGTGATCAACAGGTGTGGTAATGATGGAGTATTATTTTTTTTTTCCTGTTAGGAGTAATATTTTGTGGGTAAACTAGTTTGCCCAAAAGTGCTTACTTTGCAAAATACTAATTGAGAATATGAACCGTACTTTCAGTCTAATATAAAACATGAATGGATGGCATGCTTGTGCAATTTAGACAATTGCAGACTTGCTGTTGATATGTTAACATATTCTTTTTAATATTTTGTCCATGGCAGTGGTCCTCGTGAAGATGCCACCCGTATTGGCTCTGCTGGAGTTGTTAGGCGTCAGGCTGTTGATATTTCCCCACTGCGTCGTGTGAATCAGGCAATCTATCTCCTTACTACCGGTGCACGCGAATCTGCATTCAGAAACATTAAGACAATTGCTGAATGCTTGGCCGATGAACTTATTAATGCTGCAAAGGGTTCCTCAAACAGGTAAAAATGAGGACCTAGTTATTCCCCTTTTTTCCTATTTGTGATATATTTTCTTTTTGGTCTTCTTTAATATAAGCTATATTAGTACATTCCTCTCTTTTCATTTCTCTTTGCAATATTCAATTTTGTGACTTTTTATTTTCTTGACTGTAACTTACTGAATCTGTCCTTTGCATGTTCAGCTATGCCATAAAGAAGAAGGATGAGATTGAGAGGGTTGCCAAGGCTAATCGTTGAGGGACTGGAATAGAAATCTCAATGACTCGGGAAAGAGTTTTGTTCGTTTCTTTTTGTACTATTGAACATGGTAGTTGGAGAGGTTTTTTTGGTTGGTGAGATTTACTTAAATTTAGTTCGAGGTTAATACCTATATTCATGAATATTGAGGATGCATTCAAGACAGTATTTGATTTCAAAAGCTTTATGCTTCACAGGCTCATTATGGATGTTTTTCAACTTAACGATTTTGGTGCGTTTGGTTTCACAGCACATAATCTGTTTTTGTATGTGTGCTTGTGTTATGTTTTCCGTCATTGTTTTTAGACTCATTTTGGGTGGACGGTAATCTAGATTTATTTTCCCTACATAACCAAATAATAAGATTTATTCCGAGATTTTGACATTCTCATTCAAATCTTAATGGGGAATGGTAAGAATTCTACGTTGTACTTGACCCCAGCTTGCCCGTCCTGACTGGGTTGGACACTGTTTCAGAGAGTAACAGGTTGGGGACTTGGGTTTTCTAGTCTTGGGTTTTCTAGTCTTAAGAGCATTCACATCAGCTCATGTAAAATTTGTGTCTATTTTACACATTAAAACTTACTTTTTCTATTTTACACATTCACTTTTACAATTCACTCACATCAGTTCATTTATTCTATTACAACTTTTATTTAAATAATCAATTTTTTCAACACAACTTTTATTTAAATAATCAATTTTTTAAATTGTTTTATTATTTCTCAACAAACTCTTTTATACATGCTTTATCTCTCTCTCTCTCTCTCTCTCTCTCTCTCTCTCTCTCTCTCTTTATCACTTTCCATTTTTTTTATTCTATTTCTCTCGGTCTCCCTCTTAGTCTATCTCTCTATACCCATTTCTCTCCCTCTCGGTCTCCCTCTCAGTCTATCTCTCCATACCTATCTCTCTCCCTCTCGGTTTAATTTACACTAGCTCTGATCACAAGCTCCGTTCCACGGCTGCACCGATCCGTAGCTCCGATCTCCCTAACTCCGATCCACAAGCTCTGATCTCTCCCCCTCGGTCTAATCTACAAGCTCCGATCAAGCTCCTATCTCTCCTTCTCAGTCTAATCCACAAGCTCTGATCTCTCCCTCTCAGTCTAATCCACAAGCTCCGATTAAGCAAGACCCTCGAGCTCTGACGATCTAGATCCTTTCTTCATCGGCCGATCCATGCTCCACGCTTCACCGGCCGACCCACGAGCTCCGGCGACCCAGATCGTTCCAATAAGCACCGATATCTCTATCCGTTTGGGTTTGTTTGTGTGTGGGTTTGTTTGAGTTAATTTTCAGTTGATTCTAGCCGTTTGGGTTTGTTTGTGTGTGGGTGTGTTTGTGTGTGGGTTTGTTTGGGTTCATTTTCCGTTAATTCTGGCACGCTGGATGTTGGGGAAGAGAGGTAGGAGATGAGAGTCAGTTAGGGAGGAGGGAGAAAAAATTATTAAAAAATTAAATACACGAGCTACAATGCCCGTGTAAATTTACACAGGTATTGTAGCTCGTTGATAAATTTCCACAAGTTTACATGATTTTGAAAGAACTAATGTGGAGTGTTTTTTGGTTCAAAATGTGTAAAAGTGATCAAAATGTATATTTTACACATATATACCAGAGCTTATGCGAATGCTCTAAGAAAGTATTGAGTAAGGAAGACTTATCTGCAGTCTTTAGTTAGTTACTCTTTTTCTTTCCCTATCTAATTCAACAACTTATTTTGTACAAAAATAGGTGGTAATTTAATAGGTTGTTCATCCTTTTTACTATATGCTGTTGGTAGTCATTGGTGCATTTCCTTAGTAGGACTGCCCTTCTAGTAGTTGCACATTTCGTGCAATAAATAGAAGTAGTTCTTCAAGGCCCATACACGAGGCTTATAGTTTAATTGGTTGAAATGTACCGCTTATAACAGTTATATTGTAGGTTCGAGCCCTACAAAGCCTATTGCCCCCTTCTCTTCACCCGATACAAGGCAGTCGAAGTCCCTGCCACTCTGCAGATCTCAATCTAGCGACGGCACTTGGAACCACACTGCTGCCATAGCAGCTAGTAGCGACTTACCAATCCATTTGATATGAATAGTCTACGGCTGTAGCTTGCTGTTATGCTTCAACAGATGAATCCTAGACCTGTGAGGCTTTATGCAGTCCATTTATTCCTGACGAGTCTCATTATGTCTATTCACTTTTGGTCTTACTTTTCATTTAAAAGGAGATCCATTTCTTTATATCTATGAAAGTGGAAATAAAAGCTAGGTTCTCAGCAGTTACACTTGGGAACACGATTCCCTTACTACATTGAGCATTTACGAGCGCAAGATCCCATCGAAATGGGTTACAAGCGTATCCATGTTGGCCCCGAGAGTGTGTGTATATAAGATCTTTATGCTCTTGTAGAATGTTGGAGAAATTATTTTAATAACCAAATTATTGATGTTGTCCAGAATCTATGGAAAGATTATCATTTCATAGGAAGCACAAATAGAATCTCTGTTTTTTGTCCCAAACCCTATGCTAATGCCATTGCTCATTTACAGATAGTTGATCATTATAATCCAAGAAGTCTTCTCATCTCAAGGAGAACTCCGGTGTTTGAGCCACTTTTATTTACCATGAGCATGAATGCAATGATGATCCTCTATGGGATCCCTATGATGGTTATCCATCTGATGCTCCTTTCATTGATAAATAAGTAGCCTCTTTAGATTTCTGCTATTGCTATAGCACTATTGTTTTGAGACTCTCGTAAGTCTAATGATTCTCACTGATAAAGTTATTTCCCCATGCTATTCCTGCCGTCAGAAACTGTTTGGTCAAGATACTCCTGATCTAGTAGTTGACTGATGATTAATTCCCCTATTTGTTTGGCCTGTACAATGACAAAAAATGTTACAATATTTAAAAAATGCTATGATGATTACCCATGCTCTACTGTGAAGTCCTTTGAGAAAAAGAGATTCCTCAAGCTTATAATGATGTTCTTTGAAAAATAAGTTTCCTCAGGCTTTTGGTCTTCTCAAGCTCTGTTCATTTTTTACTGTTCATGACATTGTTCACTCTGAATTTTTGCCTATTTAAGGGGGGGGTTGTCTCTTAAGTTTAGGATGGAATTCTTTCCTCCAGAACTTCTTTCTTTTAGAAGCCTTTCTTGTGAGAGAGTTCCTCCTACTAGTACTATTTTCCTACAATCCTTGTAACTAAAAACTAGTTCAAATTTTGTAACTGTTAACCTGTTCTATTAAGATCTTGTAACTACCACTACTGCTGTAAGTGTTTTATTCTACTTTCAATAACAAGTATTTTCAGCTTTCAATTTAATATACTACTTGTTGCTACCGCCATCTTGGACGAATCTAATTGTTAATTTCTTTGATATATATATATATATATACTGCTTGGTTGGTTCTACTGCCTTATTATTGTTTTAAATTATTTTGATTATATTTGCAATACTGCCTTCTTGGTTGGTTCTACTTTGTTTATTTTCAATATATTATACTGTGCTTCCATCTCTTCAGTTGTGCGTCCCTTCTTCCATTATTTATCTGGTCTGCACATTGACAAAAAATGCTACAATATTCAAAAAATGCTACGGTGATTACCCATGCTCTACTGTGAAGTCCTTTGGGAAAAAGAAATTCCTCAAGCTTTCCTCAGGCTTTTGGTCTTCTCAAGCTCTCTTTTGACAAGACTTGGCACTTTAGATTGAAAAAAATGACAAGACTTTGTTGCTGATTATTTGAGTCAAAAAATGAAAAAACACTGTTCATTTTTTTACTGTTCACAGATTACTATTTATAGATTACTGTTCACTAATTACTATTCATTGACGACTGTTCACTTTTTACTATTCATGACATTATTCACTCTGAATTTTTTCCTATTTAAGGGGGGTTGTCCCTTAAGTTTAAGATAGAATTCTTTCCTCCACAACTTCTTTCTTTTAGAAGCCTTTCTTGTGAGAGTTTTCCTACTACCACTATTTCCCTATAATCCTTGTAACTAAGAACTAGTTCAAACTTTGTAATTGTTAACCTATTCTGTTGAGATCTTGTAACTACTACTATTGCTGTAAGTGTTTTATTATACTTTCAATAACAAGTATTTTTAGCTTTCAGTTTAATATACTACTTGTTGCGGTATGTTGCTACCGCAATCTTGGACAGTTCTAATTTTTAATTGTTTTGATATATATACTGCTTGGCTGGTTCTACAACCTTATTGTTGTTTTAAATTATTTTGATTATATTTGCAATACCACCTTCTTGGCTGGGTCTACTTTGTTTATTTTCAATATACTATACTGTGCTTCCATCTCTTTAGCTGTGCGTCCCTTCCCCCATAATGTTACCAGAGATTTCCTTTCCCCAAATGCCTCTCCAGCACTAAGAATTACTACCCTAGTGCAAAAGGCTGAATTGGCTGATGCACATGCTTCCTCATTTGCTAAAATTGTTAAGCCTCCTGCTAAACCTAGAAAGAAGGGTTCTCCTTTGGATGAGATTTGCAAGAACCCGGATGCTCTATATGCACTCATTAAGATGATATCAAAAGAAAAAGAGGTGGCTCTCATTGAAATACTTTCAGATCCAGCAAATGAATGTCTTCCTTCATTGATCCTTAAAGGTTGATTATTTTGAAAGCTTATCAAGATATTGTTGAATATGTGTGAGATCTAGATCATCAAAAACAGGTTTAACAAGAGGGGATTCTTGTTCCAACAACTATTCAGTGGGAAATTTAACATCTTGCCATTAAATCATTTTGGGAACTTGAACTTTAGCATCAAGGGTTGAACATGTGATTAACATTGTTTTTCCAGAAGGTTCTCTATTGATCTTAGCACCAGGATTCAATTGAGTACCTAACAGTCTGTAATAAATGCGATAAATCAAAGCAAAAGGTTTACTACATTCTTCCATGTGATAACCAGATGAAGCAATATTTAAAGTTAAAGCCTTAACAATATTAGGAACATCCAAAGCAATAGTAATATTAGGATAACAGTTGAAATAAATAGGACCATCATACAAAGAAGCAGTAATCATACTAAGAATACTATCTTTAAAGTTCTTAAATCTAGCATCTCTTAAACACATGAGAACAGAAGCATTTATTTCTTTTCTAGTAAATGGTTTAACAGCAACTTGAACCATACCAATATGCAAATAACTGAGTTTTTTAGCAAGGAAATCATTAATATTTCTCTTAGAAAACAAACAACATTTTTCATGATTTTTTGAAATAGAAAATATTTGTTCAACAGTCCTAACTTTGTAAATGGGATGAAAAGTAGTTTCAACAAAACTAGTCATATAAATAGTTTTAGTATCAACTTTGGGAATATTTCGTTTCTGGAAATCAGGGAGCTTATGTTCTTCAATAGTGTGATCTTCTTCATTTACAATATCAGGAGAACAACCAGTCCTAGAGTTGACAGAGGAGTTGGATCTCCACAACCTATCCATACTATCCTAGGTTTAACACTCAATTATTATGTTTTTCTTAACACTGTTGCATTTCATAACACATACCCTAAACAACCCTATACCTCTCATGTCCTATACGCCCTCTCTTGGCTCAAACGTGCCTTACAGTTCGGTTCTAGGAATTCACTTTACGTCTAGGGTGGCGCCAACGACAGTAAGAAAGGAACACAACAACAGAGTATCAAAGTTTCGGGTAAGCACAGATGAGTAATAAAGACACAACAACACTATCACCGGCCAGAAAAGAGATGGCTTTGATACCAACAATGGGGGAAAGGACGCACAGCTAAAGAGATGGAAGCACAGTATAATAGCTTTGTCATCAATCAATTGTTAAAATTCAAATTTTTGTAGTTTAAAATAATGCATAAAAGATGAGTTTATAGATTAAATGGTAAATAGCATCTGATTGATACGAAAATTGGCATGCATGTTAAAAATATATAGAACATGTAATTTAACAGTTGGATTTTCAAAATATTAATTCAATAACAAGTTATTGGATGGTGTAACATTATTTAGAGTTACATCAGGTGTAACTTGAACCCAACCCTATATATATATATATATATATAGGGAAATGTTAACGAATGCTCTTAGGGCATTGGTTAACAATTCATTTAAAGAAACTTTTTATAGGAAAAGAAAAAAAAAAACAATTAATGTTTTGACAACTTTTTTCATTTTCCAAAAAAAGTGGTGTCAAAAATTTCTTAAAATGGATTGTTAATCATTGTTATATGGTATAGTGTGTGTATATACACACACACACACATACAAGGTAGGGTACATGGTGGAGTATCTATGTGCTAGGTCGAGAAATGAATTAATAGAAACTAAGAATTACAAAGTCAAAAGTAAGAAATGCCCAAGCATAAGCAATAAGCTGTAACAAAATACATGGTGGAGACTGGAGAAGGATACAAAACAAGGCTATCATTAGAGAAGTTTCCTTCCTACTCCAATATGTCCACACATTGATTCCCTTCATGGTAGGTATGGTGGAGACAGGGGCGTGGCCAAGTTTTTTAACTTGGGGGGGCCGAATTATGTATTTGCATATTTGTCATTACTTGTGTGTATTAAAGAATTAGCAAAATAATGATAGTAATCAGTTTAAGCAAGACAATAGACTTTTATCAAATTTATTAAAAAAAAAAAAGAAAAGAAAGAAAAAGAGGCTACATTGTAGACTTTCACATTTGAACACACATAAACACTGCACTCTTGTTTTCTTAGAAAAAATAAAAGGAAACAACACCTTGACAGCTTGGTAATTTTTTAAGTAGTAAATGTGAGTTTTGTTGGGTGAGTCCGCTTGAGAAACTAAAATATTGTAATTATAAAACTGGTCATATTACAAAGGTAATGAGTTACAAAGAAACACGGTATGATGCATATGAGTGACTCACAATAAAAGAAAACATATGAGAATTGCCTTGGTCCTTTGATTGATCGATCATACAACAACAATCATATTCCAAAGTAAAAACCATTAAAGCTAACATTGGGCTAGGTATCTAAATTTTTTTGGAGGGGCCAATTTGTACTTTTGCAAGGCCAGTTTGTTTTTATATAGTACTATATGGGGGTTTCAAAAGCTTTTTTTTGGGGGGGGGGGGGGGGCCTTGGCCCCCCCAAGCTTATGTGTGCCTCTGCCCCTGGGTGGAGATGAGCACAGATTTTAGGGCATTGCAAGGGTGAGATGAAATCTAACATGGTATAGTGTGAAGAGAGAATGTCAATCATAACTTTTGCATCTATCTCAATGAGGAGCTTTTTAATGTTAAGATTTTTTTTTTTTTTTTTTTTGCAAGAGTGAAGAGTAAGGCCATCGTGAAGATCTCGTAATGCAATTGTCATAGAATGGGTCATATCGATGCTTCTAGTGAAGTTTCCTATCCAGTTGTGTCTACAATCACTAATGAGGCTAGTGGCCTTATCTCTTCCAAGGTTTCCCCTAACAAAACCATCAATGTTGAGCTTGAAAAAGTTTGCTAGGGGGTTTTCCAACCAATGAGGTAATGTGTAAGACGAGGTTTTTTAGCTTTAAGAAGTCAATGAGAAGAAGTCAATGACTAGGGATTTGATTTTTTGAATGATTATATGTGGGTTTCAAAGAGAAGGCTTTCCATGACACTTTTGTCATGGGCAGATCAAATGAAGTTTTTTGGTTGACTAGACTTGATCTTAACCATTTTAGCCTATATGGATGGTTATTGCCAAAACTGAGAAAAAAAATATTACTCACATCTTTATTATATTTTAAATCTAAAATAAATAAATAAATAAATACCACAATTGAGGCTCATTGTAATTTGCTTAATCTACATGAGACATTTATGATTTGAGACATAATGCACATTTTGTATAATATCTTTACAACTTAAATCTAACATAGATCTAGAATGAAATTATGGTTGATATCAAATTTTAGAGAGTGAAACATTACCTCTTTTAGTTAAATAATCAAGCTAGGTGAGAGTTCAAGTGATGAATTTCACAAATTGATTGCACCCTTGCTTGAGGGCGAGATATTTACATTGTTCAAAACAATTGAAAGAGGGGGACGGGAACTGAAGGAAATGATTTAGTTTCTTCTGCTTGGTTGATATGAAAGGAAGGAAAAAGACCAAAACCAAAGGAATCATTTCTACCTAGACTCATTGTTTATGATTCACCTAATATTGGCAAAAACAAAGAGAAAAGTTAGATATATATATATATATATATATAAGGAAAAAAAGAAGAAGCAATTTTCAGTTTTTACTTTCAATGGCTTTGAAAATCACATATTTTCCCATGGTTTTTATCCTATTTTCTCAAACTTCATCCAATATATATATATATATATATATATATATATATATTTATATTTAGGCCCAAGAGAAGGTGTTTTAGGCCCAATTGGTACTCTTTTACTCTTTATGTGCGCTTCCCAAGAAGACTAAAGCTTAGTAGTGCTGAGCTTACTCCTTTTTGATGATTCCTTTCCTTTCTCTTGTGTATCTCCCCTCCCCCAAAATTGCCAACCCCCTTCCCTCACACCGTTGGCTTTTATTTATAGATTTCCCTTAGTTGGGTTGTCATGATGAATGTGTAGCTTTTTGTGTTGGTGGGTCCCTTTGGGATATATTCCTGATCAAATGGGACCCATTTCTCGTAATTGATGCGATTCTCTTGAAACTTGCACCCATTGCCAAACTGTGCTCGGCAGGCGATTTCCCCTAATGCCTCAATTTGGTACTAGACCCTGACCAGGCATTGGTACCTCGAATTGATATGGGCCCCAGCTTGGCACTGGGCCCTATACTCTTAAGCATATGGAGGTTAATGGATTGAGCCTATTCCTAATGCCCGTACAATATATATACATACATATATATATATATATATATATATATATTAAGAGGATTCAAAAATTAATTATAGTTTAAAAAAATGTCAAAAATACCCCAATCTAATTAGATCATCCTTATTTTTTAAAAATAAAAAATAGGGTTAAAATTGTAAATCAACAAAATTAAAATAAAAAATATATACCAGAGAAACTTTTTTCCAATAAATTAGCATACTCTCTATTTAAATATATCTCACGCACTGACGCACATTTAATACATTTTTTTTTACTGAAAACTAGCACACACTAAACCTAGCGGTTTACTCTATTTCAAATACTAAATTTTAGTTTCTTAAAAATCTCTTCTTGTATAACTTCACTAACAATAGATAAATTCAAACTAAAAAATTACATTAAATTCAAAAAAGGAAAAAAAAAAAAGAGCCTTATCACACATGTGATGAGGCTAGTATATATATATATATATATATATATATATTAAGAAGATTCAGAAAGTTATTTATGATTTCAAAAAATGTCAAAAATACTCATAATATAATTAGATAATCTTTAATCTTAAAAAATTAAAAAAATAGGGTTAAAATTATAATTAAACAAAAGAAAAAAATTACTAGAGAAACTTTTTTCCTAAAAATTAGCACATTCTCTATTTAAATATATTTCACGCACATTTAATACATTTTTTTTCCTAAAAATTAGCATACACTAAACCTAGTAGTTTACTCCATTTCAAATCCTAAATTTTAATTTCTTAAAAATTAATTCCTATGTAACCTCACTAACAATAGATAAATTTAAATTGAAAAATTACATTAAACTAAAAAAAAAAAAAAAAAAAAAAATCATTGCATATGCGGAGCATGTGTGATAAGATTAGTATATATTATTGTAGGGACTCAGTTTGGATTGAACCTAGAGTATGAACGGGTTTTCAGTCCAACAAGCCCAAACAATAAATTTGTAGAGAATGAGTTGAAGATTTAGGTGCTGGCCGTCGTTCACCGAGCATGAACCCTTTTTTCCTTAAAAAATGCTTATAACTGTTTGGCCGAGGAGCCCTTTTTCTTCTGGCCTTTTCCTTCTTCCCCCCCCCCCTGCTTTACTTTAGTCGCTTTTCTTATATAGTCTTCATCGTCCTATCTCGTTCTTCCATCTGTTGATCATCTATTCGCCTTTCTTCTGATTGCCCATCTCATCAGAGGTCTTATCAGCACTCAAGTGGTTCACTCTGATCAACGTTGCCCTGCTAAGGAGTTGTATCACTATTAATACGGCCAGAGGGGTTAGGTGAATGCATTAAGTGTGGAGGTGACAGCTTGCCCTGGGCTTGTCCCTTCCAAAAATCATCCTTGGCATGCCGAGGACAAAGAGGTCCTCGGCCTGGACCTGAAAAAGATGCTTTCCCCAATTTAGCCTCGGATGGTCAGTCTTCCTCGGCGTGGGCCTTGGGCCTCTAGACGCATCGCCCCACTTCGGTCCACAATAATGCTGGCAACCTTTCGACTGCCCGATGTGCATTTTTGGCATTTCAAGACTTAACGTGTGCCCACATTAAATTTTGGCGACACCACGTCTCCCACTTTCAACGGTGTGATGGTAATCGTTCGGTGAAGATCTCCTGCTTTTATGGGCAGGCAGTTACATTTTGGGAGAACCTAAGGGGGAGTATAAGTACCTATTTGAACCGCCTGGTTTTCTCATTTTCGCGCTTACGACCATTGATGTGTATGATTTGAATCTGGTTCAACTTGCGCACTACCTGAAGAGAATCGTCATATTTCTGTAAGTCTTCTTCTTTCAGGGACTCCAAATTTTTCTTGATTCTATTCCTTCTTTTCTTCTTTTAGAATCTTTAGTCATCCTTGGGGAATTGGTAAGTTTAAGAAGTTGGTTGAGTCCGACGAGATGATGAACAAGTTCATTATTGACTATGGAATACCCAATAATGTGAGTTTGAAGTACTATGAAGAAGGGGAGTGGTACCTTAAGAGGAGAGAGGGTAAAGTCGTGATCCCGATAGTCACTTTCGTAGAGGGAGGGATGAGAATCCCTATGAGGCCAGTGACTCTCAATTACCTTAGGCATTTCCGCCTGGCTCCTACCTAATGTGCCGTGAACGTATTTAGGATATTAGGGTGTGTAGATATCTTGAATGAGAAAATAGGGCTGAGACTGACTCACCATGATGTGAACTGGTGCTACAACCTTCATCATCTTAGGGGTAAGACGTACTATATGAAGACGAAGGACGATAGGGTCCGACTCATCCAATGTCTTCCTGATTCTAATAAGGAGTTGACTTAAGATTTCCTTATAGTGTTGGGGGAGTGGCACAATGGCTTTCATTGCCCAACGGTAGAGGGGAAGCCAGGTAGGGTATCTGAAGTAGGGGTTTCAGTATTTTTATTTTTCATAATTGTATATCCGTTTTGGTTGATTAACCACAGGAGTTTCACTTTTCTTTTCGCAGATCCGCACGCTTTCACACGTCACTTCCACCTGGTAAAGCGGATTTGGAAACCGTTCTTAGGTCAGAACTTTTCCTGAACGAAACTGATAACCAGGTTAGAGCTACTCGCAAAATCCTCGGATGCGACCCAGCTCAGAAATCATTCCCAATCCCGAAGCACGTAATTAAAGCTCGTGACCCTCGGCTTACTCAGATTACCGTGGTGGAGGACGGTTTTACATTTTCCGAGGGGTCTCCCATACCTGATGGCATTTCGCTAGCAGGTCCCTCCTCATCCCAACAAGTAACGGTGGTCGAGGAAAGACAATCTAAGAAGGCGAGGGAGGTAGTTGAATTGAGCTCTTCTGAGGACGAATATAGTGTGTTCAACCTAGTTGATCAGTCCGAGGATCCCTTTGGTGATCTAGGAGACCCTCATTTGTTCGAAGCCGACCTCCGGTCCTTAAGAGTTGGTACTCAAGCCGAGAAGGGTTTAAAAAGACAGCCCCAAACCAGTCTTCTTGACCTGCTCGAAGGCGGTTCCAAGAAGGGTGCACCGGAAGAGTCGCAGCCCAAGCCCCTAACACCTCCGCCCTAGATATTAACTGTGCAAACCAGGTCATCCTCTGTCCACACAATATCAGACCCTCAGACCAAGTCCTACGACTCGAAAAGGAAAAGACTTTCCAAGGGTAAGGAGCCAATGGATGGGAGTAAATCCTACTCCCCGCTCGAGGAGGGTAAATCTCGCAAGCCTCTGAAACAACTGAAGCTCGGTGGTCAACGGAAAGGTAAGAAGATCGTCCAACAATCTGAGGCCCAAGCCTAGCTGCCTGCTGCCATGCTCCATGATCAGCCCTTGATGGATGACGCATCGATACAGGAGCCTCAAGGGGCTAAGGGAGCTCTCGTAGCCGATGCCCTGGAGAAGTCTCTCCTCCTTCCCACTGACATGGCCGAGCTAGAAAATATGAGTGGATTAGAGGTTGTCCTTGAACTTAAGAAGTATCTGGGCATGGTAGGTCCTTTGGTACCTATTTACTTTATTCAAGCTTTGTTGCTTAGTATCCTCCCTTTTCTTTACGGAGTTACCTGTTTTTTATCGGCAGGCTATCCAGACTCTTTTCAAGTTGGATGAGGAAGTCGATGGCCAAAGCAGTGCCTTAGCACAAGAGCGTGACAAGTTCTTAAAAGCTGCCAGTACCCTCAAGAAATCTGAGGCCGACCTGAAAAAGGCGACCGAGGATCTAGAGGAGATGAGAAGGGCCAGGGACACTGCTGCCTCCGACCTGGCCGTGGCCAGGAAGCAAGCTGAGGACCAAGTCACCCGCTTGCAAGACGTTGAGGGCCAGCTACAGACTGCCAAGGAAGACAATGTCTACTTGAAGAAAAGGTTGACCGAGGCAATCCATGAGAAAGGTATTGCTGAGTATGCCAGGGACGAGGCTGTGAGAGCCAAAGACGAGGCGGTATTTGCAAAAATAGACGCTGAGCGCTCTGTAGAACAGGCGGAAGAGGAGGCTTTCGCAGATGGGGTGGCTAAGACTGAAGCCACTCTTCGGGTGCAAGTTTCTGCAGTGTGCAGGCATTACTGTTCTCAGACCTGGCATGAAGCCCTCAACCAAGCAGGGGTTGATGCCTCATCCGATCTTAGGAGGGAGGACAGGGTATATTACCCTATTGTGATTCGTGAGACTGCCCCTGATGCTCCCGAGGAGGGGTCCTCATTACCAGCGACTGAGAGTCGCAATAAGACCACCGAAGATATACATGCCGCTGACCAACCCCCCGAGGAAGTTGAACTCTCGAGAACGTTGGGGGGAGTTAGAACTGAGGGTCAGGAAATACCACAGGACGTGGCGAGGCCTCCTACAAATCCTTCGAGACAAGGCCTTTAGGCACTGGTTAAAGTCTTTTAATCTGTTTGTCGAATTAATTTTCCTACTGAGTTGAAGAGACTGGTGTATGACATAGGATAGTTTTGTTTACTTTCTCTTTCATTTCATTCTATTTCTTGCCTTAGTGGCATTGTAAGGAGAACGTATATTTTCTGTTTGAACTAAATGCTCGGTACCTTATTTCCAATTTATGGATATTTTCTTTTACTTGCTTTTCTCTATTATTCTGCTCAATACTTGTATTCTGTTCTGGAGTTAGTCTTATGAGACCACCTGCTATCCTTCAAATATAAATCTAAGGACCGTATTATAGCTTGAATCTAGGTAATACTCTGGTTTTTCTACAGATAGTTATTTTCTCCAAAGGCTTAAGTCCCTGGACCATGCAAAATCTTGGTTTCGTTTAGTACCTAGGTTTAATGGTGTGAATAGTTTCACTATAGGCTTGGGTCTGAGGACCATGCAATGCCTTGGTTCTGTCTACCACTTCTATTTTTCTGTAAGTATCTAGTTTCCCCATAGGTTTGAATCCAAAGACCATGCAATACCTTGATTCTGTCTAGTACCCAGGTGTAACGGTGTGAATAGTTTTACCATAGGCTTGGGTTCGAGGACTATGCAATGCCTTGGTTCTGTCTACCACTTATATTTTTCTGTAAGTATCTAGTTTCCCCATAGGTTTGAGTCCGAGGACCATGCAATACCTTGGTTCTATCTAGTACCCAGGTGTAACGGTGTGAATAGTTTTGTCATAGGCTTGGGTCCGAGGACCATGCAATGCCTTGGTTCTGTCTACCACTTCTATTTTTCTGTAAGTATCTAGTTTCACCATAGGTTTGAGTCTGAGGACTATGCAATACCTTGGTTCTGTCTAGTACACAGGTGTAACAGTGTGAATAGTTTTACCATAGGCTTGGGTCCGAGGACCATGCAATGCCTTGGTTCTGTCTACCACTTCTATTTTTCTGTAAGTATCTAATTTCCCCATAGGTTTGAGTCCAAGGACCATGCAATACCTTGGTTCTGTCTAGTACCCAGGTGTAACGATGTGAATAGTTTTACCATAGGCTTGGGTTTGAGGACCATGCAATGCCTTGGTTCTGTCTACCACTTCTATTTTTCTGTAAGTATCTAGTTTCCCCATAGGTTTGAGTCCGAGGACCATGCAATACCTTGGTTCTGTCTAGTACCCAGGTGCAACGGTGTGAATAGTTTTACCATAGGCTTGGGTCCGAGGACCATGCAATGCCTTGGTTCTGTTTACCACTTCTATTTTTTTGTAAGTATCTAGTTTCCCTATAGGTTTGAGTCCGAGGACCATGCAATACCTTGGTTCTGTCTAGTACCCAGGTGTAATGGTGTGAATAGTTTTACCATAGGCTTGGGTTCGAGGACCATGCAATGCCTTGGTTCTGTCTACCACTTCTATTTTTCTGTAAAGAGGAGTTTGTCTTCGGACTGCTTCACTGGAGACAATTCCTCTTCGGGTTAGGTTATAACCTTACATGTGGCGTTTTGTCCCGCCTCCAGTTCGAGTCCCACCCTTTTCATTTACGAGGCGTCCTTTGGCGGTTCGTTTTCCGCGCTTGACATTTTGGTGCGCAAGACGCGCCCTCATTAATGTCCTCGTGAATTAGCACACATCCAGTGGTCTACAGCCCCTCGAAATTTGATGGCTCCGTGATTTGCACTGTTGACAATTCTTCTTTCGGATTCTGCGCGAATTAATTCCCACCAACATTTATTCCCTATATAAGACTCCTTCGGGGGGAAGGCTTTTTCACATTCCATGAATTCCCAAATGCAAACAGAGAAAATACACATCCTTAGCTCCCCAAGCCCCTTAAATAACCTTGCCAAAGTTGGTAGTTATGGAGCGGCTTTGGGCGGGTGTGAGGACATCCGTGCCAAGAGCCGTCGTGGTCGCAGCCCCCACTGAGTTTTCGACACGGCAGAGTTTAGGCGTAACCCCGATGGTGCCATGCATGGTGGCCCGGAGGAAGGTCGTTGGAGTACCTAATGTCCCTCCTCGGAGCGCACCCCCGACGGAGGAGATGTGTGAATTCACGTCATAGCCGGTGCCCGAGTGTTGCCGTCTCCTACGGCCAACGCTCGTGAGGGTTGGAGAGAATCAAGGGAACATCATGAGGAAGGGTGGCCGGTGCGCCTGCATCTGCTCCTCACTTTGTTTAAGCTTTGGTGCACCTGGCCCTCCTCGTCCCCTACTTTTATTGTCAAGCTCTCCCATTCTCTTAATGCCAATAACAGCACGGGTTGACACTTCCCTCCGGCTAGTTTTGGGGCGGGTCCACCTGGGCCTCTGATTGTAGATCTAGCTGGTAGGGATAGTTGTAAAGCAAGCTTGCCTGAGCTTCTGATTATAATCTGTAACTTTTTTTTTTTTTTTTTTTATGAAATACCTCTGATTGTAATTTGTAACTCTTTTTTTTTTTATGGAATAATATCAATCGTTCTCTTTTCGCTGTCAAATCTTTTTTTTTTTTTTTTTTTACTTCGTCAACTTACTGTAAAAAGACCACCTAGAGCAATCGCCTAGTGTGCCGGCCAGCGCATTAATCCTTCCTACAGACGGCGCCAATTGTAGGGACTCAGTTTGGATTGAACCTAGAGTATGAACGAGTTTTTAGTCCAACAAGCCCAAACAATAAATTTGTAGAGAATGGGTTGAAGGTTTAGGTGCTGGCTGTCGTTCACCGAGTATGAACCCTTTTTTCCTTAAAAAATGCTTATAACTGTTTACAACCGGGGGGTGCTCCTCGGCCATGGGCCGAGGAGCCCTTTTTCTTCTGGCCTTTTCCTTCTTCCCCCCCCTTGCTTTACTTTACTCGCTTTTCTTATATAGTCTTCATCGTCCTATCTCGTTCTTCCATCTGTTGATCATCTATTCGCCTTTCTTCTGATTGCCCATCCCATCAGAGGTCTTATCAGCACTCAAGTGATTCACTCTGATCAACGTTGCCCTGCTAAGGGGTTGTATCACCATTAATGCGGCCAGAGGGGTTAGGTGAATGCATTAAGTGTGTAGGTGACAGCTTGCCCTGGACTTGTCCCTTCCAAAAATCATCCTTGGCATGCCGAGGACAAAGAGGTCCTCGGCCTGAACCCGAAAAAGATGCTTTCCCCAATTTAGTCTCGGATGGTCAGTCTTCCTCGGCGTGGGCCTTAGGCCTACTACACGATGGGTTGAGGCTATCAGGGCCATGGACCCCATAATTATGCTTTTCTTTCTTTTGTCTAGTTTGCAAAGAAAAGAAAAGAGAAATAAAAAGATATGTGTGTCTGTGTATATATATTCATCTTTTTTCTATTCTCATTTCCTATTTTCTTTTACTATTAGCATATTTCTTTTCTCCCTTCCTATTTCTATTTCTAAACATACATGAGTGAAGTATCTTCTTTCCTCTTTCTTTATTGTGTTCTCTTCTTTTTACTATGTTACAACATACGATCTAAATATTTTGTAATTGTGTGAGCTTATGTTTAAGAGCATGTTATTCATGTCATAGGTATTCCAGTGGACGTTCCACCGTGCCTTCCATCTGTAATTTATACGGATTTGACCAATCTTTCTTAATGAAATTACAATCTTCTTTCTAAAAAAATTAAGTGATCAATAGTGTGTTGGAAAAAACATAAATGAGTTCTCATAGGTATGCCGTATGCGTTTGGATTGCGTTCCAAGCCATGGTGCGTTTGCGTTTTTCTTTTTCTTTTTTTTTTCTTCTTTTTTTTTTTTTTAAATTATTGAGAAGCTGCCTTTCACGTGAGAATGCGGCTGTCAATGGATCCTATGCACAATATATAGGACCCACTACTTTTTTTAACATCCAAATTTTTCAATAAAATGTGACTATTTAGTGGATTCGTGCATTGTTTATGGGACTTATAAACTTTTTTTTAACAAAATTTTCATTAAAAATGGGTTTTATAGTACTATTTATACATTTAGAAATTATTTTGATACTATATTTTTAGTTTTCAACAAAATAAGCAGTATTCAAATAAATCTTAAATTTAACTCTTTTTTTTTCTCTCGTTTCTTTTCTTTTCTTTTTCTTCTTTTTTCTTTTTCTTTTTCTCTTTTTTTTTTTTTTTTTTTTTTTGGTAGTCTATTTGTAACTCTATCTGTCCCAAAACGACGTCAGTTCTGCTTCAAAAGAAACCCTCCTGGCTCTAACTTGGCTTAAACCCTCCTCTCCCTCTTCTCTTTCCCTCTCACAGAAAAGCAAACCAAAACACTTGAGATAACAAAGTGTTTCAAATTTATCTCCCATTTCGATTCTAAAAACACGTTCTTCTTCTTCTTCATGAAGCTTCCCCGAATCACTACTACGTTACTAAACTTGGGCACTCGTTTCGGTCTCCGAAGCTCACAGCCACAGGGGCAGGGCGTTTCGCTCTACTACTCAACCGCGCCAACCCTAAGAAAACCCTGGAACTCACTGAGCGGTCTCTACCGTCGAATTTCGCCGCTCGGAGATCCAAAGGTCTCGATCGTCCCCATTCTCGACCAATGGATCAGCGAAGGCCAAACCGTCAGCAAACCACCCCTACTTGACATTATCAAGGAGCTCCGGCGCTTCAAACGATATACGCACGCTCTCGAGGTCTCTATATATAACTCACCATTTCTTTTTCTCTGTTTTCTTTTTCTAGTTATTGCTGCTTTTTTTGGTTGTTGCTAGAAATGTGTGAAAAAAGAAACCAAAGATGTAAAATTTCAAATTGATTAGTAAAATCAAGGACTGTTACTGTTAGTCCATAAAATTCAGCATACAGAAAAAAAAAAAATATATATATTTCTAGATACACTCAATTTCACTACAAGCTTATGTGTGCGATTGTGACTGATAGGCACTTTCTACTCACTAATAGTGTTTACATGGACCCACCACTTCTGATTGATTACTCACAGTCGCGTAAGTCAACAATTTGTGAAATTGGGTATGGTAATGGGTGTGTCTGTAGAATTGTTTGATCGCTTTTAGTTGTTAGATGACATCACATGACCAAATTAAAATCTAACACGTCATCACTTCATAGGGATTAAAAGCGATCACTTTTAAGTTTAAATTTCAAGGACTAAGATTACTCAGGAGCTAAATTTTAGATACTAGCAGCGTATTTCGACCTAAAATCAACTGTTAATTAGATTATTTATGTTTCGGTGGATAATTGGCCTTCCTATCGTTGTGTCACTTTTGTAGATTTAAAGCTATTTTTCTGGGTTTGGATTTGATTCATGATTACTAGCAAATAGCAATCAGCTACTCTTTGTGGTTATGGAATAAATTTCTAACTAGGCACCTTGTTGCATACTAGTGGATGATCTAATAAGCCTTTATGGTATATGATCCTAGAGGTACTGGATGGGGAAGCATTCTTCAAACATCTGGAATTTGGTTTCGCTGTGTTTGATGTGGACTATTCAGAGCGCTGCGTAATAGGCATATGTTTGAGAATCATCTCATAAAGTCCATAAATAAGCCTTATGAAAGCTCTACCAATGAAGAAAAGAAAATTGTTTGCTTTATGTTAAAGGCATACCGTGTTGGTGGTGCCAAAAAATATTTCCGTTAGATATTTGTTTAGGCCTTTCTCTCGATGAGACATTATCTACAAATATGGTTTATTTATTTTGAACTACATCAGGAGTATGGAAATATCTGTGGATGTAAATGTAGCAGCACCTACATAGTGTGCTTTTGGATTTAAGATGCCTTCTTTGCTGCTTGCAAGTTTTAGCATTTTTAGAAATCTGTTAAAGCTGGAATACCTTTTTTTGCCCTCCTGTTTTGCTATGAGCTCCTTTGTCCTGTATATTATGACATACTCTTAAGCATTTGTGCTAAATATGGCCTGGGAGACCGTGGGTTAGTCCAAATACTAAAGTTTTTGAGATAAATGAATTGGCAATTGTTCCTGCATGTCATCCCTATGTGAATAGTTTCAGTTTGTCTCACTTTTAATCTAGCAAACCAGTTTTGTCTCTCATATATCAAATTGGATTCCACAACATACTGGTTGACGTGCATAAAAATTGCCAGCAAATATTTTTGCTGTGGAGAGAGCTTATAACAAGCATAATCTGGGTACCCTCATGATAACATTACTGGTTACTTTTGCATGTTGTAATAAGTTATTTCATCTTCAGAATTGTGAAAACTGAGTTTCACTTTTTCAATTGTCGTCATATAGATAATCGGTTAACTGGTATCTTCATTTAGTAAACTAATATAAGAAATGTAACTCCTGATCGACTTATTTAATACTTTTTTTCCCAGGTATCTGTGTGGATGACTGATAAAAGGTACTTTGACCTTTCATTCCGCGATGTTGCCATCCGTCTGGACTTGATTGCAAAAGTTCATGGGATAGAAGAAGCTGAGAAATATTTTAATAACATTCCCATGAAATTAAGAGGTATTGAGGTTTATAGTGCTCTTCTCAACTGTTATGCTTATGTCCATGTGAAGGATGTGGAGAAAGCAGAGGCAGTTATGCAGAAGATTAGGGATTTGGGGTTGGATAGGACACCGTTGGCTTTCAATGTTTTGCTTAATCTCTATTATCAGACTGGAAATCATGAGAAGCTGGATGCTCTTATGCATGAAATGGAAGAAAAGGGCATCAAATTTGATTCATTTACATATGGTATCAGGCTCAGCGCATATGCAGCCACTTCTGATGTTGAGGGAATTGACAAGGTTCTCCAAAAGATGGAGTCCAATCCTGAAAACGTTTTGAATTGGACAATTTATGCTGTTGCAGCAAATGGGTACAAAAAAGCCGGGATTGAGGAAAAGGCTTTGGAAATGCTTAAGAAAGCAGAGGGGTTGGTAAATTCCACAAGGAGGAGTAAAGCATTTGAATTCCTTCTCACTCAATATGCATCAATAGGCAAGAAAGATGAAGTGATAAGACTTTGGGAGTTATACAAGAAGAAGGAGAAGATATATAATAGGGGCTATATTTCTGTCCTAACCTCACTGTTAAAGCTTGATGACATTGAAAGTGCTGAAGAGATTTTTGAGGAATGGGAAGCCAGAGAGTTAACTTATGATATCCGGATTCCTAACTTTCTAATTGGTTATTATTGCAGAAAAGGTCTTTTGGAGAAGGCTGAAACCCTTGTGAATCGGGTAATATTGAAAGGGGAAAAGCCTGATGCAAAGGCTTATAATCATCTGGCCACTGGGTATATTCTGATTAATCAACTGGAAAAAGCAGTAGAAGCGATGAACGAAGCAATTTCAGCCTGTAGACCTCGGTGGAAGCCAAGACAGGAAAATTTTGCTGCCTGTTTGGAGTACTTGAAAGGGAAAGGAGATGTGGAGGGAGCAGTGGAATTCCTTGAATTGCTCAGGAATAAGGATATTATCTCTGTGGATGCTCATGATAGATTGTTGAAATATATCAATGACAGCGAATTAAGCTCGCATGCTCTCAATGTGTTGGAAGAGGGTGGTGTTGCTGAAAATGGAAAAACAACTGAATTTTTAGAGCCCGAGGAGGACAGCTTCAATTATAAACCAAGTAGTAGCAACTTCGATACAGATTCAGAGAATTTTTGAAAATTTTGGAGATACTTATTCCCAAACTGATGTATGGAATATTATTTATGTTTTACTCATGCTATTTTTCTAGGAAGAATGTGGAGGTTAGAATGAATGCATTTTTCTTGATTGAGAAATTTATGTTGGAATGAAAATTGAGTATTTTTTTCTTCCTATGATCAGACAAGCTAACTAAATGCGGAAAGAATGATCTATCTAATTCTTGCATTTGCACCTTGAATGCCGGGGATTAACAACAATCCCAACAAGCAAATGAAACCTAAAGAGCCATGATCCAACCTCTCAAAAATGTAGTTTTACCAACCTCTCAATAAAGTAAATATAAATAGGACAAAATTTAGCTACAAAATTGGTTGTAGTCTAAAGTTACAATTTTATTTAATAAAATAAACATTACTATGTATTTTGAAAAATTAACTGTTAAATTGCATGTTCTTTGTACTCTTAATACATACGTCAAATTTTATGTCAATCGGATATTATTTATTACATGATTTATAAACTTATATTTTATGAATAATTTTAAATTACAAAAACTTGCAATTTAAATAACTTATTGATCTTTAATTTTTTAGAAAGTTTGTAAGCATGGAGGATCTAAGAAGAAGATGTAATCTAATGGTGAATTTGTCAAAATTTATCTCCAATAATTTAAAAAAAAAAAAATTTAAATAAAGTTGTAGTTTAAGATTACAACCAATTTTGTAACTAAACTTTGTCAATATAAATATTTCTCAAAGCAATTATTCTCAAATGAGCAAGCTAATGCAATGATAAGTAGAGATTGGAGTTTCTTAAATGGGAAAAATTGCCCTGACCACCTTAAGGTTTTTTGTTATTAAACTCACATCTCCTTTGGTTTGATATAAGATAATCATCTTCTCTAAAATGCAAATTATTTACAGTGAACACCTTTACTAAAATAATGTGCTAAAAAATCTTACCCTCAAAAATAGAGTTTTAGAATTTTTTTTTATATGAATTTCTTATTAGAGTGGGTGTAAATGGCAGTTTAAAAGAATGGTAAAATATAACATTCAAGATTTTTTAAATTATATTTCATTTATTTAGGAAAAATTGCCTTGACCACCTTAAGGTTTTTTGTTATTAAACTCACATCTCCTTCGGTCTGATATAAGATAATCATCTTTTCTAAAATGCAAATTATTTACCGTGAACACCTCTACTAAAATAATGTGCTAAAAAATCTCAACCTCAAAAATAGAGTTTTAATTTTTTTTTTATATGAATTTCTTATTAGAGTGGGTGTAAATGGCAGTTTAAAAGAATGGTAAAATATAAAATTCAGGATTTTTTAAATTATTTTTCAGTTATTTAGGAAAAGTCAATGTAAATAGTTTTCGAATTTTTTATTAGAGAAGGTGTGGATGGCAGTTTAAAAGGAGGGTTAAATGCAAAATTCAAGATTTTAGAAATTATTTAAGAAAAGTTAATGTAAATAGTTTGTATTACAAGGGAGTCGAGTGCCTTATTCCAAACTAAAGGAAGATTAGGGTAATTTACCCATCTTAAAACTTTTTATGGACCCCCCCTCCCAAAAAAAAAAAAAAATTATGGACTTATTATGACAATAAATTAAGCCTTAGTCCCTAGACCTTAATGACCTGTTTGGATAATGCTTATTTTGCTAAAATTGAAAACTTATTTCTTAAAATATTGTAGAAAAAAGTAAAAATTAGTTGAAATAGTATAGTAGAGCGCATGAATAGTATCAAAAAGTACGATAGGATTTCTAAATAGTACTCCCTCCGTTCTAGTTTGTTTGTCATCTATTCCATTTTGAAATGTCTCAAAATATTGTCTTGTTTCTAAAAATAAAAGTCATTAATGTTTCTATTATACCCCTACTTCATTTTCAAAAATGTTTGAAAAGAAAACTAACAAATATTTAAAAAATTAATTTAATTGGGGCACCTTTTTAGTTGTCTCATTAAAAATAAATATATGATATGCTCACAACATTTTTACTACAAATTCTAAGTGACAGGTTGTTACT
This sequence comes from Quercus variabilis, assembly GCA_030445155.1. Lineage (NCBI taxonomy): Eukaryota > Viridiplantae > Streptophyta > Magnoliopsida > Fagales > Fagaceae > Quercus > Quercus variabilis. The sequence continues at coordinate 22,806,508 of CP129451.1, forward strand.
GGTTGTTATTGTTGGGTTAAAAAAGTAATTTCAGTGCTAAATTTAAATTTTAACTAATAACAACTAACTACCTGTGATTTGTTGTGAAAATATTGTAAAAATATTATGGACATATAACTTCTCTTGAAAATAACACTTAAAAAAATATAATAAATTTATTTAAGGATAATTTGATAAATTTATACATTTTTATAAGGCAAATAAAATAATAAATAATATTTCTTTTAAAAATTTATTTTTTAAATAATATAAATAAATTAGGGCGGAAGAAATAGTAAAAATGAAATAATTTTTGTTTATAATCTGAATCCAAACGAGCAAACCAGGGATTTTTTTATAGCAATAAGACTCCACAGAACATGCGTCCCTCATCGCGCCCACAAGAAAAACTTCAAAAACAAAACAAGTTTCAAAACACGCCTCTCACTCAGTCGATCACTCCTCACTCTCTCAGTCGATCACTCTCGCTCTCAGTCACCTCTCCCGTTCAAAAAGAAAAAACTAAGTTTCAAAACACTCTCTCAGTCGCTCTCACACTCTCTCGCTCTCACTCTCAGTCGCTCTCAGTCTCTTGCTCAGTCATCTCGCTCCGTCGCCGTTGGTGTTGCTCAATCCCTCTCGCTCCATCTCCGTCTCCGTCGCCGTCGCCGTCGCTGCCGTCGTTCCGTCTCCGCCTCGCTCCGTCGCTCCGATTACCTCACAAAAAAGTAAGGACTCTTTTTTTTCTGGGGTTATTGGTAATGCATGCATTGATTGTTCCTTGTCTGTAAATCTTTTTTGGCTCTTTTTGTTCATATTCCAAGTTTCCAACTTCTGCATTTTTGATTGGGCCTCTGTGGACTTGCTTAAATTATGGAACCAATTGAGCAAATTTGACTATTGTGTCCTCTATTGCCACAAAATAGTATCGGCTTTATTCAAAAACAATGATCCTCTTTAATTTTTTTTCGTATTAAATGTATTTATGTAATTGCTATATGGAGTTTGTGTCTTATTTTAAATGACATTTGTTTCCTTCAATAACACCAGACCAATTTGGATATGTTAAACCCTTGAAAAATAATTTGGATAAAACTATTAGGATTTATGAGTTTTGGCTAATTTCATGACAAATTTATTTGTATTTGTTTGTTTTATAATTGTAATGTAATTTGTGAAAATAACGGTTGAAGGTTGAAGTTTTCATACTGACATTTGCACAATGGTGTATTTAACTAGACTTCACGGTTAATAGAGTGTCCTGCATGTCCCACACTCATTGAAAAATCTGATTTATAGATTGTAGTAGTAGCAGCAATACCTATAAAAAAAATTTGTAATAATACTATAGTTACCATTTTGATTCCAAAAAATCTAAGTGATTAATTTCCTATATCATTCAAAACACTTTCGATATTTAGTTTTCATATGGTTACTAAAGAAATTTACCTTTATTATTATATTATTATTTAATTTATGCATACTATATGTTCTATAGTTCCATTGTTCCGAGCAGTGATAAGACCCAGAGACTTAAGTCACAGTGGGACATATTCCATTTTAAAGAGTGTTGAATTTTTGAATTTTTGACACAAGTAATGAAAAAGCAATCAAATTACGTTGCACTTTTCAGAAGTTAGAAAATTGATATGTAAATCCAAATGCACCAAAGGGCCCACAAATTCACTTTGCACAAGTTAGAAAATTGATAAGAATCAAAATGGACCTAAAATAATGGGCCATAAATGAAGGGTCCCATCCCATCATTTGTGCGGTAGAAATTTAAAGCATCAAAAAACCGACTAAGCTCAAACAAACAAACTCAAAGTCGTAGCAGGTAGTCAACACAACGCAATACAATAAAGACGGTCCATTTCCTATAAATTAGCATCCCATTATTAGCATTTCGTATTACATAACAAAATCATAAACAAGTTTTTACTTTTATAAAAGCATGATGATGATGAATTGTAATGTAATTTTTAGTTGGTTTTTTTATTAATGTTACTTATTATGCTTTTTGTGAATTTTTGTGGGTTTGGAAATATGGGTTATAATTGACTTTGATTTATTTTGTTTTAAGGGCGGTCATGATTTTTAGTTCCAGTGTAAATGTTGTGTTTTTACGGTTTGGTTTATGAATACTCGATGAGTAGCGGGTTTGGGTTAGCTCAACTGGTAGAGTCTTTTGACGTGTTTGAATCGCGCCTAGACTAAAAAGAATCTAATTTGGCGTCTTTGTCAATGGTAAAGAACAATCAATCGGAGAACCCAACTTAGTTAAAATCATATGGTATATATAAATGCTTTTGAAAGGAGTGTATACGTTAAGAAAGGGTTTTATGTGTAAGCTAAAGATTTTGCTTGTACATTTTAATTCTTCCATTGCCTTAAATGCCTATCTTCTTACTGTAAAACAAGGAGAATTCAGCTCTTTAGCTGGTATTGATCATGACTTGCTGAGTTACTTTTTAATTGATCATAAACCTTGTCAATTTATGTTCAACATGTGCTTATATTTACTCTCGACTCCCTAAATTTCGTGCAGTATGGCTGCTGTTCCTGCTCAGAGCCGTGATGAGTTTGGACCTAGTCCTAATGACAATTCGGTGTTAAGGTTTATAACAACTCATCGATCGTGCGCTGTTTGGGAAGGCAAGGTAAAATTAAAAGCGACCTCGTGCTGAATATTCTGTTCTTATCTTTTTACATTATGTTGATTTTTTTTTTTTTTTTTCCATTTCTAAAAGTCTAGGTTTGTCAATGGTATTAGTAGGTTTGAATGCATAGTCATGCCTATTAGTTGGGTTAAGTTAGATTGGTTGACTGTTGCTATGAGTGTCAATGGTATTACTAGGTTTGAATGCATAATCGCACATTGACAAGTCAAAGCTTCCACTTCCTCCACTGTTTGTGGTAGCAGGATTTCTTGTGATAAGGCCCCAATAACCCTTGCTGCTTATTTATCATAATTGTCCTTAAAAATTTTGGTTTTATATGTTTGCAATCAGTGTTTAGGAAGTTGTAAATTTGATTGTATTGTGCTTATAATAGATTAACTCTTTTAATATAATTTAATATAATGTTTGTATGTATGGGACAAGATAATAATTTCAAATGGGTCTTTTTATAATTAAATATTACATGAATAATATTTGGTTATTAATTATCAATGTAGTAAATGTTTGATAGCTCTACACTGTGCACTAGCATTCTATAAAATGTATCAAGTGCATTGCATCATTTTATTTTGCTCCCGTTGCCTTTTTTTTTTTTGGGATGATATTATAATTTCTCTTCATAACAACTTTATTTTTGTTTTTTGGAATCAATAGCTACAATCACATATACAAAGGTTATGACATATTGCATCTCATCACTATGGTTCTATTATGTGCAAGATCTAGGGGTATTGAAATGTCGTGGTCGTAATGACAAGCTCAGAAAACGACGCCCCATAGCGGTGGATGATTGCGTCATTGACATTGTCAGGAGAGTTGGATTAATTGGGCTATATAGGACTCCATGTAGGGAGATTGATAATAATTTGATAACGGATTTAGTTGAGCGATGGCGGCCTGAAACCCACACCTTCCACCTGCCATGTGGTGAGACAACAATCACATTGCAAGATGTGGAAGTTATTTTTGGGATTCCAATAGATGGTGATGCAATTGTTGGAGTAACTAACCTGACATGGAAAGCTGAATGTCAAGATATGCTTGGAATTCCTCCTACTGGAAACGTGCTTAAAGGACAAAGGATCTTAATTAACAAGCTAATAGAAAAAATTGACCATGGGTTGCCTAATGATGCAGCAGAGGTGGTTGTGCATCAATATGCACGGTGTTATATTCTAATACTGTTGGCAGACACAATTTTTGCGGACAAGTCCGGTGATAGGGTGCATATGATGTGGGTGCAGATGTTGAGGGACCTTCGCAATCCACCTCAGTACAGTTGGGGGAGCGCTTGCCTTGCATGGTTGTACAGAGAGCTATGCAGGGCAACCGACAGTGGTGCCAATCAGATTGGCGGGGCGTTGCTACTGGTTCAGTATTGGGCATGGTTCAGACTCCCTTTTTTGTGCCTAAGGAAGGAGGACCTCCCACCAGATGATGCATATGGCCCACCATTTGCACCTTCTCCACTGTCCATTAAGTAAGTCTCTTCCTTAACCGATTCTGAAAATTGAATATAATTCCATAATTTTAAACGACATGACATATTGTTAGACATAGAAAATAAAATTTTAACCTTGATATTATACACATCTTGAAAATAAATAGGATTTTTATTTATTTTTATATATCGTTTTACAACCACTGAGGTCATGTTATTATTGATGTATAATACAAGTGTTATTAATTTTTAGCTCCACCACTAATCATATGTTTAGATAATCATTATTTGGTATAAAGTTAGTGGTATGTAATGTTAAATTTACGATTGCCCATTATTTATTGTTGTTGATTACTTTAAATTCTCAATTCCAAGTATTGACTCTCTCTTTCTTAATTGTAGGACTGTGTGGGTCATGACCACGAAAAATAGCCCCCAAGAGATCTGTCTGGTTCGGTACCGTCAGCTATTAGACCGTATGCGTCCCAACCAGGTACCCAAATTGTGTTCCTTCTATTGTTTATGACTATTATATTTACTGCTTGTAAAATAGCTCATAGTCGAAAATAATGGAACATTGTATAATGTGCTGCCCTTTTATTTGGTTATTTCAGGTGGTGTGGGAGCCATATCAGGATGAGTTAGCCCACTTGCCTCCGTTCTGTGTCGCAGGAAGGGATATATGGATGGCGAAGGTGCCGCTTGTATGCTTTTGGCTAGTAGAGAAACATACACCGGAGCGTGTTGTTCGTCAGTTTGGGATGGTACAAGAAATCCGCCCATATGTTGATACTGACGACGCCCTTCATGACATAGACCTGAGGAGGAAGATAGAGGTGAATTGAAGGGAAAAACATGATGGCCATATCCGAGTATGGAATAGTCGAGCACAATCTCTATGTCATGGAGCACGACTACAGGGTGATATGTCACCTACTCATCCATACTTCGGTTGGTATGATAGGGTGACTTGGAGGTTCGTCGACCACACTTCCGCTTCACTTCTTATTATGGTAATCGCTTCGACCTTTCTTTTCAATTTTTGTTGCGTATCATAATTTTTTTGTTAGATGTACTAATTGTATTTTTGTACTTGTAGGTTGCAAGTCACAAGAAAATGTTGACGCAATATCCAGTATGCAGTTCCATTATAAACATATCTTAGCTGTACTTAAATATGTGGAACGCCTTTATCGTATAACTGCCAAACTTCCCTTGGAAGAGACTGATGGGGCAAATCCAGATGCAACAGAAGATACTGGACGACTAAGCACGAGCTCAAATCGTGCCAGCCATAGCCATGGTCAGCATGGTGCACCCCATCAGGTTGTCAGTAGGTCGGATCCCCCTCCACCCCCACATGCATCCCCTATGCCAGAGTTCCCTCCACCCCCACATGCATCTCCTGCCACAGAGTTCCCTCCACGTCCACATGTACCCCCACATGACCTAGACATCCCTCTACCCACTGCTCATGCATCTTCTCACCCCGAGATCCCTTCACACACCCCACGTACATTTTTTGACCCCGCTCATCTTTCATTTACTCCACCATCCTTTGATCTTGACTATGATTTCAGCCAGCCGCCACCTATCATGCACACTCAATCCCCCTCGTACAGCATTGGTCATATAGACCATGTACCACCCCATAGTCAGTCCATGTCATTCATGCCCACTCCTGGACTGCATATAGATCCCATGACTACGGGCCTCACTCACACTTCATCTGCTACACCATCCTCCCCTGCAGTTGTAGGATCTTCAGTTGTTGGGAGTCAAGCAACTATGCTAGATGTGCCTATTGAGACTGAGCAAGTAGTTGTTGGGTTACAGTCACCTCCACAAGGTCGACCTAAACGCACAACAAAAGCACCTCCTTGTGGGACAGGTGGTCACAAAGCAGGACACAAGACTGGCCCCACGGTATGACAACTCATTTAATGTAATGAATATTGAGTAATTGTTGTTAATGCTATTATAATTCATCTAATCCATTGTTTGGTTGTAACTCCCATCTTCCCAGCAACACGAGGAGCCTCACCAAGGAGATGCAGTACCCCCTCCCCCACCTAGCAAACATTATAGGAGACAACATAAACGTAAAATGCATTAGGATGAGCACCCCATCTGCATCAAACGCAAAAGCTGTACTCTTTCTAAACTTGACAGGCGTATCACATTAGTCTTTTAAAAATTGAGTTTGTGTTTCCACTAAAATCTATATTATATAAAAAACAAAGTGGTGTATTGATTATCTTTATGTGTATTCAAGTTGTCCGTATCCAGAATAATTTATTGGACTATCAAGTTGTTGTCCTCTCTTATTCTTTGCTACAAGATCTCTTTTTGGTCTGTTCATGTCCTCAACAATTTAGATGAAGAGGAATAAATTATTGTGTAATGTGAAAAGTTGCATCTAAATTCTTTTATACATCTTCATCTTCTGTTATATAGAGGATCTTCTCTGAATCAATAGCTGTAGGGTTATTAATTCTAAATTTTGGCTTTGATTGGGACATTGTATATATGCTTAAACTTCAATGTTTATTGCTTCCTCCTGCACTGAGAATTTTTGCTTTCTGCTTATTACGGGGTCTTTTACTGGCCTCTTGATTGTTTAATGGCATTGTCAAACCTGCTCTGGTGTTCTGGTTAACAGGTACCAAAAGAGAGCTGCAAAGTTAAGCCAAGAGTACATTGCTGCTACTAACGAAGTATAGGCAGAAAACTGATCTTGCTATTAAAAATTTGACACTTGAAGAATCTTTTTGTATGCTCATTTCCGTTTCCTTTTCAAATGTAGGTTGCACAAGAGACACTTTCTTTAACGACAACTGTCCGGATTTATGGAACTGCAAGGAAAGAACTTGGAAGGCAATAATTCTTACTGTTAATTTCCTGTCAAATTCTCAAGTGTCCATTTTTGTAATTGTCTCTTTGGTGGACTCAATGTGCAGCAAGTCACAGAGTCTGACACTCAAAGCATCCATATTTTGTTTATGTGCATGATCATGATTCTTCCAAATTCAAACCAGCTCCAATAATACCTTGATTGTTTTGGGTTTTTTTTTTTTTTTTGGGTTATTGTTGTTTCAGGATTTCTTGCAATTTGGTGACCCAACAACATGGATTTGGTATCTAGCTACAAGGTCACTTCTATCTCTCTCTCTCTCTCTCTAATGCATGTTCTAATAGTTGTAAATTTTTATCATTTGTGACTAATTGATTATAATCGTTTTAATGTTTTAGGCTTTTAATTGTATGGTTAGACCTTAATAACCCTTTTCATATGGTCATCTATAGCATATATTAAAGTTGCAAACTCTAAAATTTCGGTATATGGGTTTACAATGAATGGTGGGCACAATAGTTTTTTTTTTTTTTTTTTTTTTCTCTACCAATGGTATGATTTGATTATGTACAAGTCATGGGCAGAATGGGTTTTTTTTTTTGGTTAGTGAGGGTTGTTGCCATTTGATTTTGAGCCAATTTATGATTGAGTGGATTTTGTGGTTGTGCCTTTTATATTATGTTTGGATGTAATTGAGCTTGAAATGATTGTGCAGGGGGTTGTTAGGCTCGTTTTTGGCAATGAGAATTCTGGTTCAAATGAAGATAGGTAAAGTTCTCTTTTATGTTCATGATATTTATAAATTTGAAGAAATTGAAAATCACCCAGATACGACTTTAGTCTTTTTCTGTCTTAACTAATTCTAGAAGAACTTGTTTTGAGAAATAAGGGTTTATGACTTATGACTCAGACACACTTTGCATTCTCGTATTATGATTTTTTTTTTTAATAAAATTGTTATCCTGTTTTGTTTTTGGTCCTTCATTGGAGTTTGGAGAGGGATCATTACTGTAATGTGTCTGAACTCAGAAGATGTTAGGCATTTGAAAATAATGTATGATCTCATTGGAATAGGTGGTTAATGTAAAAATACATCAGTTCTGTTAGGAATTTTTGAGGAATATGCATTTAGCTGGTTTATGCAGCTGGTAGCCTGTTTTCTACTGTATTGTTTTCTCAAAGCAATTTAGTTGCCACCTTTTGCCTCTCTTGCAACTACATTTCTTATGTCCTGAATATTCTAAAGCGTTCTTTGCTTCATTTCTTATTGCCATGCATCACTGTTTTATTTGTTTGGAGAAGTATTTGCCTTTTGTAATCAATCTTCTGTGTGCTTTGTATTGATAGCTATGTTGAGCGCTTGCTAGACTGTATATGCAATGGTAAACTGGCTGAGGACCGGAGGAGTGCCATGATTGAGCTTCAGGCTATTGTGGCAGAAAGTCGTGCTGCCCAGCTAGCATTTGGGGCAATGGATGAATGCTTCTCTCTTGTATGATATAGTGGATTAGTTTTTGTGCCATGATTGCGTTTTATAATATTTTTTATTTACTTTTGCAGGCTTCCCTGTAATGTTGGCAGTCTTAAAGGAAGAGCGTGATGACGTTGAAATGGTGGAAAATCTTTCTTCCCCTATCCCATGTTTTTCCTTTAATTTCAATTCCATCACTTAAAAAAGTACATATTAAGAGAAAAAAAATTGAAAACTGAACTGTGGCTCTTAATTATCCACATTTTTCTGATATATCTTCCCCCTTGGATAGCTTAAAAACAATTCCGACATGATCTTCAGTATCAGCTGTCTTATATCCTAAAATATTTTATGGTTTAATGGTTAAATTCAACAGTTTGGTAAAATCCATGGTTTGATCCGTATTTCATTTTTGGAGATTCTTCTGCCTGTATTTAGGCTAAGCCATTACCAACAAGTTGAATGTTCAAATTCTGGCATGCTCTATTTGATTGAAATAACGCTTATGACCAAGATGGACCAATCACACTGATTTGGTTTTGACCTTGGACAGAGGATCTGCAGTAAATATTCTTGACTGTTATCTCAGATTTATTTTATTTTATTTTTTTTACTTATTAAAAAAAAAATAACTAACTAAGTGTGACACGAGCCTTTTTTGGTCATGGCTGACAAATATGACCCATTTTTACTGCAGAATTTACATTCTTATCCTGCAAGATTGATTGTTATTTGTATACCTTTTCCCATTATTTCATTCAATGTGCCATAATCTTCAGTTTTATTATGTCCAAGAACTGAGTAAGATAGTGAGTTCATTCGTTCCATTTGTGCAGGTTTGGGGTGCTTTAGAAACTCTTGTAGGTGCTCTGACTCCTATTGAGCATGCAAAAGGGCCAAAGAATGAGGTTCAACCAACTTTAATGAACACTGATTTGCTTTCCAGAGAAGCAGACAGCATTTCTCTTCTTCTAAGTTTGTTGGTGAGAGCTCCTCACTTAAATTTTGATCACCATGGATATGTTTTGGGCGCGTTTGGCATTGCTGTAGGAAGTAGAGTTCTAGCTGTAGAGCATTTGAGATTAAAAAATTTAACTCAATAATGCTAAGTGCTATAAAGCTCTTAAACTGTTTGGTAACCAATTTCTAGGGAGCTGTCATTTGTTCAAATTTCATCTCTATCCTCAAAGTTGTTAAAAACTCTTCATTTCTGCTAAAAAGAGCTCTAAGAGCCTTACAGAAATTTTCACCTCTCTTACATTAATACTGGACACACACATTAATTGTATTTGGTGGGTTTACTATATTTGCTCGGTTTATGCATAGCATCATGGCCTTTTTCATTGTTATTTCGTTTGGATGCTTTGGCAGTCAGAGGAGGATTTCTATGTACGATATTATACTCTTCAACTTTTGACAGCGCTCCTCACAAATTCTCCAAATAGGTATTAGTTTCTCAACTACTTTTTGCTTTTGTGCAAATTTGTGGATTCTTTTAAGTTGTAGCAGGAAGAATTTTTGCTGAGTTGTCTTCAGGTTACAGGAAGCCATTCTTACCATTCCTCGTGGAATAACTCGGCTGATGGATATGCTAATGGATCGTGAGGTACAAAATGTGTTCATGGAATCTTGCTTCTGCTACTTTTTCTAAATGTTATTTTATAAAGGCATATTTCTCAACAATATAAGCTTTTAGCAGTGATCTTATTTGGTAGGAAAATTCAAATTTCTTTATTATTTCCCAGAGTTTTCCTGCTTACAATTCCTGCCTGTTAGTTGAAATTTTGGCACTTGCAATACTTTATGAGGAGAACAACGTATCTTTAATTGTTTGTGTTAAAATAATGGTTAGATTAAAATCACTAGTTGGTAATTTATCAGTTTGATTATCTTGTTGTACTCTTATTGAAAACAATTGTGGTTCTTAGGTTATTCAAAATGAGGCCTTATTGTTGCTTACTTATTTGACCCGTGAAGCTGAGGTAAGATATTCCTTCCACTTTGTCATCTGATGGTTCTGCTGAACTTGTGCTTGAAAATGTGTTTGATTTCCCTAGTAATTAATACAGTTTTGTGAATTTTAGGAGATTCAAAAAATTGTGGTCTTTGAAGGTGCATTTGAGAAGATTTTCAGCATCATTAAAGAGGAAGGAGGTTCAGAAGGTGGTGTTGTTGTGCAGGTGATTTACTGTTACTCAATTTATCATGGTAGTTTAATCAATTGGCTCTAGCCTGTTCGCAGATAAATCACTTGCCTTGCAAATGGCTTCTTATTGTTTGGGCTTCTACAATTTAAAGCTTATTTTCTTTATGGTCTTTTGAATGTGATACTTTTTTCATTTATATCAATTGATTGATTAGTTGTCATGGATTACTAAGACAGCTTCAGCAATGGAGTTATGACAGAGTTTAAGTGCCTCTATTGCATATCACTAATTCGCTAGCTAAATGAGCTGTTTATATGCTATAATTACATTGACCTTCTGCACTATTTGCAGCTTTTGTTTCTGAATATTTTATTTTGTCATTGGTTCTTTATGGTTATGATTTTACTTGTAGCTCAAATTAAGGACTGTTGTAGTTTCACCAGTTTTTTGAGTTTGAAACCCACGTGCATTTAATGAGACTTCTTGAAATTGCTTTGACAAGTATTGCATTTTCACTTTATTTTTTATAATTGAACCAGTCTTTGCTTTTAGGTAATGCTTGACTTTTATGAAGAAACATTGAACAGGATAGTGACTTTAGTTTAGCATATGCCAAAATTTTGTGAATTTCAGTTTCAATATTTCTAGTTCTAACATGCACTTACCAAAATAAAAAATAAAAAATTATAGTTCTAACATGCGAATGAGTTGTATTTCAACCGGCACTTTCTTCTCCTCTAATAATGGGATGGAGGGTGAGGTCAAGGGTTCACGACCTACTGGATGCATGTGCAGCTTACAATTGTTATTTTATTTTATTTTATTTTTAAATTTCTAGTTCTACCATGATATTTTGCTTTTGGTACAATTTATTTTTTGTTTTCACCTACGAGAACTCAACTAAGAAATCTGTATTTCTCTGTATTCCTACAATATGTTATGCCTTCTGTTAAAAGTTTTTGTTTAAATATGCCAATGAGCTATTCAAATGACTCCTCCTCCTCCTCCCATAATAATGGGATCAAGAGTGAGGTCATGGGTTCAAGCATCATTTTTTTTTTAATAAGTAAAATTAGTCTATATTAAAAAAGAAAACTAGTTTATGCAAAATGAGTACAAAGAAGTCAAATATTACAAGAAAGAAAAAAGATAAGACAGAAAATTATTACAATAGGAATCACTAATGGGTTCAAGCATCATAATGGGTGCAACTGTAACTTGCCCATAAAAATAAATAAATAAATAGAAAATATTTTGTATAAATATACTTATTAGTAATGGGATGCCCCGCTGTCTACAGGTGTGAAGTTGCAGAAGGTAATGGGACATATTCAGTTTGTGAATGTAACTTTTCACTATCCTTCAAGGTTAACGGTACGTCTTTTTTACATTGAACTGACTTTGATTTATCTTCCTTTTTGTGTCCCAGATGTTTTCTTATATTACCTGTTTACATAAATTTGTATGGGGAAAAGTAAATGACCAATAGTTCTTTGTAGTCCATAAAGTACTCACTGCTTAGTGACATTAAACAGGTGCCCATTCTAGAACATGTAAACTTCTTTGTGAAAGCAAATGAAGTGGACTACTCTGTGAAATCAATAATTATATTAAATGAACTAAGGATTTTTGACCTATTACTAAATGATTCATTGTTGTTTCAAATCTTTTTTTTTTCTTGGGACAATAGAACATACTATACCCTGTAAACAATGTCTCCTTATCAGTGATTGCTGCACATAAATTAGGCCTGGACATGTATATTTTGGGGTTTTGCATTTCTAAACCCCTAATTAGCACATGTATTAGTAATTTATGGTTGACGGATCTTGTGAAAAAGGTGCTCTTAATTGCAGATTTATATTGATGGTTTCTCACTGAGAGAGTTGGATATCAGGTGGCTGAGAGAAAAAGTTGGATTTGTTGCATATTGATGGTTTCCCACTGATGGTTTTTATATTTTTTTTTTGCTTATGTTAATGAGTTTGGTGCATGCGGATATTGAATTTTTGGTTCTCGCTAACACTTCAATGTACAAGGCTCATATGCATATAGGGAAACAGTTGATTCATGAACACATGATGTAGATTTTCATTAGATTGGAAAATAGAAGTAGTGATGCTTTTTTTGGGAAAATTGTCATTACCTCTATTGTTTGGCATGCAAGTAAGATCATATAAAACTTGAATGACAGTCTAAACGGATTATTAGTTTCCCCACTAATGAAGGGAATCAAAAGAAAACCATCATCAGCCATTAGTTTAATTCTACTGAAATTGCAATCTAGGTATACTCTACTACTTCACTCTATTTTCTCTTTCAAGTTATATATTGATACAATAACCAACCTCAAATTTAATGCCCTATTTTTAATTTGGCAGGTTATGTGCCCCACATGCCTTTGTACTGGAATGGCAATGGCAAGTGAACATGACCCTCGGATTGATCCCTTCGACTAGAGCTGCGCCATCATTGCTGCCTCTCTTTTACCATTTGAATGTACAATTTTGTTCCATAGTTGTCTTTGTGACAACACAGTAATATTTGTATGTACAAAAAATTCAAGAAATTGTGGATATCTAAATGCCAATAACTGTAACTATTGAGGACTTGGCACAATTCTCCTCTTCCTCTTTCTTTATATAAAATTAAAGTAACCAAATAAATAAATTACCTAACGTTGGCATCCTTGCAACTCCGCATCAATTTTCATTCTAAATTCTGTTCTGATTAGAAAATTTAACCACAACACTTTGTTTGGTTATGGGAATTCCATAATATTCAATTTTAAGATTTCTGATTTTTTTTTTTTTAATTCCTCAAATATATAATCTCTTATTTCCACGCATTTATTTATTCAGTTTGGAGATTTTTGAGTATTATTCAGTTTACTCTCACTCCATCTTTTGGCCAAATATAATAACACCTTTTATTTTTTATTTTGGAATTTTAGGAAAACACTATCAGGAAGTACAAACTAGTGCAGTTTGTTTCAAATTGGTACAAGTTATATTCCTATAGTCAGGTACAAGTTATACACCCGCTCGCTGAAATCTCCCGCCATAGCTGATTGTATCACTATATTCACCAAAGCCCCTTCTGCCAATGGCAAAAACATTGCCCAGAATGAAATCGTTGAGACAAAATGACAAATTCAGTTCCTCAACATAATTTTAAGTCTCTCTTTTACACAAAATAGGAAAAACAAGTTCATTAAATTATCCAATGATAATTCATTATATATAGAATACTTCGATTATAAGTTCATTCAATGATAAACAAAATAATAATTGTTCGCATACAACATAGTAGTAATAATTGTCCACATACAACGTAGTAGTAAGTTCAAATACACAATAAAGAGAACCTCAATTTACATCTACAATGCCAGTCCAAAAGCGAGTATCTGCATGCCTGACAAAAATTCAAATATTGTCATTAGATACCAAAAGCCAAAACATACGCACTAATCTATGCAACTTGGCTAATTGATACAATCATGGCATTTTATATAAAAGCATCCCTAGAGTACTTGTTATGTTTTGTCTTAATTTATAATAGTCAGTGAGTTTCTTGTTCTGTTGATACCTATTTCCTAATTTTTGTGGTATAAATATGCTCAGCAATCAAGTTTTAGAGGGTGCTCTACAGTTACTCTAAAAAACTAGAAAGATCATTTTTTTTTTCCTTTTAAAAAATAGGATAGGATTGTTGAAACATATGTCATGACTTAATTATGAGATCTTTTATGAAATTTTGTTGGATTTAATTGATAATCAATATATCTATCTCATATTGTACCTGTAGCACCCTATATAAAGAAATGCGATAAATGATAAATCTTTTTAACATAACAAGAGCTCATGGATTTCCCAAAGACCATGCCACTTTATTCTATTTTTTTCATTTATTATAGAGGTTTATATATGTTTTTTGTTTCGAAATGGAGGTTTATATATGTTGGTTGCAAATTAAGTCCATAATGGCATTTTATATGAAAGCATCACTTACCTAGTTTGGATCATTACCGCTGGTCGAAGCCCCATGGGAAAGCGAACATCTTCTAGGGTTATGCCCATGTTGATGACACAATCCACAGCTCTGCTTTTGTTGAATCTCCCTTAAGTCAGAATCTGGCCTCCGGGTTCCCGGTTCTCGCCTAACCCCATCCATCTCATTCCGTATCCTAGATGCCACAGGTCGACCTTTGCCCCGCCACAGGTTTGGGTCAGGCACCCACTTTGGACCGTCCACATCCCTCCACAATGTATCTGACATTGGCACCACAAATGGATGTGAGTAGGTGCGAATGGCATTCTCCAAACTATAACATGGGTCAATATATGTAGTCGCATCTTGCCCCAAGTGATGAAGAGCTTTAATTGCATGAGAACAAGGGATCTTTCGATTTTGCCACTTTCCACAACGACATGTTCTGGCTATTAGGTTTACTTCATGACTATGGTGTCCCCCTCCAGAGCTATTGATGTTGTATGCAGTAATTACTTGATATATACCATTCTGATTATTATACGCTGCTATTTGGTGTGAAATAGATTTTTCCAAGTTTTTTCCATAGATTTCTAAAGCATATTTACTCCATACCTTGGCATTTGAGAGATCATGAGTAATTCCTTTGTGTCGATTATGGAAATACGCAACAAGTTTGCTATGTGTGAATTCAACCATTGCAGCAATGGGTAGGCCACGGGCACCTTTGAGTACTCCATTGAAGCACTCTGAGACATTCGTTGTCATAGCCCCATAACGGTATCCACCATCATATAGTTGGGTCCACATTTGTAAATCCTCTTTCATTAGATATGTGTATGGCATGATGGATGAGTCGAGCTCACTTTCCTGCCGCTCGGTTCTCTGTTTCTTCCTAAGGGCCTCGATCTCGGCTTCCTTGATAGGTTGCATGTACAACTCAAATTTAGCTTCCTGAGTAGCATACCCCGCTTGCAAGGCCAATGACTTTAAAGTGGCATCCTGAAAATGCGTGTTAAAGTTGCTAGCAACATGTCGAAGGCAATATCTGTGAACTACTCATACTCGTCCATCATCGTCTTTAGGCCAGTTTGCAATTGCATTTTGAATACCCTTATGTCGGTCAGAAATAATGCATATGTCCTTATCTGCTATCACATCCCCCAGTGCATTCCTGAGACATTCTAAAAACCACCTCCAACTAGGCCCTGACTCTTTGTCCACAACGGCAAAGGCGAGAGGCAAAACCTTGTTGTTGGCATCGGTGGCCATTGCAATCAACAACACCCCTCGATATTTACCATACAAATGGGTCCCATCAATACTGATCACTGGCTTACAATGTCTAAATCCTTTAATGCATGGAGTGAAAGCCCAAAATACATAGCGCAATATTGTATCACCGAACTCGTCCCTAGGTATGGTGTGATACCAGAACCGGGTGCCAGGTTCTTGATCCAAGTATGCCAACAATAACTTTCTCAACCTTTGGTAAGACTCTTCCCAATCCCTAAATATCTTTGCAATAGCTCGTTGTTTCGCATCCCATATCTTATAGTAAGAAAGCTTATGCCCATAATACTTCCCTTTAATGAAATCTCTGAGGTGAGTAATTGTTGCCGTGTGTTTTTCTTGCAACAATGGAACAAATTCTGCCGCAAGAAAATTACAGTTCATCATTCTACCATCAAGGGCATGGCAAGGAGTGTACAACTGTGAGGACCCCTATAAGATGTGACCATCCATAGACCATGTTCAGACTTCTCGACTGCCCCAACGTACCATATGCATGACTCATCAACGCATTTCACAGATAGTCTACTTTTGGTTGACCTACTAGTGATAATGTTTCTGTTATGCTTTGCGGCGTAAATTGTTAATGCACGTTTCGCCGCCTCTTTATTCGCAAAAATAACCCTTTCGCAAAATTCATGTCCGCATTCCAAGAAGAACCAAATGCATGCTGAACAACTTCAGGATCAATCATATTTTCCCAAGTATTTTCATAAAATGATGAGGCAGGAGGTTTATAAATAGGGGTCGTATTTGTAACATGCTGAACTCTGACATTAGCATCCGCATCATCTTCATCACATTCAGCCATATCATCAACATCAGGAATTGGAGAAATTTCATGATCATCAACACCCCTGTCAAAGTCACCATTATCAATCCTCTCTTCGTACTCATCTCTATCGTCAGGATCTTCCCCAAAATAGTCTTCATCCTCATCTTCAACTACTGGAACTGTAGAGGATTCACCTCGATGTGTATAAAATTGATCTTCATATCTATTTCCAAGTTCGCTCTCAATTGTTGCTAGTGTCCCTTGAAAAGGGGGTGTATAGCCTCCCAATGTGGTGTACTGATCATCTAGGACTGCAACTTGTAGAGATGTAGTTGTTTGTACAATTTCTTCATCTATACCGACTTCCGCACGCGGCTTCAAAGTGACGTGCAACTCAAAATCTGCTGTTTGTTCCCATTTCTGCATCTTACTAAACATGAATTTCACATGTTTGTCCTCTGTTATCTCCATATTTCTGTAATTAATGCATTGATTAAGGACTTCATATGGAGAACAGAAAGTAATATGTATGTCATGCAAAGCAGAGTTCACTTGCAACTCTTCCATAATTTTTACTTTCAGCTCATTCAGGGTCTTTAGTTTACGGCGTATCATCATATAATAGCACTGCATACCCGGACCTTGAAATGAGGATCCGTCATAAAGGTTGGTATTGGTAAGGGGTCCACCGAAGTATATATTTATAAGGATCATTGTCAACCTATAGATCATCAAGTGCAATTGTGTTAGTTACAAATTCATAACGCTCAATCAACATTAATCACAAAACTTTGCGTATGAAATGCCAACAATACTAATCTCAACCAAATTTGCATATACTCACCTTTAGTAATCTTACAAAAATAGTCATTACCAAATTCATATTCTTTAAAAATTTCAAATCATTCTAGGGGCATGACTTTCAAAACCCATTCAAATAAGTTATGATGAACAAAAATATTATATACCAACCAGTTATCTATTGAAATCTTTGTTACAAATACTATCTTAGGTATCAACTCATAATTCATTTCATATCCATGATAAAGACCTAAAAGTACTAAATATACCTAACAATTGATCACAATATTTAGTACTAAATATTCCCAATAGTAATTTTTTTTTAAAAATAGCATATTATCACAATATTTATACTAACAACCAAAACAAATATTCCCATATGTTGTAATAACATAATTAATCACAATATTTTGTACTAAATATTCCCAATAATCACAATATTAATTTAAAAAAAAAAAAAACTTAGCAAATAATTTAATCACAATATTTACACTAACAAAAACAAATTCCCAATATGTTGTAATATCACAATATTTAGTTCTAAATATTCCCCATAATCATCATTATTTTATAATGTGTGTATATAATGTATTCATGATCTTAAAAAATATATAATGTGTTTTTGTTAGTGTAAATGTGTGTATATAATGTATTCATGATCTTAAAAAATATATAATGTGTTTTTGTTAGTGTAAATGTGTGTATATAATATATTCATGATCTTAAAGTAATGTATTCATGATCTTTTTAGTATTCATGATCTTATAAATGTGTGTATATAATGTGTCAAAAAAATAACTAGCAAGTAACAAAAAAAAATTATAATATATTAACAATTTAATCACAATATTTACACTAACAAATAACGAAAACAAAACTTTTCCTAATATGTTTTTAAAATTGAAACTTCAAAAAAAAAAAAAAAACTAGCAAAATAATTACCTGAGATGATGAGTGTTGTGTGAGTGCAAGTGAGAGAGAGCAGGAAGAAGAGCTGATGAAGAAGAGTGTTGTTTGTTTATGAAGAGGAGTATGAAGAGCATGTTCAAAAAGGAGCTGGTTCCGGGTAAGGAAAAAGGTCCCCCAGTTGGGACCCATGATGGAAACATGTGGAAGGGATGGAACAATGCTTAGAAATCGACTCCAGAGGAGACGATTTCCAGCTGTGCTCGTGACTTTGCCCCTCTGCCATGGAAGAGAAGACAGGAAGATTGGATGGGACGTGTGAAAGGGGCACAGAAATCGACTCCAGAGGAGACGATTTCTGTGTATGGAAATCGTCTTCTCTGGAGACGATTTCCATGATAAGAAATCAACTCCAGAGGAGACGATTTCTGTACACAGAAATCGTCTCTTTTGGAGTCGATTTCTATGTATGGAAATCGTCTTCATACATAGAAATCGTCTCCTCTGGAGTCGATTTCTGTGTTTACGTATCCCGCTCCTCCCGCCTAAGTTCCTGGTGTAACAGAGAATGCACAGTAAAATCGACTCCAGAGAAATCGAATTGTTAAAAATAAAATTAGTTTCAAAGTTTGTTTAACTAATTATATTGTTTGGAATCAGTGATTATTTTCTTAAAAATCCCGTAAACCAGCGTTATTTACAAACTCGTTACCAAAAGTCATTGTTCTTAAGTCGACAAAAAAATTCCGTCACGTTGTAAAAAAAAAACACACCACCGTGCTTTTATTAGAGCTTCACTGTGCCGCCACAAAGTGCTCTCGACTCTCAACAAATGGAGGAGGAACTAAAGGACAATCCCATAACCAGCTCCCAAAACGGCGTCGTTGTGGACGACGAAGACGACGATACGCCGACGCTGAGCTTGGAAACCTTGGCGGCCCTGAAAGAGTTCCTGGCGGAGAAGAACGGACCTCCGGTCAATGCGGAGGCGGAGGAGGAGAAGGAGGTGGCCTTGGTGACGGAGGATTGGAGGCTGAGCCAGTTCTGGTACGACCGAGACACCGCCGAGACCGTTGCTCACGAAGTCCTCACTCTCAGCCAATCCTCTCAATCTCAATCTGGTTTTCGCGTCGCTTGCATCGCTTGCCCCACCCTCTATGCCTATCTCAAGGTTTTCCATTCTCTCTCTCTCTCTCTCTCTATTGGCTTTGTAGCATTTTTTCTTAGGTTAAATTTTGTATTTTTTTTTTCTTCTAGAAATTATGTTTTGAGTGGCTGAAAAAAAAAAAAAATTGTGTATACTACTTGGAATTTAGGGTTGTTTAGATGAGGGAATGAAATTTTGCTTTGGAAAATTAAGCAAACAGTTAGGTTTTGGTTTTGGTGTTTATGAAATTTGTGGTCACGCGTTGTTGTTCTCAATGGAATGGTGTGTTTTGAGCTGAACTCAAGGTATTAAACAAGAATCTTTAGGTAAATGCAATAATACGAGACCAAAAGAAACTATGAGCGCGAATGCCAACGAAGTGGCTCCTCCTTTCTTTGTAATAAGAGTAAGGTGAATGCCAGTTTGTAAAAAAGTTTGCAGCTTTAGCATTTTCCTACATATATATACATCTAGAAAATGCGATGAAGTTCTTGTACCTGTGCTCCATAACTTGTAATGGTAAGGGCTGGTTTCGTAAGGAGATTAGTATGCATGAATACACTTTTGGGATTTTGAGGATAGAGTTTGTTTAGGCACTTTGGTCCACAGGAAATCTTTGAAACAAACAACCAAAAAGAAATTTTAGTTCCCATGTTTCGGATGTGGTCATTTAGTTCAACAATGGATAGTTTCTCATTTGAGAGAAGTTAAAGAATTTTCAGATAGAAAACTATCGAAAAAGAACTTACATGTAAGGTAGAAGATATAATGGTTATAATTCATAATGGACAAATCTTAGGTGACGTACATTATGTTCCCCAATTTAATTTAAACTCATGGTTGCGTTGATCAATGAAGCACAAATAGTGTTACCTTTTCTGAGGTCAATCGAATTCAATGTAACTATGTGTTTGAATTTAATGAGTTTAATTGGGGAACTTAATGTATTGCACTTAAAGAACTCTACCTAAATTTTACCCACTAATAATTTACAGCTCTTAAAAAAAAAAAAACAAGTTAGGCTTGCTATAAACATTTCCTTTGTTTATTAGTTTTAAATATCATTAACAATCTTTGAAGCAAGGTGCTCATGCAGTTTTTTGATACTCCTGCTGATTTAGGAATGATGCCATTGATAAATCTCCCATCTCTTGTGGAATTAATCAACTTTATTACGTGTAACTTCGTCTGTATAACACATGCACTAATTTATGTTAGCTTACATTTTTTGCCTTATCTGATTTCAGAATTTTAATCATGATATCTCGGTGCAACTTCTTGAGTATGACAAACGATTTGAGCAATATGGAAGCGAGTTCACTTTTTATGATTACAACCAACCAGAAGAGTTGCCGTTGGAAATGAAGCATGCTTACAACATTGTAGTTGCAGATCCTCCTTACCTGGTAAGCTAATTTGTGCATAGCTTGGAATGCTTGTAAATGACCTGTCTCTGTCTTCAGGCTTGTTCTTCCTTTGTGTACCCCTGTCAAGTGTCCATCCTTTCTAGAAAGTAATCAAAGCATGCTCTTCTTTCACTTCACCTTTTTTTCCCCCTCCTTCATGATTTCTGTTATATTGTACTATGTATTGTACCCATAGTACATCTGTAGTGTACTTGGGTCTGTTTTGTTTTTAATAAAAGTTTTCATTACTTATTAAAAAAAAAGGGAAAATCTAGACAGGGAATGTTTTCTTGAGGAACTATATCAAAATATTCTTTTGACTACTTTCTGAAAATGTCTTAACGATGTTTTTGCATGATATTTGATCAGGATGTTCGATATGAGAGTGCATGTGATCCCGACTGTGCATTTCTAGTTATCAAATTACTACCTATGTCAAAGTACTAATCATAGAACTTTTTAGACTGCTTATAAACTGTTATAAATCTTTTATCCACGTCATCCTATTGAGAAATCAAGAGGATCAGTTTTGCTTAATTTTGTTTAATCATTCTGTTAAATCAAGTTGAATGTTAAGTCCTTCCAATATGCTTTATGAACCTAATGATATCTGGAAGTTCAGTGATCTATGTTAAGGAAATTTGTTGTGTGTTCTGTATAAAGGAATGTCAGGTGAAAAATAGCATGTACAAACATTATGCCTAATAAGATCTTGAGTGGTGGTTCAGTCACATATGGTGTAAAGGAATAAAACTTCTCCAGTAGGTTCAACCTTTTTGTTGTAACTCTTTGGCACATACATATAAGCCTAAATGCAATATATGTTTTTCATATTACTTGGTTTGTGAAACTTGCTTTTTACTGCAATAAAGAAATTGATGAGCTTATGCAAATAACATATATCATGACAGAGTAAGGAGTGTTTGGAGAAAGTCACTCAAACAATTTCTTTTCTTTCACGGCCAGGAGAATCTTACTTGCTTCTACTCACAGGTAGACAATCTGCTATTTCATGAATGAGATCTTTGAGATGAACATATATCTATCGTCATCTCAGGGCATTGATTATTCTGTTTCCTTTATTGCTTTCTAGTGTAAATTTAACTCATTGTATTATGATGACTTGCAGGAGAGGTGCAGAGAGATAGAGCTGCTGAGCTTATGAGCTTGCGTCCATGTGGTTTTAGGCCTCGGCACTCTAGCAAACTTGGAAATGAGTTCCGGCTGTTCACAAACTATGACCCTGGAAATAGATTAGGAGGGTGGGAGCAAGAGGATTAGGAGCAATTCCTTTCCACATGATGCTAAACTTGTAAGCTATGATCATTTTGGCAATTCCTGTATCTGTATGTATTATGCATGCATGTACATGCACCCTTGCTCATAACACACACTATGTTTGTATCTTCAGGAAAGAGCTATAATATTAAATTAAACATTTATGATACACTAGTGTGTATGTATATTTATTTCATTTGATGCCTCTGTGCTTCAATAATTTGATACAGGCAAAATTTTTATTGCAGATTTCTTGGTGGGTGATTAAAGAACCTTTCCTGCCAAGAGGATTGCCACGGCCAGAAGGTATCAATACCTGGCCTGCGATGAAAGTGAATATCAGGCTACAAGATGCTATAAATGATATATTCAAATTCATCGAGCATATTTTCAACTCTTTGTTGTTGTTGTTGTTGCTTTTGATTTTTTGCTTTGTTTTGTTTTGTTCAAGTAGTACAACCCCTTCCAAAAATTGATTGCAATGTTGGACTTGTAAATTATGCCTATACGAGAATTCAGAGGATGGAATTTGTTCTATTCAGGTTCTTTTCATTATATTGACTCTTTTTATTTTTTATTTATAAGATTATATATGACTTTTTATAACTTTTTTTTTGGGGAACCGCTTTAAAATCTTTCTTCTTTCTTGATCATTGAAACATCTTACCAAATTTTTAGATTTGTTTGCAACGTTGAAGCTGATTTTATCCAATCTATATTTGGTTGGTCCTTCAAAATTTGACTCTATATTTGGTTAAAAGTAACCACTTTTGGTTTTCTAAGGTTGTTTTGGGAGTTTGTTTTTTGGACGAAAGAAGATAGAGTTGTTTGGGAGTTAATAAAGGAATGAAATGAATAAATTATAGAGGAATAGAAATGAATGGGATTAAATTAAGTATAACTATCTTGTTTGGATGTTTGAAAAGAAAGAATGGAGAAATGAATTATTTTATTACAACATTACTAATATTCCTTCATTTTATAAAAAAGTAAATGGATTTAGTTTGGAATCTATGGAGGGATGATATCATGGAAATGCGAGAAAATATTAATGTCGCTATTCAGAAAAATATGTAACATAAAACCATAAATGAACTATTAAAGATCCTTGGAAAGAGAAGGGATTTTTATTTATTTATTTATAATTTTAAGTTATTCTCGCACTAAATCTTAACCATTATTACAACTAAAAAGCTATTTTATTCTTTGAAAACATCAATTTACATGTTTTATTTTTAATGAACATATATATATATATATGAAACAAACGAAAGAATACCCATTTCATTTCTCGTACTCTTTTTTTTTTTTTTTTTTAATTTGATAATTGAGGAAAAAAAAATTTAAACTTTGAATGTCTTTATTGAAAACATTAGAAAGTGTCAATCAATCGAAATATAAGCTCCTCAATCTATCCTTCTACTTAAACTCTTATAGAAGGAAATAAAATGAATATTCCAAAATAATTATTTTACATTTTCATTTCATTTTTTTCCATCTCTTCACCTCACCCAAACAGGGTGTTAAATATGGTGGTCAAACTAAGAATTGATAAATGATCACTCCATAAATATTAAAAGTGACAATTTTAAATTAAATTGGGACTAAAATTGTTTACTTTATATATTTTAATGCATAAAAAACAGTTATTTTAAGTTTATTAGGGATTGAAAATAATTATTTTAAATTTCATAGACTAAAATTGTTCATAAGGAAAAATTTAGGGGCCAATAAAATAGTGTATTGTGTCTTTTTTTTTTTTTTTTTAGTAAAAGGCGAAAGAATAGTTCGCTCTGTGCTCACCGCGTGGCTGCGTAAAAAAAAAAAAAAAAAAAACCTAAATTGATTTACCCACCCGAACTTTCTGGTCCGAACCCGGTTTTCTAATTTGGAAATTGGAGAATTCGAGAGCATTTGCTGTATCTGATTGGTAACTAACGTTGCTGGTACACAATACACAAAGCACCAAATAGATTTCAAACAAAGTCACTGAGAAATCAATTTCGCGGAAAATGAGACCCAACATCGTTACCGAGGTGAGCTCCGATCTACATTCTACGCTCTTCCTTTGCTCGTTTCGATTTTGCTAATTATGCTTTGTCACTGATTGCTTGCCTAACCAACCCTAACTTCAATTTATGCTCTGTTTGGTTGCTGCGAAAAATGAAATGATTCAATTTTGCTCCTAATTTTCAATTTTTTGAGTATGGAGAACATTGTAAAGCAAAAAAAATCTGTACTTAAGAGTTGAAACTGAGTAAATTACCACCACTAGTGTGCTTAGTTGAGTTGACTCGCAAATTTGGATAAGTTTACCTTGTTAGACTCATATCATATCTACTTGTTTTCTTTTACTTTGTTCCATGAGAAATAATGGGAATTTTTTTTTTTTTTTGTAATTTTTAATTCGGGGTGTTTGAATTGTGTCTTTGTGTCATACTGTTATTGTTGTATCAGGTTTGGAATTTTTGAAATTAGAAGGAATTGATTCAATTGGAAACCCTAATTTAGTTTTTGTTTAGGTAGTTAGTTAACCTTTTTTTGTTAAAGAGCATAATTAGAATGTTAGGATAGTTGCTTCAGGTTATAAAGTTTGTTCAATACAAATATTTATGTATAGGCATAGTCATAGGGTACCTTAGCTTTTCTTGGATGATACATAACATCTAGGTATCAATAAGATTTACATGGGTTTTGATTGGCTTGGATATGGAAGTATTTTTTGTTTGCTAATATTCGAACTTGGATGTTCTGAAGGTTAAAATGGCAATTTTTGACATGGTAAAGTAGCTTAAACGAAGCTTCCATTAATGTAGAATAAGTGACGGTAGAGGCATTAAATTGGTGTTTTTTTCTTTTTCTTTTTAAATGCAGAAGTGGGTATTATTAGTGTAGTCAAAGGTGAAAGGCAACATTGAGGGCGTTTGGACTCAGCTGAAAGCTGAGTCCACGTTTTGTGTTTTTCCTCCTTTTTTTTTTTTTCCCTGAAAGTGAACAGTAAAATCACGTGATTTTACTGTACAAGAGACAAAAAATACTGTTTATTCACTTTTAGCACTGTTCACGCACTAAAAAATATTAAAAATAGGTCCCACGGTACTATTTACACATTTAAAAATTATTTTGCTACAGTATTTTTAGTTTTCAGTTTTCAGTTTCAACAACAATAAGTTCAATCCAAACGGACCCATTAAAGTGCCAAGCCCTTGTATCTCCTAAGGTGTAAGGCACCAAAAAGGGGCCTTATGGTGTAGGATTGTAGAAATATATTAGTAGAAGATGATGTGCTGTTGGTGATGGCTCCATAATTCGTTTGTGGCCGCATGACCTATGAAATGGTGAGACAACTCTTGAGGAGAGATATTCTAGCCTCTTCCTAGTTGCCAGGGACAGTAAAGCCAAGGTGACGGATTATTTATAGTACAAAAAAAAGGATTTTTCTTTTTGGGGTGGGGGTGGGGGGAGATCAATGATTCAATTGTTGGAATTCTTGAGTGGAGGATGGAATTCTCATCCTTGTAAGGGCATGGGGAAAGTTTGTGTTCCACCAAGGATGGCTTATTTATTTATTTATTTTTATATCCCAATGTGTGATGTTAGAAAAGACATTGACTATAGATAATCTAAGGAAATGAGGGTTGACTTGATTGGTACTTTTTTTTTTTTTTTTTTAATAGGTAATCAGTGTAGTTATATTGATAAAAAAATATAAAGGAAAACAATGAGTTCATGATGATGAACACAAAAGAACAAAGAAAGAAAAAGCACAAAGATCAAGTTGCTATTCTAAGAGAGACAAGGAACTCTATGCTGGATGAACAATCCAAGAAACCCCTACATCAAGACCAATCAAAAAGAGTTCGCTGGCACAAATCTTTTAGATGGTCTAATGATTTTCGATGTCCTCGAACAAGCTACGATTCCGCTGTGTCCAAGCAATCCACATCAAACAACCCGGAACCAAATTCCAAATATTTGATCTATACTTCCTAAGCCAATTTCTCCTGCAAAATAATAAACCAGCAACAGAGTCTTTCATGACCCATTGAAACCCAAATAACTAGATCATATTCATCCATAGAGCATGTGCTATATCACAATGAAGAAGGAGGTGATCCACTGATTCCCCATTATAGCAACACATACAACACTGATTCACCAATGGCAGACCCCTTCCCATGAGGTTATCTAGAGTAAGAATCTGGCTTAAAGCTGTTGTACACATAAAGAAGGCAACCCTTTTAGGAACCTTTACTTTCCAAACACACTTCCATGGAAAAATGGAATAAAGAGCACCCCGAATCTCTTGGTAGAAAGACCGAGTATCAAAAGTACCACTTCCCTTAAGGCACCAATGTAATCTGTCACTCCCCACACCACTTGGAACGCGAGAGTAAATAAAATCAAGAAAAGAGAAAACTGCCTCTAATTTCCAATCATGAAAATTCCTAGAAAAGATCAAATTCCAAATTCTATCATTCCCCTCCACATGGTGACCCAAAACATCAAAGATACAAGCTTCCTTATAACCTGAACACTCAAATAAATCAGGATAAAGAATCTTAAGAGGAGTTTACCCGACCCACTTATCATACCAAAAAAGAACATGAGTACCATCTCCCACCACGAGGGCCAAATGTTGAGAAAAACTCTCCTACAGCTCACTAATTCTACACTATAAATGATTTGATTGGTACTGCATGTGCAAGAACCCAGGGGAGAGTGTGGTTCATTCTTTCTTCATTGTGTGGTGGCTCGAAAGCTGTGGTCTTTGGTTTTCTGTCCGTTTGGTGTATTTTTGGGTGATGCCTTATTCTATTTTGGAAATGTTATCATGTTGGATGGGATGTTTTGGAAAGAAATGGGAAGCTTTGGAAAGTTGTTCCTTTGCGTTTAATGTGTTGTCTTTGGAGAGAGAAATGATTGTTGCTTTGAAGGAAAGAGATGAACCTAATGAAGTTGAAGATCTTATTTTTGAAGAGTTTATATGATTGGACTTTGACCTTTCATACCTTTGCAGAGTTCCTGGGTACTTTGAGCTTCCATTAATTGTGATTTTTTTTTGCCAAGAGTCACCTAATAACTTGAATTAAAATACATTTTCTTTGCCAAATTACAAAACTGCTCTTTCTTCTTTTTTGCTAAGTTTCATTGAGGCCCTTGCATCAAGCATCTTATAGTATGCTTAAGGTGCTCAAGTACTTGCCTAGGCTCTAAAGGTGAGTGCCTCTCTAAAGTCGCCTTGCTTCTGGGGTTCAGAGGCATGACGCATGCCTAGGCGAGCACTTGGCTTGCCTTGGAGTATACTATTATATAGGTGTATATGTTAAAATAGAGGTAAATTACATTTTAAATCCCTTAATTTAGGATTGGTTTAAACTGAAAATCTACACTTTCAGAAGTTTTATGCTAAGGTTTGAATTGAAATGCATTTTATTGTGTAAGGTTTAATTTGAAACCACCCATAAACTATGGGTTTAAAATGTAATTTACCCTAGAAATGATGTTACAAAGTCGTTGTAATTAAAAATGTTGTCTCCTTTTCTTACCTTGAACTTTTGCTAACAAGCTTCATAATCATTTTGACTCCTCACTGTAATGGAGTAAGAAGGTGCTTATCTCCCTTTTCCAAACAAAAATGCCATCCTTGTTTCATCAATTTTGAAAATGCCACTATCAACACATTTTTGGATGGGTAGGTGCTTTACTAGTGAGAATATTATTTTTCTTTACCTCTTGAGGTATTAATTTCACATTGTTTTTTCATTGTGGTGTGCAGGCAGGATTGCATACTAGGTTGGGTCAATGGTGGGATGGCATTCCATTACTTACTTCTGCCGTGGTGGTTGTTTGTGGGATCATATACTTGGTCTGTCTCTTGGTTGGATATGACTCCTTTTTTGAAATATGCTTCTTGCCCTCTGCAATTCTATCACATTTCCAAGGTACATACTTGCAGATTGAATATGATTCCTTTTTTGAAATAATTGTGCAATGTTTACCTCTGAAACTTTCATTTTACCTTATGTATAAATCCAGCACGCAGTTTAAAAGCTAAGCATTGGATAATCTTTATCCATCTATTAAGTTGGGTGTACTTGGAAGATATAATGGGGTGGCTTCATAGTGATATATATTGGGGGATGGGATCTCATCATATTTTTAGTTATGTATGTTTAATTTTTTTTGAAGGAATAGGTCAAAAATTGTTGTACTTCATATTTTATGCAAGGATCTATGCTGTGATAGATATATTTATTCCTATATGTGAGATATCTTTGTGAAATACTAATTCAACTATCAATATGCTACTTAGGGAAGGATTTTAAAAGTAATCTAAAAATATTCTTGGAAAATATCTGCTACAGAAAACTGTTGCTCATTTTTGGTCTTATGATTTCTGGTCATTCTTGCATGTCCTCAGCTAATAGCAGTCCTTGGTCTGCCTGAAATTTTGTGGGAACATATAAAATGTTTAGCCTAAGAGCAGTCCTGAGTAATGTCTATGAAAGCCTTTTTTAACCTGTCTAACATTTAGGCTGCAATCTAATATTTGGGTTGGAGAGGGTCCGTTCAAAGCCTTATACTGCACACTACATAGCTGGTCCTGTTAATCTTTAGGAATTCCCTTTGTAAGTTAAATTTTTGTTCCAATTAAATCTGTGATGGTAGTAGATTTTGGTATGAAAGTAGCTTTCATTTGTGCCCAAAGCCTTGCAGCTCAATTGACACTTCTTAGTATTCCAATGAAGACGTCCAGGTTCAAATCCACCCTTCCCAAACTATTGAATTATAAAAAAATAAAGTAGCTTTCATTTGTATACGAAGAAGAAACTATACATCTTTCTTTCTTATTTATGTATTTATTTAAATTATTTTACTTTCATGGATCTTTATAGGTTATCCCTTCTCTTTAGTGAGACATGTCAGTCTTATGGTCATTAACCTTACTCTTTTTTGTCTTTCACAGTTTACAGGATTTATACATCCATCTTTTTTCATGGTTCACTGCTTCATGTTCTGTTCAACATGCTGGCATTGGTTCCTTTGGGTTCTGAATTGGAGAGAATTATGGGATCTGTCCGTTTGTTGTACATGATAATTCTATTGGCTACAACCAATGCTATTTTTCATCTTCTCATTGCACTATTGGTGGGACATAATCCTTTTCATCCTTTTTTGTATCTCATGAATGAGTGTGCAATAGGCTTTTCAGGGATCTTATTTTCTATGATCGTGATTGAAACAAGTTTGAGTGGAGTCCAATCTAGGAGGTTGGTTATTTGTGATACTTAATTTAGTAATACATGCAATTGCATGCGTACTTTACACTCACGATATTTCAAAAGCATGATAGAATCCTGTTGGCTCAATATTATTATTATTATCATCATCATCATCCAGTAGAGTTATCAAAAAATGATTATCATCCAGTAGACATTGCATGGTTTCTCTTAAGTACATCCATTCCTGGTGTCTTCTGATATACAACCTTTTCCTATCATTGTGCAGTGTCTTTGGACTCTTCAATGTGCCTGCTCAATGGTAAATGCTCATCTAATGTCTATTATCTTGTTTGTATTACCCTTAGATAATTTATTGCAGGTGTGACGTTTATTTTATTTTATTTTATTTTTATTATTTGTTCCAGGTATGCATGGATCTTGTTGATACTATTCCAGCTTCTTGCATCAAATGTCTCATTGCTTGGACACCTATGTGGCATTTTGTCTGGATTTGCATGTAAGTTTCCTCCCAGTTCAACACATCTCTATCTCTTGTTTCCCATTCTCCTTCCCGTACTGCCATATTCATAAGGAACACAATAGAAACTCTATAATTTTTTCTTTAATTTCAGATACATATGGCATATTCAACTTCCTGATACCTGGAGCATCCTTTTATTCTGCCATTGAGGCCTCCTCTTGGCTTGTAAGTATCTTTATGAAATTGCGTTTTGATTGCAGAAACAGTATGGGAAAAGAATTATAATTTGCTCTCTTTCATGAAAGTAGTATAAATGCCTTCGAGCTATCAAATGACATGGAACTGAGAGTGATGATAACCCTAGATTATTATACTCCTTGTTATCTGTTGGATTTACCTTTCAAGGATTCCATACACTTTGTCCACCCAATTTGTCTCTACCCATTGCTAATATGAGGGCATTCTGGACTTTGGAATACAATAGTCCAATATCTTTTGATGGCTAGCCTGGCAGAATTGAAATTGGAGTGTGTAATAAAATATTTCAAGGCATGCTACTACAAAATAAAAGAAATTGAAGTTTTTGGATGTAAATTTTATGCTTAATACCTTTCAGTTTTTAGAATAATGCTTCTGTATTTTCCTTCTATATTGGCTCAGCTTCTCCTTCTATGTTGGCTCAGCTTCCCTCATGTACCTTCAATGTTCATTTTTTAGGTTTTGATATGCTTTTCTGTTGAGTCTAATTTCCAGAATTCAAAGGACTCAGTATTTCTTTTAGGTGCTTCTATTTATATATGTTATCAATATTTTCCTGCATTACTATTGTATAACTTTACCAAGAGTTAGGAGTTGGCCAAGTTTCAATACCTTTTCCATAGAAAGACCATATCCAAATGTTCTGCTCCTACCTCAAGACCTAAGCTTCTCTTACCTTACAGCATTTATGGTCCATCATTTTTGCATTTATGCCTGTGTGTTTAAGAAAGGTAATACAGTTGTTATCAGTTTATACAAAGATTTTATTCTCACGTTTTATGCTGAATGATCTTGAATTGTCCTAGACAGTAGTATTGAAAAGCTATTGGTTTATTTCAATAGAGCCAATTAATACTTTTATATATTTATGTATTCTTATTTTCATAAATATAATACATAAATAAAATGATTTTATTTGACAAAGCCGATAAGGAAAATTACATACTACATTGTAGATCTTACAATTTCAAATTCAGACTATCCACAAAATCTAAAACCAAAAGTGAGGGAATATTTTCTAGCACAATCATCTAATTATACAAGCACTGTAACAATGATTGTTTGATCATAA
The DNA here is from genome assembly GCA_030445155.1 of Quercus variabilis. Classification (NCBI taxonomy): domain Eukaryota; kingdom Viridiplantae; phylum Streptophyta; class Magnoliopsida; order Fagales; family Fagaceae; genus Quercus; species Quercus variabilis. The sequence continues at coordinate 22,837,714 of CP129451.1, forward strand.
TGATTGGCTGTTCAATTCTATCAAAAGTTCGCAAGTTTTGCTATCCCCCAATTATCCACAAGATGCACAATGGAATCGCATCCCAGGCTTTAGAATTTCTGACTCTGAAAACTCCCTCTCCAACAAATTAGCATTTGCACCACCGTCTTCTGCATGACCCAGGACAGTCCAAATAACACCCACAGAAATGACCAAATATCTCTAGCTACAATGAAGTAAAAGGTGTTCCACTGATCTCCGTCAGTTTTACACATGCAATACCAATTGACAATCATCATGTCATGCTTCCACAAATTATTCACTTTTGAAATTCTGTCTAGTGCTGCTGTCCATGCAAAGAAAGCAACATCTGTAGGAACCTTGACTAGCCAGATGCTTTTCTATGGAAAACTTGCCCCTACCCATCAAAGCTTCATAATAAGAATGAACTTCAAACATACTGGCTTTTACAAGCTTCCACTCTGTTAAGTTATTATTATAATAGATATAATGTGTGTGTAATGGATATGCATGCATATATCTACACACAGACCAGAAAATGCAAATCATGGACATCCACTATCACTGAACTAAATTGAACTCATAAACCTGTATATCTACTGTTTTGGGTTCCTAAAACCTTTGCTGCCATTTACTCTGCCATATTGTGTTTTTATTCATCATCTTTTTTTTTTTTTTTTTTTTTGGGTTTCATGTCATTATCCTTGTAATACCATATGGGAACATATAATCTTACCGCATCAGTTGAAAGTCTGTTACATTTTGCGTACAGATGCATAATTTATTGTCTTAAGAGACTAGAATTGGTAATTATCTCAAGAAAGAACTTTTGACAGGCTGTTATTTTAAAGCAGGATTTCTGTTAAGTAATAGTTTAGGTGAAGCATAGGTGAGGCACTGTAAATATTAGTTTTGAGCTGTGCTTTGCATAATGTTATATTATTAATATTTCCCTCAAATATTAATATTGAACTGCAGTTTGCATAATGTTTAATATTAATATTGAACTGTACTTTGGTTAATGTTGTTCAGGCTTCCCACTGATTAGTAGCCTGCATTATACAAATTTAGGAGTATCTCATTTCAACCTTTTGGTATTGTTTTAGTTCTATTAACTTATGTCATGAATAACTAGGAAACCTTATAATGTTTACTATCGAATATTCTCCTCTTTTTAAGCTTCAGTTTTTACTTTTTAGTCTTTGTGAAGATGGTCTTGTGCAACATATATTGGTTAATAAAAATGGCATGCTGTACATGGAGGTATCTGCCTGTATTGGTCAACCCTTTTGTTCTAACCATGTATTTATAATACAGAGGCCTTTGTGAATATGATTTTTTTTAATATGATTTTCAGTCATCTTGTGTGAGGCGACCTAAATTTATTTTGTGCACTGGCGGGAATTCCACGGGCTACATCCCTACATATACAACCCAAAATACGGCATCTAGGTATATTATGCTTTTCAAAGTCATTTATTATTTGATGTCCTAGAAACATAGTTTGATATTATTTCTTGAGCAGTGGATTATTTTCTGGAAATACTTGGAGAAATTTGTCCTCATGGATGCCTCAAAGGGAATCATCAGCTCAGGTATTGAGTGAATCTCCTTTTCAGGATCTTCTAAGGCATTAGGATATTTTCTTCATTTTTTTTTTCATGATGTCAATATAGTTGTTCACTTTTTTTAATGCACTAATAATGCAAGCTTCAACTTTAGCAAATTACTTTCAAAGTTTATCTTTAAAGAGATCTAATGCATGCTCTGATCTTTCAAGAACATGTTTTTCTGTTAGGATAGTTAATCTCCTATTTCATAAGCTTTCACCATTTATTTATTTTAGGGTTCAGGGTATGTTTAGTGAGAATTCTAAGGAAACATCTGATCCAGCAGAAAAATATCAAAGAAAATTGCAGGGAAACAAATAGAACAGGGAAAACAAAGAGATAAACCTAGGAATCAGCACATCGGATTGCTTGGAATCAACACCAAGTAGGTGAAACAAAGTAAAACCTAGGAATCAGTACCTAGGGTTGTCTGGAATCAACACCAAGCTATTGGAGAAAATTAATAGTAATTTTATTAATCAAAACAAGCATCACCACTGAACTTTGGGCCTTTAAATAGGTTCTCTAAGTTTTTTTTGATAAGGAATAAAACTTTTATTAAAAATAATAAAAGTAGACCATGTACACAGGATGTGTTCACAGATTACAAACAAACTAAGCACCAAAAGAACAATAATCAAGCATCTCAAATGTGTGATCAAAGGAAAATAGAGAGGAAGCATTCGTCAACTCAAATAAGGATCTGAGAAGAAGAAGCTTACGATCAAGCACTGATTTCTCCCGTCCCTCAAAAGTCCATGCATTCCTCTCACACCAAGGAAGGAAAGTAATTAATTTTCTAACCAAGTTAGGAAAGGAAATAGATTTCTAAGCCAGGTAGGAAAGGAAATAACTCTTAGCCAATTACATAAAAGCAATAAATTTAAACAAGATCCATTAAATCAATTGGGCCCAACTGGCTGCGGGTTACTCTTGCCCTACCATGTGATCAGGGGTCTTCATCTGGTGACTGCACCATCATCCACATCAATTTGTGGAATTAGAAGATAGAGCTGGAGGGGAACACATTGCTGGGTTTCCAGTTTCACTTCATTATGGCTGAATGCCAAAATCTTCTTTTGACATGGATTGTGTTGGCATTTGCTTGAAAATAGTATATAGTCCTTTTACCTCTGAAGCCTGGCTCATATCAATTAAACCTGTGCTTCTTATATAACAAGATCCTTAGTCTACTCATGCAAAGCTCTTTCTTTTGGTTGGGTTTTATATTTTTGCTTTGGGTCATATTTGCAATAGCACTAGACATCATAGAAAAGTGCTTCATATGAATCATATCTGTAACATTAATTCAAATTTTGAATCCATTCATTTAGAATAAATAAATATAGTGATGGTTAAGCCCTAATGAACTTGGGGAAATGTTGAATGTTACTAGAGAGTCAACTTGGAGAAAACAACACTCAAAGTTATATCCTCCTTTTAGTTTTAAGTCAACAACACCTTTCCTCTTTTCCTTTTGTTATTAACTGTTGTTTATTTTTCCTTTGGGTCCTCTAGTCTCAACTGTCTCAGCAAAGTAATGGCCAAGAGCCTTGTAGCTCAATGGCATTGGCTGCTCCCCTTTATGAGGAGAACTAGTGTTCGAATCCCCCCTCCTCGTATTGTAGTAACTTTTGAATTATCAAAAAGAAGTCTCAGCGAAGTTTTGTAAATTTTTTGATTTAATATGCTCTTTTTGATCACATGCAGTCAGCAGAAGACAGTCGTAGATTTCCTGGAACAGGAAGGGCACTTGGATCCAACCTAAGTCAAATGGTTTCTGCGGATAATTCTGATTCAAACCTACAGGCTAGACTCTTGGATAATGGTAATCTAGATCGTCCATCACACTTGGTAGCAACTGGTGCAAGACAACAGTCTGATGGAAGGTATTAGAAAAATTCTTTGGTGCACATCTAATTATTGATAGCTCTAGGTAGATCAACCTGATTGTTGGTTTGAAGTAATTAGTGCTTGGTTTTATGAAATGGTTGTTCTGATAACTTATATAAAAAAATGTGTTTTGATAATCTTTTCTTTACCTGACTTTGAAACCTACTGAAAATATCAGGCTGGGCAATCAAATGTCAGCCTCCCCACCCACCTCCCTCCCCCGCTCCCAAAAAAGAAGAAGAAAGGATTGAACAATAAAAGTTGATTTATATAGGCAGAGGTCCTTCCGATTTTTAAGAAAACTATAAACAGTTATGGTTCAGGCAATGGTGGCGCTGGTTTTAAAAAAACAATCAATTATCAAAGGATGTGTACACTTTCATTTGAAATACCGATATTTAAATGATGATGTCTAGTTAAAATCTAGTTTTATCCTATTCTTGCCTACAAATCCCTGAGGGTCTTGAATTGGGTTAAGATATCTGCCAGTAAGCCATGTTTTGTCATGTGAGGTGTTGACTTCATCTGTTAATTAAAACTTGTCATAATGCCTTTAATTTATTAGGTCCACTAGACTAGTAGTAAGCCATGTTTGGTGGCCAAATGATATTGATTACTTTGTTCTTGACAATTTTAGGTGGCAAGCAGCAGATAATACATCAGTTGGTGTCCCTCCAAGCCATCAGGTTTCTTTTATAAATCTAAGTGTTGGATTTTCCTTTTTTCTTTCTTTTGGTTAATCTGTTTCTGAATTTCTTGTTGTCTACTTGGAATTTGATGCAGGGTTCAGTAGCTACTGATGAAGAAATCCAAAAACTTGTAGCAATGGGTTTTGAAAAGGTAAAATTAAATCACTCTGCCTGCTCTCATAATAAAAAAGCCATTTCACCATATGCATGTCTATCCATGATTGCACATGATTTTGATTTTTTTTTTTTTTTTTTTTTAACGATTAGAAAAGATATAAAGGTTAAAAGTTGACCATCAAAGGATATTTAGAGTAGGATTGGTCCTTTATTATGGTCTTTTACTTTTGTCTTTCACAACCTTGCAACATAAGGGATTTGTACTAACCAACAAAGTTTGTTCCAACCTTCCTGTTGGCAAGTACAGGAACATGGGGTAAAGCCATCTCTGATGCTTCCTAAAATACAACCTAGCTTTAGTTTCAAAATTTTAGGGTCAGTTATGGCTCTTCATCAGACTAATTAGGGTTGGCCCCATGCGATCTCTCTCTCCTTTCTTTTTCTATTTGAAGTCATACTTTTAGTTACCTCCTTACATTTTAAATTCAAATGTCTTGGAACTGTTCAGACACAGGTAGAAGTTGCACTAGCAGCTGCGGATGGGGATCTGAATGTGGCAGTGGAAATTCTTATGAGCCAACAGGTTTGTTAGTTGCGTACGAGGCTTTGACCATCTGGGGCTCTTAATGATTTTTCTTTTTCCTAGTTCTTGGTGACTGCTCTTGCCTGGTCTAATTTTGGGAACTCTGATTTTATTTGCAGGGATAGGGATAAATTGCAAAAATGAGTTACGTTGATTTCTCATTGACGCCAACTATGAGCTAAGTTCTGTTGGCCTAGTTGTCTACTTCTATCATCTCTGTGGTTCGGATTGTGCTCTGTATATTTTCTGATAGCCATATTGATAGGATGAGGCAGACTGAGGAAATATGTAATCAGGAAAGGCTAGCTGTACTAACTTTTGCTATTAAAAAGCAATGTCAAAAAGAAGAAGAAGAAAAGATGACAATGTTTGTAAACATGTTTTGACTGACAGGAACGTTCAGATTCAATTCAAAAGAGTATCTTCAATTAGCTTCAACTCAACTTTGTTTCTTTAATCCAAGTAATGGCTAAAAGAGGTCCCCTGTGTTGATATTTAGACCTTTATAAAATAGACATTATTAGCTCAACTCTCCTATGTAGCATGTTATGCATATACCAATTGAACTCTAATAAAAATGTGAAACTTGAAATTCAAAGAAACCCCTGAAGAATTTGGACTTAGTCGTCCATCACTCCAGTTCAGGGGTGGAGCCAGGGGGGCGGGCCCCTGCAAATTTTTTTTCCCATTAGAGTAGGTAGAAAAAAAAAATTGGGGCCCCCTATATTGGACAACTGGCCTCCTTAATGCCCAATTCTCAACTATTTTCTCAAGTTCAGTTTTAGTTTTAGGCCTTATCACTTTATGTATTCTAAAAAAAACAAGTTGGTCTGCTCAAGTTCAAACACTAAAAACAAAATTTCACTTTCTCTTCATCTTAAAAAATCCACCCGCTGACCCATGGAATTCTTTTCTTTACTTCTTATTCTTTTGTTTGGTCTTCTTTGATACACTTTCATTTGCACTATACTGTTGCCTACCTACTAGCCTCCAAAACTCCAATCTTTTGTACTCACAATCCAAAAAAAAAAAAAAATCCTAACTAATTTTTTCTTTCTTTATCAGCTTTAGTTTTTAAACTTGGTGACTAGTGAGTTTTCTTTTCTTTCTTAAGCATTAGACATTCATCTCTTTTTAGTGTATTTTTTTGATTTTCTCAACTATCTACACCTAAATATTCACATGCTCTTTATATTTTTATAGATTTTAAGAGAAATACATGATTGAATGCATGGACAGATTGTTTGTGATGAGTCTTGAAGGGATGATCTAAAGTTGGAGGCAGCCAGACAGAGACAGTAGGCATTGCCACATGGGTGATCCATTTTTGCACTTTGTGAAAACAAAATTTCTAAAGTAAAATTATTTTGATTTATTACCTATTTTTGATTAGTTAGATATCATGTGGCTGTAGACGTGGCTATGAGTGTTGTTAAATTGTTTGATTTATGTTGTGTACCAATACTTGTGTTTAATTTTTGTTTTTGTTTGAGGGGTTATTATTAATTAAAGTCATATTAAAAATGGCTTATTTAACATGCCATCACAACACTTTCTTATTAGATAAATCATTGTTTTCTTCATAAGAACTTAGTATACTTTTTCTCTTCCTAAAAGTGTTCTTGCTCTCCCACGTATTTCCTCTTGCTCAAATAGTATTCTTGCTTGATCAATTAAAGGAAAGACATTAATAAAATATTATTTTTGAACCTCTACATGTGAAAATTCATCTATAATGACATAGTCTAATCTTGGACGACTGTTCAGCCTGAAAACGATTTATATAAAATTCTATTTTGGGTGGTACGAATCAACCTTCAAGAACAATATTTTCTTGTAATTCTAAATCATTGTGATATTATTTGAAGAGGAAAAATTATGCATGACAAAGCTATTTGGACAGAGGTGGCATGGACAGACGTGGCATGTACGAACCGAATGACCATGTAGCATCCACCTCATTATTATGTGGTCTCCAAGGAACCTTAAATGGAAAATACTTGTGACACACGATTAGCCCTGGTTTGTAGAGTCCCAACATGAGTAGAACTCTAGAATATTCACGCATTAATGAGTATCTTCCCCATAAGGAAAAGACTTGTTCCGCAAGCAAAGGAGTCTGGCCCTACACTACTATAAAAACCCAATGACCCTCAAGAAAAAGGTACGCATAATTGACCTTCTCTAGCACTCTGGAGTTGTAAAAGATTCTAACTTGACCTTCGGAGGGTATTCAGCCGGCACCACACCGGTGCTCTCTGTTTAGGTCTTTCTCCTTTCTCATGTTGTGTAGGTTGGGTTCTGAGCATGCGAGTACGTGTGGCTCACTGGTGGTTTTTTTTTTAAGGATCATCATTATTCATAAAATTATCTCTATTTTTTGTTCTTGTTGTTGATTATTCGGAGGATTATTCGTTAAAATATTTTCCACAAGACATAGAAAAGAGGTTTAGCAACCACAAAGAGAAGAAATAATACAATTTTCTGATAAAGCTGACATAGAAAAGAGGTTTAGCAACCATAAAGAGAAGAAATAATACAATTTTCTGATAAAGCCCACCATAAACGATCACAGCAGACTGAAGACCTTTTGCTTTCATCAAAGGGCGAAATGTCCAAATTTTTTTGGCTGGTGGTTTACAAGTAACAGGCCTCATTGCAGTATGTCATGTTACCAGTTTACATATTTCTTATTTTGGCTTAGTTACCACTAAGCAATATTCTCCTCTACAAAATTTACAAAGCCAAGAAATTGGATAGGCACAACAGAAGATCTGAACGAACGATCCTTATTACAGGAAGATACATGAAACGTCTTTAGCACAAGGAGACAGAGAGCTAAAAATACCACTCTAGACTCTAGAGGCCATGGCATGTCTATGTGCTAGACTCCTTTGGTGGCCTCACAATTAGGACGGGACATTTTGCATGATGTGCACAGTAATCACTTACACTGCCTAGGAATGCCCTGCAACCAGCAAATAATTTAACAATAAGATACGTATTATACAATTTATACTGGCAATCAAAATTGGCAAGAGGGCATAAAAAAATTGGCAAATGGATAGATAACATAATATAGTTGTGAAAATGTTGTCTTGAAAGGAGATTTACACATTGCTCGACTCGATGTTATATTATGTACACTTAAATTATATATTGAGAATAAATTAAGTAAATAATAACAAGGCAAGAAGAAAGTATGCAGGATAGGATGTAAGAGGAAAAACCATTATTGGGGGAAAAACATATTATCATGAATAACAAACATACGATTCAAAATTTTCTGTTCCAAAGTGCTTGTCTGTGGGCTAATTTTATTTTATTATGTAGCAATATCAGTTTAGAGAATATGCTAAATCATGAATACCTAGAAGTTATTGCATTTCTTCAAGAAGAAAATAGAATGGAGATCAACAAGGCTTATGAAAGTCTAAACTGTCACCTTTTGATCTTGCCTAGGCCACGGCTGCCCACTACCAAGAGATCAGCATGCATTTGCTCCGCTGCATGACAAATCTTGTCCTTCGGATCTCCACCAAGAACTAGGGTCTCAGCTTTGACCTGCACATGTTCAATATACAATAATGCACCACCAGTCTAATCAATAGGACAATTCACTGAGCCCTATACAACATAGGAATTAAGATTCATATCTCTCTTCCATTGCAATCGATTGCAGCATAATCAAATCTCACTAATGGGGCGTTTAGTTCGTTGTGATGTTACATTTTACCGTAATATCCCATTATTATAATCTTACGTTAATGTAATTTGAATACAAGAATACAACATTACATTGTTTAGAAATATGATAAAATTAAGACGATGTGATATATTTTGTAATTTTAAATATGGTAATGTTAGAAAAAATAAAATAAACCAAAAACTTTAATGTTGCATTATCGTAATGTGCATTGTATCAATGACACATCACAGCAAATCAAACATATTTTAGCATTTAAATGCTTCTATCAACCTATTAAATCTACTAGAATATGATTAAATGACACCATATCCTAAAAATTTATGCTTTTGAGACAAAGTAGTTTATAATGGGTCCCCGCTCTATCGTGGTACCCTAAGATAGCTTTTTATCCTAATACCCTTAGATGGCTTTTTGGGACAAACAATAATTTCTCAAGATCTAATAATAGATCAAACTTTTAAGAAATAGGAAATTACAGTTGTCTATCCGTGGTTTAAAATTTAACGCTCACCTGTGTTTAGCTCTGTTTGGTCTCTATTACCCACCTTTGGCTTTTTTGTTAAAAAACAACTTTTACCACCAAAACATAACATAACACAAATCAAAAAATTAGGGTTTAAATTTTTTGAAAGAGCTTGTACTAATATCAAGCCTTGGACCCTCATAAAGATTATAGAAATAAGAAATCCATTACCAAAAACCCCATAAAGATTTCCCGATGACTCCATCAAATATATTTTTTGGTGTGCCCCTACATCTTGTGGATGGTCAGCAATAACTTGGACCATATCTGCCAAAGGAGCATTAGGTTCAAAGCGAACCACCTTGCCCTTTTTTTCCCAAAAAAAGAAAAAGAAAAAGAAAAAGAAAGAACCAGGTTGCCATTGTCACAAAGTGCATACATTTGATCATAAAAATGTGCAACATCCATGAATTTCAAATTCTTTGGATGGGCAACAACAACCCACTCACCTTCTCATCTTCTGTTCAAAGCAGCTCCTAGTCTCACTCTAGTAAAAGCCAAACTATTCATAGGGCCAAAAATTGCAATGACAAGGAATGTTGACTCATCGGAAGGGTCCTTTAGAAGATTGAATTTGTGTACAAGGCGAAACCACTCTTGTCGAGGAGCTAGTCTTTGAATTTGTGGAAGATTAATTTGGTTTCCTGTTATAAGGTGCACAAGTTGGGTTGCATGAAGAGGGCAAAAGGTTACAACCCAGCCAAGCTGAGATTCCCAAATACGTTTTCTGCATGTCAGTTAATAGTGGCGCAGAAAGCATCAGCGTAGGAAGAGGAAGCTGAGGTCCTCTACTAATGCTCGAACGAGCAGACTGCCAATCTTGGCTAACCCCTACAGCGTATAATTTTTGAAAGTAGTCATTCGATTTACAATTCCACGAGCAAGATCTGGGGGGAGATTGGACCAATCAATGGAGTCTGACGACTCTGAGTTGGTAATCAACTTATACAAAAACAAACACAATGGACAACATCATTTGGGAACGCGGAGCCAGGGATTTGTCTAGGATCAGAGCTGTCGGTTTGGAAGAAGAGGAGGAGGGAGATGAGAAGGCGGTGTATGGTTGTTGTTGTTCGATGTCAAGGATGACTACAACGCCTTCTCATGATGATGATGATGATGGTTATTGGTTGATCTAAGAATATGAGTATCATCACTGTACTCTTCTTCTCCTACAACTCCATAACCCAATCTCTTTCAAAACCCATAACTAAGTTCTTTAAAAAAAATTCAAACCCTAACTTTTTGATTCGTGTTATGTTATATTTTGATGGTAGAAGTTATTTTTTTATCGAAAAAGCCAAATGTGAGTAACAGAGTCCATACGAAACTAAACACAGATGGGCAAAATATTAGATTTTAAACTACAGTGAGATAAAATGAAAATGGACTAAACCATAGGTGGATTTTATTAATATTTACCTATTAAAAAATAAAAAAATTTCGTGTAAAACCAAATAACAAAGGGGATACTTAATAAGTGACAGAGAGTACATACTATATACATGGGAAGTCGTCATAGGCTTACCATCTTGTCTTTGCATAACTGTAATGCACGAGAAAGTAGCATTGCAGAACTTTCTTCCTGGGCTTTCCTCACTGATTCCACTACCGAAGTTGGTGGATAAAAAACTGTATCATTAAGCAATCCATAAATTATACATTAAGCTGTAAATGTGATCAAGGATTATATACTAATGTTGGATCACATTTCCATCTTGCATACAACCAGCTTGAGATCAGTTTAAGAACCCTTTCCGAACTAACAAGTTGGCCAATTAGATTGAGAGAAAAAGCTTGAAACGATTTTAGGATATAAGATAAAAAAACCAAAAAATCAAAGCATCAATTGCATTATGGCAACCTAATCCATTTCTATGGAATCTTGTCAAATAAATTAAATTTTCTAAGAACAAAACTTTATGAATGACAGATTTGGAAGTGCTAAATTAATTTTGCACACAGACATGATTTCAATACAAGCTTATCTTTAAAAGAAATCAATCATTTCAATAAAACGAAATGTTGCAGAGCTGGAAGGTTAGAGCACGTGGCTGTTAAGCACAAGTTCGAAGATTCGAATCCTTCCTCTAGTCTAGCTCTCCTTTCCTTGGAATTTCCAGCCACCTCCTCTCTACTCTCTATCTCCTCCCTCCCTCCATCCAAACATTCCCTTAAAGTTATTCTTTTGTGTGTAGGCATCATTTGTTTTTGAGCATAAGTTTTTCGGTTTATGTTTCTTTGTCACGTTAATCTACTTTAATTAAAATTAATGTTATTCTTTGGTTTTAATTATGTATTTGTCTCTTATACTACTAATTTTAAACAAATTATAATTTATTTTTCATGTTTAATTTATTTATTTTTTAAATTGACAAACTGGGGTGGCTGCTTCTGGACTACTAAACATTAACAAATATTAGTTCCCCCAATTTTTTCTTTTTTTATTTTATTTTATAATTTGTTTGGATAACATGAATTTTGTATTTCTTTCATGCATCCAAATATGGTCTAAGGCTCTAAGCTACTTGAGTATGTGTTGTCCGGAGTACGGGTGTAGGGAATATATAATAATCATCCAAAAACTTGTCCTCGTCATCTTTATTGGTTTAAATATTCTTTGATACTAATACATCCATTTTCACTACTATAATAATAAACATCCTTACAAGAACAATATATTTATTTTTTTATTATAATTTGATGGTAAGTGAATCAAAAAATACATATGATAAACATAAACCCAATATCAATATGATTTTTAACAAAAAAAATTCTCTGAAATTAAGCAAAGAAAGAGTATATAATATAAGTTGGGAATTACCTGCTCCCCCTGGACCAGCTGAGACTGTGAAGTGCTGAAAAGGCTGCTGAACATGAACCAGAACCACCATCCCCACCTCCTCTAGGCTCGTTTCTGCTGCTACACCAATGGCCACAAACAAGTGATCAACTGCCCACTTCAGTGCATAGAAGCTTCCATCACTATCATCGATTGCCACCATTACTTTCAGCTTCTTGATCTTCTCATTTTTGTTTATCAATATTGCCTGCTGCTCTTGCACCGTTGTCCCTGCACTTGTAGTGTCCTCCATAGCTATAGCTCTTTTGAGTTTGATCAACCTTGAGTCGGCCTATCTATATATATTTGTGTTCTTTGGATTTTTGTCTGTGCATTTGAGAGTATATATGTGGAGTCCGCGTGTAAGGCTTAGGATGAAACTTGGCAGTGAGAGTTAGCTATAGACTATAGTGATATTGAAAGAGCAGCACGTGGCGTCCACGCAAAACAACACTTAAGAAACACCTTTCCAACAAGACTAGACTCTAGAATATTCAGAGTCACAAAGTTCCGTAACTGAACTGAATAACTTCTCTGTAAAAAGTTTACAGTTCCAGGTATTGTTTTGGGCGACCCTAGAACAACATTGGGGCTGTTTCGCTGAACAGAGTCCATAAAAAGCAAAGACCCTAATAAAAAATTTCGAAACCTTTTCAGAGAATTAGTAATTTAAAAGAAATGAAAATCTGAATTCAATCTTATTTCCTCCGCTCTATTTTCCATTTAAAAATTTCACGTGCAGCTTAAATCCACTTAAGAGGAAAATTGTTAGAATTATATGGTTAAAAAATTAAATTTGAAAATTTTCAATAGCTTAAATTTCTTGGAAAATTAATAATTTAACAGACATGTCCATTTTAATCCAATATGAAACTTTATACATGTGTTCCCATTATCTTAGGATAAAAATTATTGAAAAAAAAAATTCCCTTTAATTTTTTATATGTTTTTTGTTAACAATATATTTGACATATTAGCCCAATGTAATAAGCCCAAGCCCACCACTGCTTATACCTACTTGTTTTAGTAGTCTAAGGTTTAGTCACCTATATATACTCATGTTATGATCCATTGTAACACAAATTATTGTACTACACTCTTACATAATAAAGGTGTAGTTCCTAAGGGTTTCTTCCATGGACATAGGCCGACAAGGTTGAATCACGTAACTCTCGTGTTCTCGGTGTTCTTATTCTATATTTTCCCTTCCACATCCACTCTAGCATATTCAACATAGTATAACACATCGCGTTGCTAATATATTTAACATAATATCAAACCAAACTTCGTTCTTGGCATTAAATAACTATCTCTACGCAGCAAAAAAGTTTCCCACGTGCACACCACCAACTGATATCACAAGTGCTTGTATGCCATATCTAGACTCCACGGCATCACGCAGCCACCATGACTCACTACTGTGTCAAAGATCCACAAATACAAGCAATCTGTGACTCACTTCTCAGATTTGTGCAAATCAAGCCTTTCCCTAATGAAACTAACCACATAGATGTGCTCCATAGCCTCTAGCGACTAAAACCCAGGAATTCGGTCTCCATTGGCAACTAAACACATCTCCACACGCAGCCACAGGCTCCAAAAATTCCTCCACGTGCTGCTCCAAATTCTAAACTCCCAGATCGGCTTTTGGGCACACACGTCACCATGTAGGCCTTGTCGTCCACCAATCTACAAAGCACAAGAATCTAGTCCTCATCCGAGCTTACATGAGCCCTCACGCACCTCCTAGATTCTTGTCATCACCTCCACGTGCTGGCGAAGGAAGCACACGCCAAAATACTAACTGACGTCAATAATGAAGTTATTATGACACGTTAGCCCTAGCGGCGTCATTGGCATGTTAGCATCCAGTAATTAACCACGTCATCAAGATGCCATATTAGGTTTCTCTCTTATCTCTCCATGGGTTAAAGGTGATTGCCTATCACATGAGTATTCTGTTAGTTTATTAATAGTAGATCAAATGAAGCACTAATTTGGCACATGTATAAAGTTTAAATAATAAATTGGCTAAAATTAAAGTTCATGAAGTATAAGGTCTACTACCTTTAAGTTTTTTTTTTTTTGGGGGGGGGGGGGGGGGAGGGGGATCAAGGCATTTTTTCCCTAAGCATATGAGTGAATAATATATCATAGTTGAGCTCATACCCATTGGAGTTTAGGCCTTTTGGGTTAAGTGTGTCTCTATATGTTATATTAACTACTCAATGAGTCTCCCCAAGGTAATATACCGTCCATACTCCAACTAAGAAAGAAACTCGTTCTTGCTCCATTTATGAAAGGGATTAAAGTACATGCACTCCATCCTTGCTTCAACTGCAAAAGGGACCTCAATAACCTTAATTTTGCCATCTTTACCACATACCACCATGAGCTCTAATGTCACTTGTTAGGGAGATAAACACTTTAGGGAAACCCCTTAAGTAGTTAATATGTCATATAGAGATACACTTAACCCAAAATGCCTAAGCCCATAAAAGCCCACACAAACAATTCGTGCGAGGTTCCTATGGAAAAAAGATCTTCGATGTTGACACGTGGAAGTCTATGAATGATGCACTAGTGAATGAAAAAATCATAAGGCAAGGGGGAGCAAGTAGGATTTGCTTATGGCCCATGGAGAGATCTTGAAATCCACAGAGAGGTAGAGACTTACACATGAGGGAGAGATTATTGGGTGTACATGTGTGCATAAAATCTCACATTTGATAATGATGAGTGGATAATATAACATAGTTGGACTCATACTCATTAGGCTTTGGTCTTTTTAGTTAAGTGTGTCTCAATATGTTACATTATATAACCACTCAAGGTGTCTCCCCAATAAATCATTCTCTCATGATTACTCAAAAGAGGCCATCTAACTACATTATGGGCAACAAAATTCATCTCCTTGTATGTGCAATGTATAAAACATATTGAGTCCATTTAAACCTATTTTGGTGAATTTCGAGTAGAATGCTAATTTTGATAAGTAAAGATTTCAATGCAACTTTTTTTTTCCCAAACAAAAATTTTCCCTTTAATCTCTCAATGATATGATCTTCTTTTTTCATTCTTATTAGCTCTCTCTCTCTCTCTCTCTCTCTCTCTCTCTCTCTCTCTCGATTTTCGAGCCCACTCCACACCATTTCTTAATGAGTTGAAGACCTAACTTTTTTCTTTGTCTTGAAGAGTTGAAGTCCCATCAATTGCTACTATGAAGTTAAAGTTCACCCAAGGGAGACCCACATCAATACATTATTGTCTTCTTTAGTTTTCTTCAATTCACTTCAAGGATCTTACACGTTCAAGTTATGTTTGTCACTTTGTCCTCTTCTTCTTCTTCTTCCTTTAATTTTTTTTTAAAAAAAACATTTAATTTCTTGCCATAATAAAGTTAAAGCATAATTAGAATCCAAATTGAATCCAATTATCTTTTAATTGTAGTTTAATTTTGTGTCAAGTCTCCATTTTAATTATTAATTTTGGTGCAAAATGACCCATTATAACATGATTATCTCTGGTAATCAGTCTATTTCCATCAGCCGGCCAGTGGGAGCGAGAAGTTTGGGATATATTTGGTGTTTCTTTCATCAATCATCTGGATCTATGTCAATCAACAGATTATGGTTTCGAGGGTCATTCATTTCGAAAAGACCTTCCTCTAAGTGGATATGTGGAAGTATGCTATGATGATCCAGAAAAATGTATGGTTTCTGAACCTATTGAGATGACCTAAGAATTTCGCTATTTCGATTTTGCTAATCCTTAGGAACAGCATAGCGACGGATAATTAAGAATCAGAATAGGTCTAGTCTAGGGGACAAATCAATAGAAAATGCTATTTGCTTTGCAAGAATAAGAATAAACTTCTATGAAATGAAAGAGTTTCACGGGAATTGTTTAATACGAAAGCAAAGATGACTACCCACTCACCTAAGCTTATGGGGTTTTGTTTCATTGGGGTTTAGGGAAACACGATTAGTATCTCACCCTTCACAATCACAGATAATGGAGGACTTGGCAGCCAAATGGAGTACTTTCTCTCTATCAGATAGGGAGAATATAGGTTTTTTTCTTCAACGAGACCAACAAACTAGGGAATTCATTCTAGCAGCTCAATTCTTGACTCTTCGCTTCCTCAATATGGAAGCCATGGCAAGAACCTTCAAACAACAATGGAGGTCCACAAATGGCTTTAAGATACGCAATCAAAAAGATCATTGAGTTCTATTTGTTTTTGACAACTTGGGAGATGTGGATCTAATACTGCAGAATCAACCTTGGAGTTTCGACAAACATATAGTCATGCTGCAAAGATACAACTCGGATACTCCAATACGTGACATGGTGTTTAAAACAACTCTGTTTTGGGTTCAAGTCCATGACATCCCAATGCGTTTCATGACTAGGGCTGTGGCCAAAGAAATATGTGATACAATTGGGGAGGTCCAAAAGTCAACTAGAGCAGTCGATGAGGAAGGTGGTCATTTCATAAGGGTCCGAGTCCTTATTGATATTTCCCTCCCACTATGCCGAGGTAGGCTTATTACAATGGATAGCGGAGATAAAATCTAGGTTAGTTTCAAATACGAGTAGTTGCCAAACATTTGTTTTTGGTGGTTTCATTTAAACCACAGTGACAAAAATTGCGAGTTGTGGATTGAAAGCAAAGGAACACTTACGCCAAAACAGCAATAGTTTAATTCTACTTTGAAGGCAGCCCCGTATACATCAACAGGAAATGATCTTATTTTTGTTTCGGGATATTACGAGCAAAAGGAACCCAAAGTTCATGCTTCAGTTTAAGTCTTCAATTGTTAACTAGGTTCATTAGAGGGGAGTGTAGAGAGTGGCAGTTCAGCGGAGGAGCATACAGTAGTCATGGTAACCGAAACTAGCATTGATGGCATTAATGAGTGTGAGCCGTTGAATAATAACAATGTGTGAGTGGAGGAAGCGTTACATTCTAACTTGGAGACTCAGCTAAATTCGGACACTATCTCTACCATATCACCTCCAACTAATGCTCTTATTTTTGAGGAAGTAAATATAGGAGACGAAACTTTAACTCCAAATTTAGTTACTGCGCCAGAATTATTTGATATTCAAATTAGGGAGATTGATGAGGCATTAATGAAATATGGGAATAACTCTGAATTAAAGCAAACACCAATAGCAGCAATCAATGAGGTGATACGTTTCCAAACTCAACAAGCCGTTTCAGTTGAGAATCAAGGAGCACGACAATCAGGAACTAGGGCAATATAGGGGAAAAAAAATCTTAGCCAAAACTAATACTAACAACAGAAACAGTCTGAGAAATAGGGGAAAGTCGAGATTAAATGTTTGCTCAAAGGTAGTGGGCAGTTTGGAACTAGAAAAAAAATATGTGGGAAGCAAAGTGGGGATGTTCATTTGGATTTACCAAGCAAACACAGGTGGGTTTCAAAAGATGAGGGCGATTCTTTTTATTCAATGGTGGAGGCTGATAATCAGCCTTGCCAATCATAATGAGTTGCTTGATCTGGAACTATTGTGGGCTTGGGAACCCATGTATAAGGAACAAGTTTGCTGACATGGTGTGGGCAAAAGATCCTTCTGTCGTGCTTTTAGCTGAGACATGGGTAGATGAAGCAAGGCTAAAAGATGTGAAAAGAAAAATTCAATTTGAGAACATGTTTGAATCACCAAGAACTACTAGGGAAGGCAAGTTAGATCTTTTATGGAGATCGTTAGTTGATATTTCAATTGAGGTTTTGACAAGAACCACTCGATGCAATCATAAATAAGAACAAAGAACATGAGTGGCGATTCATCGGTTTTTATGGTGAACTAGATACCTAGAAATGAATTGAATCTTGGAACCTACTTAGAAGTTTAAACCAAAAAAATTCAAAGTCCCATGGTTATGTGTTGGGGATTTTAATGAGTTGGTTAGAAGTGAAGAAAAATTGGGGGGTAACAGAGGAAGTCACAAGCAGATGCAACTCTCTCGAGATGCAATCAATGCTTATGGTTTTATTGATCTTGGGTATTTGGGTTTTAGATTCACATGGAGCAAACACTACACAAACAACTACTCAATTTCGGAGAGGCTAGATAGAGCTCTCTGCACAATAGAGTGGTTCAATCAATTTGCTGGTACAAATGTCAACTACTATATCAGATCATTCTCCTCTATGGATTACTCTAAGTGATATAGCTCCCCCACCAATTTCTAGGCCATTCCATTTTGAAGAAATGTGGCTTTCGGGACACGACCTTTAATCCAATGGCGAGGGTTGTTACTGATAACATGAATGCACTTTTGTCACAAGAGTTCATGGAATGGGAAGTAGAAGCAGCTCTGAAACAAATGACTCCTTTAAAAGCTCCTAGCCCAGATGGTATGCCTCCTCTCTTTTATCAAAATTATTGGTGTCTTATAGGTGATGATGTTACAAAAACAATCTTGTCCTATTTAAATTCTACCACCATACCCCATCCCCTATACCATACCTTCATAACTTTAATTTCAAAAATAAAAAATCGTGATGCTGTCTTTGATTACCGTCCTATTAGCCTTTGTAATGTCCTTTATAAATTTTTTTCAAAGGTCCTTGCAAATAGGTTAAAGAATACCATCTATTATAACTGAACACCAAAGTGCATTCACAAAACACCGCTTGATTTCAAATAATATTCTAGTTGCTTTTGAAACATTGCATAGCATGAATATTCACAAATCAAGCAAATTAGGTTATATGGCGGTAAAATTGGACATAAGTAGGGCCTATGATAGAGTCGAGTGGTGTTTTTTGGAGGAAGTGATGAGAAAGTTGGAGTTTAATGAAAGATGGATTGCACTCATGATGATTTGTGTCAAAACAGTTTCATATTCGGTGTTAGTGAATAGTGAACCAAAAGGATTGATCCATCCTATAAGGGGAATTCGCCAAGGCGACCCCCCATCTCCCTTCCTATTCCTGTTATGTACAAAAGGGCTTAACAATCTTATCTTCAACGCAAAAAGTGAAGGCTCTATCCATGATTTTGCCTTGAGTTGAAGAAGTCCAAAACTAACCCATCCACTTGCGAATGATAGCTTACTGTTTTGCAAGTCTAGCAGAAATAAATGCCAAAAAGTGTTGGACATTTTGGCCTCCTATGAAAGTATGTCGGTGTAGGAAAAAAAAAAACCGAGGCAAAATATCCATCTTTTTTAGTAAATACACCATTGCTGCTATAAGGATATAAATCAAGGAAGCTTTAGGGGTTCTTGAAATTCTACATTATGACAAATATTTGGGTTTGCCTTCACTAGTTAGAAGACACAAAAAAGTGAGTTTTGACTACATTAAAGAAAGAGTTTGGAGGAAGCTGTAGGGTTGGGAAGAAAAATTGCTATCACAAGCAGGGAGAGAAGTATTGATTAAGGTTGTGGTCCAAGCTATCCCAACATATACAATGTGTTGTTTCAAGCTTCCTGTGGGGCCTGAGAATTTGGCAACCCTGGCCCACTTTTTACCCGACCTAAGGCCCATGCCGAGGAGGAGGAGATGCCCGGGGATAAAGCGTGAAAACCTAAATTTCCCAGGAGCCTTACTGGGGACAACTCTACCCTCGGCCAGCCAAGACTGTAGGAGGCCGAGGAACAAAGCCAAGATTGAATTGTCACCTCCACATTAAATGCGCATGACTGATGTTCAGACAACATTAATGGGAAATGAACCCTGAACAGTATTTCCTTGGTTACTACAACTTACTGGGAGTTCTGGTAAGGAGGCTGATGGGATGGGTTGTCAGGGGAAGGCATGGATGATCAACAATTAGAGGAAATGGATCGTTAGAGGAGGACTATATAAAGGAGGAGAAACAGATTCAGGGGAAGGCCCCCTAGGGAAATGGGACGGCTAAGAAGCTCCTCAGACCGAGCCGAGGACAAATTCTTGAGGATGGTTTCAGTTCGTCGGCGTTCGGTGGTGGAAAACACTGCATGGGGCGTTGTCCGCTTGCTTGTCCAATGTGCAATTTTTAAAAAGAAATTTAAAATTACAATATAAAAAAATTAAAAAATTAAAAAAAGGTGAGGAAATGTTTAGTTGTGTATGTTGTCCTTCAATTTACCCAATAAATGTTAATAGTCACAAATTTTCAAGCTTTTGTAAACTACAATCTTCACATCCAATTCGAAATGTGGTAAATGTAGTACCTACTCTTACAACGGAACAATAAATGTAAAAAAGGTAATTATCATAAGTGCAACTCTCTCATTTGCTTTTTGTGAGCCTATGACAAAACAATTTATAATTAACTCAAATAATCTTTGAATCTAACTTTTCTTTTTTCTTTTTAAATTCTATAATTGTGGTAACTACCTATTCTTAGACATATGTGCATTATCATGGTTAAAGTAGAATTGATTTGTTGATTTTAGAAGTAATTATGTTGAAAAATAATGTTAATGGGGTTTTAAAGAACAGCATGTGCATGTGCAGAGAGAGAGAGAGAGAGAGAGAGAGAGAGAGAGAGAGAGAGAGAGAGAGAGAGAGAGAGAGAGAGAGAGAGAGAGAGAGAGAGAGAGAGAGAGAGAGAGAGAGAGAGAGAGAGCATGTGTAGTGTAGCAACACAAGAAAGAATATGTGTTGTGAGAACAGGATTCTAATTTTTAAAAGACAAACTTGATGTTAATTATACCTATATCGTTATTGAAAATGTTATTTTCTTTGATCAACTTATATTTGTTTTTGCAAAATGAATTGCTAAAGGTATGTTTGGTATACTGTAATCGATGTTGTAATATAATAGTTATTCTTATGGTTTAGTTATATTCTTTAGTTTCGTTGTGCTTTTATTACAAGAAATAATCATTCCTTATGAATAGTTATTCTTCAAAATGAGGAATAACTATTCTTCTTTAAAAGTTGGTATTAGTTATTCTTTAGTAAATACAATAATTTCTAAACTTAATATATTTCCAAATAAATAAACTTTCCATATATATATATATATATATCTAACAATTATAAAAATAAAAAATCATAAAAAATAACACATATCTCTCTTAAATTTAAAAATAACAATTTTTAAAGAGATATAATTGTATAAGTAAGCTATTTTCTAAAATAAATGTTAAGTTTTATTCTAATGTTATAACTCACAACCAAACTAATGGTTATGTTTAGTTATTACATTACAACACACTTTATTACTAGTAATAAATATAACAATTCCAGTCGTAATTTCCATTCAGTGTACCAAACGTACCCTAAATTTTTTTTAACTATATTATATATTGTTTTAATCTAATCTTATACTATATATAATAGCTGAAGTCTTTCCTGCTTTTAAGGAGGTGCTGTCACGTTAGGGAAAAAGACCACTTAAAAAAACAACCACATCTACAATTAATTCTTTAAAATACCATACGGTGCGTTTGGAATACTTACTTTCATCAAACTTATATTTATAAAAACACCAACCCGCTTATCCAAAAAAAGAAAAAGAAAAAGAAAAACGCAAACCCTTATAAAAACACCAAGCTACTTATCCACCAAATAAAAAAAAAAAAAAAAAAAAAAAAGAAGAAGAAGAAGAAGAAGAAGAAGAAAGAAAGCAAACCCTAAAACCCAAATTGTATTTCCTTATCAAAATTCATACTCTCTCTAACTTGTGATTCTTCGCTGCAACTCCATATACACACAGATCGGACTAGAGTGTTCCAACCCATCAAACAAACGAAGAAAAAAAAACCTCTACAATAGTGAAAACCTCTGTTTGTTCTCTACAATAGTGAAAACTGAAAATCTTTGTTCGTCCTCTGCAAGAACAGATGATTTAGAAGCTATCCCGTCTCTGCTCTTTAACAACAAACGATTCAAAAGGTAACCCATCAAAAAAAAAAAAAAAAAAAAACCCCCTCTGCAACAGTGAAAACCTCTGTTTGTTCTCTAGAATAGTGAAAACTGAAAATCTTTGTTCTTCCTCTGCAACAACAAATGATTTAGAAGCTATCCCATCTCTACTCTTCAACAACAAACAATTTAGAAGATAGGCATTCCCCCCCTCCCCCCCCCCCCCCCCCCCCCCTTTTTTCCCATTCAATTAGCGTTTTAAATAGATAGACAGATAACAAAGATTTTGTTAAATACTATTTTGCCACACTACTCAATTAAGGTTTAAGGTTTGCCTACCTATTCCCCTAATTTCCCATTTATTTTTACAATTTCTTGAGTTCTGTTTTGTTCGATTGTAGTATTGATTAAATTTAGTTTTTGTTTGGTTTGTACTTTTTTTGGTTTCTCCCTAAAATTTTAATTAATTTATGCTTTTGTATAGATCTATGTTTTGTTGATTTGTTCTTAAAAGAAAAAGAAAAAGAAAATATTGACATATAGATTAGAATATTGTGTTCCAGACCAACAAGCATACGAAAAAAGAAAATCCAAAAGGAAGCGAAAAAAAAAAAAAAAAAAAGAACTCTGTTCGTCTTTTGCAATAGTGAAAACTAAGAAACTTTGTTCGTCCTTTGCAACAATAGGCGATTCAAAAGTGATTTAGAAAATAATTCAAAAGGTAGGGATTTTTCCCCCCTTTTTTTGTTTTCTATTCAATTACCGTTTATAGGGTTTTGAAAAGGCTACCTTTTCAAAACTAATCAAAAATTTTGTTTTGTTTTTCTCCAATAATTTGATAGGTATATCCTTATAACAATGACGATAATAATAACAATAAAAATAACAATAAATATGAATATAATAATAAGAATAAAAATGATGATAATGATAATTAAAAGTGAGTTTTTGCGATAATCTTTCAGAGATCATCATAATAACTAACTTAAAATACACAATTATTTTCCACAATGAATTTTAATTATGCCTTTATGCTAAAGCAATACTTAGTTTATGTGAATTTGAATATAGTTTTTTTTACGACCTCTTTAGATAAACTTAATTTCATAGATTTATTTTACATAGAAACTTCGCCAGGTAGTCAAAATTATTTGTATTTTAAGCCAAAAAAGAAAAAAGAAAAAGAAAAAAAGAATCATTAGCCAGAAGTTCAAGAAAGAAATCGCATAATTATGCATCTTTGGCCCTTTTTATGTGAATAGTCCCTTATATTCTTTTTTATAATGGAGGAGATTATATGAACCTATGTTGAATCAAATTGCTCAAGTAATCCTGCAATCTTATCTTTTTAACCAAAACTCCATAAGGGAGGTGGATTTTTTGACCATGTGTTAATACGTAGTTATAGCCATCATATTCAAGTTCTCTGCTACTTTTATTATTGATTATTTATGAGAAAATAATAAAAATTATTATTAACAAATTTATGAGAAAATAATAAAAATTATTGTTATTATGGACATACCATGAGATGCTAATCAATTGAATTACACGACTTTAAAATAAATTTGAAAAGCCTTGATAGCGGCCAAATTGGATATATGTGTGTGTGTATTTTTTTTTTCTAATATGGGAAGCCAAATTGGATTTTGATTGAAGTGATGAGATTTTGATATATAGTAGCGAAGAATGTTGTTAAAGTAGTAATCAATACTAATCAATGCAGGCATTAGTGTTGTTTTGGTGGAGAGAGAGCGAGTGAGTTTTAGTGGCTTTAGAAGAAATATGTGAATTAAGGACATCATTCTATTTTGGCAAAAACACCATTTTGCTCTCTATATTTTGGGGTTACAATTAATTTGGTCCTTGCATTTTGGTAACAGTAAATTTGGTTTATATTATTTTCAATTTGTAGCCAATTTAGTCCCTACCGTTAACTCACTAATAGAAAATGCTTACGTGACTAACGAGTTGCACAATTGGCACACTTGATGCTCGTGGAAAATAAAATAAAATAAAAAATATTTAATAGATTTTTGAAAATGCCACACTAGCCCTTAAATGGAAAAATAAAATTAATTTCTCAATTTTAAAGATGGTAAAAAAAATGAAAGAACTTTTCCAGTTTTTCTTACATTTTCTTGGCAACCAAACACAAGAGAAACAACAAAATGTGGATCTAATTAAAAAAAAAAAATCAAAGCAGAAATACGAAATCAAAGAGATATATATAAAAGAATTAAATCAGTTGCTAAAATTTTTACGATATATTTTTTGAATTATTACCCCAGATTCTTCTTCCAAAATCAAAAGATATTACACTTGAAAAATTATGTTTTAATGATCACATTTCCAGGTAATATGCTTGATTGAATTTTAGATTCTGAAAATTCTCTAAAACAGAAATGACCATCCACAAAAGAAAAACCAATATTTCATTATCATTCTAAAGAATCTTTACCTAGCAAAAAACTAATTCATTACAAAGCGAGATATACCCATAACCCATGAAAAGACGACAAATCCAACAAGAAACCATTTTAATATGGCTAGGGTTTGACTCATTGATCTCTCTCTAACACGGAATCAGCGGCAAAGGTTTGACGGCGGAATGACTCAGTAGAGATTTATAGACATTTGAGTGTTGCGACAGACCAAGGAGACTTTTCCTTGTTTAGATCGAAGACAGAGAAAGAGGATATAGATTGGGTTTAGAAAAGGTGGAGTTTGGCCATGAGAAATGAGAACCACTGCCTAGAGTTATGGTGGTGACGAGTGACAACAATGAACAAGAGGTTGCTCTACCATGGTTGATCAAATTGCTCTGGCCACTAAGTCCAAGCTAGAAACTAAGAACAAAGCTAGACATCATGAAATCACCTTCAACTAGAGCGAATATTCACCATACCCACTTTCAAACTGACCTTCATGTACGAGAGAGAGAGAGAGAGAGAGAGAGAGAGAGAGAGAGAGCCATGACATTTGGTCTATGGGAAGAGAATTTAGAGTTTAAGACCACAACTGTCAGATTTTCAAGGCAGAGGACAAAGCTGGAGAAATTATATGTTGCTTTCAAATATGGGTTTATGTAAATTATATTGGTAATTTTGATTTTGTGTTTTTGTATTTGGTTGCTAAGAAAATGTAAGAAAAAGTAGGTGTGAGGACCAAAAGGGCATGTAACAAACTTGGGCTTTAGCCAAAAGCTAAAATGGGCCCAACTAAATGTTCTAGAGGGTTGTGTGGGCCTTACTAAGGAGAAAGACTTCCCGAAGAGGAAATAAGTCTGAAGAAAGATTTTAAAGATAAACGAGTTGAGGAGGGTGAATAGTTTGGGGTTGGGTTGCACGTCTAGTCCAAGAAAGGTAATAGTAATTGTCTTAGATAGGTGCCGAAGGAAACCTCCTGGTGAAACTACTAACACCTCTGCATTAAGTGCACTACACCAACTAGACATGCCGCATTAATGGTCGAATGACACATGAACAGTGTCTCACAGCCTGTTACCTGCCCAACATAGCCTCTAAAGAAGGGGAAGAAAATGATGAGACAAGTATCCAAGGGAAACAATATCCTTCATCTAGGTGGAGGGCCAAGATTGAAGCAATGGAATTATAAAAGGGAAGAGGTCCTTCATGTACAATGATCGAATCTTGAGCAGAGAGAGAAAAGAGAGAACACAGTAAACAAGAGTGAGATTTGGTATTTTATAAAGTGTAAAGGCTCCTCAGCCATTCCAAGAAAGAAGAAATAAAGAAAAACTTGTTTCATTACTAGCTGTCTATTATCATTCAAAGAAAAAAAAAATTTTAATGGCCACATTAGTATTTGTTGTGCCAATAGTGCATTTCATTTACAACGTAGGATATTTAAGTTAGTAAGATGACGGTAGGGATTGAAAAGGAACACATTTTTCATTTTGGGGGCTAAAAATGATAAAATAAAAAGTATGGACCAAAATGAGAATATGGTCAAAATGTAGGAATGAAAAAGGTATTTCCGCCTTACTCAATTACTACAAAGTAGAATGTGCGCACTAGTTAATAGTCTGCATATATATATATATTGTAAGGACTCAATTTGGATTGGACCCAGAGTATGAACGGGTTTTCAGTCCAACAAGCCCAAACAATAAATTTGTAGAGAATGGGTTGAAGGTTTAGGCGATGGCCGTCGTCCACCAAGCATGAACCTTTTTTCTTTATATAAAAATACTACTTATAACTGTTTACAACCGGGGGATGCTCGCTGAGGAGCCCTTTTTCTTCTGCCATTTTCCCCCCTTCTGCTTTCCTTTACTCGCTTTTCTTATATAGTCTTCATAGTCCTATCTCGTTCTTCCATCTGTTGATCATCTATTCGCCTTTCTTCTGATTGCTCATCCCATCAGAGGTCTTATCAGCACTCAAGTGGTTCACTGTGATCAACGTTGCCCTGCTAAGGGGTTGTATCACCATTAATGCGGCCAGAGGGGTTAGGTGAATGCATTAAGTGTGAAGGTGACAGCTTGCCCTAGGCTTGTCCCTTCCAAAAATCATCTTTGGTATGCCAAGGACAAAGAGGTCCTCAGCCTGGATCCCAAAAAGAGGCTTTCCCCAATTTAGCCTCGGATGGCCAGTTTTCCTTGGCGTGGGCCTTGGGCCTACTACACGATGGGCTGAGGCTATCAGGCCCATGGATCTCACAATAGCCTCTCAAAACCTTGTTGCACGTTCCCTCGGATGGGGAGGAGGGTTTTGATATCTACGAGTCCTCTAGATGCATCGCCCCACTTCGGTTTGCGATAATGCTGGCGACCTTTCGACTGCCCGATGTGCGTTTTTGGCATTTCAAGACTTAACGTGTGCCCACATTAAATTTTGGCGGCACCACGTCTCCCACTTTCAACGGTGTGATGGTAATCGTTCGGTGGAGATCTCCTGCTTTTATGGGCAGGCGGTTACATTTGGGGGAACCTAAGGGGGAGTATAAGTACCTGTTTGAACCGCCTGGTTTTCTCATTTTCGCGCTTACGACCATTGATACGTATGATTTGAATCTGGTTCAACTTGCACACTACTTGAAGAGAATCGTCATATTTTTGTAAGTCTTCTTCTTCCGGGGACTCCAAATTTTTCTTGGTTCTATTCCTTCTTTTCTTCTTTTAGAATCTTTAGTCGTCCTTGGGGAATGGGTAAGTTTAAGAAGCTGGTTGAGTCCGACGAGATGATGAACAAGTTCATTGTTGACTATGGAATACCCAATAATGTGAGTTTGAAGTACTGTGAAGAAGGGGAGTGGTACCTTAAGAGGAGAGAGGGTGAAGTCGTGATCCCGATAGTTGCTTTCGTAGAGGGAGGGATGAGAATCCCTATGAGACCAGTGACTCTCAATTACCTTAGGCATTTTCGCCTGGCTCCTACCCAATGTGCCGTGAATATATTTAGGATATTAGGGTGTGTAGATACCTTGAATGAGAAAATGGGGCTGAGACTGACTCACCATGATGTGAACTGGTACTACAACCTTCATCATCTTAGGGGTAAGACGTACTATATGAAGACGAGGGACGATAGGGTCCGACTCATCTAATGTCTTCCTGATTCTAATAAGGGGTTGACTCAAGATTTCCTTATAGTGTCGGGGGAGTGGCACAATGGCTTTCATTGCCCAACAGTAGAGGGGGAGCTAGGTAAGGTATCTGAAGTAGGGGTTTCAGTATTTTTATTTTTCATAATTGTATATCCGTTTTGGTTGATTAACCATAGGAGTTTCACTTTTCTTTTCGCAGATCCGCACGCATTCGCATGTCATTTCCACCTGGTCAACAAAGCGGATTTGGAAACCGTTCTTAGGTCAAAACTTTTCCTGAACGAAATTGATAACCATGTTAGAGCTGCTCACAAAATCCTCGGATGTGACCTAGCTCAGAAATCATTCCCAGTCCCGAAGCATGTAATTAGAGCTCGTGACCCTCAGCTTACTCAGATTACTGTGGTGGAGGACGGTTTTACATTTTCCGAGGGGTCTCACATACTTGAAGGCACTCCGCTAGCAGGTCCCTCCTCATCCCAACAAGTAACGGTAGCCGAGGAAGGACAATCTAAGAAAGCGGGGGAGGTAGTTGAACTGAGCTCTTCTGAGGACGAATATAGTGTGTTCAACCTAGTTGATCAGTCCGAGGATCCCTCTGGTGATCTAGGAGACCCTCATCTGTCCGAAGTCGACCTCCAGTCCCTAAGAGTTGGTACCCAGGCTGAGATGGGTTTAAAAAGATAGCCCCAAACCAACCTTCTTAACCTGCTTGAAGGCAGTTCCAAGAAGGGTGCACCGGAAGAGTCGCAGCCCAAGCCCCCAACAACTCCGCCCCAGATTTTAACTGTGCAAACCAGGTCATCTTCTGTCCCCATAGTATCAGGCCCTCAGACTAAGTTTTATGACCTTAAAAGGAAGAGACTTTCCAAGGGTAAGAAGCCAATGGATGGGAGCAAATCCTACTCCCCGCCCGAGGAGGGTAAATCTCGCAGGCCTTCGAAACAACTGAAGCTCGGTGGTCAACGGAAAGGTAAGAAGATTGTCCAACAGTCCGAGGCCCAAGCCTGGCTGCCCGCTGCAATGTTTCATGATCAGCCCCTGATGGATGACGCATCAATACGGGAACCTCAAGGGGCTGAGGGGGCTCTTGTAGCCGATGCCCTGGAGAAGTCTCTCCTCCTTCCCACTGACATGGCCGAGTTAGAAAATATGAGTGGGTCAGAGGTTGTCCTTGACCTTAAGAAATATCTGGGCATGGTGGGTCCTTTGGTACCTATTTACTTTATTCAAGCTTTTTTGCTTAGTACCCTCCATTTTCTTAACGGAGTTACTTGTTTTTATCGGCAAGCTATCCAGGCTCTTTTCAGGTTGGATGAGGAGGCCGATGGCCAAAGCAGTGCCTTAGCATAAGAGTGTGACAAGTTCTTGAAAGCTGCTAGTACCCTCAAGAAATCTGAGGTCGACTTGAAAAAGGCGACCGAGGATTTGGAGGAGATGAGAAGGGCCAAGGACACTGCTGCCTCCGACCTGGCCGTGGCCAGGAAGCAAGCTGAGGACCAAGCCAATCGCTTGCAAGACGTTGAGGGCCAGCTACAAACTGCCAAGGAAGACAATGTCTACCTGAAGAAAAAGTTGGCAGAGGCAATCCATGAGAAAGGTATTGCCGAGTATGCTAGGGACAAGGCTGTGAGAGCCAAAGGCGAGGCAGTATTTGCAAAAATAGAAGCTGAGCGCTCTGTAGAACAGGCGGAGGAGGAGGCCTTCGCAGATGGGGTGGCTAAGACTGAAGCTACCCTTCGGGCGCAAGTTCCTGCAGTATGCAGGCATTACTGTTCTCAGACCTGGCATGAAGCCCTCAACCAAGCAGGGGTTGATGCCTCATCTGACCTTAGGAGGGAGGACAGGGTATATTACCTTATTGCGATTCGTGAAACTGCCCCTGATACTCCCGATGAGGGGTTCTCATTACCAGCGACTGAGAGTCGTAATAAGACCGCCGAAGATATTCCTGCCGCTGACCAACCCTCCGAGGAAGTTGAACCCCCGAGAACGTTGAGGGGAGTTAGAACTGAGGGTCAGGAAATACCATAAGACGTGGCGAGGCCTCCTACGGATCCTTCGAGACAAGGTCCTTAGGCAATGGTTAAAGCCTTTTGATCTGTTTGTCGAATTAATTTGCCTACTGAGTTGAGGAGCCTGGTGTATGATATAGGATAGTTTTGTTTACTTTCTCTTTCATTTCATTCTATTTCTTGCCTTAGTGGCGTTGTAAGGATACTGTATATTTTCTGTTTGAACTAAATGCTCGATACCTTATTTCCAATTTATGGATATTTTCTTTTATTTGCTTTTCTCTATTATTCTACTCAATACTTGTATTCTGTTCTAGAGTTAGTCTCATGAGACCACCTGCTATCCTTCAAATATAAATCTAAGGATCGTATTATAGCTTGAGTCTAGGTAACACTCTGGTTTTTCTACAGATAGTTATTTTCTCCAAAAGCTCAAGTCCCTGGACCATGCAAAACCTTGGTTTCGTTTAATACCTAGGTTTAATGGTGTGAATAGTTTCACCATAGGCTTGGGTCCGAGGACCATGCAATACCTTGGTTCTGTCTACCACTTTTATTTTTCTGTAAGTATCTAGTTTCTCTATAGGTTTGGGTTCGAGGACCATGTAATACCTTGGTTCTGTCTAGTACCCAGGTATAATGGTGTGAATAGTTTCACCATAGGCTTGGGTCCGAGGACCATGTAATGCCTTGGTTCTGTCTACCACTTCTATTTTTCTGTAAGTATCTAGTTTCCCTATAGGTTTGAGTCCGAGGACCATGCAATACCTTTGTTCTGTCTAGTACCCAGGTATAATGGTGTGAATAGTTTCACCATAGGCTTGGGTCCGAAGACTATGCAATGCCTTAGTTCTGTTTACCACTTCTATTTTTCTGTAAGTATCTAGTTTCCCCATAAATTTGAGTCTGAGGACCATGCAATACCTTGGTTCTGTCTAGTACCCAAGTATAATGGTGTGAATAGTTTCACCATAGGCTTGGGTCCGAGGACCATGCAATGCCTTGGTTCTGTCTACCACTTCTATTTTCTGTAAGTATCTAGTTTCCCCATAGGTTTGAGTCCGAGGACCATGCAATACTTTGGTTCTGTCTAGTACTCAGTTATAATGGTGTGAATAGTTTCACCATAGGCTTGGGTCTGAGGACCATGCAATGCCTTGGTTCTGTCTACCACTTCTATTTTTCTGTAAGTATCTAGTTTCTCTATAGGTTTGAGTCCGAGGACCATGCAATACCTTAATTCTGTCTAGTACCCAGGTATAATGGTGTGAATAGTTTCACCATAGGCTTGGGTCCAAGGACCATGCAATGCTTGCCTGAGCCTCTGATTGTAATCTGTAACTTTTCTTTTTATGAAATACCTCTGATTGTAATTTGTAATTTTTTTTTTATGAAATAATATCAATCGTTCTCTTTTCGCTGTCAAATCTTCTCTCTCTTTTTTTTTTTTTTTTTTTACTCCGCCAACTTACTGTAAAAAGACCACCTAGAGCAATCGCCTGGTGCGCCGGCCAGCGCACTAATCCTTCCCACAGACGGCACCAATTGTAAGGACTCAGTTTGGATTGGAGCCAGAGTATAAACGGGTTTTCAGTCCAACAAGCCCAAACAATAAATTTGTAGAGAATGGGTTGAAGGTTTAGGCGATGGCCGTCGTCCACCAAGCATGAACCTTTTTCCTTTATATAAAAAGAATACTTATAACTGTTTACAACCGGAGGATGCTCCTCAGCCCATGGCCAAGGAGCCCTTTTTCTTTTGCCATTTTTTCCCCTTCTGCTTTCCTTTACTCGCTTTTCTTATATAGTCTTCATAGTCCTATCTCGTTCTTCCATCTGTTGATCATCTATTCGCCTTTCTTCTGATTGCTTATCCCATTAGAGGTCTTATCAGCACTCAAGTGGTTCACTCTGATCAACGTTGCCCTGCTAAGGGGTTGTATCATCATTAATGCGGCCAGAGGGGTTAGGTGAATGCATTAAGTGTGAAGGTGACAGCTTGCCCTGGGCTTGTCCCTTCCAAAAATCATCTTTGGCATGCCGAGGACAAAGAGGTCCTCGGCCTGGATCCCAAAAAGAGGCTTTCCCCAATTTAGTCTTGGATGGCCAGTCTTCCTCGGCATGGGCCTTGGGCCTACTACACGATGGGCTGAGGCTATCAGGCCTATGGACCCCACATATATATATATATATATATATATATTAATAGACAAAACTGAGAGAAAATCCAATTAGATTTCAAACTGAAATTTAATTAAAGTTTAATTTTGTGCCACAAGTCCCGTCTAATCTAAGTTTTTGAATTTTTGTATCAAGTGAGTTAATTTAGTGTAAGAATTGGGTTTTAATTAGAGTTTAATTTTGTGTTATATGACCTATTTAATCTATGTTTTTAAAATTTTTGTGCCAAGTGAGTTAAATTTAGTATAGAAAACAAGGAGTCCAATATAAATAAACCATTAAAAAAAACATAATCATTATCTAACTTTATATATAAAATTAGAGGAAGAGAGAGTTTGAATGATTTTATATTTATGAGTCATTTTTTGTGTAACAAAAAATAAATCAAATTTATAAATCATTTATGTAATATGCCATAACTATGTATAGTCCGTTACTAACTAGGTAAATCAAAATTGGATATTGCTGATATTGCTTTTATTAGTTTTCGATACAAATTAAATTGTTTAGATTTTTGCTGTTATATTTTTCCCTAAACTAATAAGCATATTTTTTAATACTATTTTCTATTCAAATATTTTGTATGCGAAGATTTTGAATGTAAGTACGTAACAAAATGTAATTAAGTTGCATGATCCCATGCATGTATCCCCTTTCAATTTAGGAGATACCATTGGACCAATTTATTCTTTTATTTTGTGTTATATTTAGTAGTATTTCATTGGCAGTGATTGTGAATTGATGTTGTATATGTAGTATTTAATAGTGATTTTTAAAATTATATATGTAATAGCAACGTAATGACTAATATCATGAAAATTGCAAGGAAAAACTATTTTTAGTACTTTCAAATGTTTTGGTTAAACTAATGTCCTATATGTTTAATAACTCAAATCAATATCAATAGCACCATTATAATTATTTCAAAAAAAAATAGTTATTATGAATTTTTTTTTTTTGGGAGAGATTATGATGTTCATGTATACATATGCAGTAACATTCACAAAATGTAGAGTAGAACCCTTGCATGGGCCCATCCGTATGTCTCCAAGGCTAGGACTGAGCTGCGTAAACGAGGCCCAAACTTGGATTGAGCTGAAGTTTGTTTACAACAAATTATTTTATCCACTTTATTGGTCCAATCCAATTCGATCCTAGTCTGGCCCAATCCACAGGTACCTCAACCAATGCCAATTCCCACTATCAGTTTATCAATGCTGCTACCTCAATCAAATCCACTACAATACAGTCATCATTGAGAAGACTACTACGAATATTGCACCATCACCATGGTCCTGTTCTGGGCTAGTGTGTATCTTTCTTTTTCTTTGGTCATACTACCACATCATACCACTCCCACTATTCCCCACCCCATTAACATACTACTTCATTTTCTAGCCATCAACAACCCCCTTCCTCCCCCTTAAAATGCCATTGGGATAAATAAATTTATTTGTTTGATAAAGACAAGGAATTTTAAGAAACAATGACCCTAAAGACGAGTCCCTTTGAAAAAATTCTAAGTTTCATGCGTCATTTTATCGTTCTATGAGATTTTTGAGGAGTTTTTTAGATAGAGAGTGAATCTATTATGGTATTCTTACAATTTTATACATTTATTTTGAAATAAAATTTTATGATAGATGTATAATAAAAAGAATCTTAATTTTTTTTTTTTTTTTATGGTTTGGCACAAAGACCAATATATGATATCTCATAAAAAAATTAGTGCTAGTATTTTTGGCTTAATAAAAGCATTTATTAAAGTCCATATTCCTCTCTTATTTTATTTATATTTATACCAAAAGGGATCATATTCAAACTCAAGGCACAGTCACTAACCGAGTCCTAAAAACTTGTTTTCTACTAAACTACTAATTTGTTTTTTTTTTTTTTCCCCCTAAAAAAAATGTCTTCTTTTTATTGATTTTTAAAATTCAGAAAACTCCCCCTTGTAAAAACCATCTTAATCAATGATAATACAACATAGAATCCCACAAAATCCTCCTTAAGAGATTTATATAAATTATGGTTATTGATACGTAGTTTTATAGTGTCGGTTGATAGGAGGAGATCATTAACATTAAAAACACAAAAAAAAAAAAAGGTGTTTGTAGTACAAGGAAAATTATTTGCATAAAAAAACAAAAAAAAAAAAAATCTAAAAACAAAAAGAGAAAGTAAAACCAGAAAAAAGAACAAGTTTTGGCAGTAATAGAAGACTAGCAGTGTATGGATTATACAGTCATAAAATAGTGTACACGCACGTGACCCCGAAAGGCTACCGCGTCACGAAATATACCTACGTGTCGGAATTTCACTGGTCATTGACCATCGTCCCGGACACAGACTAACCACACGCCATGAATTTCGAACTCCCAAAAACACCCTCGGGTTTCACTGAAAAACCACAACTCTACCCCCTTTTCTCTCTCTCCCTCTCTCTCTCCCTCGGCACAGTCCCTCTTCTCTTCGCCAAGCCCGCTTGGCTTTTATTTATTTTTTTCTCTCTTCTCATCACTCAATCACTCACTCACTATCTCAGATTCATCGATCCAACGGTCCAGGTTTGTCCACCAATGACCATGATGACTCCTCCGCCGTTAGATGTACATACCAACTCTCTCTCTCTCTCTCTCTCTCTCTCTCTGTATCTCTTTCCCCTATATATATTTAGTATTTATCGGCGTCACTGGTTTTTGGCTCAATTTTGATATCCTAGGGTTTCTGGTTCGATTCAGAGGCATCGAAATGGCTTCGATTTTTATTTTTTTTTGGGATTTCACTTCGTTGAAGTTTGGCTTGCTAGGGTTTTGATTGATTCGCTAGAGTTGGGAGTTAGGTTTTGGGTTAGGTTAGATTTTTGGTTGATCAGAGCTCTGATTTGCGTATCTTTGTGTATGTAGCAAGAGGAAGACGAGATGCTCGTGCCGCATTCAGATGTAGTAGTCGAAGGCCCTCAGCCAATGGAAGGTTTTTTCTCTCACTCTCACATTCATTCAAACCCTAAATTTCCATCAAAATCTAAATTTCCATCAAAATCTGCTTTGATCCAGAATTTGTGGTTTCTCTATGAGTTTCATTAATTCAGTGTGGTAGAGTTTCTGATTTGATCGGTTATGAAGTTAGGGTTTTGGATTTTTTTTTTCTTTTTTTGGTAGATTTGAATTTTTATTTGTATTGATTTGATAGTAGTGGCGCAAGCGGAGCCAGCGAGTACGTTGGAGAATCAGCAAGCTGAGGATCCACCGTCTATGAAGTTCACGTGGACAATTGATAATTTCACTAGGTTGAATACCAAGAAGCACTATTCCGAGGTTTTTGTCGTTGGCAGCTATAAATGGTATTTGAATTTGAATTTTTGTTGTTGTTAAAGTTATGTAAACATTGGTAGCATGCTTTTAATTCACGTGTAATGATCGGTATTGGACGTGCTATTGTTGTGTTTTTATCAGGAGGATACTTGTTTTTCCGAAAGGGAACAATGTGGATCATTTGTCAATGTATTTGGATGTCGCTGATTCGTCCACATTGCCTTATGGCTGGAGTAGATATGCGCAATTCAGCTTGGCTGTGGTTAATCAGGTTCACAGCAAGTACTCGATACGAAAGGGTGTGTTCTTTATTGTTGTTATTGTCCTTTCCTTCTGTTCAGGCTTGTGTGTTTTGTCATTTTGTCTTTTAAGGCAAAGGGTTTTTTGTCTGATGGAACTTGTGATTTCTCTTATCAGTGTCATGTTGCATTGTCAAATAATTATCGATCATTATGAATGTATTTAATGTACAATTTATTGTTCTTTAATTTTGTTAGTATGCCATGTTGATATGAATAGTTACTGCAATTTATTGTTGGAACATATAACAGTAAAAATTATGCTGTTTTTCTTTCAGCTTAAGCTTTTAGAGAAACTAGCAAAAATATTAATTTGGTATTAAAACTAACCATATTGGGTTCAAGACCCATGATTTCTGATAATCCGGAAATACATCTGTGTGTACAGTCTATGAAATGAGCAGCTATATACGTGTGCGCTCACATGGACGGCTCATGCTACAGGAGCTGCACATGATTTATTTATTTAGGGGGGGTGGTTATAGTAACATATAAATAACTAAATGATATTGCTCTCTATCAGCTTAAGCTTTTAGCTAGTTAATACATTTGTGTCCTTTTCTTTTTCTGTGCACTTTTTCATTTTTCAAGCTTAAGTGAGTTAGTGTAACCAAGAAAAGCTCTTCCTCAAAATTAATCCAATTGTCTGGTAGATCGAATATTAAGGTTTTTATTTTTATAATATATAAAACACGGCCAAAGTTTTAGACCTTCACACACACACACACACACACACATAAAATGGCCATAATTTTGACCTTCATACCTATCCAAAAAAAAAAAATGGCCATAATTTTAGACCTTCATGTTTGTTTTTTGCAGACACACAACACCAGTTCAATGCAAGAGAGAGTGATTGGGGTTTCACATCATTCATGCCTCTCAGTGATCTTTATGACCCTGCTAGAGGGTACCTTGTCAATGACGCATGCGTCATTGAAGCTGAGGTTGCTGTTCGCAAGGTTTTGGATTACTGGTCTTATGACTCAAAGAAGGAGACTGGTTATGTTGGACTTAAGAACCAAGGAGCAACATGTTACATGAACTCTCTTCTTCAGACTCTCTACCATATTCCTTACTTTAGAAAGGTCAAAATGTGTTTCATGTTTCCCTACGTCACTGTGAATTATGTCGATCTTATATAGATGGAAATACCTTATTTTTGGAATGTTGACATCAGGCTGTGTACCATATGCCAACAACTGAAAATGACATGCCCTCAGGCAGCATTCCTTTGGCGTTACAGAGTTTATTCTATAAGCTTCAATATAATGACAGCAGTGTTGCAACTAAAGAATTGACCAAGTCTTTTGGATGGGATACATATGATTCTTTCATGCAACATGATGTGCAAGAACTTAATAGAGTCCTGTGTGAAAAGCTTGAAGACAAAATGAAGGTATATGAGGTTTAACAAATTCTGCCATAAACATTTATGTTTGTTTCACTCTTTTAATCCTTTCCCTATTGGTCCAGGGGACTGTTGTGGAGGGGACAATACAGCAATTATTTGAAGGACACCACATGAATTACATTGAATGCATCAATGTGGACTACAAATCTACAAGAAAAGAATCATTTTATGGTATTTACTCTTGGTGCAAGTTTGAATTGTCTGGGGTTTTGAGAAATCATTTTTAGTTGCAGTGCATGATATCAAAACTTATATTTACTTTGCAGACCTCCAACTTGATGTCAAAGGCTGTCGGGATGTTTATGCTTCTTTTGACAAATATGTGGAAGTTGAACGTCTTGAGGGCGATAATAAATACCATGCTGAAGAACATGGTTTGCAGGTGCGTTACTGTTTGTTATTTGATGGGAAACCAAATATATGAAATTTGGGTAACCACAACCTAAATATGTTGAGATGATTCATACTTTCAATTTCTAAGGCACATATAGGAGCTCTTTTGGGAGGATCATGATAGGCCAGCAAAAACATTCTTATTTTGTGCTGGCACTTTGAAGCAAACCATTTGAATCTAGGTTAAAGTGGTAAAATTAAAGCAATTGTTATGATTGTAAACAGATTCCTATTATCATAGATAATTTTAAGTTTAAGTGAAGTGATTTGTATTTGTGCTCAGGCTGCATGCACCTGGACTGATGTTCTCTTTCATTCCACATGAAATATATACTACTACAACAACAACCAAGCCTTAGTCCCAAAATTTGGGGTTTACTTTGGACACTTCAAGGACTTATCAGGGTTCACATGAAATTTATATAATTTAAAATTGACCTAGAAGCAAATTAGTTTGTTTATGGTGTTGAGAGTATACTTTTGGAAGCACAAAGAAAGGCAATATAAATTCTCTCCAAGAGTCATATATGCATAGAAATTGCATGGGGTTTAATTGAACAAATGGAGTTTGGGTTTGTCTGTGGATATAATTTTGTACTTCCTCACTTGTTGTGGTACTTAGTCAGCATGATTCCCGTAGAATAGTTTCCCAAGCCATCATTTATGTAGAGCTTTTTCTTGTTTAGTACTGAACTTTTTAAATATTTTTCTCAAGGATTTTACTGATTAATGCTGATTTCAGGATGCAAAGAAGGGTGTCTTGTTTATTGACTTTCCCCCAGTTCTTCAACTTCAGCTAAAGCGATTTGAATATGATTTCATGCGGGACACTATGGTTAAGGTCAGTTTCAGAAACTGATTTTACTGCTTCTTCTTGGCTTGTGCTTGCTCTCTGTCCATCTCTTCACATATTGCAGCTATCAACTTTGTCCTGTGTATAAATCTTCATTATGGGTCTGCATTAAAGATAGGTCCCTTATGGTCAGTAGTATTGTTAGTTTTTAATTTAAATAAGAAGCACTCACCGTGTGCTTTCTTTACCTAATGGGTTGAACTTGTTTTGGTATGCTCAATGCTGGTAGCCTGTCTTTCAGTGGTTAAATAATTAGTCTTATATTGCATTCAACCTTTTTTGCTGGTTAATATTTAATTTTTTATTTACTGGATGATTTTGGTTTTGCAGATAAATGACCGCTATGAATTTCCTCTGGAACTTGACCTTGATAGGGAGAATGGAAAATATCTGTCACCTGAAGCAGATAGGAGTGTCCGCAACCTTTACACACTCCATAGGTTTTAGTCATTTCTTTTGACTTACAAATTTGTTGTTTTCAAGAAGTTTGTATGATGTATGCAATGACTTCATTGACCAACTTGCTGAAATGTTGTTTTTTCATTTGATTGGTGTTGGCTAGATGAATGTTTTCTGGCATGTCTGCATTCTGTTGACTTCTTGTGATTTGGATAAGGCTTGCTTCTTTTAAATTTTTATTTCCCTTTTATTTAAAAAAATATAGTTTATAACATTTCATGTCTAAAGCGTCAATGAGCTAATTGGGTTAACCACACGTCTAAAGCGTCCAAGTGATGGTTGTGCTTAGTTATACCGTACTGTTAATTCAACTCAATTCAATTATGTTCTATTCCTAATTAAATTGAGTTGGCTTTATGGATCCTTGTCAACTAATTGGGTTAACCACATTTATGCTTTTCCATCATCCTATCTTATCTAATATTATAATTTATAATCTCTGTAACTTCCCAGTTTAGCATTATCCTTCTTCACTATTTGTATCCATATTAGTTTTAGCCTCCTTTGACCTATTTTGTTCCATCAACTTGAATTCATTCTTTCCTACCATGCGTTAATCAATTTCCATTTACACATGACCATGCTATGCTATACTGTAACAGGACACATTCATTATTTGTGTGAGCCTTTGAATCTCTTCTTTGCTGAAATTATTAAGGCAAAGCCTGTTTCATTTACTGGTCTTGTTACATCATTGATCATTTAATGTTGATTTCTTTTTGGCTGGGATTGATGTTTAATTGGTCTTGCACTCTTGGAAATAGTGAAGAGCATTCTGTTGTAGATTTCATAGGTTTTATTTTTTTTAGAGCCTAATTTTTTCCCCAAGTTTTAATTTCCTGTGTACTTAAGATTTCTCTTCTCAATAAAATGTATTTTATAATTATTATTTAAAAAAAAAAATCACGAATCATTTAATGTTGTTTCTGCTGCCACATTTAATGTCGTTTCAGCTTTTGTGCCAACTATTTCTTGTGACCCATACTAGTTATCTTCTATTAAATGTATTTTCTTTAGTGAAAGAGTTTGATTCCATTTTCTTGTCGAGTGATAAACTGAGTGTCAATAATCAATCTTAATTTTTCCTTATCTTGATTGTTAATTAGAAGCTATTTCTCATGTCTGCCTTTGCATCTGATAATTTAACTGGTATGGATTATTTACTCTTTGGATTTGCTTGCATCTTCATGTGTTCAATTCTTCTATTGCAGTGTTTTGGTCCATAGTGGTGGGGTGCATGGTGGACATTATTATGCTTTTATCAGGCCAACCCTCTCAGATCAGTGGTATGCATCCTTTAAGGAATCTGTTTTCTTGCAGTCAAATTGTAATGTAATGGATTACCGTGCATGCATAAGTATTAGTAAAAAATTTCATTGAATTTTCTGTTTTTACTTAAACAATTTGCATGCAAAATGTTTGTGCATGTTCATTTGTTTTGTTTGTACGTGATTTTAATGTACAATAGTAAGAGCCTTAAATTTGTGGTGACAATATTTTGTCCTTTTAGGTTAAAATTTGATGATGAGCGGGTGACAAAGGAGGATGTGAAGAGGGCATTGGAAGAGCAGTATGGTGGTGAGGAAGAGGTATTCCCTTTTTTCCCCTTTATAAATTTTCCTAAATGCTCTGTTTTTTTTTTTTTTTTTTTTTAAATATTCTCATCTTTTTTTCAACTGACGTTGTCTTTTATTATGTTGATCAGTTGCCACCGACCAATCCTGGCTTCAATAACACTCCCTTCAAATTTACAAAATACTCAAACGCTTACATGCTTGTATACATACGTGATAGTGATAAGGACAAAATAATATGTAATGTTGATGAGAAGGATATAGCCGAACATCTAAGGGTAAATGCTTAGTTTTATTTGTTCATGATTTAAATGATATCACTCCATTCTGAGAGCATCCAACTGCATGTGTGGATCTAAACTGGCTAACAATGCCTCATTTCAGATAAGGTTGAAGAAAGAACACGAAGAAAAGGAGGACAAGAGAAGATATAAAGCCCAGGCCCACTTGTATACTATCATTAAGGTTTTCTTACCTTTCTGTTCTTGTTTTTAGCTAATTGTTTTACAATGACTATCTTAGGTGTCTCTTTCTGAATCTCATGACTTATGCTATTAATTAATGAATCCAGGTTGCACGAGATGAGGACCTTGCAGAACAGATTGGAAGGGATATATATTTTGACCTTGTGGATCATGAAAAAGTTCATAATTTCCGTATTCAGAAACAGACACCCTTTAATGTTTTCAAGGTACTATTGATGTTTCTACTTTGAATCTGATTAGAAAATGGTTGAAATTTATTGTTTAAGGCAATTATTCTGTTCGTCCTTCTCCAAGCTTTTGTGCATTCTCTTTGTTCTTAATTATTTGACAATTGCGTTTTTAACAGGGGGAATTGGTATTTTTAAATTTAATGAATTCTGTATTTTGTCGTTGCTTATTTGCTGCTGTGCAGTACTTTTGTCACAAAAATTAGTTTTTATTTTCTCGTTTTCTTATTTTGAGGTGATTACCAGGAGGATGTTGCCAAAGAGTTTGGCATACCAGTGCAATTTCAGCGATTTTGGATTTGGGCAAAGAGGCAAAACCATACTTATCGTCCCAATAGACCATTGTTACCTCAGGAGGAATCACAATCTGTAAGTACATCTTTCTTTGCTTCTTGTGCTATGTTTTCTTTTCTAATAGTTATAACTTATAAGGGCATAGGTACTTAATATGGCTTGCCATTCTTGTAAGTTATTTAGTACCTATGGCTGTTCCATATTGACATGGGATGTAAATCTAATAAGATATTTCTACTATTAAGTCATGTGGTGTATTTGGAAAGACCAAAATGCTATGAATTGTGTGGGATGTGAAGATTCTGTTGTGGAACTGAAGCTTCAATTTTTTGTTGCATGATTGGATGGCTGCTACTATTTTTTTTTTTTTTTTTTAATTTGTTGGAGTTTATTAACCTCTTAGATTTTAGAGGTTAGATTCATTTTAGGTGTGTTTTTTTTTTTTTTTTTTTTTGGTATACCTCCCGCGTTTTAGGGTTGTGCCCCTTTTCATATATTAAAAAAAAAAAAAATGATATGTCCACAACATTTTTACAACAAATCCTAAGTGACAAGTTGTTGATGGTTGTTATTGTTGGGATAAAAAAGTAATCTTAGTGTTAGGTTCAAATTTGAAACAATAACAACTAATCATCTATAATTTGTTGTAAAAATGTCGTAAAAATGTTGTGGATGTAGCACCTCTCATAAAAAAAAGTTGTGCCCCTTTTTGCATATTTCTTAATATGTCATTTGAAAAAAGTTGGATGCTGGAAGATCAACAATGGTAGAGGTGAAATCATTCTGTAAGACCATCTCAAGTGTGCAAAACAACTTTCTCAGACTGCCATTTTATTTTTTGATGTTTTGAGGGTGATTGTATCTATCATGTGTATCCATGAAAATTTTCATTGTGTGCAGTAATTACGTTAACTCTTGGTGGTGTTTTTATCTATTTTTGGTTAATTCCTTGGTTGAGTTTATCCTTTCTCTGTCTCTAAGTTATTTATTTCTTTTTCTTTTTTTTGTTTTTCCTTTCTTTCTTTCTTTTCTTAAATTTTTTAATTTATATGTTTGAACACTAAAAACTCTTATTATTTGTGATTAATAAATAATTTTTTTTTAAAAAAAACCTTTTCTTTTTTCTGTGAGTATATCTGAATTTTGTTCAGTTAATATATTATAAATGCATCTAAATTTGATTTAATTATGGGTGGCACATAAACACACGCATACATCTGACACTTCTAGTTTATGTTTAGATTAATCCCCTCTCAATTAACCACCATGTCCTCAGTATTCTGGTCAAGGGTTATTCTGGATTCTTGTATTCTGTCATGACTCATCATATGCTCAATACTATGTAAAAAGTGCATGTTTTTATGTCTGCATAACTGGGTAAATTTGTATTGTGATGCTAATGATAACCATTTGCTGGTTGTAGGTTGGACAATTGAGGGAGGTTTCAAATAAGACACATAATGCAGAACTAAAGTTGTTTTTGGAAGTGGAGCTTGGTCTGGTAATGCTGTTTTTATGATACAGGCAGTTTACCCTGTCATTGTTTACCTGTGTATTTGAACAGCCATCGAAATTACAATGTTAGATTAAATATTACAAATAATTCTTCTGCATTTTTACTAATTCAAATATGGTATTTTAGGATCTACGTCCTATTCCTCCTCCTGAAAAAACTAAAGAAGACATCCTTCTTTTCTTCAAGTTTTATGACCCTGAGAAAGGAGAACTACGGTATATAGTGATTTCTTCCTTTTTACCATGTTTTTGATTGTTTGGGAGTTTATTCTCTTTATGCTTTGTGACACCAAATTTCTTTCATGGTGCCAGATATGTTGGTAGGTTCTTTGTGAAGAGTTCTGGTAAGCCCATAGAAATACTAGAAAAACTTAACCAAATGGCTGGCTTTG
Source organism: Quercus variabilis (assembly GCA_030445155.1). Taxonomy (NCBI): domain Eukaryota; kingdom Viridiplantae; phylum Streptophyta; class Magnoliopsida; order Fagales; family Fagaceae; genus Quercus; species Quercus variabilis. The sequence continues at coordinate 22,880,504 of CP129451.1, forward strand.
CCTCTGATGAGGAGATAGAGCTTTACGAGGTTTGTGTCCCAAAAAATTTATTTGTTCAGCACGTGTTATCCTTTTTTTTGGTGCTCTATGGTTAATCATGTTGTTCAAATTAAAATTCTTAGTCAATATATTTTATAAATTGTGGTTCAGGAAATAAAGTTCGACCCTGGTGTCATGTGTGAGCACCTTGATAAGAGGACCTCATTTCGATTAAGTCAGGTAGACCGCATGTCTGGATATATATATTGTGAAATGGCATTTGGAGTAGTAATTTACCTTTTGTTACTTTTTTCTAGATTGAAGATGGGGACATTATTTGCTTCCAGAAATCTGCTCCACTGGAAAGTGAAGAAGAATGCCGATACCCAGATGTTCCATCATTTTTGGAATATGTGCATAATCGCCAGGTCAATTTGCCAAAAATTTTAAAACTTGATTACTGATATTTATAAAGTTTGTTAGCTTCTTGTAGTTTCTAGGACATTGTGATGCGGCAATGGAAGAAAGGTCAAGTTGTTGTCAGTTTTGGCAACTTAGAGCTTTAATTTGTGGAGCTTTCATGCGATGTCCAAATGAAGGAAGATGTACTTGGTTTTGACTTTTGGAGGTCATATCACCAGTGTCTTAGGGTTAAAACATGTACATTTGTTAATATTAGCCATTAGTTTAAGAGTTATGATTTTTTTTTTATGTGCCGGGGTAGAATTGGGATTTATTTTGTTTTTCATGTCAAGGTTAGAGTTTTCAAGGGCTTGCTAGTAGTCATATGTGTTATTTCTTGGGTCCTACCTCTAGTCGAACAAGAGTCATTGGCTATAAGTTCCTTTGTAATCTTCATATTTTGATTAATAGATATCGAGTATTTTGGTTATTGAAGGCATGTGTTCCCTTGTTTTATTCTTCTCTATTTCCCTTTTTTTTTCTTTGGCTCTCTTCCTCTGTTACTGTTCATGTGCATTGTTCACTGCCCTCTGTCAGATTATTATCTTCTTTTCAACTCTTCACAAGCCTATAACCAATTAAATCCCTATCCCTTAAACTTTAAAACCCTACATATTATTCCTCACTATTAATTGTCATTAGCCTTTCAAATCATAAAATCTATTCCTGCTGTTGTCAAGACTTCCAACAAAAATAATTTCTAGAATGTTGCAAATTTTAACCATAAAAATCATGCGCATTTCTAAATATAAATAATCTTTCAATCATAAATTCCTTCTTATGGAATCATATGCATCCATCATAGGAGCAATTGTAGGCAGTTTTCCTAATTTGTCCCATGACAATTTGGTATGAGACAAGCAAGGCTCTCTTACTCTAATCCTTAAACCCTATGTTTGGATTGAGGGAGAGTAGAGGAGAGATGGCTGGAATTTCCAGCCACCTCCCCTATACTCTTCCTCCTTCCAAATATACCAAAATTCTCCTTAGGAACACCAAGCTTTCAAACAAGAAGTATTTGATCAAAATATGAGGTCTATGAATAAAAGGCAAATCTTACTGCTTAATTGATCTGGACCACCCCTCCATGGCTCCATCTAGGGATAACAATAAACCAGCTAAATAAAAGAAAGTAAAGGTAGGATAATATATCCTTTCATCTGAAATTAAATACAGTAGCCATGCTGTAGTCCCGCCTTTATATATCCAAAAGTAAATAACCTAAATTATATCCAATAACATGCTTGTTTGTAAAAATAAGCTGTCCTTGTTGAGGTGCAGAGAATTATCGATCCAATTTGAATTTGCCTATGTATGTCATTTGGTATATGATAAAATCAATATAATTCCTTAAAGGTATCAATGATTCAATTGCTGTTAGGTATTTTGTCTTTTAGAGCCATTGATGAGGGAATTTCAGCTGGTCTATAAGGTTGTAGTTACTCTTTTAGGGGGAAAAAAAATATTGTTAATGCTATTTAGTGAGAATAGAACTTTATTCAACTGTCATGCAGTTTAAGTGGAACTGAATGAAGCATTACTGTTTGGCCTCCCTGCCGTGGTCATCCTTGCTGGAATCTAGCAGATAAATGTTAGAAATGGTAGTCTGGATGAACTAGATGTTGTATTTTTATTGTGGATCCCATATTTTTAAAGATCCACATATCCTTAATGGGCTAGAAGATTTGTTGTAAGAATAGCAATTCTGCTATAATTTATTTTTTTTTTTTTTTGAGAAATAAGGACTTTGTTGAAGGAAAATAGGTATACAGGGTTGTATCGAATTAAATGTAAAGTTTAAAACAAGAAAATCTGAAAGGAAGATAATAGTTTCTGAATTATGCATAAGAAGTGTAGCAGTACTTAAAACTTTACTACAGTTTTGATTACTGGACCTCCCTTTCCAGCATGCAATCATTTCAAGTCTTAGTCATCACTATATAAACCAAATAAAAAAGAAGAAGAGAAGAAAGCACTTGTGACCATTAATCTTGTCACTGTACAGTGCAATAAATATGCACCTTCTTTCCAGTCCTCTGGTTTTTGTAGATCTCAAATCAGTAAACATGCTATGGTTTTTTATTGAAATATTTGTAATTGTTTGCTAGGCATGGTTGTGACCCCCCTTGTCCACTTGGATATTTAAGTGGTCCTGTCAAATGTAAATTTTGAAATATTTTGTTATTATGCCAAGGCATCAATTTTACATCTTTATGGTGTGATGCTTAATAGGTTGTTCGTTTTCGATCTTTGGAGAGACCGAAGGAGGATGATTTTTGTCTAGAGTTGTAAGTATTTCCATCTGATACAATTATTCTGTGCAGTAGGAGCATCATCACTGGTGTTATTTGATTTTATTACCCATTTCTTTGTTTTTTTGTTTTTCTAGGTCGAAGATACACAGTTATGATGATGTTGTGGAGAGAGTGGCGCGGCGAATTGGTTTGGATGATCCATCAAAAATAAGACTCACATCTCACAACTGCTACTCTCAGCAACCTAAGCCCCAACCTATTAAATATCGGGGATTAGATCGTTTATCAGATATGCTAATCCATTACAATCAGGTGTGGTGTCTGTCATGTGGCTTGAGTTATTGAAATGTTCTTTTACTTTTGTTGGTGGGTGTAAATTATTCTTGTTTTTCCATTTTGCAGACCTCAGATATATTGTACTATGAAGTCTTGGACATTCCCCTGCCTGAATTGCAAGGTCTTAAAAATCTGAAAGTTGCTTTTCATCATGCTACAAAGGATGAAGTGCGTCTGAAATCTATAACTATCACCACTTCCTTCTATATGTGTGTGTGCGTGTTCATGGATCATGCTTATATATCTGATTCTCCTTGTAATCTTGTTTAAATTGTTTTCAGGTGGTGATACACAACATCAGATTGCCTAAACAGAGCACTGTTGGAGATGTGATTAATGTATTAAAAACGAAGGTAAGTTTTTGCCATAACTGATGAATTCATGCTTTGTGTTTATTCTTTTAAGGTTCTTTTCCCTCTTTCTATTTTAGTAAAAAGAGTCTCAAGGAAAGTATTATTCATAAGTGGCAGATTTGCAATTTGCACCCTTCAATTATATATTGCAATTTACTTTTTCATGTTTCTATGTCAAATCTTTTATAGTTCCAATATGATTAATCTTCTCCTCTATTGTCACTTGAAACAGGTAGAGTTGTCTCATCCAAATGCTGAACTTAGACTACTTGAGGTTTTCTATCACAAGATCTATAAGGTAATGACTATCAATTCATTGTTGAAATAGGCAGCGTGTGTTGCCTGTATCTGAAACTTCTTCATTCTCTAAAATATTAATGTCAGTTATGTTGTACACTGTATGTGCCCATTATTTTTCTCTCTGCTGCTTGCAGATCTTTCCACCCCATGAAAAAATTGAGAATATAAATGACCAATACTGGACATTGCGTGCAGAGGAGGCAAGTTTTATCTAAGTTCTATTTTTGGAATGTACTCGTTATTTTTTTATCTATTTATTATGTTTTACCTATTCCCTCTTATTTGGGGGAACAGTTGATAGATTCTCTGCTGGTTGAACAGTTAGGGTTTTGGTTCTTAATATTCAGCATACATAGTTGCCAGTGGTTTAGAATTGAGGCTGATCATGTTTACTTATTGAATTTCAGATTCCAGAAGAGGAGAAAAACCTTGGGCCCCATGATCGTTTGATTCACGTTTATCACTTCACGAAAGAGACTGCACAAAACCAAATGGTATTGCAATTTGGATAATTGGTTCATATCCCTATTACATTTTTCAAGCTGTTTTATTATTTAAGTGAAAAATAGCAATTGGTTGCCTGGAAAATTTCAAGGATCTTATTTTATGTTTCTTGCAACAGCAAGTACAAAATTTTGGGGAACCTTTTTTCTTGGTCATACATGAAGGTGAGACTTTAGAGGAAGTTAAAGTGCGCGTCCAAAAGAAATTGCAGGTTCCAGATGAGGAGTTTTCAAAGGTACTGATTTTATGCTGCTTGGAAGCTTGCAAATTTGTATAGTATATTAATATCATTGAAACTGGGTATTGCTTTCTTTCTGTACCATAGTTACATATCTAGCTGAAAACTGATCTTTGTTATTATTATTTGCTTTTGATCCCTTTGGTTGTTCAGTGGAAGTTTGCCTTTTTGTCAATGGGTCGCCCAGAGTACCTGCAAGACTCTGACATTGTATCTAACCGTTTTCAGGTGTGTCTATGTTTACTCGTAAACACTAGGTGATGAGCACCAGTGCAACTGTTTTTTATTGGTCTTGTTTTGGCTCAGCATATAGATTGATTGTTTTGATTTATTTATTTATTTTAACAAGTGAATGTGTTAATATGTTTTCCTCAGAGAAGAGATGTTTATGGTGCTTGGGAGCAGTACCTTGGATTGGAGCATTCTGATAATACCCCAAAGAGGGCTTATGCAGTACACCAGGTAAGATGCCTCCATACTGTTGTTCGTACATGGTGTCACCTTTGTAGAATTTGCACCACTAACAAAAGTCGATGCTGAACTATTTAGCAAGAACTGCTTTTGATATTGTCCACTTATGTGTTGCAAGCCATTTGGTTCACTCACCATTGCATCTTTTACTGAAAAGCTTAGAGCCTTGTGCTTATGCTAGATTATGGTCGGGTTCACGTGGAGATCTCTATATCTCATCACTAATTTGCCTCAAAATTTTGCAGAACCGTCACACATTTGAGAAGCCAGTTAAAATATACAATTAGGTTAGAGCTGATGATCCTTCACCAGCACATTAGCTATACTGAGTGTCCTCACCTTGGTTACGCGGAAATGGAGGGATCAGGACAAGTTTTTCGGTTGAAGGATACAAGTGAAGCTCACATTGAGTTCCGTAAGATTTGATTATTGATTTTTAGGCTGTATTATTCTTTCTCCGATGTGGGTGGCGAAGGGGAGAGGTTTTCCCTTGATTTAGTGTATTTATAATGTTAAACGCACCCTGCTTTTGCTCTGCCCTTCTTTCTTTTTCTTAATTAATTAAGTTAACCTCTTTGGTTTGAGGTTGGTGGCTTTTCCACATACAGCTCCAGTGTAACTTAGCAGTACATAAGAAGATTTTGACAAGGGGGATATGTATATTGCGTACAGTTGGCTTTATTTGAATTTTTTTTTTTTTTTCCTTAGCCATTTTTCTTCCTCCCTTACTGGTTTCTTTTTTTTTTTTTTTTTTGGGGTATGGGTTTGTAAAATCGTTGGTTAAATCCACCAGTATGGTCGTAGGAATGTGTAAAATAAATATACTGCCAATCAATCCTCTTCCATTTTATCTATAAATTCTCGAATCCCTTTTATTTTCGAACACATATTGTGTCCACTTCTTTTAATCCATTAGACTATTATTACTATTAAGAGAATACAACTCTCTTAGTTTTCTTTTTTCTTTTTTCTATTCTCTGAAAAATACGTCTCCACAACTCTGCATACAACTCAGCCTCTTCTAAAAGCGAAAAACCAGGGATTATCAGAGTTAAAAAAAAAATTGGGAGACAAATTTAACTCCCACATTCTAAAAATTTGGACAATGTTAAGGTCTTTGTTCAAAGCCTTTATGTCTGCAAAGAAACTTCTTCTGTTTTTGGTTTTATAAGCTACAATTGAATTTTAACTCTTTTTTTTATTTTTTGAGAAAAAGATTTTTAACTTAATTGTTCACATTAATTAGTTTTAGCTGGCGGCAGAATTCAAACCTCTGAGCTAGTGGTCTAAATCAGTTGATGAAATCAATTGACGTGCTGAGGACGTTAAGGGGGGATTTGATGGAGACTGAGCTATTCATGTTGCCAGTGTTTGCGAGGAACGTCTGTAACACAGATTTACCATGACTTACTCTGCTTTTTTTAATTAATTCAAGTTTCTTCTATTGAAAGACAGTTTTAATATAAAAGTATATCATAATTTTACTCATAAGCCATGATAATTTTTAAGGGAGTGTGAGATTATATTACACACAACACTCTCTTAAGTAATGTGAGATAATTACCCATTCTTTTTTTAAGAGGAACAAACATGCACACGCACAAGAGAGGGAAATCATGTTGAAATCACACTCCCTTGTGTGTTTGTGTTTGTTTCTATATTAAAAAAAAAAAATGTTTCTTCTGTTTTAGAAAAGAAAAGAAAAGCAAATTTATAAAAGAGAAACCACATTGAAATCCATCTACCCACCAATTTCTCCATTGACTTCACAGTGGGCTACCATCAAAAGGGCCTAAATCTCTTTAAGAAATTGTCTCAAATTTGAAATATCACTTCCGCAATATTGAGAAAAAAAGAAGAAAAGTTGATGCTCCTTAATCATCTCGAGAGAAATTCTAAAGAAAGACCCAAATACATACCCAAATTTACATGTTTAAGTGTCATATTGTGATTGGTGTATTTAAATTAACTTTTTCAGCAAGTAGTGATTCATGTGTAAGTATTGTAATCTAATCACAATTTGACGCCCAAGCAATGATGTTAGTTTTTTTTTTCACATGCACAAGCCTCCCTCTATAGGGAGGAATTTTGTCCCGTTCATGAGACCTCCTCAAGCCTTAAAACACGAGTGGACAATGAACATTTGATTGAACATTAACAGCAAGGGTGAAAGAAAAAAAAAAAAATGGAAACGATATTTCTTTTCAGTCATTGATCTTTCAAGTTACAAACTGAAAATATGTGCTTTAATATACCATGTAATGCCCACCTAATGGCCATGTCAATAACCAGTAAGGCAATGAGATATGAGTACAATTTGTCTCCTGCATTATATTTTGTCTATAAAACTCGATAGGATATCGATCCATCAATAGTCTCAACAACTAACCGATTCAAGCGTACAAGTAGCAGCAAATAAGATCTTGCTTTATGACCTGAAACAGTGCAGATGCGTGTCATTAATCTTTCATAAAAAAGTAGAGCTCTACGTAGAATTATTCATAACAGTTCTTTGACAGATTAGTATTCAAGGCCTTAAGAAGTGTATTCACAATGCTTTCCCACATGGAATGCATTCTTATTCAGGAATTTTGCAGAATGGTAATGAAAACTGAATCAGACTCAGCTGCCTGTGACCAGCAGTAATCCCTGGCCAGGTAATTTAGGTAACTAAAAGAAAGGAAATGGAGTTCTCCTCTGTCTAAACAAAAGGCAGAGGCATTTATAAATTAGTAGCATTTTGAATGCGACTCCAGAATGCATTAACATTGCAGTTTTTCTTACTAAACCAGGGGGATCTATGGAGCAGAAAGAAATTGAAAGAAGGGACATTACCCAATCCCAATGATGAAATTTCATCTTGGTGGAAATAGTTGCATCCATTTGTTTTCTCTTTCTTGATCAGGCTTGAATTGATCTTCTCAATAGCATCAAGCAGCTCCTGCAAGGTGAAATTCAGCAAAACACCATTGACCAAATCTACTTATAAAAGTTCTAACCAAACTGGCTACCAAAAAGCATATAATTATGAGACAGTCAACCTTCACAACAAAATTAGCACACATTACAGATATCATCCAAGTGCTATACCCTTAAAACATGGAGCTACCTTGTGTTTTATTTTGTGACACTTCCTCCCTTCTAGTTTGTTTTATCAAGCACTTACCTCGGGTTTTGTTTTGTTTTGTTTTTTTTAAAGTGCTCTATCTCCCATGAAAATCCCATTGCATCATTGTTCTTCCCTAATAAAGTTATTCAATGGAAGCCACTAGCTCCACTAACTCACAAATGGAGCAATTGGAGAACAGAATTCCATCGAAATATGCATAAAAAGTAGCATGCATATTTATGCTGTGAAAGACCCATTTAGGCACTACAACTGCCACTCACTAGCTTGTTTAATGAAATTATGAGGGCAAGGTGGGAGAGAGCTGATCAACTTCAGAAAAGACCTAATTGTATAAATGATGTTCTTTAAATGAAGTCTCACATTTTGGGTCCATTTATCAGTAATCAGAATTTCAGCAGGCCCATGGTCCGCCCAGCCAAACCATGAAGCAAGTAAATTGAATCAACTCCAGGTGTAACAACATTTGCTACAGGTCTTGAGGAAAAAATTAAATAGCCAGACATTATTCTCGCTTTGTAATTCTCTCTCTCACCTATTACCACAGGTGTGATTGCAACCCACTAGACTGTGTTAAGATTGTCAGTTACTTTTCTTTTGTTTCATACTCACGACATTTATAATGATATTTCCATCTCTGGTTTATTTATTTCATCATTCTAAGAACTCTTATAGAAGATAAATCAAGTGAAACCAAGAATTAACTCAGATGCATGATTTTTATACATAGCCTCTTGCTTAGACCAGCAGTTCAACTACTGACCCAGTGGGTGAATTAGTTCACCAAATCATTGTTTGGGTGAATGCCTAATACAGTTCTCATAACTATGCATGTTTGCTGCAAAGTCCTTTAAAAAAATTCACTAGCATTGATGGCCTAAAAACAACCAAGTCTAGTCCCAAAACTTTGGGGTTGACTCATGGGTTAAAATAGTAGAATACATCTTGAAGTAAAGGTATATAACAGAACATGAAAGAAAACAATGAATCCATGCTTCATCCGGCTGAGTAACTGTTCTAGCAATTTGCATTAAACTGTAGAATCATCACCATTACAATTAGCGAAAGGAGGTTCAATGCTTAAATGACAGAAAGACATCTAGTCAAAATTGTGTACTTTATCTTCTCCACTGCTCTTTTATTTTTGTGGCAGCTAAGAATCTAATAGTCATCTAAACTGGGTTCAGGTCTGGAGGAATCAAGTTTAAGTGGGCATCAAAGGAATTACAACTCACAAATTTAAATGGGTAGCCTAGAAGTTCTTAAAAGTCAAATGTAAGTCCATTAAGAGTGACTATTCATAGCAGCAATATAAGCCAAAACAATGCAATGTAACATACCATACACTCAAGGAAACGTATTACTACCTCTGTAATTAGGCCTTAGTGATTCGCAATTTGTCTAAATCTATAAGTATGATGAGTCAAAGAGCTTCCCAACTTTGTTTGGCTGTCAACAACCTCCCAACTAAGTAAAAACAAGAACTGTCTTGTTTAATTGTGTTGGGGGGGGGGGGGGGGGGGGTGGGGTGTGAGGGGGGGGAACCAAACTGGTGACCACAAGATGCTGAGGGAATACGAAATCTATGAACATAATAAGCATTAAGTTCAGCTAACAGCCCCTAAGGTCTTTTTTGTTTTCTTATTAAGTTGTTGCAACTTGCACTACCAAATATAAGAACTACACATCTGCCTTTAATTAATAACTCATAATACCTTAATCACAACACATCCATTTTAAATCAAATATGCATATATAAGAAAAGATAAAATCAACAAGTATAAGGAGAAATATATACCTCCCACGGTGCTAGACCTTTCAGATAGGAAGGAAGACTCTCATAATCATCATTTGATACCTTTATTAAAGGCTTTTGAACTTCAATCGACTTAAATTTTTCCTCATGTTGCCCTACATTTCAAATCAAGAAATCAGATTTTGGTATTTCTATAGTCATATGCCTTTTAATTACCAACAAAGAAAGGCAGCCTCAATTACCAAAATCTAAGTGTTTTCTATGTTCAGATACATCATCAATCTGACCAGTAGCTGCACGAGAGAGAATGCAGTATTAGTATAAGGAACAGTTAGAAAAGCAGCAGCTGCTTCCTATAATTTAAGTTAACCATAATAAACGCACAGAGCCAAATATGACCAAACAAAACTGCAATCAATTCAAACAAAGCAACAATTAGCAATTGTTGTTGACTAACCTTCAGATGCTAAAGTTGCGAGGCAAGCGTCAGAAAGCCCAAGCCTTTTCAAACTGAGTGAGTCATCCAATCTAAAGAATATTAAGAAACAACACAAATCTACCAATTAAGCCGAGTACATGCTCGGCCTAGTTGAGTCAAGTACCTATTTCAATTTCATAAACCATTGTTCTTCCTCAAAAAAAAAAAAAAAAAATTTCGGCAATCAAATGTAGAATCAAGCAATTCATCGAAATTATTGTGAAATTCAAGACCGATTAAGACTTGTAACAGAAAAATTGAAGCATAAGCAAAAGGATACAAAGCATCTTCTTCTAAACTCTTCACTATAGAACTGGTCATAGAGTCCGGTTTGCAATAAGAATACAATGAATCCAATCCGTCCTTCGAATCCGAAACCTTCATTTCCAAACCATGCGGCGTTGATATACTACGAACCTCATCTTCATCATCAACCTCAACTTCTATGGCAAAAGAAAGTGACAAAATCAACACTGGCAAAAATGCTTTGTATAAATTATTTGTCAGAAACTAAAAATCAAACAGGAATTGAGCGTGAATTGAATTGAAATTGTACCGGGATTGTATCCAAAGTCCTTGAGGCGAAGTTCGAGTTCGGCGAGATCAGACTGGTTCTTCTTGTAGACCTCATTGCAGTGACCTAAGAGCTCTTCGAAAGAGACGGTGCCGAAAATCATGGAATCGAGGAGGTTGAGATCGTCGGTTGCGATCGATACGCGGCGATTGAGGGATTGTATGAAGGTCGACGAAGCCGAATCTGTCACACAAAATATATAGAATATATTATATAAAAAGAATAGCAGAGAAAACAAAAACGAAGAAAAATGAAAGAGGAGAGGAGAGAAGAGACCGAGAGGAATGGGACGGCGATCGATGGATTGCTTGAGAGCGTCGCAACTGGACTCGACGTGGTTGCAGAATGAACTTAAGCTTCCGCAGAAGCTTCGGATCGACTCCTCCATTCTCTCTCTCTCTCTCGAGCCAAATCTTTGGAATTCAGAACTCGGAGTAGACTAGTATCGATTTGTATGGGAATGGGAATGGGACGCTTTTTTTTTTTTGGCAGTTTGAAATGCTACGCTAGGATTATGAGCGGGAATTGCAGTGTCATATAGTGAACTTTTCGATCGACTTGTAGCCAAATCCACTTTTAAGTGGGTTTTTGTATATATATATAATTAAAAATAAATAAAGTAACAAGAAAGCGTCTGTAGCTCAGTGGATAGAGCGTCTGTTTCCTAAGCAGAAAGTCGTAGGTTCGACCCCTACCTGACGCGCATTCTCTATATTTTAGTTCCCTCCATATATTTTTTTTTTTTTTCTTTTTGCTAGTGAAGATCACCCTTTTTTTTTGATAGATTATTAATGAAGATCACTTTTTTTTTCGGATAGATTGTTAGTGAAGATCAAAAACTAAAGAACCTTCATTTTTCTATCTTACTAATTTTTTTGGGCAGGAAGCATTTCCCAACCCAAATGTGTTTCTAATTTCCTGTAAATCAAACTTGAAAAGAAAAAAAAAGGTGAGGACGACTAATATTGTTGAGCAGCAAGTGTTGATGAGTTAGATTGATAATACTTTAGCTGCTCTCAAGTAGGGATGTTCGTGGTGCGGTGCGGTTTTGGGCCATTTTTTATACCACACTTTGCGGTACAGTTTAGCTAAAATTATAATTGCAACGCACCTTATTTTTACAATCACATGTATGATGCGGTGCAGTGCGGTTTAAAATTTAGCCAAAACCATAACTATACTACACTTCATTTTTGCGATCATTTGTGTGGTACTATGTATAAGATGCGGTTTGAATAGATTGAAGTCGGTATATTTTTCAATTTTTGGGCTTTTCCAATCTAGCTCAAAACTAATTTTTCCCTTTATTTTAAGCCAAATTTTAAATTATTGAACTAGTTTCTCTTTATTTTGGGCTGGTTTTCCTAGTCAACACTTGTTAGGGTTATCAAACTTTTTTTTTTGGAAAACTAGGATTATTAAACTATTAATAATATATTTAATATTAAAAATAAACAAATATATTAATATATAGAGATGGTGCAGTGCGGTTATGCCATTTTGGTGCAGTTTTTGTGGTTTGTGCGGTTTTAGTGAACACCTTTACTTCCAAGTGACCTAATTTCCTTGAGGCAAAGAAATGTCTACAAGCACATTTAAACTTAGGAGAGAACAGGTCATTCAATACACCAATGGCCTCATTCACTATATTCAACTTCGTCTATAATTCCAATCATAATAGTCTAAGAAAAATATCAACCATTTGTTGATAAGCATTTTCTACGAGGCTGATTAGGCCAAATTCGACTTTCTTGTGGGCCTAATTCATGTATCATAATTTATTGTATTCTTTTAAGTATGTCCCAAGCCCATGTAATATAAGGAGAATGTGAGGGAGTGTGGCTTGAAAGGTACATGTAAACTTTTTTTAGACATTTTGTATGAGCCCAAATCATGCATGTTGTAAAGTGAGTTGGGGATATTTACAATACTTAAGGCTCATGGAAAGGGTCTAGTACCCAAAATTTTCATCCAATTGGAGGTTTATAGCTCCTACTGTATGTGGTTGAACATTCTAACCTAGCCCATTTTAGCCTTTAGGGTCTGTTTGATTTGAGAAGTAGAAAAGTAGGAGGATAGAAAATTAGTAGGAAGATATAAAAGATTTAGTTTTCCCTTGTGTGTATCTGGTTGTAGGGGTGAAAAAGTGAGAGGGAAGAAAACTTTTGTTTGGTTGAAGATAAAAGTGGGTGGATAGAAAATGTAGTTTATATAAATTGACTATTATGCCCTTGTTACATAATATGTAAGAAATATATTTATTTGTACTCATTAAATAATATAAAAATTAACACATCATACATATACATTTATATTATTTTTCTTTATTATTATATATAATATAATCTAATATGTGTGTGTGTGTATTGCTAGGGGGAAAAAAAAAAAAAAAACTAGGCAACAAAAATGTGGGCAACAAATTTACACTATTTAACTAGATTTTAATACATTCTTCACTGGGGCATCAAAACACACTATTCAACAAATATTTAGATTTTCTGGGCAAAAAAACACACTATTCAACAAATCTTTACACATTCTTCACCTGTTTCAAAATAAATTTATCAAGAAACTATACATACATATATATATATATATACACATTCTTCCACTAGGTGGCCAAAGCAATCATTTTGAACATGAAATGTTATTAATTACACTCATTCATAGCACAGTGCAAGTTAAAATATTACATTATCTTTTGAATTTTCTATTTGCATTTTCAATAGCACAAAGTTTAGATATAAAAGGGGAAAAAGTTTTGGAAAAAAAAAAAAAAAACTCTAGAAAGAAAAAGAAAAGCAAAAAAGGTGGAGAAGGTCATACCTGTCTTGGTTGGAGAAGAAAACAAAAGAGAGAATGCCAATAAGGAGGGGGGGGGGGGGGGGGAAGGAAAAAAGTAATGTCATACTTGGTTCTCGGTTGGAGAAGACAAAAAAAAAAAAAAATGACGACGAAGAAGAAGATTAAGTTGAGATTACTAACGATGGAGGGATAAGAAGAAGGACAAAAAGAAAGAAGAGAAGTTGAGATCATTACTATTGAGCTATGAAGAGGCTTGTGAAGAGGCTGAAGTCTCAAGATTGATGATGAGAGCTTTTGGAAAAGCGGGAATTAGATGGGGTAGGTGAGAGCAAAAAAGGACGGTTATTTTTGTCTTTCTCTATCAACAGGCGTTTTCACTCCCTATTTCTCCTCATTTCAAAGGACAAGTTTTGTGTGGACAGAGGTAAAAAATGCTTAGGCCCCACACAAAATTTTTCTCTCTCCCTCTCCTTACCAAACAACACAACCCCATTTTCTCTCCATTATTTTCCACCCACTCCATTCCACAAATTTCAAACCTAGTGTATTATGAATATTTTCTATCACTTCGTTGTTTTGCACTTTGATTTTGTTCTTGCAATGCACCACTAGCCTTATTTATTGAATATTGGAATTTTGGGCTTGAATATTTCCATTTAATCACACTTAAAAGAACCCAAGGGAGAGTTTTGGGCTTGTTCTAGCATTTCAACATTTGTTGCAAAAACATCCAGAAAATGTTCTAATTCTCAGGGCCTTCTATGAAGAAATCCTGGCAGTCCAGAGGATAGGCATATTCATATCTTTGTGTTCTTGTGTTATTTTTCCTTCTTATCTTTACCAAATAGTTTTCTTCTAAAGGTTCATAAGAAACAACTCTGACTGGCCCAACTCATCCAAGGCCATTGCTTATATAGTTATATCGTGGCTGAGGGTTATGCGCATAGAGTAACATTTTAAAGTCCACTTAGCTCACTTATTAAGTCATTGATTGTATACTCACTATTCTTTTTCTTTTTCCTCCCAGCCTGTGCCTGCATCATTCAGATGGTTCCCTAGTGAACCCAAAAGAAAAAGAAAAAGAAAACATAAACTACATTTGTACTAGGCTTTACGCTCTGCAAAGCATATTTACAAGAGGCATAAAACTAACTGTCCATTTTACATAATTTAATTACAACTAACAAAAACCAGATGTATAGAAACAGGAGAGGAGAGATTACAACTCATATATACAAGTTAGCAGTTATCGCAGTCGCTCTATCCATGTTTATGAGTTTTTGTGAATTTTCCTGCAACTTGTTCAGGTAAGTTCCCCTTTAAGAGCTCTGGCAGCTCTTTGAATTGCTCTGGAAACCCTCCAGATCTCATGCTGAATTGCAGCTTGGATTTCTTTTCGACTCATTCTTGCAGATTGGGAAATAGCATCTGCTACCCCAGGGAAGAAATCCAACTTGCTTTCATGGTCACCTGGAGGCCCATAAATCTACCCCAAAAAACAAAATCAGAATGAGTTGTATGGGAGATATTTAGTTCTTCAATACAGGAATCTTACTAAGGATAGACCTATTGATTGTTTTCTTAATAGATAGGCATCAGGCAAAAGGGCCAGGAGCTCTATATTCAATGTGTACATACATGTACTCGTTATGTCTTCATCACATTTTGGTATAATTGCTTCCCACAATACAACACAGACAAATTCGGTATATGTCAAAATTAATTTTCAAATATAACTTGTTAGTCTATTTTAGACAGTAGTAACTGCAAAATATGGATTCAAGTTGGTAAAAGGTACAAATTATGAAACCTTCTTTAGGAATCTCAAAAGTGAGAACGAATCAGGGAAATATGAATAATCAGTAAATTGCTTAATCTGATTTTATAAGCATTATATAATGGTCTTTTTCCTTCCTCATTTTTCCTGCCATGAAGGACCATCCGCTTTGCAAAAATCTCTAAAAGGGTCATTTTTATGGGTCAGAACAGGAGTGGCATATTGGTGCTTAGCCTGCTCTTCTCCATAACAAGTTTTTAAGAAAAGAAGAATAATAAGTCTCCTAAATTCAAAATAAAAGTATAATTGGAAATTTTCTTCACACTTATTTTGAAACAGAACCTAACTTTTTTCTGATTTACACAGTTATCACTCAAAATTTTCAATGAATCGAAGGAAAGAACTTACGAGATGCTTAAACCAATGCCTTCCTTGAAGCCCATCCACATCCAAAAACCCTCTTTCAGCAAGCATCAGCCGATCATTCAGTGCTCGCTTTTTCAACACTACAGAATCACCAGTAGTTTCTTGCTGTCTCAGTATCTGCTCTTCATAACAAGAAATGCCCCATGGTTAATTAAAAACACCAAAATTAAAAAGGAAAAAAAATTAAAAAGATAAAGAAAGAAGGAGATTTACGTAGGGGATTTATTTATCGTCGCTAATACATGCACGCCAAAAATAGTGTATTGAAATTACCTTTGCTTCATCCTCAGCTTCTTTAGCTGCAGAGACAAGTTCTTGAATTGACGTTGTTAGAGGATGCAGGGATTTCTCATCCAACAAGTTGCTCAAGATACCTTTATACCTCTGGCCATAGGGGGAAAAATACAATTTCAATATGTAGTATCTACAAAAATAAGAACACCAATGCTATATTTGAAGGTTCAAACAATTTTAATTATTAACAATGATTTTTTACATTAAAAAAAAAAAAAGGCTTTGTTAGTAATGTTCATGCAACATCAATGTCTGATAAGCATCTTCCTCAAAGTTCATTGGGATTTTTTAACATCTTCATATTAGTTTTCTCCATATTTAGCATAGAAAAAAGTTACGACTACTCTTGTTCAACCATATAATATTCATTTGGTTGTCCATACGTACAAACTCTTTTCCCATTGATTCCATGTGTATAGAAGGGAACTGTCTGGGAGGTTTGACGCCAAGAATTGCATTATTAACCTTAAAGCAGGTCATGGAAAAGATTAAATTAACATCACATGGTCACATCAACTGGCTAGAAGCTAGATTGCAGCCACCTTGACCAAATGGCAATTTCTCAACACAACACAACACAGCATAGCCCTAATCCTAAACAAAACATGCTTTTTTTTTCTTTTTTTTTTCACAAGTAATTCCAACTACAAGATTAATTAATTAATTAGTATTTCCCAAACCACACACACTAGAGATACACAAGCAGAGAAGAATTCCTAAAATAACCAAAATAAGATTAGATGAGTACCTGCAATTGTTCAGCATAAGATAGGTAATTGAATGGTAGAATGGAATCATCAGCTAGGTGAAGGGCTAGAAGACCCCAAATTCCTGCAACTGAAACAACACAAAACAGAAATGGCATCATCTTGAAGAGGCTTAATATTTGTTAAGACAAACTGAAGTGCCAATCCATTTGTGGACAAATGCTAATTAAAAAGGGAGCTAACCAGCCACATGCCGATGAAACGACGGATCTCCATTATTTGTCATCCACTCATAGGAGTCAAAAGCAGTGTGATAGACTGGAAAATCTGAATAGGAATGAAGATTCATTACTTCACCAAACTGTTTAGCATCAAAATTGAATTTGCTAATATTATATTTAATTGAGGTTCAGATTATTACAAGTATGTTAACATTATAACTCATTAGGGATAAGCAATTTCAAGAAATAATAAAATTCATTTTCTCCAAATAGTAAGGTTATTGTTTAAATAGCCTACAGAAGTTGATAAATGCAATTCTGATTCCCACAGAGAACACAGACACAACCTCTATAATGGCTTCAGTATATATAGGAGCAAGAATCTGATTTAACATTTCATAAACTCTAAGCCATTCATTCTTTTTAAAAACTCCCAAACATAGTATAAGAGTCAAAGAGGAAAAAGAAAAGAAATATGGAACTCATAGTGTTGCGCACAGACATACACAAGAGTGTACCTGCACCTACAACTAGATGTGATATGCATTATTTGCAAAACTTTCAATTTCTTCACGTAAAACTTTTTATGTACACGTATGAGAAATTTACCTCTTCCATAGTATATATCAATAGAAGGAACCCCTGCATGTTGCACAAATGGAGCAAAATCAGAATCCACTCCACTAAGTCTTTGGACCTACAGCCAGCCAAGATAATTGTGGTTAAAAAACTAGCATAAGTCTTGCATCGTTAAAAATGAAAGCACCAACCAAGAAAAGCAATTTAATTTCAATTCTTTTGCATCCCAAACAAGAAAAAGGGGGGGGGGGGGGGGGGAAGGGGAGAGAGGGCTTGGATATAAGGTTTTAAATGCATAAAATAGTAAAATACTATCTGGTTATGATTTTTTACTTCTAGAACATTCTTCAAGCTTTTTCATGAAACTCACTCAAACAAATATTTCAAAAGCTGCCTAAACAAGGCCTAGTAGAACTGTCTAATAGTCATTTAGGCCAAGCACATAACCACGAAAAAGTAGATTACCCTAGCTGATTCTTCATATATGCCTAGGATTTAATATTGGTGGCCATCTACCATGTCTGGGGAATCTCAGATAAACCTCAGTCAAACCAACTCAAGTAGTCCAATTTGTAGGGACAATAATCTGACAATAAACTTGAGAACCACCAGAGCTGGGTATACTTTACCAAGCTCCATTTAATCTCATTTAGAAATCTAATGAGGCCAAACACAATCTGGAAGCCTGGAACAGATAAAAAATCATGAGCAGCATCAGGCATGAGTCAGTTGTGTTTCTATAGCTACATCATATCTTTGAAAGTCCACCTAAATGAATCAGTTCTGCAGCAATGTGCATCCTAGAAAACACACCAAAATAAACCAGTAGAAGAAAATCTTATTTACACTATAGAGACATGTAAGTGTTTTCATTTCCTATGATGTTATCTTTTATTGGCACAAGTATGAAAATGATGCAATCATAATAAAAGGGTAACAGGATTGCCCCTTTGTATCCTAGACACATTCCAAATGAAATATCAGAAAGCTAAAAAAATAGGTAAACTTACATTCGTGCCTGCATTTGTGGCAGTCCACTTCTCATAGACTGTCGAACCCTCTGAATCAGGATCCTTTACCTGAAATCAGCTTGAATATTAGTTGAGTCACATTTCTCAAATACAGAGTTAAGACCAAGTCATATCCAATGAGATGTGTTAAAGTACTGATTGTCCCAAATGCTTAAGTTATTAGGAAATGGTGAATTTAATCATTTAATCATAATTCTAATAAGATGATTATGGGTTATTGTTTATTTATTAAACACTTTACCTTCTTTGTGACCTCAAGAAGTAGATTGTCCAACTGAGGTGTAGCACCAACAAAGAAACCCGGACCTTGAACCGCACAATCTACATTAAGGTAGGCCACTGCTTTGGAGCCCAGATTCACAAGGTTCTGTTCAACCCACTCAGTCGATCCTATCTGAAAGGACAAACCAATACATACTAAATTTAGAAGTCTTATACATGAACATAGTACAAGAGAAAATTAAACATTACCTACCATCCCAAACTCTTCTGCATCCCAACTGCAGAGAATTATTGTCCTTCGAGACTGCCACCCCAGGCGCATCATAAGAGCATATCGGCGAGCAATGTCAAGCAGTGCTGCAGTTCCACTGTTGGGGTCAACAGCACCATACGTCCATGCATCTCTATGATTTCCAAGCAGCACATAGCGGTCAGGCTCTTCCGAACCCCTTATGACAGCAAAAACATTATGAATAGTCGCTACCTTTTTCTCCCCCTAAAAAATGTGAGGAAAAAAAAAATATTCAGAAGTACATTATGTCAGTGGTCTCAACCCTTTAGCAATAAACTGACATGTGAAGATGTTCAGCTTTCAATTGAAGAACACAAGTGAAAAGAAGTCAACCCCCTCAAATCCCATTATTAGGCTGCAAACAAAAAGCATGCAGCCAATATACATGCACGCACCAGGCCAAGATAAACCTACCTACCTCGATACAACTTGAACTATCTCCTTTGTATTGTCATAACGTTACCTCCCCAAAGTAAAGTCCAAGAAACTCAATTTAAATTCATGCATGACAATTTATTTTGCGGGTAAGTCCAAACTTTTCCAAAAACTAGCAATCATGAGCCAGAGCACAAGGCTTCCAAAATTTCCAAAAACTGAACAAATATTGAACGACCCATCATCCATCTTTGAATAAAATGTTAGCTCAATAAATAAAGAACCCCAAAAAGGCCAACTTTCCCATAGTACAAAATTTTTCTATCCACTGTCAAAATACCAAATCCACGATCAAATTAACCAAAGCAAGACAATTACCCACATCCAAAGTTTGACCAAACTTTACTCAACTACCAGTCTAACCAACAAAACAAAAAACAACAGAAAACATAGCATCAAAGTCAAACACTGTTCTATCCCGCCACAAAACTCTTTCTTTCTTTTTTTCTTTTTTTTCCTAACATATGACTTTAAATATAAAGTCAAACAAAAAAAGTCTAAAGTCCCTCCAACCAGTGGCGATTGATAAAACCATCCACGATTCGTGCGTCAAATAAAAGCAGAACTGAAACACATCACCAACCTGGTAAGTGAAGTTCAAGAAAGTCGGGCCCGGCCCGACACCCCGGAGGTCAACCCGCCATTTTTCCGGCGGCGGAGCGCCACCGAGTGAGTCCAATACGAGCTGAGCTGCCCGAACCGACAAGGGCATGGATGGAATTTTGGGAAATCTTTTCAAGACTCGAGCGTCTTCCATCTCCAAGCTCTCACCATCGTCGACTGCAGCCCACCCAGGACTCAGTGGGTCCCCAACGCCACTCATCACAGTCCCTCTCTCGAACCCTTTCACCTCCTCGCCCTCAGTGTACAACAGCACCGCCACAGCTCCATTCTCCTCCGCCTTCTGAACCACAATCCCTCTAGGCAAATCTCCTCTTCTCGCAACCACTACGCACCCTTCGACACTCACATTCAGCTCCTTGATCGCCTGAAAGTCCACGTCCCTCCCGTAATTCACGAACACCGCCTTAGCGAACGCCGTCCCCGACGGCGAGTACGCGTGATAAGGTCGCACTACAGCGTCAGCGGCGTCGTCGTCCGAGGAATCCGATAACGACAGGTTGTGGACAGTACCGTTGCTAAAATGCGCGGAGAGAGAGGAGTGCGTAGGATAGGAGAGTAGGGTTTTGTATTGAGCGGTGTGGGTTTGGAGGTTGAGGTTTTTGAAGTTGGAAACGACGTAGTTTACGATATCTAAAGAGGGCGCGGTTCCGGCGAGGTGAGGGTGCTGCGTGAGGGCGCGGAGGTAGGAAGCTATTGTGTAGTTGCTGGCAGAGGAGAGGAATATCTGGCGGAAGCGGAGGGCATTTTGGGCATTCGGATTTATTACTGTAGAGTCTGGGTAGTGTAAACTATAGAAACCAAGAATGCAGAGAATAATGAGTAGCAGGAAGGTACATAAGGGTGAAGACTTTGATGTCGCTTTCCAAACAGTCTCTACCATTTTTGTAAGACGAGAAACAACAAAGTGTGTCAGACACAGCATTAAGAACCAAGAAGAAGTGAGTTTTAAGGGGTTTGGCGTTACCAATTTATTTTTAGGAAGTTTTATCAATGGCATTCACTTTCTTTTCTTCTTCCTCTTTTTGAGCTCTAAATTTTTTTTTTTTTTTTTTTTTAATTTTTTTGTGTGATTGGATGTGATGTGTGACATGAATAATGGTTTGAAAGGCTGAAAGTGAAACCGATTCGATTCATGTGTCGGGTACGATGGTTGGTTTATCAAGGTGGTGGGGTTTTTTTGATTTTTTTGGTGGGGATTTGGTGTTTTTTTTATCTGATAGCTGTGTACAATTGGATGCGATATGGAGCATGCTTGCTTTTGTCGCGTTTGTTCGATTGGGAAATCATGCGAAAGTGACTTGAAATGATGAAACTCTTTTTTAAAGTGTGAACTTTGGCTAAGTCCCACATCGACTTCCTTTTTTTATATGTGGGATTGGAAAACCCGTCTAAGACAAAACTCCCCCATTCTGATTTCTGGGCTCACCGTAACGCTATAAAAATATATTTGATGAGCCACCGACAACGCAACTTGCTATATTGATATACTGTTTTAAAATACTTACTCCACCAATGTGCACGGCACTGCTCCAAAAATATTAATAAAAAATCTACTTGGGGGAGGAAATTTTTTTTGTTGAATGATCTATGTCACTTTCTAGCGGCATGAAAAGATGGAGGGAGGTGGACGCTAAGTAATAGGATATTGTCAATTGTCGTACAAATACAAAAATAGAATTTGTAAGGACTTTGATTGGGTCAATATCTAGATGCACTAGACTCGTTCAAACGATGTGTTACTATTAAACATGTGTTATCATCTAGAAGTCTAATGCAACTACACATTGGATGTACCATCATCCGGATGAGTTTAGTACAATTGCACATTGGGTCCAATCCTTATGCTCGTAAGGATGCAGCCATGCTACTCTCAAGCTAAAGAAAGATTCATACAAACCCAAGATAAATTGAGGCAGGACAAAAAGTATGCGAAAATAGGTGTCAGAACATAGGGTTGCTTAAAGTTAACAACAAGCGTGATCAGAGTCGGCATCAATTGTAAAATTAAAAAAAGTTTTATAATCATTCTTGAAACTGTCTTACTAAACTACAAATTGTGCTTAAATAAAAAATAACAAAACACATAAATAAACACTAATTATTAAATGGTTGGACATAGTAGGTATTTGGGTCCAATAATTAACTGACTCCATTTGTAAGACCACCAGTTTGGACGTCTTCTTTTTGCTTCTACGTTTATCTATCTATAATTTATATATAATATAAAACCAAAGTCTTTGACTTTTTGTTAACTTTTTAAAAATTGACATATTAACTTTACAAGCCTCACAAATTTACACCTCATTATAATTTATTTTATTTTTTTATTTCTTTAATTAGACTAAAATATTAGAAAGACTCACATTAGTAGGAGGATTTATTAGAGAGACTCATGTTAAGATTAGGATTCAAAAAAATAATTTCTTTAATTAGATTGCAATATTAAAGAAACTCGTGGAAGATTTGAGAGAGAGAGAGAGAGAGAGAGAGAGAGAGAGAGAGAGAGAGAGAGAGAGAGAGAGAGAGAGAGAGAGAGAGAGTTGCTTTAGGAGTTAGGACTCCTCTCTTCCCACCTCAAAACCCTAGCAACTACCACAATTGCTTAACACTTTCATGATTTCTTCAAATTATTGCTTGTCTTACTACATTCAATCTCACATATGATCTATGTATGATCCATATTTCATTTTTTTTTTATAGCGATAAATTACAATATGTTGCAAACCCCGCAGTTTGAACTCTTTTCCTCCCTAAACCCTCAAGCACTTTGTGCCTAGAGAGGTGTCAATTTAGTTATAAGGCCCTTGGCAATCCATATTTCAATTAATTGTTTTTTTATTTTTTTTTATTTTTTATTTTTTTATTTCTTTCTCTCTTGCTCCTTCTAACAAAAGTACTGGTATCTATCTATCTATCTATCTATCTATATATATGCAGAGACCTATCTATCTATCTATTTATATATATGCAGAGACCTCACATGGGAAGATATGAGATTCTGCCAAATGACGCATTCTTTGCAAAGAGAATTGAAATATTCTCAAGTGTCACATCAGAGATAAGCATAAATTAAATATTGATTATTTGTTTCATTTTATTCAATGTTTCAAGACTTTTTATCTCTCTCTCACACACACAAAACTATTTGCATTTCAATTCATTATTTTCACCTCTTGCGCTTATACTCCTTTATATATACTTATCCATAGTCCTTCATGCCATTCCATGTCAAATACACATAGACCAAAAACAATGTCATTTACCTTCAATTTTTCAACGACACCTACCTAACTCCAATATTGTTATTCCATCTAATCTTAAGACGTATGAGTTAGCTACAACCAAGGAAGGGTGCTTGCATTTTATATTGAGTGACAATGGCAATTATGATTTTGATGTTAAGGTCGACCATTGTGAACTTGTGAGTTTTGTAAAGGATGTGATTGATTGTAGATGTTTGAGATGTGTATTTTGTTTTAGAATTAAGGAGAAAGAGAAAGACACATTCTATATCAACTTTTATTCTACAATATTCATACAATTTTTTTTTTCTCATTACTTGAACTAAAGAATTATAATGGATGTGTGTGTAATTTATAATTGTTACTTCTTATGATGAGCTCATTACTAACAAAGTTCTATAACAACATTATCCAAAACCATCTTACATAAAATATTACAACATTATTTATGCATCGCACGAGCAACTTACTAATTATCAATATTCAATATATATATAAAAGCAGAGACCTCATGCAAGAGAGTATGAGGTTCTGTCATGTGGCGTATTCTATGGATAGAATTGAAATACTCTTAAGCCACATCAGAATTAAAAACAAATTTAAAAATAGAGACTCTTTATTTCCTTTGATTCAATGTTTCAAGACTACTTTTTTACATTTTTTATTCAATGTTTTAAGACTACTATTTTTTTTTTTTTTCATTTGGTTCAATGTTTCAAGACTTTTCCTCTCTCACACACAAAAAAATCTTTGCATTTCCATTCACCTTTTTAACTTCTACTCTTTTATATATGCATGTCCACAGTCCTTCATGCCATCCCATCTCAAATACACCCAAAAAGAAAAAAAACGATGTCATTTGCTTTCAACATTTTAACAATACCTACATAACTCCAACATTGCAGTACCATTTGATCAACCTGTATGAGTAGGCTATGACTAAGGAAGAAGGCTTGTGTTTTTTATTCAATGATGGTAGCTTACGATTTTGATGTTGAAGCCAGACGTTGTGGATTTTGTGAAAGTTGTGATTTGCTTTGAGTCTTTGGGATTTTGGTTTGGGAAAGTCATAAATGTATTTTGTTTTAGAACTAAAGAAAAAGAAAAAGAAACATTCTAATTGATTATTTATGAAGTTAGCTTTTTTTTTTTTTTTTTTTGGGTTGGTTAGAACTCATAATTTGTAGGTTTCTTTGTAGGTTTTTTTTTTACTCTTATTTTGTGTGATATGAGCCATTGTGATAAAAATAAAAATCAATGATGATTTCAAAGTAATTTCCTCTTTTCTTTTAAAGGATATGGAAGCCCAATTTTGTTTTTAGACAATTTCTTTTTGTTTAATCACGTTTTCTTTATATTGATACTTACAAATGATTTCATTAATTTCATTGAGATAATGAATTGGGTATTTGCAATTTAGGTTTCCATATTTGGTTGTGAAAATAGTGTGGTTAAGGAAGTGTTTGAGAGGTTCCTTAAATTTATGTAAATTTTAAAATTTAAAAGTATTTTATGCTTTAAATTATTTTTTAAAGATTTCAAAATCATTTAATTAGTTTAAAAAATAAATATACAAGTTTCAAAGTATTAATATTGTGGTAAAACATAAATATTATACAACAAAATAAGTATTATATGTAGGTCTTAATATACATAAAAATGATTTCAAATGAAATTGTAAAGTAGTCCACGTATTGCGCGGGACATTATTTAGTATATTATAAAAATTGGACTTAAAAACTAGTGGATGCACACAACTATGACAGATGGCGCAATATTCTATCTATTTAGAGTGATAAGGAAAAATAGTGCCACATGAAAAATAGCAATTTGTGCATAACTTAACACATTTGACATTTATCAATACATATGGCAATGACATGGCTAGAGAAATTAAAACGTAGAGAAATAAATTCATTGATTTATATTATTATTTGTGAGCATTAATGCATTACTAATATGATACAAAGTTTAATGATATATGATATTCCCTAACTTTTAAATTTTGAGCTTCTGCACCACAGGGCTTTCTCTCTTGAAAGATGATTACAATGTTTTTTTTTTCCTTCTTTCTTGGGAAAAATGGTGATCATCCTACGTTTTTTTAATATAAAAAATAATTAAAATAATAATAACCTTAGCATTTGATAATAACATCAGTAGATTCTAAAAAAACAAAATAAAAATAAATAACAACCTTAGCGGTTAGCACAATTGATGGAGCTTTTATGATATATATGGAAGGTCATTGAAATGGGATGGAAATTTTTCAGCTTTCAACATATAAATTAAAGGAAAATTTGTGGCATTATAGTAATACATTAGCATTAATTTCCTACAATAATACCCTTGGTGCGATGGTCACTCTACGAGTATAAGTGCTTGTGGGGTGGGGGTACAAGCGTTGGGGTTTAAGTTTTCAGGAGGAAGTTTCACACACATATACACTTAGATTAGGTTAAAGTAGAATTTCTATTTTTTATAAAAAAAAAATAATTAACATTAAATGCATAATAACTAAGAATTACAAACAAAAAAATAAATACTAAAATTCTTGACAATGGCTGACCTGATAGTTACACCAAAAAAAAAAAAAAAAAAAATTCCCAAAAGGAGAATGGCTAATTAAACAAATAATTAAAAAAAAATTACAAAAATTAATTAGCGGCATCACAAAGCTTTAGCATTATTAATAATATCCAACACTATAATTATTATTAAATTCAAAATGGCTAATAATTTCTATAAAAAAAAAAAGTCAAAATTATATTTTTTAGTAGTGTGCAATACAATATAATTTAAAAAAAAAAAAAAAAACTTGCAAAAGGAGATAATTACTACTACTACTACATATTATTCAATTAAATTTTCCATTTATTTTATTTTATTTTAAGCTTAAATGTTGCAAATGAAGTAAAAAATCAAATAGCATGGTTACCGTTGTCAGGGACGTTTTTGCGACAATGGCAAAAAATGCAAGATTAGCCCAAATCTCCTCTTGGGTTCTTTAGAAATGTTTATTTGTGGAGAATCAAGCACAAAATTCCAAATGTATAAAGAACAAAAGGATAATGGTGCTTTAACAAGAGAGAAATTAAAATGCCATAACTAAAATACAAGAAAATGTAGAAAATGTAGACAGGTTTGAAACTTCAACCCACAGTTAGCGAGAAGAAAAAATTGAGAGAGATTATGAGAAAAAGAGGGAGTGAGGAAGAGAGGGAAGATTTCCTTGTACTCATATTTCCACCTCTAAGCTTTAGAATTGTGAGAGTGTTGGTTGGTTGAATGGGCTCTTACTCTAAAGTTTCAGCTATGTGAGTAAAACGTGGTTCATTGGTTTTTTAGCTGAAGAGAGATTGTTGTATTGAGTTTGGAGGGTTGCTCCTAGAGAAAAACATGGTTTCTTTGTTTTGAATTTGATTGTGGGCTTTTATATTGAGTTTTGTGTGTTCTGATTGGTTTTTAGGCTAAAAGATAAGGCTATTGGCCTCCAAGTTGCTAAATTAATGTTTGGTTTAGTTTGGATAAAAGGTTTGGCTTACTTTTATTATCATTAAGGTAAATGCTTGACTAAACTCTCATTAGATCCCTATTTTCAATTGTTTTAGACCATTTGGAGGCTTACCTGAATGAGGGCTAGTAGCTAAAGTTAGCCAATGAGAGCCAACCATTTTTAAAGGAAAAAAGGGTTAGGACAGAAACTTTGGGCCATAATCAGCCAAAGCATAAAAGCTGTTTTGAGGTGAAAATTTTAGATACAAGACCTCCTTCAAGAGCCTGAAGTGCTACCAGTGTCCCTTGCCCACTTGGTAGCATGCATAGGCTAGCTCATGCAAAAGGTTCGAAAGAAACGACCCATACCCTCTAAATGCCACTTTCTCAATTTCCCCCAATATGCCGCATGGGCTTAGGTCATGCTTAAAAGAATAAAATATAATGTAATACATGAATTGAGCCCACAAGGAAGTTAGGTTTGGATGAATCGGTCTTGTAGAAAATGTGTCGCAAAAATGGGTGTCAACAACCATGAAATCTCATTAAGGAAGATCTAGGGTTGCATAACAGTCTTTAGTTTGGTTCCACTTAGATTTAACATTTTGTCTTCTTCAATAGATTCATTTAGTAAGTACTATGTGTTTGAATGTTAATCTCTTAATTGGGTTTATCGATTTTTTCTTCACTTGCCCAATCCAAAAGGTACATGCTCTTTTGTTCTTTAGTTGTTTTGTTGCATTATTAATTGGTGCGTTTGATTTATGGATTATGTTTTATGCATTTTGAATTTTCTTTTTGTTTGTACAGTTTCATCCACCAGTTGTTGATGTTTTATAAGTTTAGTGTTTCTTTCTCTTAATTTTAAATGTTTGGTTACTAATAAACCATAAAAAAAAAAAAAAAAAACCACATTTGTCTTTGCTTTTGTTAATGTTAATTTTTTTTTATTAATATAATGGAATGTGTTTTTGTTGATATCTCTTTTACTTTGAATTTTTGCAAAGTTAAGGAGTTTTTCTTTTTAGGATAGGGATCTACCTTAATATTTTCTTTATTTAAAAATGGGCTATGAAGTATATATGAACTCTAGTTGTAGGTTGATCCATTTAGTCAAAAAAGCTTGGATGCCTATCTTTCCAAGCCCGTACCTTAAATTAGCATGGTTTGTTAAACCTTGTATAAGGGTCCAAAGGGAATTATAGACTTAAACTAAGTGGTGGCTCCCATTCTCTGGCCTAATGAAGGGGGTCCTATCTTTAAAAGAGGCCTTAAATGGGTTATTAAAAATGGGGCCTCTACCAACCTTTGGGATGATTTTTGGCTCCCTTTTGGCCTCTTGAGACCCTGTATTCAAGGCCCTTTGACTAGGGAGGAAGCCGACTTGCTGGTAGCAGATATTAGAGACTAAGGTAGTAATTGGTTTTAGAGTGTGTTATCTTTTGAACTCCTAGAAGAGTTGCGCAAACAAATTCAAGAAGTTCCATTCTCTTTGGATCTACACACTGAGGATGTCTCTTGTTGGGCCTTCTCAAAGGATGGTTCTTTTACATTAAAATCTACCTATTTATTAGCTAAAGGGTTAAACCCATTGAACCCTTCGTCTATTGCTTGTTAGTGGATTTGAAAGGCTGCCACAACGCCCAGGATAATGTTCTTTTTATGGTTGAGCATTCACAATAGTGTGCCTACTTGCGAAGTGCTGGGTTCTGGGGTTTTACGCTTGATACAATCTGCCCCATTTGTCAAAGGGAAGTTGAAATGCTTCAGCATATCATTAGGGACTGTTAGTATGCAAGGAATTTCTGGAATAAGCTAGTAGTGCCATCTGATTGCAGAAAGTATTTTTTAGAAGATTTAGGGGTCTAGCTTCATTTGAATTGCACTTTCGTGAGCTCCCAGCATGGTATACCATGGAAGATCACCTTTCCCATGGGTGTTTGGCATTTATGGCTGCACAGAAATGCGTACATTTTCAAGAAAGGAGTTGTTGATGAGGAATTTCATATGCAGTGTAGAAGGAAGGCAACTAAATTTTTTGCCATAGAAGTAGCGGGTAAGGTGTAGGCTGAGAAGCACATACAGGCCATCTCATGGCAGAAGCCACCAGTTGGTTGGGCAAAGCTAAATACTGATGGATCATCTCGTGACAACATTGGGGGGGGGGGGGGGCAGAGGAATACTGAGGAATGAACATGGCAACTGGATTAATGGTTTTGCTAGAAATTGTGGGAAGGTGAATAGTGTCATGGCTAAACTATGGGCTCTTTAGGATGGGTTACAAATGGCAGCAATGGAGAATATACATAATCTTATTGTTGAACTTGGTGCTCTTGCTGTTGTTCAATTGATGCAAAACTCTATTGTTAATTTATCTCTTGAACCCTTGCTTACTGATTGCAGACTCCTCTTAAGGAAGTTCCCAAATCTGCAAGTTGAACATGCATACAGGGAAGCAAATCAATGCGCGGATGCCTTAGCTCGTATTGGTAGTAATAGTGACGTCCCTTTCATTTTGTTTGCCCATCCATCGCTTGTGGTGGATCGGCTTGGCACCCTGGACATTGAAGGGGCCTTTTGTAATAGACTGATTTAGTTTTAATGCATATATCCTAGTTTACCCAAAAAAAAAAAAAAAAAAGGCCAATGATATATTTCCAATTCATGTCTGGGACGGAGCCACACCATGCAACACCCAAGCTAAGTCAATCACATGGTGAGCACTTAAATCGAAGGGCCACATGACGGTTTGGTGTGCTCATAGGGTGTTTCGTTGTATTTTTATTATGGTGTATAGCTATTCCTTAGTAATAACTATTTTTTTTTTTTTAAATGGGGAATAAATATTTCTTGCCAAGAGGTGTGTTAATAACTATTCCATAACCTAGGTAATTACACATACAAAATAAAATCCACCAAAAACCCTATTATTAATTGCCACCACCCAAAAAAGATTGCAATGCTCATCTTTTACTGTCTTATGTTGTTAATTACATTGTTTAAATTGGATATTTTATTTGTGAATCCATAATATTTTTTTTTTCTTTTTTGTTAGGGTCATGTTTTTATGTAATGTAATTTACATATTCTATGACAAAATGCACTTTAATTGTATTTGGATAGATCCAGGTGGATTCAATAGTATCATGAAGTACTTTGAAGAAGTATAACAAGTAGTAGTATAGAAGACATGAAGGCTGTACAAAGAAACAAGTGGTGAAAAGTTGAAAAACTGGGATCTCGACACCTAGGTCGATACCTTCGATCTATTGAGAATTAATAAATC
This sequence comes from Quercus variabilis, assembly GCA_030445155.1. NCBI lineage: Eukaryota > Viridiplantae > Streptophyta > Magnoliopsida > Fagales > Fagaceae > Quercus > Quercus variabilis. The sequence goes on from CP129451.1 coordinate 22,910,773, forward strand.
TCTACACCTCTTGATCTATTGAGATTCACAGATTCTAAAATCGCAAATATGATTTTCAATCCATAATGACAAGGCTTTTCTAGGGTTTCGTTCTCTAACCTATTAGATGGTATAAAAGCTTTATTTTACGGTCATCATCATACGTAGAGGCATATGCAGAAGATCTACATACTTTTTGTGAAACTATTGTATACTAAGCATCTTAGGGTTTTGTAACCAAGTTGCCTTCAAGTCTACAAGTGTGTAGTGAAGAACTTTGCATCCAACAACAAACTTCAAGTTGTTGGGAGTTAGTTACTGATTGGAGATTTATGCATTGAAGAAGTCTCAACAAGATTAAGTCTAATAGGAGATTAGCATAAAGATTCAACTATAGGTTAGCATTTTGGGATAGGAAGGGTAGTGGTAAGATTCCTTATACTTGTAATTGCTTGTTCTTGATTAGTGAATTCTTGAGAGTGGTGACCTAAAATCTACCCAGTGAGATTTTTGCCTGTAAAGGTATTTCCCATTAGTCAACAAATTACTATGTCAAATTTAATTTTCCTTGCATTCTAAATTAGATTTGTGATTTTTTGGTGCCTTTATATTGTTTGCATAAAATTTGAATAATTAATCAACTTGGTTAATTAATTTAATTAAATAAGGTCAATTTATAGTCTGTAAATGTCACAGTCTACTGTTTACAACCTAAGCTTGTAAAGAATCAGAATTCGACCTTTAAAAATACAACCCATGCTTGTAAATATCCCAGTTTTTATTCCCCATTTTGATTATACTCATGACGCATGCCAATCGGCCGATACTTTTGAAATGAGATATTACCAATCTTTTGATATCTCACATTTTGGTGGGTCTTTACCGGCAGGCACTTGAGAATTATGTTATAGGCAAGAGATGCTTTCTCCACAGATGGACACTGGAGATACTTTCTCCACAACATGATACTCTTGTTTTCAGTGACATATCTTTATAACAGATGCTATATGTAACGCAATTTGTGGCCACAAATCCACACAAAAGGAACTTTTTTTGGATCTTCATTCATCTTTTTTTGCTTAATTATTAATTGAAAGGAGAATAAGAATCGATGTCTCCCTTTTCCTTTCACTTTCACTTGGCTCTATTGCACTTTATAATCTAAGCCAAAGCAGAGTGGACGTTCATGCCTGGCTGAGTGGGGGAAGCATTACCCTTCGAGCATCCATTTTTGTCTCTCAACTACAAAAGATGCGTCAACATCAATTAAGGCAATCATTTAAGGTGCTTTTTAGGAGGGAAACTGTTAGGAAGACCTCAGGGTCCAGAGATATTTTGAAAGCCCAATCTCAATGCTCCACGTGGATATCTTAGATTATTGGATGATTAGAGAATAAAGCTACCTTTACAATATTTTTGATACCAATAATGCAAATATCAAACACTTTGTCACAATCGTCCTACGTAGTAAATTATGAATAACGATGAAAAAATGATAGATATATGTGATAGTGATAGACAACTAATTATAATCTGCCACGTAAAACAATTGTGGTAAAGTGTGTGAAAATTTGTAATACTAGCATTATTGTTTCGTAGAGAAACTATATGGCAAATTGTGATAGGCATTGCTACTGCTTGGAAGGCAATTACTACTGTTGAGAGTGCTTGTGATTGTAGTGAGTGAGTGATTGTTGAGAAGTGTGTTGTGGTGTTGCTAAGCTGAGAAGTGTGTTGTGGTGTTACTGAGAGTGAGATGGTGAGTGAGTTAGTTGTTAGTTACTAGCTGAGGGAGTTATAGCAGTTAACAGTTAGTGTTGAGTTGGATTGGCTAGCTGTCTGTTCAATTAGTTATGCCAGGTTGTTAGTTAGTTAACTAGTGCAGGGGTGCTTATATTGAGGGGAATATCAATTGTACAATTCATATAAGGAATAAGACAACTCCATTCTTGTTATTCTCTCTCCCTCATTATCTTCTGATCCTCTACTCCTTCCCTTCTTCCTAATTTTCTTGGATTCTTCTTCCAATTCCTATTGAAATTTTTTGGTTCCTATCAATTGGTATTAGAGCTCATTTCTGTAACCATGACAGAAACTCGATTTGTAGCTGCTCTCACAGAGAAATAGAATGCTCTTTCGAGGACTACAGAGCAACATGACACTAAATTTCAAATTCTGCATCAAAAGATGGATGCCATGACATCAGTGTTGCAGACCTTTCAAAAACAGTTCAAGAACTTATTGAAGTTGGGAAGAGATGGCAAACTAGGCCCAATTCTCCAACAAGGTCTTCATCTCCATGGGTACATGGTCTCCAAGAATCAGTTTTGACAACTAAAACTGTGAAGCTAGAATTTCCTAAGTTCAGGGGTTAGAATCCCTTGGGATGGGTGTATAAAGCTCAACAATTTTTTCAGTTGTATAGTATACCACTAAATTAGAGGATATTGTTGGATTCTTACCACATGGAAGATGAAGCATTGGTTTGGTTTCAGGATGCTGAAGATGCAGGGTAGTTCACTAGCTGGGAAGCCTTTGTCAGGTTATTGCATATCAGATTTGACACCTTTGCCTATGATGATCCTATGAAAATTGTGAGAGACCAGAAAAATTGGGTGCTTTCAAAAAAGAGATTTGGGTGCTTTTAAGGGCACCTCTCTTTTTGGGTAAGTGGTGTGGAGTTGCCACTTATTTTTTATACAAAAAATAAGAAAAAATATAAATACAAATTACATGTTCAAAATACTTCATTGTCATTGATTGAATAAAGAAAAGTACAACTATTAACCCTACAAGGCTTTGGGTCCTAGTTACAATCTATGCAAAAGAATACAAAGTTTTGGTTCTAGTTACAATCTACCAAAATTAAAAGACAAAACACTAATCTACCTAAAAGGTGTTAGACACCCATTCTGCCTAGACAGAGTCTGGTCTTCTAGACTCTAATGACCAATATACCCTTTTTGAATGATGTTGAATAATATGTTGAACACACATGATAGACACTTGACAACAATTAATTTAAATACATTTGACTTTTGAATGATGTCCTCTTTGAAAAAGAATATTCAGATCTGTTCTGAAAACTAAAAACATAAGACTTGGTTTGTAAAAAAAATCAGATCTGTTTTGTAGAAAAAAAAAAGAAAAAAAAAAGAAAAAGACATTTTGAAAAGAATCAGATCTATTTTGTGTAAAGTAAAAAAAAAAAAAAAAAGATTTTTGGGTTTATGAAAAACCAGATCTGTTGTTGGAAACAAATAAAAAGGACTTTTGAAGGAGGATTCACATTCATGAGACAAATTTATTGTGCATGCATCACACAAAAAAAAAAAAAAAACTTTAACCTTTCAATCCCTTCTTTTAAATTTCAAAATCTACAATTTTATAACAAAGAAAACTTAAAAAAAAAAAAAAAAAATCAAATCAAATCTGTATTTAATGAAAATATAGATCAATTTTAAGATTAGAAAAAAAATATCGTATATATATTTAATGAAAATACAGATCAGTTTTGTATTTAGAAAAAATCAAATTTTTATTTAATGGAAATATAGATTAGTTTTGAGTATTAAAAAAAATAAGATTTGAAAATATTAATCAGTTTTGAGTTTTGAAAAAAATCAGATCTGTATTTAAAGAAAATATAGATCAATTTTGTGTTTTCTTAAAAAAAGTTTTGATAATTGATGATGCAAAAAATTAGCAATTGAGCCCCTTTTTGTAGCGGATGGACGATGCTGCGGTTGGGGTTGTCTTTGTTGGAGGAAAACCTGCAAAATGAACTGGGTGGAAGAGTAACACATCGGTGTGGCCTTGGCCAAACCACCTCTAATGCTTAAGTCAGTAAGAGAGAAAGATTCAAGAGAGAAATAGATTAGAGAGTGATTTTTGTCGAGTATTTGTGTGTACCTTTTCTGTTACCTTCTCTTTTAATGTTGAGTGCCTAATCAATGGGCAATGAATTGCTGTATTTATATTCAATGACTAGTGCGTTACAAAATCTTTGTCTAAAGTTCAAAGCTCATTCGGTGACCGTTGCTCCGTTTGTTACGTGTTGTCATCAATGAGCGTAATGAATTCTTGATATCATCTCTTTGTTAATGATGGTATCATCTTAATGATGATCGTAAATTTTAGACTCATCAGCTGCCCTCTTGTTCCAATTTTCGTCTGTTGGACGAGATGAGAACATATTTGTTTAACGCTTCATATTTCGTGTACTGTGTATTTATGATGAGTTGATTTTTGAGCAGTTGAGTGCCATGTGTACGGTCAGGATGCATTCGACATGCAAATGTTTCTCGATTTTCTTGCATGTGCTTTGGCCACTTATTTTGCATTTTTCCCTTCTATTTCCTTTCTTCTACAATCTTTCCTTGTTTAGTTTTTATTCTAGGGTTTATCTCTCCTTCAAGCTTCCTTTCTCTGTCTTGCGTTCCCTGGTAAGTTCTTCGTGCTCCTGTTTCTTTTCCTGCTCTTCCATGGTAGATTACTCTTCTATTAGGGTTGATTGTCCTTTAATAGCTTTTCTTTTCACTTATCTAGATTGTTTGCTTGAGTCTGTAGAGGGAGAGTGTCTCAAGTGGGTAAGTCTTTTCGTGGGGGAGGACTGTCCATTTATGTTTGTCATTTTTTTGTTATTTCCTCTGGTTTCCCACTCTACTAAGGTAGCTAGGTCATTAAAGATGTCCAAGGTTAGGTCTAGTGACTTGGAGATGGGGTTATCCTCATTTGATGATCGTGTGATATCTGAGGCTACTTCTCCTTCTACCCCTTATAAAACTTGGACAATTTTTTGTTCCGTCATGGGAAAGGACGAGAAGAAAATCAGGGATAGGTTTCAGTTCCTTGATTCGGTAAAGATTAGGATCTTGAGTGACAAGGAGAGGGCCTGTCACTCCTATGCTCACGAAGTTTGTTTTTTTGAGGCCGACTTCACTAGTGGTCTTTGTTTCCCTATTCACCCTTTTGTTAGGGAAATTTTTTCTTATTTGCACCTTGCTTTGGCATAGTTAGTGCCCAACTCTTGGCAGATCGTTGTCTCTTGTATGGTAGTGTGGATGTTTGCCAATGATGGTGACATCATTAGGAAGGATGAATTCCTTCATTTTTATCAACTGAGAAAATCAAAAGACCTTAGGTATTATGAGTTTAAGCCGTGGGATAGGGCTTCTAGGTTAATACTTGATTACCTGTTGTCTCTCCGAAACTAGAAGCCAAACTTTTTTTTTTGTTTTTTTTTGTTTTTTTTTTTGTTTTGTTGTTGTTTTTTTTTTTTTTGTTTTGTGTTTCTGGAAGTGGTTGGGAGTTCGTACATGGTGAGGACTTGGATGAAGCCTCCAAGTTTTTTCGTAGTTGGAGAATTCCTGTGTTTGGTGCGTCTTTCTTGTCTTTTTGTTTTTTTTTTTTTTCCATTTCTTTTTGTGAGTGACGATGGTATACAACTTACTTATGCTTTTGTTTGCAGTTTCCTAGCATCCTCATTTGAAGAAGGGTATCAACGTCGTGTTGAAAAAGTAAAGGAATATTTGGAAACCGTCAAAGACTTTGACGAGCTCGTTTCTCCTCAATCTTTATTTCCTCATTTCTTAGGTCCAGAACCGTCTATTAAGGTTCGGAGAAATTTGGAAGTTGTGAAGAAGAGTAAGTGCTTCTTCTATTTTCTCACTTGAAATCTTGAGCTTTTTTATTTTTTTATTTTATTTTTTTATTTTTTTTTCTTCTTCTCTTTAGGAATGAAGACTAGGTTCAGTAAGTAAAAACTAGCCAAGGCTCAAGAGAAGAAGGCCAAGGGTGGCCTCTCAGTGGTCTCCTGTCCAAGAAACATTCAAAGACGGGTGACGTTTCTAAGGAAGATCCCGTGGTAATTCCTCCTCCTGCTCATTCACCTACTAATGTAGGTTGTCTTTACTTCTTCTTTTTCTTTGCCTCTGCTAAGGGAGATTTCTTGTAGGCTTTGGGGGAGTCTTTGTTTGTTTCTAGGAAACTCCTAGACTTGGAGAAGAGGGTGGCCATGTCTGAGTCTATGATTAAATCCCTTTTTGCTGAGAATGAGACGTTCAAGAACAAGGTTGCCATTTTTACTGTTAAAGCTAAAAATGACAAAGAATGTGTGGCAGCCTTGGAAAAGAGTCTGCAAGTGGAGAAAGATTTTTTTAAGCTAAAGGACAAGCAAATTGGTGATCTGGAGTTGAAATTGCAGAAGGTTGGGGCCACGGCAATGAAGGAATTCAAAGACTCCAACGAGTACTCTGATGAGTTATGCGGGTACTATGTGGAAGCCTTCGACCTTCTCAGGAAGTGGATGGCAAAGCATCATCCTGACTTGGACCTTTCTAGCCTGGTTATGGATGATGTTTTGAAGGAGCTCTTATCTAATCGTCCTTCTGAGGCTATGACAAAGACGGAAGAAGCCATAATCGTTGCTGAGGTAATGGAAGAGGTCGCAACTACAACCTTACAGAACCTGTCCTTGATGAGCAATAACTTATATGTTTTTTTTTTTCTTTCTAGATTTTCTTTCATTTCTTTTTTTGTATGGCAGGAACAATATCTCTTTTGGGCTCGTTGTTTAGGGCAATTGAAATTTTTTTTTTGGGCTTGTTGTCTTGGGCAATTGAACAATTTCTTTGACAATGATAGGTAGGTTTATGGACTTCATGCTTTAGCCGCAATAAACAACCTTTTTTATGCTTGGTTGTGTTTAGACAATCTTTTATGATGGTGTTAGTTGTGCTGAAACAACTTTTTACACTTAGCTTGTATTTGAACAGCTCTTTATCTTTAGTTGTGTTGGAACAATTTTTTAGTGAGTCATGTTTGAATGACAATTCTGGTTGTGTTTGAACAACTTAATATTTTTAGTAGTGATTGAACAACTTTTTATTGAGTCATGTTTGAATGACGATCTTAGTTGTGTTTGAACAACTTAGTATTTTTTAGATGTGTTTGAACACATTTTTATTGAGTCATGTTTGAATGATGATCTTAGTTGTGTTTGAACAACTTAGTATTTTTTAGCTGTGTTTGAACAGCTTTTTATTGAGTCATGTTTGAATGACAATATTGTGCTATACTTGTGACTTAAAGTCGTGGTATTGGAGTGTCTTTTAGGTTAACCATTTTTTTTTTGTTTATTCATGCTTGAATGACGATTGTATTAGCAGTGTTTAAACAACTCTGATTTAGTTGACTTTGGTAGTTGTGCATTAACAACGTTGATGGCCATGATGCCGTTGGCTATGTATGGACAGCTTTTGATTTGAAATTTTAATGACAAAGATCCTTGGGATGTCTCCCAAGGATAACTCCTAGTTGTTGTACACATCTTCGTTGATGAATAACTCATGGATAATCAATGATAAATACGCATGGATAATGCTTTCATGTATTATTGTTCTTATGAATGACGAAAGTAATAATTGTCGTACATACTGATATATAGAGTAGGCAACTTAAAATGTAAAGCATTCCTTACTGGTAGTATTTCTTCAAGTGTTCTATGTTCCATGGTCGAGACAATTCTTGGCCGTCTAAAGACTTTTGGTAGTAGGAGCCTTCTCTGGAGTGACAGAGTACTTCGTAGGGGCCTTCCCAAGCTAGTCCTAGTTTTCCTTGGGCTGGATCCTTTGTTGCTTGTGATACCTTCCTAAGGACGAGGTCTCCTGTGTTGAACCTTCTTTCCTTAACCTTTCTATTGTAGTATCTGGCCATTGCTTTCTTGTGTTTGGTCATTCGCTTCATAGCTTCTTTTCTGACTTCATCAATTAGGTCCAGGTTGCTATTGAGCTCCTACTGGTTCTTCTAGTCTTTATAAGTTTTGACTCGAAAGCTCTTCAGTCCCACTTCCACTGGTATAATGGCCTCAGTGCCAAATGTTAGTCTAAATGGAGTTTTTCCTATTGAAACTCTTGTGGTCGTCCTATATGCCCAAAGGACATTTTGTAGTTCCTCAGGCCATGCCCCCTTTGTCCCCTCAAACCAAGTGTTGATAATTTTGAGTAAGCTTCTGTTTGTTGCTTTTGTCTAGCCGTTGGCCTGAGGGTGTCTTGGAGAAGAATAGTGGTTCTTGACTCCTAAGTCTTGACAAAATTTTCGAAACTTGGGATTGTCAAACTGCTTTCCATTATCTGATATTATGAAATGTGGGACTCTAAACCTGCGGATGATGTTTTTCCATACAAAGTTTATGACTTTAGCCTCCGATATTGTCGTCACTGGTTCTACTTCTACCTATTTTGTGAAGTAATCAATTGCAATTTCATAAATCTAAGTTGCTTTTTTCCTAGAGGGAATGCGCCCATAGTGTTAATTCCCCATTGGGTGAAGGGCCATGGTGAAGATATGGGTGTCATTGTCTCTCCTAGTCTCGTCTAGACATTAGCGAAGTGTTGACACTTATTGCATGCTCTGACGATGTCGTATGTGTCCCTCTGTAAAGTTGGCCAGTAATATCTTGCTTTGAGTGCTTTCCTGCTAAAGATCTTGCTCCAACGTGATTTCCACAGATTCCCTCGTGTATCTCACAGAGTGCATAATCTGCTTCTTCTGAGCTAACACATCTTAGATAGAGGAGTAAATATCCTCGTCTGTATAGCACATCGTCAATAATGATGAAGCGGGCTACCTTGATCTGTATCTTCCTTGCTTCTATCTTATCTTCAGGGAGCCATCCTTCTTTTAGGTAATGGATGATGGGAGTCATCCACCCATCTTGTTCTTTTACCTTCAAAATCTGCTCACCTTCTGTGCTTGGTTGCCTATTTATCTCTATACATAGTTTGGAGGTCGCATTGTAGTCACTAATAAGGCCAATCTTGTTAGAAAGTCAACTTTTGTGTTTTTGGCTTGAGGGATTTGCACAAAGTCTAGGCTGTCAAAATGCCATGATAGTCGTTGGACGATCTTCAAGGCATTCTTTCTTCTTTGGCTTTGTAATCACCTTTCACTTGTCCAATTATTAGCTAAGAATCAACTTGGACAATAAGACTCTTTGCTCCTCGAGCTTTTGCTAGACTTAGCCCTATTAGCAGTGCTTTGTATTTTGCCTTGTTATTTGTTGCTGGGAATTGCAATCTGGCTGCATATTTCAACGTTTCTACTTCTGGAGATATGAGAACTACTCCTGCTCCTCCTACTTTCTTCATGGCTGACCCATCTGTTTGGACCATCCATGTTTCCATGGGGGGTTCTTCTTCCTTACAGGGGTAAATGAATTCTGCAACAAAGTCCGCTAGCACTTGGGCTTTGATTGCTGCTTGAGGCCGATATTCGATGTCAAATTGGCCTAATTCAATTGCCCATTGAATGAGTCATCCTGTTGCATCTATCTTGTTCATCATCTTTCTTATGGGTTGGATTGTTATGACGATGATGGGGTGTGCTTGGAAGTAAGGATGAAGTTTTCTAGAGGCGACTAATAATGTGAAAGCTATCTTTTCCATCCTTGGGTAGCTTGCTTCTACTCCCTGTAATGCCTGGCTGGTATAATAGACTGGCTTCTGGACATTTCCTTCTTTTTTGATCAGTGCCAAACTTACGGCTGTGTTGGATACTACTAAGTAGAGATATAGCTTCTCTCCCATCACCGAGAGGCTTAACAGAGGTGGCTTCATCAAATACTCCTTTAACTTGGCAAGGGCTTCCTCGCATTCGTCATTCCACTGAAAAGCTTTTCTTAATACCTTAAAGAATGACATGCACTTGTCCACTACCCTAGAGATGAATTTGTTTAGGACTGTAACTTTTCCTGTCAAGCTTTACACCTCCTTCACTATTTTTTGTGATTTGACTTCGATTATTGCTTTCATTTTGTTTGGATTTGCCTCTATACCTTATTGGGATACCATGAATTCCAAGAACTTTCCTGAAGTAATAGCAAAAACACACTTTGTAGGGTTTAATTTCATATTGTTCTTACGTAGTGTGCTGAAGGTTTCTTTTAGATAGTCCAAGTGGTTGGCATCGTCCTTACTTTTCACCAGCATATCATCTACGTACACCTCCACATTCCTTCTAATCTGGTGAGAGAACATACAATTCACCAATCGTTGGTAGATGGCTCCTACGTTCTTTAGTCCAAATGGCATAACTTTGTAGTAGTACAACCCTTGGCTGGTAATGACGAGGTCTTCTCTTGATTGTCTTTTTCCATAAGAATCTGGTTGTATCCAGAAAATGCGTCCATGAAACTTAAGAGCTTATGTCCAACAGTTAAGTCTACTAGCTGGTCAATCCTTGGCAAGGGGAAGCTATCTTTTGGGCAGGCTTTGTTCAGGTTTGTGAAGGCGACCCACATTCTCCATTTGTCATTGCTCTTCTTCACCATCACTACGTTTGCTAGCCAATCTGAATAAAAGACTTCCCTAATGAAATCAGCTTCTAGTAGTTTTTCTACTTCTTCAGTTATAGCTTTGTTGCTCTCTGGTGCAAATATACTTCACTTCTGTTGTATAGGTTTGCATTCTAGGTTGACGTTGAGATGATGCTGTATGATCTTCCTATCAATTCCGAGCATATCCTCGTGTTTCCAGGCGAAACCATCTAGGCTTGCCCTTAAGAAGGAAATTATCTTTTCTTTCTCTAGAGTTAGGAGTGTTGATCCTATCTTTAACACCTTTATTGAATCTTCTAGGACGATCTCAGCTTCTTGTAGTGTTTCTGACGGTTTGGGGATGGGCTCTGGCTCATTGATCACCCACGTGTAATTCTCCCCAGATGCTAAGGCAGCTTGGTAGCATTCTCTTGCCAAAACTTGGTCTCCTCTAATTTCTCCTACTCTGTGGGCTATTGGAAACTTTACCCTCAACTAATACGTTGACATTGCTGTTTTGAGCCTATTAAGTGCAGGTCTTCCTAGGATGATATTGTACGTTGAAGGGTAGTCAACTATGAAGAAATCAATTTCCTTGATGACCTGTATTGGGTAAGTGCCTGTAATTACGATTAGAGTGACGATGCCCCTAGGGACGACTTAGTCCCTAGTGAAACTTACCAAATGAGAGGTGAAAGGCCTAATCCTTTTCTTATCCAGTTTCATCTGTTGAAACGCAGGCAAGTAGATGATATATGTTGAGTTTCTGTTGTCAATGAGCATTCAGTGGATGTTGAATTCTTCTACTCTGAGCAAGATTACCAATGGATAGTCATGAGGTTACCTGATGCTATAATCGTCTCTTTCTGAGAAAACAATATCAGGCTTGTCATTCTTTGGCATCTTCATTGGAGGGAGCCATGAATGGAAATTGTTTATTTCTTTCCCATAAGCTTTTTTTAGGGACTTTAGTGTTCCATCTGCTGTTAGTCCTTCCGAGATCGTCTTTATCTCTCTTGCAGGAGGTTTGCTATCTCCTGCTCCCTGAGTTCTGTCCTGATCATCCTTTCGTTGATATCTTTGGGGCTCTATCTTCTTGACGTACTTCTGTAACTTTCCTTGCCGAATTAAAGTCTCCACTTGGTCTTTCAAATGTCTACACTCATCAGTACAATGCCCATAGTCTTGGTGGAACTTACAATATTTGCTTTTGTTTCTTCTTTCTATTGGAATGCTAATTGGCTTCGACCATTGTAGGGAGGGATTGTCCTTTATTTGCATAAGGACCTGCTTAATTGGCATTATTAGAGGTGTAAAGTTGGTGAACTTTGGCTTCCTGTCCAGAAGTTCCTTCTTTTTCCCTGTGGTCTGCCCAACACTCCACATCTCTTACTTCTTGTTGTGATTACTACTTATTCCTTTGAAAAGAAGAAATCCTTAGGCAGCAACCCTGCTTGAAAAGTTGTCAAGATGACTTGATCTTCAGCTTCGTCTACCTATAGTAGCTTCTTATTGAATCGGGTAACGTATTGTCTTAGTGATTCTCCTTCTACTTGTTGAATGTTGAGAAGATGTCCAGTTGGCTTTTTATGTCTTTGCGCCCTAATGAAATGATGAACAAAACCCTTGCTCAGTTGTTCGAAATTTGCAATATTTTCAAGGTGTATCTTGCTGAACCATACTCTGGCTGCTTCCTTCAGTGTTGTTGGGAATGACCTGCACATCACCTTGTCTTGGGTCATCTGCAATAGCATCAGTGTCTTGAATGATTCAATGTGATCCAAGGGATCCTTGGAGTCGTCATACGACTCTAACTGTGGGAGACGAAATTTCAGTGGAAGGGGACGATTCAGCACTTCAGTAGTGAATGGTAGTCCGTCCTTCAAATCATCCCATCTAGATTCTCTCTGCCTTTGTCCTTCATAGCATTTTTTAGTTCGTCCATCTCCTTCCTCATGTTGCGAAGCTCATTCTCCACTCTGGTGGAATCTTCCCCTGAGGTCCCGTCTCACTTGTTGGTTTAAGAGTTTGATTCTTCTTCGATCTAGTTTTCATCTGTTTGCCGACGTTTTGCATTTTTGGATTCCATTGTTTTTTGCAGTTCTTCATTTTGGTGAGTCAGCTCTTCCACATTGGCTAAGAGGGCTTGGATTTGTTGTTGTTGCACAGCATCTGGCTGAGGTGTAGTCTCCGCTTCCATCTCGTACTTTGAGAAACTCTTTTGTCACTAAGAAAGATGGCTTAAATGATTAGCATTTCCCGCAGATGGCGCTAAACTGATGATGCAAAAAATCAGCACTTGAGCTCATCGTCGTAGCGGATGGACGATGCAGCGGTTGGGGTCATCTTTGCTGGAGAAACACCTGCAAAATGAACTAGGTGGAAGAATAACACGCCAGTGTGGCGTTAGCCAAATTGCCTTCGATTAAGTCAGTAAGGAAAAAAGATTCAAGAGAGAAATGGACTAGAGAGTGATTTTTGTTACCTTCTCTTTTATAGTTAAGTGCCTAATCAATGGGCAATGAATTGCTGTATTTATGTTCAACGACTAGTGTGTTACAAAATCTTTGTCTGAAGTTCACAGCTCACTTTGTGACCGTTGCTCCGTCCGTTACATGTTGTCATAAATGAGCGTAATAAATGCCTGATATCGTCTCTTTGTTAATGACGGTATCATCTTAATGACGATCCTAAATTTTTGACTCATCAATAATCATTACAGATTTTGAAGTTAAAGAGAAATAATTGAAATAAACAATCATCTAAAACATCTAATCATGGCATTTATATATTAAGAATAAGTTATAATAAAACATGCTAATCATACTCATGCATCAAACACCAAACATGACAATTAACGGAAAAAGAAAAGAAAGAAGAAAAACATAATGCCTCTTGCATGAGTGTGCTTTTCTAACGAATGAATATTTTAGAAATCAAAGAAGTTTGTTAACCTCTTTGAGGTGTAAAATACCTTACTTACAAAAAAGAAGTTCTTAAATCAAAAAACTCCAGAATGTCTTTAACGTAAGGGGAATTGAAAAGTTAGAAGAGAAAAGCCCCTAATTTTGATTTGTTTCCTCTATTTATAGAGGTTGGGATGCTAAATGAGATCATATACAAATTGGAATGCATCCTTATCTCTAAAAAGTCGAAAAAGATAGGGCTTATCTTAACCAGGAAGTCCTCGGGCCGGGCTACAAATTTGGGCCAATCGACACCCTAAGAGTGCCGACAAGCCCTCTTGGACTCCTTTTTTGAGGATTTTTTATTCTGGAATTGCACCTAGACGCATTTTTAATCCGTATTCTAAAAATTAATCCCTTTTTATTGATTTTCAAGTCTTTAAAGTGATAATTATCTTGTAGATAAATATTCCAAAAAAGCCTTGATTATCCACAACTCCTTTGTTATTTGATTATTCATTTTATTCCTATGCAAGCAGGCCTATTTTTGACACTAACCAACAACCAATTACAAAATTATTTAATTAATTTTAATTGTCTAACCAATTAGAATTAATTTAAATTAATCATGCATGATCAGCTCAACCCAAACAAAATGCATGCAGACCGTGCAAACTTGATCATGAGATATCTTTCAATCCGTCGGTCCAATTTGAATATCGAACATACCATCGCGATCGTTAGAATCTCAAGATCATTTTTATGATATGCAATGAATGACTTAATGCATGTAATGAAACTCTAAATTTTGGGTATATGAATGGTCACTCTAGTCATCTTCCAAGATTAAATTATTGGTGCAAAATTAAGTGTCTACAGAAACCTTGACAAAGTTGAGGCAAGTCAACTTAGTGGCTTAGTATGAGGGGCAGTTTAAGGCTTTATCCAATCACATCAAGGAATTTTCAGATAAGCATAAGCTTTCTTGTTTCTTGAGTGGCTTGAAGGAGGGGATTCGGTTGCCTGTGAAGACGTTCAACCCTCAAAATCTCAATGCTGCATTTGGATTAGCCAAGATTCAAGAGGAATACCTCAGTGCAAGCAAGAGAGGCACTAAGCCATGGGGTGAAGCATAGGTGCCAAAGCCTTCAATTCTTGGTCCACCACCCACCAAGAATGGATTTAGACCTTCCAAACCACCATCTCAGAAGATTCCAGTTGCTCAGATTAAAGAAAGAAGGAAGAAAGGGTTGTGTTTTTACTGTGAAGAGAAGTGGTTTGTTGGGCATAAATGCAAGACTCCCAAGGTTTTTCTTATGGAAGGCGTGTAGTTGTAGACACAGCATTTTGTACCACTCATGACTTAGGCCCCCGTTCCTTAATGATGCTCGAACTCTAAGGCTCAAGGCCAGCTTAGAGTCCAATTAGATATCAAATTGACTTGAGGAGTGTTAAAATGGAAAATATAACTTTTTAAATGAGCAAAAACATTTTTTGGAAATAAAAGACCAAAGTGGCTCTCGGCTCACGTACATGGGCTGCACATAGGCCAAAGCATGCACACGTAGGCACACTCCTGTGTACACGGCTAGGGTTTCAAAAGCATGGAAAATGCAAGTTTTCTACAATAATGGCTGACGTTTAGAATGAATACCACATCATTTAGGAGCCGTTCCAAACCCCTTTTTTCACTATAAAAAGCCTTACATGGTACATTTTCAAAATACACAAAAATCCCACAAGAAAAACCTAAAGTTCACCAGAAAATATTGAATCAAAATAAAGTTTTTCACAAAACACCCCCGAGTTAATTTTATTTGATTGAGACATTTTCTACCCCCAATCCTTTTAGTTTAACATTGCTAATCATTTGTTTAATGACTTGTGATAGATTTGATTGAGGGGAACGGACAAAATGAAAGCTTGGGAACTCTTTTTTGAGGTATCAAGCTTCAACTCTTCCTTTTTATTTTATGCTTTTTCTTTTGGTTTTAATCTCATTTCTTTGCTTAGTTTATGTTTTTATATGCCTATGTAGTTTAGTTTTATGCTTGGTTTGATGTTTATAAGCATGCTAGGTTGTTAGAATTAGGGTTCTTTTATGCTTTGTTTTTCTGTTTTGTGTTTTTGGGCTAGGGTTTTGAACAAGTCCCACGCACACATGTCATAAGCATGCGTACACATATTAAACCCTGCATACATAGGCCTTTGGCTACGCATGCAGGTACTTGCCCAAAAACCCTAATTCAGATTTCTTATGTTGTTTGGTTCGCTTGTTCCATATGTTTTGTCTCTGTTTAAGCCCCTTTTTCTTATGTTTATACATACCTGAGTCTTTGTCTTGTATGCTTGCTTATATTTAATGTGTTTAGATTAGAGTTTCATGTTTATGTCTCGTTTAAATACCATGTTCATTCATTCATATGTCCATGCACAATGCCATAGGCGTTGAGATGCTTTAAGGTGAATAAGGTAGGTCATTCATTCACATGTACATGCATGCTGTTTTGTTTAATCCTCTCTTGGTATATGTGTACGAAGTTGATGCCTTGTTTTTTATTCATGATATGACTTGCTTTGCTGCCATGTTTAGGTTGCTGTCTTGCCTTGAGATGTATGATAGGGTTTCACATGCTAGGGTTTCTCATACGTGTTTGGCTCTTTATTGCTTTATAGAAAGATATGTGTTTTGGGATGAATGATGCCATGTTATATGTTAGATGCATGCTAGTGTGTGTGTGTGAGTCAGAATACAAGTGTTGAATTTGTTTTTAATAAGGTTAAGACATAAGACACAACGATGGGAGGCCAACCTTAGGGTTAGGCGATCTTGGGTGCCTAACACCTTCCCAAGAACGTATCCAAACTCCGAACCAATACTTTGGTAGTAAGATCAAAGGTCCTACCTCAAAAGGACGCTATATATATGGTTCCTAGACCATTGCAAAAATTAAGTGGTGACTCCCCTTTGTGTCTACAGTGGCGACTCCGCTGGGGATAGTGAGTTTAATTCCTATGTGTCTTGCTTCTTAACCTTAATAAAAATGATTTCAATACTTGTTTGCACACACATCACTTATTCTCTTTTGTCCCTTAACCTCAGTTGGTGATGAGTTGGAAGATGGAAGGCTCTATTCAGGCCCAAATCTTCCGAAGTTTATCTCACCAACTCACAATCGGTGCCATCGCTTATAATAGGCTTTGAGTACATTAAATGTTTGCTACCAATCCATTATGGGGTCCACTTAGGCCCTCATTTGGAATCATAGCTCACCTAGTTGTTAGTGGCCTACTTATCTATTCCTTTAGGCTTAGGGAGCCTACCCACACTACAAAGATCCTAGACCCTATCACAAAGGATACCTCTTATATCTATTGTTTGTTCAACCATATATTATGTGTTCACCTTGTTAGGATGTATGTGTTTTCACTTGTTAAGAGCATATGTCACTTATTTATGTAAATTGGCTAAATCCTTTGACAAAACGCACTCTACTTGTAATTGGGTAGTTCTAGGTGTTTTTAATATTTCAAGAAATAAGGTTTCAAGGTCAAGTGTTGAAGTCATTAAGTCTGTCCAAGAAAAAGCAAGCTGAAGTGCAAATTCATTAAAACTCGACACCTGCTCGATAGCTACCTCAACACCTGCTATCTGTCTAGATTTATAATTTTAGATTTTTTGATCCGATTTTCTTGGGATCTGTGAATATGCTTTTGGGCCTTCTTTTCTTCTAACCCTAAACATATAAAAGGATTGTTTTAAGAGCCGTCAAGTGTGACACAAGTTGCAAAAGCATTGAGCAATCTCTGTTCAAGCAAATTATGATCAAAAGACGAAGTTCTTGACCTAGTTCATCTTCTCTAAAGAAGTTGCTGTGTATTTGCATAAAAGGGTTTTGTGACCAAGCATCTTCTTGATCTTCATCGTGTAGGATGAATTTAAGAACTTTGCAACCAACCTCTCTTCCTTAAGTTGGTGTTTTGAAGTCGCATATTAGGATCCACGCATTGGTTAGTCATGTACTTGGGAGCCGTGCATCAAAGGTGGGAACTGTCATTACAGATCAAGTCTAATTGGGTACTGGGGTAAGGGTTCAACTATAGGTTGGTAAGGTACTTGGGATTCCTTTACTTGTAACCGTTTGATTTGATAATAGTGGAGTTTTGGAAGTGGTGACTTGAAAATCACCCGATGGAGTTTTTGCCGTTAGGGTTTTCCCTATTCGTAAACAAATCACCGTGTTATTTAATTTCCGTTGCATATTTAGTTTTTGATGATTTGTTTCTGCTTCCACGCAATTGCATGATAAATTGATTAATCAATAACTTGGCTAAGTAATTAATTGGTTTAATCACAAGGGGTCATTCAGATTGTGGCCTATCAAGTGGTATCAGAGCAGGCACACTCTAATTAGGTTTAATCTTTGCTGTGTTGATCCATTGACCCCTGCTTGTCATGGATAGAGGACAGTCATTAATTATACCTCCTTTATTTGATGGCATTAACTATGCATACTGGAAAGTACGATTGAGAGCTTTCTTGCAGTCTTTAAATGAGAAGGTGTGGCAAGCTGTAAAGATTGGCTAGACCAAGCCAAAAGAAGAACCAGCCGATTGGGATGACGCAAAGATCAAGGTGGCTAACTTCAACAGAAGAGCATTAAATGCCCTATTTAGCGCAGTCACCAATGAAGAGTTCAAGAAGATATCCTCAACTGAAACTGTTAAAGAGGCTTGGACCATCCTTCAAACAACATATGAAGGAACAAAGGCTGTCAAAGATTCAAAGTTTCAGAGGCTCACTACAAGCTTTGGAGAAATTAAGATGGGGAGGATGAGTCGTTTGATGAGTTCTATGCCAAGCTAAAGGACATAGTGAACTTAGCCTTCAATCTTGAGGAAACCATCCCTGAACCCAAGATTGTAAGGAAGGTGCTCAGATCTCTACCTGAGAGATTCCATGCCAAGATTACGGCAATAGAAAAATCAAAGGATATTGACAAAATTCCTTTGACTGAGCTGGTTGGAAACTTGCATACCTACGAGCTAGGACTACCTAGGATTGGCAAAATGGGTAAAGGTAAGAGCATGGCCTTGAAGGCAAAAAGCAATGATACAGATGAGTCTTTTGATGACGAAGATTCTAAGATGAAGTCCTACATTACAAGGCAGTTTAAGAAGTTTATGAAGAATACTAATGGGAGGAACTTTGACAAGGACCGCAGACAATCCAATTCTTCTCAGTTTAAGAGCCAAGACAAAGTAAAGAAGGACACTAAGGATGGCGGTCAGTACACTGTTCTGGCTGGACCAAAGTGCTTCGGATGTCATGGATTCGATCACATGAAGCATGAATGCCCAACATATCTCAAGAGCATTGGGAAGAGTAAGGCACTTGCTGTAACCTTGAGTGACATTGAGCCTGAAGATGATTCCGACAATGAGGATGACAGAATCTTAAATGTCTTCACTGCCACAGTCAATCCTACTGAAGGGATTGTTGAAGAAGTGGATAAAGAAGAAGAACTGGTGGAGTCCAAATTTGAGAAAATGGATGATCAAGATGATATCCATTCAGCCTATGAGAAGCATTACAAGCTCTTTGAGAAGAATGAGAAATTGTATAGGCTGGCCACCAAGAAGCTCAGTGATGTGGAACTTGATCATGAAGAGTTGTCCACAAAGTTTGATAAGGCGAATCAAAGTATTGGAGCACTGAGGTTTGAGAACAACTTTTTGGCTGAGAAGACCAAAAAGCTTGAAGCTGAGCTGTTTCAAGTTAGAGCTCAATTGGAGAGGACTTCAAGTGCAAAGCTTGATGAGATGCTGAGCAATCAGAAAACTACTTCGGATCGAACAAGCTTAGGGTATGGTCTTTCTTTCTCTAATACTGCTTCTACTAGTAATACTGTTTTTGTTTCTCCTGTTAATAGCATTGAAATTGAGAACACTGATGTTAAAATTGAATTAGCTAGTGAGAACTTAGACAAGGGTAAATCTATCTTAAGAGCACCCCCTAATCAAGATAAGAAAGATGCTAAAAACCCTAGGACTAAGAAGGCTACCTCTCAAAAGTTTAAACAAAAGAAGCAGCATCTCTGTCATCATTGTGGAGCTACCGATCATACTTGACCTAATTGCTATAAGTGGCTAGCCACTCAACAGAGCAACGGCATGATAACATTTGGAAGCCAAAATCAACTTCAATCCTCTCTTGCTCCTCTTGGAGATCTTCTGAAAGCCCTCATGTTCCTTTCGAACTTGAATGGTTTCAATTCTTCCCCCTCACCGTCTGTTCAAGGGTTCAATCAAAGGAAAGGTTCTTTCAAGGTGTGGAAGAAAAAGGACTCTAAGTGATTTCATCACTTTCTTTTCCCTTCTTGCTTTTCTTGTTTGTTGCATTGCTTGTGTGTTTTGCATTTTTTTTAAAGTTAGTCTAGTTTTTATACTTTATTTTGTTTATCATGTTTTTGTGTGTTTACTTTCAGTTTTGTTTACTTTTGTTTTTAATATAAAAATAAATTAAAAAAATTGAAAAATCAAAAAAATATAAAAACAGTGTGTGTTTTGTGTACTTTGGTACTTGTGTACCTTGGATGGCCATTGAAACAAAGTTTCTAAACTTTGTATCTGTTGTAGTTTAGATGAGCATCTCTATGCACAACTAAGCAAGTGAGCTTTGTGGTTCTTGTTTATGATGAATAAGATTAAGTTATTTCTTAAAGCTGAACACTAATATCACTCTTTTTGACGGGTAGGACTAGAAAATCCTAAGAGAAAGGCATAAATACCCATCTCACCACTGTTGCCTGCCAATCATAATATGATACCTGTATGCTTCGACATAACAAAAGTGCAGTGTCAAAGACATTCGTATGCTCTGGCATAGCAAAAGTGCGATGTTAAATGCTTAACATCTTGGATGTTTCTTTTCTCTATTTTATATGCCCATGTATGATATGCTAAAATAAAAGAAAATATGCAAAGAAAATAAAAAGCAATAAGATAAAAAATGCTTTAAATATGGTTGCAAGCGTGTATTCTAGGAGATGTGGGAGTTATAAGATGTACCTTGAAGGTGATAGTCCCCATCAAACAGTTATGATTGTGTGTGAGTTAAAATTATTTTCTCATATCTCAGATCGTCATAACATGTATACACATATGCAATCTTGCAATGTTTTTCACACACAACATGCAATATTCTTTGCTACTTTTAATACATGTGCAGGTACAATGTGATTTGGCCATCACAAAAGTTTTACATGTGCTAATGTATACTCACTAAACTGTCTTAACTTGTTTTTGAAAAATAAAATTGGTTAGACTTGTTTAGTGTGTGTGTGTGTTTTTAAGGATCCATGTGCTAAATTTTTGATTGAGAGATGATTTTGAGAGTTTAAAATGTTGATTGGATCTTTGGTTGAGGTGTATGTTGGATTGCATTCATGTCTGTGTTTTTCTCTTCTCGAAAAACTGCTTTTAACTATTGGCTCGACACCTCCTCGATACTTGGTCATCTGTCGAGCTTCTCAAGCCTTTTCTTATCACAATCTCGACACCTATCTCGATACCTGGTGGATCGATTGAGAAAGTTCCTGTCTCCTCGATACCTCTTCGACGCCTTATCAATCGATCGAGCTTTTGTTCTTTGAAATTGTTCTTGTACCTCGACACCTCTCGACACCTGAAGCTATTGAAGGCCAAATCCTCGACACCTTCCTCGACACCTTCCTCGATACCTCTTGACACCTCAACTATCGAGATTTACTGAGGTGTCTATATAAGGCTCTGTCGCGATTTTTCTCCCATTCTCTCGATCTCTCTCGATCTGTCTAAGACGTTTCATCTCCTAACCACCTTTCTCCCACTCAAATCTTCAAACCCGCTTCATTTTCAGTCTTCCCTTGGTTTCAATCACTTGGTAAGTTCATTTTTCCCTCCCTTTCTCAAGCATTTCACGTTTTGAAACCTAGTTTTTGGGATTTTTGAAAATTTTTGGGGTTTTTCAAAATTGATGAGTTTTTCTTGAAATTTTGGGTTGGGTTTTCACTTAAATGCTTTCAAAATGTCATACATTGTATTCCATGTGCATTAGAATGATATTTACATGCATTTAGATGTGTGCTCTATGCTATGTGCTAGTAGGATTGAATTGAACTGAGCCCATGATGCCTTTTGATTTGCATGTCACATGCTCATGCATTCCCATGTATACATTCTTTTTGTTCAATATATTTGATCTATTTAAACTGTGTTGAGACTTTTTTTATTGTCTCTCTCTCTATCTCTTTCTCATTCTTTTACGTTAGTAGTGTTTATGGCACCCAAATGTAAATCCACTCCTGCTTAAAACCCTCTGCATTCTAAAGCTTCCTCTTCTTATGGCTCTGCTCCTCTTAACCTTCGGTTCCGTGATGGAGATGCCCACAAGGCATTATTGGAGAACTTTTCTCAACGAGGTGTTCATTCGGAATGCCAAGTCATTCTGGCAGACTTCGCCGACACTGACCTTCCCTCTGTCATTCACAGTAAGGGATGGGAGTCACTGTGTGACGTCCCGATCACTTGTCCTTTCGTGCTGATTCAGGACTTTTACTCCAATATACACGGGATAGATTGTTCAGTACCTTTCTTTTTCACTCGCGTTCGAGGTACGCGCATCCCTGTCACACCGCAGCTAGTTGTGGATGTGCTTAGGGTTCCTAGGATAGAGTTTCCTGACTATCCTTTTTGTGAGCGTCTGAGGACTGTGTCCAAAGATGAGCTCATTTCTGCCTTTTGTCAGTGCCCTTCTGATTGGGATGAGCATCAGTACACATCATGTAGGCCTTTTGCTAATGGTCCTAGATTCCTAAACATGGTGATGACGTTTGTACTCCATCCTCTCTCTCACTACAATTCCATCACAGAGCCTCGTGCTCGATTTTTGTTATCTCTTTTAGAGGATCTTACTATAGATTTTCCTTCTCACTTTATTCTTTCTATCATAGATGTTCATCTTGATTCGACATCCCGTGATAAGCTCATTTTTCCTTCCGTTATCACGAAGATCTTACGCCATTTTTTTATTCCCTTTCTTGTGTCCGACCACTTCACACACATATGTGCCATAAATGCCGCTACCGTAAAATGTAGTGAGACGCAGTTTAGGTCGTGACAAACGGATTCCACTCCTCCTTCCAGTTCGGCTCCATCCAGATCAGCTCCATCTACATCTGCTCCTTCTTCCTCTATGGGCGATGTATCTCTAGGAGACATTATGGCGCAGCTGCAGTGCATGGACACTCGCCTTAATACACTCTCCGCTAAGTTGTATCAGGTGAATGTTCGTGTTGGTCATATTGCATGACGGCAAGTGATTATGGGTGGTTTTGCTCCAAAGGCCACTCCTTCACCACCTTCTCCAGCAGCTTCAGATTCTGATGATGAGGATGATGATGATGATGATGAAGATGCTAGCGCTACTGATGAGATGTCTACATGACACTTTACCCTTTGTCACTAATGACAAAAAGGGGGAGTAGTTTTGGGTTATGAGAGTAGTCATCTTAGGGGGAGAGTTAGTAAAGGACATTTTGATAAGGGGAGTGTTGATAGTTTGAGGGATGTAGTGAGGTTTTGATGTATCTTTTCTTTTCTATTCTTTATAGATACATTGATCTTGTATATGAGATCTTTTAACCATTTTTACATACATTGTACTTATACTTCTTTATATATGTGGATGTATGTTTCTTTCACCTCTCTCTCCATGTGTTGTTTCTTCTCTATCTTTATACACATGTTTTTTATACTTGTATGCAATCTATTATTTCTGTATCACACAAGATGCCTTGATGAGTTTTGTTTAAAGTGTTTTAGAAATACAGGTTGTCAAAGTCTACTTGCCATAAACTCTTTTCTTACAAAAGTTTTCAAGAGTTTATGTTAGGATAGATTTTATTGTATCAATAAGTGAATATGAGTTGAGTAATTTATGACTTTTCTCATATGTTCATTTGTTTGTTATGGTTTTGTCACGGATTGCCAAAGGGGGAGATTGTTAGGACATATGTGTTTTCACTTGTTAAGAACATATGTCACTTATTTATGTAAATTGGCTAAATCCTTTGACAAAACACACTCTACTTGTAATTGGGTAATTCTAGGTGTTTTTAATACTTCAAGAAACAAGGTTTCAAGGTCAAGTGTTGAAGTCATCAAGTCTGTCCAAGAAAAAGCAAGCTAAATTCATTAAAACTCGACACCTGCTCGATAGCTACCTCGAGATTTATAATTTTAGATTTTCTGATTTGATTTTCTTGGGATCTGTGAATATGCTTTTGGGTCTCCTTTTCTTCTAACCCTAAACATATAAAAGGATTGTTTTAAGAGCCGTCAAGTGTAACACAAGTTACAAAAGCATTGAGCAATCTCTATTCAAGCAAATTGTGATCAAAAGACGAAGTTCTTGACCTAGTTCATCTTCTCTGAAGAAGTTGCTGTGTATTTGCACCAAAGGATTTTGTGACCAAGCATCTTCCTAATCTTCATTGTGTATGATGAACTGAAGAACTTTGCAGCCAACCTCTCTTCCTTAAGTTGGTGTTTTGAAGTCGCGTACTAGGATCCGCACATTTTTTTAGTCACGTACTTGGGAGCCATGCATCAAAGGTGGGAATTGTCGCTACAGATCAAGTCCAATTGGGTATTGGGGTAAGGGTTCAACTGTAGGTTGGTAAGGTACTTGAGATTCCTTTACTTATAACCGCTTGATTTGATAATAGTGGAGTTTCGGGAGTGATGACCTGAAAATCACCGGGTGGGGTTTTTTCCGTTAGGGTTTTCCCTATTCGTAAACAAATCACCGTGTTATTTAATTTTCACTGCATATTTAGTTTTTGGTGATTTGTTTGTGCTTCTATGCAATTGCATGATAAATTGATTAATTAATAACTTGGCTAAGTAATTAATTGATTTAATCACAAGGGGTCATTCAGATTGTGACCTGTCACACCTAATTCTAAAGGACAATTAAAAGATGTAAAAATGGAAGGGATGGCCATAAAGTTATGGTGTACCCTAAGATGTCATGAGATAAAAGAAAAGAAGTTATTACATATAAAAGGCTTGTCCCTAGAATCCAAAGGTATATCTTAACTTGAAAAGTTCAAAAGACCATAGCCTATTTACTATCATAGGCCCAAGTGGAAAAAAGCCCTTTTGAAAAAGAGGACTTTGGGCCTAAGGTAACAAGTATGCTATGGACTTAGCATCCAACATCCTTCAAAGCCCAAAATGAAACTCCCTAATCTTGGGCCTACTTGTTGCATTCTTAGGCCCAAATTGATGGGAACTTTATGGACTTTGAGAGGAAGGCTACAATATATTCTAGCTAAAAGGCTTTTTTTTTTTTTTTCCTTTTTTAAATGATGATGAAATGAAATGATAAATAAAAAGGAAAAGCCCAAAAGTGATAAATACATTATAAGCCCATGTTTAAGACAAAGGGTTGAAAATTTCTAAGTGCATTCTAATGAAAGCCCATGATAGTAAGATGAGAGCCTTATTGTAAATGGATCAAAAGCCCATGTTTCAAGAAGCAATGACTACTCCCATTGAAGACTCAATGGCACAAAAGATCCTTAAGGCCTTGGATGAACATGGAGAGGCCCTTAAGAAAATGGGAGGGCATCTCACTCGGTTGGAGGAATCTAAGCTCAAGAAATCCGCACATGTGAAAGTCCATGATGATGAGGAGGAAGTGGAAGAATGGGACAAAAAAGACAAAGCAGAATATGAAAGGAACAAGCAATTTGAGAAGCTCATCATGGAAACCATAGCTATGAGGGAAAAGATGGAAATAATGCAACTTGCGGTGCAAGGAATGGATGATTACCTCTATAACGTAGGGGGAGTACATGCAAAGGCTTCTATTGCATTACCTCCTAAGTTCAAGATCTTCGATGCGGAAAAATTTGATGGGACTGGAGATCTGAAGCGACACATAAGAAGATACCTAAGCATTGCTGAAATGAAAGGGCTAGATGAGAAGCAAACTTTGCATGCATTTCCCTTCTCACTCACGGGAGGTGCATCAAGGTGGTACTATAGCCTTGATCCGGGCAAAACTAAGGTGTGGAATGAACTAGTGGAGTTGTTTGTGGACCAATTTATCTTCAACACCATGATTGATGTGACTCTAAGGGATTTAGAGACTACCAAACAAGGTGTGGGGAGACATTTTTCATATACATGACTAGATGGAAGACCAAGGCATCTAGAATGGTCAATAGGCCAAATGAGAAAGACCAAATCAACCTCATCATCAAGAATTTGCTTCTGGCTTATAATAGTAGCTTTTGTCATCGCCTATTTGCTCATTTGGAGAACTATGTGATTGTGGGACAAGAATTGAAGACGCCATCAACAATGGACAATTGGAGAAAGGTGAGAGTAAGCCTCCAACCAAGAAAACATATGGAGGGGGAGCAACCACCACCAAAGCACCCAATCCTTTAAATGTGAGTGCCATCATACCCCAACAAACACTAGCCTATCCAAAGAAAGCTCACCAATAATTCTCTGACCTAGGAATGACCTTCACCCAAGCATATGAAAAATTGTCCTTCAAAGGATTCATCAAACCTTTAGACCTCACACCCATGCCTAATCCCATACTTCCCACTTGGAGCCTCAATGAATATTGCCATTACCACCAAAAATTTGGCCACAAAACCGACAATTGCTTCCGCCTCAAGCCCGAGATACAAGATCTCATAGACAATGAAACCCTTATAAATCCCAACATTATCACCAAAGCCAACATTAGAAAGAACCCTTTGCCCAATTACCATAGGGCTCCTCCTCCATATCAAAATTGGGTGCAAGTAAATGAGATTGAATGGGATTTCTCAATGTTGATAGAAACAGCAAATGTCAATATCAATGTCGTGGAAGTCCAAGGAATATGGGATAAAGAAGATGAAGTCTTAAAGGAAGCGATAGCAATATGGTGAATGCTTCCCAAAGGAATGACGGAATTAAAAAAAAGGGTCTTGGAGGACAGTGTAGCAAATATCACTAGGAGTGGGAAGCACTACAAGCCATCCATTTTTGGAAAAGGATCATCCTGGTAGGGATTTAGGGGAAGGGTCCAAGCCTATGGAACCTAAAGAAAGAGAAGACAAAAATGAAGAAGAGAGGGTCTTAATGTAATTGAAGAAGACCAAAGCTCATGTGTCCGTATGGGGCTTACTCATGGCTTCTCAAAAGCATCGTAAGGCTTTCTTGGATGCCATGAATGGGAAAGAAGTACCTATAGAAACTACACCACAAGAAGTTGTGTCCCTCATGGGAGTTAAGGGTTCCTTACATCCCCTCCTTGCCTTTTCTGATAAAGATCTCCCTTTCAAAGGAGCTACTCACACTAGACCCTTGCATGCAAGTCACCATTGAATGCATGGGTGCCAAGGTTCCGATGGTACTTATTGACAATGGGTCCACCTTGAATGTTTGTCCTTTTAGGACCGCCCTTACTATTGGCCTAGATATGAAGACTATCATCCCTTGTCTTTTAATTGTAAAGGCATATGATCACACTTCAAGGAAGGTCATGGGTACTTTCAAGGCTCTTTGTAAGATTGGGCCTATAGAAACCATTGTGGAGTTTCATGTTATGGACATCACCCCAAATTACAACCTTCTCTTGGGAAGGACTTGGCTTCACCCTAATGGGGCAATCCCTTCCTTACTACATCAAAAGATGAAGATCCCAAGGAAAGGAGGGATTGCCATTGTGCTTGGAGATGGTAAAATTCTAGCACCGGTTTGTGGACTCGAGGAAGGAGAAAGTGAGCTTCAAATGAGTGGCTTTGAGTTTGTGAATATGGCTGACTATGGGTTGAAGGATGAAAGGTATGCTACCGACTAGTTCCCTTTTTGTAGCCATGAGGTGATTGCGATGATAAAGAACATGGGATATGTGCCTGGTATGGGCCTCTAAAAAGAAGGAAAATGGGGTAGTCGAGTTTCGTAAAATCAATACTCAAGTAACTAGGGAAGGTTTAGGATTCTTTAAAGGCTGCGATAGAATCAAGAAAAACCTTGACACTCTCAATGGGAACTTCGTGAAGGAAGGGGAAAACCTCCCTTATTATGGCTTTTCCAAACCTTGAGTAGGTAAGGATGAGAATGTGTATCTGGGTTAGGAAATGTTCTTTAATGAAAAGCTCACCTTTAAGGAAAATCCTACTGTGGTGATCAAAGAGATACAAGAAGAGGTTGATTGGGTGAACTACATGGATGCTAAAGCAATGAAAACAAGTAAGGACGTATTCACCATCACCAATAAAAAGCCAAGTGATCCTTCCACATTCATCATGCCTATTGTAGGGCCCATTAATAATTGGACTTAGGTTAGGTTTTCTGAAAACATGGGGAAAAAGTTTTGTAATGCAAGTTCTAATGTACTTTTCAATATTTTTGATAAGATGAATTCTGATGTGGCTTACTTTGATGTGTTCCATAACATTGAAATTTTACACGTAAATGATTCAAATAAATTTAAAAATGAAATTAATAAACAATTGGAAAAGTTGAACCTATGGAACCAACTCTTGAAACTATTAATTTGGGCAATGATGAGAATCCACGCTTAATTAACATTGGCTCAACTCTAGATGAAAAAGAAAGAAAAGATCTTTAAGAACTCCTCATGAAATTTCAAGAGGTGTTTGCATGGTCCTATGAAGATATGCCTTGAATTGACCTTGAGATAGCTCAACATCACATTGATACTCATGATCATATGGTGCCCGTCAAGCAAAAGTTAAGAAGAATGAGGACCGAATGGCTCTTAAAAATCAAGGAGGAAGTCACTAAGCAATTAAAGATAGTGTTCATTAAACCCGTACACTAAGCCAAATGGATAGCTAATATCGTGCCCGTACCTAAGAAGGATAGGAAGGTGAGGATGTGTGCCGATTTTATGGACTTGAACAAGGCATGCCCTAAGGATGACTTTCCTCTCCCTCACATTGATGTCTTAGTGGATAACATAGTAGGAAGTGCTTTAAAGTCTTTCATGGATGGCTTCTTAGGGTACAACCAAATCAAGATGGCTCTTAAAGATATGACCAAAACCACTTTCACTACCGAATGAGGAATCTATTGTTACATGATAGTGCTGTTTGGCCTCAAGAATGCTGGGGTAACCTACCAAAGGATAGCTACGACCTTACTACATGATATGATGCATAATGAGATAGAGGTGTATGTCGATGATATGATAATGAAATCCAAGGATAGAAGAAGCCACACTATAAACTTGAGGAAGTTCTTTGAGAGGATTAAAGAGTATAGGCTAAGATTGAACCCACAAAAGTGTACCTTCGGAGTTGTTAGGTTCTAAGGTCTTAGGATTTTATGTATTTAGAACTCTAATTTGTAATGTTGGCAAACCATGATCAAAACATTGTATTTAGTCTTGTTTAGACTTGCTTAAAGTTGGTTTAATATTGTAAAGTTGGAATCGAGTGGCTGCAGAAGTACTTGGGACTTTCGGCCTGGCTCGATCGATCGAAGAATAGACTCGATCGATCGAAAATCGCACAGGTTGAATTTTCTGCAAAATTTCCAACTCAGCCCTACTTCATTAAACGTTTAGGGTTTTGTGTTTTTACCCTAGGTATATAAACTAAACCCTAGCCACGTTTTTGGAGGTTGTCCATATTGCTTTGTTGCTCATACATTGCTGTTTTGTGTGAATCTCGTGTGAGATCTTTGAGAAGACTTCCTTTACACAAAACTTAGGGTTTTCAAGGTAGAGATGATTTCAACATCTTGAAGATCATTACAGTTGCAACCATTGGAACTTAAAAGAAAAGCAAGCGGGGAGCTTGTAGCTGATTAAAGAATTCAAGAAAGAAGTAGTCCGTGGATTCGGAGCCTGCGCGTGGTCGTGTCAGGAAGTTTTACTGGTGGGTAGCATTAGGAAGTCGAGCGGGGAGCTTGTAGTCTTTCTGTAAGAACTTCAATTCTTTTATAGTGAATTCTGTTATGCCTTGAGGATCGGTGGGTCAAATCCTCCCCAGGTTTTTACTTAGTGGTTTCCTGGATGATCATATCTTGTGTTTATTTATTTTCCGCTGCTTTATATCTTGATATGATTATTTGATTGCTTTAACCTAGAATTGCATAATTTGACTAAGTAACAACTTGGCTAATTAATCTAGGCTACGCAATCTGTGTGTTTAAGGGGTCTAAATTTCTATCAGGAGTAATCACCGAAAAATCACTAGGCTTCTTAGTGAGCGATAGAGGGATAGAAATTGACCTATCCAAGATCAAAGCCATATTGGAGATGTCGCCACCCAGAAGTGAGAAAGAGATAAGGGGTTTCTTGGGTTGATTACAATACATTAGTCGATTCATTGCCAATCTCACCTCTACTTGTGAGCCCATCTTCAAACTCCTAAGGAAGAATAAACAACATACATGGAACGATGAGTAGGAGTGTGCATTATTCGATCGACTCGGTCTTTTTTCAAATTTTTTACTGAAATGATAGGGATCGGTTTTGTAATAATTAAAACCAATGCATACCGATTATGGTTGGTTTTCCAACCTATAGTAGTGCAGTTTGATCAGTTCAGTTTAATCAATTTGGTCGGTTTGATTTGAAACATTAACAATCTGTTTTTTTTTTTAATTAAAAAAAACTATTCAACCTATAAAAAAATATGTTCAACAAAAACTTTATAAAAAAAATATGTTCACCTAAACAGTAATGATTCAAAACCTGTAAAAAAAATCTGTTCAACTCCCAAAAACCTGTCCAAATTTTTTCATTTCATTCACCATGCAAAAATATTTTGAAATTGCCTCAATAAGAGTTCAACTCCCAAAATACTATCAAGCATATAATATCATTAGTGTCAATGTGTGTGTCAGTGTCAATAACAATAAGCGTAAATGTATCTACTTAATAATGTATTACAGAATCATTTGTCGCTATCCACAAATGCCAAAAGAAAGATATACAAATTAAATTAGCATTTAGGCAAAAGAATGCTAATTGCTTGTATCTCCAATGATAATCTCACCCATGAATACCTAAATAAGTACCATTAGTGAAAAGTCCACTACCAATAACATGTACAAATATAATTAGCATATAGGAAAAAGAATGCTAATTCTTGTAAGTTCTTTGTCTAGTAAGTCTGTAAACTATGCATCATTCTAGAACTCCTACAAAATACTAAACAAAACAAAATAAATATGTGTTAATATCAATAAAATGTTTATGAACAATAAAATATTTATAATTAAAACAAACGAATGATAATAGCAAGTATACTTACATAATACTAACTACTAACTAACTCCAGGCAAAGAGTAGCACATCACTCATCATCATCCAACACAACGGTGCTTGGATCCTCCTCCATTGGCATTGGGCAAACCGATGCAATTTCTACAATCCCATTCAAAATAAAATGATTCGTAAGCATTAAACAAATAAATAAACAATTGATACATGCAACACACAAAATGAATATATATATATATATATATATTTTTTACCAGTGTCAATCTCAAGACCATCCATATCCTTCACATTATCCATGCACTCTTAAAGCTTTATTGGTCTTTTTTTTCTTTGCATCCTTCAACCAATTTTGGATACAAATAAGGGCTTCAACTGTATTAGGAGATAGTAAACTACGAAACGAATGCAAAACACGACCCTCTGTACTAAAAGCAGACTCGGATGCAATTATAGAGACAAGAATAGCCAACACATCATGAGCAATTTGGGAAAGGACTCGATATCTAGAAGAATTCATTTTCCATCACATCAAGATGTCAAAATCTTCCACATCAGGGTGCTCAGAAGATTCCAACAAATACCTATCCAACTCAGATTTGCTTTCCACATTGTCCTCGTCTACCAAGTGTTGCTTAAACTTATTATTATAGCTTTTATGCGATCAAACAATGAAGCATTACCAACACTTGGCCTGGAGTCACTAGACAATGAAGCACCACTATCACTACCACTAGAACTTGAAGTTCTATTTTGACCCACTCTCTCCACATACAACCTCTTTAATGCATCCTCAACCTTAGAGCTCATCACATCCCCCTTGTCCTTTCCATACCACTCCCTAAACCAAAACTTTACATATTTCAATCTATATCTTGGGTCAACAACAACAGCAACAAAAAGCATCAAATTGATATTATCTATACTTCCCCAATACTTATCATATTTTTTTTTCATCTCTATTTCCATACTCCTCAAAAGTGAATCCCCATCAACACTATACAATTTTTGCAATTGATCTTTAATGCTAATTAGTTCATGGAAGTATGTATTATAAGTGACAAACAAGGACCCAAAAAATCTAAGTGTTACCTCATAAAATATGCCAAGAAATTTCACAAAGTTCTTGACATTTTCCCAATCAAGATAGTTAGGAAGACATCAACATTACACAACTGTTGCAATTGATCTTTAATGCTAATTAGCTCATGGAAGTATGTATTAAAAGTGACAAACAAGGACCCAGAAAATCTAAGTGTTACCTCATAAAATATGCCAAGAAATTTCACAAAGTTCTTGACATTTTCCCAATCAAGATAGTTAAGAGGACCAATAGGCTTTTTCCCATTCCCATCCGCTTCACAAAAATAAAGTTTGTAATGCCCATCCTCCTCTTCCAACCAATCAAATGCTCTCACAAATTTCAAACCATAATCTAACATGAGATAAGTGGAATTCCACCTTGTTGGCACATCAAGGGACAACAAGCATTTGGCTTTGATTTTCTCATTTTCAATACATTCTTGAAACTTCTCAAACCTTGCGGGAGAGGCTCTCACATATCGCACCACATTCTAAACTTTGGCAATTGATTCATGAATGGACTTCAACCCACTTTGCACTATCAAATTCAAGATATGTGCACAACAACGCATATGCATAAACTCACCACCCAATATGCTAATATTTCTTTCTTTTGTTTTCTTCTTCACATAATCAATTGCCACATCATTAGAACCAGCATTGTCCATGGTAATTGTAAACAATCGGTCTATACCCTACTTCAACAAACATGACTCAACCGCTCTACTTATGGTGTCCCCTTTGTGATTAGCTATAAGGAAAAAGTTCAAGATTTTTTTTAGGTAAGTCCAATCCCCATCAATGAAGTGTTCGGTGACTACCATGTAGTTCAAGTTTTGTATGGATGTCCAAGTATCCATTGTCACACAAACTTGTTGCCCAACAAAAGCCCTTCTCAAAATATCCACCTCACTAGAATAAATCTTCATACAAGCCCTTGCAATGGTAGTGCGATGGGGAATAGGAAATCTAGGCTCAACTATTTCCATAAATTCTTGAAAGCCTTGACGCTCCACAAATTTAAAAGGCAATTCATCAATAACGATCATCCTTGCCAACACCAACCTTATCCTCTCTTCACTATAGTTTGCAACCACTAACACATTTGAACCGCTTTTCCTTTCTCTCTTGGCTTGGAAAGACAAAGTTTTTTGCTTATCATCACGGGGAAAAGGCCACTTCTTACACACCTTCATGTGTTGCAACATGCCTAAAGTACCATTTTTTTTACCATGACATTTATATTGATTTTTACAATACTTGCATTCAGACCTATGATTAGTGGGATTAGAACCAGCCAACTTAATGAAGTGTTGCTATACTATAGACGGGTCCTTACCACCTTGTTTAGGTGATAGTGGGGGAAGTAATGCACCAAGTCCAATTGGTGCTACAGGTTTAGGTGGGTTAGGGTTAGCACTATTATGACTAAGAGGAGGTGGGTTAGGGTCCCTAGGGGCACCAAATCTAGGTGGAGTATCGACATCCGTTTAATAAAAAAAATTTCAACTAATAAAAAAACAAAGTTTCCACAACAATATCAAATTATAATTTTTCCAACAAATACAATATCAAATAGCCCACTCTCAATCAATGAATGTCACAACTAGATCCAATAATAGCAATAACTAATCAGTTTAGTTACAATAAGGCAACAATAACAGACTAACAATCATTAGTCATTACTAAACAATTCATGTCACTAATATTAACAACAATTTAGAACTAGAGAATTAGCTTTTATTCTATATTTATATTAAATAAATATAAAATGAAAACTAATTTTATATATATAAACTTAAAGCAGTTGTTACTAAGTACTAAAAATTTAAAATTAAAATGTTGAATATAGTGAGTAATTACCTCTCGGTGAAGGATTGAAAGCGAGAACTCTCTCAATCTCTGTCTCCCTCAAAAATTAAAATGCTGAAGAAGAAAAAAAAAAGGTTAGTAGTACTTAGTAGACTGTAAGACATATTCAAGTAAGTTAAGACATATTAAAGTAAGTGGGACTAAAGTAAGTAACTTAATACATATTAAAGTAAGTTAGTTATAACCTTAAGACTTATTAATTTATTAAAGACAGTAAGACATATTAGAGTATAGCATTTTTTTTTTTTAGGGGGGAGGGGTAACCAAATACTTATTAGACTATATAATATAATAGTCTTTCTAGTAGTTTCCACTATTAAAGTCTTATATAAAAATCACAACCTTAATCAAACAGCCAAACTTAATCAACCTTAATCAAACACGAAGACATTCATGCTTTCCCTAACAACCAAACTTAATCAAACCAACTTAATCATTCATGCTTTCCCAAATAAATGAAAGGGAAAAAACACAAATACAAACAAAACTAAAAACACGAAGACAAATTAGTGAAATCATGAAGACTAAACACGAGAGGCTTACTATTGTTTTTCCGTGATTGGTGAGCAATGGCGAGAGCTCAGGTGAGGCATCATTGCATCAGGCAAGAGGCAAGAGCAAAAGAGAGAGTTAAATGATTTTGAGGCAAAAGAATAAATTAATACCCCTAGAGAATCTGAAAACCTAGCATAAAATGCGCCGTTTTGCTTTTGGTTTTTTTTTTTTTTTTTTTTAATAACACCTATACCATACGACGTCGTTTTATTAAAAAATAAATTAAAATCAAAACCTATGAAACAACACCATATCCAAACTTGGGGAGAAATGAATACTGGTATCGGTTCGGTTTGGCTTAGATCAGTTTCAGATTTTTCAATTCGGTGACTACACTGCATTGGCATTGGAACGGGCTTTGCCTTCTGAATGCCAACCTCGACTCATTCCATCAGCCCTAGTGTCAGGATAGTGTCGTCGCCGTTGGGCGGCTAGGTCGGCTCTGGTAACATTTTGCTCACCCCTAACGTTAAGTGCCAAAAGGCCTTTGAGCTTATCAAGGAATATACTCCTATACCTCTCTATCATAAGGGATGCGGTTGGAAGTATGCTTGCACAAGAAGATGATGACAAGAATGAGAGGGCCATATACTATTTTGAGGAAGAGGTTCCATGATTATGAGACTAGGTACACTCCCATAGAAAAGTCATGCTTTGCACTTGTTTGGGCCATACAAAAATTGAGACATATCATCTTACCTTTTCAAATATGGGTGGTAGTAAGAATGGACCCATTGAAGTATCTCTTTAAGAAACCTGCTTTGAGTGGAAGATTGTCAAGATGGATGATCTTATTGGTAGAATTCAATTTGAAGTATGTGGCTAGGAAAACTATCAAAGGAGGCATCATGTCAGATTATTGTGCTGAGAATCTTATAGAGGGAGAAGATGGTAAAGAAGACTTTCCAGATGAGTACATTTTCGATGTTGAGCTAGTGACATGGAAGATATACTTTGACGAAGCTGTAAACCAATATGGGAATGGGATTGGAATACTCTTGATCACTTCCGAGGGATCTCACATACCTTTGGCAATCAAGTTGAACTTTGAAGCAACTTATAACATGGCTGAATTTGAGGCTTGTATTGCTGGAATGGAAGCTCTTCGAGAGTTGAGGGTAAAGGCGGCTGAAGTCTTTGGAGATTCAACTTTGGTTATAGCCCAAGCACAAAAGTTGTGGAAGGTGAAGGAGGAAAACTTGAAGCCTTATCAAAAATACTTGGAGGACTTAACCAAGACAAGATTGAGTACATAATCATCCCTAGAGCTCAAAATCAATTTGCATATGCCTTAGCTACCTTAGCCTCCATGGTTGAAATATCTGAGGGAATGTGGACACGACCCTTGGAGATTGAGCAAAGTTATGAAGAAGTGCACAAAAAGAAGACTGAAGCTTTAGTAATGACCATAGAGGAAGAGGAAGTTCCATGGTACTATGACATTATGAGGTTCGTGGAACTAGGGGCATATCTGAATGGTGCCGATAAGAGAGAACGTTGTTCCATTAGGATGATGGCAACACAATATATCGTGTGCGGAGGACAACTCTATAAAAGGTCCTATGATGGTATACATCTTCGTTGCTTGAGGAAGGAAGAAGCCGAGAGAGTAATGGAGGAAGTTCATCAAGGAATTTGTGGCCCTCTTATGAATGGAAGAATGTTAGCCAAGAAAATCCTAAGGATAAGGAACTAATCGAATACAATGGAGACTGATTGGGTGGACTATGTGAAGAGTTGCCATGATTGTTAGACGCAAGCCAACTTGAACCATGTATCGCCTAGTGAATTGTATAACATGACTTCTCCATGGCCATTATCGGTTTGGGGCATAAATGTGATTGGAAGGATAGCTCCTAAGGCTTCAAATGGGCATGAATACTTTCTGGTGGCAATTGACTATTTCATAAAGTGGGTGGAGGAAGCCTCCTACTCTGTATTTAAAGCTAAGCATGTGGCTCGATTCTTAAAAAACATCATCAAATGCATGTTTCGGGTGCCCCAAGAGATCATCTCTGATAATTGTTCCCACTTTGAAGGGGAGGTTCAAAGGATCATAGAGTTGTATAACATTGAGCATCATAAGTCTTTGCGTATCGTCCACAAGCCAATGGTGCCGTAGAAGTAGCTAATAAGAATGTGAAGAACATTCTAGCCAAGATGGTAGTGACATACAAAGATTGGGCCGAGAAGCTTCCATTTGCCTTTAGGGTTATAGAACTTTTATCTGTGTGCCAACTGGGGCAACACCTTGCTCTTTGGTTTATGGTAGTGAGGTGGTGCTTCCTATTGAGGTGGAGATACAATCTTTGAGGGGTATCGTTGGAAACCAAAGTCTTGGAAGAGGATTAGGCTAAGGCAAGATACGAACAATTGGCTTTGATAAATGAGAAAAGGGCCAGGGCACAATATCATGCACAAAGGTACAAAAAAAGGATTGTTAGAGCATAAGAAAGTGAAATCAAGAAACCTTAAAGAATGGGACTTGGTCCTAAAGGTGCTTAGAGATAAGACTTTTGACCCAAGGGGAAAGATGAAGCCAAGATGGTCTGGGCCTTTTATCATTAAGAAGATCACGTCTAAAGGTGCTACAAGGATCACAAATTTGGATGGGGAAGAGATGCTTTGCCCTATTAACATGGATAGACTTTGGAAATACAACATCTAAACAAAAAAAGGATAAAAAAGCTTGTTAGGTTGAAAGCCTGAAATGGTGGCCTAGGCAAAGGTTAAGGAAAAAAAAATCCCCCGCTAGATTGAAAACCTAAAAGGGCGGTCTAGGAAAAAGTTAGGGGAAAAGACCATAGGCATGGCAAAAATTCCCAAAGGGACGTCATGGGCAAAAATTACATGGCAAAGGAAAAAGAAAAGAAAAAGAAAAAAAAAATGAATAAATGACAATAAGCAAAGATAATAAAAATGTGATTCTCATATTGCTCAAATTAAAAGATGATAAAAATGTTTTCATAAGGATTTGGAATATTTCAATCCTTTATTAAATTCAAAAACCAAAACATGAGAATCATAAAAATGCAGAAAAGTAAAATATGGACACATCAAGGTGGTCACTCAATCCTCCTTGCTTTCTTGCTAGTCTTCATGTAAGCTTTTTCATCCTTCAAAATCCACTTCATATCATCCACCAACCATTGCTTGTACCCCACAATAGGATAAAGGTATCGAGAAGGAACAATGCTTTTCATCACCCTACAATGTGGCCAAGCCTCACTAATCCTGCCCAAGATCCTATTGGTAAACACCTCGGTGTGGAAGGCACCTTCATCATCAAGGGCTTCTTGATGTTCCCCAAATTGCCTTGACATATGAAAAGTGAAGTAGTATGAGTAGCAACAAAGTCCAACTAAAGTCACACAACAGTCCTTGCAGCAACTGTGGACCATGCTTGAGATGTGTCAACACTATACAACCCACTAAATGTCGATCTCCTTGAGGTGACACATAAACTCCATGTACGCCTTAAAGCTCATGTCATTTTGATAAAGCCAACAATCCCTAGGATGCCTAGGGAGGTATGTGCTGAGGGGTACAGTGGGAGGTTGAAGCAACTGAAACCTCTCTTGTAGCCATATTTAGGGGGGGGGGGGGGTAAGGTGAGGAGAGAGTAAAAAGAAGAGGGAGAGAAAGGCAAAAAAGAAGAGAGAGCATGAGTGAAAAAAATAAAAATAAAATAATGATGAAAGACGATATAAGATGCCTCGATGGGTTGAAAATCAAAAGGCAACCCATGCAAAAATTAGAGGGATCTTGCTAAGTTGAGAACCTAGTTAGGGATTATACTTGGAGAAGAAGAGGACTACCCGCAAAAAAGCTTGCTTCCTTCCTATGAAAGGCATCCAAACCATTGAGGGTTTCCGTCATGATCAAGCCCATCAGGTTACCTCTCTTTAGCTCATAAGCCACCATGCATACCCAAAGGTCCACACAATATGACTTTTGAACCAAGAAATATCTTGTAAGGGCACGTGAGCAAAAGACATGAAGAAAGTATGAACGTGGCCTCTCACCCACAGTAAGGGCCGAACCGAAGTACTCAAAAACCAACCAAAGGTTGAGCTTGCCAAAGACACACCACCTATTTGTCGTGGTGGAAGGGGAGATCCCCACCCATGGTAGGGAAGATGAGATCATCAATCTCCAGTTCACCCATGATGGCACCAAAATCTTTGATAGTGGGGCATAGTTCTATTCCATTGAATCAGAAAACATGTCGAGAAGGAACCCAATAATTGGCAGCAGCACGAAGAAAGGGCTCATCCACCCTAATTTAATGGTATGGGAAGACATAAGAAAAATCATAGGGGGTGATGGAATCCTTGAAATTGGGACCAAGCCTCCTAATCCAAGTCGAGACATCAAGTGAAGAGTTTTCTACCATTGGGGGACCTCAAAAAAGGGCTCTCTGAGTAGAAATTACGTTAGCGAGGGTTTTAGACTTAAACGGCTACTTTTATACTTAAGTAGGTCGGTTAAGGTTTTTTTTTTTTTTTTTTTTCTAATTCACAGCTTACGTATGTAGGGTTAACCCTATGTATGCAAAGTCAAAGCTGCGTATGCAGGCTCATCCCCACGTACGCATGGTGCTTGGCAGAAGCCCATTCTCCCCTATTTTGAGCATAGTTTTCACTTCAAGGCATTCCTAGGATTCCCACAACCTAAAGGATCATCCAAGACATATTCCAAGCATGAGATTTCAAGCATCCAAGAGGCAAAGTTGTATAGAAACATAAAATTAGTCATATATCTTGTAAAATTAAGTGCTAAGTCCCAATTAAAAGCATAAATGTAAAAAGATGTTCTTAAATACAATCTTGTCTTAAACTAAATCCAAATGTTTGTTAGGGGAAATAATAATAAATAAATAAATAACCATAAAAGCAAAAAAGAAAAAGTTGTGTGTTGTACGCCTATATGTCTTGACTGCAGGTAATTAATGGTGTCGCCTTTTCCTTGACTGATAGCTAGGAGTTGCCTCCGAATCCTCCTCATCACCTTCATCATCATCATCATCATCATCATCACCACCACCACCACTGATCGGGTATGCTGCCCCTCTAGAACCGTATACCAACTCCTTATGCTTTTGGATAATGGGCTGCAATTCAAAGTGAGAAGGGTTAGTGACTGAACCAGAAAAAGAGAAATGGCAAAAAAAGAAAGAACAAAGGGAATGAAGAACTCACCGCCTAGGTGTTGGGAGGAAAAGGATAAACCATGACATTAGGATTACGGGGCACGGCACGCTCTCGAGCAAAGCCATCAGGGCCATAAGCATAGACTGTCCAAGAGAGATTTGGAGGGTCAATGAGCTCACCAGCAGTAGGTTCTTCCTATTACAGCTTTCCACATTAGAAGTCATGACAAACAAGGTAAAGGAAAAGAAGAGATTGAGCATATACCTGAATAGTGAGGGAAGGCATGAGGAGGGTGATGTTGAACTCCTCATAGTCTAACCCCTTAAGAAGCCATTTGGCATAGGGAACGCCACTCCCCCCACGAGTTGTACTCAGCATTAGTCATGGAGTGTGGGGCAAGCATGAACTCAAAAGGGTCCATTGAAATCTGTGGGTCATCCCTACCCACCAACTGGCACCTTACCCTCTCCGCTAAGTATAATGCCCTCAAGCCTACTCTTTAAAAGGGACGAATAATCTTTAAAGCAATAAGGGCGGTAGGTTCTAAGTCTTGAGAAGCAAGAAGGGGTTGGTTGGCCCATAGAGTCTAATTAACCTATAATGACACGAGGTTAAAAGAAGGGTATCCTAACAAAAATGCATGAAGAAGCATGAACAACTAGAACTCTTAAACTTGCCTCATCCAAATTCAACCTAGCAAGGTGGACCTTCACTCGAGGGAACTCCCTCAGAATTAGATCAGTGCTTAGAGTTATAATGCCATACCTAACCACCCACTGTTGCAAAAAGAAGCACAAGCTATAGGTTAGATGCGAGATGATAGTTTGCAAGATGACAGTTTATAAGATGATAGTTTGCAAGATGCAAGACAATACAGTTTATAAGACTACAAGCTACAAAGGAAAATGTAAGGAATGTGAAGAGAACTAACCTTAAGGAGCTTCCAAAGCCCCACAAGCTACCACAAGGTGTAATGGCTAAGAGTATCGAGGGTGGAGTAAAGATAGGCAAGACATACCTGCCCCTAGTTGACCCTTCATGCCTCTACAAAGTCCTAAAAGAGGATCAACCATCTCAAAGACACCGTTTGCCCACCATTGGCAAAGAGGTAAACCCCCAACAAGTGAAGGAGGAAAGCCCTAGCCATACGAACATACTCCTCCTTAGTTCTCTATGGGAGAAGCATGTAATCCGACACCAAGTTGAAATAGTGGACGGTCTTAGTGGAGTACTTCCTCCCTAACACATTGAGACCCAGCTAGATGCCCAACACAACATCCAAGTTGATGATGGCCCTTTGAAAGCTAAGACTGTTCATAGAGTAGAAGTCGTAGGGAGTCATTGTCATCACCTGCTCAGCAATATGAAAGGTGTAGGTAGTATCCCACCACTTCTCAATGAGGCATGCACCAAGGTAGCACTGGTGGACTTCTCTGAAAGAAGGCCACTGATGGGCTCGAAGCCCACTTCCCTAGTTTTGAGGACAAGAAGGTTGTACCACTCTACCACCTTATTAGTGCTTCCCCTACCAACATAAGGGGATGTTGATTGCAAAAAATGAAGAATACAACATTAGATTCTTGATTCAAGTAGAATTGATGAAAAATGATGTTTTCAATGCAAGAATGAAGATAAAGAGAAGGAAACAATGATATTTAGGTACAAAAATGACAAAAAGGTGTGTTAAGATTGCATATAGAAGTGAAATAGATAAATAGAAGTCAAAATTGGCAAAGTAGGGCTTCTGCCAAGTATCTCACGTACGTGGGTCAAAGCCCACGTAGGCAAGCAAGACCTCGTGTACGCAGGCCTATTCCACATATGTAGAGCCTCAAAAACAGAGCTGCGTATGTATGAATCCAAGCTGCATACGCAAGCCCCAGCCCATTCACGCAGAAGCAGAAATAGAAGCAGTTCTTTGACATTTTCAAGCATGCATCATCCAAAATCAATCCTAAACATGTTCTTGCCCCTCCTAAGATGTCAAGTTTTCATCTAAACCCATCCCACAACAAAACCCAAGTATTTACATAGCCAAAAACACATTAAAATAGAATATCAGAGAAAATTTGAAAATGAGAAAAAGTTTGAAAACTTACAGATTCAGCCATGGGGATATGATTCTCTGGCTGGTATGTCAATGGTGGATGCCCCATAAACCTTGTTGCCCTACTCCAACGGGTGAGGTGGAATGTATCAGAAGAAAGGATATAGGAGGACTTCTTGGCCTTGGGTGCCATTGGAGAAGATAAAGAGAGAAAATGAGAGATTGAGAGAGTTTGAGAGAATGAGAAAGTCAAGAAGTGAGAGAAAGAAAGAAGAGATGGAGGTTTTTGTAGAGTGAAAAAAAAAAAGAGTTATAAGGAATGTGAAGAGGTGAGGGAGATGAAGAGAATGAAGAAGAAAAAGAAACGGTTGGTAACCATTGGAGAAAAAAAATGAAAATGTGGGAACACACTTGATGGCTAAACTACGTGTAGTTTAGTCATGAACAGTAAAAAAAAAAAAAAATTCCTTCTTTCAAAAAAAAGGGGGGGGGGGGGGGGAACATCTCAAGATTACCCCAATTATGCACAAAATCATCAAAGGACTTCTCAATGAGCGGTAAAGGAAGCATAAGATTTTTCCCCAACGGATCAAGCATATCAAGAACACCATCCTCAGTAAGGAAGCAAAAGACTCTTCCTCAATGGTTCAAGCACATCAAGCATCATCCCCATAAAAGAGGCAAAAGATTCTTCCCTAAAGTATCCCCTGTGAGGAAGCAGAAGATTCCAATACACCTAAAAAAAATCCCTAGCGAGGAAGTAGAAGATTCTTCCTCAAACTTCTCAACAAACCATGAAGGAAGCAGAAGATTCTTTCCCAGTGGATCACACATCTACACTACTCCTTGGCGAGTTTTTCATCCCTAAGCAAGTCATGAGAGGTAGAAGATTCCTCCCCATGCATATCTACTCTTTAGCGAGTTTTCACCATTCCTAGTAGATTCAACAATCAAGACTGCTTGTGCATATATCCTCTAGGAGTTGAACATGCAAGCATGGTAGAAAAGGGTAGAGATAGTGATAGAGAAAGCGACCAAGGTCAACCCAAGGCAAGAGCCTCACTAGAAAAGGTAGAGAAAGAAGTGAAGATGACAAGAGGAACAAGTTGCCAGGAGAAATTCGAGGCAAGAGCCCCAGATGAACACCATAGAGACTATATTCTTTTGTTGTTTGTTGGGTTAGCTCGTAAGAGCACCCTTGTTTGATTTTCTTTTTTTTCTTTTTAGTGACTCTAGGATAGTAAGTCACTCGCCATTTGCTTGCAAGTGAAAAAACAGGTTTTGGGATAGTGAACTTGTCGTTGCTCGTTTCCTAAGTAACAAAGGTGGGATTTCGGACATATGAATCTCACGCAACTCTTCGGAGTTGCACTCTACCCCATGTATGCGTGATGTGTGTGGGTTGGGCTCGAGCCATATGTTGAAAAAAAATATTTTGTCTCTTATTCTTTTGATCCCGTTAGTGAAGCTCACGAATCAAAAGAAGGGCACTTGTAAACACCGCATTCTGTACCCCTTACGACTTGGGCCCTCGTTTCTCAATAATGCTTGAACTTTAAGGCCCAAGGCCAATTTAGAGCTTAATCAAATATCAAATTGACTTGAGGAGTGTTAAAATGGAAAATATAACTTTTTAAATGAGCAAAAACCTTTTTTGGAAATAAAAGACCAAAGTGGCCCTCTGCCTACATACGTGAGCAGCAGCTTGCATATGTGGGCCAAAGCATGCGTACGCAGGCACACTCCTACGTATGCAGCTAGGGTTTCAGAAGCATGGAAAATGCAAGTTTTCTACAATAATGGCTAAAATTTGGAATGTATCCTACATCATCTAGGGGCCGTTCTACACCCCATTTTTTCACTATAAAAAGCCTTACATGGTACATTTTCAAAATACACAAAAATTCCACGGGAAAAACCTAAGGTTCACCAGAAAATAGTGAATCAAAAGGGAGTTTTTCACAAAATAACCTGGGGTCAATTTTATTTGATTGAGAGCTTTTCTAACCCTAATCTTTTTAGTTCAACATTGCTAATCACTTGTGTGAGAGACTCGAAAAAAAGACATCCCTCAAAAATGAGATTCGGGTATTTTTTAGGGCACCTCTTTTTTTGGGTAAGTGGTATGGAGTCGCCACTTATTTTTTTATACAAAATAAATAAATAAATATATACAAATACATGACTAAACGGTTTTCTTCATTGATTGAATAGAAAATTACATATCCTAAAAAACTTGAAAATTACATAGTTTTGGATCCTAGTTACAATCTACCAAAAATACATGGCTTGTTATCCTAGTTATATTCTACCCAAAATAAAAAGTAAAGACAAGGCTAGATCTACTTAACCAATGACCTAAATCTGGAGGCTAGGTTAGGGAATGGGAAGGTGTTAGGCACTCATTCTGCCCAGACAAAGTCTGGTCTTCTAGACTCTTGTGACAAATGTACCTTTTTATGCAGGTCATGAATGATATGTTGAACATGTAACACCAAAAATTAAATCACACAAATTTATTTATGAATGAAGTCTCTTCTTTTTTTCTTTTTTTTTTTTAAATTCAGATTTGTTTTGATTGGTAAAAAAAAAAAAAAAATTGATTTTGATTTGTCAAAATACCAAATTTGTTTTGTAGTTTGAAGAAAAAAAGTGGTTTTTGGAGATAAAAATCCAAATCTGTTTTATGATGATAAAAAAAAAAAAAAAAGAAAAAAAAGAAAGGTTTTTGGCAACAAAAAAATCAGATCTGTTCTTATGTGTTCTAAAAGAATGAAAAAGATTTTTTTAAGAAGAGAGTTTCACTCATAATATGAATTTATGCAATCATGAATTAAAACAAACACAAACACAGTAATACATAACCCTTTTTTTTTTTTTTCAACAATTTGCATGTATTAAAAAATCAGATTTGTATCTTAAGAAAGATACAAATCAATTTTGATTTAAGAAAAATTTAGATCTGTATCTCATAAAGATGAAGATCTCTTTTTGTTTGAGAAAATTCAGATCTATATCTAAGAAAGGTGCAGATCTATTTTTATATTGAGAAAAATTCAAATCTACATCTAGTAAAGATGTAGATTTGTTTTTGTATTGAGAAAAAGTTAGATCTACATCTAATAAAGATGTTGATCTATTTTATTTCAAGAAAAATCCAGATCTACACCTAATAGCAGTGTAGATCTGTTTTATTTTAAGAGAAAGAATTGTTCACATGTAGATTATTAACATTCAAGAAAGAGATTGTAACAATCACATAAAAAAAACAATCATGTTGTAAACAAAACAATAATTAAAAATTCATGTTATGGACATTTGAAAAAGAAAAAGAGATAACATGCATCATCACACATAAGAAAAAGGGTTAAGAAACAACCTCTTGCATGAGCACTCTTTGTTCTTGAAATGATGTTTTAGGGTTCAAAGAAATTTATACAATTCTCTTTGAAACCTAAAAACCCTAAGTTAATCAGCAACACTCAGAAAAGGGATAAAAAAATATGGGCAATTTGAGAGCCTAAAACGTATGCCTCCCAAAGTGTAGAAAAAAGGTGCTGAATTATGAGGTTAGTCTCTATTTATAGAGGCCAAAAGGCTCTAAAAAATAGGTACAGACGATTAGGGTTCGAATCCGAACATAAACTTTTGCAAA
Source organism: Quercus variabilis (assembly GCA_030445155.1). Classification (NCBI taxonomy): domain Eukaryota; kingdom Viridiplantae; phylum Streptophyta; class Magnoliopsida; order Fagales; family Fagaceae; genus Quercus; species Quercus variabilis. Next base: position 22,955,649 of record CP129451.1, read on the forward strand.
AAGATTGAAAAGGGTGTGCCTTATTGTCACCCAAAGGCTGTTGGGCCAAAACCCACAAGGAGAAAATTTAACACTTTTAGAGTGCCGAGTTGGCTTTTGGATTCCGAATGTTTTTTTCACGTTCAGGTGCCATTTGGACTCCTCTTCTAGGGTTTTTTGGCCAATCCTTGTACCTAGACACGTTTTCATCTTCCGTCTATGATTTTTATCTCTTTTCTGGATAAATTAGGCTATTTAAGAAAAATTATCTTGTAGATAAATACCTTAAAATAAATCTTGATAAAGTTCAAATTATCCACAATTTTATTGTTATCCAATAATCCCTTTTATTCCCATGCATGCATCCCTATTTTAAACATTAATTATCAACAAATCACAAAATTATTTAATCAATTTTATTTGTTTAACCAATCAAAATTAATTTAAACTAATCATGTGTGGTCGACTCTAGCTAGACACAATGCATGTTGACCGTGAAATTTGATCATGTGATATCTTTTGATCCGATGGTCAGATTTGAAAACCAAAAACACCGTTGCGATCGTTAAAAATCTCAAGATCATTTTTATGATACATAATGAATGAATTAATGCATGTAATGCAAGAACCAATTAGTGCATGTTATGCAATCATTATTTTTGAGGTACATGGATGGTCATATAAGTCATTCTCCTTGATTAAATCATGGGTGCAAAATTGAGTGTCTACAACTTATTTAATGACTTGTGATAGATTTGACTGAGGGAAACAATCAAAATCAAAGCCTAGGACCTCTTTTTTGAGGTATCAAGCTTCAACTCTTCCTTTTTATTTTCTACTTTTTCTTTTGGTTTTAATCTTGTTTCTTTACTTAGTTTATGTTTTTATATACCTGTGTAGTTTAGTTTTGTGATTGTTTGATGTTTATAAGCACGCTAGGTTATTAGAATTATGGTTTTCTTTTAAGCTCTGTTTTTCTGTTTTGTGTTTCTAAGTCAGGGTTTTGAACAAGTCCCACGCACGCATGCCATAAGTATGCGTACGCAGATTAAGCCTTGCGTATGTAGGGCTTTGGCTGCGAATGTAGGTACTTGCCTAGAAACCCTAATTCAGATTTCTTATGTTGTTTAGTTTGCTTGTTCCATATGTTTTTTTCTCTAGTTAAGCCCATTTTCTTATGTTTATACATACTTGAGTCTCTGTATTGTATGCTTGCTTGCTTATATTTAATGTGTTTAGATTAGGGTTTCATGTTTATGTCTCATTTAAACACAATGATCATTCATTCACATGTCTATACACAATGCCATAGGTGCTTAGATGCTGTAAGGTAAGTAAGGTAAGTCATTCATTCATATGTACATGCATGTTGTTTGCTTAATCCTCTCTTGGTATATGTGTACAAATTTAATGCCTTGTTTTTTATTCATGATATAACTTGCTTTGCTGCCATGTTTAGGTTGTTGTCTTGCCTTGAGATGTATGATAGGGTTGCACATGCTAGGGTTTCTCAGACGTGTTTGGCTCTTTATTACTTTATGGATGATATGTGTTTTGGGATGAATGATGCCATGTTGTATGTTAGATGAATGCTAGTGTGTGTGTGTGTGTGTGAGTTAGAATACAAGTGTTGAATTTGTTTTTAATAAGGTTAAGATATAAGACACAAAGATGAGAGGCCAACCTTAGGGTTGGGTGATCTTGGGTGCCTAATAGCTTTCCAAGAATGTTCCTAAACTTTGAACCCATACTTTGATAGTAAGATCAAAGGTCCTTCCTCGAAAGGATGCTATATATATGGTTTCTAGACCATTGCAAAAACTAGGTGGCAACTCTCCCTTGTGTCCATAGCAGTCTTCTTTACCTGAAATGGAGGTCAATTTTGAGGAAGTCCAAGAAGAGGAGTGCAATCCCACTAAGTCATCATCTGAATTAATCAACCAACATGCTGAGATAACCTTGTATACACTGTTGGGTAGCATATCTCTAAGCACAATGAAGATGCTAGGGAGGATCAATCATCAAGAATTGGAGACCCTAATAGATATAGGTAGTACTTACAACTTCTTGGATACATCAATTTGGATGTTGTTGAAACTGCCTATGTCTATTGAGGACAATTTTGAGGTCAAGATTGCAGATGGTACAATGGTGAAGACTAAGGGAGCTTGCCACAAGGTGAGTCTCAAGATTCAAGATCAAGAATTCACCATGGATCTCAATGTATTGTCTTTAGGTGGATGTGATTTTGTGTTAGGGAATCAATGGTTGTTCACATTGGGATTAATATAGTGGGATTTTCAGCACCTTACTATGGAATTCGTTCTTAGTGGCAAGCCAATATTGCTCAAAGGATTATATCCTTCTAGCCATGACTTCCAAGAACCTGTGAAATTCTTCAAACCAGAAGTAAAAAGGGGGTTATGCCTCTAAGTCCTTTCACAAACACTTAACTCAGTTCCAGTGTAGATCCAACTAGAGATTGAGGACCTTCTAACTAAATTCAGCTCATTCTTTGTAGTACCATCTGGCTTACCATCATTGAGAGGCCATGAGCATCAGATTTTGCTTAAGGAGGGTACCCAAGCCACCAGTGAGAGACCCTACAGGCACCCTTACTATCAGAAGTCTGAAATTGAGAAAATTGTGCATGAACGATTAGAAGCTAGTTCCATTATGGCCAGCCGAAGTCCTTTTTCTTCACCTGTGTTGTTAGCTAGAAAAGCAGATGGTAGTTAGCGCATGTGCATTGATTATAGGTCCCTTAACAAGGCTACCATCAAGGATAGGCACCATATTCCTATGGTAGATGAACTATTGGATGAACTCCATGGTTCTTCTATTTTTTTCTAAGCTGGACCTTAGGTCAGGGTACCACAAAATTAGAATGAAAGAGCTGGACAGAGAAAAGACTGCCTTTAGAACACATAAAGGCCATTATGAATTTCTAGTCATGCCATTTGGTTTGACAAATACTCCATCAACATTCCAATCTCTCATGAATCATATTTTTAAATCTTACTTACGGAAATTTGTACTTGTTTTCTTTAATGATATTCTAATATTTAGTAAGGGCTTGTTATCTCATTTGAGTCATTTGAGGGTGGTACTCACTGTGTTGCTTGAGAACAAATTATATGCTTAAAGAAGTAAATGTGTTTTTGGCTGTGTGGAAATGGAGTACTTAGGACATTTGATTTCTGGTCAAGGTGTTAGAACTGACCCTAAAAAGACTGAGGCCATGCTGCAATGGCCTATTCCCACTTTTGTTAAGACCTTGAGAGGGTTTTTAGGCCTAACAGGCTACTACAAGGTCTTTGTTAAGGATTATGTGTTGATTGCAGCCCCATTGACAGCCTTACTCAAGAAGAATACATTTCATTGGTTTGCTCAAGCTGAATTGGCTTTCAACACTCTTAAGTAGGCCCTATCTCAACCACTTGTGTTGGCTTTACCTGATTTCACTAAGCCATTTGTTATTGAGTGTGATGCTTTAAGCACTAGATTGGGAGCTATCCTTATGCTTCAAGCACTAGATTGGCTAATCATTTGACAAAAAACACTTTACTTGTAATTGGCTAGATCTAGGATGTGTTGAAATACTTCAAGAAATTATGTTTCAAGATCAAGTGTGGAAGCCTTTAAGTCTGTTCAAGAAAACAAGCTGAAAGTGCAAGATTACTAAAGCTTGACAGCTAGTATGTGTCGAGGTTTAGAAAGCTGTTCCAGCCTGTAAGCTCGACACTTGCTTGACAGCTTCTCGACAGCTTCTATCTGTCGAGGTTTATAAAAATCAGAATTTTGATCTGATTTCTTGGAATCCGTGAATGTGTCTTTGGGCCTTCTTTTCTCCTAACCCTAGATATATAGAAGGATTGTTTTAAGGGCTGTCAAACAGGACACAAGTTGCACAAGCATTGAGAAAACTTTGTTGAAGCAAATTGTGACCAGAGACAAAGTTCTTGCCCTAGTTCATCTCTTCTAAAGAAGTTGTTGTGTATGTGCACCTTTGGGTTTTGTGACCAAACATCTTCTTGATCTTCATCATGTAGGATGAATTGAAGAACTTTGCAGCCAACCTCTCTTTCAATTGGTGTTGAAGTCACGTACTGGGATCCGCGCAATTGGTTAGTCACGTACTTGGGAACCATGCATTGAAAATGGGAATTGTCACTACAGAACAAGTCCAATTGGGTATTAGGTTAAGGGTTCAACTGTAGGTTGGTAAGATACTTGGAATTCCTTTACTTGTAACCGCTTGTTGTGATAATGGTAGAGTTTCAGGAGTGGTGACTTGAAAATCACCCGGTGGGGTTTTTACTGTCAGGTTTTCCCCATTCGTAAACAAATCACCGTGTCATTTAATTTTCGTTGCATATTTAGTTATTTGGTGATTTATTTGTGCTACCACGCGTTTGCATGTTAATTAACTTAATTAATATACTTGGTTAATTTAATTGGTTAATTAATCACAAGGGGTCAATTTGTTTTTGGCCTATCAAGTGGTATCAGAGCAGGCACACTCTGATTAGGTTTAATCTTTGCTGTGTTGATCCATTGACCCTTGCTTATCATGGATAGAGGACAGTTATTAATCATACCTCCTTTATTTGATGACACTAACTATGTATACTGGAAAGTACGCATAAGAGCTTTCTTACATTCTTTAGATGAGAAAGTGGGGCAAGCTGTAGAGATTGGCTTGACCAAGCCAAAAGAAGTGTCGACCGATTGGGATGAAGCCAAGATCAAGGCAGCAAACTTCACCTGCAGAGCGTTGAATGCCTTATTTAACGCAATCACCAATGAGGAGTTCAACAAGATATCCTCTACTGAAACTGCAAAGGAAGCATGGACCGTCCTCCAAACAACCTATGAGGGTACGAAGGCTGTCAAGGATTCAAAGCTTCAAAGGCTCACTACAAGTTTTGAAGAAATAAAGATGGAGGAGGATGAGTCGTTCAATGAGTTCTATGCCAAGCTCAAGGACATTATAAACTCAGCCTTCAATCTTGGGGAAACCATTCTTGAACCCAAGATTGTGAGGAAGGTGCTCAGATCTCTACTCGAGAGATTCCATGCCAAGATTACATCAATAGAAGAATCAAAGGATATTGATAAGATTCTTTTGACTGAGCTGGTTGGAAACTTGCAAACCTACGAACTAGGACTATCTAGGATTGGCAAGTCGGGTAAAGGCAAGAGCATGGCCTTGAAGGCAAAGAGCAGTGACATAGATGATTCTTCCAATGATGAAGATTTCAAGATGAAGTCCTACATTACAAGGCAGTTTAAAAAATTTATGAAGAATGCCAATGGGAGAAACTTCGACAAGGATCGCAGAAAATTCAGTTCTTCTTAGTCTAAGGGCCAAGACAAAGAGAAGAAGGATGCAAAGGATGGTGGTCAGTACACTGTTCCCATAAGACCTAAGTGCTTTGGGAGTCATGGCTTCGGTCACATGAAGCAAGAATGCCCTACATATCTCAAGAGCATTGGGAAGAGTAAGGCACTTGCTGCTTCCTTAAATGACACTGAGCTTGCGGATGATTTCGACAATGAAGATGACGGAATCTTGAGTGCCTTCACTTCCACAGTCAATCCTACTGAAGGGATTGTTAAAGACATGGAAGAAGAAGAAGAAGAAGAAGAATTGGTGGATTCTAAGCGTGAGAAGATGGATGATCAAAATGATATCCATTCACCTATGAGAAACTATACAAACTGCCTGAGAAGCATGAAAAACTATATAGGCTGGCCACCAAGAAGCTCAGTGATGTGGAACTTGATTGTGAAGAGTTATCCACAAAGTTTGATGAGGCAAATCAGACTATTAGAGCGTTGAGGTTTGAGAACAATTTCTTGGCTGAGAAGTCCAAGAAGCTTGAAGCGGAGCTGTTTCAAGTCAGAGCTCAATTGGAGAGGATTTCAAGTGCAAAGCTTAATGAGATGCTTAGCAATTAGAAATCTGCTTCGGATCGAACAGGTTTAAGGTATGGTCTTTCTTCCTCTAATATTGCTTCTACTAGTACTACTATTTTTGTTCCTCCTACTAATAATTTTGAAATTGAGAATAATGATGTTAAAACTGAATTAGCTAGTGAGAACTTAGACAAGGGTAATCTATCTTAGGAGCACCTTCTAAACAAGATAAGAAAGATGTTAAAAACCCTAAGGCTAAGAAGGCTAACTCTCAAAAGCCTAAATAAAAGAAGCAGCATCTTTGTCATTATTGTGGAGCTGCCAGTCATACACAACCAAATTGCTATAAGTGGTTAGCCACTCAATAGAGCAACATCATGATAACATCTGGAAGCCAAAATCAGCTCCAATCCTCTCTTACTCCTCTTGGAGATATTTTGAAAGCCCTCATGTTCCTTTCAAACTTGAATGGTTTCAATACTTCTCCCTCACCGCCTGTTCAAGGGTTCAATCAAAGGAAAGGTTCTTCTAGGGTGTGGAAGAAAAAGGAATCTAAGTAATTTTATCACTTTCTTCTATCTTCCTTTTTTTTTTTTTTTTTTTTGCATTACTTGTGTGTTTTGCATTTTTTTTTTTAGTCAGTCTAGTTTTATGCTTTGCTTTGTTTAACATGTTTTTATTAGTTTGTTTTCAGTTTTGTTTATTTTTGTTTTTCATATAAAATTTTTAAAAAAAATTGAAAAATCAGAAAATACAAAAACAGTGTGTGTTATGTGTACTTTGGTACTTGTGTACCTTGGATGGCCACTGAAACAAAATTTTTCAAACTTTGTATCTTTTGTAACTTAGATGAGCATCTCTATGTACAACTAAGCAAGTAAGCTTTATGGCTCGTATTTGTGATAAGTAAGATTAAGTCATCTCTTGAACTTAACTCTCGAATCACTCTTTTTGATGGGCAAGACTAGAAAATCCTAAGAGAAAGACATAAATAACCATCTTACCATTGTTACCTACCAATCATAATATGACACCTATATGCTTCGGCATAACAAAAGTGCAGTGTCAATGACATTCGTATGCTTCGGCATAACAAAAGTGCAATGTCTATGCTTAACATGTTAGGTACTTCTTTTCTCTCTTTTATATGCCCATGTATGATATGCTAAATAAAAGAAAATAAAAAAAGCAAAAAGATAAAAAAAAAATGTTATAAATATGATTGCAAGCGTGTGTTCTAAGAGATGTGGGAGTTATAGGATGTACCTCAAAGATGATAGTCCCCATCAAACAGTTATGATTGTATGTGAGTTAAAGTTATTTTCTAATATCTCAAATCGTCATAACATGTATACACATATGCAATCTTGCAATATTTTTCACACACAACACGTAATATTCTTTGCTACTCTTGATACATGTATAGGTACAATATGATTTGGTCATCACAAGGTTTTACATGTGCTAATGTATGCTCACTAAATTGTCTTGACTCGTTTTTGAAATATAACATTGGTTAGACTTGTTTAGTGTGTGTGTGTGTGTGTGTGTGCTTTTTGGAGGATCCATGGGCTTAAAATTTTTGTTGAGAGATGATTTTGAGAGCTTAATATGTTGATTGGATCATTGGTTGAGTTGCATGTCTGATTGCATTCATGTCTATGTTTTTCTCTTCTCGAAAAACTGTTTTTAAAAACGAGCTTGACACATCCTCGATTCCTCCTTGATACCTAGCTATTTGTCGAGCTTCTTAAGCTTTTTCCTTATCACAATTCCGACACCTCCTGGACACCTGGTGGATCGATCAAGAAAGTTTCTGTCTCCTCAATACCTTCTCGACACCTGGTGGATCGATCGAGCTTCTGTTCTTGGTTCTGGTGGTTTGTTCCTCGACACCTCCTTAACACCTGTATCTATCGATGACCATTTCCTTGACAGCTAGCTCGACGCCCCTCGATACCTTAGCTATCGAGATTTACTGAGGTTTCTATATAAACCCCTCGTGCGATCCGCCTCTCATTTTTCTTGATCTCTCTCGATCTGTCCGCGCCTGTTCACCTCATAAACTCCTTTTTCTCACTCAAAACCTTCAACCCACGTGATTTTTGGCCTCTCCTTGCTTCAAATCACTTGGTATGATCTCTTTTCCCTTCATTCTTCATGTATTTCATGTTTTTGAATCTTAGGTTTTGGGGTTTTTGAAAAATTTTGGGGATTTTCAAAACTGATGAGTTCTTCTTGAAATGTTGGAATGGGTTTTCTTTTAAAGGTGTTCAAAATCTCATACATTGCATCACATTTGCATTATAATGGTATTTTCATGCATTTAGATGTGTGTAATATGTGTGTGCTAGTAGGTTTGGATTGGGTTGAGCCCTTGATGAAATTTCTTTTGCATGTCACATGTTCATGCATTCCACATGCATACGTACTCTCTATTCAATATATTTGATATATTTGAAGTGCTTTGGGACTTTTTTGATTGTCTCTTTCTCTCTTTCTCTCTTTCTCTCTCATTCTGTTTACATTAGTAGTGTCTATGGCATCTAAGCGTAAATCTACTCTGCTCGGAACCCTTTTCGTCCTGGAGCTTCCTCCTCTTCTGATTCTGCTCCTCTTAATATTCAGTTCCGTGATGATGATGCCCACAAGGCATTCTCAAAGAACTTCTTTAGACGAGGTGTTCATTCGGAATGCCAAGTCATTTAGGTGGACTTCGCCAACACTAACCTTCCCTCTGTCATTCACAGTAGGGGATGGGAGTCACTGTGTGACGTCCCGGTCACATGTCCTCTCGTGCTTATTCAGGAGTTTTACTCCAACATGCATGGGATTGATCATTCAGTACCTCTTTTTTTTACTCACGTTTGAGGTACGCGCATCCCTATCACATTGTAGCTTGTTGCGGATGTGCTTCAAGTTCCTAGGATAGAGTTTCCTGACTATCCTCTTGTAAGCATCTACGGACTGTGTCCAAGGATGAGCTCATATCTGCTTTCTGTGAGTGCCTTTTGGAGTGGGGTGAGCGTCATTTTATATCATGTCTGCCTTTTGCTAAAGGTTCTAGATTCTTAAACATGGTGATGACTTTTGTACTTCATCCACTTTCTCACTACAACTCCATCATAGAGCCTCGTGCTCGATTTTTGTTATCCCTTCTTGAGCATCTTACCATATATTTTCCTTCTCATTTCATTTTGTCTATTATAGATGTTCATTTGGATGCGGTGACCCATGATAGGCTTATTTTTCCTTCTGCTATCACGAGGATTCTATGCCATTTTTCCATCCCTTTTCCCGTGTTCGACCATTTCACTTTCATGTGTGCCATAGATGTCGCTACCGTAAAACATAGTGAGGCTTAGTTTAGGTCCAGACAGCCGGATTCCACTCCTCCCTCCCGTTCAGCTCCATCCCATTCTACTTTAGCTACATCCGCTCCTTCTTCCTCTATAAGCGATGTGTCCCTTGGAGACATCATGGCACAGCTGCAACGCATGGATGCTTGCCTTGATACACTCTCCACTAAGTTGTATCAAGTGAATATTCATGTTGGTCGTATTGCACGACGACAGGTGACCATGGGTGGTTTTACTCCTAAGGCTATTCCTTCACCACCTCCTCTAGTGGCTTCTGACTCTGAGGATGATGATGATAAGGACGATGATGCTTCGGATGATGATGATGGAGATGTTAGCTCTACTAATGAGATGTCTACTTAACACTCTACCCTTTGTCACTCGTGACAAAAAGGGGGAGTAATTTTGGGATATGAGAGTAGTCATCTTAGGGGGAGAGTTAGTATAGGACATTTTGTTAGGAAGAGTGTTAATACTTGAGGGATGTAGTGAGGATATGATGTATCTTTTTCTTTTCTACTTTTTAGATACATTGTTCTTGTATTTTAGGTCTTGTGACCAGTTTTTACATACATTGTACTTATTTTCTCTATATATGGATGTATGTTTCTTTCACCTATTTCTACATGTGTTGTTTCTTCTCTATCTTTATATACATGTTTCGTATACTTGTATGTAATCTATTATTTCTGTTTTACATAAGATGCCTTGATGAGTTTTGTTTAAAGTGTTTCAGAAATACAAGTTGTCAAAGTCTACTTGCTATAAACTCTTTTCTTGCAAAGTTTTTCAAGGGTTTGGGTTATGATAGATTTTATTGTATTCAACAAGTGAATATGAGTTGAGTAATTTATGACTTCTCTCATATGTTCATTTGTTTGTTGTGATTTTGTCACGGATTGCCAAAAGGGGAGATTACTAGGACATATGTGTTTCACTTGTTAAAGAACATATGTCATTCTTTTATGTAATTGGCTAATCCTTTGACAAAACACACTTTACTTGTAATTAGGTAGATCTAGGATGTGTTGAAATACTTCAAGAAACTATATTTCAAGATCAAGTGCGGAGGCCTTCAAGTCTGTCCAAGAAAACAAGCTGAAAGTGCAGGATTACTAAATCTCGACAGCTAGTGTATGTTGAGGTTTAGAAAGCTATTCCAGCTCGTAAGCTCGACACCTGCTCGATAGCTTCTCGATAGCTTCTATCTATCGAGGTTTATAAAAATTAGAATTCTGATCTGATTTCTTGGAATCCGTGAATGTGTCTTTGGGCCTTATTTTCTCCTAGCCCTAAACATGTAAAAGGATTGTTTTAAGCGTTGTCAAATAGGACATAAGTTGCATAAGCATTGAGAAAACTCTGTTGAAGCAAATTGTGACCAGAGACGAAGTTCTTGCCCTAGTTCATCTCTTTTGAAGAGGTTGCTGTGTATGTGCACCTTTGGGTTTTGTAACCAAACATCTTCTTGATCTTCATCATGTAGGATGAATTGAAGAACTTTACAGTCAACCTCTCTTTCAGTTGGTGTTGAAGTCGTGTATTGGGATCCGCGCAATTGGTTAGTCACGTACTAGGGAGCTGTGCATTGAAAAGGGAAACTGTCACTGCAGAACAAGTCCAATTGTAGGTTAGTATGGTACTTGAGATTCCTTTACTTGTAACCGCTTGTTGTGATAATAGTAGAGTTTCAGGAGTGGTGACCTGAAAATCACTCGGTAGGGTTTTTGCCATCAGGTTTTCCCCATTCGTAAACAAATCACCGTGTCATTTAATTTTCGCTGCATATTTAGTTATTTGGTGATTTGTTTGTACTACCACGCGTTTGCATGTTAATTAACTTAATTAATATACTTGGTTAATTAATCACAAGGGGTCAATTCGTTTTTGGCCTATCATGTAGAACCATAAACCCTTAGGTTTTCATAGTCAAGCTTTTAAGGGTAGGAGTTTGCATTTGTCTACATATGAGAAGGTGTTATTGGCCTTGGTCACAGTAATGAAGAAGTGGAGACCATACCTTGTGGGAAAGCCATTTATGATCAAGACTGATCAACAAGGTCTTAAATTCCTTTTAGAGCAACGGATTGGGACACCTGCTCAATAGAAATGGTTCACCGAACTACTTGGTTACTCTTTTCTAGTTGAGTACAAGAAGGGCAAAGAGAATAAGGCAGCTGATGCCTTATCTAGAAAGGAGGAAAGCTCAGGTTTGTTTTCAAAGGATGCTCATGCTTAACAAGGATCTCTATTCCTTATTACCTTTCCTTGTCCTACTTGGCTAACAATCTTAAAGGATAGTTACAAGGTGGATGAGGAATATCAATAACTTTTCTTTTCTCTCTCTAGCAGGACATCCAGTTCCACTAATTTTTCTATGCAGAATGGCCTAATCTTTTATAAAGATAAAATGTTTTTGAGCTCTTTGTTAGGTTCTAAAGACTTAGGATTTGATGTATTTAGAACTCTAATGTGTAATGTTGGCAAACTATGAACAAAACAATATGTTTAGTCTTGTTTAGGCTTGCTCAATGTTGTGTAATTCATGTAAAGTTGGAATCGAGAGGATGCAGATGTATTAGTGCATTTCAGCCTGGCTTAATTGATCGAAGGATAGACTTGATCGATTGAAAGTCGGCCAGAATGTTTTTTCTGCAAAATTTCCAACTCAGCCCTATCTCATTATACGTTTTGGGTTTTATGTTTTTGCCCTAAGTATATAAGGCAAAACCCTAGCCACGTTTTTGGGAGTTGCTCTGGTTATATTGTTGCTCATATTTTACGGTTTGTGTGAATCTCTTGTGAGATCCTTGAGGAGTTTTCCTTCACATAAACTTAGGGTTTTCAATGTAGAGATATTATCAACACCTTGATGATCAACTCAGTTGCTGCCATTAGAGCTTAAAGAAACACAAGCAGGAGTGCTTGTACCTGATTGAAAAATCCAAGAAAGAAGAAGTCCATGGATTCAGAGCTTGCACGTGGTCGTGTCAGTAAGTTCTACTGGTGGGTAGCATTAGGAAGTCGAGCGCGGGTGCTTGTAAGTCCTTTTGTATGAACTTCGATTCTTTCATATAGTGGATTCAAGTTTACCTTGAGGATTGCTAGGTTAAATCCTCCCCAGGTTTTTTACTGGTTTGGTTTTCCTGGGTGATCATATCTTTGTGTTCTTTATATTTCCGCTACTTTATTTCTTGATATGATTAATTGATTGTGTTAACCTAGATTTGCATAATTTGACTAAGTTAATCACTTGGCTAATAAACTAGGTTAATCCAATTGTGTGTTATAAGGGGTCTAAAATCCTAACACTCTTCTTCTCCATTGAAGTCCCTAGCTCTTCAGCATGTGCATAACAGTCCCCTGGGTGGTCACTCTAGTTACTTGAAGACTTTGCATAGAGTGAAGCAGGATTTCTTTTGGTGGGGCATGAAATCTGATGTCAGGGAACATGTGAAGCGAAGTGAGGTATGCCAAGAATTAAAGTGGAGACTACCAGACCAAGGGGATTGCTAAAACCCTTACCAATTCCTTCCAAGCCTTGGACTGATATCAGTTTGGACTTTGTGGACAGCCTTCCTAAGTCTCATGGCTTTGAGGTCATTTTGGTGGTAGTGGATAGATTGACTAAGTATGTACATTTCTTGCCTCTCTCTCATCCATATACAGCTGCTAAGGTAGCTGCTATGTTCATGAAGGACATATACAGGCTTCATGGTATGCCCCAGTCCATCATTAGCGATAGAGATGCTATTTTCACTTCTAAGTTTTAGGCAGAGCTCTTCAGGCTTCAAGGGAATGATTTGGCCATGTCTTCAGTCTATCACCATTAAATTGATGGCCAAACTGAGGTGGTCAACAGGAGTTTAGAGCAATACCTTTGAGCTTTTGTTAGTGACCGGCCTCACACTTAGGTGGATTGGCTGCATTTGGCAGAATTTTGGTTCAATACTAATTACCACACTTCTACCAAACTAACACCTTATGAAGCCCTGTATGGTTTCCCTCCTTCAAGGATGTTGGATTATGTTCTTGGCAACACCAAGGTTAAAGTAGTGGATTAGCTTCTCAAGACAAGGTTTGAGATTTTTTCGTTGCTTAAGCACAATCTATTTGCAGCTCAGTTAAGAATGAAACTCCAAGCTGATCAACATAGGACTGATAGGAGCTTTGATGTTGGGGAATGGGTTTATTTGAGGCTCCAGCCCTATAGGCAGCTTACTCTGAGATCCAAGGGATTCAACAAGCTTTCACCTAGATTTTATGGTCCATTTTAGATTTTGCAGAAGTTAGGACCTGTTGCTTATAAGTCGGCCCTTCCCTCTGATTGCCTTATCCATCTATTCTTCCATGTTTCTTGCCTCAAGAAAAAGTTGGGTACTCAGATCACCCCTATTCCTACCCTTCCACCTATTGCTTCTGATGGATCCTTGCAACTAGAACTTATTGCCATCTTGCAATGCGACTAAACAACTCAGAAGTAGATTTATCACTAAGGAACATGCTACCTGGGAGTCTCTCTATGCCTTAAAGAACCAATTCCCTCACCTTGTGAGCAAGGTGCTTTGATTTGGGGGGGGGGGGGGGGGGGGGGGGGGCCTGTTAATAGGCATTGCTACTGCTTGGAAGGCAATTGCTACTGTTGAGAGTGCTTGTGCTTGTAGTGAGTGAGTGATTGTTGAGAAGTGTGTTGTGGTGTTGCTAAGAGTGAGATGGTGAGTGAGTTAGTTGTTAGTTACTAGCTGAGGGAGTTATAGCAGTTAACAATTAGTGCTGAGTTGAATTGGCTAGCTGTCAGTTCAATTAGTTATGCTAGGCTGTCAGTTAGTTAACTAGTGCAGGGGTGCTTATATTGAGGGGAATATCAATTGTACAATTCATATAAGGAATAAGACAACTCCATACTTGTTATTCTCTCTCCCTCTCTCCCTCATTATCTTCTTATCCTCTACTCCTTCCCTTCTTAATTTTTTTGGATTCTTCTTCCAATTCCTATTGAAATTGTTGGTTCCTATCAATTTGTTAATTGTAGGTAAAAAAATGATTTCAATTATAGACCCAACCTAGAATCCATAACAAATTGCTTTGTTGTGATTGATTTTGATATATGGCTTCTTGTATAATCTGATGTTTAGTGGTCCCAAGTCCTAATACCTTACTCATCATTACTTGACATTTAGCAAGGAGTATACTAAAACGACATGATGATAACGTGTAAAGGCCAATCAGCCCAACTCGCATATGAAGACAATTAAAGATTGGGGTCGGCCGGTTAGTCTTGTTTGAGTTGACGTTCTAGGTGTGCCTAACTGCCTATAGAATGAAGCAGTCACTTTGACGCAAAGTTTCTGCTCGTTGGGACTGATCCCCTAAAAGTCTCCGAATTGTTTTAGTACTCAATTGCATACATAATTTTATAACTTATTAATTCATGTAATTGTGAATAATAGATGAAAAGTAATAAGTTCATAATCGGTAGACTATAGGGGTTAGAAAGTGTTACCATACTCCTAGATTGGATCATTAACCTACTTAGAGGTGTACAGCGAATCAGTCAATTTGTCAAAACCGACCCAATCTAATGAGTTGGGTCAAATTGACATTTTTTGGCTATAGGTTAAGTTGGGTTCAGATTAATAGATTTATAAATCCGCAAAATCCGATCCAACTTAACCCGCCTATGTTTAATATATATTTTAAATATATATCATATGTTTTTGTTAGTTACTCTTTGCCCCTCTCCCTAATTTAATAAAACAGAAATACTAGTTTATGTTTATTTTATTTCTCAACTGAGCTGGGATAGTTATTTGGTATGTCATGTTAATTATTGAACTAGTTCAAATTTATTTTGTTTCTTAACTGAGATGTGATAGAACTATTTGATTTCATACTAATTAAATATCATTTGGTTGGATATTTTATTGATATGATAATTTGTATTTGGTGGTGTTACAATTTAGAGTTTTTAGATGGCAAAGGCAGCAAATAATTGTAATACTGTTGTTATTCTTTTTTTTTTTTTTTTTTTTTTTTTTTTTTCAATTCCAACCTGTGGATCCAACTTGACCCATGTGGGTTGAGTTGGACCCCAGTAATGAGTTGGGATGTTTTCAATTCACCCATGGTAAGTTGGATTTAGAAAACCCCTCACCCACTAAGTCCTCCTCAAGGGTTGTCTATAATCCATATAATCAGTTGGCAAAAAGTGTCAACTACTCATAGTCACACAAATCAACAAGTTGTAAAATTAAGAGTGCGATTGGGTGTCCATAGGCAGACCAAAAGTTTTTATTACATTTCAACAAACAGAAATACCATTTTTATTCCCTATTACCATCTCAATCAAACATTCAAGAAAGGCAACTGCTAGCAACAGCCAACAGCTATATTCATCAATATAAATTACATGCGCAGGGCCGTAGGGATTTTGTAACACATCAATGTGTGTACAAAATAACAAAACTGTGGACGTAGAAATCTTTTCTTCTTATTTCTGCCTATTCCCAAATACGTTCCTCACCAAATGATTTGGGTTGCTTCCAAAGCCCAATTTGGATACAAAAGGCTGATAGCCACTAAGAAGGAAATTACAATTGTACACATTGCCACTTCAAACCCAGAAAAAAGAACTAATTTGGAGATAGATTCTCTTGGTTATCCAAATATCTCTTTCATGAAGATCTCTGGTTATCTAACTCAGGTCGTCCCCACTCTGCCCATTTTTTTTTTCAATCCAAAAAGATAATAATAATAAAATAAATAAAAAATCAGAGCTGAAATCAATTATGAATTGGGTCCAAATACCCTTCAAACTCCAACTACAGAGTTATAAGTACCATAAGCAGCAAAAAGCAATCCACATGATAATATGCAAATATCCAAGGCTCTTTGCCAGAAATGTAGAGAAGAACCAAATAATACTAAGTGAAATGTGGCTGGCAAAACAAACGAGATCAGTGCACAAACAGTACTCCCCACAAGCGACACAAATACACCAAACCCTGGCACATACGAGGCCAAGACCGCCAAAACCACCACCAAAATTGCACGAGTCATATACATTGCATACTTTCCTATTCTTGTTGTTGAATAATCACTGTTATGGTGGAGCTTCCGAAACCATTTTCCCTTCCCTAAATTCCTTTCCACAATCTCGTTAATTGGATGTACCATGATTGGGAATGTGAATATTATTCCCAAGCACAGGCCAACCTGTTAGTAGACATCATAAAATCATTTCAGCTACAAAACAAAGTTATATTAAAAACTACAGTGGCGAATATTTATAAGACAGGAACATGTTGCATCAACAGTCACATATGACAAACTCATTAAGATTAAATGAACTTGAATCCTGGACAAGTCCATAGTACAAATTCACTACATCAATCAAATTATTTAAGCGACAAAACACCGGCTATCTTAAAAGCTACAGTGATGAATATGAGACAAAGGAACATGTTGCACCATCGGTCACATATGACAAACTCATTAAGATTAAATGAACTTGAATCCTTGACAAGTCCATAATACAAAATTCACTAGATCAATAAATTATAATCCAGCAAACCAAACCTTAATTCCTAGTGAAAAGTGCACCCTAGATCACTACTTCATCATTTCAATGATTATATAGTGTTTGAACCATGGCATTATACATATATGGATGAAGATAATAGATTAAATTGCAAATATCCACCTTTAACTGAGCAATTAACCACCTAATGTCGCTAAATATTCTAAATACCCCCCTAACACTCCAATAGCCATTAAATTAAGAAAAAAACAACTGCACAAAAAGGAGAAATTGAAGAATTTTTTTTCTTTTTTTTTGGGGGGGTTGTTTTGGTAGCATAGTTGTCCAGTAATTTGCTCCTAAAATGATAGTCATTTAAAATTTTGAGTGATAATAAGAAGTTGATTACTCAAATTTAATTTCGGAGAAGGAAAACATATTTGAAGTGATAGTTTAAACTTATATCTGTAATTTACCAAACTATTAATGTTGTATGGGAAAATGATACTAGTAGATCCTTTTAGCAATACTTTGAAAAGTTCTTTAGTTCAATAAAACAGTGTAATGAGCACATGGGCAGGCACATTTTTTATTATTAATTAATGGGAAATATTAACAGAAGTCTTTAAAGCAATAGTTAATAATCCATTTAAAGAAAGTTATTATGAGAAAAGAAAAAAAAAAAATAATAACAATTAATGTTTTGACAGCGTTTTCTATTTTCCATAAAAGTGGTGTCAAAACTTTTTTAAAATGGATTGTTAACCATTGCTCTAAAAGCACCCGTTAGCATAACCCTTAATTAATATGGATTACAGAGTTGGGTGCATTATTTATAAAATTAAAAAAGTGTCTTACTTAGCAAAGCATGTGCACGTATCCAATAAATTTTTATAAGACAACTTTAATGCATATAGAAATTATATGCAAATGACAAGACATCACTAGACAAAAGATATAAATCTAGTCACTGCATACATATTATTTAATCATTGCAGTAGTAGGTGAATGAAGTTGGATCTTACTCTTCTAAGTTAGTCCTATGTTCACACCATCTTTCACTTATTCACTCCATACTGTGAGGTAAGCATTCTGCTTAAACACAAAGCATGGAGTGCATAACTGAAAGAATTGGGATTTGGGAATTCTTAATTCTAAAATAACAATTACCTTAATTCCAAAGATATAGAATATATGTCAAGAAAAATAAAAGCATGTAGAATGAGGACTCATATACACAATATACAAGATGCTAACACATTACCTGAACTGCTATAGATGTCCAATTATGGGGGAGATTAAGAGTTATGATGTCTTTAGTTTGATCACCATAAGCCATGTAACCAAAGAATCCGAAGGAAGCATACAAAAGGGTTATCCCTGTGAAAGCCGTAGCTAGCAACTTTGAGAAACTGGATTTGTCTTTCATAGAGGCTTCCAATGCCAATGTCATCCCAAACCCCTCAAAGCAGAACACTGCCATCCCTCCTGCAAATGGCAATCCTCCTATGTTGGATGTGATTGCCGTCCTATCTCTAAATGAAAATTCACCTCCTACCACTTTTTGTATATCCTGCTTCACCACAATTGCCATAGCTAACAAATTACAAATATCGGCAAAGATGCTGAAAGGTGATAGAGCTGACAGACTGCTTATCCATGACAAGCCAATTTCAATTGGGACTAACAAAAATATGTAAGACGCCAAGTTGAGGCCATAGCCTTTGAATATTGATGAAAGGTTTTGTCCAATGAATACCAGATATGCCACTGAACCTCCACATTGGGCAATCAAAATAAGGAACTCTGTTACATATCGACCTGTCCTTCCCAAACATTTATAACCCAAGTCGCCATAGCTCTTCGGATCCATTGATTCTTCTTCTGATGACAACTTTCGTCTGCATTGAACCTGTAGAAGTAAATGTAACATTTGAATAAAAAGTTCCAAAAGTTGCAGCTTTTCATAGCACTTTTAACCGATTTTCAACAAATAAGGAAATAAGTTTTTAGCGAAAAGTTGCATCTAAACTCACAAGCTAACCTCTTGATTCTGGCTTTTAAGACTTAAAAAGAGTGTTGTAAATTCATACAACTTATAAATTAAGCAAAAAAGACAGGATCAACATTAATAATGATGTACAATGATAATTCGGCCCCGTTCAATTCCAACTTTGAAAATCAAATAACTTAAATGAAAATCTTTTTGCTCAACAAACAACAATAGATAAAAGATTTAACGAAATAATTTCAGGAGTAAAAACAGTCTTTCACAGAATAATCACCAATGAATCAATTTCAAGAGCCTGTAGTCCAAATCTCAATCTATCTATCACTAACAAAAGAAAGAAAGATTGAAAGGAAGAAAAAGTTGTTACAAAAAAAAAAAAAAAAAAAAAAAAAAGAGAGAGAGAGATGAGTGAACTGACAAGGAGGAGCATGCAATAGTAGCTGCAGAGCCCAACAATGATAACACCAAACAATCCAGCAAGCCAACCAGCAATTCTGAAAGCGAAAGGGAGGCCCAACACACCGGTCCCAATAACAGACACTATAATATTTCCGAGTGTTTGAGCTATTGAAGCTGTTCCTTTCGAAGAAGATTCAAGCAAAGGAACCGAACAAGAAGAAGAAGAAGAAGAGGATGTAGAACCGGCCTTTCTTTGTTGCTCGTAATCCATAGTTAAAAAATGCTTTGCTCACTCTATCTGCTTGTGATTTATAGGACTACTCGACTTCTGCTAAGGCATCGAAGGTAGTTTCATTAGTGTTGTACTCGTTTTGGTAGGAGGGATCTGATTTTGGTTGTTGTGGGATTTTTTTTTTTTTTTTTTGGAGAAAAGGTTGTTCTGGGATTGGATCCACCGTCTGAGTCATGAACCAATTTGCCTTTTCCTGTTTTGTTTGGTGTGTATAGAGTATTTGACTCGTGCGAGTAATCACATGAAAAACAAAAACAAAACTATAATTTACTATTTACTTGGCAAACTGCAATTGGTTATTTGTCACTTCCTTATAAACCAATCATTTTTTTCTTTGCCACTTATAATTTACTATTTATCATGTCGATAAATATGATAAAATTTGTGGTGTTTGGTGTGTTGGAAGGAATTTTGATAGAATATAGATCCCAATCATCCCACGTAAGCCAAAGCAAGTTTGGAATGAGATTTGACTTCTTCCTAATGTGACCCTCTAGTCTCTATTCACATATGGCCCACTTTAGGAAGGCGTTTTAGCAGAAAAAGATTCCAATTTTGGATGGTTGCTGGTAGCGTGAAAAACGCCCCCACTCCCCAGAAAGTTACTTGATAGATACCATATTACCATGTACCATTCAGGATTAAAAAAAAAAAAAAAAAAAAGATTGTGAAATATTTATTAATTCTTATCAAACTAGAGAACAACCATTGCTATCAATTTATTAGCTATCATTAACAATTTTTCACCTCAACAATTATGAAATATTTTGTCAAATTTGTTGTTCTAGAGTTATTGGTTATTAGATTAATTGGATCTCTTTCTCAAAAAAGATTAATTGGATCTCATCTCACAACACATTCCAAAGATGCTGGAATTGCAAGTCCCACAAGAGAAAAAAGATCTTATATATCATATACGTGTATCATCCCTCTCATAAAGTGTAGACTCCACCAACATATAAATACCCACAGATTCTGAGAAAGGGGTAAGAATTAAGAAAGGATCTCTTAAAAGTCTAAAGGCACGGCTTGCTTTTTTAAAACTCATAATAGGTTCTTTTTTTTTTTTTCTTTTTTTTGAGTAAACTCATAATAGGTTCTTGGTTCTAGGTTATTAGTGCAAACGTAAAATTGTTGTTACCACGTGTACATATTAAGGCAAACAATCCTCTTTACAATATTCATAACTTTCACTAATGTGGCAGGTGGTCTAGCGGACAGGCCTTGGACCAACAAGACTTCCGTCTTGGGTTTGAGGTTTTAGAAATTTCAGCTGGGGTAAAACACAACTGAAATGACTGCATTTCAGCATCTCGCAATATAATGCTCAGTAATAGCCAGATTATAACTCAACGCATGAAGGATTCTACTTCATTGATCAATTATACCAAGAACACAGCTCATACTAATGTATGAAAAACTGTCATGATTTTGCATACATTTTTCATAAGTTACACAGCAAGAATGGTCATGCCCGTTACCAATTTTTTCCCTGACAGCAAAGCGTGCTTTCTATTCTCTCCCAACTAGTTTGTCATAACATACATAATTGTTGAGACATGTCTCAGGCTAACACAAATACGCTGCTGCATTTTTACAATTTCTTTCTTTCCTATTTTCAATCGTTGCAAGATCCCAAGAACATTCAGATCATCTGAAAACTATAGGGCTGGCAAACACAGTCAATAGCATGAATCAGTTTCCTCCTAGGACCTACAGCATTTGCACCCATATCCTTGAGCTTCTTCATTGTCAAATTCACTAACTGAAATTTATTCACACTCTTCCTCTGAAAAATCCTCACAAACTGACCTAGTCCAAGTGAGGCTAACCACCTGCTCAACCCACCTGCTTTTTGAAGATTCCTCTCAAGATTTGACGCCCTCAGCCTTTGATTTAGCAACTTTCCCCCATCAAGAAAGCTAATGGGGCAATGTAATAATCTTTTCCGCTTGATAGCTCCTGGGGTGTTAGATACCCCAAATCTTTTATAAATCATTGGAGTATCAGCTTGATCTGGATTTTCTGGATCCCTTCTTAAATCGTGCCTTGGTGCCTTGGCTAATGTTGGCATGCCTTGGGCAAGAGCTTTTCTTGCAAACCGAGTACCCTTTTTATATGTGAATTTCTCACGTTCATCAACTGATGGCATTCTGGGACATATATCAATTGGAGATTGTATTTGGTTACTCACTGTTTTTCTGGGTAAAGCTTGTAGCTGACTTGGTCCCTGGTTTTGAGTTGTCAAATTTTTAGCAGCTGGTAGAGGAGGCACCAAAATGGTGATTCTCTGCCTTTTCACGATCACCCAACTATCTTCTCCCAGCCAGTCCAGATCATTATTAAAGTTTGACGAATCAATGTGGCCATTTGGAGTGTTATTCTTGTTTTTACGGATTGCCGTAAGCTGTCTTTGCTTTGATCTCACCATCGGTAGAGAATCTGCTAGTCATAAATTGTGCAATAGACTTAGAATTCAATACATTCATTTTATTACAAGCAGTGATATCCATAATGATGACATTATCTGAAGAGTTCTTTTAGGATCACAATTTTTGCCACAACTTTGATGTGGCAGACTATGAGTGGAAGAGAGACTGTGAGTAGTTGCCTATTACTTTCACATGGACCCACTATTTTTTCTTTCTCCACCCTCATAGTCTGCCACATCAAAGTTGTGGCACAAAAACTTGTGGTCCTAGATATTCTCTTATTTGAAAGTGGAACAAGTCAACAAGTACAACTTTGACATGGTAGCTGATTGACCAAACAAGAATTGCTTTGTTCAAAATATAACAATTTAAATACATGCAAAACATACTGGGGAGGAAACAAGATCTTTTCCAAAATCCTCGTATCATCTAGGAACCAGATTGAGTGGTCCACTCCATCTACTTAATCTTAAGGCACAAATATAACAAAGTTTGACTAAACATGAGAAGAGTCAATCCAAGTGAGAGTTCCTGTGAACTACAAAGGTGTTATCATGAGGTTTTGCACCCAGAACTGCTACAGAAGCTCCAATTTTTTTTTTTTTTTTAAAAGCATTCCATTAAAAGGTGCAGAAAGGGGTGCAACCCTAGTACACAGTAAGTATACAAAAGGAGGAGCCAAAAAGAAAGAAAAAAGAATAAAGGTAAGAGAGGGTTTAAGAGTATTATCCAAATTCATGTCCACTAGATAATCAACCAGGTTCTAGATGGAAAAAGTAGTTGAAGTTGATGTCCGCTCGTACAGAGATTAAAGAAATAAATTTTCAATTAAACTGTCAATGTCTCGTTTCCTACAATTGTTCATCTATTCTGCTCTCTCCAAATAGTCTACATACAGCACAAAGGAATTGACCCCAAAATTACTGTACGAATATGATTAATAAAACTCCACTTCCAACATGAAAATTGATCCACTATTTAGCCTGGCATTACCCAGCTTACCCCAAAGAGGCTTGGCACTAGCGTTTGCATCTCTCAAGCCATTGAATAATGAAGAAACAGATGGTTCAGAGACTCCCCCATCGGATTTACACATACGATACCAATCCATCAAAAAAATGCCGCATTTCCGTAAATTATCTTTTTTTTAGAATTTTCCCCAAAGCCATGGCCCAAGTGAAGTACACAACCCAAGACAGAACTTTTACCTTCCATGCACTTCTCCAGGGAAATGAATGGTCATCCCCTGATCGCAAAAACTATAGCTTTTGACAATCTTCTCCCACTTGTCTGAGTTTGATAGAATATAAGTCCTCCAAGAAATTATCTAAAGATTTAACCTCCCAATCTTGAACCGCTCTTAGGAAAAAAAGGATTCCAATGAAAACTTACATTTGCCCTTTATATGTAATATATTATATACCACTCTTGCATCTGTCTCTAGGAATTAGAAAAGCTCAGGATACTTCTCCAAGAATGAAGAATCTCCGTGCCAACAATGAACCCTAGTACCATCTCCCACATCAAATCTCATAAAACTAGCAAATTTATTCCAACCCCCTCTAATGTGTTTCCATAAGAGAATTCCATGAGAGCCCCTCACAACTTCTGAGAGCCCCAAGTGGAGCCATATTTTTTTCTATTACCTGCCTCCAAAGAGCATCCCTCCCTACCACATACCTCCACAGCCATTTGCCAAGTAGAACTTAGTTAAAAAGAAAAAGCTTTTTAATCCCCAAACCTCCAGTTTAAAGCAGGGGACAAATTGTTCGCCAATTTACTAGATGGATTTTTGTGATCATCTTCTATGCCATCCCAAAGAAAGTCTCTCTAAAAATTGTTCATCCTAGTACAGACTCTAGTAGGCAAAGGGAATAAAGACAAAGTAAGTGGGACAATTGAAGAGCTTGTTCTTGATCAGAGAGAGTTGCCCTCCTTTTGATAAATAGATTTTCTTACAACCAGCCAGTCAATTCTCGATTCTTTCTAAAATGCTATCCCATGAATTCCTTGCCTCAAATGTGCTCCCTTGGGAAGCACCAAATATTTCATTGGAATGTGTGCTACTACAGTCCAACAAATTACCACCTCCATTACAGGAACCATTTCAGATTTACTCAGATTCACTCTAAGCCCCAGGACTGCTTCGAAGTAGATGAGAATGCATTGCAAATAGCTTAATTTTTTATAAATAGCGTAATTGAGCTACATATTTTTCGTAATGGAAGAATTTCATAACCTCAGTTTGCATCACATCCCTACAGACTTGGTTAAAAATAAATCGAAAAGTCATCTTAGTGCGGATACAAGATACAGGCTTCCAATCATGTAGATCTATAGAGAAAATGGCCCAACATATGGCCTCATGGATAGAGCCTGCTAATAGTTGAGCTAAATTGTCAATTCGGGTTAGCATGTCGTGTTGAGGTTAAGGGTATTTGGCTACTCCAACAGTGCAGCATCTGTAGCTTCCAAGCTAGGCAAAAGTAAACCACCAATGGGAGATTTGTGGTGCAAATCACCAGAAAGTTGTACAATGTTATCCCAGACTTCTTCTTGACTGGAGGTTACTGCATCACCTATTTTTTAACCCCCCAATGAAATTGTTGCACCTATGAGAATTAGCCAACCTGTGCAAAAATCCTGTATTTCTATCTTCTTCCTTCAACAATAATGCCTGAGAGTTCCGTCTAAAGCTAGTCTCCTACAAAATTATGAAAAAACCTAAATCAATTAAAATCTTTGTATGTTCGTACTCTTTTTGATTGGTCCAGGGCTTGGGGTCTACACATTGTTATGCTTTTTCTGAGTTTCTAGATTCTCTTAGATCTAGCATTTGACTTACTTGTATTCTTATGATCCTTTGTGTTCATCATCATGAGCACAAGGTTTTTCTTTCTTTATCAATAAAATTGAATTCTTACCTATCAAAAAATCTTTGGCATTTTCCCATCTGATTTTTTTCCTTCAAGGACAATATTCACTCTTCTTCTAGACAATAAATCCCTTATATCTTCCAGTAATATCTAATTCCTTTTCCTCACTTCTTTGAACGCTTGCTTGATCTAGATTCCTCAATCATTTTTTAAGGCTTTACTAGGTATCCCATAAAACTAACTCCACCATTGTTTCACTTGCTCCACAAGCCCCTCCCTCCTATTTAAGCCACATATTTCAAATTTTAAGGATCCTTTCCCTCTGCTAATCCCATTCAATCAAGCAATATAAGAAAGTGGTCTTATAACATACGTTGGAGCAGACTCTAACTTAGATTGTAGAAATGCTCCTCCTAATCTGGTGTGATAAAGAACCTGTCCAATCTGGACATAGAAATGTACTTGTGATTGTTAGACCACATAAATATCCACCTTATAAGGGTAAGTTCATTAAGCCAAGAGTTACTTATACCCAATCCCCCATTTCGAACCGGTTTACAAATCTGAGTCCAATTAACTAGGTGAAATTTATGCCCCTCACCAATCCCACTCCATAAAAAATCTCTCTAAAGTTTTTCAATACGTTTGGCTAGGGAAGATAGAAAGAAAGTAGGTATGTAGACTTGAGAACATGCTTTTAATCAGAGTAACCCTACTGTAAATATGGTCGTTTCCACCCCCACTAACCAACTTTCCAACCTCTCAAGAATTGAATTCCAAACTGTCCTCTCCTTGAATTTATCACCCAAAGGAAGACCCAAATATTTCATCGGAAGAGAGGACTGTCTACATCCTAACAAAGCCGCAATTTCTCCCAAATTGATCACTTCCCCTACTTGGACCAACTATGATTTTCCCAAGTTAATCTTTAGACCCGATACCACTTCAAACGACAAGAGAATATCCCATAATTTTTCTATTTGACTCAAAGCAGCATCACAAAAGATCAAGGTGTCATCTACAATTAGTAGATGAGACACCATCAAAGACCTAAAGTCTGTGGTACCAATTGTGAAGCCCAAGATAAGCCCATCATTAATTGCTACCGCCAACAAACACCAGGACTGCCATTTATCAAAATGGAAAATCAAACAATAGTAATACAGAAAATATAATCCACTTCCTCCATCTTTTTGAAAACCCGCATCTCTGTAGCATCTACATAAGAAAGTCCCAAGACACGTGATTGAAAGCTTTCTCCAAATCCAATTCACACAACACTTCTAGAATCTCTGCCTTCAATCTACTATCTAAGCACTTGTTAGCAATTAAAACGGAATCCAAGATGTGCCTATCTACAACAAAGGCATTCTGCAAGTCCAAAATAATTCTATGCAAGACCCTTTTAAGCCTATTAGCCAAAACCTTAGAAATGATTCTGTAAACTCCCCTCCCACCAGAATAATGGGCCTAAAATCTCTTGCATCCATAGCATCCACATTTTTTAGAATAAGAGCTAGAAAAGAAGCATTAAGGAAATTCTTGAAAATAGCTTGGGCATGAAAATTCTGAAAGAACTCCATAATTTCCAGCTTTAGAATATGCCAGCATGATTGAATGAAGGCCATAGAGAAACCATCTAAACTTGGAGCTTTATCTCTATAAACCTTGTACCACCCCCCCCCCCCCCCGGTGTACTTATTTGCATTTTTTTTAATAAAATTTTCGTTACTTAAAATTAAAAAAAAAATTTTAAAAAAACAACCAAGATCTTAAAATTATTATAAAAAAAAATCCCATATGGCAGTGGCAACCCTTTCTGCTCCCACTCCTTCACTAGTGAAACGAGTGAAGTTAAAGTTCCCCCATGCACCATGGGACTTCCCTCCAGGGCTCCAACTATAAACCTCTGCCATTTCCAACCACAATTGGGGCCGTATACCCCAGAAAAACCCAAATGAAGCCATCATCAATGTCTCTGAATTTACAGGTAACAGAGTAGTTGCCACGGCCAATTCCCCAATATTACCCATTCTTTTGTCCTGAAGCACCAGAAAACCACCTCACAAAGTGCAAACAGGTCCAGTCTACAAAATGTTTACAGTTTACCTTTTAAACTCCTCACAATTTCCCTAGTTATGTACCCCATCTTGGTTTCCTAGAAACACACAATGTCTTCCTTCCAGTCCCTCAATAAATTTCTGATCCTCTGCCACTTTTCCCCATTGTTCAAACCACATACATTCCAGGATAGTATTTTAATTTTCATAATGATTGAAAAAAAGACCCCTACCTCTTCTTGTAGTAGTATTCTTATATTCCCAACACTTCATTACCAAATTATGTATGCTCTTATGTTTCAAACACAACAATAGAAGGTGTATTCTGTTATTGTGATTTGCTTTTCCCAAAAATCAAATGGTCCTAAACTAAAACTGGAATCCTCCTTTTGCCTCTGTGAATTTTGCAAAAAATAAATAATGTTGTTTGGATGGAATAGACTTCATCTAAAATATGAGTAGATCTGAAATATGACCAGTGACTGCTCATGATCTACTTTGCATAAACCATTTGTATTGCACCCTGAAAGAATTTGTGAAGACAATGCCTTCCTGACAAACTTTCACTTGGCTGAATTTAAAAATGCCAGCATCCCTACAATCAACTCATCCAAAGAAAAGCAAACTCTTCCTAACATAAAGTTGTGGGTCCACTAATAGTATAATACATGTATCTCCCTATGAATTGACAAAAGGCCATACTGCCTTTTTTAAAACCATCTTTACATAGTTAATTATTCAGCTTAAGTAAATACATTGCTTAGTCATACAACAAACAAGACCATGGAAGACACGACTATGAATACGCTCAGCATTTTTAATTTTAAAAACAGGATCATTTTGTAGACAAATAGCTGACTTTTGACTCCACTAAAGATCATAATTTAAAAAAAAAAAAAAAATTATATCTCCTAATTAGACCTTTCTTTTTTTCTTTTTCTATTTAAATGAATAAAAGGTTTTATTCAATCAAAACAGAGAGTACAAACATTAACATACAAGAGAAGTTTGAGCAGATAAACTACTACTGACCAAACAACAACTATGGCAACAGAGGCTACACTACAAATACTAAGCACAACAACAAAGACACATC
This sequence comes from Quercus variabilis, assembly GCA_030445155.1. Lineage (NCBI taxonomy): Eukaryota > Viridiplantae > Streptophyta > Magnoliopsida > Fagales > Fagaceae > Quercus > Quercus variabilis. The sequence continues at coordinate 22,983,594 of CP129451.1, forward strand.
CATCTCCAAACAGCATCAAAATATCAAACATGGAAAAATAAATCCTTTATAAGTTGCACAACACCCTACTTTGAAAGGAATCCTTAAACATTTGCACGTCTCCTAATGTACCTTTTTATTTACAGAATTGCAGGTTTGGCGCCTTTTTCCCATCCGGGGTTTTAGTAAAAAGCTAAAATCATATGAGCAAGCTCATTTCTTAGTGTATAAGGCCACCTAAGTGTACCTATTCAGAATTGATTCTATTAAATTATTTATCGCAGAGCAATGTGCAAGTCTGGTACAACAACAAAGGTCGCAATAGTTGTGTATAACTGCCAACTGTTGCATATCTGAAAAGCTCATCAGAAACTGCACCTCCATTAAGATCACGTGTGTTTAATCTCTCAACACATTTACCATCATTCCTATCTAGCTTTACGATATTTACCTATAAAATGTGTTTATTTATTTACTCTCCCCTCCCATCTTCCTATATCCAAATATTGGGATAATGTAGGGAACATTTCTAAAGAAGTGCCATTTGGACTCGTCTCTAGCCAGTGAAACATATAAGGAACTGAACCCACCTGCCAGAACCAGTTGCCAGGCAATCCATGGGCATTCACCCTTACCGGGCTAAGCGGTTTATAATATGATTCCAATAGTATAAAGGCTTCCTAAATCAATTTGGAGTACAGATATTAGATATTAGCAATTCTTGCGTTTCCAACCTATCTAGCTTGGCCATCTGCTTAGTTGAACTTGAACATGGCATTAGTAGCCAAGAAAGCGCGGACACGGCAATTTGCCTGCCGTGCCCGTGTCGTACGCGTACGGGACACGGCTGCAAGCGTGCCCTTACCTTTCTTTTAAATAATCGGACACGGCGAGGAGAGAGAAAAAGAAAAAAAGAAGTAAAAATCCTAACCTGAAACGCTGCGTTTTGAGAGTATCCCTTGGCACCTTGAGTTTCCTCTCTCTATCGATCTCTCTCCTTCTCTCAGTCTCACTCTCTCACGCCTATCTCCTCTGTCTCTTCTTCTTCTTTTTCTCAGGCGATCTCCTCCTCCTCTTCTTATTCTTATTCTTCTTCTTCTTCTTTGGGAGAGAGCTGATTAGCCGATCTGCTTCTTTTTTTTTTTTTTTCTCTTCTTCTAAATATGCCCTTTCATATTTTACAGTTTTCCACTTTTTCCTTTTGTTTTGAGCGTATACCTGTATCCTTTAAAAAAAAATTGATTTTTTTTATTTATTTATTGGAAAAGGTTTGAAATTTTGAATTTAAAATAAAAATTGGTAATTTTTTTAATTCTAAAACTTAAAAACTTTTTAAAAAATAATAAATTACTTTTTTAACTGTTTATATTTTAAAATTTAAAATTATTTAACTAAAAAATTGGAATATTTTGAATCCTTCTATAAAGATATTTTAACCCGCAAAATAATGAAATCCAAACGAAAATTCCAATAGTATAGATCTATGGAAAGTGTTGAGCACATCTTTGCAAATAAGTATCCTAATAAGAGTGTTTTTTTTTTTAAGGAAAAGAAAATGATGTCTACGTTATAGATGAGTTTAAAAAACAAAATCCTAAAGTTTTGCTAAAACATTGTGTAACTGTTTTACAAAACCGGCCAAATAAGCCGGAAATAAAGAAATAAATTGTGATGGAATATCCTCCATTCACACAAAAAAGTTTGGAACATTAACATCAAATTTAGCCAATGAGCAACCTTATTACATTCTCTCTTTTCATGAGATTATGTAACTACTTGGTAGTGGGGTTGGATGTGGGATTTGTTTTTTGTTTTTTTATTTTTAAAATTATTTTTGAATTTAGCTATTGAATTTCCTTATATGCCCCTTTTTTATTTTTTAATCATAATGATAATATTAAGGGTGTTTTAGTCAATAGGTTTAGAAGCAACTTACTCTCGAAATTCTCTTAATATCTAGAGATAATATATAAAGATGAACCTATTATTTGTTTTTAATAAATTTTATTATATTGCTTTCTCTTTCTCATTCTTTATTTTTCTCTAATTCTTACACTGCTTTAGGCGTTGCATCTTTCTCAAAAAAAAATAATTTGTTCACTTTTTTAAGCTAGCCTCACGACACTCTTGAGTGAGCAAATGTGTAAACTTCAAATCGGGATAAAGGAAAAATTATACTAGCACTAAACCCTCTTCCAAAAAAAAAAAAAAAGAATCAATGCAAGATCGAAACGTGTGTGATGAGGTTAATTTAAATAATATACATAAATTGTCTTATAAATTGTTGTGTAATAAGTTGGAAAAAATATTTCTAGAAATGTTTTAAACCAAACATTATCCAACTAAAATAGAAAAAAATAAAAAATGCATGACGCGGATACTCTAAAAGACTAAAACTACTGTAACTCTGAAAGTATCCCGGCTTACAATTTTCAAGTGGCACACAGTTTTATTTACCCCAAAGAAATCGCCTGTTTGGTCAACAAGTTACAAGTTACAATCCCAAGTCTGAAAATGTTGATTTTTTATTCCTTCATATTCAATTCGATCGGCATTTTTTTTATAAAAAGAACAAGAATATTCACATTCTTGATCGTTGAGAGAATTGAGGAAGGTAAAAGAGTTTTCAAAAATTTTCAAATATAAATACCATTCAACCTGTACAAAATCTAATTATTTAAAACCAAAAAAAGAAGGAAAAGTCGGGAAAAATGAAATTTAGTGAGGCGTTCACGGAGTACCTGCATGGAGAACAGGACAAGTTCTTGGAAAACTGTGGGCATGTCGATTATAAGACTCTCAAGACAGTACTCAACACCTGTCGGAGCTGCAACACTTTACGTCACTCTTGCTCCTCTGATTCTTCTGAATGCCAATGCCATTCTTGCCCATGTAAGTGTTTTTTTTTTTAGTTTTTCAGCTATGGGGATGATGATTTTAATAATAGTTTAGTTTTAAAAAAAAAATTAAAGAAATGGTCAATTACGTATTCTAAATAATTATAAGAATCATGAATTAGCTCCAATCTAAGTTGAGTTATTGTTTTTGAGGAAAAGACTATGAATGTTGGCCACAAGATTTGTGGTCTTGCAAATCGAGTCAACTGTGATAAGACACTGTATTTGAAAAGTTTATAGTATTGTCTCTTTGTTTTTCAATTGACTTTTGTATTTAAATAATTTATTTTAATTGTACTAAACGTGAATTTTAAATTTCTGTGTAAGAGTATCTGAAGGATGAAGGAAGAGGAATGTTTGTAGGATCATTATCATTCCCATTTATGTGAGAATTCAGCATAAGGCTTTCTATGGTTAGGTTTAAAAAAAAAAATTTGAGCTTGATGTCTGTCAAACACAATCATTTTGGTTTGTGCGATGATTGATTTTGCTTCTTTGCCATACTATACATTCTTTATGTGTTTGTTTGTGTATATTTATATGTGGGTAGTTTGCAGTTCCTCTTATTAAGCCTTGTGGAATTTGTAGTGTGTGATCAGAAGTTCTTTTCTGAGTTGATGAAGGAAGCTTCACAAATAGCTGGATGCTTTAGCTCAAGAGTCAGGCATCTCCTTCATCTTCATGTTGCTACTGGAATGCAAAGATACATATTGAGCTTGCGTCATTGTTTCAAGGATGATCAGAAAGCCATGGTACTAGAAGGATGGATGCTGATTGAATATGCTCTCATGAATGGGATTGCAATCAGAAAAATTCTTAAGAAGTATGACAAAGTATGCCCCCAATTTGTCTATATCTACTAATTAGACTTACTGATTTTGTTGATATTGTTCTGTATCAAACAATGATTTCAGTGATTTTAATGTTCTATTTTAGATTCATGGCTCTGTAAATGGGAGGAAATTCAAATCCAAGTTGCGGGCTGAACATGTTGAGCTTTTGCAATCACCTTGGCTTATAGAATTGGCTGCCTTTTATTTGAATTCTAATGGATTAGATGATGGAGGCTTTAAGGAGGCTTCTAGTAACTTTTCCTGTGATTTCAATGCGAACCCACCTGTAATGACATTGAATCTTCCACATCTGATAAAGCTAGAATTTGATCTGACTTGTGCTGTTTGCTTGGTGAGATCTTACTTTCAGTATACTGCAAAGAAAAAGAAAATTTGGATTTTGTATGCGTTCTCTTATGTCTATTTCATTTTGCTTTCGCAGGATACTGTTTTTAATCCGTATGCTTTGAGTTGTGGTCATCTTTTCTGTAAGTCCTGTGCTTGTTCATCTGCTTCTGTGTTTCTCTTGGAAGGCCTTAGAGAAGCAAGTCCAGAGTCGAAGTGTCCAATATGCAGAGAGGTTTGTATTTAGGATATGAAGAAATTGGGAAAATTGATATAAAAAAACACCCCTTTCTATGTCATTCTTGTCTTGTCTTGTATTTATTTATTTTTTCTAGGAAATGAAACAAATTGATATTTTAAATTACAATTTGACATTCCACTTTATACAAACATATAAACTTGATCTTATTATTATACAATTGGTAGGGCTTTCTCACTTGCTTTCTCCATTTTAATAACAGATGCTTTCTCAATTAAAATTTGCGATTTCCTTTCTTAAGAAGTACATTTGTAGTAAATAAGCAAAGTTCCATAGCACATGTTGAAATTTAAACAATTGGTTTCTAATTTTTTTCTAGCTAATAACCAATTGAAATATGAAATTTTAGCTAGGTAATCCCAGTATGCTCAGACATGCCAGTTGGCTGGTGCAAGTTTGTGTTTTAAAAAACATATTAATAAACATAATCACCTTGTCATACAAATTGATAGAGCCTTGTCCTTTAACTTTCTTCTATCTTTCTACCGCTGATTTAATCATCGGATGCTTTGCTAGCAACAATTCGTGATTTGCTTTTTTATTTTATTTTTAAAAGAGTATATTTTTTAGTTAAGAAGCAGAGTTCTAAAGCAGGTTTTGAATAACCCACATGCAAAAATATATTGAAGATATCCCAAAGTGAGTTGTGAATTTTGCATTATAAGTGGTGGATTTTTCTTAGTGGTGCAAGTTTATATTCAATACTTAAACATGCTAAAGTTTAACTTACATGGATTTGATTAAATATATTCCTCACAATCTTTTTTGAGTTTTTCTTCTTTAGCAAACTAGTTGAAAGTTCTTCTAATGGCAAATTTGCTTTTGAATATCTCTCTCACTTTTGAAAAAAAAAATTCAAAAAAATTATGTCGCTGTTAACCTCTAATGCTTATTTTGCTATGCAAATTGTTAGATCTAAACAGAATGGAGATTTAACATTTAAGTCATTTACTTGGTCTCTTTCTTAAAATGCTTTGGTGCAGGTTGGAGTATATTCAAAAGCAGTGCACATGTTAGAACTGGATATGCTCTTGAAAAGAAGGTAAAGAATTATAAGCCTCCTTTCTTTGTATAAGAAAACGTTATCATTATTGACCCTTGAAAGTTCTTACAGGTGCAAAGACTACTGGAAGGAGAGACTAATTGAAGAACGTGCTGAGATGTTGACTCAATCTAAGTTGTATTGGGGTACTCATGCGAGGAATGCAATTGGGTATTGACTGAGTGGTTTATCTGATAAAACAATAAAATTCAAGTAGTAACTAAACAATTGTGGTGGATTTGGCTCTAGCTTTGGAGCCTGGTGGCATCTTCAGACAGATTTACTTGTGAGTAGCTCATGAAAATGCCCTACTTTAACATTTGAGGAAGGCATCTATTTTGTGTGTATCTGACATGTAATAATGATTTGGTGTAATCTAAGAGGAAGACACTCCATCTCCGCCATCCCGGATTTTGTTTTGAATCCTACTAGAGGAGAAGAGGCTTCTTCCTCTCACTCTGTTCCTTTACGTTGTTCTTCTTAATACAAATATTTCAAGTATTGATAAATAAATAAATAAATAAGATTTGGTGCGAGCATGGTTTTCTTGGTTTGTTTCCCATTGGTCCTTTCAAAGAAATATGCTTATTTAACATGCGATTATAGTGCAATTCACTATTAGAGCCTCTTTCTCTCTCCCTTATGTGTATATATGTTTACTTTAAAAAAAAAATGACAAAACTTAAGAATAGTATCTTAAGTGTTGTTACTTAGGATCCCCTTTTAAGATTCAACTATGTGGCTGTTTAATTAAAAAATACACTTGAATCTCATGAAAAAAAAAAAAAACCACATAGTAGAATTTTAAGATGAGAATTTAAGGAACAATACTTAAATATTGTACCTAAGTCCTGCCCTAAAAAAAAGTGTGCAATATGACATGATCAACATGCCGTTGTAGATTTTGGTGCTTGACATGAGTAAACATGTAGAGTTCTTCTACCATCACAAATAAATTCACAACTTTTACCACAACTCTCCTCCGTGGCAAATTGTGATGGTTGTCTGGCACTTTTATATGGGCTCACTACTGTTTATTCACCAATCATAATCAATCAAGTGGGAGAGTTGTAGAAAATATTGTGTATGTTTTTTGGTATTAGATCTAAGTAATGTTTTGACAAATTGGCCAAAACCCCAAACGTTGAGAAAAACCAAAAAAAGGGAAAATAAACATTTTGACAAATTGATTTAGGGAGAGGGGAATAAATTAAAGAAATAATTTTACCTCTAAATTGATTTGAATGAATTTTCCTCCAACCCACTACATGACGGTTGAAAAAACTATACATATGTATTTTTAGTCACATAACATTTTTAATGAGCCATATAGCTTGTTTAAATAATACACATGGATAATCTTATAAAATTGCCATGTAGCAGGTTAAAGGAGATTATTTCAAATTGATTTGGAGGAGGGAAACTTTGTCCATATAAAGGGCAATCGATAACCCAACACCATCAAGGTAGTCAAAAGCCATCAAAAGCTATCAATCAAGTGTAGATCTGTCAATTTGGTTGGTGTTCTTGGTTTTTTGGAGGATTTCCTCCAACCTAATACGTGCCCATTTACAAGACTATTTATGTGTATTATTTAAAAAAGTTATGTGACTAAACTACATATGGATAATCTCTTTAATTGTCACATAATGTTTACTCTAAAGTTTGAACATAAACTTTTTTTTTAAGTAATAAAAAAAGAAAAGAATTACATGTGCAAGTAAGAGAGAACTTGCATCAATCCATGAAAAATGGCCTAAATGCAAAATTTTGGCCAATCAACCTTAAAAATCACCCATATCAGTCCGTGTAAAGTCATGCATTTATGGTTCATTTTTCATTTTAAGAGCATCTGCATTAGCTCTTCTAAAAATTTATGTCTATTTAATAAAAAGAACATACTTTTCTATTTTACATAATTACTTTTAAAAAACACCCATAATTATCTATTCTAAAAATTTATTTCAATAAAATATTCATTCTTCTCCATTTTTTATTAATTCCTTCACACTCTCTCCTTCTTTCTAGAATCCTCTCATTGTTCCTTCTCTCTTAGAGTTCTAACACAACCAAAATCACCAAGCAACCAGCCACCATCAATAGATTAACCCACACCTATCATCAACCCACCATCATCAAGCAACTAGCCACAATCAGCCCACCCAGCCGGCCACCATCAACTGATCAACCCCACACCTATTATCAACCCACCCATCATTAAGTAACCGTCATAAACCTACCCTTCATCAAGTAACCAGCCTCCATCAACACACCTTTGATTGACTACGTGACCTATTTGTTTGGTATTTTTTTTTTTAGTCAGGCAATAAAAGAGGCTGGGTCAGGCAGTGGTTTTGTGGTTGGTTTAGGATGGTGGTCTGGAGAAAAGGGGAAGAGAAATAAACAAGGAAGGAAAACAAAGATTGAGAAAAAAAAAAAAAAAAAGGATTAGAGGAGAAGAGGAGTCTTGTATGAAGAGAGAATTTTTTTTTTTTTTTTAAGAAACCAAGGGAGGAGAAGTCTAGTACGAAGAGAGAGAGAAAAAAAAGGGAAAAAGACCAACTAACCAAGAGATAGGAGGACTCTGGTAAGAAGAGTGATAAAACAAAGGAAATTAATTAAATAATGTATACACAACTACAATAACATATACACGATTGGTGTGCCTCTTTTGTAAATTGCACAACTATAAACAAGCTAATATGGGTCAATTTTAAGGAAAATTGTGTAAATTTTACATCTTTTTCTACTATGCACCCATTGATATGAGTTCTCTAACTACTATAGCTATGCATATGCATTTTTATTCATTTGCTGCATTTTTTAAGTATGAATGAAGAGAATGGATGGTGATTATGATGCGTGAAGAGAGAGAAACAATTAAAACCTCAAGGAAAATTGATATTTTTATTCAATAGATAATATAATAGATAATCTAATGTGAGTGTTTTTGAAAAGTGGTCATGTAAAATAGAAAAAAGTAAGTTCTCATGTTAAAAGAAAAAAAGTTTGGTTCCAAATATGTTTGAAACTATCTTCTTCCAACCCATTATGTAGAAATTGAAGAAACAATTCATGTGTATATTTGGTCATATGAATTTTTTTAATGAATTGTGTGACTTGTTTATACTACTATTTAAGAGGTTTTTCTTATTTGGATTTCTACTTTTTGATGCCCTAAATACTCTCTGTGGGGCCAGAAAATTAGGTAGCCTCAGCCCACTCCAAGCTAGGCCCAAGGGCCCATGCCGAGGATACATGAGGGGTTCGAGGATGAAAATGCGAGGACTGACCCCCGAGGAACATATCCGAAGAGGGCCCACCCTCAGGCGTCCAAGACCTTGGAAGAACACGAGTACCTCCCCACCAAGGGAGACTCCTTGAATATCTGAGGAGGAGAGGGCCCAGTGCCACGCGTCGGCGACAGAAGCACGGCGAAGGGGCAAGCCTTAGGCAAGCTGTCACCTCTGCATTGAATGTGCTCACCTAACCCCCCTGGCTGCATTAATGGGGATGTAACCCTTTGACAGGGCAACATCGATCATGGTGAGCCACTTGAGCACGGATAAGGCCTCTGATGGGACGGACGGTCAGAGGAAAAGCCAATAGATGATCAACAGAAGGAAGAAGGGAATAGGAGGGAGAGAACTACATAAGAAAGGCGAGCAAAGAGTTTAAGGGGGGATTTTAGGGGGGTGGAGGTCATTCAGAGAGAAGGACATAGAATGGCTCCTAGGCGATGTTAGTTTAAGGAGGGAAAACCCCCTCGGCCCTTGGCCGAGGAGCTACCCTCAGTTGTAAATTAGGCTTATTATCCTTCAATAAAAGAAAGTGGCTTGTGCTCCGTTGTTGGCCTGTGAGCGCCTAACCCTTCGACCCACTCTCTAAAAATGTATTGTTGGGGAACCTCCCTAAACTGAGTCCCTACACACATGTTTAGAAAATTTAAATAATTTAGATATGTAAAATTACTAATTTTAAACCCCTAAATTTTAGATAAATTTTAAAAAACAGTTTACCAATAAAAAATTTTTCTTTTTTAAAAAAGGATACATACATTTTTTTTTTATTCTCTTCAACATATCTACTCCCACATTCACACTAACTTTATACTCCCAATAACATGTAGTTACTTCATTCTACATGTCTCTCCATCTTTATCAAACTTTATATTTCTCCTTCAATTTCTAAAAAACAAATTTAATATTGCACATCTATTCCCACGTACTCACTAATTTCAAAGGAAGTCAATCACTCAAAACTCAATTGAGAATGTATGAACATATCATTTGTTTTTAATAAATTTCGTTATATTTCTTTCTCTTTCTCTTTATCTTTATTTCTCTAATTACTCTATCGCCTTCATAAAAGTAGGCACTACTTTAAATATCTCATATTATAGATTTCTCTCATCTTAATTTGTTCATTTTTTAAGGTAGCCTCATGACACTCCTAAGTGAGCAACTATGTAAACTTCAAATTTGGATAAATGGAAAAGGGAAAATTATAATTTATCCACCTGTGATTTGCCCGAAATTCAACTTACCTACCTGTTATTTGAATTTTGACACTTTACCTACCTGATGTCATTTTCGTTAGGGGTCCATAACCTAGCTCTGCATTTGTCTTTAGACTAACACCTTTTAAACCAAAAACAAAACATAAAATGAATCAAACACTCTTCCTAAACAAAAACTCTCACAAGAGCTCACTATTTCAAAATCTCGACCATAGAGACCCGGATTGAGTTACTTAGACCGTTGACTTTTAATTAAACCAAATAGTAAATGTTTATATATATGGTAACTTATTATAGCATATAAATAATTTAGAAAATAGCTGTACACTTAAGTTATTGAAAACCTTCCATCTATTTACGTTACCATCATAGAGCATCTCCAGCAGATTAGCCAAATTTTTGTACTGTTTGGCTAATGAACAGTGACATTTAGCTTTTGTCTACTCACTTTTTTAAATACACTTCCAACAGATTCTCTATCTCATTCTCTATCTCATTCTCTATCTCATTTAAATATTATTTTTTCATTCATTATTTATTATTTTTTTAACAACTACACATCTTCCAACATTTTTTTATACATCACATCATTATTATAATAGAAAATATATATTTGAAGAATGAATAGTAGCCCATCAGACTTGATGGGCTACTGTTCATAAGCCAAAAAAAAAAGGGTTATAGAGAAGCTGCTGGAGCTCTTTTTTTGGGTTCCATTAGCCATAATGGCTAATATTTTGCTTTTGCATCTATTGTTGGAGATGCTCTTAATAATTCAATTAAGCATGTTTGAAAGTAAAACTTTTATAATGGAAAGTATATATTGCAATAAAACTAAAAAATGCTGGCAATGATGGTATTAAACATCACGTTAATGTTTAGAAATTTTCCTAACTAAAAACATTGACAGCTGTTATTCAAATTTTAATTTATATTTGAATTTTAAATTTAGCAAAGAACGTATTTGTCATTATGTAAAAAATTGATTTCTTCAATTCACTTAAGCGAGAATTAAAATAAAATATAATATTTGAATAAAAATATCTAACAGCTAAGATGTAATTTGCTCAATGAAAATAACGCATCGCAAGGGCAAAACTCGTATGATGAGGATAGTTTAAATAATATATATATATATATATAGATTGTTTTATAAAGCAGCATGTAATAAGTTAGAAAAGATAGTTCTAAGTAGATTGGGAATCAACCTTTGTCCATTCTAAAAAAAAGAAAAAAAAAATTGCACGAGCAAGCGAATCCTTTTTTTTTTTTTTTTTTTTTTTCCTTTTTTTGAGAAAGAAGAGCAAGCGTATGCTCTAAAACTAAGGAAATCGCCATTTTGTCATTTTGATCAACTCACCCACGCGTTTACAATCATGTAAACGCGTGGTTGAGTTGACTATATATCGATATATTGAATCAATATTTTGAATATATATATATATATATATATATAGATATGCATCTATATATATATTGAATATCTATATATATAGATATTCGCTGCCGTTTTTGATCGTTGAGAGAACTGAGGAAGGTTCAGTGGAAAAAAAAAAAAAAAAGAAAGAACTGGGGAAGGTAAAAAAGAAGTTTTCAAAAATTTCTCACCCTTCTTCATCAACCAACTGGTTTTGAAAAAGAAAAAGAAAAAAGAGAACCAAATACTGGTGAAAATATTAAAATCATTCAAGCTGTACAAAATCTAATTATTGAAAAAAAGAGAAAAAGTTGGGAAAAAAAAAAAAAAGAAATTTGGAGAGGCGTTCACGGAGTACCTGCATGGAGAACAGGACAGGTTCTTGGAAAAATGTGGGCATGTCGAATATAACACTCTCAAGAAAGTACTCAACACCTGTCGGAGCTGCAACGCTTTACGTCACTCTTGCACATCTGATTCTTCTGGCTGCCAATGCCAATCTTGCCCATGTAAGTTTTTTTTTTTTTTTTTTAACCCAGAATTATTTTTTCAGCTATGGAGATGATGATTTTGATAATAGTTTAGCTTTTTTTTTGTCTTATAGAAAAATCCTTGTTCAATAATGGGTTAGCTCTCCAATCTAAGAGATAGGGAATTGGTGATGAAAAGTTGCTTTTGATGAAGCAAATAACAGTGAAAGGTCAATTCTGTATTCTAAATAATTATAAGAATCATGGGTAAACTCCAATCCAAGTTGAGTTTTTAGTTTTTGAGGAAAGGACTAAGAAATGTTAGTTTTAAATGGAGTCAACTGTCATAGGACATTCTTAAGTATTTGAAAAGTTTATATTATTGTCTTATTTAATTTTTTTTTTTAATTGTACTAAATGTGAAATAATTTCTGCTTAAGAGTATCTGAAGGGTGAAGGAAGAGGAATTTTTTGTAGGATTATTACATTCCCATTTGTGAGAATTCTGCATAAGGCTTAATCCTGTACCCAAATGGGTACAGGATTACTAAGGGATTCTGTAATAAGGAGATATATATATATATATATATAATTTTTGTTTGTGCCATGATTGATTTTTTTGCTTCTTTAACATACTCTAAAAGTTATGAAGCTCTGGTTTTTGTAGTGTGTGATCAGAAGTTCTTTTCTGAGTTGATGAAGGAAGCTTCACAAATAGCTGGATGCTTTAGCTCGAGAGTCAGGCATCTCCTTCATCTTCATGTTGCTACTGGAATGCAAAGATATGTATTGAACTTGCGTCGTTGTTTCAGGAATGATCAGCAAGCCATGGTACTAGAAGGATGGATGCTGATTGAATACGCTCTCATGAATGCGATTGCAATCAAAAAGATTCTTAAGAAGTATGACAAAGTATGCCCCCAATTTGTCTATATCTACTAATTAGACTTACTGATTTTGTTGATATTTTTTCTGTATCAAACAATGATTTCGGTGATTTTAATGTTCTATTTTAGATTCATGGATCTGTAAACGGAAGGAATTTCAAATCCAAGTTGCGGGCTGAACATGTTGAGCTTTTGCAATCACCTTGGCTTATAGAATTGGGCGCCTTTTACTTGAATTCTACTGGATCAGAAGATGGAGGCTTAAAGGAGTTTTCTAGTAACTTTTCCTGTGATATCAATGCGAACCCACCTGTAATGACATTGATGCTTCCACATCTGATAAAGCTAGAATTTGATCTGACTTGTGCTATTTGCTTGGTGAGATCTCACTTTCAGTCATACTGCAAAGAAAACAAAATTTTGGATTTTGTATGTGTTCTCTTATGTCTATTTCATTACACTTTTACAGGATATTCTTTTTAATCCGTATGCTTTGAGTTGTGGTCATCTTTTCTGTAAGTCCTGTGCTTGTTCATCTGCTTCGGTGTTTCTCTTTGATGGCCTTAGAGCAGCAAGTCCAAAGTCGAAGTGTCCAATATGCAGAGAGGTTTGTATTTAGTATATGAAGAAATTGGGCAGCACTAATTGATATAAAAAAACACCCCTTTCTATGTCATTTTTGTCTTGTCTTGTATTTATTTATTTTATCTAGGAAATGAAAAAAAATTGATATTTTAAATTACAATTTGGCATTCCACTTTATGCAAACATATAAACTTGATCTTATTATACAATTGGTAAGGCCTTCTCACTTGCTTTCTCCATTTTAAAAACAGATGCTTTCTCAGTTAAAGTTTGCGATTTACTTTCTTAAAAAGTACATTTGTAGTAAATGAGCAAAGTTCCATAGCACATGTTGAAATTTAAACAATTGGTTTCTAATTTTTTTCTAGCTAATAACCAATTGAAATACGAAATTGTAGTTAGGTAATTCTGGTATGCTCAGACATGTCAGTTGGCTAGTGCAAGTTTGTGTTTTGAAAAAACATGTTAACAGACATAATCACTTTGTTATACAAATCAATAGAACCTTGTCCTTTAACTTTCTCCTATCTTTCTGCCGCTTTTTTAATCATTGGATGCTTTCCTACCTATAATTCATGATCTCCTCTTCTTTTTTTTCTTTTTTCTTTTTAAGTATATTTCTAGTAAAGGAGCAGGGTTCTAGAGCAGGTGTTGAATATCCTACATGTGAAAATTTATTAAAGATCTCCAAAAGTGAATTGTGAATTTTGCATTATGTGGTGGATTTTTCTTTGTAGTGCAAGTTTATATTTTGTACTTAAACACGCTGAAGTTTAACTTACATGGATTTGATAAAATACCATCCTTACAATTGTAAAATTGTTATTTACAACTATTTTGTGTTGGCTTTAATTTCGTGCCAAATTTGATTGTAATTTTGTTCAATCATGTTTCCCCTGTATTTTAGTGGGATTTTATTTTAAGGGTTATGTGTGAGAAAGAGTGTGAAGACTCAAGATCTTATTGAAGACCAAGTGGATTTCGTGAGAAGATTCACGAGAAGCTACACTACGAAGTGAGCCACGTGCAGAGCATATGATTGGAATGCGAAGAGTTATGACAGCTAGTTTTCGCAAGTAATTCGTAGGTAAGGCCTTCTCGCGAAATACCTGCAAAACATTCTGTTTTACTATTTTGGCATATCTACTCAACCATGTCTTCACCCACACTATTTATACCCTTATTACCCACATATTGTAAGGAGTGCTTTTTAGAGAAAAAACCCTAGATATTACCTTTGAGAGTTAGAGATTGTCATTTCCACAATCATCTACACAATCCTTTGTGATTTTCCTCTACTTCTACCTCTCCACATTCATATTCTTGAGAGGTTGATAGCCCAAATACTTACCACACACCCAATATGAGGGTAAAGTGAGGTTTTGGTGTTGCTGGAAAATATTGGAAGAAGCCAATGGTTTGGCGAATGCAATTGGGTTGAATTGCGTGATCCAGAAAGCTAGAGAATACAAGGTTTCATCAAGTTAGTTGAGTGTAAAGTGAGGTTTTGGTGCTGCTGGAAAATATTAGAAGAAGCCAATAGTTTGGCAAATGCAATCGGGTTGAATTGCGTGATCCAGAAAGCTAGAGTATACAAGGTTTCGTCAAGTCAGTTGGTAGCAGGAGTTTAGAGGGCTTAAGTACATGTGTAGACTAAGCTTGGAGGGTCTTTTGTTATTCGTGTACTCCAACTTATTCTCTAATGAATCGATTTACCGCTTGGAGGGTGGCGAAAAGGTTTTTCGTTGAATTCTTCGGTTTCCTCTTCGATAACACGACTCGATGTTATCTTTTGTTTGTATCTTTCTTTCCTACTCTTTTAACTTTCATTTTATTGTTCATGTTTGTTGAATATGGCTTAAAGTAGTTTCATCGTTTGTTCACTCGCATTTACTCTAATTCCGCACTTAGTTTAAGTTATAGTACAAAAAATCAGGCCATAACTTTTTATTGGGGGTCTAAACAAGCTCTTATGTTTTTACACAAATTCAAGCTTTCAACAATCTTTCTTGAGTTTATCTTCTTTAGAAAACTAGTTGAATGTTCTGATGCTAAATTTGCTTTTGAATCTCTCTCTCTTGAAAAAAATATAAAATTTATGTCGCTGTTAACCTCTAATGTTTATTTTGATATGCAAATTGTTAGATCTAAACAAAACGAAGATTTAACATTTAAGTCATTTACTTGATCTCTTTCTTAAAATGCTCTGGTGTAGGTTGGAGTATATGCAAAAGCAGTGCACATGTTAGAGTTGGATATGCTCTTAAAAAGAAGGTAAAGAGATGTAAACCTCCTTTCTTTGTATAAGAAAACATTATCATTATTGACCCTTGAAAGTTCTTACAGGTGCAAAGACTATTGGAAGGAGAGACTAACTGCGGAACGTGCTGAGATGTTGGCTCAATCTAAGTTGCATTGGGCCAAAATTGCGTATGGGTATTGACTGTGTGTTTATTTGATAAAATAAGAAAATTCATATAGTACTAAACAATTGTGACGGATTTGGTTGTAGCTTAGAGCCTAGCAGCATCTTCAGTTAGGTTTACTTGTGAGCAGCTTGTGAAAATGCTTTACTTTAACATTTTAGGAAGACATCTATTTTTCCTGGTTACCAAATTGATATGGTATGAAAACACTATGATGGAATGGTTTCTCGATATATGATTTTAAGTGTATCTAACATGTAATAATGATTTGGTGTAATATGAGGAAGACACTCCATCTCCACCATCCCAGATTTTGTTTTGAATCCTACTGGAGGAGAAGGGGCTTCTTCATCTCACTCTGTTCCTTTTAAGTTCTTAATACAAATATTTCAGGTATTCATAAAAAAAAAATTAAAAATAAATAAATAAAAAGATTTGGTGTGAGCATGGTTTTCTTGGTTTATTTCCCATCAGTCCTTTCAAAGAATTATGCTTATTTAATATGTGATCATAGTATAATACGCTATTAGAACCTCATTCTTTCTCCTAAAGGTGTGTATGTGTTTGTTTCTTAAAAAAAAAAGTGCAATGTGCTGTGAACAACATGTCGTTGCAAATTTTGGTGCTTGACATGAGTAGGTATATAGAATTCTTCTACTGCCATAAACAAATTCTCAATTTTTACCACAACTTGGCAAACTAAGATAATTGTCTAACACTTTCATATGGACCCATTACTTTTTATTCACCAATCATAATCAATCAAGTGAGAGAGTTGTAGCAAAAATTGTACATTTTTTTCTTGGGATCAGATTTGAGGTATGTTTGATCTGAGGAGTGTAACCTTATAATCTTATCATTAATTTCCTATTGGAATTCTTTCTTTTCTTGGCAACAAGGATCATAAGTTCATAACTCATAAAGTTTGAATTTGGGTGGGGGTCTTTTTTGCTTTTTATTTAAGGGCAATGGGAGCAATTTTGAATTTTACAATACTCCAAAACTATCTATACTCTATATAAAAAAGGGACATTTGAGATATTTGTTTGACAAAATGAATTCTAAAATGTTAAAATGGCAAGTAGAAGTTTGAAACCCAGTGAAAAGAAGTATGAAGCCCAGCAGATTTTTTGAAACTCTAAAAACTTTCACATTTGATTGAAATTACTTAATTGCTTCTAACTTCATTTGTGAGCTAAATAAAAATGGGCCCTTTCTAGTTTTTTTTTTTTTTTTTTTTGTGAAATCTTAGTAGTTCTGCGGGATATGTACAACTCTAGAAAGCTTGAATTACTTTGTTGCTTCTAAAGGTATGTGTGAGCTTAAAACAAATTGGAGCCCTTTTTGGTTTTTTCCTCTTCAAATTTGGATTTTTCTTGCCTTTATTGTCAGGAAAATCCCAGCCACTTTTGACTTTGTCTTCATTCTATTGATAAACACAAACACAACAAATGGTGAGAGGGATCGAGATAAGAAAAAGAAACATAAAGAGGTTGTTTGGTACATGTGTTTAAAAACATGTTTTTAATTTTTAAACAATATTATACGTATTTTCACATACTTTTTCACCCACACGTATTTTCAAAAAAAACTGAAAATTGTTATTTAAACAAATGTACCAAGTGGGCCCAAAATTACTATAGCCAGGTATACTTATGTTTGCTTGTTGAATAGTGAAAAAGCGTGGGTTGTTTCGTCATTTTGCCTCTACCTTCCTTGTCTTATCCCTTTGTTTGAGGTGTTTAACAGCTAACTACTTTACTGATAGACACAAAGTGAAGCAATACGGTAAGGAAGAGAAATAGTGAAAGATAAGAACAAATAAAAAAAAAAGGGAGTCAGTCATGATCCATGAGTCAATTGCTTCCATCACAAGAGAGCGAGAGAGAGAAGAAACAAGAAAAAGAAGAAGGTTTGAGAGAGAAAGATGGAGATTTTGTTTTGGTTTAGCTCATTCATTTTAACTTTTTTTTTTATTTGATGAAAATATATTTATCTCATTTAGATTGCACATGGATTCATCTTCCATGTGAATCATTACTTTATTTCTTGCTTTTTTTTTTTATTTTAAAGAAAGTTTTGGTGGTTTGTTTTAACAAAGATAAAGATTTTGTTTTGGTTTAGCTCATTCATTTTATCTCTTAATTGTAATTTTTTTAGTGGCTAGCACGTGCTTCAAAACTAGTACTCTTATAATAAAACAAAAATATCAATTTTATGGTGGGACCAAAAGTGAAAAAGTAAAGTTGCATTAATTGAAAATGGAGATACTCTATGTACTCACAGAAGAAAAAACAAATATAATATTGGTTTTAGTGTTGTCATGATAAACAAGGAAGGATTGAAGACTAAACACGTGACCTTTTAGCTTAACTGAGGAAGTGAAGCTCAGGTATAGTTCTTCATGGTCTTTGAAGAAGCTTTGCTAGTAGGTAGGAAAATTCTTGAGAAAGGCATTTGTGGTAGAGTTGGAAACGGAAGTTCAATTTAGAATTTGGATTTTGGAAAGATACTTGGCCGCCACAACTACATACTTCCAAACGCATTAGCACACCCAAATGTACATCACATCTAGCATGGTTCAAGAAGCTAAAAGATGAAAACGTTAATAATTGGAAAGAGCAACTAGTTAGAGAAAAATTTGGGGATGAAAATGTGTTTATTTTTCTTATAAATAGTGTGGGAAAGAAAGATTTGGATCCAAGTTCTCCCTGTTAGAAAGGAGTTTGAATTTCAACAATTGACAATCAAGGGGATACACACGAGAGGAGAGATAACAAACAAGTAAAAGCATTGACATTGAGCTTAACTTAAGTGACATCAATATGTTTAGGTTAGAAATATGAGATTTCTTTTTTTTTTTTTTTCTTTTTTGAGAAGAAAGAAATAGGAGATTTGGACTTCAATATTCTAAGGATGAGGGACTATGAATGTCGGTAATTATACAATACTCTAAAAAGTACAATAATGTTGTACTCTCTTCTCTTACATAACAATAGATCACATTATTCTATTTTATTGTATTATTAGACTACTAGTATGTAACCTATGCGTAAATTGTAGCAGTGCTATTGATGTTTGGATTATTAAACATATAGGACATAGTTTGACAAGAACATTTGTATGTACTAATATAATTTTTTCTTACAATTTTCATGATATTAGTTACACTAAGTTTCTCATTACATTGCTATAACTTATATAATTTTAAAAATCACTATTAGATACTACATATACAATATCAATTCCCAATTATTGTCTGTGAAATTGTACTAAATACAACACAAAATATAATAATAAAATTGTCAAATAGTATCTCCTAAATTGAATGGGGATAAGTACATGGGATTGTTCAGCTCAATTACAGTTTGTTACATTCAATATCTTCGCATTCAAAATATTTGAATAGAAATAATATAAAAAAAAAATGCTTATTAGTTCAGAGTAAAAATAACAACAAAAATCTAAACAATTTAATTTGTATAGAAATCTAACAAAAGCAAAATCTAATTTTGATTCTAATTGAATTCTCTTAACTTTGGTTTAGAAAAACAAATATATACTACCTAGTTAGTAATGGACTGTACATAGTCATGGTATGTTATATAAACTAGTTTGTAACTCTATGCATATGCATGAATATACTTAAAAGATATACATTAAGATGCATAGTATGATTCTTATGTATATAATTTAAATATTATTGATAATCATTCTTATATATTTTTTAACTCTTTAAAAAAGTTTTGTAAGAATATTATTAGCAAGAAAATGTAAATTTGGCATATAAAAAAAATGTTCATTAATTATAGACTCTTTGGTTTTTGTATGCAATAACTCACTTGAATGGATATTTATGATGTGATTTCACATTTAACTAAAAAAATAAGAAATAAAACTCTTTCTAAAAATAAATAATTTAGGACACATGGTACAAAATTGGACTTTAATTGTAAAATTTAACTAGATTTCCTCTAAGTTTTGCCTATTAATATATATATATATATATATATATATATATATATATGACTTATAAATTTGAATTATTTTTAGTTATACAAGAAAAGGCTCATAAATAACAAAATTATTCAAACTCTCTCTTCCTCTAATTTTATATATAGAGCTAGATATATTATTAGATTTTTTATGGTTTATTTATATTGTGTTCCTCGTTTTCTACACTAAATTAACTCATTTGACACAAAAAATTAAAAAAACTTAAATTAGATGGGATTCGTGGCGAAACATTAGACTCTAATTGAATTTTTTCTTAACTTTACCTATTATTATTATTATTATTTTCTCATAATATTAAGAGTATTTTCTCATTATTTATATAAGATGAGGAAGTATGACACTATCATATTATTAGAATATTATATAATTTTGTTCGATGTTTGTTGGAAATTTTATGAAATGCTATTTCACTTAAAAAAGATATAATGACTGTTGATGCCCACTTTTGACAAAGGGTCCAACAGCAAAAGAAGCCTAACAATATAGAAAAGGTGGAAAAAGAGAAAAATAGTAAAGGAATAAGGAAGCAAGCCTAATAGGCTGAAATGACAGGATTAATGGCCAGTAGGCTCACAAGAATCAAAAGAGGTAAAGATGAAGTAAATGGGTCAAGGAAGGCTAAGGAGTGAAGTAGTAAACCCATGAGAACAATAAAAGGTAAAGAGGAAGTAAATGGGCCGGGGAAGCCTTGGAAATGAATTAGTAAATTCATTGGGATTGCTTAAAGGCCAATAAGCTCGAAAATAAATAAGAGATAAGGATGTGGTAATTGGGTTGAGGAAGCCCAAAGGATCTAGCAAAAAGTCCATGGGAGTAAAAGAGGTATAGAAGAAGTAAATGGGCCAAAGAAGCCCGTTGAATGAAATGGGTTGACATAGCAGTAATGTTGGCCAATAAAGCCCAAAAGAGGTAAAGATGTAGAAAATGGGCTAAGAAAGCCATGAGCAAAAGATTGATAAAAAAGTGGGCTGGCATTGTAGGAGCATCAGCCTGTAAGCCCATGGGTAACAAGAAATAAAAAGAAAAGGTAATGCTATAGCAGACACGATGAAGTGGTATGACAGGATCCACAACAAAGAGGCTCGTAGATATAGGAAAGAAACGAACATGGGCTCAGCAGGAAGGTAAGAGCCTTTACATAATCAATACCCAGTCTAAGGAAGGGATGAAAGGTAGGAAACATGAGCCCAAAAGCCCACACATCCTTCACGCCATAAGAGATAAACACCAACCAAAATGTATAACAGAATCAGACAAACACTGAGGCAACAGAAATGTTGTGAAGACTAGAAAGAAATAGATTCAGATGGAAGTGGAGCATACATAAAGGGCCAAGACACCACCTATTTGTACCCAACCAATACATAGGAGGTGAGCCACGGGTCAAGGGTATAAGAGGGTGTGGTCTAGCAGTGGGGAGAAAAAGGGGGTCTATTTTGGAGTTCCCGTTCAAACTTCTTTGGGGAAAGGTTCTATTGGGATGACATCTCACCAAAAATAAATAAATATGAGTTGGGACCATTTGATGCATGCCATAGAGGTAGGTGAGGGAGAGACTTAATCCTTATTGAGAAAAGAGTAGTAAAAGCAGAGAAAGTTAAGAAACAAGACAAGCCATTTTTGTTTGGAAATGAGGAGTAGTGTAACCAACACATTTAGTGCAATGGTAGTGGTTGGGTAGCCAGCAGGCCAATAGGCAGTCTTGAAAGGACACCCACAAGGAGCCAAAAGCAGTTGAGGGGTAAAAATGACAAATTTCATCACGACAAACAGTATAAAAGGTAGTAGCTATGAACAGTAGAGGGAAATCACAAGAAAAGGGAAGAAGGGAACAAAAGAAAAAGAGGTAGAACAAGGAAGAAAAATAGAGAACAGAAAAGGAAAACACAGAAAAACCAAAGTAAAACATGAGTGGTAGGAATAGAGGCATGCATCAATAGACTACTCATTTCTGGAAAACACAGAAAAACCAAAGTAAAACATGAGTGGTAGGAATGGAGGCATGCATCAATAGACTACCCATTTCTCTCTCTCTCTCTCTTGACAAACCCACTCTTTGGGAGGTTAATAATTGAAACTTAAACTATTTAGATCCTTTTTCCAAAGTGTGTAACTTCTATGGCAGAAGCCATCTTTGAGGTTACTCATGTTGGGGATTAGTTCCATTCTTGAATTTCTATTTGCTGAGAAGTTAAGATTACTTTCCATGGCAGACAAGCTTTTCTTTCATGCTTGCTATGTGAATAATTTACAGTCATTAAACTGTTTGCTGTAGCATTATTTTATTGTTGTATTATCCCGCACTTTACCAAGCTTTCTTTTCTTATTTAAGTGTAGATGTTATTCGTTTAGTATTTTAGTTATTTTGCTGTATTGTATTCATGCTATACCATTTGTAACAGCTGTTTCTACTGTGGGCACACTGTACACTTAATACCTTTGTCGGGACGTGTCCATATTGGGAGGGCTCAACTTGTACACAAACTGACTTAAAGTGAGTTTCATTTAGGCCAGCCCTAACTTCCTTACCTTAGATCTACGAGCCACAGAGTGGTTGGAGAGACTCAAGTCCAACAACACGAAAGGCCTACCACACAAACCATTGGATTTATTGTTGCATTAATACAAAGGCGAGTGCTTTAGTCCATAATTTTAGTGAGTGTCATTTCATAAAACCTTAAAAGTGGTTGATTTAATTTTTCTTAATAAATTTTAAGGAAAAAAAAATAAAAATGAGCATTTTATAAAATTATAAAATATATAATAACGGGAAGGGCCTTTTAATTTTTTTTAAAATTTTTGTTCAATCATAGGGAAATTGACTTTTACACTTGATTGGTTTAATTACTAGCTTAGTTTTTTTTTTTTTTTTTTAGTCATTACTAATTATTATACGTCCAATGTACTGTACAACTGAACCTAGGAGGATTGAACAAAAAAATAAATAGCTGAATTCCAGTTGAGTCGTGTCAGAATCTTCCTCTGTTTAGTTTGGTTAAAAAAAAAAAAAAAAAAAACCAGGAAAGAAAAGAACAATGGCGTTCTCTTACTGGTTATCTCGTCTACGTTCCTCATCAAAGAGCTTCTTCTACTCCAATCTTCAAACCTCACATTTCCACAATCTCAAAACTCCAAAACCACACACCACCACGCCTATCTTTCACTCCCATACCTCAAAAAACCCATCGCTAGCTTTGCTTCCTGCGGCCCTTGCTGTCTCACTCTCAGCTGGATCACTTGCCCTTCAATCCCAACCTAACCCTTCATTCTGTGACGCTTCTAATCTCGATTCTGCCAGGTGGGTTTCTCTCATTTTTGGAAAAAAAAAAAAAATCTTGATTGGTTAGGAAAACAAGGTTTTAGTTGATAATGGGTTTTTATTTTTATTTATTTTTATTTTTATTTTTACAAACAGAGGTGTCAGCATTGGGGGCGAAGGTAGCACTGAGTTTGTGGTGAAGGGTTCTCACAAGGAACTTCCTCAAGAGCTTATTGATGAGTTGAAGGCTATCTGTCAAGTATTATATATCATTGTTTCTTCTATATCGAATCATTGATTGCTGAGAAGCTTTGAAAATTTAGTTAATTGTTGTGTGTGGTTGGTTAATGATACTATGTTATTTGGGCAGGATAACATGACCATGGATTATGATGAGAGGTATATCCATGGAAAACCACAAAACAGCTTTCACAAAGCAGTCAATATTCCTGATGTCGTTGTTTTTCCTAGGTGAGACTTATATATTCACCATGTGGTTTACTATTTCTAGCTACGTCAGATGTGATGTTCATTTTTGCAATTTTAACAGCAAGATGTGGCAATTTTTGTGGTCATGCAATTCAGGTTTGACGTGCTTGTATGGCAATGAAATATTGCTTGGATAGTGAAAGCCATGGTATGATGGTGCTTGTGTAATAAGGATTAAGGAATAGAAGTTTGATCACATGAAAGTTAATCATGTCCCTACTTATACCATGTGTGTGAAATTTTGCTTAAATTTTATCAGTTTCCTGTGTGAGATATTTTAATATGACTAGAAAATATGTCAGGTGTTTGCATACTATGTATACGTGACACTGGGAAACATTGTCAAAAAAGATGCTATTTGTTCTATAAGTGCAGTAATTTCTTGAGATTGTTTGAACTAAGTATTATAATTTTGTAGCTTTCTCACAGCATGGCCTAATTTATAAATTGCAGGTCGGAGGATGAAGTTTCCAAGATAGTTAAATCATGTGACACGTATAAGGTCTGAGTTTTTCCTCATCTTTAAATTGATAATGATGCCTTGCATGCATTTCTTTTAAGGATAGAGTTTAATGGGCCAACATGCTTTAGCTCAAATGGCACTTCCTCCCCTTGTGAGTGCAAGGTGAGGGAGAGGTCCTAGGACACACGGACATAGATACGGGTACGACATAGCAACACGAACAATTTCTAAAAAATTATAACATGAAATTGCTGGTATGACACCGGTATGACATGGGTACGACATGGGTATGGCACCCTAAATGAAGTGTCCGTGCTTCCTAGGTGAGGTCTTGAGTTCAAGATCCCATAGGGTGCATGTGTAACATACCAATAAAAGAAGGATAGAGCTCAATAGCTAGTAAAGTTTTGGGAATGTGGAACTAAAAATATAGTGGCTAGAATTTCTCTTGCATACTGTAAGAATAGGAAATTTACTAATAAATAGATCCACAGTTGATGATATAGATTGTTTGCTTGCTAGTTCATGAAAAATAATATTAACCTTTTCAAGAAAGTACCAAAGTTGTTTGCTTTTCATTCACAAGCAGGTCCCAATTGTACCATATGGTGGAGCTACATCAATTGAGGGCCACACCTTGTCTCCAAATGGAGGTGTTTGCATTGACATGTCGATGATGAATGTATGTACTAATCTTATGTACTGATCTTTTGGTATTTTATAAGAGTATGCTTTCCTGAGCTTTTGTTTTATGAAATTAAAACTTCACTTTATTTAGAACTGTAACTTACATTTTTTTAGGGTTAATTACATTTTGGGCACCAGTATGCACCAAGTTTAGTTGAACAACTTGTGGTTAAAAAAAAAAAAAAAAAGAATTTTTCAACTTGAGGTCTAGGTCAATTTGCTGTCAGAACTTGCACATGCAGATCAGTCTTCGAAAAAATGTGACAGTTCACCCACCTATGATTTAGAAAAGTGCCTCTTTATCTACACATGGTTTAAAAGAAGGCACTTTACCTACTTGTGTGTTTGTATTTTAAATTTTTGGTTGGACTGTTATATTTAATGACATAATTTTAAATATGCTAATGGGGCAGGTCTGAATTGGGTAAAGTTTCATTTGTGAAATCACATGTTGGCAAATCAAACTCACCATACAAGTAAAAAAAATGTAATTAGCCTTAATTTTCACGATTCTGTTTCTTATATCTATGGGTAAAGAACTAATATTTTTTCTTTGCTTACAACTCTGTTTGAGAATTATGCAAGAGGTGTACCTTCTTATATTTTAAATAAAATGAGGCAGATCAGCCTAGATGGAAGTTGCAACTGTCTTCTTTGGTCCTGCTGCCTACTTTTGCTACCATCATGAACTGCCTGCCTTATCTTGTGTGTATATGTATGTATGTATGAATGTATATATTACTTAATAGAATTCATTCTTAGGTAGAGGCGACACTGCATTTATCATGAACGTTTTTGAATGGATAATGGGTCTACTGATATTAAAAATATTCACTCTGTGGAGTCTGGAGCATATTTTGTCTTCCTTTGATGTCAATTCCTTCAGTTTAAAATTAAATGCATAGTCTAGTATTGTATCTTTCTTATCTTGTTGAAAAAATGAGTAGTTTGTATTGTGTCATGGTTTTTGGTTATTATTGCATTATTTGTTCAAATGTAGAGTATTAAAGTGTTGCATATTGAGGACATGGATGTGGTTGTTGAACCTGGGATTGGATGGATGGAGCTGAATGAATACCTGGAGCCTTATGGTCTATTCTTTCCCCTTGATCCAGGCTAGTTTATGACGCACCATTCTTCTAATGTTTTCAATAATAGATATCTGAGGTGCATTTTTCTTTCAACTTATAGTTGAAATGCTAATTGAAATGTTTCATATCTAGATAGTGTTATAGTATGTCAAATATGTGTGCCTTAGAACTGCGCATTTTGAATGTGCTGTTGAATGAAATCATTCTGTCAGAATCTGAGATAAATTGCAAGTCCTACAAAACATTCCTCTAGTAAATGCTATTTAGTTGGCTTGTGCTAATTCATATATAACTTTGGTGGTATCCTACTTGACAAAGAGTCTTCCCATTGGCATTGCTTCCTGAAATGGTATTTGGCATACACTGAAAATTGTGAGTTTGAAATTGCAAGAAAATGATAAAGATAAGTTTCTTTATAACATAATAGAAAATTTCATGCAATATTTATGAGCATCTATCTTTCCTCCCTTCTGTATAGAATTACAATGTGATATCTGAATTCCTTGGAACTTGGCTATATTAGGTCTTATATTTGAATCTTTCTAGAATAATTAAAAAGACATTTGAAGTATTGCAACAATTAAGTTATTATAAATCTGGACTTAAGGCTGAACCAAGGATGCAAGTAGTACATTCTTAGTACTTAAAATGAGGTTACAATTAGCCTAATTTACACTAAAAAGAAATACTAATAGCCTAATAACATACTAATAACCTAGTAAACTAACACAACTCTTGTTGTTAAACTATAAAGTCTTTGATATTATGGCACCACATAGCTTAAGTATTATGCTTTTAGAAGCTCTGTTATATCAGAGATGCTACTTAAAACTGTGAAATTTGGGCAGGTGCTTGGTGTTGCCACTTAGAAGATTACCATTTTATGCATAAAAAGCTTAAACAGCCCATTTTGTGAAAAGAATTCTCTGCTTTTAGTTTTTCCATATCATTTATGACCAGTGTAGTGTGAAAGTCACTCTGATAAACTTCATTTTTCAATAAATGCACCCGGTGTGTTTAGTTGTGTTCTCAAGTGATTTTGTAATTTGGATTTTCATATGCTTAAAACTTCTTGACTAACAGGGCCTGGTGCAACCATTGGGGGTATGTGTGCAACACGGTGCTCTGGTTCATTAGCTGTGAGGTAGTACCTCTACTTTCTCAGTTGTAAATTTTCATATTAGCAGATAATAGTGATACTTACATTTTTTTGAAAAGAAAATGTATGTTAATATATGCAAGTGTTGCCCTAGTAAAGATTCAAAGATTCGATCACTTGATGGTGTAACATTTTTATACTTGTTTTCATTTTCTCAATCTTAGTAGTACCATATTTGCTTGAATTTGCTCGTTTAAGTTTTAAACTGCAAATATTTCTATAAGAGTGTCTACTAGATTTTTAACCTTAGTGTTCCCCTCTACCCATATTTTGAACCAAGGAAACTCTTAATGTTATAACAATGGGTGAAGGCTCCTTCCTCCGCCTCCTGCCCCCACCCCAACCCCACACAACCCCCCCCCCCCCCCCCCCCCCCCCCCCCCCATAGTGGGCAAAAAGAAGAAGAAGGTAGACGTAGATGTCAACATTTGAGAATTCAAGTTTTTTTTTTTTTTTTTTTATATGTTGAATTGGATTTGTTTGTACTATCCCTTGGAAGAAAAATAATTTTGCTTTCTTGCTGGAAGTGTTTCTAGATTCAATGCTAGTGTTAAGTTTGTAGATCTAACCCTTCAAGGACTATGTAGGCCATTTTCCATTTTTATCCAAAACCTAATGGTCTTTCTTAACGAAATCATTCAAGGGTGCCAGTGTCACAACTTGAGGAAAGCATTAGTCATATCTACGCTATACCTCAAAAGGGCTAATCACTATTGAAACTCATTGTAATCTCTTATATACCCCAAATCGACCTACTACATGTTCGATATAGGACTTAGCACATGCCTGCATGATAGCTTTAGACTCTAAATATACACTCAAATCCACATAATAGGGAGCATTACAATCTCCTTCCATTTAAATCTTCAATGTCCTCATTAGCACATTGCCTTGTAGTGCCTCTGAGCCACTTGGTTGTACCAACATCGTTTTGATGTCATTTGTCACGAGCTGGGGCAAGATCTAACATCTATGCTATATTGCAAAAGTACTAGTCACAATTGATAATTGCTTGTTTAGCCATATCAACCTGGTACATGCTTGAAGTGGTACTTAATGTGCCCCTGCAACACCTCCACACACACAAATCCACACAATCCGGGCAATTAAAGTTGGCAACCAAGTGTGGACCTAGCTCCACTAGCAAGTATTATTTTTCTGCATATTTTCATACAGAGGATATTCTATATGTGATTAATATTTGTACAGAATACCATATAACTTGGTTCTAAAGGATATGCTCTTTTTTACTGAATAGATTGTCATACTTTCTGTGGGATGTTTGCCATGTAATTTGGTTTTACTATTTATTTCTGTAACTCTTTGATTCAAGACTTGAGTTGTTTCACCCTGTCCAATGCTGACAGTAATTGCTGGATACTGGATCCTTTCCTCTATGTGTTCTTATCTTTTGGCAGTGATGGATGTATAATCTCAAAATTGTAGGTGACTCTCATATAACAGTCTATGATCAAAGCATTATGCATTACTTATTTGCCTTTATAAAGAATAATATATTTTCTGTCTTTTAGTAGGTCCAGGAGTGGCCACTGTTGGTAATGGGGTCTGCTTAATAAACATGCATATGCTTCCATCAGTTCATTCTTGATTATCTGTCTAAAGGACCAATCAAGTTTAGCAACCTGGTGCATAACCATTTGGCGATTAGAATCTTTTTATTTACCTTTCTTAGCTTTTGTCTTTGTAAACTTGAATTTTAATTGTAAAATTTATTTTGGTAACCTAGATGCTTCTCTATCTACATTAAATTTTGTCTAAATAACATAAATGAAAAAATATTCTAGAAATAATTTCAGTGGTCTAATTTAATATTGGAGCTAATGATTCTATTTTTAGCATGTAGGTATGGAACCATGCGTGATAATGTCATCAGTCTCAAGGTTTGTTATAAAATTCTGAAGTATAATTCAGCTCCCAAAAGCTGTATTTCTTATGTTGTTTTTGTTCCAGGTAGTTCTTGCTAATGGAGATATTGTCAAGACAGCATCTCGTGCTCGAAAGAGTGCTGCAGGGTTTGTTCTCTTATCTATGTCAATCTATTATTTGATATATTTTCTTTTCTCTGATTATCTTTTTTTCCCTTATTTTTTATTGTTTTTGTTTTGAGTTGTAGTTTCAAAAAATAAATGAGAAAGTTGGTGGGATAAAAATGCAACTGTTAACCAGGCATGCTGTTAACCTTGTAAAAGTCGTATACTGTAGGTATGATCTGACCCGCTTGGTGATTGGAAGTGAAGGAACTCTGGGTGTAATAACAGAAGTCACTCTTCGGCTTCAGAAAATTCCACAGCATTCAGTGGTACTTTGACCTTTTCTTTTTCTGAAGGTGTTTCCTCTTAAAATTATTTCTACTTTGCTACAATTGTTCTTGTCTTGTGATGGTTGGATTTAAATCTTGATTATATAGTTGTTTTGTTATGCAGCCATGATAAGATATATATTTGAATCCTATTATTATTTCTCATTTGAACGTATCTTAAAGTTATTTCTGATCCTTGCCATATTAAGCCTAGGGCTTGTGTGGAGACTTCTCGACTTGTGGGTTTTAAACTTAATTGCCATCTTCTCATGTTTCCTATTTCCATGAAATAAGCTGAAGGATGAGGAATACATGAAATCTTAGAAAAAAGCTTACGCTAAAACGAAATTGCATTTTATGAGAATTTGAACCATCACAGAATTGATGGTATTTGAAAGTGATCAAACTAGTTTAATGATGTTAGAGAGGATATCTTGGTTGTCTCAACATCTTTAGAGGTTTGTCTCACACTTTTTCACTGTTAAACACTGTGGTTCTTGCCACGCTGTTTCTACAAATTTGGTAGAAGATAATCATCAAAACATTTGCTTGTGTTCTTAGCATATTCTCAATAGCTACCGCAAGCACCTGTGTTTGAAGTGTTCTTAATGGCCATAAAAAAGTACCCACTAGTGATAATTCTGTCATGTGGTAATTAGTATGGTTGATTGAGGTTTATCCAGGTTTGTCATTTCTAGGGTAAATTAAAATATCTTCTTCCATTTAAATATAGAAAATTTTTGTTTGAATGAACATTGGCATCTTTCTTTATACAACTTCTATATGATATTGTTATTCTTATATTCTTTTTTTATTTTTTTGCGCAGGAGATTTTGTCAGTTATTTATTCTTGCAATCTATATTAACTCTTTTGGTTTTATATTTGTTAGAAGTATGTGGTTAAATGATTAAATTTATCATATCCCAATAACTTAAGATTTTAGGACAACCGGTAATTTAATATGGTATTAGAACAGGAAATCTTCATTTCAATCCTTGTCTTCACTTTATCTCCCATTTAAAATGTTAAATTTCCGTGTGTTGGGTCTCCCACTTATTAAGAGGAAGTTTAAGCCCACACAGTAGGGATGCCAATTTTGCCTCGCCCTGTTTAACCCCGCCCCTCCCCGCTTTGCCCCGCGTGGGTTTTTCCTGCCTCACAAAGGTGGTGGGGTGGGAATGGATTTAAATTTTTTAGACCTACCCCGCCCCTCCTCGTCCCCACCCCGCCCTGTGTTGCTAAGGGGTTATAATTGTAAATTTTTTATACCCTAAAACCCTACTATTTAAACAAATATATCAATATTAGTTTATTTAATTCTACCAAATGTGATTCTTTACCTTTATTTTGTTATATGCTATACTATGAGTTTTTATTTTTATTTTTTTATTATCTTGTTAAATACTTGGATATATTATTCAATTATTTTGAAAAATTATTTTGATTTGATTGGATAAATTTAGTTGTTGTGGGGTCTGTGGGCCCGGAATCCCCGGCCCACCTTTAGACTGGCCCAAGGCCCAAGCCGAGGAGGACAATTGTCCCAGATAGTCGTCCAAAGGGTTTTTAGCCCTTTTCGGACCCATGCCGAGGACACACCCTTCCTCGGCATACCTAGTCTAATCTTGGGTAGGGGGCAAACCCAGAATAGGTGGTCACATCCACACCTAATGTGTTTGCCTGACCCTCTAGGCCACATTAATGAGGACAAGACCCCTGAACAGTGCAACCTTGGAGGCCGCAACCCACAGTATGGTGAAGAACCTGTCTGATGGGACAAGCTCTAGAGCAGTAGCCTGGATGGCCAACAGCTATAAGGCCAGGATCAAGCCAAAGGGCGTATATAAGGCAAAGAGCCCCCTCGTGAAGGGGGGGGCCTCCTCGAACGCCCGCCGAGGAGCAACCCTAAGGGAAGAAAAGCTAAGGAAAATGTCCCGGAGGACTGGCGAGAAGCCGGCCGGAGCCAAGCCCTTTCGCCCTACTCTCTCCAAATGTATTGTCGGGGGTGCCCTTCCAAAAATGGAGCCCCTACAATTGGCGCCGTCTGTGGGAAGGGTTAGTGCGCTGGCCGGCGCAACCGGCGGTCGCTCTAAAGTGGTTACTACGCAAAAGTTGGCGGTGCAAAAAAAAAAAAAAAAAAAAAAGAAGAGAGAAGAAGAGTTCTTTATTATTTCATGAAAAGATTACAAATACAATCAGAGGCTCAGACAGGCATGTTTCACAAAAAATCCTACAAACTAATCCTACAATCAGAGGCCCAGGCGGACCGATTCTAGAACTAGCTGGGCAAGAGGCTCGCAAAGAATTAATATCAGGAATGAGGAAAGTGTCAACCCGTGCTTTTACTGGCATCCAGAGAATGGGAGAACTGGACAGTAAAAGCACGGGAAGGGGGGCTGGGGGCTGGCTCGCCTCGAAGCCGAAGCTTGAACAAAGCGAGGAGCCAACGTAGGGACCCCGGAACACCCTCCCCCGTGATGCTTCCTCGACCCTCTCCAAACTGCATGAGCATTGGCCGTCGGAGACGGCAATACTCGGGCACCAGCCATGACGAGAGTTCGCGTGTCTCCTTCGTCGGAGGTGCGCTCTGGGGAGAGACGTTAGGTACTTCAACGACGTCCCTCCTGGCCACCGTACAAGGCCCTGCCAGTGTTACGCCTAAACTCTGCCGCACCGGAAGCCTAGTGGGGGCTGCGGCCACGGCGGCCCTTAACCCCATATCCCCCAACTTTAGTTACAATCCTGGCGGTGATGTCAAAGGGGCTCAGGGAGGTGAAAGTATGTGCTTTGGCTTGTGGTGGAATATTCATGGAATGAGGAGAAACATTCTCCCCAGAACGCCTTTTATGGAAGGCGAAAACTGGTGGGAGTTGAGCCACGCAGAATTCGAAGGGAGGATTGTCAAAGGGAATTAATTCCCACCCAATTCCAAGGGGATTGCCAACCGCCTGATTCGTGTTAATTCACGAGGGCATTAATGAAGGCGCGTTACGTGCACCGAAGCGTCAAACGCGGAGCGCGGAAGGCCAAGCGACGCCAAGCGACGCCTCGTAAACTAAAAAGATGAGAAACACGAACTAGAGGCGAAATCAACTTCACGAATGAGGTCACAATCCGACCTGAGGAAAAATAACTCCCAGAAAACGACCCGTGGACATCTCCACACTAAAAGCAAAAACTCTCGGATCCGAGGACGAACTTACCATTGAAGGCAGCAACTGTACATAGGTCTTGCATGGTCTTCGGACCCAAGCCTATGGGGAGCTAGCCACTTACCATGAAGGCAGCAACTGTACCTAGGTCTTGCATGGTCCTCGGACCCAAGCCTATGGGGAGCTAGCCACTTACCTTGAAGGCAGCAACTGTACCTAGGTCATGCATGGTCTACGGACTCAAGCCTATGGGGAGCTAGCCACTTACTCTGAAGGCAGCAACTGTACCTAGGTCTTGCATGGTCCTCGGATCCAAGCCTATGAGGAGCTAGTCACTTACTTTGAAGGCAGCAACTGTACCTAGGTCTTGCATAGTCTACGGACTCAAGCCTATGGGGAGCTAGTCACTTACTCTGAAGGCAGCAACTGTACCTAGGTCTTGCATGGTCCTCGGACCCAAGCCTACGAGGAGCTAGCCACTTACCATTGAAGGCAGCAACTGTACCTAGGTCTTGCATGGTCCTCGGACCCAAGCCTATGGGGAGCTAGCCACTTACCATTGAAGGCAGCAACTGTACCTAGGTTTTGCATGGTCCTTGGACCCAAGCCTATGGGGAGCTAGCCACTTACTCTGAAGACAGCAACTGTACCTAGGTCTTGCATGGTCCTCGGACCCAAGCCTATGGGGAGTTAGCCACTTACCTTGAAGGCAGCAACTGTACCTAGGTCTTGCATGGTCCTCGGACCCAAGCCTATGGGGAGCTAGCCATTTACTTTGAAGGCAGCAACTGTACCTAGGTCTTGCATGGTCCTCGGACCCAAGCCTACGGGGAGCTAGCCACTTACCATTGAAGGCAGCAACTGTACCTAGGTTTTGCATGGTCCTCGGACCCAAGCCTACAGGGAGCTAGCCACTTACCATTGAAGGCAGCAACTGTACCTAGGTCTTGCATGGTCCTCGGACCCAAGCCTATGGGGAGCTAGCCACTTACTCTGAAGGCAGCAACTGTACCTAGGTCTTGCATGGTCCTCGGACCTAAGCCTATGGGGAGCTAGCCACTTACTTTGAAGGCAGTAACTGTACCTAGGTCTTGCATGGTTTACGGACTCAAGCCTATGGGGAGCTAGCCACTTACTCTGAAGGCAGCAACTGTACCTAGGTCTTGCATGGTCCTCGGACCCAAGTCTATGGGGAGCTAGCCACTTACTTTGAAGGCAGCAACTGTACTTAGGTCTTGCATGGTCCTCGGACCCAAGTCTGTGGGGAGCTAGCCACTTACTCTGAAGGTAGCAACTGTACCTAGGTCTTGCATGGTCCTCGGACTCAAGCCTACGGGGAGCTAGCCACTTACCATGAAGGCAGCAACTGTACCTAGGTCTTGCATGGTCCTCGGACCCAAGCCTACGGGGAGCTAGCCACTTACTTTGACGGCAGCAATTGTACCTAGGTCTTGCATGGTCCTCGGACCCAAGCCTACGGGGAGCTAGCCACTTACTTTGACGGCAGCAACTGTACCTAGGTCTTGCATAGTCCTCAGACTCAAGCCTATGGGGAACTAGCCATTTACGACGGAGCCAAGGTGCTGCATGGTCCAAAGACCCAGTCCTGTGGAGAAACTGACTACCTACTGAAGAGTCTGAGTATCGATCCAGCCACTCGAGGAAGGACCAGCCAGCGGAAGGCCTTCCGGAACATAAGGGCCGAAGTTTTCAAAACCCTCCTCCCCGTCCGAGGAAACGTGCAGCAGGGTTTTGAGGGGCTATTGTGGGGCCCGTGGGCCCGGAATCCCCGGCCCACCTTTAGACTGGCCCAAGGCCCAAGCCGAGGAGGACAATTGTCCCAGATAGTCGTCCAAAGGGTTTTTAGTCCTTTTCGGACCCATGCCGAGGACACACCCTTCCTCGGCATACCTAGTCTAATCCTGGGTAGGGGGCAAACCCAGAATAGGTGGTCACATCCACACCTAATGTGTTTGCCTGACCCTCCAGGCCACATTAATGAGGACAAGACCCCTGAACAGTGCAACCTTGGAGGCCGCAACCCACAGTATGGTGAAGAACCTGTCTGATGGGACAAGCTCTGGAGCAGTAGCCTGGATGGCCAACAGCTGTAAGGCCAGGATCAAGCCAAAGGGCGTATATAAGGCAAAGAGCCCCCTCGTGAAGGGGGGGGCCTCCTCAGACGCCCGCCGAGGAGCAACCCCAAGGGAAGAAAAGCTAAGGAAAATGTCCCGGAGGACTGGCGAGAAGCCGGCCGGAGCCAAGCCCTTTCGCCCCACTCTCTTCAAATGTATTGTCGGGAGTGCCCTTCCAAAAATGGAGCCCCTACAGTTGTAATTTCAAGTATATTTTTATTAATGAAATAGGTTTCATTAAAAAAAATTGTACTAGTTATAGGGCAAATTAACAAAAATTTTAGTTTTACGGGGTGGGGCGGGCCCCAAGTGACGGGAATGGGATGAGAAAGTTTTCCCTGTCATATAAGGTGGGGTGGGAATGAGGCAAGATAAAACCATGTGGAGTGGGGATGAAGACCCCATCCTTCGGCCCTGCTTCATTGCCATCCTTACATGTGAGGGGGAGTGTTAGAATTATAATTAAGTAACTAAATTCAACATTTCTTAATGTTAAGTGACGTAGGACAAGGGGGAACAACAAAAATCTGATTAAGAAAACCAGGGGCAGATCTGGTATAGCCTGGGTTTTGAAGAATTAGGGTTAGGTTTTGGTGGGGAATAGGCTAGAAAATAAGAGGGATAATAGGGTTTCCAAACGGGACAAGGATTAGTAGGGTTTGGGGATGAAACAAAGGAAAACAATCAAGGTTTGGGTGGTTGTTCCTGTGCTGTGAACAATGATCTGTGAACAGTAATCGTGAATAGTAAAATTAAAGAAAATAGATAAATTCTAGGAATCACACCTAGACTTCCTAAGCATCACACCTAGGGTTCAATGTTGCATCACACAAACCATAAAAGAAAGCATAGCTCTTAAATTCTGAAAACATTCATTAATAATCAACCCAATAGAAAGTACTACAACTCTTTAAATAGAAGACTAATACCTAATCCTAGTCGAACTAGGATTTCTTAAAACTCTAATAAGACTTGGACTTGGACTCCTTGGGCTTTACTAATAAACCCAAACCAAATAACCAAGCTTAAAGTAAAACTAAAATAAGACTCAATAGACTATAAGCACAGCCCATTCTAGAATATTAGGAAATTACAAAATTGCCCTTGATACATAAAATATAGGAAAGTTGTCTTCTCATTGCCTCCTGTATCATTAAGCTTTTGGAACAATCTGTAATTTAACAATATTAATGCTGTGCTTATATGCAATTTGAATTCAACAATATTGCAGGTTGCAATGTGTAATTTCCCGTCAATTAAGGATGCAGCAGATGTTGCTATAGCCACGATGATGTCTGGTATACAGGTGTGACTTTAGCTGCAATTTTGTTCTAATTATCAATTCCTTCATGGATATTCTTTTTATAATTGTTAGGTGTCAAGGGTGGAGCTACTGGATGAGGTTCAAGTGAAGGCTATCAATATTGCCAATGGAAAAGATTTGCCTGAAATTCCAACTTTAATGTTTGAATTTATAGGCACAGGTAAATGGGATCCTCGTTCTCTCAATATTTTCTGTTTTTATTTATTTTTGGCTAAATGCAATTTCAAATTGAAACAACCTTTATCATTGAGCTTGCTGCACTTACTAATTGTACACCTGGAAGCCTTTCCTTAATATTAAGACAATTGTAGAATTTGTCTACTTGTACTTGTGGTGGGTTAAGGTTTAGGAGGATTTGTGGATCTAGGGTTTAATAAGAAGGGTCTTGTAGAGAAGAGAAAAGATTTTATTTAGGGTTGAAAAGAGGTAACGATAAATGGAAATCGAATTTCTCCACAATCTTTGAATGCTATGCATGAAAAATGCTTTTGAGCAGTGATGGAATATCAAAGAGAGAGAGACAAAGGAAGAAAATAACAATAAGGTCAACGTGCCTCAATAGGCAAACACAAAACCTAATTATATACAAGGACTCATTCTTGTACTAGTAGTATTAAGAACTCCTTGCTTGACTAGTAGACTAAAAACCTAATAAGGTTATGACTAATAGGGAAAAATGACCTCTCCTAAGGTTTACTAAAATTACATTGACCCCTTGTTATTTCGAATTGTACATGGACCTCCCTTACTTTTCAAAATAAAGTACACTTACATCCCCTGTAAATTACTTGGAACATTTTGGCACAATGTCACCCAGAAAGCTGCCAGAAATCACTATAACACGTAAATTGGATTGCTAGATATTCAAAAGAAAGGAAAGTAAAGCAAAAAAGAAGAATAGAATGGTGATGGTGGGTTGGGAGGGTAAAATAGAAATTTTATTTGGAAGTGAGGGTGAAAGCATAAATTTTTCAAATTGTAATAGAATTTAATGGTGTTAAGCTATAGGGGAGATGAGTGTAGTTTTTTTAATAAGGGAGATTTATGTATAATTTGAAACAAGGGGGGAGGTCAGTGCAATTTTCTCTAACCAATAAAAGGCTAACTTGGACTCAAAGAAAATAAAACTTAAGATACATAGGATCTCCTAGAAAATTCTAGACTCAACTAAACAACC
The DNA here is from genome assembly GCA_030445155.1 of Quercus variabilis. NCBI lineage: Eukaryota > Viridiplantae > Streptophyta > Magnoliopsida > Fagales > Fagaceae > Quercus > Quercus variabilis. The sequence goes on from CP129451.1 coordinate 23,020,527, forward strand.
AAAATTCCCTTAATTCGCTGGGTTGCAAGAAAAAATTACAGTTTGCCCTTTTGAATACAAAATCAACCATAAATCTTTTAAAAACCCAAATTTAAAAACAGTTTTAACCCCAAGACATAAGTAATTAGACCTTTAAAATCACGTCTTTTATGTCAATTGGACAGCTCACATGGAGCCCATAAAATAAATCTTGAAAAAACAAAACAAATTAATCTTTGATGATTGCATCATTCTCCCCCTGTGGGAAAAAAGACTTGACCTTGAGCTTCATACTGTTGAAGTATAAGAACCTTTGAACTTGAAACTTGCACCAATTCTATATCACCTTAAGAAGCATTAAGGATAATAAAGTTTTCTTTACCGCCATATCATCAAATTCTTATGGAATAATAAAATCAATGCTTAGAAGGCTTTACAACTTAAATCCATCTTGAATTGCTCCATAGCCATAACACATATCTTCATTGGTCCTGACTTTTCCACGGTCATCCTCATGCTCACCTTGCTTCTTTATGGTCTTTATTGTCTATGAAATGCATTATTTTGGGTGTTCTTGAAATTTGACATGTGGTGAATTTTAAAGCTGGATTTCTCTCTTTAAGTGTCACACATTGATGCGTTAAACCAATGCTTGCTTGAGGTTGTGGCAGAAAATTTGCAAGGCTGCATATATTAGATTTTGATGGGGAACAGCTGTGATGTTTGCCAACAAGTGTGGGGATAAACTGGGGTGAAACTTAGAATTTATAAGTTCTTCATCAATTGCAATTTAGCTGAATATTTTTCCAAAATAGTGGCTGCTAGCTTATCCAAAGTTTGTCACATAGTAGACAAATTTTTTAACATTGCTTCTATGGAACACACCATTTCATTCAATTGTTTTAAATTTTTCTTGGTTTCCACAAAATTTTGTGAAAAGCCTGAGACTTTGAAAATAGTTCTGCATTTGTGACCACCATCTTGAATGCGAAATTTCGTCAAGCAGTTGGTAGAAAATTTTAGCAAAGAACTTGTGATAGGATTTTGGTTCTGTTACAAAATGACAAAGGACAAATTGGAGAATTTGTCTACATGTGCTTTTGGTGGGTTAAGGTTTAGGAGGATTTGTGGATTAATGGTTTAGAAAGAAGGGTTTTGTAGGAAAGAGAAAAGAATTGATTAGGGTTGAAAAGAGGTAAAAGGAAATGAAAATTGAATTTCTCCACAATTTGTGAATAGTGCATGTGAACACGTCCAGTGAATAGTGCCCATGAGAGAGAGAGAGAGAGAGAAGAAAAGAACAATAAAACCAACATGCCTCAATACTCGCCCAATATTTTATTGATCAATTCCATCTGTTTTTTGAGTACAATGAGCGCAAATACATATAAGGTTCATTCCTGTATTTAGGACTACTAGTTTTACTAATGAACTAAACAACCTAATAAGGAAGTGACTAATAAAATACTAACTTGAACTCAAAGAAATACTACCTTAAATACGTAGAATCTCCTAGAAAATTCTAGACTCAACTAAACTATCAAATACCCTTAATTTGCAAGATTGCATAAATTACAATTTTTTCCGTTTTAATATAAAATTGACCATAAGTTTTTCAATATAAACGAATATTAAAAAATGTTTCAACCCTAGGACACATATAACTAGACCTTTAAAATCATTTGACCTTTACTTCAATTGGACTGCAAACATGGATTCCATGAAATAAATCTTGGATAGACAAATTTGCAAAGTAGTCATTGAATCAATTTAATCATCCACGACTGCATCACAGCACCAACATGATTTGATGATTGATGTGTTTAAATCAGTATTAACTACAGAAATTGATGCTATACAGGAGGTAATTAGTTTATGCTAGTAATCGCTAGTAAGACAACAAATAGTATTGTCATTATGACACAGGCTCTAAATCAACACAACCCCCCCCCCTCCAAAAAAAAAGAGGAAATTATCTTGAGCAAAATGATCCTTGTTTTATTATTCTGGAAAAATGCATCACCATTTCCCATAGAAAGCTACACCTATGCCATCTTCTTCATTACCTTTTTTTGATTCCTAATTTACTTCTTGATTACTATTATTTAGAGGCTTATGCACGTGAGCAAACACAAATTGTTCAGAAGATTGCTGCAGAGCACAATGGCTCAGATTTTGTTTTTGCAGAAGATCCTGAAGCTAAAAAGGAGCTTTGGAAGGTAGTGGTTACTCAGTTGGTGTTCAGTGAGTGGCATTTTGTTATATCTCTTTCTTCATGTTGACTTATAAAACCCCATACTTAAGAAAACTCACCATGGAACTAATTATTTTATCAAAATAATACATTGTCAGAATTCAGGTAATACTACAAGTTTGGCTGTTTACTGCAAATAGAATTTGTGGCTGTTTCATTTCGATTCCTTACATGAACCTGTCTCACACTACACTTGCTCCGCTGCTTTAATTTTATGTCTAAATTAGATAATTTTCCTGTATAATGTTTCTATTAGGAATTGTGGATTATAGATTCAAGCATGCTTTGGTGCCCCCGTCTCCCAACTGCTTTACATCCATAAAATTTTGCAACAGAGAATAAGACCTTGCTAATATATATATATATATATATATAGAGAGAGAGAGAGAGAGAGAGAGAGAGAGAGAGAGAGAGAGAGAAGGAAACTGTTGAAAACTAGAATTACTTTCCAAGGAATATTATTCATATATAATTTTGAGCTTTTGGCTGTAGTATTACTTTATACTTCTGGAATGTCAAACAGTGTTCTTTGTTTTGTTTGGAAGAGACATACCGGCATAAAGGTGAGACTTTACTTTACCCTATGTTTGGATTGGGGGAGATGGAGGGAGAGGAGAGGGGAGTAGAGGGGGAGGTGGCTGGAAATTCCAGCCACCTCCCCCTCCCTCCCCTTCTGTTCCAAACAGACGCTTAATGGATAGATCTGACACTCAATTTTACCTGTTAGTGCGTGCATGCACATAGATATATGGACATGCACAGTGCATTTAGATGCCTCTTAAGTTGCATAAATGCAAACCTGAAACCTCACCAAAACATACAAGAGATCAGGTTGATTTCCATAACTCTCAGATCAAAACCCAAGTGGCCTGTATGGTCATGTTGAATTAGTATGATATTGGTTTTTAACTCAAACTGCAGCTTGTTTTCCTAATTATTCTCAGTTAGATCCTTTTTTTTTTTTTTTTTTTGATAAGGTCTCTCTGTTCAGAGGTTTTATCCAAATGGTTCTTATTGCCATTCTCCATATTTTCTAACTCAAAGTTATAATGACATGAAGATAAGGAAGGAGGCACTATGGGCTTGCTTTGCAATGGAACCTAATTTTGAGGCAATGATTTCGGTCAGTTGATATCAATGGATTTTAGTTACAGTTTTATTTGCTTCCTTATACTCTCAAGGACCCTCTTTGCTTTTTGTTTGTTTTAGTTCTATAACTTTTGATTTTTGCAGGATGTATGTGTTCCTCTCTCGCACCTTGCAGAATTGATATCAAGGTCCAAACAAGAGCTGGATGCATCACCACTGGTCTGGTATGTCTGATCAGAATGGCTTTCTCTTTTTCTGGACAATAAGTTAAATTAGATCATTTTGTGTTCCTGTAGTAATGTGGTTAGTCAAATGACTGATGCTTGCAATACATATGCCTCTGTTCCTATTAACAGCACAGTTATTGCTCATGCTGGTGATGGAAATTTCCACACGGTGATTCTGTTTGACCCTAACATTGAAGAACACCAGCGGGAAGCAGAGAGACTTAACAAATTTATGGTCCTTACTGCATTGTCAATGGAAGGTATGCACTCTAATCTTTAACAAACTTACTGAATCCTTTTTAAGGTCGAATGTTCATGGTTACCTGTAACATTAATTATTCTATAAAGGCTCTTTGTCTGTGGTGATTTATAATCCCATAGTGGTTATCTTTCATATGTTCATCTAGTATTTCTGCATACATGCAGTAATCTGAAGTTAATGTTATCTTTAGTGGTTTCCATTCTGAAAAATTAGAACATGACCTGAAAAGGCAAGTTGTGGTGCTAATGAATGGTTTCTTTGACAACTAAGCAGGAACATGTACTGGTGAACATGGTGTTGGGACAGGGAAAGTGAAGGTAACTCATTCAAATCTTTAGAGATGTAGGCCATTTAATACAATACTCAGAGGCAACTTCTAAAATGCATTGGTTATCAACTTCAGTATCATGCCCATATTTTGATATCTAAAACAATGAGTTTGCTCTCAATTTCATGCTTTGGCACTTCCCTAGCTGGCCAATGGCATGGTTATTAGGATAAATGGGACAATTAATTAAGAAAGTATATCCGCAAAGGATAATTTAATAAATTACAGTATTGAGATGCTCCATAGATTGGTCTTCCTTCAGAAGGTAAATTTTACACTATGAGGACTATGGCAAGACCAAAATATTTATGATGCTTCTCATTTTGGTTGGTGTTTTATCCTGAGATGAACTTAGTATACATAGGTTACCGGGATTAGCCATCCAAATTCAAAGACAAATGCCCTGTTCAGTGTTATTTGACAATGTAGACTGTTTTGATTGGATTCTTTACATTTCCTCTTTTCAGTATCTTGAGAAAGAACTTGGAGTGGAGGCTTTGAGGACAATGAAAAGAATAAAAGCTGCTTTAGATCCCAACAGTATTATGAATCCAGGGAAGCTTATTCCTCCTCACATTTGTTTCTAAAGAGCTCCCCACCCTTCTTTGCTCGCACTTATATGCATGTGCACACCTACCTTGTCACATGCGTGCACATCCTATCTATACATTTCAAATGTTGTACCAATAGGGCTATAAAATCTTCACTGTATATTATGGGCAATAATGGGTCATGAACTTGGTCAATGGCTATTGCATCAGGCCTTTCATAGTGTACCTCTTGTTCTCCTGTTATTTCTTTCTTTCTTCTTCTTCTTCTTTTTTTGGTATTGACAAAGGAAATTTAAAAATTTCTATTTTTAATAATTTTGCTCCCATCTTTGGAGTGACCTTAAATATATGTTGAAGAATAGTTTTATGTGTGTTGTGTGTGCGTGCACCCGTGTTGAAGGGAAAGACCCCATCTGCTTGGATGGAGATGAGAAAGAGAAGTAAAGTGATTTTTGTGCCATTCTGAGTCCACTTATCTTTTTGTGGTTTTGCTCTCTGATTTATCCTTGAGAGGTTTGTCACACGATGGAAACGACCTCTAGATTAGTATTTCAGTAGCTGGAATTTGGTACAGCAAGGAACTTGATTCAGATTAGTTGGATTAGATTCAAGCGAAGCCTGAGTCTTATGAGTTAAATAATCAGCTGCCCAAAACCCTATACGACCCAACCTCCTGGCAAAATGGTCTCCAATCCAATCCACACCTGCTAACCCGTCCAAACCCAAAAGATAAAAATGGGTATAGGTAAGGGCTTTTCGGACCCATGAAAAATGGGTCAACTTGAATTCGACCCACCCAAACAATGGATTGAGTCATGTTGGTAGGTAGGGATGTAAATGAGCTAAACTTAATCGAGTAGTGCATGTTCAAGCTTGGCCTGCCAAGAAAAGTCAAAAGCTCAAACTTGGCTTGAGCTCGTGACAAGCCTAAAAATCATGTTTGAGCTTGAGCTTGTGGAAAAGTCAAAAAGTTTGGGCTTGACTTGGCTCGATTAATTAGTCAAGCCAAACTCAAGTTTAATATCAAATTCAAACTCAAGCTCAAGTTAAGCTTTTGAGCTTGAAATTTAAGAAAATTATATTATCAAATGCTTGAATCTCTAAAATTAAGAAGAAAAAAAAAATAGTATACTCATTTTATCATATGTCTAGTCCTATTTATGATTTGCCATTATTTAAATTAAAAATTTACATAATTAAATTCATTTATTCATCATTCCTTGTCTACGGTTTCAGCAATTGTTCAAAATACAATTTTTACATTCAGATTAGATGGTGAAGAATTAGAAAAATACTTATTTGTAACTATTATTAATGATAAAATACTAGCATGTTTTATTACTTTACGTTAGATAATTGATGGAGAAGGATCATATGTGGTCCACTTAATTAATTAATTTATTTTTAAATGTAACTAAAGTCTTATCATATGTCTAGTCCTACATATGATTAGTCATCATTTAAATTAAAAATTTACGTAATTAAATTCATTTATTCATCCTTCCTTGTTTACGGTTTCAGCAATTGTTTAAAATACAATTTTTATATTCACATTAGATGGCGAAGAATTAGAAAAATACTTGTTTGTAACTATTATTAATGAGAAAATACTAGCATGTTTCATTACTTTACATTAAATGATTGATGGGGAAGGATCATATGTGGTTCACTTAATTAATTAATTTATTTTTAAATGTAACTAAAGTCTAAAAAAAAAAAAAAAATTGAGGTGATGGATAGTGGTCCCATGTTAGCAATGTCATTGTTAAGATATGTGTAATGAGTATATTTAACTAACACATATAAGATTATAAATGAGTCTATACTTGAATTGTTTTGTATTAAGCCTTGTAGCTCACGAGCTTGTTTGTGGACAAATATTTTTGTTTGGGCTTAGCTTGTTTATTAAATGAACCTAAAACTAAAGCTTAAGCTTGACTTATTTATAAACAAAAAAACATGAACGAGCTTTTTATTAAGCAGAGCTCGAGTTGTTCATAATTGGCTTAGTTCATTTACAGTCATAACTGTAGGTCAAGCAAGCTAAAACTATTTTTAGGAAGGAAAAACATATAATTTATCTTTTATTTTTTATTTTTGTTTTCTAACTTTGCTAACGAAAGGAAAGAAAGTCTTAAGTAAAGAAAAAATTACAAGAAGCTTCAATTACTTATTTATTTTACTTTATTTATTATTTTTCACACCAAATTTTCTTTAGTCTTCTATGTTACATAAAAATCACTAAAAAATTATTATGTAAAACTATTTCTTGACCAATACAAACTCATATACTAGTTATAATTTATATTTTATACACATTATGTTACAATTTCTAAAATATTTGTTTTTTTTTTTTTTTGGGTACTCTTACAATTGCATTTTCTCTTTACATTTCATCTTTATCTTCATTACTCTTGTTAGTATTAGTAAAATATTTCCAACCCATCCCAAACCTAACCTACTGCACTTTTGTCCCAAGTAGGTTTTTCTCATCCTAAAGAGGAGACAAGGTGGGGATGGGGTCACAGGACACCCATGATCCAATTCCGCATTACCCGTTGCCATCCCTATTTAGGAGTTGGAATAGGATAAGAGTTGGTGATGTTTTATCTTTACCAATTAGGATTGCCTTGTATGCTTCAGTTGAAGGCTATTTATGGCCTACGTTTGATAATAAGAAAGCATCAGAATATTTTAGTAAAAAATTCAAGGTTTTTTTTTTTTTTTTTTTTTTTTTGTGGTCAAGGAGGTCTTGGTTATCCCTTGAAGTATAACCAGAAATTTCTTCTTCTCTATTGTTTAATTTCTGAAAATCCCTTGATCTAACCATAGCCCTTGCAGGAAAAGAGGTGTAGCATGTGGTTATGGTGGGGGTCGTATTAGCTTAGTATCAGAGTCAACCACCATGTTGAGTAATTCAATGTATCTCATTGAGTATAGGATCAAATGAGTTGTGGCTTTGTGGTTGGATCTCGAAGGGGTGACCTAAAAGCTAGATTAAATTGTCTTACTAAGTCATTGAATAACTGATAGGTGAGTGGAGTTCCTAAAAAGAGAAAGGGTCACTATCAGGTCAGTGTTGATAGAGTGAGCCGTCATAGATGTTGGTTGTAGAGCGTGGTAGTATGTATCTCACATGTCTTAAGTGTAAGTTTAACCATATGTATATAAGCTCTTGAGCAACCTTCCCTTATAAGCTGGTTTGCGAGAGTGAGTTCTACCGATGGGTTTGTATCAATATCAAATGAAAGCATCTTGTTAGAAATTGAAATGCATTAAATGTCCTACAAAACAATTTTTCTAGTAAATGCTATTTAATTGGTTTGTGTTAATCCACAAAAACTTTAGTGGTGTCCTACTTGACATCCTGGGGAAATAGTCTTTACACTGGTATTGCTTCCAGAAATGGCAAGAAAATGGTAAAGCTAAGTTGCTTTATTACATAATAGAAAATTTTCATGCAATTTCTGTATAGAATTACAAAGTGATATCTGAATTCCTTGGAATTGGTTGCATTAGGTCTTTTTTTTTTTTTTTGGATTCTTTCTAGAATAATAAAAAAGATATTTGAAGTATTGTAATATTTAGTTATTATAAATTTGATCTTATGGCCTGTTTAGATGGACGGAGGAAGGAGGAGGAGGGAGAGGGGGAGTGGAGGGGAGTAGAGTAGAATTGACTAAAAATAAGCTAATTTTGTGCTAAATCTACTTTATTCTACTCTACTCTACTCCTCAATCCAAATGGACCATTAAGGCTGAACCAAGGAGGCAAGTAATACATTCTTAGCAATACTGACCTAATAGCATACTAACAGCTTAATAAGCTAACATGATTGTTATTGTTGAACCATAAAGTCTTCGATATTGTGACACCACATAGCTTAAGTATTTTGCTTCTAAAAGCTCTGCTATGTTTGAGAACCTACGTAAAATTGTAAAATTGGGGTAGGTGCTTGATGTTGTCAATTAAAAGGTTAAAATTTTATATGAAAATGCTTAAACAGCCCATTTTGTGAATATAATTCTCTGCTTTTAGTTTTTCCATATCATTTATGACCAATTTAGGGTGATAGTAACTCTCTAGTATGTTCTAATATACTTCATTTTTCAATAAATGCACCTGCTGTATTACTTGTGTTTTAAAGTCATTTTTGCAATTTTAGATTTCCATATACTTAAAAAAATTACTAACAGAGTCTGGTGCAACTATTGGTGTATGTGTGCTACATGTTGCTCTAGTTCTTTAGTTGTCAGGTAGTAGCTCTGCTTTTTTAGTTGTAAATCTTTTCATATTTAGCAGACAATGTTGATACATACATTTATTGAAGGTATGTTAGTATATGCAGAAGCCGCCCCCCAAGTAACCGTGGATCCTTGATATGCAGAATTGGATTTGCTCATACTTTCCCCTATTGCTTTAAATAAATAAATGAATAAAGAAAGAAAGAAAACTTAAGATTGTGTTTAGGATTTGTTTTGATTTCTAGAAGAAAGAATGTATTTCGGTTTTCTTGTTGGAAGTGTTTCTGGTTTCCATACAATGTTAAGCTTGTAGATCTGACCCTACGCTCTTGCCTTCGAGTAAATGGATGTTACCAAGATATTTGCCGGGTGTTCTCTCCCATCTTCTTCTAAATAGTGAGTACACAAGATAATGAACAACACAAAGGCACATCTCTGAACAACCTCAATAAGCATGGGCTACTTACACAAGATTGCCTAACCCGTGTCGCAGCATTCTCGCGTGTTTGCAACTAGTTGAACACATCGCCATCCGCCATACGAAAACTTTTGGAACATCCCGTAAATGCCCAATCTGTAGTGCATTGACTGAAGGCAATGAGATCGCTTGTGCTTCAGCAATAAAATCCTTCCCAAACAACAGCAACTTTGACTCCGAGAAGGATTTTTTTTACAAAAATTGCAGACGATCTCCTTGCTTTCAGTCAATGTACCACATTTCTTGGATGTTTCAAACTTTTTGGTATGGTGGATGACAAATATGTTCAGTAGTTTGCTGAACGCGAGAACGCTGGACGCGAGAATGGATATGTTCATTATATTACGTACTCATTGCAAATGCGAGAATGCTGGATGCGAGAATGGATATGTTCATTATATTACGTACTCACTATTTTTTTTGGGTAAAATACTATTTTGGTTCTTAAATTTATTAAAAGTTTGTTTTTTGTCCTTAAACTTTAAAAAGTTCTTTTTTCATTCTTAAACTTTGTAAAGAATTTTTTTCAATAGTTTTGAGACAAAAATAAGGGTGAAAAAAGAACATTTTTCTATAGTTTAGGAATAAAAAACAAAATCTAATCTAATACTATATATAATAGCAGAAGCTTTTACCAGGTGCTGACACATTAGCAAAAATGACCCCTTAAAATGCTGCCACGTTTACAATTTCTTCTTTAAAAAAACCGTACGTTGCCAGCTTTCAAATAAAACAGCCGCACGTTACAACGTTTGGCCTCTTAAGATCTGCCACGCTTAAAACCAAAAACAAAAAGACTCACTTTGTTAAAACACTGTTTGGGAGCCTCTTGGCATAAAAGGAAACCAACCGCTTAAAACACAAAAAAAAGAAAAGAAAAGAAAGATTCTTCACGGAGAAAGGGGAGAGAGAGAAAAGAGAGACAGAGAAATAGAGAGGCAGAGAGAGTTCTCCGTTCCCTCGCCAGACTTAGAGCACCGGTGCAAGCAGAAAGAAAAATCTATGGGCATCAACACCGTTAGGCTATATATCTGCCACCATCAGATCGTCGGAACCGGCTCCGGTACGTTTTCCTCTATTTTTTTAGATTTGGGTATGAAATATTACTTTTTATAGAGTTTTTTTGTTGGAAAGGTTTAGATTTGATTTTGGTTTTGATTCCTTTTTGTTTCGGGCTTCTGGGTTCTCCATGAAAATGTTTGTTTTCTCAATTTTTCGATTTATTTTGATATCACTAAGCCTTTCCCTGTTTTCTAATATCTACGTTCATAGTTTTTTTTTTTTTTTTTTTTGGGGGGGGGGGGGTTTTGATTTGGAAAACCGGTTTTGATTTGGAAAACACCTTTTGATCTGTTTGGCAGCGTTAAAACACCTTTAACCAATTAACTGAAAGTTACTGCTTCAATTTGTTTTAAACATATTGCGATGTGAATTGTTTATTTTCTTGGGCAACATGACTAATACTTTTGGAATTCCAGACTGCAATTGGCGAAGGTAGTGGAGATATTGGAAAGAAAATAAATCATGGTGGTGGTGATGTCGATGGCGATGAAGATGATTACTTTGATGATGGCGATGAAGGGGATGGCGGAGGCCTTTTTAGGAGACAGAGATTTCTTGAGGAGGTTATAATTCTTAAATATGCTCTTTAGTAGATTAAATGTTTTTTGGGTGCTCTATTTTTTTTTTTTTTTTTTTTTTTTTTTTTTTAAGATGTTTAGCGCTACTGCGTTACAGAGGATGGCTGGCCATCGCCATCTGATCTGCTGCTTTGCCTCATCTCTCCTCTGCAACAAAATTTTCCTAAAGGTTAGCGTACTCTTTTCTTCTTCAAATACTGTTTTGGTTTTCTGGAACTTTTCACTATTGCTTTTCCTTTTCGAATTAGCATATTAAATCTCCAATATGTATATGTTTTTAGTTTAAAACCAGATGTTTGTACTACAAGAATTACCATCTTCCTTTTCAATATATCTGTATTTCAAAATTTCCTCCATACCGAATTTTCTAGGGTTTTTCTTTGACTCCTTTTGAAATATAGATGGGTTTATCTCTCTTTCTATGGAAAAATTATAATTTCCGGTTTTAAGTACTGGTAACATAAGGGATTCTGCCCTTGATTTTAATGGCCAAATTTCAACTTGGATGGTTATAAGTCTGAAAGTTTAGTGTGTGTAATGATGGGTTTATTCTCTCTCTATGGATGATTTGGTCTGAAATTATTATTTTTGGTTTTAAGTTTTAGTAACATTAGGGATTTTGCCCTTGATTTTAATACTTGGATGCTTTAAAATCTGAAAGTTTAGAGTGTATAGTAATTTATAATTTTTTTCTAAGTGAAATTATGGTTTTTTGGATTAATTACTGGGTTTTTGAAAAATAAATAAATTAATTGATAACCAACTGATTACTATACACCTTCCAACAGATTGTTAGACACTGTGTTATTGAAATTATAGAAAACCTTCTTACCCTGTCATTTTGTTGAAATTCAGATTTGCTGCATTTCTCTGTCAAGTACAAAACTTGAGTAATCTGCAAGCAGAGTTGCTGGAACAAACTGATAGGTTAGGAAAGCCTAATTTTTCCTTTGTTTATCTGATAATTCTGTCTATTATGTATTCGTTGTTTGAATTTCTTCTGTTTTTGCATATTTTAGACAGCTTTTTCTATTAAAAAAAAAAAAGGCATTCCATGATTCTTTTTCAACTAACCTGTAAAATTGTTATGTGTTTTTTTGCTGCAGTCATGCTTTGTGATCAACTTCCTTATAATGATTACTTCAGCTTCTTTTTGTAGACTTTGTTTCACCTTAGGACGGCCTTACTATCCCTCTATTTATCTGATATTTTGGATTACATTTTGTTGATTGATGTATTTGGGATAGTTCTAAGCAAAATTAGATTGTTAGAGTTCTCTTTGGTTTATTTTTTGAAAATAAAAATCCTTTTTTTAGGCTTTACATTTCCGTCTACCTCACAGCTTAAATTTTCTTGATTCTAAGGGATTTCAGTTACTATTTGTGATGATTCTGTGAATGAAACTTTCAATTTCAAATAGAGCTCTTCTATATTTTGTTTGTGATCTCTAGCATTTTTCCCCACCCATGTTTGTAAGATTTGAGTTGCTATAGTGGCAAATTATTTATTACAAGTTTTGGTATCTTATATTTGTATCTATCTAATTGTTAGCCTTTATCTTTCATACTGTTGAATACTTTGTTTTGTTGAGTTATTTTGGAACTCCGTGCATCCATCTTAATTTCGGTCATTTTTGCATATAGGCTCAGGCTGTTTTTTTTCCTATTAAATAAGTAGTGTTGTTCTCAAAGAAGTTGGTTGTAAGTGAATGGTTTGATTCAAGTGCTAATTTGAAGATTTTATTGATTAAGGTAGATCAAGATCTTTTTTCATATTTAAGTGTGGGTAGACTCATTACATGAAATTGAGTGTCCATGTGCTGAATTAGCAACATGTGTGCACCTTAAGGCAATATCTTTACATGAGATAACATAGGAGAAGAAGACTAAGACTTGGTGACATTTGCTGGCTGTATTAATGGTGTGGTGGATTTTTTATATTATTTTTAAAATGTATTTGAACAATGATAATTTGTACCATCTGTTTAGTGCACAGTTTTTATAGCCTGGATTTTTTTTTTTCCTTCTTAATGCTTTCTTTTTGTTTCCTTTAAAAGGTTGGATGGAATGCCATGTTTTCTTTTTATTTTTTATTTTTATTTTTATGGACTGCCATGTTGTCTTTGGCAAGATGCTATATGGGATGGATGTTGTTTACAAGAGTGACAAAGAAAGATATATTTAGTTATTGTTTTGGGATGTTATTTTATTTGGTCAAATATTATAAAATTTACCATTTATCTAGAGATGGTGCCTTTTGGAAAAGTCTTCAGAACTCTTACCCACAATCCATATGTTTCTAAGTAATTTTTTTAGAACAATGCTTGCTCCTAAATTTGTGCATATTTATTCTTTTTCTTGATATGCAGAGTATTAAGAAATTTAATATTTTTTAAATGGATAAATTTAAAAATATGTTTTGAACCAGTTCAGTCTTGGTGTCCCATGAGCAGTCAATGGTATCAATCCTGCACATTTTTCAATTCAAGCCAGATTACAACTTCAATTTATTTTCTATAATTTAAGAAACCTCCTTTTCCCATCCTTTTGTTGAAGCACAAATTTACGGAGTTCTCTTTCAGATAAAATATTTGGGTGTTTTTTAAGAAGAGTTACTGAATCAAACTGAAAGATTAGGATAGACCGATTTTTCCTCTGCTTATCTCATATTTTCGGTTAAATTTTCCCAATTGATGTATATGGGTTTGAATTGGTTTTTGTTATGGATTCAATTGGCCTATAACCCTATTATGATTCCATTAATCTTTTTCAATCTTCTTCCGATAGCCAAATAGATAGAATTCTCTTTTATTTTCTTTGTCTGCTATGTTTTGTAATCAAGTTGCTTTATTTGTGTTTGTGAGGTTTTCCAATTCAGTCTAACTCAATGATTACATTGTCTTGCTTTTGATGGTTTTGAGTTCTATTAGTGATATTGTGTAAGCATTGAAAACGCATGATTTATGCTTTACGAAAAAAAAATTAGTGATTCCCACACGTGAAGTGCTATTTATACCTAAATTTTATATGTCTAGAGGTTTACATTACAGTTAAAATTAAAAAAAAAAACAGTACTTTATGATCTTATGATTGCCAAATGCTATAATTACAAGCTTGGATTTAATTATTGTTACCGGATTACCATATTTTGAAGTCTTGATTTTGGTACATCTAAATATGGTAGAGACCACTTTCAATTCTTAAGACTCAATTTGGTTAGTGACTATGTTTTGATGAGAAAAAAAGTTTTGGCTTCCCATCAGTCACTTATCTTTTAAATTTTGTAATACATTTCTAGGAGTCATTATGCCAAAAAAATTATTGAATCAAGGTTAAAGGTAACCTGATTTCCCATTTTATTTTTCCAATTTTTTGGATTCTGTTTTGTCGATTATTGTTATTTGGTTAGAACGTTTTTCCCTGTTTGGCATATTTTTGCAAGATTTTGTTTTTCTTTTCGCTTGCCCTTTAAATTTGAAATCATTTAATTCTAACATAAAAAGTGCTTCCAAATTATGCATCAAGTTTGTTTCTTCATACCTTTTTCTTATTTACTTAATTTTCTGTTTTATTTCAGATTGTGAGAGTTTAAATTTTCTTTATTTAGGTTATGGATTTCTCATTGCTGGAGGATTTGTTTCAGTTTCTTTATGCCATCTTTTTCCATTCAATTTTAATTTTTGTCATAGGATAGTCAAAGCATCCTAAGACTCTTATATCAACATGAATTGCAAGTGCTATAATATATCAAGATTTCAGTTTCTTATTGTTGGTTGCTAAAATTCAGTTATAGAGATAGGGTTTTTTAGGTAGATTCTTGCTTGCATCTCTCATTGTTGATGTCATTTTTTTTCCCATCTTTTCATTTGCCCCTTTGTTAGATTGTCACTCTGTTCAAGTCTCAATTGGTAACCAAAGTACCATGTTGTATTCAAAGATGCATCAATTTGTACTTGGCAAGTAAACTGAAATCTTTATTCATTAAAGAAGCGGTTTTTTTTCCTTTTTTACTTGGCAAGTAAACTGAAATCTTGACTGTTTCTGAAGTTTTCACTGTGGCATGCCACTTATTACTTACCACGCATTGGATATGTACTCTCACTTTTGCTGATTGGTATAGCTTTAGTGTTATCTCATGGAGCTGGTGCAACACAGGAGCTGTGATCCAAGCTGATGCAAGAATAGTAGTGATGCTAGCTGCTGTAATTTAACAAGAGCATAGCTAATGTATGGTCTGTTAGTGTAGGTCTATTAGCTCATATATGAGCATAGATAATGTATGATCTGTTAGTGTAGGTCTGTCAGCTAATGTATGAGCATAGCTAATGTTTTAAAAGTGTATCTCGAAATGTGAAGTTGTATTTCTATTGTACAATTTTATTATAATTTCCCTTGACACTTGATTTGCTGTTATCTTTAACAGCATGATCTAATAACTTTCTTTTTGGGGACCTGAATTTGAAGCAAAGAAAAAGAAAGAGAATGTGTAATACGACTGTTAGAGAATAAGAAGGAAAAATGTATTTTATTTTAATGGTAGATAAATGCAGAAAATGTATTTTGTTGTTCCAACTTTATGGTTGTTGGTGGGTGAATTTCCTTTAATAAAACAATGAATGTAATTGCTATTAAGTTGACAGAAATTGCATGTAATTCATTTTGTAGATCATGTTTGGTTGGAGGACACCTCTTATTCTTTGAGTTTAACACTGTAGAATACATTCAAAGTTTGTGTGCGGCAGCCAATGTGGCATGACCACAAAGCTGAAGCTACAAAGGGGTATCAAAGATTTGATTGATTTACAGATACTTATTTTAAAGCAAATATGTGTGTGTTACAATGAGAGAATACTATGCATATCGATTGTGTTCGTAACTAGATTTCAACATGCATACTTTAGAATGTATAGTAATAATAATTTTTTTGTAAATGGAATTATGGAATTTTTTGGATTAATTACTGCATTTTAAAATAATAAACAAATAGATTGATAACTAATGTATCTTACACATTTTGCAACAATTTTTTTCTTTACAAATTGATTTTATTAACCAAATTTCTCTTCTACTTATTTCATACTTCAATAACTTATTCTCTCGAACCCACAGCATTATCAATTAACATTTTCTCTAGATCATGTGTTGATGCTAAGTTATGTCTGTCTTTTAGAAGAAGGCCTACACATTAACATCATTATTTGAACAACTAACCATCCACCCCCTTCCCTATTTTACCATCACATTAAATATAATATATTAAGTTGATTGTTTTCTAATTCATAAAATGACCCCGCGCATTGCGCGGGTTAAACACTAGTTTTGGTAAAATTGAAGGACATAAATAAAACATTTCAATATTTTTGGGATGAAAGATGAACTTTTAATAGTTTAGGGATGAAAAATGAACTTCTTAAAGTTTAGGGATGAAAACTAAACTTTTGATAAAGTTTGGAGACTAAAATAGCATTTTACCTTCTATTCTTTTTTGGTTATAATTCTTGATTTGGCCAAGTTAGTACTATTTTAGAAGAAAATGGGAGAGAGCACCTTGCGGAAATCTAGGTTTTCTTTACCAACTCCTGCCACAAATTGATTATAAATCCAACAACTCTTTTCAATTGTTTCTATTTAGTTTCTCATCTCAGATCTATTACTATTTAAAATATTTAAAAGTTGAAGATAAAAAATAAAAATAAAAAGATTTGGGGAAAGATTCCGAGAGGCAAAATGAATGGGTAGTTGAAGATGGTGGCAAAGTGAGGTGGCTGGAGGAGTGCAGACTTAGGATAAAAAATTTAAATACTATTAAGTATGAAATGCTGTTTGTTTGACCTTACAAAATGCAAAATCAAAGAGTGGATGAGTAATCTATCAAAAAAAAAAAAAAAAAAAAAAAAAACGAAAAGAGTGGATGATTAAGAAACTAATGATGATATATATATATATATATACATATATATTCTAAATTAATTGATTAAAATATCTCTCATCTCTGCCATATATATAAAAGTTTTTGGCTTTATATTACCATTAACATAATATATAATAATTGATTATCATATTAAAAAGGTGATAAATACAAAAAGTAGGAGATAATTGCTAAAAATATGATAGGTAAGATATGTGTTCCCAACATGTAATGCCTGGAATGCTAATGTGAATTACTTAAAGTCTCAAACCAATGTGACTATTACTGTTCATGTAATAAATATAATTAATTATTTGGAGAGCTAGTCATATTTAGTAGCCAGCTTATAATTCTGGTTCTTTCTCAAAAAAAAAAAAAAAAAAAAAAAACCCTTTTAATCCCTTGTTCCTCTCAATATATATAAAATTGGGGTAAATTAATCATCATTATCCCAAACTTTTAAGTGGGACACTTGAAACCTAGACTTTCATAAATATACTTAAAAAAAAAAAAAAAAAATCAAAACAAATCCCACCCTCACACATGAAATGTACATTTATGAAAGTTTGGGGTTTAAAATGTTTTATTTAAAAGTATGAAGTTTAATGTGTCCCAAATATAAAACCATGGGTTTTACAAATTGTTTATTATTATTATTATTATATTTTCTCCAAAAAATTATACACATTCATAGTATTACATACATACATAGACATACGATATGTTTGGATTGAGTCTTTCTATGTTTTAAAATTTAGATACATGGTTTTGCACATAAATATAGTATTCGTTTGGAAACAGTTTATTTAACTTTTGTTGAATTATTTTTGGCTGAAAGTGTCCTAAAGCATATTTGTACCTTAGAAAAAGTGGAAAAAAAGTAGAAAATGTAGGAAAAAGTGACATTTTAAAAAGTTGTACATAAAAAATAAAAGTTCAAAATTAGAAGCTAAGACAGATGCCAAAACACTCATACTTGACCCAAAATTATAATATAATTGGAATGACACTTTTTTTTTTTTAAGAGAAGAATTGGAATGACACTTGGTATCAAAATAAAGTTCAATTTTAAGAATACTTGGCACAAAACTAAAGTGCAATTAAAATTTAATTTGAATTTTTGATTGACTTCGCTTTTTTATTTTTTATTTTTATCTTTTATATGAATCATGGACGCTTGAAATTCAAGCTAAAGCTGTTCTTGACTTCTTGTTATCATTTGTTGAGTTAAGCTTCGGCTGTTAAGCCCATTCATGCTCTTGAATGGGCTTTACATATAAAACAAGCCCGAAACCTCCTAAAGAAACTACTATAGTGAAAATTCTTTCTATCTTCTCAAGGCTAGTATTATTTCAAAGAGGTAGCAAACGCATCAGATATAGTTTTCATTTTACATGACAAACAAACATCAAGTACAATAACAATATTTATATAAGAAAGACTCTCTAAAAATTGTTCATCCTAGTACAGACTCTAATAGGCAAAGGGAATAAAGACAAAGTAAGTGGGACAATTGAAGAGCTTGTTCTTGATCAGAGTGAGTTGCCCTCCTTTTGATAAATAGATTTTCTTACAACCAGCCAATCAATTCTCGATTCTTTCTAAAATGCTATCCCATGAATTCCTTGCCTCAAATGTGCTCCCTTTGGAAGTACCAAATATTTCATTGGAATGTAAGATATTGCCCAGCCCAACAAATTACCACCTCCATCACAGGAACCATTTCAGATTTTCTCAGATTCACTCTAAAAGCCCTAGGACTGCTTCGAAATAGATGAGAATGCATCGCAAATAGCTTAATTTTTGATAAATAGCGTAATTGAGCTACATATTTTTTGTGGAAGTAATGGAAGAATTTCATCACCTCAGTTTGCATCACGTCCCTACAGACTTGGTTAAAAAGAAATCGAAAAAGTCATCTTAGTGCGGATACAAGATACAGGCTTCTAATCATATAGATCTATAGAGAAAACGGCCCCACATATGACCTCATGGATGGAGCCTGCTAACAGTTGAGCTAGGATGTCAATTCGGGTTAGCGTGTCATGTCCAGGTAGGGGTATTTGGCTACTCCAACAGTGCAGCATCTGTAGCTTCCAAGCTAGGCAAAAGTAAACCACCAATGGGATGCGATGATACAGATTTATGGTGCAAATCACCATAAAGTTGTACAATGTTATCCCAGACTTCTTCTTGACTGGAGGTTACTGCATCACCTATTTTTTAACCACCCAATGAAATTGTTGTACCCATGAGAATTAGCCAACCTGTGGAAAAATCCTGTATTTCTATCTTCTTCCTTCAACAATAATGCCTGAGAATTCCGTCTAAAGCTAGTCTCCTACAAAATTATGAAAAAACCTAAATCAATTAAAATCATTGTTTGTTTGTTCTCTTTTTGATTGGTCCAGAGCTTGAGGTTCTACACATTGTTATGCTTTTACTGAGTTTCTAGATTCTCTTAGATCTAGCGTTTGATTTACTTGTATTCTTATGATCCTTTGTGTACATCATCGTGAGCACAAGGTTTTTCTTTCTTTATCAATAAAATTGTATTCTTACCTATCAAAAAAGCTTTGGCATTTTCCCATCTGATTTTTTCCTGGCAATATTCTCTCTTCTTCGAGACAATAAATCCTGTATATCTTCCAGTAATATCTAATTCCTTTTCCTCACATCTTTGAACGCTTGCTTGATCTAGATTCCTCAATCATTTTTTAAGGCTTTACTAGGTATCCCATAAAATAAACTCCACCATTGTTTCACTTGTCCCACATATTTCAAATTTTAAGGATCCTTTCCCTCTGCTAATCCCATTCACATCAAGCAATATAAGAAAGTGGTCTTATAACATACGTTGGAGTAGACTCTAAGTTAGATTGTAGAAATGCTCCGTCTAATCTGGTGTGATAAAGAACCTGTCTAATCTGGACATAGAAATGTACTTGAGATTGTTAGACCACATAAAGATCCACCTTATAAGGGAAAGTTCATTAAGCCAAGAGTTACTTATACCCAATCCCCCATTTTGAACCGTTTTACAAATCTGAGTCCAATTAAGAGCATTCACATTAACTCTTTTATAATTGTGTAAAATACACATTTTGACCAATTTTACACATTTTGAGCAAAAAAAATAACCCACATCAGTGGGTGTAAAAATGTGTAAAATATGCACAACCGGTGAAAATGAATAGTAAACCGTGTATATTTACACGGTTATTGTTTATGTGTATCAGACTTTTTTATTCTTTTTTTCTCTCTCCTTTATCAAACTGCAACAAACTAGTGCGGAGAAGAAGGCGCCAGGGCCACCACCAAACTACAACAAACCCAACCACCAAACCCAGTGCCACCACCAAACACCATAAACTAGCACAGAGAATTAACCCAAAATCAATAGAAAATTAACCCAAAATCAACACTGCCTAACCACCACTCAATCACCACCACCACAACCCATCCAGACCCATGATATTCCAATCACAAAATCAACCAAAAACAAAGAAAAATCAAACCTTCAATGGAAAACTCAACAACTTAGAACCCAAAATCAAACTTTTAACAAAAAACCTATCAACCCAAACCCAAACTCAAATCAAGGCTGCTATCACCACTGCCATGGAGAGCTTGCTTCCTTACTTGTAAATATATCTAAATATAATTTAATTATAAAAAAAATTATGATTGAGATTTTTTTTTCAAACAAAGCATGATTTTATTTGGAATTTTATTAAAGTCTATATTAAAATTTTTAATTCAAATTGGTGCCATTTTTTTTTTAAAAACTAAAATCATACTAATAGTAAATAATATATATATATATATATATCTCTTCAATATGTAACCTTGAAATGATACACCGAAATATTTCATTGATGGCAAAATGATGGTTGAAAACACTGATTTGTCGGTTGTCGCTGAAGTCATTATTTTGGTGGTCTGGCCACCAGTGCTAGCGGCACAGTGGGTAGAGACACCGATCTAGTGACGGTTGTCGAAAACACTATTTCAGAGGTTTGACCATCAGACCTCCACCATAAGCGGCTCCATTGGTTGAGCCACCAGTGTTGGTAGTTTACTTAAAATTTAAGTTTAAATTAAAAAGGTATGACCATTAGGGAAAATAATAAAAAAAATTGATGAAGAATGAGTATTTTATTGAAATATCTTGTAAAACAGATAAACTGATGTGAGTATTTTGTAAAAATGATGGTGTAGAATAAAAAAAGTAGGTTTTTTTTGGGTGTAAAAGAGATGGAATCTTTTAGAAGAGCTGATGTGAATGCTCGAGTTTTCTAGGTGAAATTTATGCCCCTTGCCAATCCCACTCCATAAAAAATCTCTCTGAAGTTTTTCAATACATTTGGCTAGGGAAGAGAGAAAGAAAGTAGGTATGTAGACTTGAGAACGTGCTTTTAATTAGAGTAAGCCTACTATAAATAAAGCCGCTTCCACCCCGCTAACCTCCTTTCCAGCCTCTTAAGAATTGAATTCCAAACTGTCCTCTCCTTGAATTTATACCCAAAGGAAGACCCAAATATTTCATCGGAAGAGAGGACTGTCTACATCCTAACAAAGCCACAATTTCTCCCAAATCGATCACTTCCCCTACTTGGATCAACTATGATTTTCCCAAGTTAATCTTTAGACCCGATACCACTTCAAATGACAAGAGAATATCCCATAATTTTTCTCTTTGACTCAAAGCGGCATCACAAAAGATCAAGGTGTCATCTACAATTAGTAGATGAGAGACACCATCAAAGACCTCAAAGCCTCCATTACAATGCCAAACAATATCAGGGAAATCTACTTGCTGTAAACCTTTAGAGCTCCCAAAAAAATCACTAGGTTTGCCATTTATCAAAATGGAAAATCGAACAACAGAAATACAAAAAATACAATCCACTTCCTCCATCTTTTTGAAAACCCGCATGTTTGTAGCATATACATAAGAAAGTCCCAAGACACATGATTGAAAGCTTTCTCCAAATCCAATTCACACAACACTCCTGGAATCTTTGCCTTCAATCTACTATCTAAGCACTTGTTAGCAATTAAAACGGAATCCAAGATATGCCTATCTATGACAAAGGCATTCTGCAATTCCAAAATAATTCTATGCAAGACCCTTTTGAGCCTATTAGCCAAAACCTTAGAAATGATTTTGTAAACTACACCCCCCCCCCCCCCCCCCAAAACAACAAACAACAACCATAATAATGGGCCTAAAATCTCTTTCTTCCGTAGCATCCACTTTTTTTAGAATAAGAGCTAGAAAAGAAGCATTAAGGCAATTCTCGAAAATAGCTTGGGCAAGAAAATTCTGAAAGAACTCCATAATTCCTAGCTTTAGAATATGCCAGCATGATTGAATGAAGGCCATAGAAAAACCATCTAGACTTGGAGCTTTATCTCTATAAACCTTGAACCACCCCCCGGTGTACTTATTTGCAGTTTTTTTTTTTTAATAAAAAAAAAAACCAAGATCTTAAAATTATTAAAAAAAAAAAAATCCCACATGGAGCTTTATCTCTAGAGTTACTAACTATAGGCCTATTAGTTTGTGTAATGTGGCTTATAAGATTGCTTCCAAGGTGGTGGCCAACCGAATGAAGGTTGTCTTAAAGGATATAGTATGTGAAAACTAGAGCGCATTTGCGTCAAAGCAGCTATCACAGACAATGTGCTAGTGGCCCATGAATTAATAAATCATATTAATAAGAAGAGGAAGGGTAAGTATGGTGAAATGGCCCTCAAGTTGGACATGAGCAAGGCTTATGACAGGGTTGAATGGGGGTGTTTGCAAAAAATTATGGAGAGGTTGGGGTTTCATGAGTGGTGGATTCATATAGTAATGGCATGTGTGTCTTCTGTTACATATGCTATTAGACTCAATGGCCAACCTTGTGGGATGATCACACCAACTTGTGGCCTTCAACAAGGAGACCCTCTCTCTCCATATCTCTTCATTCTTTGCACGGAGGGCTTGTCGGATCTGTTACACAAGGCATCTCGGAGAAATGAATTGAAAGGAGTGGCTGCCTTGGCTAGGGGACCATGAATTTCACACTTATTTTTTGCGGATGATAGTTTGATTTTTTGTAAGGCAACAGAGAAGGAAGGGGCTAAAATTCAGAGAATTTTGCAAGTCTATGAGTCCTCTTCGAGTCAACAACTGAATAGAAATAAGACGGCTCTCTTCTTTAGCCGAAATACTCCCACTCGCATACATGCTGCCATTAAGTCTAGGTTTGGTGCCCAGGTTATCAAGCCCCATGAATCCTATCTTGGACTACCCTCGTTGATCGGTAGGTCAAAGAAGAACACATTTGCTCAGTTGAAACATAAATTTGCATCCAAACTTGTAGGTTGGAAGGAAAAGCATCTGTTAAATGCGGGAAAGGAAGTTTTGATTAAGGCAGTTGCCCAGGCTGTTCCTTCGTATACCATGAGTTGTTTCAATCTCCCTAATGGACTCTGTGAGGAGATGTCAGGAATGGTGAAACAATTTTGGTGGGGACAGGTGCAGAATGAGAAGAAGGTGGCTTGGATGAGTTAGGAACGAATGTGCCTTCCAAAAGAAAAAGGGGGGTTGGGTTTTAGAGACTTGAAGTCCTTTAATCTGGCCCTATTAGCTAAACAGGGATGGCGACTCCAAACTAATTCCTCTTCCCTTTTCTCGCGGGTTTATAAGGCTAAATACTTCCCTAATGGTGATTTTGTGGATGCTAAGATAGGGAAGAAAGCATCCTTTGCCTGGAGGAGCATAATGGCTGCACAACATTTGGTCAAACGGGAGTTGAGATGGCAGGTAGGCGATGATTGAAGCATAAGGATATGGAAGGACCAGTGGCTCACTACCAGGAGCATGTATAGGGTAGTCACTACGAAGAGGCTTGGAAATCAAATTAAAATGGTTAGGGACTTGCTGCATGAGGAAGGATTGGAGTGGGATAGTGAACTGGTAAGGGGTCTTTTTTTTACCCCAGGACACAGAGGCAATCCTCAGTATCCCTGTTAGTGAATCGGTTGCAAAGGATAGAATGGTATGGGCTGAAGATAAGAAAGGCAATTTTACAGTTAGGAGTGCATATAAGTTGGCTCAGGATGTTGAGGCAGAGGGGAGTAATATAGGTTGCTCGGACCCGTTGACAATGCAAGGAATTTAGAGGGGGGTGTGGAGTATGAATTTGCCAAACAAAATTAAACACATTGTTTGGAAGGCTTGCAATGGTATCTTGCCCACCAAAGAATCTCTTTTCTGTAGAAAGATCACAGACACCAATATATGTGAGGGATGTGGGAGATAGATAGAAACAACCATGCACATGCTCTGTTTTTGTAGTCATGGAACAGAGGTTTGGAGTGCATGCAAACTCTCTCTACCTTGCATGGTTCTTGAGTCATGGAGTTTTATGGACACATTTTGTAGACTCCGAGCTAGCTGGGAAGCCCAGCTGGGACAGTTGGAGAGGTGGGTCTCGATCTATTAGATCACCTGGAAGAGCAGAAATGAGGTCCAGCACGGAGAGAAGAGGTGACCTGGCCTAGAAATTGTGAGGTGCTCGCTGAAATTGCTTGAGGATTTTCAGTCAGCTAATGAGAGGCTGTGCAAACTGAGAATTGAAGACCAACCCAGCGTCGCTTGGAAGCCACCACCGCCGGGTTCTTTCAAGGTCAACATTGATGAGGCTCTGTTCTCAAAAACAAAACAATCTGGCGTGGGAGTCATGGTGCGCGACGAGCAGGGTAATATGATCGCTGCCATGTCTAGAAAGTTGGACTTACCCCTTGGAGCACTACAAATAGAGGCGAAGGCACTAGAGATTGGGGTGAAATTTGCTGAGGAGGTGGGGCTCAGGGACGTCATTTTTGAAGGTGATTCACAGCTAATTATCAATGCTGTCTAAGGTATTTATGAGGTTGCTACTTTAGTGCAGAACATCATCCACAATGTGCTTCAGAAGGCCCAGTGTTTTAGAACTTTTGACTTTTTACATATTAAAAGGCAGGGGAATGCCCCTGCCCACTTGTTAGCTCAGCATGCCTAATATGTTGAGAACGTGGTGGTTTGGTTGGAGATTGTCCTAGTCAAGTGGCACATGCGTGTGCACATGATGTATTTGTTTTTCAACATTCTGAATGAAGTTTAAGCATTTTCCATCAAAAAAAAGAAAAAGAAATGAGTGACGTTAAAGTTCCCCTATGCACCATGGGACTCCTATCCAAGGCTCCAACTATATACCTTAGCCATTTCCAACCACAATTGGGGCCGTATACCCCAGAAAAACCCAAATGAAGCCATCATCAATGTCTCTGAATTTACAATTACAGGTAACAGAGTAGTTGCCATTGCCAATTCCCAAAGGTTAACCATTCTTTTGTCTTGGAGCACCAGAATACCACCTCACAAAGTGCAAACAGGTCTAGTCTACAGAATGTTTACCTTTTAAACTCCGCACAATTTCCCTAGTTATGTACTCCATCTTGGTTTCCTAGAAACCCACAATGTCTACCTTCCAGTCCCTCGATAAATTTCTGATCCTCTGCCACTTTTCCCCATTGTTCAAACCATATACATTCCAGGATAGTATTTTAATTTTCATAATGATTGCAAAAAAAGACCCCTACCTCTTCTTTTAGTAGTATTCTTATATTCCCAACACTTGATTACCAAATTATGTATACTCTTATGTTTCAAACACAACAATAGAAGGTGTATTCTATTATTGTGATTTGCTTTGCCCAAAAATCAAATGGTCCTAAACTAAAACTGGAATCCTCCTTTTGCTTCTGTGAATTTCACAAAAAATAAATATTGTTTGGATGGAAGAGACTTCATCTAAAATATGAGTAGATCTGAAACATGACTAGTGACTGCTCATAATCTACTTTGCATAAAACATTTGTATTGCAACCTGAAGGAATTTGTGAAGAAAATGCCTTCCTAATAAACTTGCTCTTGGCTGAATTAAAAAATGCCAGCATCCCTACAATTAACTCATCCAAAGAAAAGCAAACTCTTCCTAACATAAAGTTGTGGGTCATACTGCCTTTTTTAAAACCATCTTTACATATTTAATTATTCAGCTTAAGTAAATGCATTGCTTAGTCATACAACAAACAAGACAATGGAAGACACAACTATGAATACGCTCAGCATTTTTAATCTTAAAAACAGGATCATTTTGTAGACAAATAGCTGACTTTTGACTCCACTAAAGATTAGTAATTTAAAAAAAAAAAAAATTATGTCTCCTAATTAGACCTTTCTTTTTTCTTTGTCTATTTAAATGAATAAAAGGTTTTATTCAATCAAATTAGAGAGTACAAACATTTACATACAAGACAAGTTTGAGCAGCTAAACTACTACTGACCAAACAACAACTATAGTAACAGAGGCTTCACTACAAATACTAAGCAAAACAACAAAGACACATTCATCTCCAAACAACATCAAAATATCAAACATGGAAAAATAAATTCTTTATAAGCTGCACAACACCCTACTTTGAATGGAATTTGTAAAGTTGTAATTTACAACTATATGTTTTGTTGGCTTTTATTTTGTGTCAAATTTGATTGTAATTTTATTCAATCTTTTGTACCCTGTATTTAATGTGGGATTTGATTGTCAGGGTTGTATGAAAGAGGACTTTGGCTGGGCCAGTTCTTCTGGTTGGACTACTTCCTCTGACTAGGCTACTTTCTTTGGTACTGGCAATCGGGAATGCTGTTCAAAGAAAACAAGTAGCTTAGGGGAACTTGTTCTCATTCCTCTGGTTGGGTTGGCTGTTTAGACCAATAGAAGAGGAGACCAGTAAAAAGAACTAGTCTAAGGCTTGGGAACGAGTTCTGAGATTTGGTAGTTGAGACGGTCTAGGCACATGTTCAATAAGGCAATAGTTTCAGCAAGGAGTTCCAATCATTCAAACAAGACGCACAAGGGGGTGGATGCTTTAATTGGGAGCTCATGCAATAATACGTTGTTCCCATCTGGTGGGCTTTATAATGCCCCTAAGTAGGGAGCGAGAGTCTCGAGATTGACTATTTCTTGGTAAACGGGTGTGCCGTCATCGTGATAAGCAATCAGAGGCAAATCCTCTGGTGCCACTGGCCGGAGCCATTTTTCCTTGATTCCTTGAAGAGCATCATCGGGAGTTAAGTTGAACTGTGGTTCGAACCGATATTTCTTGAGGAGTATGTGAAGACTCAAGTAATTGAAGACTGAGGAGTTCTCATGGGTAGCTCGCGACTAAGCATCCTGCGAAGTGAGCCATATGCCCTACACATTACTGGAATGTGAAGAGTCAGGACAAATGGTGACAGCTGTGTTTCGCGTGTATCTCACGGGTAAGGCCTTCTCACGAGACACTCACAAGACATTATGTTTTGCTAGGCTATACTATCTGATACACACTTTCTATACCCACACTATATATACCCACATTACTCACAAATGTTGAGGATTGCTTCTGAGAGAAAACCCTAACCAAACACCTTGAGAGTTAGAGATTGTTTTACCCACAATCCTTTATACATTTACTTGTGGAATTTCCTCAACTCCTACCTCTCCATTTTTATACCATTGAGAGGTTGCTAGGCCAAACACTTACCACACCATTTCAGAGTGTCAAGTGAGGTTTTGGTGTTGCTGTGAAGCATTGAAAAAAGCTAAGGATGGAAGATGCAACATGGAGCTTGTTGTGGGATCCGGAGAGCTAGACTAGACACGGTTTCAAGAAGCCTTGTTGTAGTAGGAGTTTGGAGGGCTTAGGTACATCGGGTAGATTAGGCTTGGAGGATCTCTTGCTAACCCATGTATCCCAACTGATTGTTTAGTGGATCGATTACCTCTTGGAGGCCGGCAGAGAGGTTTTTCGTCGAGTTCTTCGGTTTCCTCTTTGATAACACATTGGTGTGTTATCTTGTGTTTGCATCTTTTTCCCTACTCTTTTACATTTCATTTTACTACTGTGTTGTTAAGTTTATGGATTAAAGTAGCTTGTTTGTTTATCCGCTTACATTTACACTATTCCGCACTTAGTTTTAAGTTAGTGTAAAATCAATCAATCGGTAACTTTAATTTGGGGGTTTAAACAGCTCTTGTGTTTTCAACACATTTTCGTGCTTTCAGAATCCTTAAACATTTGTATGCCTCCTAATGTACCTTTTTATTTACAGAATTGCGAGTTTGGCACTTTTTTCCCATTCGAGGTTTTAGTAAAAAGCTAAAATCATATGAGCAAGCTCATTTCTTAATGTATAAGGCTACCTAAATGTACCTATTCAGAATTGTTTCTATTAAATTGTTTATCGCAGAGCGATATGCATGGTTGGTACAACAACAAAGGTCGCAATAGTTGTGTCTAACTGTCAATTGTTGCATATCTGAAAAGCTCATCAGAAGCTGCACCTCCATTTCATTAAGATCACATGTGTTTAATCTCTTAACACATTTACCATCATTCCTATCTAGCTTTAATATATTTACCTATAAAATGTGTTTATTTATTTACTCCCCTCTCCACTCCTTCCCTCTCATCTTCCTATATCCAAATATTGGGATAATGTAGGGAACATTTCTAAAGAAGTGCCATTTGGACTCGTCTGTAGCCAGTGAAACATACAAGGAATTGAACCCACGTGCCAGAATTAGTTGCTAGGTAATCCATGGGCATTCACCCTTACCGGGCTAAGTGGTTTATAATATGATTCCAGTAGTATAAAGGCTTCTTAAATCAATTTGGAGTACAAATATTAGATATTAGCAATTCTTGCCTTTCCAACCTATTGATGATCATTTTGGGAAGTCTAGTAGAAGGAAGAAGCCTAGCAACATGGGCAGAAATGAGTTAGTAATTAGGTAGAAAAGCCATTAAGCCCAAGCGGCAGGAATAATGGATTATAGGCCTGTAAGATAAACAAATGGGTCTTGAGAAAGTAAATGGGCCTAAAGGAGCTTGGAAAGAGAGAAGTAGCAAACCCATAAGCAATATGTGATGTAGAAAAGTGAGAATGGGCCACAACAGGCTTGAAGTAATGCAAGTAAAGAATATAAGGGATTGATAGAAAATCCATAAGCTCCAAGGAGGAAGGATAAAACAATTGGACCAGGGAAGTCCAAAGGAGTTAGTAAAAGCCCATGGGAACACAGAATTAGATAGGGCTGAGGATGCCAAAGGAAAGTAAATGAGCCAAGAATGCTCAAAAAGAAAATAAATGGAACACAGGAGCTTGTAAGCAATATAGCAAAAAGCCCAATGACTGTACTAAGTCATTGAGAGAAGAATAAGCAGCGGGCCCAAAGAAGCCTAGCAAGCTTGGGTCAAATAGCATCACAGCAGGAATGATAGAATAGTGCAGCAGGAAATGCAAAGACGACAGAAAAGAGTAAAAGAATGGGCTAAAGGAGGAAAATCCCACAGTTAAGCAAAACCCAACCCCGAAATGAGTGGGCCATAGAGAATGAGGAATCAAAAAGTGGCTCACGCCATAAGAAGCCAAGGATGGGCGGCAAAATGTGCAGAGAAGCCTCCAGACCGTGGCAAATGCAGTAGGCAAGTTTTGGACACACACAAAAGTTAAGCACACGCAAGGCACAGGCTTCACTAGTCTGTACCCAGCTAATACAGGAAGTGGTGGGTCATGGGTCAAAGGTAAGAGGGTATGTTCTAGCAGTAGGGAGAGGAGAAAACCTATTTTGGGGTTTTTGCTCAAGCTCTTTTGGGAAAAATGTCCTGCTGGGATGACATACCATCCAAAAGAAGTAAGAATGTGCTGGAACCACTAGGTGCTTGCCATAAGGGATAGGAAGAGAGAGGACAACCACACCGTAGCAGGTAAGGGTGCCACGGCAAACAAACAAACAAATTAGTTTTCTTTGTCTGATGATACAGTCAGCATAGGTAAGTGGTGATGGCTAGGCAACTGACAAACTAGTGGTGGTCGGCAAGGACAGTCAGACTAGACAAAGGTAGTTAAATGCTAAAATAGTAAAATCCGGTCATGGCAGGCATTACATAAAGAACTCTTGCCGTGCACGGGGGGGATCACAAACGGAGGAATAGTAACCTCTAGGAAAGAATTGCAACAAAATAAGAGAAAACACTGAGAAAGAAAACAAAGACAAAAAGAAAGAAAGGAAAAAGAAAGAATAGAAAATAGAGAGTATAGAATGGCAGACATACACCAATAGGTTGTCCCCTCTCTCCCTCTAAAAGTCTTGCTCTCTACCAAAAGTAAAGGATTCTTTTGGGCACAAGCCATTCAGGTCCATTTCCCTCAAAGTGTTTAATTTCAACAGCAGGATTTTCCCTGGAAGATTATTCACATTGAGTAAGATGGTTCCCTCCTTGGTCTTGGTCCTGTGACATAACCTGGCATAAAATATTGATCTTTTTTCTTTTCTTTAGATAATTCATGTCGTGCTTATTTATTTCCACCATTCTCTTTACAAGGTGTTTCTTGTCATTGTGATTATCATTTTGATTGGGGATTTTTTATTCACTTTATCTAAAAGCAAAAATATTTTCTTTTATTATTATTATCATGTCTGCTTGGAATGACTCATCCGAAGTAACTTTGCCTGCCATGGGTATGTGAATGAAGTTCTTGGCAAATGAGGTATAATTTGTGTATAAGCCAGACCAAAGTGAGTTGCAGTTGGATCGGTCTCAACTCTCTTACTCAGAACACTTGAGCCCAATACAGCAGGAGACAACCCAGCCCAACATTGCAAAAAGGCCCACCACACGACGTATCTAGTTTGGCCATCTGCTCAGTTGAACTTGAACATGGCATTAGTAACTAACTCTCGGAATTCTCTTAATAGATAGAGACAAATCCTATTAATATATAGAGATAATATATAAAGATGAACATATCATTTTTTAAAAATAAATTTTATTATATTGCTTTCTCTTTCTCTTTCTTTATTTTTCTCTAATTGTTACACCGCCTTAGGCATTGCATCTTTCTCAAAAAAAAAAAAAAACAAATTCATTTTTTTAAACTAACCTAATGACCCTCTTGAGTAAGCAAATGTGTAAACTTCAAATTGGGATAAATCAAAAATTATACTAGCACTAAACCCCCTCTCCCAAACAAAAAAAAGCTTCAACATAAGATTGAAACCTATGTGACGAGGTTAGTTTAAATAATATATATGAATAGTCTTATAAACTGTCATGTAATAAGTTGGGAAAAATATTTCTACAAATGTTTAAAACCAAACTTTATCCACCTAAAATTAAAAAAATATATATATATATATATATATATATATATATATATATATATATGCATGAGGCAGATACTCTAAAAGACTAAAACTACTGTAACCTGTAAGTATCCCGCTTACAATTTTCAAGTGGCACACAGTTTTTTTTACCCCAAAGAAATCGCTTGTTTGGTCAACAAGTTACAAGTTACAAGTTACAACCCCAAGTCTGAAAATGTTGATTTTTTATTCCTTTATATTCGATTCGATCGGTATTTTTTTTTATAAAAAGAACAAGAATATTCACATTCTTGATCGATCGTTAAGAGAATTGAGGAAGGTAAAAGAGTTTTCAAAAATTTTCTCATATAAATACCATTCAATCTGTACAAAATCTAATTATTTAAAACAAAAAAAAAAAAAAAAAAAGAAAGAAGAAAAAAAAAAAAAAAAAGAAGGAAAAGTTGGGAAAAATGAAATTTGGAGGCGTTCACGGAGTACCTGCATGGAAAACAGGACAAGTTCTTGGAAAACTGTGGGCATGTCGATTGTAAGACTCTCAAGAAAGTACTCAACACCTGTCGGAGCTGCAGCAATTTACGTCA
This sequence comes from Quercus variabilis, assembly GCA_030445155.1. NCBI lineage: Eukaryota > Viridiplantae > Streptophyta > Magnoliopsida > Fagales > Fagaceae > Quercus > Quercus variabilis. The sequence continues at coordinate 23,052,319 of CP129451.1, forward strand.
CTCTTGCTCCTCTGATTCTTCTGAATGCCAATGTCATTCTTGCCCATGTGAGTGTTTTTTAGTTTTTTCAGCTATATACGGAGCTGATGATATTAACAACAGCTTAGTTTGTTTGTTTATTTATTTATATTTTAATTAAAAAAATGGTCAATTATGCATTCTAAATAATTATAAGAATCAGGGGTTAGCTCCAATCTAAGTTGAGTTTTTGTTTTTGAGGAAAGGACTATTAATGTTGGCCACAAGAGTAGTGGCCTTGCGAATGAAGTCAACTGTGATAAGACACTCAAGTATTTGAAAAGTTTATAGTATTGTCTGTTTTTTTTTTTTCAATTGACTTTTGTATTTAGTTAATTTATTTTAAATTGTACTAAATGTGAATGTTAAATTTCTGTGTAAGAGTATCTGAAGGATGAAGGAAGAGGAATGTTTGTAGGATCATTATCATTCCCATTTATGTGAGAATTCAGCATAAGGCTTTCTATGGTTAGGTAAAAAAAAAAAAAAAAAAAAAGCTTGATGTCTGTCAAACACAATCATTTTGGTTTGTGCGATGATTGATTTTGCTTCTTTGCCATACTATACATTCTTTATGTGTTTGTTTGTGTATATTTATATGTGGGTAGTTTGCAGTTCCTCTTATTAAGCCTTGTGGAATTTGTATTGTGTGATCAGAAGTTCTTTTCTGAGTTGATGAAGGAAGCTTCACAAATAGCTGGATGCTTTAGCTCGAGAGTCAGGCATCTCCTTCATCTTCATGTTGCCACTGGAATGCAAAGATACATATTGAGCTTGCGTCATTGTTTCAAGGATGATCAAAAAGCCATGGTACTAGAAGGATGGATGCTGATTGAATATGCTCTCATGAATGCAATTGCAATCAGAAAAATTCTTAAGTATGACATAGTATGCCCCCAATTCGTCTATATCTACTAATTAGACTTAACTGATTTTGTTGATATTGTTCTGTATCAAACAATGATATCGGTGATTTTAATGTTCTATTTTAGATTCATGGCTTTGTAAATGGGAGGAAATTCAAATCCAAGTTGCGGGCTGAACATGTTGAGCTTTTGCAATCACCTTGGCTTATAGAATTGGCTGCCTTTTATTTGAATTATAATGGATTAGATGATGGAGGCTTTAAGGAGGCTTCTAGTAACTTTTCCTGTGATTTCAATGCGAACCCACCTGTAATGACATTGAAGCTTCCACATCTGATAAAGCTAGAATTTGATCTGACTTGTGCTGTTTGCTTGGTGAGATCTTACTTTCAGTATACTGCAAAGAAAATGAAAATTTGGATTTTGTATGCGTTCTCATGTCTATTTCATTATGCTTTCGCAGGATACTGTTTGTAATCCGTATACTTTGAGTGGTGGTCATCTTTTCTGTAAGTCCTGTGCTTCTTCATCAGCTTCTGTGTTTCTCTTGGAAGGCCTTAGAGCAGCAAGTCTATAGTCGAAATGTCCAATATGCAGAGAGGTTTGTATTTACTATATGAAGAATTTGGGAAACAGTGATTGATATAAAAAACACCCCTTTCTATGTCATTCTTGTCTTGTCTTGTATTTATTTATTTTTTCTATATAGGAAATGAAACAAATTGATATTTTAAATTACAATTTGACATTCCACTTTATACAAACATATAAACTTGATCTTATTATTATACAATTGGTAGGGCTTTCTCACTTGCTTTCTCCATTTTAATAACAGATGCTTTCTCAATTAAAATTTGAGATTTCCTTTCTTAAGAAGTACATTTGTAGTAAATGTGCAAAGTTCCATAGCACATGTTGAAATTTAAACAATTGGTTTCTAATTTTTTCTAGCTAATAACCAATTGAAATATGAAATTGTAGCTAGGTAATCCCGGTATGCTCAGACATGCCAGTCGGCTAGTGCAAGTTTGTGTTTTAAAAAACATATTAATAAACATAATCACCTTGTCATAAAAATTGATAGAGCCTTGTCCTTTAACTTTCTTCTATCTTTTTGCCGCTGATGTAATCATCGGATGCTTTGCTACCAACAATTCTTGATTTCCTTTTTTATTTTATTTTTAAAAGAGTATATTTTTTAGTTAAGAAGCAGAGTTCTAAAGCAGGTGTTGAATAACGAACATGCGACAATCTATTGAAGATATCCCAAAGTGAGTTATGAATTTTGCATTATAAGTGGTGGATTTTTCTTAGTGGTGCAAGTTTATATTCAATACTTAAACATGCTAAAGTTTAACTTACATGGATTTGATTAAAAATATTCCTTACAATCTTTTTTGAGATTTTTATTTCTTTAGCAAACTAGTTGAAAGTTCTTCTGATGGCAAATTTGCTTTTGAATATCTCTCTCACTTTTGAAAAAAAAAAATTCAAAAAAATTATGTCGCTATTAACCTCTAATGCTTATTTTGCTATGCAAATTGTTAGATCTAAACAGAATGGAGATTTAACATTTAAGTCATTTACTTGGTCTCTTTCTTAAAATGCTCTGGTGTAGGTTGGAGTATATACAAAAGCAGTGCACATGTTAGAACTAGATATGCTCTTGAAAATAAGGTAAAGAATTGTAACCCTCCTTTCTTCGTATAAGAAAACATTATCATTATTGACCCTTGAAAGTTCTTACAGGTGCAAAGACTATTGGAAGGAAAGACTAACTGAAGAACGTGTTGAGATGTTGACTCAATCTAAGTTGTATTGGGGTACACATGCCAATAATGCAATTGGGTATTGATTATGTAGTTTATTTGATAAAACAATAAAATTCAAGTGGTAACTAAACAATTGTGGTGGATTTGGCTATAGCTTTGGAGCCTGGCGGCATCTTCAGACAGATTTACTTGTGAGCAGCTCATGAAAGTGCCTTACTTTAACATTTGAGGAAGGCATCTATTTTGTGTGTATCTGACATGTAATAATGATTTGGTGTTTGATACATGATTTTGTGTGTATTTGACATGTAATAATGATTTGGTGTAATCTAAGAGGAAGACACTCTATCTCCACCATCCCGGATTTTGTTTTCAATCCTCTTGGAGGAAAATGGGCTTCTTCCTCTCACTCTGTTTCCTTTAAGTTGTTCTTCTTAATACAAATATTTCAAGTATTCATAACTAAATAAATAAATAAATAAAATTTGGTGTGAGCATGGTTTTCTTGGTTTGTTTCCCATCGGTCCTTTCAAAGAAATATGCTTATTTAATATGTGATTAAAGTGCAATATGCTGTTAGAGCATTTTCCCCTCTCCCTTATGTGTATGTGTTTACTTAAAAAAAAAAAATGATAAAACTTAAGTACAGTACCTTAGTTGTTGTTACTTAGGATCCTATTTTCAGATTCAACCATGTGGCTACTTAATTAAAAAATACACTTGAATCTCATGAGAAAAAAGTCCACATATCAGAATTTTAAGATGGGAGTTTAATGAACAATACTTAAATATTGTACCTAAGTCTTGCCCTAAAAAAAAATGTGCAATATGCTGTGATCATCGATCAACATACCCTTGTAGGTTTTGGTGCTTGACACGAGTAGATATGTAGAGTTCTTCTACCACCACAAACAAATTCACCACTTTTACCACAACTCTCCTACGTGGCAAATTATGATGGCTGTCTAGCACTTTTATATGGGCCCACTATTTTTTATTCACCAATCATAATCAATCAAGTGGGAGAGTTGTAGAAAATATTATGCATGTTTTTTGGTATTAGATCCAAGTAATGTTTTGACAAATTGGCCAAAACCCCAGACGTTGAGAACAACCAACAAAGGGAAAGTAAACATTTTGACAAATTGATTTAGGAAAAGGGGAATAAATAAAAGAAAAAAGTGTATTTCTAAATTGATTTGAAGGAATTTTTATCCAACTCGCTACATGACGGTCAAAAAAACTATCCATATGTATTTTTAGTCACATAACGTTTTTAATAGGCCATGTAGCTTGTTTAGATAATACACGTGGATAATCTTATAAAATCGCCACATATCAGGTTAAAGGAGATTATTTCAAATTGATTTGGAGGAAAACTTTGTCCATATAAAGGGCAATCAATAACCCAACACCATCAAGGTAGTCAAAAGCCATCAAAAGCTATCAATCAAGTGTAGATCTGTCAATTTGGTTGGTGTTCTTGGCTCCTGGAGGATTTCCTCCAACCCGATATGTGCTCATTTATAAGACTATTTATGTATATTATTTAAAAAAGTTATGTGACTAAACTATACATGGATAATCTCTTTAATTGTCACATAACGTTTTGGAGGAAAATAACTCTAAAGTTTGAACATAAACTTTTTTTTTTTTTAACTAATAAAAAAAGAAAAGAATTACATGTGCTAGGCAAGTAAGAGAGAACTTGCATCAGTCCATGCAAAATGGCCTAAATGCAAAATTTTGGCCAATCAACCTTAAAAATCACCCATTTCAGTTTGTGTAAAGTCATGCATTTATGGTTCATTTTTCATTTTAAGAGCATTCGTATTAGCTCTTCTAAAAGTTTCTATCTATTTAACAAAAAAAAGAACATACTTTTCTATTTTATATCATTACTTTTAAAAAACACCCATAAAAGATTATCTATTCTAAAAATTTATTTCAATAAAATATTCATTCTTCTCCATTTTTTATTATTTCCTTCACACTCTCTAATTCTTTCTAGAATCCTCTCATTGCTCCATCTCTCTTAGAGATCTAACACAACCAAAATCACCAAGCAACTAGCCACCATTAATTGATCAACGCCACACCTATTATTAACCCACCCATCATCAAGTAACCATCATAAACCTACCCTTCATCAAGTAACTAGCCTCCATCAACACACCCTTGATTGACTACATGACCTATTTGTTTTTGTTTTGTTTTTGTTTTGTTTTTTTGTTTTTGTTTTTTTAGTCAGACAATAAAACAGGCTGGGTCAGGTAGTGGTTTTGTGGTTGGTTTAGGGTGGTGGTCTAGAATAAAGGGGAAGAGAAATAAATAAGGAAGGACAACAAAGATTTAGAAAAAATGGGATCAAAGGAGAAGAGGAGTCTTGTATGAAGAAGAACATTTTTTTTAAGAAACCAAGGGACAAGAGAAGTCTGGTATGAAGAGAGAGAAAAAAAAGAGGAAGAGAGAGAAAAGAGAGAGAAAGAGACCAACTAACCAAGAGATAGGAGGACTTTGGTAAGAAGAGTGATTAAAAAAGAAGGAAATTAATTAAATAATGTATACACAACTACAATAATCGTGCATATACATGATTATTGTAGCTCTTTTGTAAATTGCACAACTATAAACAAGCTGATAGGGGTCAATTTTAAGGAAAATTGTGCAAATTCTACATCTTTTTCTACTATGCACGCACTGATGTGAGTTCTCTAACTACTATAGCTGTGTATAAGCATTTTTTTATTTTTTGCATTTCTCGAGCATGAATGAAGAGAATGGATGGTGATTATGATGCGTGAAGAGAGAGAAATGATTAAAACCTCAAGGAAAATAGACAAAATAATAGATAATCTAATGTGAGTGTTTTTGAAAAGTGGTCATATAAAATAGAAAAAAGTAGGTTCTTATACTAAAAGAAAAAAGTTCGTTCCAAATATGTTTGAAGCTATCGTCTTCTAACCCATTATGTAGCAATCAAAGAGACAATTCATGTGTATATTTGGTCATATGACTTTTTTAACAAATTATGTGACTTGTCTATACTACTATTTAAAAGGTTTTTCTTGTTTGGATTCTTACTTTTTGAATCCCTAAATACTCTCAAATTCACATGTTTAGAAAATTTAAATAATATAAATATGTAAAATTACTAATTTTAAACTCCTAAATTTTATATAAATTTTAAAAAACAGTTTACCAATAAACAATTTTTCTATTTAAAAAAAAAGTAACATACATTTTTTTTTTTGTTCTCTTGAACATATCTACTCACACATTCACACTAACTTTATACTCCCAATAACATGTAGTTACTTCATTTTACATGTCTCTCCATCTTTATCATCCTTTATATTTCTTCTTCAATTTCTAAAAAACAAATTTAATATTGCACATCTATTCTCATGTTCTCACTAATTTCAAAGGTAGTCAATCACTCAAAACTCAATTGAGAAGGTATGAACATATCATTTGTTTGTAATAAATTTCGTTATATTTCTTTTGCTTTCTTTGTCTTTATTTCTCTAATTACTCTATCGCCTTCATAAAAGTAGGCACGGCATCTTTAAATCTCTCATATTATAGATTTCTCTCATCTGAATTTGTTCATTTTTTAAGGTAGCCTCATGACACTCCTAAGTGAGCAACTATGTAAAATTCAAATTTGGATAAAAGGAAAAGGAAAAATTACAATTTATCTACATGTGGTTTGCCTAAAATTCAACTTACTTACTTGTTGTTTGAATTTTGACACTTACTTACCTGATGTCGTTTTCGTTAGGGGTCTGTAACCTAGCTCAGCATTTGTTGTAAGACTAACACCTTTTAAACCAAAAACAAAACATTAAATGAATCAAACACTCTACTTAAACAAAACCTCTCACAAGAGCTAACTATTTCAAAATCTTGACCATAGAGACCTAGATTGAGTTACTTAGACTGTTGACTTTTCATTAAATCAAATAGTAAATGTTTATATGTATGGTAACTTATTATAGCAGATAAATAATTTAGAAAAGAGATGTACACTTAAGTTGTTGAAAACCTTCCTCTATCCATCTTAATAATTCAATTAAGCATGTTTGAAAGTAAAATGTTTATAATGGAAAGTATATATATTGCAATAAAACTAAAAAAATGGTGGCAATGATGGTATTAAACATTGATAGTTTCTATTCAAATTTTAATTTGAATAATGCTCGAGATACAAACTATTTTACAAAAAGTTTTACAAATTGCTGATGTGGTGAATGATTATTGGTAAATGAAAAAGTGATATTAATGGTCGGCCTAAATAAAAACCAATAAGAGGTTGACTACATAAAAATTTGGTAAAAATGTTATAAAATAGTTTGTGCCTGTAGCATTACTCTTTTAATTTATATTTGAATTTTAAATTTAACAAAGAACGTATTTGTCATTATGTGAAAAATTGATTTCTTCAATTTACTTCAACGAGAATTAAAATAAAATATGATATTTGAATAAAAATATCCAACAGCTAAATTGTAATTCGCCCAATGAAAATAACACTAAGGCTCTATTTGGAATCTACTTATTTTGTTGAAACTGAAATTTTTTTGCTGAAAATACTATAGAAAATGGTAAAAATTAGCTGAAATGGTATATAGTAAGACCCATGAATAGTACCAAAAAATATAGTAGGACCCATAGTAACAAAAATAAACTAAATAGTAAAATAAGTTGACAAAATTAATTATGCCAAATGGACGCTAAAAGAGCCTCATCGCAAGGGTAAAGCGTGTATGATGAGGATAGTTTAAATAATATATATATGTGAATATTTTTATAAAGCATCATGTAATGAGTTGGAAAAGATAGTTCTATGTATGTTTGGAACCAATCTTTGTGGCAAAATTTGCCAAACTGTATAATTCTGGGAAAATTTTAGGTGGATGTCATGCATTCAAAGTTTATTAGTTAGTTGGACTCTTTTTTGGAAATTGAGTTCAACAAAATCAACTTTGAGCCAAAATCAAGTTTACTATACTCGACTTCCTTTTTTTTTTATCCACCTCAGAGCTAATTTTTGAAAGGAAGTCGAGTATAGTAAACTCGATTTTGGTTGGAAGTCAATTTTGCTGTACTCGATTTTCAAAAAAAGTCCAACTAATTAATAAACTTTGAACGCATGCCATCTGTCTAAAATTTTTCCAAAATTATACTATTTAGCAAATTTTGCCGATCTTTGTCCTTCTAAAAAAAGGAAAAAAAAAAAAAAATTGCACGAGCAAGCGAATACTTTTTTTTTGGAAGAAAGAAGAGCAAGCGAATACTCTAAAACTAAAGAAATCGCCATTTTGGTCAACTCAACCGCGCGTTTACATATAATCAATATTATATATTCACATTCGAACCGCGTTTTTGATCGTTGAGAGAACTGAGGAAGGTTCAGTGAAAAAAAAAAAAAAAGAACTGAGGAAGGTAAAAAAGTTTTCAAAAATTTCTCACCTTTCTTCATCAACCAACTGGTTTTAAAAAAGAAAAAGAAAAAAGAAAACCAAATACTGGTGAAAATATTAAAATCATTCAACATGTACGAAATCTAATTATTGAAAAAAAGAGAAAAAGTTGGGGAAAAAAAATGAAATTTGGAGAGGCGTTCACGGAGTACCTGCATGGAGAACAGGACAAGTTCTTGGAAAAATGTGGGCATGTCGAATATAACACTCTCAAGAAAGTACTCAACACCTGTCGGAGCTGCAACGCTTTACGTCACTCTTGCTCATCTGATTCTTCTGGCTCCCAATGCCAATCTTGCCCATGTAAGTTTTTTTTTTTTACCCGGAATTATTTTTTCAGCTATGGAGATGATGATTTTGATAATAGTTTAGCTTTTTTTTTTTTTTTTTTTTTTTTTTTTTAATAGAAAAATCCTAAGAATCATGGGTAAACTCCAATCCAAGTTGAGTTTTTACTTTTTGAGGAAAGGACTAAGAAATGTTAGTTTTAAATGGAGTCAACTGTCATAGGACATTCTTAAGTATTTGAAAAATTTATATTATTGTCTTATTTAATTTTTTTTTAATTGTACTAGATGTGAAATAATTTCTGCTTAAGAGTATCTGAAGGATGAAGGAAGAGGAATTTTTTGTAGGATTATTACATTCCCATTTATGAGAATTCTGCATAAGGCTTAATCGAGACCTATAAAATATAAATAAACATATATATATATATATATCAAGAAAAGCCATTTGGTTACAGGATTACTAAGGGATTCTGTAAGAAGGAGATATATATATATATATATATAATTTTTGTTTGTGCCATCATTGATTTTTTTGCTTCTTTGACATACTCTAAAAGTTCTGAAGCTTTGTGGAATTTGTAGTGTGTGATCAGAAGTTCTTTTCTGAGTTGATGAAGGCTTCACAAATAGCTGGATGCTTTAGCTCGAGAGTCAGGCATCTCCTTCATCTTCATGTTGCTACTGGAATGCAAAGATATGTATTGAACTTGCGTCGTTGTTTCAGGAATGATCAGCAAGCCATGGTACTAGAAGGATGGATGCTGATTGAATACGCTCTCACGAATGCGATTGCAATCAGAAAGATTCTTAAGAAGTATGACAAAGTATGCCCCCAAGTTGTCTATATCTACTAATTAGACTTACTGATTTTGTTGATATTTTTTCTGTATCAAACAATGATTTCGGTGATTTTAATGTTCTATTTTAGATTCATGGATCTGTAAACGGAAGGAATTTCAAATCCAAGTTGCGGGCTGAACATGTTGAGCTTTTGCAATCACCTTGGCTTATAGAATTGGGCGCCTTTTACTTGAATTCTAATGGATCAGATGATGGAGACTTTAAGGAGTTTTCTAGTAACTTTTCCTGTGATTTCAATGCGAACCCACCTGTAATGACATTGATGCTTCCACATCTGATAAAGCTAGAATTTGATCTGACTTGTGCTATTTGCTTGGTGAGATCTTACTTTCAGTTATACTGCAAAGAGAACAAAATTTTGGGTTTTGTATGTGTTCTCTTATGTCTATTTCATTACACTTTTACAGGATATTGTTTTTAATCCATATGCTTTGAGCTGTGGTCATCTTTTCTGTAAGTCCTGTGCTTGTTCATCTGCTTCTGTGTTTCTCTTTGACGGCCTTAGAGCAGCAAGTCCAAAGTCGAAGTGTCCAATATGCAGAGAGGTTTGTATTTAGTATATGAAGAACTTGGGCAGCACTAATTGATATAAAAAAACACCCCTTTCTATGTCATTTTTTTCTTGTCTTGTATTTATTTATTTTATCTAAGAAATGAAAAAAATTGATATTTTAAATTACAATTTGGCATTCCACTTTATGCAAACATATAAACTTGATCTTATTATACAATTGGTAGGGCCTTCTCACTTTCTTTCTCCATTTTAATAACAGATGCTTTCTCAGTTAAAGTTTGCGATTTACTTTCTTAAAAAGTACATTTGTAGTAAATGAGCAAATTTCCATAGCACATGTTGAAATTTAAACAATTGGTTTCTAATTTTTTTCTAGCTAATTGAAATACGAAATTGTAGTTAGGTAATTCCGGTATGCTCAAACATACCAGTTGGCAGGTGCAAGTTTGTGTTTTGAAAAAACATGTTAATAAACATAATCACTTTGTTATACAAATTGATAGAGCCTTGTCCTTTAACTTTCTCCCATCTTTCTGCCGCTTTTTTAATCATTGGATGCTTTTCTACCTACAATTCATGATTTCCTCTTTTTTTTTTTTAAGTATATTTCTAGTAAAGGAGTAGAGTTCGACAGTAGGTGTTGAATAGCCTACATATGAAAATTTATTAAAGATCTCCAAAGGTGAGTTGTGAATTTTGCATTATGTGGTGGATTTTTCTTTGTGGTGCAAGTTTATATTCTGTACTTAAACACGCTGAAGTTTAACTTGCATGGATTTGATAAAATATCATCCTTACAATCTTTCTTGAGTTTATCTTCTTTAGAAAACTAGTTGAAAGTTCTGATGCTAAATTTGCTTTTGAATCTCTCTCTCTCTCTTAAAAATAATATAAAATTTATGTCGTTGTTAACCTCAAATGTTATTTTGATATGCAAATTGTTAGATCTAAACAAAATGAAGATTTAACATTAAAGTCATTTACTTGATCTCTTTCTTAAAATGCTTTGGTGTAGGTTGGAGTATATGCAAAACCAGTGCTTAGAGCTGGATATGCTCTTAAAAAGAAGGAAAGGAGATGTAAGCCTCCTTTCTTTGTATAAGAAAACGTTATCATTATTGACCCTTGAAAGTTCTTATAGGTGCAAAGACTATTGTAAGGAGAGACTAACTACGGAATGTGCTGAGATGTTGGCTTAATCTAAGTTGCATTGGGCCAAAATTGCATATGGGTGTTGACTGTGTGTTTATTTGATAAAACAAGAAAATTCATGTAGTACTAAACAATTGTGGTGGATTTGGTTGTAGCTTGGAGCCTAGTAGCATCTTTACTTAAGTTTACTTGTGAGCAGCTTGTGAAAATGCTTTACTTTAACATTTGAGGAAGACATCTATTTTTTCCTAGTTACCAAATTGATATGTGATGATGTCGAAAAATTACCAGTGAGCCAAATAGTTCTCGCACACTCGAAACAACACGTGCATAACAAAAAGAGAAAACCTAACAAAGGGCACCAATGTGGTGCCAGCCAACTACCCTCCGAATGTCAAGTTAGAACTTTTTTCACAACTCTAGAGTGCCAGATTTAGGGTAAATTATGCGTACCTTGATTTGTGAGGGTCTTGGGTTTTGTTAGTAGTAGAGGTTTGACCTTCTCTCCTTGGGCTAGAAGCCTTTTCCTTATAGGAGTCTTCATGAGCGTATTTGATGGAACTCTTTCCTTGTAGGAGTCCTTTTGATTAGCACCAAATGTGAAGCACAAGATATTTCCTTATATACGCAAACGTGGAGATCAGGCAAGGCCATGCCAGGGTCGTTAGCTTCTCTTAATCCTTCAGCTTTATTGGTGTCAGCTATTTGACGGTGTCGGCTCTGAGGTGCGCCTCGTAGACTCCCTAACGTAGCCTTTTGCCAATGGATCTCGTCAGGTTTATTTGGAGCGTCATTTTATACCTTTGCAAGGGTAAGTATTACTACTACAATTTATCCATATCAACTGCCCCCTACTCCATATCCTCGTCAGCTTAAACTGACGGGTTATGGAGTTTAACTTTTATCACTAATTTCCTTTTTGGTTAGGAGAGAGGGAAAACCACTTATGTACAGCTCCTCGAGCAGCCTTTATTAAATGCTCAGACACGTGGCACATTCTGATTGGCTCCACTTCTAGATGGGAGCGATGCTTCATCTTCCGTGCCTTTATATATACTTCGCCCCCCTCCCTCACTTATCTCATTTCATCCTTGCTGATTTCTTGAGAGAGAGCCTGTTGCCTTTCTTCTGTTAGTTTGATTCCGTTGCTTTTGCTGTTACTGTTGCTTTTGAAGCTGTCACTTGTTTAAGGACACATACTCGTAAGTTCTCTTTCTCCTCTACCTTGTATATATATATATATATATTATTCTAGTTGATTTAACTCCATAGCGAGGCCGTCAACTTAGGTTTTTAGAATGAATCCATCGCTTTTAGGTAGTTAGATGTCTAGTGAAGCGACGAGTGAATAGTCATCGATCCGCAAAGGAGCGGGCTACGACAAAGTCTTTGGTTTAGGTCATGAGCCTGAGGATTTCTCTTGGTTGTTAGAGAGGGAAATGTCATCCTAGTCTCTTGACGACAATGTCGAAAGTTATGACAAGAAGAATAAGGAGGTAGTAGACGAGGATGAAGGGGAGAGAGAAAGTGACGGGATGAGGATGAAGGTGACGAGGAATCCTATGAAGGGACCTCAAGAAGTCTCAGAGGCAACTGTCCTTTCATCCTTCCCAAGGATTGGTTCGTCAATAAATTTCTACCAAAAATGACTGATAGGGTCTTTAAGGAGTTACGTACCTGTTACCAGATCCCAGAGCATATCCCAATCCTTCTCTCTAAGAAAAATGAAAGGCGTTATACGGGGAGGACTGCAGACATCGGTATGTACAATGCCATGTTTGCTGCAAGACAAAGACTACCACTGACGGCATTGCACCGTCAGCTGGCTAATTTCATGGGGCTGTCTGTCAGCCAGATCGCTCAGAATGCTTAAAGGATCTTTATAAGTGCTGAGATCCTATGAGGCCATTTGAGTGGTGGGAACCATCAGCTTTCATTGGACGAGTTCTTCTATTGCTACAAGTCCTAGCACATCGTCTTTTGCAAGGGGACATATCATTTTGCCGCCTAGGAGAAGGACTTGAGACTTGTGTCTAACATGCCAGATTCTAACAGGAACTGGAAAAGTAGATACTTTTTTATTGAGGAGATGGATTGGGTATGCCGTCCAGAAGAATAGGTTACAATGCCCCATGGTTTTGACAATACCTAGGGAATAGTTAAAGATTCAAGTTTAGCATCGACGACTTTCATTTTTTTTTTAACCTTGTCAGCTTTTGCTTCTATTACTTCATTCATTTTCGAAGTGATTTAAATGTCGTCATTTTTCTTTTCTTTTCCAGCCAGTGCTCGTCCTCACATAACTGACGAGCAGGAGGCATTCATTCGTCTGGTTCTCAACATCCTATATGAGCAATGGAAATGTAGGGACTTGAACACCCTCGACACCTTTCATCTATATTATGGGGGCCTGAAACCGACGTTTGAAGCTTGCAGATTGAACGAATACTCTTGCCGTCGTAAGTGGATTTTCTACTTTCCTCGTTAGTTTTATTATTATTGTTTGCTTTTTCTAATGCACGTTAGTTGTCTTTTGTAGAAATGGAGGCAGCCAGACAGAGGGTGAGGGCCGCTGCTACTCGTAAGGAGGAAGAGAGGAAAAATAAGGTAGGGGAGTCCTTGTCAGCCCCTAAGGTTGTTGGTAAGGGGGTGACTAAGAGGAAAGGTGACTGGAAGGACGACCATCCGTCAAAAAAGGCGTCTATTACTCCTGGAGAGAAGTTTCCTAAGAAGCCGTCATCTACAAAGCATGGGGCTGGCAAGGGGTTGATGATGACGCTCGGCCCTGTCATTCAAGATTTTAAGCATCGTCTCCTTACCCACAAGGATTATGCTATTGAGATGCTTGTGTCCATTATCAAAGATAAAGACATAGATCCTTGTGTTGGCCAGGTGATAGGGGAGCTGGGGGACTCAGGCCTCTTTAACCTCGCTCAGGTAAGTACTTCTCATTCTTTCTTTTATTTATTCGTTTTCATGCTAACCAACTGACGGTTGCTTTGTCTTGTAGGTGCTGGTTCATATGAAGGCTTTACAAGTCAAGGGTGTTGAAAATGAAGGGGTGATTGCCCATCAGCAAAAGCATATCAAGAACCTGATCGACCGGTAAGATTAGTACAAAGACACCCTTGGTACCCTTAACAAGGAGGTGAAGGAGTTGAAAGAGAAATTGGAGGAGGAGGGTCATCAGAGGAAAAATGATCAAAAAGACAAGGAGACGGTAGAGAAGGAGCTGACGGCTCTATTGGGCTAGGTGGACACGGCCAAGGTCGATGCTATAAAAGATTTCAAGGAGTCACAGGTGTACATTGATTCCTGCGCCAAATATTATGGTGTGGGGTGTGAGGATTGCCTTAAATAGGTCAAATCCAATTACCCAGACTTGGATTTGACGAAGGTCTTAATGGAAGATCCCTTGCCATCGACACCTGTAGGCGATGCTGTTCCTGAAGAGATTGATGACTCTACCAAGTCAGAGTGGGATACCTGTGATGACAGTGTCGTCCTTGCTCAGCCTGTCGCAAATCCCCTCATCGTTCCTCAGACTTCGTCAGCCAATCCTTCTGTTGCTGATGATTCTCGAACTCGGGATGCTCCAAACCTCCTTTCCAAGGGTGATGAGGCCCCTCAAGACCCCTCGGCTTCATGAACTTAGCATTTTCTTTCCTTTGTATTGTAAATGTAGTCTAATTTATGGACAATGCCCTTTTTGCTTTTTCTTGGGCTCTTTTTGTAAAAACTTCATTTTATTTATGGTATTTCATATCTTTTCAAATATGTGTTGCTTTATTGGTCTATATGCTCATGATATGTTTTCATAAGCTTAGAGACGCACCTGTCTACTTTAAATGATATGCTCGTCCACCTAAGGACTACAGCTTTCAGGTTCCCTTATGGCCTAGACTTGTTGATTTGTAGGTCTAATGATTTTATTTTTGTGCCTTCCATTGAACCCGCCTACTTAGTTATAGGTCCGTCCGCTTGTTGTGGTCTTTAAACTTATCCTGATGGGATGAGCCTACTTATGGACTTAATCATGGACCCATCTGCTTAGTGAGGTCTATCCACTTGTTATAGATTTGTCCATTGTCTTGTGGACTTTATTTTTGTTTTGAAAAGAACTTGCCCATTTTATGGGCTAATGAACCCGTCCACTTTGTGGACTTGTCCATTTTATGGTTTTGCTAATAGCCTCGTTTACTTTATGGACTTGCCAATAAGCTTGTCCACTTTGTGGATTTAAACTCGTCCTTGGACTCGTCCTCTCTGTGGCTTTAAACTCGTCCATTTGGTGGACTTGATAATATTTTATCCTTCTGGGATGAAGTTGTCCATTTTATGAACTTTAATAAATTCATCCACTTTATGGACGATAATAATAAGCTCGTCCACTTTGTGGACGTGATAATATTTCATCCTTCTGGGATGAAGTCGTTCACTTTATGGACTTTAATAAATTTGTCCACTTTATAGACAATTATAATAAGCTCATTCACTTTGTGGACTTGATACTATTTCATCCTTCTAGGATAAAGTCGTCCACTTTATGAACTTTAATAAAATCATCCATTTGATGGACAATTTTCTGTAGACGAACACCTTGGCCGTATCTGAATAAACTCCTCTTATTATGATAAACCAAGCATTCGTAGAAAAAGTAGTTCTTTAAAAGAAGAGGACCTGCCCTTTAGGCTTTAAAAGAGTTATTGTAGCAAAACTAAAGTAAGTAGAAAAACTGAGGAGTATAGCTAAAATTAACAAAGGTAAACTAGAAATAAAGGGGTGCTACTCTTCATGCCATCCTCTCTACTAGTAGTACTTCCATTGGTGCTCAGCGTTCCATGGATGGTGTAGTTTTCGTCTCTCTAGTGTCTCCAAGTGGTAGGTGCCTTTCCTCTACCATGAAGTGATTCGGTAAGGTCCTTCCCAGTTGGGGCTGAGCTTCCCCTGGGCAGGGTCTCTAGTGGTACCCATGACCTTCCTTAGAACAAGATCTTCAATCTAAAAATCTCTGTGTTGAACCTAGGAATTGTAGTGCTTGGCTATGTAGTCTTGGTACCGTGCAAGTGTTTGTTCAGCTATTGCCCTGACTTCTTCAACTAGATCAAGATGTAGACGTATAGCCTCGTCATTCTTGCTTTCATCATGATTGCCCACCTTGTAGCTTGTAAGTCTGACCTTGGCTGGAATGACTGCTTCGCTCCCATATGTTAGCTGAAATGGTGTCTCTCTTGTAGGAGTTCTTGCTGTTGTCCTGTACGCCCATAGTATGCTTGGCAGCTCTTCAGGCTATTACCCTTTATCCCCTCGAGCCGAGTCTTGATAATTTTGAGTAAGGATCAGTTTGTGACTTCAACCTGCTTGTTAGCTTGAGGGTGGGCGGGGGAGGTGTAGTGATTTCTGATCCCTAACTACGAGCAAAAGTCTCGGAAGGAGTCGTTATCGAATTGTTTCCTGTTGTTTGAGACTAAGACTCTAGGGGTCCCAAACCTGCATACGATGAACCTCCAAATGAAGCTTCACACGTTCTTCTCTGTAATGGTGGCTAAGGCTTTAGCTTCCACCTATTTTGTCAAGTAGTCTATGCTCATTATTAGGAACTTCAGCTGTTGCACTGCTATTAGGAACGACCCCATGATATCTAATCCCCATTAAGCAAACGACCATAGGGCTGTCATTAGGGTCAACTCTTTGGACGGCTGTCTAATGATATTGCTAAACCTTTAGCATTTGTCTTAGGCTTTAACATAAGTCTGGGCATCCTTTTGCATGGTGGGCTAGTAGTATCTTACTTGAATTAGTTTGTGTATTAACGACCGTGACTCTGAATGGTTTCTGCAGATCCTTTCGTGTACTTTTTTCATAACATAGTCTGCTTCTTCAAGACCTAAACACCTTAGGTATGGGTGGGAGAAGCCTCTCTTATACAAGATGTCCTTCATCAAGATGAATTGCGTTGCTTAGACCTTCAGTTTTCTTGCGGCCTCCCTCTCGTCTGGTAAGATGCCATTTTTTAAGTAAGAGACTAATGATGTGGTCCAATCGCTTTTAGAGCCTATCTCTTGCACATCAACTAAATCTATTAGTGGAGAAAGCTGAACAAAAGAGAGTACATTATCAAGGGCTGTCATATGTTCTATTGAAGTGGCTTTGGCAAGGCGGTCGGCTTGCTCATTCTCTCTTTTGGGAATTTGGATGATCTTAGCCTTCAGCTCGTCTACCCTTCTCCTAACTTGCTCAAGGTATTTCTTCATTATTTCGCCTTTGCACTTATAATCCTTGTTTACTTAGTTGGTGATGACCTGAGAGTTGTAGTAAAGAACCACACTTATGGCTCTTGCTGCTTTGGTGAGATCAAGTCCTGCCATTAATGCTTCGTACTCTACTTCATTGTTGGTGGTAGGAAATTTGAGGCAGACCATACATTCAATCTTGTCTCCCTCAGGAGAAAGGAGTACGACACCTACTCCCCCGGCCTGCCTGTTGGACGACCCGTCTGTATGTATACTCCATTGAGGGCATTCATTTGCCCCCTTGTCTAACCCGTTAGTGAATTCTGCTATGAAGTTAGCGACGACCTGTCCCTTGATGGATGGTGGTATGCAGGCGGCATTGAATGTCAAACTCACTTAACTCTATTGCTTATAGTGCCAATCGACTCACAGCTTCAGGGTTGCTCATTGCCCGTTGTAAAGGCTTGTTGGTTAGGACGATCACCGTGTGGGCTTGAAAGTATAGTTTGAGTTTGTAGGCTATCGTAACTAAGGTGAAGGTGAGCTTTTCTATGGGTGGATACCTTTCCTCTGTACCATGAAATGCTCGGCTGGCATAGTATACAAGCTTTTGAACCTTGTCTTCTTCTCTAACCAAGGCCGCATTGATGGCTGCCGTGGAGATGGCCAAATAAAGGAAGAGCTCTACCCTCAGCTGCAAAGGACTTAGCAGCGATGGCGAAGAGAGGTAGGCCTTCAGCTCCTTGAACACTTGCTGACACTTGGTAGTTTACTCAAAAGACTTCTTTAACGTGCGAAAGAAGGGTAAACACTTATCCGTAACCCTTGATACGCACCTGTTCACGGTGGCTACTTTTCTGTCAAAACTCTACACTTCTTTCAAGTTCTTTTGGGGGGGGGGGGGGCATCTTTACTATGGCTCTGATCTTGTCCGAGTTGGCCTTGATACGTCTTTGAGACACCATAAAACCAAGGAATTTTCCCCCTGTCACTTCAAATGCACACTTACTTGGATTGAGCTTTATGTTGTAGGAACAAAGGGTGTTGAAAGTTTCCTCGAGATCCTTTGAATGGTCTTCCTCTCTTCAGCTTTTTACTAACATGTTGTGGACATTGACTTGAACATTCCTTTCAATTTGGTTTGCAAACATCTTGTTTATGAGCCTTTGATACGTCGCGCCCGCGTTCTTAAGGCCAAACAGCATCACGTTGTAACAAAAAAAGACCTTGGCTAGTAACAAATGAAGTCTTCTCCTAGTCCGTTTCATCCATCCAAATCTGATTATAATCTGAAAAGGCATCCATGAAGTTCAGTAGTTGGTGCTGAGCTATAGAGTTTACTAGTACGTTGACTCGAGAAAGGGGGTAGCTATCTTTGGGGCATGCTTTGTTTAGGTCTGTAAAGTCTACGCACATCCTCCATTTCCTGTTGGCTTTCTTGACCATTACCACATTTGCTAGCCAATTGGGGTAGTATACTTCCCTGATGAAGTCGACCTCTTGTAACTTGTTGACTTCTTTTGCTATTGCTCAGTCTCGTTCTTGGGCAAACACTTGCTTCTTCTGATGGATAGGTGGTAAAGAGGGCGACAAATTCAGCCTGTGTACCATGATTGAAGGGTCGATTCCTAACATGTCTTCATGACTCCAAGCAAACACGTCTTGGTTTTCCTTGAGGAAAGCTACAAGTGCTAGGCAAACCGTTGGGCTGGCAAGAGTGTCGATCCTCATGGTTCTATCTAATCTGGAGCTATTGAGGGGTACCTCCTTGAGCCTCTCTACAGATGTCAGCCTCGTCTGCTATTCTTCTGTACTCATGGTCTGTAGATGGTCGACCATCTTCAGCATCACAATATAGCATTCACGCGTAGCTATTTAATCCCCTTGCAATTCCCCATACTCCGTACTCAGTGGGGAATTTGATCATCAGGTAGTAGGTTAAAGTTACGGCCTTCCATGAGTTAAGATTAGGTCATCCTATGATGGCGTTGTAGGCGGAGGAATAATTGACAACAAGGTGATTTGCTGAGGATAATCTCCAATTGTGACAGGCAATGTGATTGTGCCGAGGGGGTATACTTTTGTTCCTCCAAACCCAACGAGTGGAGCGTTGGTTGGAACTAGACGTTCTCTGTTTATCCGCATTTATTGGAATGCCGGGTAATAGAGAATGTCTATAGAGCTTCCGTTGTGAACCAAGACTTGGTATATGTTATAGTCTCCTACCTGGATGCTAACGACGAGTGCGTTATCATATGGGTGATGAAGACATCAGACATCTTCTTCTGAGAAACCAATAATGGGGTTGTTGACCCGCGACATCTTCGGGATGACACCCGTTAGCTGAACGTTTTAAACCATTCTGAGATAAGTTTTTAGAGCCTTTTTGGATGAGCCGGTGGTCGCCGTGCCTCTTACAATCATCCTTATGTCTCCTAAGGGTGATCTGGGATGCTCGTTGTCCCTTCGGGGAGCCTGCTCATGAAGAGGTGGATCTGCTCTCTCTTTGTTGACAAACTTCTATAACTTCCCTTGCTTGATGAGGGCTTCGATCTGCTGTTTCAAGTCGTAATAGTCGGCCATGTTATGACCGTGATCATAGTGGAAACGGCAGTATTTGTCTCTAGACCATTTGTTGGGATCTCCCTTCAGCTTTTTGGGAAAGGTTAAGGCTCCCTCATCCTTGATTTGCATTAGGACTTGGTCGATTGGGGTAGTCAGTAGAGTGAAGCTTGTGAATCTCCTCACAAGGGGCTTAAAGCGCCTGTCATCCTTTTGTTCTCCAGTTTTTACCATCTTCCGCCCTCTGTCCTGTTGTGTATCTTCCTGCCTTTCTCTCTTCTTGGGTTTCTCCTCTCGGGCTAGAAACACATCTTCAACTTTCATGTATTTGGTTGCCCTATAAGGTACATCCGACATAGTCTTTAGGTTGTTCTTATATAGTGAAAATAGGAACTTATCCTTCCGTAGCCTATTTATGAAAGCAGTTACAAGTATCTTATAGTCAGCTTCATCGATAAAAAGCGCCTCTTTGTTAAAGTGTGCTATATAAGATCTTAGCATCTTATTTTCCCGATGCTTGATGCTCATCAAGTATGCGGAAGACTTTTTATACCTGTGTCCCCTGATGAAGTGCGAAGCAAATTGGGCACTGAGCTCCTTGAAAGTACTGATAGAGTTAGGCATCAACTTGCTAAACCAAATTCTTACGAGACTCTTCAGCGTGGTGGAGAAGGCCCTACACATGATCTTGTCTGCTACTTCTTGAAGGTGCATTAGGGTCTTGAAGGATTCCAAGTGATCTAGGGGGTATTTGGCTCCGTTATAGCTTTTTATCTACGGCATGTGAAACTTTGGTGGAAGGGAGAAGGAATTGACGGATGCGGTGAACGGTGAATCGATTCAATGGACCAAGTCATTGAGGTTGCTAAACACTCGCCCTCTGAGGGCATTCATTATGAAGTCCATCCATTCCTCTATCATCTACATCTCTGTGACAATGTGAGGGGGAGCCATGTCTGTGATGGAAGGGTGGCTCATGTCTTGTTGCTTTGGTCTACTTGGGGCGTTGCTACCCTCTGGCCCCTTTTGGTCCTTTCTCTCTGCGCTGGTGCCTTCTTAGTCCTCCTCTTTAGTGTTATTTCCTGTGTTCTTTTGAAGTAGCTGCTCTTCTGAATCATGATTTTGCTTTGTGAAGTGCTCCACGACAGCGGTGAGAGTTTGAACTTGTCTCTCGAGGGCAATTGTGCGGGGTTCGTCTCCTTGAATGTTATTAATAGTTGCCATCGAGTGAGTAAGTACCATGCAACCCTTGGTCTGGGAAGCGTTTGTATGGCTTATAGGTTGCTAAGAATAGCGCAAAGGTTCCCACAGACGGTGCCAACTGATGATGTCGAAAAAACACCAGTGAGCCACACAGTTCTCACACGCTCGAAACAACACCTGCACAACAAAAAGAGAAGACCTAACAAAGGGCACCAGTGTGGTGTCAGCCAACTACCCTTTGAATGTGAAGTTAGAACTTTCTCACAACTCTAGAATGCCAGAGTTGGGGTAAATTATGCGTACGTTGAGGGTTTTGGGTTTTTATAGTAGTAGAGGGTTGACCTTCTCTCTTTGGGCTAGAAGCCTTTTCCTTATAGGAGTCTTCGTGAGCGTATTTGGCAGAACCCTTTCCTTGTAGGAGTCCTTTTGATTAGCACCAAACGTGAAGCGCAAGATATTTCCTTATATACGCAAACGTGGAGATCAAGCAAGGCCATGCCAGGGTCATCAGCTTCTCCTAATCCTTCAGCTTTATTAGCATCAGCTATTTGATGACGTCAGCTCTGAGGTGTGCCTCATGGACTCCCTAAAGTAGCCTCTTGCTAATGGATCCCGTCGGGTTTATTTGGAGCATCATTTTATACCTTTGCAAGGGTGAGTATTACTACTACAATTTTATCCATATCAATATTGTATGAAAACATTGCGATGGAATGGTTGCTCGATATATGATTTTGAGTGTATCTGACATGTAATAATGATTTGGTGTAATCTGAGGAAGACACTCCATCTCCACCATCCCGGATTTTGTTTTGAATCCTACTGGAGGAGAAGGGGCTTCTTCATCTCACTCTGTTCCTTTAAGTTCTTCTTAATACAAATATTTCAAGTATTCATAAAAAATTAAAAAGAAATAAATAAAAAGATTTGGCGTAAGCATGGTTTTCTTGGTTTATTTCCCATCGGTCCTTTCAAAGAATTATGCTTATTTAATATGTGATCATAATATAATATGCTATTAGAATCTCATTCTTTCTCCCTAAGGTGTGTATGTGTTTGTTTCTTAAAAAAAAGAGAGCAATGTGCTATGATCAACAT
This sequence comes from Quercus variabilis, assembly GCA_030445155.1. Taxonomy (NCBI): domain Eukaryota; kingdom Viridiplantae; phylum Streptophyta; class Magnoliopsida; order Fagales; family Fagaceae; genus Quercus; species Quercus variabilis. The sequence goes on from CP129451.1 coordinate 23,074,374, forward strand.
GTCATCGTAGATTTTTGGTGCTTGACATGAGTAGGTGTATATAATTCTTCTACCCCCGTAAACAAATTCTCAATTTTTTACCACAACTTGGCAAACTAAGATAATTTTCTGACACTTTTACATGGACCCATTACTTTTTATTCATCAATCATAATCAATCAAGTGGAAGAGTTGTAGCAAAAATTGTGCATTTTTTTTTTTTTTGGTGGGATGAGATTTGAGGTATGTTTGATCTAAGGAGTGTAACCTTATAATCTTATCATTAATTTCCTATTGGAATTCTTTCTTTCTTGGCGACAAGGATCATAAGTTCATAACTCATAAAGTTTGAATTTGGGGCGGGGGTCTTTTTTTCTTTTTATTTAAAGGCAATGGGAGCAATTCTGAATTTTATAATCAACTCCAAAACTATCAATACTCTATATAAAAAAGGGACAGTTGAGATATTTGTTTGACAAAACAACTTCTGAAATGTTAAAATGGCAAGAAGAAGTTTGAAACCTATCGAAAAGAAGTTTGAAGCCTAACAGATTTTTTGAAACTCTAAAAACTTCCACATTTGATTGAAATCACTTAATTGCTTCTAACTTCATTTGTGAGCTAAATAAAAATGGGCCCTTTCTAGTTTTTTTTTTTTTTTTTTTTTTTTTTTTTTTTTTTTTTTTTTTTTGTTGTTGTTGTTGTTGTTGTTGTTGTTGTTGAAATCTTAATAGTGCTGCGAGATATGTACAACTCTAGAGGGCTTGAATTACTTTGTTGCTCCTAAAGGTATTTGTGAGCTTAAAAAAAATTGGAGCCCTTTTTGGTCTTTTCCTCTTCAAATCTGGATTTTTCTTGCCTTTATTCTTTCATTATCAAAAAAAAAAAAAAAAAGAAAAGAAAAGAAAAGAAAAAAGAACTAATCTGGTTCTTTAATTAAACCAATCAAGCGTAAAAGTCAATTTCTCTATGATTGAACCAAAAAAAAAATAATAATAATAATAAAATAAAAGGCCCTTTCCATGATTTATATATTTTATAATTTTATAAAATGCTCATTTTTATTTTATTTTTTCTTAAAATTTATTAAGAAAAATTAAATCAACCACTTTTAAGGTTTTATGAAATGACACTCACTAAAATTATGGACTGAAGGACACTCGCCTTTGTATAAATGCAACAATAAATCCAATGGTCTTTGTGGTGGGCCTTTTTTGTTGTTGGGCTTGAGTTTCTCCAACCGCTCTGTGGCCCATAGATCTGAGGTAAGGGAGTTGGGGCTAGCCTAAATGAAACCCACTTTAAGCCAGTTTGTGCACAAGTTAAGCCTTCCCAATATGGACACGTCCTGGCAGAGGTATTGAGTGTACTGTGTGCCCACAACAGAAACAACAATTACAAATGTTATAGCAGGAATACAATATAGTAGAATAACTAAAATACTAAACGAATAACATTAACACTTAAATAAGAAAAGAAAGTTTGGTAAAGTCACGGCGGGATAATACAACAATAAAATAATGCTACAGCAGACAGTTTAATGACTATAAATTATTCACCCAGCAAGCATGAAAGAAAAGCTTGTCTACCATGGAAAGTAAGCTTGACTTCTCAGCAAATAGAAATTCAAGAAGGGAACTAATCCCCAATGTAAGTAACCTCAAAGATGGCTTCTACCATAGAAGTTACGCACTTTGGAAAAATGACCTAAATGGTTTAAGTTTCAATCATTAACCTCCCAAAGAGTGGGTTCGTTGAAAGGGAGAGAAATGGGTAGTCTATTGATGCATGTCTCTATTTCTACCACTCATATTTCACTCTGGTTTTTTTTTTTTTTTTTTTTTTTTTTTTTTTTTTTTTTGGTGTTTTCCTTTTCTTTTCTATATTTTTCTTCCTTGTTCTACCTCTTCTTCTTTTGTGCCATTCTTCCCTTTTTTTGTGATGTCCCTCTACTGTTCATAGCTACCACCCTTTATACTATCTGTCGTGATGAGATTTGTCATTTTTACCTCTCAACTGCTTTTGGCTCCTCATGGGTGTCCTTCCAAGACTGCTCATTGGCTTGCTGGATGCCCAGCCACTACCATTGCACTGAATGTGTTAGTTGCAGCACTCCTCATTCCTAGACAGAAATGGCTTGTCTTGTTTCTTACCTCTCTCTGCTTTTACTACTCTTTTTTGGAAAAGGATTAAGCCTCTCTCTCACCTACCTCAATGGTATGCATCAAGTGGTCCTAGCTCATATTTACTTATTTTGGGTGAGTGTCATCCCAATAGGACATTTCCCTATAGAAGTTTGAACGAGAACCCCAAAGTAGACCCCTTCTTTCTCTCTACTGCTAGACCACACCCTTTGACACCCTTGACTTGCGGCTCACCTCCTATGTATTGGCTGGGTACAAGTACGTGGTGTCTTGGCCCTTTGTGTATGCTCCACTTTCGTTTAAATCTGTTTCTTTCTAGTCTTTATGCCATTTTTTATGTCTTCGTGTTTGTCTGATTCTGCTATACGTTCTGGTTAGTGTTTATCTCTTATGGCATGAAGGATGTGTGGGCTTTTAGGCTCATGTTCCTTGCCTTTCATCCCTTCCTTAGACTGGGCATTGCTTGTATGGAGGCCCTCACCTTCCTGCCAAGCCCATGTTCTTTTCTTTCCTATGTTCGTGGGCCTCTTGGTTATGGATCTTGTCATACCACTTCATTGTGTCAGCTACAGCATTACCTTTCCTTTTTATTTCTTGTTACCCATGGGCTTATGGGTTGATGCTCCTACAGTGCCAGCCTACTTCTTTATCAATCTTTTGCTCAGGGCTTTCTTGGCCCATTTTCCACATCTTTACCTCTTTTGGGCTTTATTGGCCAACATTCCTGCTGTCCAGCCCATTTCATTCATTGAGCTTCTTTGGCTCATTTACTTCTTCTATACCTCTTTTACTCCCATGAATTTTTTGCTAGATCTTTTGGGCTTCCTTAACCCAATTACCACATCCTTATCTCTTATTTATTTTTTAGGCTTATTGGCCTTTAAGCCATTCCAATGAATTTACTCATTCATTTCCAGGGTTATCTTGACCCATTTATTTCCTCTTTATCTCTTATTGTTCCCATGGGCTTACTACTTCATTCCTTGGGCTTCTTTGAACCATTTACTTCATCTTTACCTCTTTTGATTCTTGTGAGCCTGCTAGCCATTAATCCTGCTATTTTAGCCTACTAGGCTTGCTTCCTTATTTCTTTACTATTTTTCCCTTTTCCACATTTTCTATATTGTTAGGCTTCTTTTGCTATTGGACCCTTTGTCAAAAGTGGGCATCAACGGTCTGTATATCTTTTTAAGTGAAATAGCATTTCATAAAATTTCCAACAAACATTGAACAAAATTATACAATATTCTAATAATATGATAGTGTCATACTTCCTCATCTTATATAAATAATGAGAAAATACTATTAATACTATGAGAAAATTATATAATATATATATATATATATATTATATAATAGTAGGTAAAGTTGAAAAAAAAAATTCAATTAGATTTTAAATTGGAATTCAATTAGAGTCTAATTTTGCATCACGTGTCCCATCTAATCTAAGTTTTTTAATTTTTTGTGTCAAATGAGTTAATTTAGTGTCGAAAACAATGAGCTCAATATAAATAAACCATAAAAAATCTAATAATATATCTAACTCTATATATAAAATTAGAGGAAGAGAGAGTTTGAATAATTTTATATTTATGAGCCTTTTTTTGTATAACTAAAAACAATTCAAATTTATAAGTCATATATATATATATATATATATATACTAGTATGTAGCCCCGTGCTACCGCACGGGAATGGATATATTATTAATTATGAGTTTATTCAGGAGTGATCCACTCCAAGAAGGCGATCAAACTTGCGTAAATATAGAATAATAAATCTCTCTCCGAAAAATTTACATTGTTCATAACCTTTACCTTCACTGAAAATTTTAAAAACATAGTGACTCACATCTACCATCCAGACATCTACAGCCGAGTACTCTCCAATTCACATGAAATTCCAATGATCACTAAGTTCCTTCGTAGCCTGTAAAAAATATTATCCATCGGTCCACAACAGTGTTTTCTTCATTGTTATAGGTGCTAAACCTGAACAAAAAGCCAAATATAAGGATAGTGAATTTTAGGCATAATGTGCATCTAATCACATATTAGCAATTTATAACAAATGTAAAGATGCAAACTTTGTAAGTGAATAGTAAACAAAACTCAGTGTTAGAACCAAGAAGAAAGCACTTTAATTCGAAACTCAGTACAAATGTAAAGATGCAAACATTGTAAGCAATTTATAACAAAGATGCAAACTCTGGCTTTGCTATTTTTTTGGAAATTATGCAATGTAATCAAACCAAGTTCTTATCACCGATATTAATCTCTTTGGTATTCACATTTGACTACAAAATCAAGAAAAAACTTAATTAGCACAGTAACTCACTTGACTCGATACATAGAAGTGGTTTTAATGAGAATGAGCCCACATACATTTAGCCACATGATACAAAATTCAACTTCAATTTACCCAAACCAAGTTCTTATCACCGATATTAATCTCTTTGGTTTTCATGTTTGACTGCAAAATTAAGAAAAAACTTAATTAGCACAATAACTTACATGACCTGATATATAGAAGTGATTTTAATGAGAACGAGCTCACATACATTTAGCCACATGATGCAAAATTCAACTTCAATTTCAAATTCTAGACACATGCATAAAATTAGAATTCTAATTTGGTGTGTACACGTGGCATATAATTAGAGTTCTAATTTGGAATTCAATTTCGCATTCTCTCTGTTTCACCTATTATTATATATATAGATATATTAATAGGAAAAACTTAGAGGAAATCTAATTAAATTCAACAATTGAAGTCCAATTTTGAGCCATGTGTCTTAAATTATTTATTTTTAGAGAGAGTTTTATTTCTTAATTGAACTTGTTAGGTCACAATACGAATGACCCCTTGTGATAAACCCTAATTAATTAATTAATTAGCCGAGTTGTTAATTAATCAATTAAGCATGCAATTGTGTGGAAGCACAAACAAATCACCAAATACTAAATACGCAGCGGAAAATAAATAACACGGTGATTTGTTTACGAATGGGGAAAACCCTAATGGCAAAAACCCCACCAGGTGATTTTCAAGTCACCACTCCCGAAACTCCACTATTATCAAATCAAGCGGTTACAAGAAAGGAATCCCAAGTACCTTACCAACCTACAGTTGAACCCTTACCCCAATACCCAATTGGACTTGATCTGTAGTGACAATTTCCACCTTTGATGCACGACTCCCAAGTACGTGACTAACCAATGCGCGAATCCCAATACGTGACTTCAGAACACCAACTTGAGAAAGAAAGGTTAGCTGCAAAGTTCTTCAGATCATCCATTTGATGAATAGCAGGAAGATGCTTGGTTACAAAACCCTATGGTGCAAAGACACAGCAACTTCTTGATGAAGGATGAACTAGGTCAAGAACTTCGTCTGTTGAGCACAATTTGCATAAACAGAGATTGCTCAACGATAATATAACTTGTGTCACCCAAAACGGCTCTTAAAATAATCCTTTTATATGTTTAGGGTTAGAAGAAAAGAAGCCGCAAAAACACATTCACGGATCCCAAGAAAATCAGATTGGAATTCTGACTTTTTAATTCTCGACAGATAGCAGGTGTCGAGGTAGCTATCGAGAGGTGTCGAGCTTTAAAAATTCTGCACTTCAACTTGCTTTTTCTTGGACAGACTTGATGACTTCAACACTTAACCTTGAAACATGGTTTCTTGAAGTATTAAAAACACCTAGATCTACCCAATTACAAGCAGAGTGCGTTTTGTCAAAGGATAAGCCAATTTACATAATTAAGTGACATATGTTCTTAAACAAGTTAAAACATATATGTCTTAACAATCTCCCCCTTTGGCAATCCGTGACAAAACCACAACAAACAAATGAGCATATGAGAGAAGTCATAAATCACTCAACTCATATTCACTTGTTAAATACAATAAAATCTATCCTAACACAAACTCTTGAAAAACTTTGCAAGAAGAAAGCTTATGATAAGTAGACTTTGACAACCTGTATTTCTGAAACACTTTAAACAAAACTCATCAAGGCATCTTGTGTGAAACAGAAACAATTAGATTGCATACAAGTATAAAGAACATGTGTATAAAGATAGAAAAGAAACAACACATGAAGAGAGAGGTGAAAGAAACATACATCAACATATATAAGAGATAGGATAAGTACAATGTATGTAAAAATGGTCAAAGGACCTCATATACAAGACCAATGTATCTAAGAGAAAAAAAAAATACATATAGCCTCACTACATCCCTCAAAAATATGATAACACTCCCCCTATCAAAAATGTCCTATGCTAACTCTCCCCCTAAGATGACTACTCTCATAGCCCAAAACTACTCCCCTTTTTTGTCACGAGTGACAAAGGGTAGAGTGTCATGTAGACATCTCATTGGCAGAGCTAGCATCCCCATCATCATCATCATCATCCTCATCATCCTCAGAATCTGAAGCTGCTGGAGTAGGTGGTGAAGGAGTAGCCTCTGGAGCAAATCCACCCATGGTCGCTTGCCGTCGTGCAATACGACCAACATGAACATTCACCTGATACAACTCAGCAGAGAGTGTATCAAGGCGAGTGTCCATGTGCTGCAGCTGCGCCATAATATCTCTAAGGGATACATCGCTCGAAGAGGAAGAAGGAGCAGATGTAGATGGAGCGGATCTGGATGGTGCTGAACGGGAGGGAGGAGTGGCACCTGGCTGTCTCGACCTGAACTGTGCCTCACTACGTTTTACGGTAGCGGCATCTATGGCAGATATGTGTGTGAAGTGGTCGGACACAGGAAAGGGAACAGAAAAATGGCGTAGAATCCGCGTGGTAGCAGAAGGAAAAATGAGCTTATCACGGGACTCCGAATCAAGATAGACCTCTATGATAGACCAGATGAAGTGAGAAGGGAAGTCTATGGTCAAATGCTCAAGAAGAGAAAGCAAAAATCAAGCACGAGGCTTTGTAATAGAGTTATAGTGAGAAAAAGGATGGAGAACAAAAGTCATCACCATGTTCATGAATCTAGGACCTTTAGCAAAAGGCCTACATGATGTGAACTGATGCTCACCCCAATCAGCAGGACGCTGACAGAAGGCAGAGATGAGCTCGTCTTTGGACACAGTCCTCAGACGCTCACAAGAGGGGTAATCTGGGAACTCTATCCTAGGTACCCTAAGCACATCCGCAACAAGTTGCGGTGTGACATGAATGCGCATACCTCGAACGCGAGTAGAAAAATGAGGTACTGAAAGATCAATCCCGTGGATGTTGGAGTAGAACTCCTGTATCAGCATGAGAGGGCAAGTGACCGGGATGTCACACAGTGACCCCCATCCCCTACTATGGATGACAGAGGGAAGGTCAGTGTCGGCGAAGTCCGCCAGAATGACTTGGCGTTCCGAATGAACACCTCGTCTAGAAAAGTTCTCCGAAAATGCCTTATGGGCATCTCCATCACGGAACCGAAGCTCAAAGGAAGCAGAGTCAGAAGAAGTAGATGCTCCAGAACGCAGAGGGTTCCGGGCAGGAGTAGATTTACGTTTAGGTGCCATAGACACGACTAACGTAAAAAGAATGAGAAAAAGATAGAGGGGGAAACAATCAGAAAAGTCCCAAACACAGTTCAAATATATCAAATATGTTGAACAAGAATTACGTATGCATGGGAATGCATGAGCATGTGACATGCAAAGGAAAAACATCATGGGCTCAGCCCAATCCAATCCTAGCAGCACACAAACATAAGGCACACATCTAAATGCATGTAAATATCATTAGAATGCAAATGTAATGCAATGTATGACATTTTGAAATCATTTAAGCACAAACCCAACCCAAAATTTCAATAAACACTCAACAATTTTGAAAAACCCCAAATTTTATGAAAAATCCCAAAAACTAGGTTTTCAAAACATGAAATGCATGAAAAATGAAGAGAATAGCGATCTTACCAAGTGATTTGAGCAAGAAATAAGCAAGATCCAAGTGGGTTGAAGGATTTGAGTGAAAGGAAGACGAACAGGCACGGAGAGATCGAGAGAAATCGAGAAGAATGAGTTCAGAATCGCGATCAGCCCTTAAATAGGATCTTCACTAATTCTCGACAGCAGAGGTGTCGAGAGGTATCGAGGAAGCTGTCGAGGAAAATGCCTTCGACAGATGCAGGTATCGAGAGGTATCGAGATGCAAGGGGAAATTCAGACATGAGAATCTCGATCGATCGCGAAGGTGTCGAGAAGGTATCGAGGAGGCAGAAGAAATCTCGATCAATCCGAAAGGTGTCGAGACAGGTGTCGAGAAAGAATACACAAACAGCACAATTGAATCTCGATCGATCCAACAGGTGTCGAGGATCTGTCGAGAGGACAGAGACTTTCTCGATCGATCCATTAGGTGTCGAGGAGGTGTCGAGGAAGGTGTCGAGATCACATAAAAATGCAATTTTTCGAGAAGGGAAAAATATAGACATGAATGCAATCTAACACACATCTCAACCAAAGATCCACTTAAATGATAAACCTCTCAAAACATCTCTCAACAAGAAAATGAGCACAAGGATCATGCAAAAACACACACACACACACTAAACAAGTCTAACCAATTTTATATTTCAAAAACAAGTTATGACAGTTTAGTGAGCATACATTAGCACATGTAAAACCTTTGTGATGGCCAAATCACATTGTACCTGCATATGTATCAAAAGTAGCAAAGAATATTGCGTGTTGTGTGTGAAAAACATCGCAAGATTGCATATGTGTATGGATGTTATGACGATCTGGGATATGAGAAAATAACTTTTAACTCACACACAATCATAACTGTTTGATGGGGACTATCACCTTAGAGGTACATCTTATAACTCCCACATCTCCTAGAATACACGCTTGCAACCATATTTAAAGCATTTTTAATCTTTTTGCTTTTTATTTTCTTTGCATGTTTTTTTTTTAATTTTTATTTTAGCATATCATACATGGGCATAAAAAGGAGAAAAGAAATACCCAAGATGTTAAGCTTTTGACATCGCACTTTTGCTATGCCGAAGCATACGAATGTCTTTGACACTGCACTTTTGCTATGCCGAAGCATACAGGTGTCATATTATGATTGGCGGGCAACAGTGGTGAGATGGTTATTTATGTCTTTCTCTTAGGATTTTCTAGTCCTACCCGTCAAAAAGAGTGATATGAGTGTTAAGTTTTTAAGAGATAACCTAATCTTACTCATCACAAACAAGAGCCACAAAGCTCACTTGCTTAGTTGTGCATAGAGATGCTCATCCAAGCCACAAGAGATACAAAGTTTAGAAAACTTTGTTTCATTGGCCATCCAAGGTACACAAATACCAAAGTACACACGACACACACTGTTTTTGTATTTTTCAATTTTTCAATCAATTTTTTTTTTATTTTTATATTAAAAACAAAATAAACAAAACTGAAAGTAAACACACAAAACATGTTAACAAAACAAAGCAAAAACTAGACTGACTCAACAGAAAAGTAAAACACACAAGCAACGCAAAAAACAGAAAAACAAGAAGGGAAAAAAAAAGTGATAAAATCACTTAAAGTCCTTTTTCTTCCACACCTTGGAAGACCCTTTCCTTTGATTGAAACCTTGAACAGGCAGTGAGGGGGAAGAATTTAAACCGTTCAAGTTCGAAAGGAACATGAGGGCTTTCAGAAGATCTCCAAGAGGAGCAAGGGAGGATGGAAGCTGATTATGGTTTCCAGATGCTATCACGCCATTGCTCTGTTGAGTGGCTAACCACTTATAGCAATTTGGTCGAGTGTGACAGGCAGCTCCACAATAATGACAGGGATGCTGCTTCTTTTGTTTAGGCTTTTGAGAGTTAGCCTTCTTAGCCCTAGGGTTTTTAGCATCTTTCTTGTCTAGCTTAGGGGTGCTCCTAAGATAGATTTTCTCTTGTCTAAGTTCTCACTAGCTAATTCAGTTTTAACATTAGTATTCTCAATTTCAATGTTATTAGCAGCAGGAACAAAAACAGTATTGCTAGTAGAGGCAGTATTAGAGAGAGAAATACCATACCCCAAACCAGTTCGATCTGAAGCAGATTTCTGATTGCTAAGCATCTCATCAAGCTTTGCACTTGAAGTCCTCTCTAGTTGAGCTCTGACTTGAAACAGCTCTGCTTCAAGCTTCTTGGTCTTCTCAGCCAAAAAGTTGTTTTCAAATCTCAGTGCTCCAATGGTTTGATTCGCTTCATCAACCTTTGTGGACAACTCTTCACGTTCAAGTTCCACATCACTGAGCTTCTTGGTGGCCAGCCTATATAATTTCTCATGTTTTTCAGTGTAAAGCTTCTCATAGGCTGAATGAATATCATCTTGATCATCCATCTTCTCAAATTTTGACTCCACCAGTTCTTCTTCTTCATCCACTTCTTCAACAATCCCTTCAGTAGGATTGACTGTGGCAGTGAAGGCATTTAGGATTCCGTCATCCTCATTGTCGGAATCACCTTCAGGCTCAGTGTCACTTAGGGTTACAGCAAGGGCCTTGCTTTTCCCAATGCTCTTCAGATATGTAGGACACTCATGTTTCATGTGCCCAAACCCATGACAACCAAAGCACTTTGGTCCTGCGGGAACAGTATACTGACCGCCCTCTTTAGCATCCTTCTTCCCTTTGTCTTGGCTTTTAAACTGAGAAGAACTGAACTGCCTGCGGTCATTGTCGAAGCTCCTTCCATTGGCATTCTTCATAAACTTTTTGAACTGCCGAGTGATGTAGGACTTCATCTTGGAATCTTCATCATCGGAAGACTCATCTGTATCACTGCTCTTTGCCTTCAAGGCCATGCTTTTGCCTTTATTGGACTTGCCAATCCTGGATAACCTTATTTCATAGGTCTGCAAGTTTCCAACCAGCTCAGTCAAAGGAATCTTGTCTATATCCTTTGATTCCTCAATTGCCGTAATCTTGGCATGAAATCTCTTAGGTAGAGATCTGAGCACCTTCCTTACAATCTTGGGTTCAAGGATGGTTTCCCCAAGATTGAAGGCTGAGTTCACTATGTCCTTGAGCTTGGCATAGAACTCATCAAACGACTCATCCTCCTCCATCTTTATTTCTTCAAAGCTTGTGGTGAGCCTTTGAAGTTTTGAGTCTTTGACAGCCTTTGTGCCTTTATAGGTTGTATGGAGGATGGTCCAAGCCTCCTTAGCAGTTTCAGTTGAGGATATCTTCTTGAACTCCTCATTGGTGACTGCGCTAAAAAGGGCATTCAGCGCTCTGCTGTTAAAGTTGGCCGCCTTGATCTTAGCATCATCCCAATCGGCCGGTTCTTCTTTTGGCTTAGTCCAGCCAATCTCTACAGCTTGCCACACTTTTTCATCTAAAGACTGCAGAAAAGCTCTCATGCGTACTTTCCAGTATGCATAGTTAGTGCCATCAAATAAAGGAGGTATAATTAATGATTGTCCTCTATCCATGACAAACAGGGGTCAATGGATCAAACACAGCAAAGATTAAATCCTAATCAGAGTGTGCCTGCTTTGATACCACTTGTTAGGTCACAATACGAATGACCCCTTGTGATAAACCCTAATTAATTAATTAATTAGCCGAGTTGTTAATTAATCAATTAAGCATGCAATTGTGTGGAAGCACAAACAAATCACCAAATACTAAATATGCAGTGGAAAATAAATAACACGGTGATTTGTTTACGAATGGGGAAAACCCTAATGGCAAAAACCCCACCAGGTGATTTTCAGGTCACCACTCCCGAAACTCCACTATTATCAAATCAAGCGGTTACAAGAAAGGAATCCCAAGTACCTTACCAACCTACAGTTGAACCCTTACCCCAATACCCAATTGGACTTGATCTGTAGTGACAATTTCCACCTTTGATGCACGACTCCCAAGTACGTGACTAACCAATGCGCGAATCCCAATACGCGACTTCAGAACACCAACTTGAGAAAGAAAGGTTGGCTGCAAAGTTCTTCAGATCATCCACTTGATGAATAGCAGGAAGATGCTTGGTTACAAAACCCTATGGTGCAAAGACACAGCAACTTCTTGATGAAGGATGAACTAGGTCAAGAACTTCATCTGTTGAGCACAATTTGCATAAACAGAGATTGCTCAATGATAATACAACTTGTGTCACCCAAAACGGCTCTTAAAATAATCCTTTTATATGTTTAGGGTTAGAAGAAAAGAAGCCGCAAAAACACATTCACGGATCCCAAGAAAATCAGATTGGAATTCTGACTTTTTAATTCTCAACAGATAGCAGGTGTCGAGGTAGCTATCGAGAGGTGTCGAGCTTTAAAAATTCTGCACTTCAACTTGCTTTTTCTTGGACAGACTTGATGACTTCAACACTTAACCTTGAAACATGGTTTCTTGAAGTATTAAAAACACCTAGATCTACCCAATTACAAGCAGAGTGCGTTTTGTCAAAGGATAAGCCAATTTACATAATTAAGTGACATATGTTCTTAAACAAGTTAAAACATATATGTCCTAACAGAACTCAAATGTGAAACCACATCATAAATATCCATTCAAGTGAGTTATTGCATGCAAAAACCAAAGAGTCTATAATTAATGAACTTTTTTTTTAAATGACAAATTTACATTTTCTTGCTAATAATATTCTTACAAGACTTTTTAAAGAGTTAAAAAATATATAAGAATGACTATCAATAATATTTAAATTATATACGTAAGAATCATACTATGCATCTTAATGTATATCTTTTAAGTATATTCATGTATATGCATATGGTTACAAGTTAGTTCATATAATACACCATGACTATGTACGGTCCATTACTAACTAGGTAGTATATTTTTTTTTTTCTAAACCAAAGTTAAGAGAATTCAATTAGAATCAAAATTAGATTTTGCTTTTGTTAGATTTCTATACAAATTAAATTGTTTAAATTTTTTTTGTTATTTTTTCTCTGAACTAATAAGCACATTTTTTTTTTATATTTTTTCTATTCAGATATTTTGTATGCGAAGATCATATTGATCGTAAAAAACTGTAATTGAGCTGAATGATCTCATGTACTTATCCCCATTCAATTTAGGAGATACTATTTGACAAATTTATTATTTTATTTTGTGTTGTATTTAGTAGAATTTCACAGACAATAATTGTGAATTGATATTGTATATGTAGTATCCTATAGTGAATTTCAAAATTATATACGTAATAACAATGTAATGAGAAACTTGATGTAACCAATATCATGAAAATTGTAAGAAAAAAATTATATTAGTACATCCAAATGTCCTAGTCGAACTATGTCCTATATGTTTAATAATCCAAACATCAATAGCACTACTACAATTTACTCACAGGTTACATACTAATAGTCTAATAATACAATACAATAATGTGATCTATTATTATGTAAGAGAAGAGAGTACAACACTATTGTACTTTTTAGAGTATTGTATAATTACTGACATTCATAATCCCTCATCCCTAGAATATTGAAGTCCAAATCTCCTATGTCTTTCTTCTAAAAAAAAAAAAAAGGAAAAAAAGAAAAAAAAAAAAAAAGAAATCTCCTATTTCTAACCTAAACATATTGATGTCACTTAAGTTAAGCTCAAAGTCAATGCTTTTACTTGTTTGTTATCTTTCCTCTTGTGTGCATCCCCTCGATTGTCAATTGCTGAAATTCAAACTCCTTTCTAATGAGGAGAACTTGGATCCAAATCTTTCTTTCCCACACTATTTATAAGAAAAATAAAACACATTTTCATCCCCAAAATTTTCTCTAATAGTTGCTCTTTCCAATTATTAACGTTTTAATCTTTTAGCTTCTCGAACCATGCTAGATGTGATGTACATTTGGGTGTGCTAATGGGTTTGGAAGTATGCAGTTGTGGGGGCCAAGTATCTTTCCAAAATCCAAATTCTAAATTGAACTTCTGTTTCCAACTCTACCATAAATGCTTTTCTCAAGAATTTTCTTACCTACTAGCAAAGCTTCTTCAAAGACCATGAAGAACTATACTCGAGCTTCACTTCCTTAGTTAAGCTAAAAGGTCACGTGTTTATTTTTCAATCCTTCCTTGTTTATCATGACAACGCTAAAGCCAATATTATATTTGCCTTTTCTTCTGTGAGTAAATAGAGTATCTCTTTTTTTCAATTAATGCAACTTTACTTTTTCACCTTTGGTCCCACCATAAAACTGATATTTTTGTTTTATTATAAGGGTACTAGTTTTGAAGCACGTACTAGCCAGTAAAAAAAATTACAATTAAGAGATGAAATGAATGAGATAAATCAAAACAAAATTTTCATCTTTGTTAAAACAAACCACCAAAACTTTCTTAAAAAAAAAAAAAAAAAAAAAAACCCAGTAAGAAATAAAGTAATAATTCACATGGAAGATGAACCCCATGTGCAGAAGCTACATATAAATAAGATAAATATATTTTCATCTCAAAAAAAATAATGAATGAGCTAAATCAAAACAAAATCTCCATCTTTCTTTCTCTCAAACCTTCTTTTTCTTAGTTTCTTCTCTTTTTCTCTCTTGTGATAAAAGCAGTTGACTGGGACATGGCGGACTCCTTTTTTTTTTCTTTGCTCTTATCCCTCCCTATTTCTCTCTCTGACTGTATTGCTTCACTTTGTGTCTATCAATAAAGTAGTTGGCTGTCGAAAACCTCAACCAAAAAGATAAGACAAGGAAGGTGGAGGCAAAATGACAAAACAACCCACGCTTTTTGACTCTTCAACAAACAAACGTAAATATAGCTGACTCTAGTAATTTTATTTTTCTTTTTCTTATCTCTATCTGTCTCACCGTTTGCTGTGTTTATGTTTATAAATAGAATGTAGATAAAGTCAAAAGTCGCTGGGATTTTCCTGATAATTAGCTTAGTTGAACCTGCCTTTTCAAGGGAAGGAGATAAAGCTGCTTTTTTTTATTCATTACTAATTATTATACGTCCAATGTACTGTACAACTGAACCTAGGATTGAGCCAAAAAAATAAATAGCTGAATTCCAGTTGAGTCGTGTCAGACTCTTCCTCTGTTTGGTTTGGTTAAAAAAAAAAAAAAAAACCAGAAAAGAAAAAAACAATGGCATTCTCTTACTGGTTTTCTCGTCTACGTTCCTCATCAAAGAGCTTCTTCTACTCCAATCTTCAAACTTCACATTTCCACAATCTCAAAACTCCAAAACCACCCACCACCCCTATCTTTCACTCCCATGCCTCAAAAAACCCATCGCTAGCTTTGCTTCCTGCGGCCCTTGCTGTCTCACTCTCAGCTGGATCACTTGCCCTTCAATCCCAACCTAACCCTTCATTCTGTGACGCTTCTAATCTCGATTCTGCCAGGTGGGTTTCTCTCATTTTTGGGAAAAAAAAAATTTCTTGATTGGTCAGGAAAACAAGGTTTTAGTTGATAATGTGTTTTTATTTTTATTTTTTATTTTTACAAACAGAGTTGTCAGCATTGGGGGCAAAGGTAGCACTGAGTTTGTGGTGAAGGGTTCTCACAAGGAACTTCCTCAAGAGCTTATTGATGAATTGAAGGCTATCTGTCAAGTATTATATACCATTGTTTCTTCTATATTGAATCATTGATTGCTGAGAAGCTTTGAAAATTTAGTTAATTGTTGTGTGTGGTTGGTTAATGATACTATATTATTTGGGCAGGATAACATGACTATGGATTATGATGAGAGGAATATCCATGGAAAACCACTAAACAGCTTTCACAAAGCAGTTAATATTCCTGATGTCGTTGTTTTTCCTAGGTGAGACTTACATATTCAACATGTGGTTTACTATTTCTAGCTACATCAGATGTGATGTTCCTTTTTGCAATTTTAACAGCAAGATGTGGCAATTTTTGTGGTCATGCAATTCGGGTTTGACGTGCTTGTATGGCAATGAAATATTGGTTGGATGGTGAAAGCCATGGTATGATGGTGCTTGTGTAATAAGGATTAAGGAATAGAAGTTCGATCACATGAAAGTTAATCATGTCCCTACTTATACCATGTGTGTGAACTTTTGCTTAAATTTTATGAGTTTCCTGTGTGAGATATTTTAATATGACTAGAAAATATGTCACAGGTGTTTGCATACTTTGTATATGTGACACTGGGAAACATTGTCAAAAAAGTTCTATTTGTTCTTTAAGTGCAGTAATTTCTTGAGATCGTTTGAACTAAGTATTATAATTTTGTAGCTTTCTCACAGCGTGGCCTAATTTATAAATTACAGGTCGGAGGATGAAGTTTCCAAGATAGTTAAATCATGTGACACGCATAAGGTCTGAGTTTTTCCTCATCTTTAAATTGATTATGATGCCTTGCATGCATTTCTTTTGAGGATAGAGCTCAATGGGCCAACATGCTTTAGTTCAAACGGCACTTCCTCTCCTTGTGAGTGCAAGGTTGAGGGAGAAGTCCTAGGATGCATGGACATAGACACAAGTACGACACAACGACATGAGCAATTTCTAAAAAAAATTATAATATGAAATTGCTGGTATGACACTAGTATGACAAAGGTACGACACGGGTATAACACCTTAAATAAAGTGTCCGTGCTTCTTAGGCGAGGTCTTGAGTTCAAAATCCCATACGGTGCATGTGTAACATACCAATAAAAGAAGGATAGAGCTTAATAGCTAGTAAAGTTTTGGGAATGTGGAACTAAAAATATTGTGGCTAGAATTTCTCTCGCGTACTGTAAAAATAGGAAATTTACTAATAAATAGATCCACAGTTGATGATATAGATTGTTCGCTTGCTAGTTGATGAAAAATAATATTAATCTTCTCAAGAGAGTACCAAAGTTGTTTACTTTTCATTCACAAGCAGGTCCCAATTGTACCATATGGCGGAGCTACATCACTTGAGGGTCACACCTTGTCTCCAAATGGAGGTGTTTGCATTGACATGTCGATGATGAAAGTATGTAATGATCCTTTTTGTATTTTATAAGAGTATGCTTTCCTGAGTTTTTGTTTTATGAAATTAAAACTTCACTTTATTTAGAACTGTAACTTACATTTTTTTAGGGTTAATTATATTTTGGGCACCAGTATGCGCTGAGCTTAGTTGAACAACTTGTGGTTAAAATATATATATATATATATATATTCAACTTGAGGTCTAGGTCAATTTGCTGTCAGAACTTGCACATGCAGATCAGACTTCGAAAAAATGTGACAGTTCACCCTCCTATGATTTAGAAAAGTGCCTCTTTATCTACACGTGGTTTAAAAGAAGGCACTTTACCTACTTGTGTGTTTGTGTTTTAAATTTTTGGTTGGACTGTTATATTTATTGAAATAATTTTAAATATGCTAATGGGGCGGGTCTGAATTGGGTAAAGTGTCACTTGTGAAACCACATGTTGGCAAATCAAACTCACTATACAAGTAAAAGAAATGTAATTGGCCTTAATTTTCACGATTCTGTTTCTTATATCTATGGGTAAAGAACTAATATTTTTCTTTGCTTACAACTTTGTTTGAGAATTATGCAAGAGGTGTACCTTCTTATATTTTAAATAAAACTAGTCACATACTTGCGCGTCGCACGTGATAATTATTTTAAGATGGTCTCATTAAATATTTTATTAATACTATAATTTTAGTTATTAACCATTGATTTTTCATTAGTTTTTAAGTTAATAAAAACCTTAAATATACCTTTTTTTTACCTTTTTACACACACACACACACATATATATAGTGAATCTTTACGCATATCTTTAAGAAAACTCTAAATATTCCACTTTTTTGGATGCATAAAATTATAAACTACTACTCCATAATGATAGTGACTAATTATATATATATATATATATATATTGTTTTAGTGATCTCATTTTTAACGCTTCTTATTATTATTATATATTTACTAACTGATGATTTGCATAACAAAGACGATAAATGAGAGGTAGCATTGTTCATTAGATTTTCGAGTAATAGTGTATGAAAATTAGAAATAAATAACTAACTATATATATTATAAATAAGGTTAAATGAAATATAAAAAAAAAAAAAAAAAAAAGAATTTTTAAATTTTCTAACTTTTCTTATGTAATTTCTACTACTATTAGAGAACATCTATTTTATAGTTATGATTAATATGGTTTCTATAGTTAGAGTTTGATTGGTTTTAAATTTAAATTTAGTACTATGATTGTATTTGATTGTTGATTGTTGATTTAATTCTTTTAGTGAATTTAACGGTTTACGTTACTACAATGTAAAGTTTTTAATGTTCTTCACACGGTAATCTCTATTTTATTTTGTACTTCTCCTTACAACTTCTTTGTTATCCAATCAACGATTACTATGACGCTTGGTTTTTTTTTTTTTTTTTTCTTTATCTACTTTTTATTACTTTGTATTGGTTTTTTTTCTATACCATCTCTCTCTCTCTCTCTCTCCATTGGCAACTTATCGTTTTCCAAAATTTGATGATGATTCTATGACATTAAATATGCATTATTAGTTTTTTTTTTTTTTAGTGTTTCTAAATTGATTTGTTTTGTATTTCATTCTTCCTTTGATGCATTGGGTGTGAGAATGAGTGTTTCCCTAGTATTACTCCACTTAATGTGGACAATTTTATTTATTTAATTTAGGAAAAATATTATATTTTAAAAATTTTAAAATAAAAATGGAGTGGAAATATAAATAATTTAATGATATATATGGGGGATGTGGCTGAATTTAAATGTTAAATAAAATGAAATGAGAAAAAAAAATACATAACAATAAACACTAACTTATCCAAATAATTCTATGTAATATAATAATAGTACATTCTTATATACTATTTTTAATTATTTATAATGGAATATGATAATATTTAACAATCAAAGTCATAAAAAAATAAAATAAAGAACTTAAAACACAAAACTAAATCCCATCAACCAAAATAGAGTTCTAAAAAATACAAAACTTTATCAAGCTAAAATAGAGATGCAAGAAAAATAAAAATAAAAATCCACCAAAAATTTAAGGGAGAAAGAGTGGGAAATAACCACTTTTTTGTGAGAGAAAATTATGTAAAGAATGGAAGAGTGAATGACAAATTTATACCAAGAGGATGAAAATAAAAAGAAACAAAATAAAGGAAGAAAAAAAGAAAGAGGAAGAGTGATATCAAGGTAGAATGTTTGGGGAGATGAAAAGGTAAAAAGAATGAGAAAGGTTGGAGAAAGTGTAAATGTTAAAAAAAAAATTAGTACAATTTGATGAGCACAATTTTCTTTTATTTGAATTTAAGTAAAATATTACATTTTTTATTTTTTAAAACAAAAAGAGAGAGAAAATATAAAAAAAAGTTAATGATAAGGAGGATGTGGTTGAATTTCAATATTGAGTAAAACAGAAGAAAAGAAAAAATTAAGAAAAATTAAAAGATATAACAATAAATACTAAATTATCCAAATTATGCTATGTAATGGAATACTATTTTATTTTTATCTACTATCGTTAATTTTTCATAATGTAATCGGATAAAATTTAACAATCAAAGAGCAAAATAATAATAATAATAATAATAATAATAATAATAACAACAACTTAAGACACAAAACTAAATTGTATCAACATAAATTAGAGTTCTTAAAAATACAAAAATTTATCAACCTAAAGCGGAGATGCAATAAAAAATAAAAAATCCACCAAAACATTGAGAGAGAGAGAGAGAGAGAGAGAAATATATATAAATGTTAAAATCGACAAAGATGAATATGTAATGTTAATTATCTATTTATATATATATATATATATATATTTGTAAAAAAAAAAGAATAAATAATAAAAAATAATTATGTGGCAAATAATGTGGCGATGAGGTGACACAAAAGGAGCTCAATAGTAATAAATGTCACGCTTTAGCTTTTAGTAATACATAGATAGATATAGATAAGGCAGATCAGCCTAGATGGAAGTTGCAACTGTCTTCTTTGGTCCTGCTGCCTACTTTTGCTACCATCATGAACTGCCTGCCTTATCTTGTGTGTATATGTATTTATGTATGAATGTACATATTACTTAATAGAATTCATTCTTAGGTAGAGCCGACACTGCATTTATTATGAACGTTTTTGAATGGATAATGGGTCTACTGATATTAAAAAAATTCACTCTGTGGAGTCTGGAGCATATTTTGTCTTCCTTTGATGTCAATTCCTTCAGTTTAAAATTAAATGCGTACTCTAGTATTGTATCTTTCTTATCTTGTTGAAAAAAATGAGTAGTTTGTATTGTGTCATGGTTTTTGGTTATTATTGCATTATTTGTTCAAATGTAGAGTATTAAAGCGTTACATATTGAGGACATGGATGTGGTTGTTGAACCTGGGATTGGATGGATGGAGCTGAATGAATACCTGGAGCCTTATGGTCTATTCTTTCCCCTTGATCCAGGTTAGTTTATGATGCACCATTCTTCTAATGTTTTCAATAATAGATATCTGGGGTGCATTTTTCTTTCAACTTATAGTTGAAATGCTAATTGAAATGTTTCATATCTAGATAGTGTTATAGTATGTCAAATATGTATGCCTTAGAACTGCGCATTTTGAATGTGCTGTTGAATGAAATCATTCTGTCAGAATCTGAGATAAATTGCAAGTCCTACAAAACATTCCTCTAGTAAATGCTATTTAGTTGGCTTGTGCTAATTCATATATAACTTTGGTAGTATCCTACTTGACAAAGAGTCTTCACATTGGCATTGCTTCCTGAAATGGTATTTGGCATACATTGAAAATTGTGAGTTTGAAATTGCAAGAAAATGATAAAGATAAGTTTCTTTATAACATAATAGAAAATTTCATGCAATATTTATGAGCATCTATCTTTCCTCCTTTCTGTATAGAATTACAATGTGATATCTGAATTCCTTGGAACTTGGCTATATTAGGTCTTATATTTGAATCTTTCTAGAATAATTAAAAAGACATTTGAAGTATTGCAACAATTAAGTTATTATAAATCTGGACTTAAAGCTGAACCAAGGATGCAAGTGGTACATTCTTAGTACTTAAAATGAGGATACAATTAGCCTAATTTAAACTAAAAAGAAATACTAATAGCCTCATAACATACTAACAACCTAGTAAACTAACACAACTCTTATTGTTGAACCATAAAGTCTTTGATATTATGGCACCACATAGCTTAAGTATTATGCTTCCAGAAGCTCTGTTATATCAGAGATGCTACTTAAAACTCTGAAATTTGGGCAGGTGCTTGGTGTTGCCGCTTAGAAGATTACCATTTTATGCGTAAAAAGCTTAAACAGCCCATTTTGTGAAAAGAATTCTCTGCTTTTAGTTTTTCCATATCATTTATGACCAGTGTAGTGTGAAAGTCACTCTGATAAACTTCATTTTTCAATAAATGCACCCGGTGTGTTTAGTTGTGTTCTTAAGTGATTTTGTAATTTGGATTTTCATATGCTTAAAACTCCTTGACTAACAGGGCCTGGTGCAACCATTGGGGGTATGTGTGCAACACGGTGCTCTGGTTCATTAGCTGTGAGGTAGTACCTCTACTTTCTTAATTGTAAATTTTCATATTAGCAGATAATATTGATACTTCAATTTTTTTGAAAAGAAAATGTATGTTAATATATGCAAGTGTTGCCCTAGTAAAGATTCAAAGATTCGATCTCTTGATGGTGTAACATTTTTATCATTTTTTATGTTGAATTGGATTTGTTCGTACTATCCCCTTGAAAGAAAAATAATTTTGCTTTCTTGCTGGAAGTGTTTCTGGATTCAATGCTAGTGTTAAGTTTGTAGATCTGACCCTTCAAGGACTATGTAGCTCCATTATTATCCAAAACCTAATGGTCTTTCTTAACGAAATCATTCCAGTGTGCCAGTGTCACAACTTGAGGAAAGCATTAGCCATGTCTATGCTATACCTCAAAAGGGCTAATCACTATTGAAACTCACTGTAATCTCTTATACATCCCAAATCGACCTACTACATGTTCGATATAGGACTTAGCACATGCCTGCACGATAGATTTAGACTCTAAATATACACTCAAATCCACATAATAGGGAGCATTACAATCTCCTTCCATTTAAATCTTCAATGTCCTCATTAGCACATTGGCTTGTAGTGCCTCTGAGCCACTTGGGTGTACCAACATGGTTTTGATGTCATTTGTCACGAGCTGGGGCAAGAGCTAACATCTGTGCTATATTGCAAAAGTATTAGTCACAATTGAAGCTTCCCATAATTGCTTGTTTAGCCAGATCAACCTAGTACATTCTTGAAGTGGTACTTAACGTGCCACTGCAACACCATCACCCACACAAATCCACACAATCCAGGGAATTAAAGTTGGCAACCAAGTGCGGACCTAGCTCCACTAGCAAGTATTATTTTGCTGCATATTTTCATTCAGAGGATATTCTATATGTGATTAATATTTGTACAGAATACCATATAACTTGGTTCTAAAGGATATGCTCTTTTTTTTCTTAATAGATTGTCATACTTTCTGTGGGATGCTTGCCATGTAATTTGGTTTTATTATTTATTTCTGTAACTCTTTGATTCAAGACTTGAGTTGTTTCACCCTGTCCAATACTGACAGTAATTTGTGGATACTGGATCCTTTCCTCTATGTGTTCTTATCTTTTGGCAGTTATGGATGTATAATCTCAAAATTGTAGGCGACTCTCATATAACAGTCTATGATCAAAGCATTATGCATTACTTATTTGCCTTTTTAAAGAATAATATATTTTCTGTCTTTTAGTAGGTCCAGGAGTGGCCACTGTTGGTAATGGGGTCCACTTAATAAACATGCATCTGCTTCCATCAGTTCATTCTTGATTATCTGTCTAAAGGACCAATCAAGTGCATAACCATTTGGCGATTAGAATCTTTTTATTTACCTTTCTTATCTTGTCTTTGAAAACTTGAATTTTAATTGTAAAATTTATTTTGGTAACCTAGATGCTTCTCTATTTACATTAAATTTTGTCTAAATAACATAAATGAAAATATATTCTAGAAATAATTTCAGTGGTCTAATTTAATATTGGATCTAATGATTCTATTTTTAGCATGTAGGTATGGAACCATGCGTGATAATGTCATCAGTCTCAAGGTTTGTTATAAAATTCTGAAGTCTAATTCAGCTCCCAAAAGCTGTATTTCTTATGTTGCTTTTGTTACAGGTAGTTCTTGCCAATGGAGATATTGTCAAGACGGCATCTCGTGCTCGAAAGAGTGCTGCAGGGTTTGTTCTCTTATCTATGTCAATCTATTATTTGATATACTTTCTTTTCTCTGATTATCTTTTTTTTCCCTTATTTTTTATTGTTTTTGTTTTGAGTAGTAGTTTCAAAAAATAAATGAGAAAGTTGGTGGGATAAAAATGCAACCATTAACCAGGCATGCTGTTAACCTTGTAAAAGTCGTATATTGTAGGTATGATCTGACCCGCTTGGTGATTGGAAGTGAAGGAACACTGGGTGTAATAACAGAAGTCACTCTTCGGCTTCAGAAAATTCCACAGCATTCAGTGGTACTTTGACCTTTTCTTTTTCTGAAGGTGTTTCCTCTTAAAATTATTTCTACTTTGCTACAATTGTTCTTGTCTTGTGATGGTTGGATTTAAATTTTGATTATATAGTTGTTTCGTTATGCAGCCATGATAAGATATATATTTGAATCTTATTATTATTTCTCATTTGAACGTATCCTAAAGTTATTTCTGATCCTTGCCATATTAAGCCTAGGCCTTGTGTGGAGACTTCTCGACTTGTGGGTTTTAAACTTAATTGCCATATTCTCATGTTTCCTATTTCCATGAAATAAGCTGAAGGATGAGGAATACATGAAATCTTAGAAAAAAGCTTACGCTAAAAAGAAATTGCATTTTATGAGAATTTGAACCATCACAGAATTGATGGTATTTGAAAGTGACCAAACTAGTTTAATGATGTTAGAGAAGATCTCTTGGTTGTCTCAACATCTTTAGAGGTTTGTCTCACATTTTTTTCACTGTAAAACACTGTGGTTCTTGCCACGCTGTTTCTACAAATTTGGTATAAGATAATCATCAAAACATTTGCTTGTGTTCTTAGCATATTCTCAATAGCTACCGCAAGCACCTGTGTTTGAAGTGTTCTTAATGGCTATAAACAAGTACCCACTAGTGATAATTCTGTCATGTGGTAGTTAGTATGGTTGATTGAGGTTTATCCGGGTTTGTCATTTCTAGGGTAAATTAAAATATCTTCTTCCATTTAAATATGGAAAATTTTTGTTTGAATGAACATTGGCATCTTTCTTTATACAACTTCTATATGATATTGTTATTCTTTTATATATATATATATATATTAATTTTTTTTGCGCAGGAGATTCTGTCAGTCATTTATTCTTGCAATCTATATTAGCTCTTTTAGTTTTATATTTGTTAGAAGCATGTGGTTAAATGATTAAATTTTTCATATCCCAATAGCTTAAGAGTTTGGAACAACCGGTAATTTAATATGGTATTAGAGCAGGAGATCTTAATTTTGATCATTGTCTTCACTCTATTTACCATTTAAAATGTTAAATTCTCATGTGTTGGGCCTCCCACTTATTAAAGGGAAGTTTAAGCTCATACATGGTTAGTGATGACAATTTTGTCCCACTCTGCTTTGCTCTGCGTGGGTTTACCCCGCCCTGCAAAGGTCGTGGGGCGTGGATGCGGCAAGATTTTAGCCCCGCATCACGGGGAGGGACGGGGATGGGCTTAGACTTTTTAGACCCATCCCGTCCCCACCCCGCCCCATGTTACTTAGGGGTTATAATTGTAAATTTTTTATACCCTAAAACCCTACTATTTAAACAAATATATCAATATTAGCTTATTTTATTCTACCAAACGTGGTTCTTTACCTTTATTTTGTTATGTGCTATACTATGATTTTTTTTTTTGGGTGATTGTCTTGTTAAACCTTTGGATATATTACTCAATTTTTTTGAAAAATTAATTTGATTTGATGGGATAAATTTAGTTATAATTTCAAATATATTTTTATTAATAAAATAGTTTTCATTAAAAAAAAATTGTACTAGTTGTAGGGAAAATTAACAAGAAGTTGAGTTTTACGAGGTGGGGCGAGGCCCCAAGAGAGAGGGATGGTGTGAGAAAGTTTTCCTCATCATGTGGGGTGAGGTGGGGATAAAGCAAGATAAAACCATATGTGGCGGGGATGAAGACCCCATCCTTCGGCCTCACCCCGCCCTGCTCCATTGCCATCCTTACACGTGAGGGGGAATGTTAAAGTTATGGTTATTTAAACAAATATATCAATATTAGCTTATTTTATTCTACCAAATGTGGTTCTTTGCCTTTATTTTGTTATATGCTATACTATGATTTTTTTATTTTTGGTCATTGTCTTGTTAAACACTTGGATATATTATTCAATTTTTTTGAAAAATTAATTTGATTTGATGGGATAAATTTAGTTATAATTTCAAGTATATTTTTATTAATGAAATAGTTTTCATTAAAAAAAATTGAGTAAAATATTATTTTCATCCCTAAACTATCACAAAAGTTCGTTTTTCGTTCCTAAACTTTCAAAAGTTCGTTTTTCGTCCTTAAATTATCACAAAAGTTCATTTTTCGTCCTTAAATTTTCAAAAGTTTGTTTTTTGTCCCTAAACTTTTCCAAATGTATTGATTTTCATCCCTCCCACATCAGCACTCGTCAAGCCACGGAGGGACGAAAATCAATACATTTGAAAAAGTTTAGGGATGAAAAATGAACTTTTGAAAGTTTAGGGACGAAAAACGAACTTTTGTGATAATTTAGGGAGAAAAAACAAACTTTTAAAAGTCTAGGGATGAAAAACAAACTTTTGTGATAGTTTAGGGACGAAAATGATATTTTACCCAAAAAAATTATACTAATTGTAGGGCAAATTAATAAAAATTTGAGTTTTACAAGGTAGGACAAGGCCCCAAGGGACAGGGATGTGGTGAGAAAGTTTTCCCCGTCATGTGGTGCGGGGCGGGGATAAAGTCAGATAAAACCATGTAGGGCGGGGATGAAGACCCCATCCTTCGGCCTCACCCCGCCCTTCCCTATTGCCATCCTTACATATGAGGGGGAGTGTTAGAATTATGGTTAAGTGACTCAATTCACAATTTTTTAATGTTAAGTGACATAGGTCAAGGAGGAACAACAAAAATCTGATTTAGAAAACCAGGGGCAGATCTGGTATAGCTTGGGTTTTGAAGAATTAGGGTTAGGTTTCAGTGGGGAATAGGCTAGAAAATAAGAGGGATAATAGGGTTTCTAAATGGGACAAGGATTAGTAGGGTTTGGGGATGAAACAAAGGAAAACAATCAAGGTTTGGGTGGTTGTTCTTGTGCTATGAACAGTGATCCGTGAACAGGAATCGTGAATAGTAAAATTAAAGAAAATAGATAAATTCTAGGAATCACACCTAGACTTCCTAAGCACCACACCTAGGGTTCCTTGGCATCACATCTCGGAGAAGGTTGCATCACCAAACCATAAAAGAAAGCATAGCTCTTAAATTCTGAAAACATTCATTAATAATCAACTCAATAGAAAGTACTACAACTCTTTAAATAAAAGACTAATACCTAATTCTAGTTGAGCTAGGATTTCTTATAACTCTGATAAGACTTGGACTTGGACTCCTTGGGCTTTACTAATAAACCCAAACTAAATAACCAAGTTTAAAATAAAACTAAAGTAAGACCCAATAGACTATAAGCACATCCCATTCTAGAATTTTAGGAAATTATAAAATTGCCCTTGATACATAAAATATAGGAAATCTGTCTTCTCACTATTAATGCTGTGCTTATATGGAATTTGAATTCAACAATATTGCAGGTTGCAATGTGTAATTTCCCTTCAATTAAGGATGCAGCAGATGTTGCTATAGCCACGATGATGTCTGGTATACAGGTGGGACTTTAGCTGCAAATTTTGTTCTAATTATCAATTCCTTCATGGATATTCTTTTTATAATTGTTAGGTGTCAAGGGTGGAGCTACTGGATGAGGTTCAAGTGAAGGCTATCAATATTGCCAATGGAAAAAATTTGCCTGAAATTCCAACTTTAATGTTTGAATTTATAGGCACAGGTAAATGGGATCCTTGTTCTCTCAATATTTTCTGTTTTTATTTATTTTTGGCTAAATGCAATTTCAAATTGAAACAACCTTTATCATTGAACTTCCTGCACTTACTAATTGTACACCTGGAAGCCTTTCCTTAATATTAAGACAATTGTAGAATTTGTCTACTTGTACTTGTGGTGGGTTAAGGTTTAGGAGGATTTGTGGATCTAGGGTTTAATAAGAAGGTTCTTGTAGGGAAGAGAAAAGATTTTATTTAGGGTTGAAAAGAGGTAACGATAAATGGAAATCGAATTTCTCCACAATCTTTGAATGCTGTGCATGAAAAATACTCATGAGCAGTGATGGAATATCAAAGAGAGAGACAAAGGAAGAAAATCACAATAAGGTCAATGTGCCACAATATGCAAACACAAATATTGTATTGATCAACTCCACCTACCTTATTGAGCACATTTGGCACAATTATATACAAGGACTCATTCTTGTACTAGTAGTATTAAGAACTCCTTGCTTGACTAGTAGACTAAAAACCTAATAAGGTTATGACTAATAGGGAAAATGACCTCTCCTAAGATTTAGTAAAATTACATTGACCTCCTTTTTATTTTGAATTGTACATGGACCTCCCTCACTTTTCAAAATAAAGTACACTTACGTCCCCTGTAAATTACTTGGAACATTTTGTCACAATGTCACCCAAAAAGCTGCCAGAAATCACAAAAACACATAAATTGTATTGCTAGATATTCAAAAGAAAGGAAAGTAAAGCAAAAAAGAAGAATAGAATGGTGATGGTGGGTTGGGAGGGTAAAATAGGAATTTTATTTGGAAGTGAGGGTGAAACCATAAATTTTTCAATTTGTAATAGAATTTAATGGTGTTAAGCTGTAGGGGAGATGAGTGTACTTTTTTTAACAAGGGAGATTTATGTACAATTCGAAACAAGGGGGGAGGTTAGTGCAATTTTCTCTAACCAATAAAAGGCTAACTTGGACTCAAAGAAAATAAAACCTAAGATACATAGGATCTCCTAGAAAATTCTAGACTGAACTGAACAACCAAAATTCCCTTAATTTGCTGGGTTACAAAAAAAAAAAATTACAGTTTGCCCTTTTGAATACAAAATCAACCATAAATCTTTTAAAAACCCAAATTTAAAAACAGTTTTAACCCCAGGACATAAGTAATTAGACCTTTAAAATCACACGATTTTTATGTCAATTGGACAGCTCACATGGAGCCTATAAAATAAATCTTGAAAAAACAAAACAAAATAATCTTTGATGATTGCATCATTCTCCCCCAGTGGGAAAAAAACTTGACCTTGAGCTTCATAGTGTTGAAGTATAAGAACCTTCAAACTTGAAACTTGCACCAATTCTATATCGCCTTAAGAAGCAGTAAGGATAATAAACTTTTCTTTACCACCATATCATCAAATTCTTAAGGAATAATAAAATCAATGCTTAGAAGGCTTTACAACTTAAATCCATCTTGAATTGCTCCATAGCTGTAACACATATCTTAATTGGTCCTGACTTTTCCACGGTCAGCCTCGTGCTCACCTTGCTCCTTTATGGTCTTTATTGTCTATGAAATGCATTATTTTGGGTGTTCTTGAAATTCGACATTTGGTGAATTTTAAAGCTGGATTTCTCTCTTTTAGTGTCACACCTTGATGCGTTAAACCAATGCTTGCTTGAGGTTGTGGCAGAAAATTTGCAAGGCTGCATATATTAGATTTTGATGGGGAACAGCTGTGATGTTTGCCAACAAGTGTGGGGATAAACTGGGGTGAAACTTAGAATTTATAAGTTCTTCATCAATTGCCATTTAGCTGAATATTTTTCCAAAATAGTGACTGCTAGCTTATCCAAAGTTTGTCACATAGTAGACAAATTTTTTAACATTGCTGCTATGGAGCACACCATTTCCTTCAATTGTTTTAAATTTTTCTTGGCTTCCACAAAATTTTGAGAAAAGCCTGAGACTCTGAAAATGGTTCTGCATTTGTGACCACCTTCTTGAATGCAGAATTTCGTCAAGCAGTTGGTAGAAAATTTTAGCAAAGAACTTGTGATGTAGCGTGGGCGTGTAGAAGCAGAATCTGTAACACATAATTACTACAACTCTTCCATGAAATCTAAGTTCTACAAGAACACTAGGCTAGTAGGCAAAATAATAGAAAAAACATCTCTAACAAACTTTTATTAATCAATGCATAACATCCATAATCAACCCCTCTATAAAGAGTATTTATAGGAATAGAATTTCTCCTACTTTTAGGAAAATGAAATAATAAACCTACTTCTACTTGAGAAAGGAAAAACAATTTAACAAGGAAAAGAAAAACAATTAAAATCCTAATTCAACTAGGAAAAAGAAAATAACATAAAATATTAAAATATTTTATTCTTCCTTAACCAATCTGCATCAACTTGTGATAGGATTTTGGTTCTATTACAAAATTGACAAAGGACAAATTGGAGAAATTGTCTACATGTGCTTTTGGTGGGTTAAGTTTTAGGAGGATTTGCAGATTAATGGTTTAGAAAGAAGGGTTTTGTAGGAAAGAGAAAAGATTTGATTTAGGATTGAAAAGAGGTAAAAGGAAACGAAAATTGAATTTCTCCACAATTTGTGAATAGTGCATGTGAACACGTCCTGTGAATAGTACCCATGAGAGAGAGAGAGAAGAAAAGAACAATAAAACCAACATGCCTCAATACTCACCCAATATTTTATTGATCAACTCCATCTATTTTTTGAGTACAATGAGTGCAAATACATATAAGGTTCATTCTTGTGTTTAGGACTACTAGTTTTACCAATGAACTAAACAACCTAATAAGATAGTGACTAATAAAAGACTAACTTGAACTCAAAGAAATACTACCTTAAATATGTAGAATCTCCTAGAAAATTCTAGACTCAACTAAACTATCAAATACCCTTAATTTGCAAGATTGCGTAAATTACAAATTTTTCTGTTTTAATATAAAATTGACCATAAATTTTTCAATATAAACAAATGTTAAAAAATGTTTCAACCCTAGGATACATATAACTAGACCTTTAAATTCATTTGACCTTTACTTCAATTGGACTGCAAACATGGATTCCATGAAATAAATCTTGGATAGACAAATTTGCAAAGTAGTCATTGAATCAATTTAATCATCCGTGACTGCATCAACAACATGATTTGATGATTGATGTGTTTAAATCAGTATTAACTACAGAAATTGATGCTATACAGGAGGTAATTAGTTTATGCTTGTAATCACTAGTAAGACAACAAATAGTATTGTCATTATGACACAGGCTCTAAATCAACCCCCCCACCCCCCCAAAAAAGAGGAAATTATCCTGAGCAAAATGATCCCTATTTTATTATTCTGGAAAAATGCATCACCATTTCCCATAGAAAGCTACACCTATGCCATCTTCTTGATTACCTTTTATTGTTTACTAATTTATTTCTTGATTACTATTATTTAGAGGCTTATGCACGTGAGCAAACACAAATTGTTCAGAAGATTGCTGCAGAGCACAATGGCTCAGATTTTGTTTTTGCAGAAGATCCTGAAGCTAAAAAGGAGCTTTGGAAGGTAGTGGTTACTCAGTTGATGTTCAGTGAGTGGCATTTTGTTATAGCTCTTTCTTCATGTTGACGTATAAAATTTTGGCTGGAAATTCCAGCCACCTCCCTCTTCCTCCCCTTCCATTCCAAACAGACCCTTAATGGATAGATCTTACACTCAATTTTACCTGTTAGTGCATGCATGCACATAAATATATGGACATGCACAGTGCATTTAGATGTCTCTTAAGTTGCATAAATGCAAACCTGAAACCTCACCAAAACATACAAGAGATCAGGTTGATTTCCATAACTCTCGGATCAAAACCCAAGTGGCCTGTAGGGTCATGTTGAATTAGTATGATATTGGTTTTTTACTCAAACTGCAGCTTGTTTTCCTAATTATTCTCAGTTAGATCCATTTATTTATTTTGTCTGATAAGGACTCTCTGTTCAGAGGTTTTATCCAAATGGTTCTCATTGCCATTCTCCATATTTTCTAACTCAAAGTTTTAATGACATGCAGCTAAGGAAGGAGGCACTATGGGCTTGCTTTGCAATGGTACCTAATTTTGAGGCAATGATTTCGGTCAGTTGATATCAATGGATTTTAGTTACAGTTTTATTTGCTTCCTTATACTCCCAAGGACCGTCTTTGCTTTTTGTTTGTTTTAGTTCTATAACTTTTGATTTTTGCAGGATGTATGTGTTCCTCTCTCGCACCTTGCAGAATTGATATCAAGGTCCAAACAGGAGCTGGATGCATCACCACTGGTCTGGTATGTCTGATCAGAATGGCTTTCTCTTTTTCTGGACAATAAGTTAAATTAGAGCATTTTGTGTTCCTGTAGTAATGTGGTTAGTCAAATGACTGATGCTCACAATACATGCCTCTGTTCCTATTAACAGCATGGTTGTTGCTCATGCTGGCGATGGAAATTTCCACACGGTGGTTATGTTTGACCCTAACATTGAAGAACACCGGTGGGAAGCAGAGAGACTTAACAAGTTTATGGTCCTTACTGCATTGTCAATGGAAGGTATGCACTCTAATCTTTAACAAACTTACGGAATCCTTTTTAACAACGAATGTTCATGGTTACCTGTAACATTAATTATTCTATAAAGGCTCTTTGTCTGTGGTGATTCATAATCCCATAGTGCTTATGTTTCATATGTTCATCTAGTATTTCTGCATACATGCAGTAATCTGAAGTTAATGTTATCTTTAGTGGTTTCCATTCTGAAAAATTAGAACATGACCTGAAAAGGCAAGTTGTGGAGCTAATGAATGGTTTCTTTGACAACTAAGCAGGAACATGTACTGGTGAACATGGTGTTGGCACAGGGAAAGTGAAGGTAACTCATTCAAATCTTTAGACATGTAGGCCATTTAATCCAATACTCGGAGGCAACTTCTAAAATGCATTGGTTATCAACTTCAGTATCATGCCCATATCTTGATATCAAAAACAATGCGTTTGCTCTCAATTTCATGCTTTGGCACTTCACTAGCTGGCCAATGGCATGGTTATTAGCATAAATGGGACAATTAAATAAGATAGTATATCCGGAAAGGATAGCTTTCACCATGATAATTTAATAAATTACAGTATTGATGCTCCATAGATTGGTCTTCCTTCAGAAGGTAAATTTTACACTATGAGGACTATGGCAAGACCAAAATATTTATGATGCTTCTCATTTTGGTTGGTGTTTTATCCTGAGATGACCTTAGTATACATAAGATACCGGGATTAGCCACCCAAATTCAAAGACAAATGTCCTGTTCAGTGTTATTTGACAATGTAGAATGTTTTGATTGGTTTTCCTCTTTTCAGTATCTTGAGAAAGAACTTGGAGTGGAGGCTTTGGGGACAATGAAAAGAATAAAAGCTGCTTTAGATCCCAACAGTATTATGAATCCAGGGAAGCTTATTCCTCCTCACATTTGTTTCTAAAGAGCTCCCCACCCTTCTTTGCTCGCACTTATATGCACGTCCACGCCTACCCTGTCACATGCGTGCACATCCTATCTATACATTTCAAATGTTGTACCTATAGGGCTATAAAATCTTCACTGTATATTATGGGCAATAATGGGTCATGAACTTGGTCGCTATTGCATCAGGCCTTTCATAGTGTGCCTCTTGTTCTCCTGCTATTTCTTTCTTCTTCTTCTTCTTCATCTTTTTTCTTTTTTTGGTATTGACAAAGGAAATTTAAAATTTTCTAGTTTTAATAATTTTGCTCCCTTCTTTGGAGTGACCTTAAATAGTTTTATGTGTGTTGTGTGAGCGTGTGTGAGTGTTGAAGGGAAAGACCCTATCTGCTTGGATGGAGATGAGAAAGAGAAGTAAAGTGATTTTTGTGCCATTCTGAGTCCCCTTATCTTTTTGTGGTTCTGCTCTCTGATTTATCCTTGAGAGGTTTGTCACACGATGGAAACGACCTCTAGATTAGTATTTCAGTAACTGGAATTTGGTACAGCAAGGAACTTGATTCAGATTAGTTGGATTAGATTCAAGCCAAGCCTGAGTCTTATGAGTTAATAATCAGCTGCCCAAAACCCTATCCAACCCAACCTCCTGGCAAAATTGGTCTCCAATCCACACCTGCTAACCCGTCCAAACCCAAAAGAAAAAAATGGATATAGGTAAGGGCTTTTCGGACCCATGAAAAATGGGTCAACTTGAACTCAACCCACCAAAACAATGGATTGAGTCACGTTGATTGTAACTAGGGCTGTAAAAGAGCCAAACTTGGTTGAGTAGTGTTCACGTAAAATAATCTGTAAGTGCATAGAATCGTAACAAGTAGTAAAGTGTTTTTAGAAAACGAATGTCGAATCCACAAGGATTAACTATGTTATTGAATACCGAAATTTACTAAATTAATTACTATTTGGAAAATCGAAAATAAATGGAACGTTCTATTCTTTGAATTAAATTAAACTATTTAATGAAAATAAATCTACGAATAAAAAGAATCAACAAGGCATAAAAAAACCTAACAGTGTAAAAATATGATAAGAATGGATCTAGAGCGATTGATTTCACCTAACAAATCTCGCACAATTTATCCTTTCTAATTATTAAATTCTACTAATTTCCCGTTGATGATTAAAAATTCCTTAAGTATTCAATATCTTCTCTCGAATAATATCAAAAATATCTTCAACTAACAATTCTATATCTCTATGTGAATTTAATTAATTGGAGACTCATTACTTACTTTGAATTTTCTGAAAAATCACACTAGTCACGGTAAAGCGTCTCTACTTTCGCTCAACTAATGGTGTTTAATTCTAGAACTAAAATAACAAATCATCTATCGGTCTCATTGTAATTCAATTGATTAAACTATAATTTGTAAAAAATAGTAAGCATTAAGAATAAGAATTAAACACTCAATCATGGAAATATTAAAAATAAAATAACTTAGAAAATAAATTGTGTGTTCATTGCTAGACTACATCAATGCTCTAGAAAATAAAATTTAGTTCATAATAAAATTGAAAAGAAAACAAATAAAACTTATGTCTTTCATCTGAATTGGTTGATCAACATGAAGCTCTCGCCTTTGTCCTCAGATCCTCCTCTTCAAAAAGACTTCCAAAAGCAAATTTTTCTATGCGGCGCCCCCTTTTCCTCTCAGGTTTTCTCTCTTCTTTTTACCCTAAAGAGCCTTTAAATAGGTCAAGAAATCCTATTACAAGTTGAATTCCCGTTTGGAGAAAATCCTAGATTTTTAGGCTTCATTTAACTGACGATTTTGGACCAATTAAATTTAGAATTCGAACTTTTGGTAAACTAAAAAGTTGTATCCCTTTAAGTTAACTTTCCAGCCCAACTTGAATCATCTCGATTGAATATCTGAGCCGAAAGTTATGCCAAAACTACTAACTGATGTGCAGGTTGGAATCCTAATCCGAATTGGACTTGGATTTGGTGCAAATTTCCTTTGATTTCTTGCTCCAATTGGACTTGAATTCAATTGGCCTAGCTCCACTTTGCATGTAAAGCCCTTGTTACCTGCAACACAAAAATATTATATAATCAGTAACAAAATAACATAAAAGTAAAGCTAAATATGTAGATATATGAATAATTTATTATATATATTTCATGCACATCAAGTAGCGCATGTTTAAGCTTGGCTTGTCAAGAAAAGTCAAAAGCTCAAACTTGGCTCTAGCTCGTGACAAGCCTAAAAATCATGTTTGAGCTTGTGCTCGTGGGAAAATCAAAAAGCTTGGGCCTGACTTGGCTTGATTAATTAGTCAAGCCAAGCTCAAACTTAATATCAAATTCAAACTCAAGCTCAAGTTAAGCTTTTGAGCTTGAAATCTAAGAAAATTATATTATCAAATGCTTAAATCTCTAAAATTAAGAAAAAAAAAATACTCATTTTATAATATGTCTAGTACTACTTATGATTAGCCATTATTTAAATTAAAATTTTACATAATTAAATTCATGCATTCATCCTTCCTTTTCTACGGTTTCAGTAATTGTACAAAATACATTTTTTACATTCACATTAGAAAAATACTTGTTTGTAACTATTATTAATGAGAAAATACTAACATGTTTCATTACTTTACATTAGATGATTGATGGGGAAGGATCATATGTGGTCCACTTAATTAATTAATTAATTTTTGAATGTAACTAAAGTCTAAAAAGAAATTTTTTTTTTTTGAGGTAATAGATAGTGGTGTCATGTTAGCCATGTCATTGTTAAGATAGGTAAAATTAGCTAACACATATAAAATTATAAATGAGTCTATACTTGAATTGTTTTGTATCAAGCCTTATAGCTTACGAGCTTGTTTGTGAACAAATATTTTTGTTTGGGCTTAGCTTGTTTATTAAACAAACCTAAAACTAAGGCTTAAACTTAACTTATTTATAAATAAACAAACATGAACGAGCTTTTTATTAAGCTGAGTTCGAGTTGTTCATAATTGGCTTGGTTCTTCTATAACCCTAACTGTAGGTCAAGCAAGCTAAAACTATTTTTAGGGAGGAAAAACATATAATTTATCTTTTATTTTTTATTTTTTAATTTTGTTTTCTAACTTTGCTAACGAAAGGAAAGAAAGTCTACGTAAAGAAAAAATTGCAAGAAGTTTCCATTACTTATTTATTTTACTTTCTTTATTACTTTTCACACCAAATTTTCTTTAGTCCTCTATGTTACATAAAAATGGCTAAAAAATTATTATGTAAAACTATTTCTTGACCAATACAAACTCATATACTAGTTATAATTTATATTTTATACATATTATGTTACAATTTCTAAAATATTTGTTTCTCTTATTATTATTATTATTATTATTTTTTTTGGTACTCTTACAATTGCATTTTCTCTTTACATTTCATCTTTATCTTCATTACTCTCATTAGGATTATTAAAATATTTCCAACCCATCCCAAACCTACCCTACTGCGCTTTTGTCCCAAGTAGGTTTTTCTCATCCTAAAGAGGAGACAAGGTGGGGATGGGGTCGTAGGACACCCATGATCCAATCCCGCATTACCCATTGCCATCCCTATTTAGGAGTTGGAATAAGATAAGAGTTGGTGATGTTTTATCTTTACTGATTAGGATTGCCTTGTATGCTTCAGTTGAAGGCTATTTATAGCCTCTGTTTGATAATAAGAAAGCATCAGAATATTTTAGTAAACAATTCAAATTTTTTCTTGTCAAGGAGGTCTCGGTTATCCCTTCAAGTATAACCAGAAATTTCTTCTTCTCTATTGTTTAATTTCCAAAAATCCCTTGATCTAACCATAGCCCCTTGCAGGAAAAGAGGTGTAGCATGTGGTTGTGGTGGGGGTCGTATCAGTTTAGTATCAAAGCCAACCACCATGTTGGGTAATCCAATGTATCTCATTGAGTATGGGATCAAATAAGTTGTGGCTTTGTGTTGGATTTTAGAGGGATGACCTAAAAGTTAGATTAAAATGTCTTACTAAGTCATTAAATAACTAATAGGTGAGTGGAGCAGTTAAAAAAGAGAAAGGGCTACCATCGGGTCAGTGTTGATAGAGTGAACCGTCATAGATGTTGGTTGCAAAGCGTGTGGTATGTTATGATTCTAGTGTCCCACGTGTCTTTAGTGTAAGTTTAACTATAGGTATTTAAGTTCTTGGGCAACCTTCCCTTATAAGTTGGTTTGCAAGGGTGAGTTCTACCGATGGGTTTGTATCAATATCAAATGAAAGCATCCTGTCAGAAACTGAAATGCATTAAATGTCCTAGAAAACAATTTTTCTAGTAAATGCTATTTAATTGGTTTGTGTTAATCTATATAAACTACAGTGGTGTCCTACTTGTCATCCTGGGGAAGTAGTCTTTACACTGATATTGCTTGCAAAAATGGCAAGAAAATGGTAAAGCTAAGTTGCTTTATTACATAATAGAAAATTTTCATGCAATCTTTATCTTTCCTCCTATGTAATTTCTGTATAGAATTACAAAGTGATAATTGAATTCCTTGGAATTGGCTGCATTAGGTCTTTTTTTTTTTTTTGGATTCTTTCTAGAATAATAAAAAAGATATTTGAAGTATTGCAATAATTTAGTTATTATAAATTTGAACTTATGGCTTGTTTGGATGGAGGGAGGACGGAGGGGGAGTGAAGGAGAGTAGAGTAGACTTGGCTAAAAAGTAAGCTAATTTTGTGCTAAATCTACTCTACACTACTCTACTCTCCTTCAATCCAAACGGACCATTAAGGCTGAACCAAGGAGGCAAGTAATACATTCTTAGCAATACTAACCTAATAGCATACTAATAGCCTAATAAGCTAACATGATTCTTATTGTTGAACCATAAAGTCTTCGATATTGTGACGCCACATAGCTTAAGTATTTTGCTTCTAAAAGCTTTGCTATATCTAAGAAGCTACTTAAAACTGTAAAATTGGGGTAGGTGCTTGATGTTGTCAATTAAAAGGTTAAAATTTTATATGAAAATGCTTAAACAGTCCATTTTGTGAATATAATTCTCTGCTTTTAGTTTTTCCATATCATTTATGACCAATTTAGGGTGATAGTAACTCTCTAGTATGTTCTAATATACTTCATTTTTCAATAAATGCACCTGTTGTATTACTTGTGTTTTAAAGTCATTATGCAATTTTAGATTTCCATATACTTAAAAAAATTACTAACAGAGTCTGGTGCAACTATTGGTGTCTGTGTGCTACACGTTGCTCTAGTTCTTTAGCTGTCAGTTAGTAGCTCTGCCTTTTAGCTGTAAATGTTTTCATATTTAGCAAACAATGTTGATACATACATTTTTTGAAGGTATGTTAGTATATGCAGAAGCCGCCCTCCAAGTAACCAGGGATCCTTGATATGCAAAATTGGATTCGCTCTTACTTTCCCCTACTGCTTTAAATAAATAAATGAATAAAGAAAGAAAGAAAACTTAAGATTGTGTTTAGGATTTCTAGAAGAAGAATGTATTTCAGTTTTCTTGTTGGAAGTGTTTCTGGTTTCCATACCAATGTTAAGCTTGTGGATCTGACCCCACGCTCTTGCCTTCGAGTAAATGGATGTTACCAAGATATCTACCGGGTGTTCTCTCCCATCTTTTTCTAAATAGCGAGTACACAAAATAATGAACATCACAAAGGCATATCTTAGAACAACCTCAATAAGCATGGGCTACTTACACAAGATTGCCTAATTTGTGCTGCAGCATTCTCGCATACCAGCAACTAGTTGAACACATCGCCATCCGCTATACCAAAAATTCTGAAACATCCTGTAAATGCCCAATCTGTAGTGCATTGACTGAAGGCAATGAGATCGCCTATGCTTCAACTATAAAATCCTTCCCAAACAACAGCAAGTTTGACTCCGGGAAGGATTTTATTACAAAAATTGCATACGATGTCCTTGCTTTCGGTCAATGTACCGCATTTCTTGGATGTTTCAGACTTTTTGGTATGACGGATGATGGATATGTTCAGCAGTTCATTGAACACGAGAATGAATATGTTCATTATGTTACGTACTCACTTTTTTTTTTTTTTTTTTGGTAAAATACTATTTTGGTCCTTAAATTTGCTAAAGTTTGTTTTTTGTCCCTAAACTTTAAAAAGCTTTTTTTTCATTTCCAAACTTTCTAAAGATTTCTTTCAATAGTTTCGAGACAAAAATAGGGATGAAAAAAGACTTTTTTCAATAGTTTAGGGATGAAAAAAAAAACTTTTGGAAAAATTTAAGAACATAAATAAACATTTTCAATATTTTAGGGATGAAAGATGAAATTTTAATAGTTTAGGGATGAAAAATGAACTTTTTAAAGTTTAGGGATGAAAATTAAACTTTTGATAAAGTGTTTGTTACTTGTTTGTTTTTAGACTCCTTAAAACACAATCAGATTAACCTAGTTAATTAGCCAAGTGATTACTTAGTCAAATTATGCAGTTCTAGGTTAACACAGATAAATCATATCAAAGTAAAGTGCGGAAAATAAAGAACACAAAGATATGATGACCTAAAAAAACCAAACCGGTAAAAAACCTGGGGAGGATTTAACCTATCTATCCTCAAGGTAAACCGAATCTACTATGAAAGAATTGAAGTTTACACAATAGCGACTTAGACTACTAACTTACTACCACGATCACATGACAGCTTCGAATTCACAAACTACTTCTTTCTTGAATTCTCAGCAAATACAAGCACTCTCGCTTGTGTATCTTTAAGCTCTTGAATATGCAATTAAATGATCACTAAGTTCTTGACATAATTTTGAATCTTGGAAACTCTAAGTATGTGTGAAAGTAAATACCTCTAGATCTCATAGAAGATTCACACACACACACACGCAGAGCATAAAGAGCAATCACAAAACGTGGCTAGGGTTTTCCCTTTTATACTAAAGACAAAACATAAAACCTTACACGTCAAACGGGCTTGGGCTGAGTTGGAAATTCTGCAGAGAAGTCAATCCACACGACTTTAAATCAGTCAAGTCTAATTTTCGATCGATCGAGTTAGGCAGACTTACACAGTAAATTCTACAGCAACTCAATTCCAACTTTACATAAAAAAATATATACTTTGAGCAAGTCTAAAACGTTTTGATCATGGTTTGCTAACATTACAAAATGAAGTTCTAATACATTAGTTCCTAATTCCTTATAACCAAACAAACTCCCCCTTTGGCAATTTGTGACAAAACACAAACTTAACAAAATGCTCAAAATTACATAAAAATAGCCTATTACAAAAATATTGCCCAACAAAACAAATCCAACCTAACCACTATCTATCAGTTGCAAGTGTAGACAGCAATACGACTGAATAAACCTGTATTTCTTTAAACACTCAACAAACACATAAACGCATGTGTGGAAAATACAAGTAAAACAAAATAACTTCTTGATTTCATATAACACAAAATAAAGACATATATCATGAAAAACTCAAAAATATAAATCAATAAGCACTGTGAAACAAGAAACATATACAATCAAAGTATCTCCTCCTATCATGGACAATCCAAACAAAATACATCATAAGCCAACGTACGACGAATGTCTGAATCATCCGAGATAGAAGGTGGAGGAATAGCAGTAGTAGCAGCAGCAACAGGATCAACAGATTCCTCGGCCGTAGTAGCACCTGTAGAAGAGAGAGGAGGAGGTGCGACATCAAAAGACTCAACACTAGGACATTTAGAGCTCACTCTCAACTAAGCAGCCCTCTGCCTAAGAAATGTGGCACCTATAGGAGCTATAATGTGAACAGGCTCAGACGTAGGAAACTCATCTAAACCTAGATGTAAAAGAATCCGATGAATAAATATGGGGAAGAAAAGAGCATGAGTAGTAGAACTACTCTTATGCACCTTAATCAAAGAATGAATAAAAAGATGAGGAAAGCTTATAGGAGCATCAATAACAAGGGCATACAAAAATGCACAACGCTCCAAAGGAATGGTGTGCAGATAAAAGATAGGCTACAAAGACTGACAAGCAATCCTAAAGAAAAGACAGTGAATCTCAGTGAGCTCAGCAGTAGTGATCCGAGAATTAGAACCCCACTAGATAGAAGACCCAGTGATGTAAGACATGATGTCATCTAGGGGAGAAGACTCATCATAAGGGTAGACAGGATGCTAGACCACAGGTACCCTAAGAGCATTAGCCACTATTGAAGGAGTAATGGTGTACTCTACACCCCGTATCCAACTCCTCACAAGAGTGTTGGAATCATAGGCGTGGACAAAGAAGTTCGAGTAGAACTCTCTAATTAGGGTAGCCGGAGGAGGATGATCAACATCCAACAGAGGTAACCAACCCCGACGGTCAAAGTTTCTCCTGATCTCACCATCTAGCTCATCCAAAAGAACCTTTCTCTCAGCCCAAATGTTCCTCTTAAGGTTAAGCTTCTCATAGGTTTCCTAATGTTTCTCACTCAAAAATCTACCACTCTCAAAGGTAGGATCAGAGGGTGAGGGGGCAGACCTATTAGTTCTAGTCTTCCTAGGCATGATGCTAAAGATCAAAAGGACAGACACAAAAGAGATAGAGAGAGGAAAAAAATGAAAAACTAAGGGCAGACTGCAAGTTAGCACAAAATAAATATAGAAATAACAATTTCATATGATGCATGAACAGTTTAAGCACATGATGAATGCTCTAATGCAATGAGAATAAGTTCAATTTAACTTTAAATTCACAAAATTGGCTTGAGCATAGAGTTTATACCAAAACCCCAAAGTTTTGAAAACCCACTTTCAAAAATTCAACAAATTGACCAAATTGATCATTACACAAGAGAGATAACACATTATAATGATCAATTAAATCAATCTAACAAGCCAATTTCATCAAATTAAGCCCAATTGAACAAAATCCCCAATTCAGGTAGTTTCAAGCCCTAGAAATTCAAAATTTTCCCAAATCATCAAATTTATCAAATTAATGCACAAAGATCAGTTTTATATTGTCCCACAACAAAAACCCATTGATCAATTTCAAAAGAAAAATCTTGAATCATCAAAAATCCCAAAAACTTTTAGGTTCAAAATTTCCCAAATATGCATGACAAAAATGCATGAAACTTGAAAATAAATGAAAAAGGAAGGGTAAATATGGTCTTACCGGCCTTGGGTGAGAAAAACCTTGCAAAAAGATCAGAGGAAAATGAAAATAATCTTGATTGGTAGCCTTGACCGATTGGATAGAGAGAGAAAAGAGTTTTTGAAAAAGTTTGAAAGTGATAAAACACGTGAAAACAAAGGTTTTTAAAAACTCTCTATACGACTTTAGATCGATAAAAAATTAGATTCGATCAGTCGAAAATGCTTCGATTGATCCAACATCAATCAAGTACAGATCGATACAGACAAAAGCTGACCAAAATGTTGATTGCATTTTCGATTGGTTGAAAAACAGGTTCGATCGATCAAAAATCTGGAAAACACAATTTTTTGAAAAATAGAGCAATTTTCTGCAACAACTCCTGAAAGCATTGAATTTTATGAATAAAATGCATGAGTATGAGATGAGATGCTTTTCAAAAACACTTATTTTGAACCAAGTTTTCCCAAAATTAAGATTTTCAATCAATTCACCATAAATTCTCAAACAACAAACATGTTTTGCTTAAAACTCAAGGACTTTTAAAACTTGGTTGGCCAAACCAAAATCACACACAATAACATGTACGAAGGTTAGCAAAAAGCAACTTGTGTAGTGTGTGCAACTAGCAAAAGCTTGAGATACATGTGAGATAATATGTAAATAGAAATTAGTCACAATTTTTACAAAATTCATCACATAAATTTGAGGGAGACTATCACTTAAAGAGTTATATCATATAACTCTCACATCTCCTAGAATAAAAGCTTGTAATCATGTAAGTTTCTTGATTTGCCTCATATTGTGCATACCAATTTTATTTGATCAAAAACTTATTAAAATAGCCGGGATAATGTACACACCAATTTTATTTGATTGTGAAGTTATTAAAGCCCAATAATGTACACACCAATTTTAACATTTAAACCGAGGCTACACCTTATGTTCTTTTTGTGCATGTGCTACACTTTCTCGAGCACAAAATCTTACAATATGCACTAAGGTGTCTAGGATTGGTTAGTAAATAGTGGTAAGATGATTATTTAAATACTATGAAGTATGAAGTGCTGTTTGTTTGACCTTACAAAATGCAAAATCAAAGAGTGGATGAGTAATCTATCAAAAAAAAAGAAAACAGTGGATGATTAAGAAACTAAGAATGATATGTGTGTGTGTATATATATATATATATTCTAAATTAATTTATTAAAATATCTCTCATCTCTGTCATATATAAAAAAGTTTTTGGCTTTATATTACCACTAACATAATATATAAATAATTGATTATCACATTAAAAAGGTGATAAATACAAAAAGTAGGAGATAAATGCTAAAAATATGATAGGTAAGATATGTGTTCCCAACATGTAATGCTTGGAATGCTAATGTGAATTACTTAAAGTCTCAAACTAATGTGACTATTACTATTCATGTAATAAATATAATTAATTATTTGGAGAACTAGTCCTATTTAATAACCAGCTTATAATTCTAGTTCTTTCTCCCAAAAAAAAAAAAAAAAAAAAACTTATAATCCCTGGTTCCTCTCAATATATATATATATATGTGTGTGTGTGTCTGTGTGTGGATATAATTGGAGTAAATTAATCATCATTACCCCAAACTTTTAAGTGGGACACTTGAAACCTAGACTTTCATAAATATACTAAAAAAAAAATTCAAAACAAATCCCACCCTCACACATGAAATGTACGGTAGGGGTGATAGGCCCATTAGTATATATCTATGTATATGTTGGGTCGATGGCCCAATCCAAACACATCTAATAGTTCGAGGACAGATAAACGCTGTCATGGGAGTTCGCGTTAGCAAATGAGAAAATGGGTTTTGGTCATAAGAGTTTAGGAAAGTGGTCCAAGGAGGAATGCCTCTTCAATTGAGCAAAGTAGAGGTCCGAAGGTGCAGACTGCCATCTAGAAGCAATGTTGCAAGAGATTCTATTGATGATGATATACATCATGAAAGCATAGGACAGAGGAAAGCTACGAAATATCTAAGAGGAAAGCTGCTACTACCGCATTGAATGCTCTATAGCTAATTCTCTGTCTGCATTA
Organism: Quercus variabilis; assembly: GCA_030445155.1. Classification (NCBI taxonomy): domain Eukaryota; kingdom Viridiplantae; phylum Streptophyta; class Magnoliopsida; order Fagales; family Fagaceae; genus Quercus; species Quercus variabilis. Next base: position 23,118,425 of record CP129451.1, read on the forward strand.
ATGAGAAAGTGATACTTGAACAATAATTTTTAGCTTTACAGCTACTACCGAAGACTTTAGGAAGGTGCTGATAGAACAAGGATCAACACCAGCAATCTAATATACATGTGGAGATAAAAGAAGGAAGATAGTATAAAATAGAAAGAAGGCCTTGAGGAAAGGGCATTGGAGAATTGAGAGAAAAACAATGTAGCAATAAGAACTGTGCTTGTAATCAAATTCAAGAGATATATACAAGAACTGATCTCTTTGAATTGTGCCGATGGCGATTTTATTTAGATAAAACCAGTCCATGTTTACTTTCTTGTCATCTAAATCCATTATAATTGTTATCCAACTCATTAAAGCCTAGTTTTCTAACTCACTTTCTACAAATTCATTATATTGGGCTTTTTGGGCCTAGATCTTTTTACCCTTTGGGCTTGAGGACCAAAAACTTGCCCTTACAATTGGCGCTGTCTATGGGAATTACTTGAACTTTATTGAGTTTTGCGTTCAACTATGGTAGGTTCAGGGCCAAACCAAGAGAAATCTGTTAGTTCCCAACATAAGGATCAGTTCCTCAACCTTAAGTGGAGGAGGGACTGGGAATTTAGCGTGCATACCATGCACATTGCAGGAAGTCAATCTTGAGGTGGAAGTCACCTCTCGCATAAAGAGAATACTAGGAGCATGCAATTGGAGATTGATCGTTTACAAAGGAGGTTACGCCACGAGCGACGTAGAACAACCCCTCCAAGTTCTAACCCTTCTTTTGGTGATGATAGTGATTTTAGCTATCGGCCAAGGTCCAAGACTTCTCCTAGTGAGTCCTTTTCGTGTGATCAGGGTCGTCATTATATATGGAGAAGGGAGAGTTTGTCTCGCTAGGGCCTGGGCAATAATGCTATGGGTAGGGCTTTGAATCACTCTAGGAATAAGGCCTTAATATGTAAAGTGTTCCCATCCAGTTTGGAGCTTATGGCAATGTGATGGTTTGATGGTCTGAGAAAGGGTTCTATTAGCTCTTTCAAGGAGTTCACTAGGGCATTTAGGGCCCAGTTTGTAACTTGTAGTAGAGTTTCTCAGCCCTTAGACTCCCTGTTGTCTATGACCATGCAAGAAAGGGAGACCCTGAAAACATACTTAGACAGATACTAGGAGATGTTCAATGAGATTGTTGGAGACTTTGATGATGTGGCCATAAGGACTTTCAAGGTCGGCCTACCTACCGAGCATGATTTGAGAAATTCATTGACCAAGAAGCCTATATGGAGTGTGCATCGACTCATAGACCATATTGACGTTTATAAATGGGATAAGGAAGACTAGCAGTAGGAGGAATGGAAGGCTAAGGTTATCCCTTAGGATAAGAGGGGTTTCAAGTCAGACAGGTACAACAATAATAAGTCCTGAAGAGATTTTGTTGGGCAATCTGGGCCTACTACTACTCAGATGGTTGGCATTGTGTTCTGGGAACCAGTGCATCAAGTCTTGGAAATGATTAAAAATAAGCCATACTTTAAATGGCCAAATAAAATGGGAGGAGACCATATGAAGTGTAACCAAAGCCTTCATTGCCAATACCACCAAGAGCAAGGACACACCATAGAAAATGGTAAAACTTTGAGGAGTCATCTAGAGCAGCTGGCTAGAGAAGGGAAGTTGAAGCAATTTTTATATCAGCCCAATAGGCAAGGGGGTCAGGTGGGATTGGGATCTTAGAGAAATGTTTTTTGAGGGCCCTTTGGGCATCATTAATGTTATCTTCGTGGCTCCAAGGAGAACTGATTTTTACCCCTTTAGGGTGATGTCTGTAGCTCGGCCACCTACCGAGGACTCTAAACATAAGCCAAAGAGGGCTAGAGTGGAGAACTAACCAGTGTTGAATTTCTCAGATGAAGACAAGGTTGGAACCATACAACCACATGACGATGCCATAGTGGTCACCCTCAGGAGAGGGGGATATGATATGAAGAGGGTGTTGGTGGATTAGGGCAGCGAAGCAGAGATTATGTACCCTGGTTTGTACAATAGACTAGGCTTGAAACTTGAGGATTTGGCAGCTTATGATTCACCTTTGTTAAGCTTCGACAGGAAAGTTGTTGTTCTAAGGGGCCAGATTCGACTACCCGTGCAAGTTGGATCAGAGGTGGTAGAGGTGGACTTCATTGTAGTGAATACTTATTCTCCCTACACAGCCATTGTAGCAAGACTCTGGCTTCATGCCCTGAGAGCCATTTCTTCCACTCTACATTTAAAAGTGAAAAATCCATCTAGGGACCAGATTAAGGAGCTGGTTGGGAACCAGTCCGTGGCTAGGCAGTACTTGGTGACTACAATAATACATTAGCCAGGAGTGGAGTCCTCGACCTTTACTAAGAGGGGCTTATAGCAATCAAGGACTCCGGTATTATCTACGGACGCGATGTCAGAAGGGGTAATGTATGAGGAATTAGAAAAAATTGTTATTGATGATGATCTGGAAAAGTTCTTTCAGGTCAGAGCTTAGCTGCCTCCTCGAGAGAAGGAAGAGCTGATAGTTTTTATCAAAAGGAATATTGACGTGTTCACATGAAGTGCTTACGAAGCTCTTGGGGTGGATCCAAGCTTCATTTGCCATAATTTGAATGTTAATCCGTCCGTCATTCCCAAAAAGCAACCACCTTGGCACTCATCTAAGGACCATTTTGATGCTGTTAAGGATGAGGTAATCAAATTTAAGTAAGTTAGGGCTATTAAAGAGGTGTTTTACCCTGAATGGCTAGCTAATACTGTAGTGGTGAAAAAAGAAGAGTGAAAAGTGGCGAGTATGTGTGAACTTCACAGATTTGAACAAGGCCTGTCTAAAAGACCCTTTCCCCATGCCTCGGATAGACCAGTTAGTGGATGCAACTATAGGCCATCCTCGAATAAGTTTTTTTGGATGCCTTCTAGGGATACTACCAAATACCACTGGCTCTGGGTGATCAGGAGAAGACAACTTTTGTCATTCCTATTGAAAATTGCCACTACAAGGTGATGCCTTTTAGATTGAAAAAAATAGGGACTACCTATCAGAGGAAGATGACCAGGATGTTCAAGCCATAATTAGAAAAAAAAAAAAATAGGTTTATATAGATGATATGGTGGTGAAGAGTAGGTGGTGACCGAGTATGTGGAAGACCTTGGGAACATTTTTGAAATATTAAGGAAACATAAACTACGCCTCAATGCATCCAAGTGCTCTTTTGGCATGGGATCAGGCAAATTTTTGGTTTAAATGGTCACTCATCGTGGAATTGAGGTCAACTCTGATCAGGTTAAGGCAATTAATAGTGTATAGCCTCCTCGGAATCCTAAAGAAGTACAAAATCAACAGGAATGACTGTTGCCTTAGACCGATTTATCTCTCGGTCAGCGAATAGGTGTAGACTTTTCTTCTAATTATTGAAAAAATGGAAGGGATTTATGTGGATCAAAGAATGTGTCTTGGCCATCCAATAGCTTAAGGAGTACCTTTCTCGGCCACCCGTTATGTCTAGACCCGAGGTGAATAAGGTTTTGTTTGTCTATATTGCTATGAATTTGGTGCTGATATGGGTTGACAGTGGTGTGCAAAGGCCAGTTTACTATATGAACATGTTGTTGCATGAAGTAGAGGTTCGTTATTTACCACTGGAGAAGGCCATTTTGGCAGTAGTACATGCTACACATAAACTTCCTCACTACTTCTAATCCCACACAGTTGTTGTTTTAACCTAACTTCTGCTTCAATCACTACTTCAAAATGATGATTATAGAGGAAGGATTGCCAAGTAGAGTATGATCTTAGAGGCTTTTAATATCAAGTATATGCCTCACACCTCTATTAACGGCCAGGTCCTCATAGATTTAGTGGCCGAGTTTACTGAGTCCCCATTGGTAAAGGAGTCAGACAAGTAGGGCATGGATGTAACATCAGTTGACATGGTCTCCTTCCAAGAACCTTTATCCTGGAGGGTATATATGGATGGTAGAGCAAATCAAAGAGGATCTAGAGTAGGGCTAATTGTAATTTCTCCTTATAAGATCATTATTGAAAAATCCTTAAGGTTAGGTTTCTTGGCCACAAACATGAGATTGAATATGAAGCTCTATTGGTAAGGATGACAATGGTTCAAAAATTAGGAAAAAAAAATGGAGATATTCTTAGATTCAAGGTTGGTCATAGGCCAGGTTAATGGAAAGTTGAAGGCCAAGGATGTGAGAATGCAAGAGTATTTAAATCAGGTTAGGCACTTACAATCAGGGTTTGAGTCTTTTAACTTACTACAAATCCCTAAAAGTAGAAACACACATGTTGACTCTCTGGCCACTCTCACAACCTCCTCGGCGTAGAGCTTACCTCAGGTTATCCTTGTTGAATACTTATGCAAACCTACTTAGATGAAGAAAGAGATGGTCCATATTCATCCAATTAGGGTGGGACCTAGCTAGATGGACTCTATCATGCTATTCCTTAAAGAGGATATCTTGCTCGAGGGGAAGTCCAAAACTGACAAAATGCGAGGAAAGGCTCCTTGGTTTTGGCTATCCAAGGACCAAAAGTTGTATAAGCACTTTTTTCCTGGCCATATTTACTATGCATATACCCTGAGGCATCAGAGCTACTCTTGGAGAAGTTACATGAAGGGATCTGTGGAAGCCACACAGGAGGCAAATCCTTGTCTCACAGAGCCTTTACTCAGGGATACTGGTGGCCAAACTCCCAGAAGGAAGCATAAAAATATGTAAAGAAGTGTGACCAATGCCAAAGATTCGCCCCAAACAATCATCAACCAGGGGGTGTCCTTAATCCTTTGTCCATCTCTTAGCCTTTTACTCAGTGGGGTTTGGATATTGTAGGGTCATTCCCTAAGGCAGTAGGGAATAAGAGATGGCTGCTGGTCGGCACAGATTACTTCACCAAGTGGGTTGAAGCTGAACTATTAGCGAATATCAGGGATGTGGATGCCAAGAGATTTTTTTGGAAAAATATTGTCACTTAGTTTGGGTACTTCATATCCTCATCTCGGACAATGGCCTTCAGTTTGACAACATGGCCTTCAGAAGGTACTATTATGACCTGGGCATTACGAATAGGTATTCCATCCCGGCTTATCCACATGGGAATGGACAAGCCGAGACTATCAATAAGGTAATAGTGAATGAACTTAAGAAGATGCTGGATGATGCAAAGGGAAAATGGGTGAAAGAGCTATCACATGTCCTTTGGACATATCAGACTACACCTCGTAGGTCAATAAGGGAGATCCTTTTTTTAAGGACTTATGGAGCCGAAGCTGCGATTCCTCTGGAAATTGGATTTCTAACACTGAGGATGAGTTCTTTCACTCCGGGCAACAATGACGGGTTGTTAGAGAAGAGTCTAGATTTAATTGAAGAACGAAGAGAAAATGTCATGGTTCAATTGGCGTATTATCAACACAAGCTCAAGTAAGGGTATGACGCTAGTGTGAGATTAAGGCCATTAGCACTTGGAGACTTGGTATTAAGAAATGTTTTGGGTACTGCAAAGAACCATGCATGGGGAAAGTTGGGGCCAAACTAGGAAGGGTCATATTGTATCACCTCGGTGGCTGGAATGGGTGTATATTATCTAGAAGATCTATATGAAAATGTTGTACCACGCCCATGGAATGTAAATAACCTATAAATATATTATTATTAATGAAAGTATTTTCTACCATATTTTCGTTTATTACATTATGCTTTATACTTCCTATTATTTATCTAAGTATTAAACAGAACATTGGTCATGTTTGACTCTTCGGACCACATACCTTAGGTAAATTAATGCTTCCTATTATTTTTCTAAGTATTAAACAGAACCTTAGTCATGTCTAGCTCCTCGAACCACATACTTTAGGTAAATTAATATTTCCTATTATTTTTCTAAGTGTTAAACAGAACCTTAGTTATGCCCGGCTTCTTGGACCACGTACTTTGAGTAAATTAATGCTTCATGTCATTTTTCTAAGTGTTAAACAAAACTTTAGTTATGCCCGGCTCCTCAGACCACATACTTTGGGTAAATTAATGCTTCATGTCATTTTTCTAAGTGTTAAATAAAACCTTGGTCATGTCTGGTTCCTCGAACCACATACATTGAGTAAATTGATACTTCTTATTATCTATTTAAATATCAAATAGAACATTGGTCATACCTAGCTCCTCGACGACATACCCTAGGTAAATTGATATTTTCAATAACTCTTCCTAAGTGTTAAATAAAACCTTAGTCATACATTAGGTAAATTGATACTTCTTATTATCTATTTAAATATCAAATAGAACCTTGGTCATACCTGGCTCCTTGGACGACATACCTTGGGTAAATTGATATTTTCAATCACTCTTCCTAAGTGTTAAATAAAACCTTAGTCATGTCTAGCTTCTCGGACCACATGCTTTGGATAAATTAATACTTTATATTATTCATTTAAGTATCAAATAGAACCAGCTATGCTGAATGGCAGAGACCTTCATGGTAGTAACTTGAGCAAATGGACATTCATGAGCATCACTTAAAGCATTTGTAAGTATATCAAGTATATCTATTATTTGTTTGAGAATTTATTGTCCCTCCAGTCCTTTAGACTTACTGATAAGTGAGGGATTAAGTGGAGTCAGACGTGTATGGATACTCTACCATTGTGTATGTTTTTGAGGTTAATGTTATACTTTGTTGAGATTGTGGACTTAGTAGGTTTAACCTATCCTATTCCTAATCATGTGAGATGAGGTAACTATGCTACCACTTATGCAGATACTAAATGGAGCCATATCTTATTGTTACATTGGTTAAGTGTTAAATGAAACAGAAACTATATTTAGATCCATATAAATATCACAAGTATGAAAGAAAAGCTAACAATTATCATTAAGCTCAACCTTGAAAAAAGGCAAATAGATTACAAAAGGGTGAATGGATTACAGAGCTTGGAAACAAAAACAACAATTTAAAAAAAGAAAAAAGAAAAAAAAAGGAAGAGACAACTTATGGCTTCATTTTTATTACAAGTTTGTCTTTTGGAGTCTTGGTAGGCTGGGTAGAGGTTGTCGTGGAGGATGTTTGAACTTTACCTTTGAGGTCTTCCTCGGTAGGTATAGGGAGAGTTGCCAGTACAATTGCCATGTTGTGGGAAGCATCTTTTTCCTTGGAGGGGTCTTTAGGGGCAATTGAAGGCAAGGTGGTATCATGGGCCACTTCCTTGGTGACGTCTGCTACCTTTTCAGCAACCTCGGTCTACTCTACCTCCTTGGAAGGGATGTTGGCTAGAGGAAGAGCTTTGGTTGGGCTTTCCTTATCATCATCTGCCTCCTTAGAGGCAGTGTCATCCTTAGAGCTCAAGGAGCCTAAGGCACAGATGGCTGAAATGGTACACACTCTCTGCTCTTCTAAGGGCAGAGGAGGCCTCAACCCCTGCTTGGTTGAGGGTGTTGTTCCACACTTAGAGGCAGTAGTATCTGCACACCTCCGAGACCTCAGCCCTAAGGGCTTCCTCAGTCTCTGCCACTCCCACATCGTATCCATCCTGCTCAACTTGCTTATTGGCCTTCTCGGCCTCCTCCAATTTCTTTGTCAGGACTTTAATTTGGCGTTTGGCTGTGGAGAGCTTGTCCTCGGCCTAGCGAAGCTGTTTGCATTGAACCTCTGCTTTCCTTTCCGCTCTGTTTAAAGCGGCCACGACGCTTTTCTTGTCTCGTTCAACTTTAGCTAGCTTAGTGTTAAGCTTTTGTTACTTTTTCTCTGCTAACTCGAAACCTTTAAAGGTAGCAATGCACCTAGCCTCCTTCTTCTTCTTCATTGATTTGTGAGAGCTGATGACTATTTCCTCAGCTTTGTGGGCAACTTAGACAGCCTTTAAAAAAAATTAATAAAATAAAAGACAAGAAAATACATAGGTTAGAGAATGAGATAAGTACAAGTATAAGTACAAGTATAAAAGACAAGAAAATACATAGTCAAGGATAAGTACAAGTATAAAAGAAATGATTACTATGATAATGAGATAAGGAATGTAGTTGGTGGACTTACCAAAGCGAGGTCCCTCTTCAAACTGAGAAACACTTCGTGCTTCCTCATCGACCTTAGGTCGACCATATCTCCGGGGAGCAGTAAGGCCTGCTCCACGGCATTAGCAACATATCCTGCCCTCCCCTGCTGGAAATCCTTAATGGATACATCAGTAGGCAGGACAACTTCGTCCAACACCAAGGTGAGCGTCCAAGCGAGGACCCCAACTTGGCAGTCACCTCTCTTATCCACCAAGGATTGTGCTACCCTAGCTTGCTGCTTAGCTCTCTTTTAGAGCTCAGCCTCCTTAGGGAAAGGGCTCTTCCCTCCTTCCACCACTTCATGACTTTTCTGATCCCTCTTCCTTTTATGATCAGCAGGGTTAGGTCGAAGAGGTTGAATGGGCAAAGGGGGAGGAAGCTTGGCTTGAGTAGTCTTTTCTAGTGCCTTGCCCTCAGATTAAGACTCCATGACCTCCAGAAGACCAGTCCTGGGCTTGCATTGTATCCCCATGGCTTCTGGAACGGAGGAATCTCCTTGTGTCTGGCTTACTTCGGTTGAAGGCAGGTGACTGAAGTCACTGGTGGAAGCCTCTGGAGATTGAGGTTGGTTGAATACCTCAAAATTGTCCTCGGAATAAAAAATTTCAACTACTTCTTCTTCTTCTTCTTCTTCTTCCCCTTTGGTGGTTGGCTGTGATGGGGTTGCTTCGTCCTTGGCCTTGCACTGAAGGATTGGTTCTACTTTTAGTACACCTTGTGGTCCCAAACCTAGGTTGAGACAGCCCGACATGGCAACGTTGATCAGGTGCAAGCATAGCTCCTTCGCATTTTCACACACTTCGGTGCTTGAAAGCTGGACGAAAGCAGAGCATAGGCTAGGATTAGATGTGCCGCTCTTAGTTGACTGTTACTATGAACAAACACCTCGGCTTTGAGTATCTTGTCTAGGCTCTGCTGGTTGACAAGATTGAAATTTGGAATGGCAGCATACTTATCTGTAAAACCATTTGGAAAACAAAAAAACATTGTTAACAAAAAATAGCACAAATCAAAGGAAAAAAAATCAATTGCAAGCATAAACATAGATAAATGGATAAAAAAACATGTCAAGGGAAAAAGAGGCGATTTTCAAGTAATAAACCTAGATCTAAAACCCCATCTGGTTTCCCCTTTCTTATCGAGAAAGGGAGGCCATTGTGCCACTCCTCTGAAACAATTAGGAAATCTTTGTTCATGCCTTGGTTGGAGTGAGGGAAGCATGAAATAAGCCAAACCTCGGGGTACCTATTTTTGAGGTAATATCCCTGCCCTTTTAGGTGGTGAAGGTTATAGCCCCAATTAACATCGTAATGGGTAAGGTTTAGGCCCATTTTCTTATTAAAGGCATCTACACTATCTAAAATTCTAAACATGTTTGGGGCACATTGGGTAGGGGCTAATCTATGAACCCTAAGGTAATCCCTAGTGACTGCGCCCATGGGGATTCTTATCTCTCCCTCTATAAAGGCAATCATCGGGATTACTACTTCTCCCTCCTGCCTATCAGTGTGCCAATCCCCTTCCTTACAATATCTAAGAGAGACTCCTGGCATGATCTTATACTGAGCTTTAAAGCTCTCTATACTCTCTGCGGAGTCTACCTAGTAAGCAAATCGACCAATTCTTGAGAAAGGATTGAAGATAATAAGAAGATAAGGAGAAAATAGAAAGGCCGAGAAGAAAAAGGCTCTGTGTGAAGAAAAGTAGAAGAGAAGTAAATGAAAATGTTCAAAGAGACTTACGCAAAGAAAAAAACTGTCCTCGGCCTGGCTTTTGATATTTATGAGGGCACAAGTGAAGTGAATGAATGCAAAAGTGGAGTGAATGAAGTGTCCAAATAATATTTGTATCAGAGAAAGGGACAAGTGGGAAAATTCCCGCCCGAGTTCCAATAAAATTCCCAGCCATTGGATTCGCATCACATCGTAGAACGTGGGGAACACGGAGCCACATAAATTTAATGAAGACGCGTCTCAAATGCCAAAGCGTCAGGAGCATATGTTGGGCAGTTAAAAAGGTACCTGCGCAGACAGAGATGATGTACGATAAGAGCGGGGTAATTGTGGTGATATCAAAATCCTCCTTTCTTCCCGAGGAGCAAAAGATGAGAATTTCGAGAGGCTATTGTAGGGGTGATAGGCCCAGTATTATATATCTATGTACATGTTAGGCTAGGGGCCCAATCCAAAGACATCTAATAGTCCGAGGACAGGTAAACACTGTCATGGGAGTTCGCATTAGTGAATAAGGAAATAGGGATTGGTCATAAAAGTTTAGAAAGGTGGTCTGAGGAGGAATGCCTCCTTTACTGAGCAAAGCAAAGGTCCGAAGGTGCAAACTACCATCTAGAAGCAACATTCCGAATTCTATTCATGAGGATATACATCATGAAAACACAGGACAGAGGAAAGCTACGAAATATCTAAGAGAAAAGCTGCTATCACCGCATTGAATGCTCTATAGCTAACTCTTTGGCCGTATTAATGAGGAAGTGATAGCTTAATATTAATTTGTAGCCTTATAGCTACTACCAAAGAGTTCAGGAAGGTGCTGATGGGACAAAGATCAACACCAGCAATCTAATCTACACGTGGAGATAAAAGAAGGAAGATTGTATAAAATAGAAAGAAGGCCCTGAGGAAAGGGGATCAGAGAATTGAGAGAAAAACACTATAGCAATAAGAACTGTGTTTGTAATCAAATTCAAGAGATATATACAAGAACTGATCTCCTCGAATTGGATCGAGAACGATTTTCTTTAGATAAAACCAGTCTATGTTATCTAACTTATTAAAGCCTAATTTTCTAACTCACTCTCTACAAATTCATTGTATTAGGCTCTTTGAGCCTAGATCTTTTTACCCTTTGGGCTTAAAGACCAAAAACCTGCCCTTACATGTACATTTACAAAAGTTTGGAGTTTAAAATGTTTTATTTAAAAGTATGAAGTTTAATGTGTCCCAAAGATAAAACCATGGGTTTTACAAATTTTTTTAATATTATTATTATATTTTCTCTGAAAAATTGTACACATTCATAGTATTACATACATCGATAGACATATGATATGTTTGAATTGAGTCTTTTTACGTTTTTAAAATTTAGATACATGATTTTGCATATAAATATAGTATTCGTTTGGGAATAGTTTATTTAGCTTTTGTTGAAAAAATTTTGACTGAAAATGTTCTAAAGTATATTTGTACCTTGAAAAAAGTGGATAAAAGTAGAAAATGTGATAAAATGTGGGGGAAAAATGACATTTTAAAAAGTTGTACATAGAAAATAAAAATTCAAAACTAAAAGCTAAAGCAGATGCCAAAACACTCATACTTGACCCAAAATTATAATATAATTGGAATGACACCTTTTTTTTTTTTTTTTCTTTTTTTGAGAAGAATTGGAATGACACTTGGTATCAAAATAAAGTTCAATTTTAAGAATACTTGGCACAAAATTAAAGTGCAATTAAAATTTAATTTGGATTTTTGATTGACTTTGCTTTTTTATTTTTTTATTTTTTATTTTATCTTTTATATGAATCGTGGACACTTGAAATTCCAGCTAAAGCTGTTCTTGACTTCTTGTTATCATTTGTTGAGTTAAGCTTCTGCTGTTTAGCCCATTCATGCTCTTTTTTTTTTTTTTTTTTTGATAGTCAAGATTGAAAATCTTTCATTGATAGTGGGATAACCCCATAGAAATTACATCCATACGAATATTCTTTAGAATCATTGGGGGAGTGTCCTCCACCCACACAATATAGTCCATTACATTACGCGCGTGTCTAGCTAGCGCATGTGCAGCTGTGTTGCTATTCTTGTGAATATGCAGAGCCTGCCAAGCCATGAAATTCTGCTGCCTGAGCTTAGCGCCCTTCACCACCATCTGTATAGAACTTGGAGTAGCCACAGGAGCCAATTCCGTGAGAGCCACCATAACGGTTTTTGCGTCTCCCTCCACAATCACCTTGTTTAGTCGTAATTCCCAAGCTAAAATGATCCCCTCCTCTGCTGCCCGTAGGCCTGTCCACGGGTCGGGTCGGTTCGGGTCTGGGCCTAAACCGAAGTCAATCCGTTTGAGTCGGGTTGTTGGATCTTAGACCCGTATTCGACCGAATAGTCGGGTCGGATCCGGTGATTCGGGCCATCGGATGGGCGGGTCGGAGTTGTCGGATTTGGGCCATTAATGGGCCCAGTTTTTGGACTTCAGTAAAAAAAAATTTAGGTTCAATTTTTTCAGCCCTTTCAGCCCAAATTAAGCAGTTTGGCAGTTTTAAAAATTATTTGGGTGTCAAATTAGTTGGGCCTCCGTTTTACTATATATATTTTTTAATAGCTTTTAAGTAAACTTAAATTAAGCTACTTAACTTATAAATATATTTGACCTTAAGAACAAAAACTTCCCTGAGAAAAAAATCCTCACCCCAGGTCACAAAATAAGACAATTTTAACCACCTGTTAAGTACATCAGCACAAAATACACCTATTTTACATCTGTTAATCATCCAGTCCACACATTAACCACAAAAGCCAAAGAGCACATGACAACACAAGTAAAACAAAATCCTATTTTCACCACCTGTTAAGCATTAAGTATCCTGGACTTCATACCCCACAACAGCACAAAATACACTTATTTTTACATCTGTTAAACATCCACAGTCCACACATTAACCACAAAAACTAAAGAGCACAAGTGCACAACACAGTAACAGAAAATCCTATTCTCACCAGTCACCACCTGTGACTTCTTAAACAGCCACATTGACTACCCAAAAATTAACACAACAAATAACCTGAACAAAATAACAAAACAATACACAAAACAAGTGTATTTCCAACAACCACACAAAGGCAGCAGTAATTCAATGTTTCCAACCATACAAAGGCAGTAGTAATTCAATGTTTCCACAAGGCAGTAAATAATAAGAAGGTAGTAACCTTGCTGGCTATACAATGTTCCCAGCAATATAATTAATTACAAATTATAAAATACCACAGGTCCAAAAAAAAAAAAAAGCTTTCCCAAAGCATTAAATGACAAATACTCTTATAACTAATAGAAAAGAAAACCTATATGATTCCTAGGATTTCTTTTCTATAAGCATTAAGACTAGTATTGTTAGAAAAGCAATTTACAAACAAGCTTCCAAAATGTTTCCCAAAGGCTGCCTCCTTTACAAAATAAGTGATTCCGCCTACAAAAGACAAAAATATATTTAACAAATAATACCTTATTAAAGGACAGCAAGTTTATAAATGACAGCAAGTTTATAACAGTAAAAGGCCAAAGGCAGTAACATACCAAGTCAGTAATCAATCTTCAACACTAATTATGGGTCGTTTGCCTAAGCTAGAACCCAATTTGGAGCTGGTACTTGTTGATGCACTTGATGATGTTTGTTGATTTAAATCTAGAAAAGGAAAGGAAATAAATACAACATATTAAATTTTGTTTGAACATCAGAACATGAGACAGAATATAAGTTCTTAAATTTAAACATATTACCTAAATCATGAAATTCCTCCTCCAATGCCTCAACCTCATCCCTTGATTGGCGATAAGAAATTGGTACTGTGGCTTGAAGCCAATTTTGTGCACATACAAGGTTTTGAACCATGAGAGGAGAGAGAGAACTTCGAAATGGATCAACAATGCGGCCTCCGGTGCTAAATGCTGACTCAGATGCAACAGTCGAAACTGGTACAGCCAGCACATCCTTAGCCACTTTGGACAACATTGGGTACCTACTAGAATTGTCCTTCCACCACCCCAATACCTCAAAATTCACATCCCTTCTACCATCACAATTTTCAGCCAAATACTTGTCAACCTCATTACTACAACCTACAGATTGCTCAGCTTCTAAAAAAATCTCATATCGAGAGTGAACCATCACATATGGATCACTTGCATCACCCACCATTTGTGTCCTCTCACTCCCACTTGGTTCTTGCACATTTGGGGAATTAACAGAACAATAAAAAGTATACAACTTCATCAAAAGATCTTTCACCTCATCAACCATCACATTCCCCACTTCTTTCCCATAGATTTCAGAAAAAGAAAACTTCAAAAACCTCAATTTTTTTCGTGGATCAAGAACCACAGCCACATACAAAAGAGGATTAATTTTATCACCTCCCCCCCAATACTTCTCAAATTTAGTTTGCATATTTGTGGCAGTGTTTTTCAAGAGGGTGTTTTGGGATTTAACTAAATGAGAAATACTCTCCTGAATAACAAAGATCTCATCAAAAAAGGCATTTGAGGTAACATACAAAGAGCCGGAGAACTTCTTTGTTGCATTATAAAAAAGCCTCAAGAAAGTCACAAATGCCCTACAATTTTGGAAATCACTCATACAAGGAGATCCCAAACCACCACTATCCTCCTTGCTTCTAAAGTATGATGAATAACCATCATCTTCAAAGTCCATCCTAAGAAATACTTTCTCGAATTTTTCAGCAGTTTCTAGCATAAGGTAAGTTGAGTTCCACCTAGTAGGTACATCTAGACAAAGAAGACTCTTGGACTCAATACCTAACCTCTCCATAAAATTCCTAAAAGTCTGATTTCTATTGGGCGAGGACTTCACATACTTCACAGCTTCACGCACCCTAGCAACAGAGGCATCAATTTCTTTCAAACCCTCCCCAACAATGAGATTTAGAATATGGGCACAACACCTCATGTGCATATACTCATTTCCTAAAACAGTCCCATTCCAATCTTTTGTTACCCTTTGTAAAAATTTAATTGTGGTTAAATTGGAACTAGCATTATCCACTGTCAAAGTAAATATGCCATCAATACCCCACTCACGCAAAGACATCTCAATCTTTCTACCTATTGTCTCCCCCTTATGATCTTCAACTTGACAAAAATTTAAAATTCTCTTGTGCAACTTCCAATTATCATCAATAAAGTGACTTGTGAGACACATATAATTCAAATTTTGTATAGAAGTCCATGTGTCTGTAGTAAGACACACCCTACAACCCTTCAAGGATTTCCTTAGCTTCTCTCTCTCACAATTATAAATTCCAATCACATCTCTAGCCACAGTTTGACGAGATGGAATATCTTTTAAACGGAGCTTAGGTTGTAAGGTGGTTACATATTTCTTAAACCCATACCCCTCAACACACCTAAAAGGCAACTCATCAATTATAATCATTTCAGCTAGTGCCTTCCTAGAAGCCTCAACAGAAAAAGTTGTTGACACAAGTTTGAACCCATCATCTCCATCATTTTTAGGTTCAAAAGATAAGGTTTTCTGCCCTTTATCTTCTCTATTAGGGTTCTTAGGACAGATTGTCACATGAGCTAACAAATTACTAGTACCACAACTCTTACTATTAGCCTGATATGATTTTTTACAATAATTACATACAGCCATAATGACACCCTCATCTACCTTAACTTTTTCAAAATGATTCCAAGCTAAAGATTTTTTCCTACCATTACCAGTCTTACTCACTACACTAGGTGGAATTGGGGGCAACTCACCATCAGTAGCTTCAGCTTGGGTTGCAGCAGCAACCTCTTGGGTGGCAGTAGCAGTGGCAGTAGCACCATCAACTTCGGTGGCAGTAGAACCATCAGCTTGCATAGCAGAAGAACCATCAGCTTGTGTAGAAACAGGGGGAACATTAGTGGAGGAATCCATGACCTAAAAAATCAAATATGAAATTAGCAAACTAGAACAACAACAATTAATTATAATAATCAAACAAACCTAGGGTGAAAATGTTTGATACTTGAATCCAAATAATAGTATTCTACATAAAACATAAAACTCTAATATAAAACAGTATACTAACAAAACACAAAGGGAAACAAAAATCATACCTTTAAGAAACCAGGGGTGTTGGGGTTTTGAATTTGAAGGCTGAAAACCCCATTTGGACAACTTTCAATTCCTGAGTAAAATTAAAATAAGACCAGAATTAATCAAACAAATAAACAAAGAAAAAAAAAAGTAAAATGATTAAGGTTTCAATTTTTTTTAGTTAGTGTTTCAAATTATGAAACTTGAGAGTTTATTTTATTTTTAACAGTATAAATTTTACTAAATAATAAAAGCAAAAACATTGAACACATCCACAGCAGCTTAAGTTACATGCATCAACTCTAACTCTCTAAGTCTCTAACAAAAAAAGGAACAAAATCCCAACTTTGAACAAAAAAAAAAAAAAGGGAAGCTAAAATCATACCTTAAAAAACCGTGTGTTAATTTCAAGTTTGAAGATTGAAAACCCACACGTACACAACTTTCAATTCCTGAATAAAATTTAAACATGAACAAAATTAATCAAACAAAATTAACAAATGATGAAATGAACAAAGAACAAAAAACAAAAGTAAATGGTTTAGGCTTCAACTATTTCCAGTTAGGGTTTCAAATTATAAAACTATGGGGTTATTTCATTTTAACAGTAAATTTTCATAGCATATATAATAAATGAGAGAGTGAAAAAAAGAGAAATGAGAAAAGGAGAACACATACCTAGGTTCAGCCCATATGATCGACGGCAGGAAGAGGAGTGGCTGCTGGTGGCGGCGGCGGCGGCGGCGGCTAGGTGTGAAGAACTTGTAGTGAGAAGCTAGGGTTTGGAGTCTTTGGTCCTTGGAGTTGGAGTAGAGAAAGGCAAAGGGAGACGGAGAACTGAGAGTTTGAGAGAGTACTCTGTTCATTGCTTTTATAGAGTGAAGATTGCAAAAGATTTGAGATTTCGTATGAAATTGGTGAAGAGACTGCAGAGATTAGACTTTAGAGTTGAGGATTTGGTGAAGAAATTTCGGGTTTTGAGGGATTTGGTGAAGAGATTTCAGGTTGTGAGGAGGATTTGTTTGAGATTGAGATTTGAGAGAGCAAGAGAGAGAGAGAGAGAGCGTCTAAGTCTAAGACTCTAAAGTATGACTGTCTGAGAGTGAGAGTGAGTAGCCGAGAGATCTGAGATTGAGATTAGAGTGAGGAAGGTCAAGTGATGAGGGCTTGAGCTTGAGGCCGTTGATTTGGTGAGAGAGTGGTTACTGAAGAGAGATTGAGGCCGTTGATGTGCATCACTTGGTCTTGATTTGGTGAAGAGAATATTCCGTGTGAGACACTAAGACACTGAGACCAAGTGATGAAATCTAATCAAATTTTTTCCTTTAATTGTGACCGTTGATTGTAATATTATCTAAATTGTAACCGTTGATCTCTAAATGCTTGGGCTGTGTAGAGTTTAGGATTTTCGGTATTTGTACTAAGGCTGTAAAGTAACTAACTTTTAATTGTAGCCGTTGATTTGAATCTGATTTGAATAAATGGCTGGATTTAATATTGGATATTTGTGCCAACTGCCAAAGCTGACTGCCAGTGCACTCTACACGTTACCCACTGCCCAAAGCTGAAGATTGATGTGAGTGGTTAAGGCTGAGTGGAGAGGGAGACCAGAGACCAAATTCAAATTTTTAGTTTAGTTTCTCAAATATTCGGTCGGGTCGGTTTATTCGGATTTTTTGTTGTGTAACCCGAAACCCGAACCGAAAATTCGGTTCCTCTTAAAACAGCACCCGTATCCGACCAATGTATGCAACCGGATTCACCCGTGGACCTTCAGGTCGGGCGGATTTGGTCGGGCGGGTCGGATGTCACGGGTCGCTGGACACCCCTAGTTTCGGGCTTGTTGTATATGTAAAGCCCATTCAAGAGCATGAATGGGGACGTTAATAGAGAAAGAAAAAAAAATATCAAAGAATAGACAAGCCGACACGTTAATAGAAGCTCTCATGCTTGAGCATGTGGACGCAGTGAGTGTCTTGTGAGGTTTTATCCTTTGCAAGAGTGAAGTGCCTCCCCACAGGTGAGGCAAACCAGATCACATAAAATGGAGGAAGAGCTAGAGCTCCTTTGGCAGAAATTATCCTTCACTGAGGAAGAGGGTGAGAAAGTGGTGCTGGGAAGCAATGGTACTAAGGCAGCTCGAGAACTAGGAAAAAACTGTCTAGTTATGAAGGTGCTTTCAAGGAGATGCATTGTTCTGGATGCACTAAGGAAAAATCTCCGAATGGTATGGAAGCCGAACAAAAGTCTGCAGATATCAGAGATAGATGCTGAACTATACATGGTAGAGTTTGGAGATGAAAGAGACAAAAGAAAGGTGCTGGAGATGTGCCCTTGGAGTTACGACAAATAGCTCATCATCCTTCAGAACTTCGAAGGAGAACAAACTCCAAAGGAAATCAGTCTCAAATGGTCTCCTTTTTGGATCCAACTGCACAACCTACCTCTAAAGAGCAGAACAAGGGAAACAGGGCACTTGATAGGCTCATCGATTGGTGAAGTGCTTAATGTGGATGTGGTAGAGACAGGGGTTCAGTGGGGAAAATGTTTGAGAGTTCATGTTAAGGTGGATGTCACAAAAAAGCTGGTCCACTTAAAGAAGGTAACCATTGAAGAAGGTGAAGGAAGATGGGTGCAGTTTAAGTATGAGATGCTGCCTAATTTTTGTTATCACTGTGGCCTTCTCAGTCACGATTTGAGAGATTGCACCGAGGTGAAAGCCAATGGGGGGCAACCTGATCTGAAGACGCTTCAGTCCGGAGCGTGGTTAAGAGGAGAACTACTATGGAAGTCCGGGAGAGAAATTGCTCAAACTGGAAGCAGAGGGCCACTAGATAGGAGAACAGAACACGGTAATGGAGGGAAAGAAAACCTGGAAGTGGTGGCGCGTGAGGGTGGAGACAAAAAAGACATGGCACTCCGACCCAAGGAGGGAGGCGTGGGGATTGGTGCAGAGTTGGAGTCTACGCTACCTGCACAGGGCAGCAACGACAAGAAAGAAAAGGCAGGAGGGACAGATGATAGAGGTCAGAAAAGAGAAGGCTTACATGAAATTGGAAAGTCAAGCCTTACGGAGGAAAAGTTAGAGAGCACCTTGCCTATCCTAGGAAATGAATTTCAAAAAGAAAACAGAGCCCGAGGGGTTGGGAGGGAAGAAATGCAGTGGGAGATGGAGACAAAAGGGGAGCAGGCCCCAATTTTTGTTTTTAATATGGGCCCAAACAAAGAAGACACAACAACTGAAAAGAGGCTTGAAAAGAGAGATATAGATGACAGCCCAATAGCAATGACGTTTAGTGATGAGTTGGGTTGGACTGCAGAAAGCCTGGGCCCAACGAGTGGGCACTGGAAGCGCATAGCAAGGGAAAAAAGGGCTGGACCAGTGAGTGATCAGGTAATCCTACTTGAAGAAAAAACACTAAACCCAGCTAAAATAAAAAGGGAGAGCCCAACTCCCCAAAAGTGCTTGATCCTAAAGCTCTGGATGGAAAACGTAGTAAAGGATGTAAAATACAAAAAGGGCAGGGGAAAGAAAACTCAGTCACGGATGGCAATGTGTCGACGGCTGCGTTGCCGCACCACCGAGCTTAATGAGTCTACTGGCATGGAACTGTCGAGGTCTAGGATCACCCCCGGCGGTTCGGATTCTCACCGATGAGGTGAAATCAAAGCTTCCGATCCTAGTTTTCCTGGTGGAAACCAAAGCTGGCATCAGTAAAATGAAGGGTTTTCAGAATGAAATTGAGTATACGGAGGGGATTGTAATTCCTAGTGATGGAAAAAGTGGTGGGCTAGCAATGATTTGGAGGAAAGGGACGGAGGTGAGGCTGAAGAGCTGCTCAAATTCACATATAGATGTGGTGGTGTAAGGCGAGAATGGGCAAGAGCCGTGGAGAGCTACGGGTTTCTATGGACACCCAGATACAGGTAAGAGGAAAATCTCTTGGAATTTATTGGATTGTTTGAAAAAACAATGTGACATGGCGTGGGTTGTGTTTGGAGATTTTAATGAAATAATGCATGTTGAAGAGAAATTGGGGTGGCTAGAGAGGGATGTAAATCAAATATGGGAGTTTAGGGAGTGTTTGACAAACTGTGGGCTTTCGGATTTGGGTTTTGTGGGGCAACGGTATACTTGGTGTAACAGCAGATTAGGAGATCAAAGAACAAGGATCAGATTAGATAGAGTGGTGGCGAATGAGGGTTGGAGAAATATGTTTAAGGAAGCAAGTGTCCACCACAAAACCATGTCTGTGTCGGACCATTGTATGCTTGCTCTGTTTTTGAAAAAGAAACGCCCATCAAGACCGGGAAAGAAGAGATTCTTTTTTGAAGCGATGTGGACCAGAGATGATAGATGTAAGCAAATCATTGAGGAAGCTTGGGATCCTTTGAGAGCAGAACTTGAATTCACGATTCAGGATAGAATAAAGTGTTGTCAAGGCCAACTCCAAAGATGGAACCAGGATGTGTTTGGTAATGTGAATAAAGTTCTAAAAGCGAAGCAAAACCACTTGAAAGTGTTGGAGGCTCAGAACTTGCTGCATGAGACCGCTGAAGAGATAGAGTCACTGAAGAAGGAAATAAATGAAACATTGGTTCAAGAGGAAGTTATGTGGTGTCAAAGATCTAGAGCAGATTGGATTAAATGGGGTGACCGAAACACAAAGTTTTTCCATGTGACGGCGACTCAGAGACAAAGAAAGAATAGGATTGAAGGCCTTTGGGGATCCGATGATCAGTGGTATGAGGAAAAAGAGAAAATAGAAGACATAATTTTGGGGTACTTTGCAGATATCTATAGTACTGAGCACTCGAGGGATCATGTGGTTAACGTGGTGGGCATGGAAAACCGCATAACCCACGAGATGAATGATGTTTTGCTCCAGCCGTTCAGAGCTGAAGAGGTCAGAGTTGCTCAAAACTAGATGCATCCCACTAAAGCCCTCGGCCCCGATGGTATGTCTCCTATCTTCAACCAAAAATATTGGGATGTTGTTGGCCATAATGTAACAAAATGTGTTCTAGATATTCTTGCTCATCGCCCCCATCAAACGGGAATGGGCCCGGTCTTCAACCTCCAATGGGCCCAACGGGAATGGGAGATTCTTGCTCATCGCCCCCATCAAACAGCCCTCTTCATTTCTGATGACCACACCCACACCACAGCTCCCTTCCTCTTTAAAGACCGCCCTATCCACATTTATTTTATACCAGCAACTTTCAGGAGGACTCCAATGTGAACCCAAGCTAGGAGGCTGCCTAGGAGTGTGACTAGTATTGACCATACCTTGCCTGTACTCCTCTGTGTACCTGGATGCTTCACCAACAAGGACTCTTGCTGACTTACATTTTCCTTCTTGTTTGAATAAATTACGGTTATTCCATAAGCCCCAAGCAATTGTTGCAAAAGCATTCCAATCTAATCCTTCTGCTTCTTCCTTAAGTCTCCAGTAAACATCAAGAAAATCATAATGGGGATTTTTCCAACTGGGGAGCTTCAAACCCGATTCCTTCCAAGTATCAACAGCAACTCTGCAGTCCCAAAGCACATGACTTGATGTTTCCTTTTCGCCACACCAAGCACAGTTCTCCCCTTTGCCCACCTTCCTTTTTGCAAGGCAGTAATTTGCGGGCAAAATATTTTTGCAAGCTCTCTATAGGAAATGTTTAATTTTACTTATACACTCTTGCTTCCATATTGACTTCCATGTCTCAGCCATTTTAGAAGAATCAGAGCATTCCCCATGGACATCATTGCCCTTTGCCTCACACAACACCTTCAGAGCTACCTTGTACGCACTCTTGACCGTGAATCTCCCATTATTAGACCACGCCCATATTCTAGAATCATTTGGAAGGCTCGGGCTGATTGGTATTCCCAAAATAGCTTCTGCTTCAAAAGGGAGGAAAGTATTTCGCACCTTCTCAATGTCCCATGAACCCCTATCCCTATCTAGGAGATGTTCCACTCTTTCTACCGTTGTGCCTTGGTTTCTTGGGCTTACAACTTTAAAGGAACTAGGAGTAGGTAACCATCTATCTTGCCACAC
Source organism: Quercus variabilis (assembly GCA_030445155.1). Taxonomy (NCBI): domain Eukaryota; kingdom Viridiplantae; phylum Streptophyta; class Magnoliopsida; order Fagales; family Fagaceae; genus Quercus; species Quercus variabilis. The sequence continues at coordinate 23,140,376 of CP129451.1, forward strand.
ATTGACCCTCCTACCATTGCCAATACTCCACCTCAATCCTCTGTCAATGATGCTCCTAGAATCCATCAAGCTTCTCCATGTGTATGAGGGGTTGTTTCCTAACTGGGCTTCCATAAAACACGACATTTTGAAGTATTTTGCTTTCAACACTTTGTGGAGTAAAGAGTCAGGATTTTGGATTATTCGCCATCCTTGTTTAGCTAAAAGGGCTAAGTTAAAGGCCTTGAGGTCCCTAAATCCCAACCCCCCATCCTTCTTCTTCTTGCACATCTTTTCCCATGAAACCCACGCCATTTTCCTTTCATTTTCCTCTCATTTTCCTTCTGCCCCCACCAGAAATTCCGAACCATTGCATTTAACTCCCTACACAAGGAGTCCAGGATTCTAAAGCAACTCATAGTGTATGTCGGGGCAGCTTGTGCAACCGCTTTGATGAGAAATTCTTTTTCGGCTCTCGACAGCAATTTACCCTTCCATCCCGCAAATTTTCTTCCCACTTGGTCCTTAATACGATTGAAGGCCTTCTTTTTCCCTCTCCCCATTAATGATGGCAGCCCAAGATACTTTTCATGTTGTTTTATAATTTGTGCCCCCAAACAGTTCTTTAACCCCTTCCTTCACATCACTTCTAGTATTCTTACTGAAAAAGAGAGATGTCTTCTCCTTATTTAGCTTTTGCCCAGACTCTTTCTCATACTCTTTTAAGACTTGGCTCACCCTATTGGTCTCTTCCAGTGTTGCCCGGCAAAAGATGATGCTATCATCCGCAAAGAAGAGGTGGGAGATCTTGGGGGTTCCTCTACAAACTGCTACTCCTTCAATCTGCTCCATGCCCGCTTCATTTTGGATCATCTCCGCCAAACCCTCCACACACAACAAGAATAGGTATGGAGAAATAGGATCTCCTTGACGAAGGCCCCTTGTAGGAGTTATTTTTCCTTTTGGTTCTCCATTGATCAACACCGAGTAGGACACCGTTTTCACGCACATCATAATCAGCTGAATCCACTTCTCTTGAAAGCCCATTTTCCTCATCACCCCTTCCAAGTATCGCCATTCAACTCTATCCTACGCCTTGCTCATGTCAAGCTTGACAGCCATAAGGCCTTTCTTTCCTCTCCGTTTCATGTTTATACAGTGCATCGTCTCAAAAGCTACAAACACATTATCTGTGATCTGTCTCCCTGGCACAAACGCACTCTGAGCTTCACCTATGACCCTTGGTAGAATTTTTTTCAGTCTATTAGCAAGAACTTTTGCCACTATCTTGTAAATGACGTTACAAAGGCTAATCGGTCTTAATTTCGTAATTTTCTGGGGACTATTCACTTTTGATATCAGGCAGATATAAGTTTCATTCAAGGAGCCAGGCATCAAACCAGAATTTAAAATATCTAGAACACATTTTGTTACATTATGGCCAACAACATCCCAATATTTTTGGTTGAAGATAGGAGACATACCATCGAGGCCGAGGGCTTTAGTGGGATGCATCTAGTTTTGAGCAACTCTGACCTCTTCAGCTCTGAACGGCTGGAGCAAAACATCATTCATCTCGTGGGTTATGCGGTTTTCCATGCCCACCACGTTAACCACATGATCCCTCGAGTGCTCAGTACTATAGATATCTGCAAAGTACCCCAAAATTATGTCTTCTATTTTCTCTTTTTCCTCATACCACTGATCATCGGATCCCCAAAGGCCTTCAATCCTATTCTTTCTTTGTCTCTGAGTCGCCGTCACATGGAAAAACTTTGTGTTTCGGTCACCCCATTTAATCCAATCTGCTCTAGATCTTTGACACCACATAACTTCCTCTTGAACCAATGTTTCATTTATTTCCTTCTTCAGTGACTCTATCTCTTCAGCGGTCTCATGCAGCAAGTTCTGAGCCTCCAACACTTTCAAGTGGTTTTGCTTCGCTTTTAGAACTTTATTCACATTACCAAACACATCCTGGTTCCATCTTTGGAGTTGGCCTTGACAACACTTTATTCTATCCTGAATCGTGAATTCAAGTTCTGCTCTCAAAGGATCCCAAGCTTCCTCAATGATTTGCTTACATCTATCATCTCTGGTCCACATCGCTTCAAAAAAGAATCTCTTCTTTCCCGGTCTTGATGGGCGTTTCTTTTTCAAAAACAGAGCAAGCATACAATGGTCCGACACAGACATGGTTTTGTGGTGGACACTTGCTTCCTTAAACATATTTCTCCAACCCTCATTCGCCACCACTCTATCTAATCTGATCCTTGTTCTTTGATCTCCTAATCTGCTGTTACACCAAGTATACCGTTGCCCCACAAAACCCAAATCCGAAAGCCCACAGTTTGTCAAACACTCCCTAAACTCCCATATTTGATTTACATCCCTCTCTAGCCACCCCAATTTCTCTTCAACATGCATTATTTCATTAAAATCTCCAAACACAACCCACGCCATGTCACATTGTTTTTTCAAACAATCCAATAAATTCCAAGAGATTTTCCTCTTACCTGTATCTGGGTGTCCATAGAAACCCGTAGCTCTCCACGGCTCTTGCCCATTCTCGCCTTACACCACCACATCTATATGTGAATTTGAGCAGCTCTTCAGCCTCACCTCCGTCCCTTTCCTCCAAATCATTGCTAGCCCACCACTTTTTCCATCACTAGGAATTACAATCCCCTCCGTATACTCAATTTCATTCTGAAAACCCTTCATTTTACTGATGCCAGCTTTGGTTTCCACCAGGAAAACTAGGATCGGAAGCTTTGATTTCACCTCATCGGTGAGAATCCGAACCGCCGGGGGTGATCCTAGACCTCGACAGTTCCATGCCAGTAGACTCATTAAGCTCGGTGGTGCGGCAACGCAGCCGTCGACACATTGCCATCCGTGACTGAGTTTTCTTTCCCCTGCCCTTTTTGTATTTTACATCCTTTACTACGTTTTCCATCCAGAGCTTTAGGATCAAGCACTTTTGGGGAGTTGGGCTCTCCCTTTTTATTTTAGCTGGGTTTAGTGTTTTTTCTTCAAGTAGGATTACCTGATCACTCACTGGTCCAGCCCTTTTTTCCCTTGCTATGCGCTTCCAGTGCCCACTCGTTGGGCCCAGGCTTTCTGCAGTCCAACCCAACTCATCACTAAACGTCATTGCTATTGGGCTGTCATCTATATCTCTCTTTTCAAGCCTCTTTTCAGTTGTTGTGTCTTCTTTGTTTGGGCCCATATTAAAAACAAAAATTGGGGCCTGCTCCCCTTTTGTCTCCATCTCCCACTGCATTTCTTCCCTCCCAACCCCTCGGGCTCTGTTTTCTTTTTGAAATTCATTTCCTAGGATAGGCAAGGTGCTCTCTAACTTTTCCTCCGTAAGGCTTGACTTTCCAATTTCATGTAAGCCTTCTCTTTTCTGACCTCTATCATCTGTCCCTCCTGCCTTTTCTTTCTTGTCGTTGCTGCCCTGTGCAGGTAGCGTAGACTCCAACTCTGCACCAATCCCCACGCCTCCCTCCTTGGGTCGGAGTGCCATGTCTTTTTTGTCTCCACCCTCACGCGCCACCACTTCCAGGTTTTCTTTCCCTCCATTACCGTGTTCTGTTCTCCTATCTAGTGGCCCTCTGCTTCCAGTTTGAGCAATTTCTCTCCCGGACTTCCATAGTAGTTCTCCTCTTAACCACGCTCCGGACTGAAGCGTCTTCAGATCAGGTTGCCCCCCATTGGCTTTCACCTCGGTGCAATCTCTCAAATCGTGACTGAGAAGGCCACAGTGATAACAAAAATTAGGCAGCATCTCATACTTAAACTGCACCCATCTTCCTTCACCTTCTTCAATGGTTACCTTCTTTAAGTGGACCAGCTTTTTTGTGACATCCACCTTAACATGAACTCTCAAACATTTTCCCCACTGAACCCCTGTCTCTACCACATCCACATTAAGCACTTCACCAATCGATGAGCCTATCAAGTGCCCTGTTTCCCTTGTTCTGCTCTTTAGAGGTAGGTTGTGCAGTTGGATCCAAAAAGGAGACCATTTGAGACTGATTTCCTTTGGAGTTTGTTCTCCTTCGAAGTTCTGAAGGATGATGAGCTATTTGTCGTAACTCCAAGGGCACATCTCCAGCACCTTTCTTTTGTCTCTTTCATCTCCAAACTCTACCATGTATAGTTCAGCATCTATCTCTGATATCTGCAGACTTTTGTTCGGCTTCCATACCATTCGGAGATTTTTCCTTAGTGCATCCAGAACAATGCATCTCCTTGAAAGCACCTTCATAACTAGACAGTTTTTTCCTAGTTCTCGAGCTGCCTTAGTACCATTGCTTCCCAGCACCACTTTCTCACCCTCTTCCTCAGTGAAGGATAATTTCTGCCAAAGGAGCTCTAGCTCTTCCTCCATTTTATGTGATCTGGTTTGCCTCACCTGTGGGGAGGCACTTCACTCTTGCAAAGGATAAAACCTCACAAGACACTCACTGCGTCCACATGCTCAAGCATGAGAGCTTCTATTAACGTGTCGGCTTGTCTATTCTTTGATATTTTTTTTTCTTTCTCTATTAACGTCCCCATTCATGCTCTTGAATGGGCTTTACATATACAACAAGCCCGAAACTAGGGGTGTCCAGCGACCCGTGACATCCGACCCGCCCGACCAAATCCGCCCGACCCGAAGGTCCACGGGTGAATCCGGTTGCATACATTGGTCGGATACGGGTGCTGTTTTAAGAGGAACCGAATTTTCGGTTCGGGTTTCGGGTTACACAACAAAAAATCCGAATAAACCGACCCGACCGAATATTTGAGAAACTAAACTAAAAATTTGAATTTGGTCTCTGGTCTCCCTCTCCACTCAGCCTTAACCACTCACATCAATCTTCAGCTTTGGGCAGTGGGTAACGTGTAGAGTGCACTGGCAGTCAGCTTTGGCAGTTGGCACAAATATCCAATATTAAATCCAGCCATTTATTCAAATCAGATTCAAATCAACGGCTACAATTAAAAGTTAGTTACTTTACAGCCTTAGTACAAATACCGAAAATCCTAAACTCTACACAGCCCAAGCATTTAGAGATCAACGGTTACAATTTAGATAATATTACAATCAACGGTCACAATTAAAGGAAAAAATTTGATTAGATTTCATCACTTGGTCTCAGTGTCTTAGTGTCTCACACGGAATATTCTCTTCACCAAATCAAGACCAAGTGATGCACATCAACGGCCTCAATCTCTCTTCAGTAACCACTCTCTCACCAAATCAACGGCCTCAAGCTCAAGCCCTCATCACTTGACCTTCCTCACTCTAATCTCAATCTCAGATCTCTCGGCTACTCACTCTCACTCTCAGACAGTCATACTTTAGAGTCTTAGACTTAGACGCTCTCTCTCTCTCTCTCTTGCTCTCTCAAATCTCAATCTCAAACAAATCCTCCTCACAACCTGAAATCTCTTCACCAAATCCCTCAAAACCCGAAATTTCTTCACCAAATCCTCAACTCTAAAGTCTAATCTCTGCAGTCTCTTCACCAATTTCATACGAAATCTCAAATCTTTTGCAATCTTCACTCTATAAAAGCAATGAACAGAGTACTCTCTCAAACTCTCAGTTCTCCGTCTCCCTTTGCCTTTCTCTACTCCAACTCCAAGGACCAAAGACTCCAAACCCTAGCTTCTCACTACAAGTTCTTCACACCTAGCCGTCGCCACCGCCGCCGCCACCAGCAGCCACTCCTCTTCCTGCCGTCGATCATATGGGCTGAACCTAGGTATGTGTTCTCCTTTTCTCATTTCTCTTTTTTTCACTCTCTCATTTATTATATATGCTATGAAAATTTACTGTTAAAATGAAATAACCCCATAGTTTTATAATTTGAAACCCTAACTGGAAATAGTTGAAGCCTAAACCATTTACTTTTGTTTTTTGTTCTTTGTTCATTTCATCATTTGTTAATTTTGTTTGATTAATTTTGTTCATGTTTAAATTTTATTCAGGAATTGAAAGTTGTGTACGTGTGGGTTTTCAATCTTCAAACTTGAAATTAACACACGGTTTTTTAAGGTATGATTTTAGCTTCCCTTTTTTTTTTTTTGTTCAAAGTTGGGATTTTGTTCCTTTTTTTGTTAGAGACTTAGAGAGTTAGAGTTGATGCATGTAACTTAAGCTGCTGTGGATGTGTTCAATGTTTTTGCTTTTATTATTTAGTAAAATTTATACTGTTAAAAATAAAATAAACTCTCAAGTTTCATAATTTGAAACACTAACTAAAAAAAATTGAAACCTTAATCATTTTACTTTTTTTTTTCTTTGTTTATTTGTTTGATTAATTCTGGTCTTATTTTAATTTTACTCAGGAATTGAAAGTTGTCCAAGTGGGGTTTTCAGCCTTCAAATTCAAAACCCCAACACCCCTGGTTTCTTAAAGGTATGATTTTTGTTTCCCTTTGTGTTTTGTTAGTATACTGTTTTATATTAGAGTTTTATGTTTTATGTAGAATACTATTATTTGGATTCAAGTATCAAACATTTTCACCCTAGGTTTGTTTGATTATTATAATTAATTGTTGTTGTTCTAGTTTGCTAATTTCATATTTGATTTTTTAGGTCATGGATTCCTCCACTAATGTTCCCCCTGTTTCTACACAAGCTGATGGTTCTTCTGCTATGCAAGCTGATGGTTCTACTGCCACCGAAGTTGATGGTGCTACTGCCACTGCTACTGCCACCCAAGAGGTTGCTGCTGCAACCCAAGCTGAAGCTACTGATGGTGAGTTGCCCCCAATTCCACCTAGTGTAGTGAGTAAGACTGGTAATGGTAGGAAAAAATCTTTAGCTTGGAATCATTTTGAAAAAGTTAAGGTAGATGAGGGTGTCATTATGGCTGTATGTAATTATTGTAAAAAATCATATCAGGCTAATAGTAAGAGTTGTGGTACTAGTAATTTGTTAGCTCATGTGACAATCTGTCCTAAGAACCCTAATAGAGAAGATAAAGGGGGCAGAAAACCTTATCTTTTGAACCTAAAAATGATGGAGATGATGGGTTCAAACTTGTGTCAACAACTTTTTCTGTTGAGGCTTCTAGGAAGGCACTAGCTGAAATGATTATAATTGATGAGTTGCCTTTTAGGTGTGTTGAGGGGTATGGGTTTAAGAAATATGTAACCACCTTACAACCTAAGCTCCGTTTAAAAGATATTCCATCTCGTCAAACTGTGGCTAGAGATGTGATTGGAATTTATAATTGTGAGAGAGAGAAGCTAAGGAAATCCTTGAAGGATTGTAGGGTGTGTCTTACTACAGACACATGGACTTCTATACAAAATTTGAATTATATGTGTCTCACAAGTCACTTTATTGATGATAATTGGAAGTTGCACAAGAGAATTTTAAATTTTTGTCAAGTTGAAGATCATAAGGGGGAGACAATAGGTAGAAAGATTGAGATGTCTTTGCGTGAGTGGGGTATTGATGGCATATTTACTTTGACAGTGGATAATGCTAGTTCCAATTTAACCACAATTAAATTTTTACAAAGGGTAACAAAAGATTGGAATGGGACTGTTTTAGGAAATGAGTATATGCACATGAGGTGTTGTGCCCATATTCTAAATCTCATTGTTGGGGAGGGTTTGAAAGAAATTGATGCCTCTGTTGCTAGGGTGCGTGAAGCTGTGAAGTATGTGAAGTCCTCGCCCAATAGAAATCAGACTTTTAGGAATTTTATGGAGAGGTTAGGTATTGAGTCCAAGAGTCTTCTTTGTCTAGATGTACCTACTAGGTGGAACTCAACTTACCTTATGCTAGAAACTGCTGAAAAATTCGAGAAAGTATTTCTTAGGATGGACTTTGAAGATGATGGTTATTCATCATACTTTAGGAGCAAGGAGGATAGTGGTGGTTTGGGATCTCCTTGTATGAGTGATTTCCAAAATTGTAGGGCATTTGTGACTTTCTTGAGGCTTTTTTATAATGCAACAAAGAAGTTCTCCGGCTCTTTGTATGTTACCTCAAATGCCTTTTTTGATGAGATCTTTGTTATTCAGGAGAGTATTTCTCATTTAGTTAAATCCCAAAACACCCTCTTGAAAAACACTGCCACAAATATGCAAACTAAATTTGAGAAGTATTGGGGGGGAGGTGATAAAATTAATCCTCTTTTGTATGTGGCTGTGGTTCTTGATCCACGAAAAAAATTGAGGTTTTTGAAGTTTTCTTTTTCTGAAATCTATGGGAAAGAAGTGGGGAATGTGATGGTTGATGAGGTGAAAGATCTTTTGATGAAGTTGTATACTTTTTATTGTTCTGTTAATTCCCCAAATGTGCAAGAACCAAGTGGGAGTGAGAGGGCACAAATGGTGGGTGATGCAAGTGATCCATATGTGATGGTTCACTCTCGATATGAGATTTTTTTAGAAGCTGAGCAATCTGTAGGTTGTAGTAATGAGGTTGACAAGTATTTGGCTGAAAATTGTGATGGTAGAAGGGATGTGAATTTTGAGGTATTGGGGTGGTGGAAGGACAATTCTAGTAGGTACCCAATGTTGTCCAAAGTGGCTAAGGATGTGCTGGCTGTACCAGTTTCGACTGTTGCATCTGAGTCAGCATTTAGCACCGGAGGCCGCATTGTTGATCCATTTCGAAGTTCTCTCTCTCCTCTCATGGTTCAAAACCTTGTATGTGCACAAAATTGGCTTCAAGCCACAGTACCAATTTCTTATCGCCAATCAAGGGATGAGGTTGAGGCATTGGAGGAGGAATTTCATGATTTAGGTAATATGTTTAAATTTAAGAACTTATATTCTGTCTCATGTTCTGATGTTCAAACAAAATTTAATATGTTGTATTTATTTCCTTTCCTTTTCTAGATTTAAATCAACAAACATCATCAAGTGCATCAACAAGTACCAGCTCCAAATTGGGTTCTAGCTTAGGCAAACGACCCATAATTAGTGTTGAAGATTGATTACTGACTTGGTATGTTACTGCCTTTGGCCTTTTACTGTTATAAACTTGCTGTCATTTATAAACTTGCTGTCCTTTAATAAGGTATTATTTGTTAAATATATTTTTGTCTTTTGTAGGCGGAATCACTTATTTTGTAAAGGAGGCAGCCTTTGGGAAACATTTTGGAAGCTTGTTTGTAAATTGCTTTTCTAACAATACTAGTCTTAATGCTTATAGAAAAGAAATCCTAGGAATCATATAGGTTTTCTTTTCTATTAGTTATAAGAGTATTTGTCATTTAATGCTTTGGGAAAGCTTTTTTTTTTTTTGGACCTGTGGTATTTTATAATTTGTAATTAATTATATTGCTGGGAACATTGTATAGCCAGCAAGGTTACTGCCTTCTTATTATTTACTGCCTTGTGGAAACATTGAATTACTACTGCCTTTGTATGGTTGGAAACATTGAATTACTGCTGCCTTTGTGTGGTTGTTGGAAATACACTTGTTTTGTGTATTGTTTTGTTATTTTGTTCAGGTTATTTGTTGTGTTAATTTTTGGGTAGTCAATGTGGCTGTTTAAGAAGTCACAGGTGGTGACTGGTGAGAATAGGATTTTCTGTTACTGTGTTGTGCACTTGTGCTCTTTAGTTTTTGTGGTTAATGTGTGGACTGTGGATGTTTAACAGATGTAAAAATAAGTGTATTTTGTGCTGTTGTGGGGTATGAAGTCCAGGATACTTAATGCTTAACAGGTGGTGAAAATAGGATTTTGTTTTACTTGTGTTGTCATGTGCTCTTTGGCTTTTGTGGTTAATGTGTGGACTGGATGATTAACAGATGTAAAATAGGTGTATTTTGTGCTGATGTGCTTAACAGGTGGTTAAAATTGTCTTATTTTGTGACCTGGGGTGAGGATTTTTTTCTCAGGGAAGTTTTTGTTCTTAAGGTCAAATATATTTATAAGTTAAGTAGCTTAATTTAAGTTTACTTAAAAGCTATTAAAAAATATATATAGTAAAACGGAGGCCCAACTAATTTGACACCCAAATAATTTTTAAAACTGCCAAACTGCTTAATTTGGGCTGAAAGGGCTGAAAAAATTGAACCTAAATTTTTTTTTACTGAAGTCCAAAAACTGGGCCCATTAATGGCCCAAATCCGACAACTCCGACCCGCCCATCCGATGGCCCGAATCACCGGATCCGACCCGACTATTCGGTCGAATACGGGTCTAAGATCCAACAACCCGACTCAAACGGATTGACTTCGGTTTAGGCCCAGACCCGAACCGACCCGACCCGTGGACAGGCCTACCCGAAACCTCCTAAAGAAACTACTATAGTGAATATTCATTCTATCTTCTCAAGGCTAGTATTATTTCAAAGAGGTAGCAAACACATCAAGTATAGTTTTCATTTTACATGACAAACAAACATCAAGTACAATAACAATATTTATATAAGACTAAAGTCTTAAACACACGCTGAAGTTTGAGAGTTTTTAAATTTTAGATCCTGAAATTTTAAAATTTAAATTCTACCTTTTAACATTATATGTTATTTAAATTATTTATCTTTCGTTTGTTTCTGCTGATGTGTCAATTAAGTGACACATACTAAAGTTTGAGATTTTTAAATTTTACATTATGAAGTTTTAGAGTTTAAATTTTGCTCTTTAACGTTAAATAATTTTTGGATCATTTGTGCTCCGTCAATTTTTTGTTGATGTATTGGGTAAGTGACACATAAGCTTGTCACATCTAACAAATGGACCAATAAAATTGTGGCATGTAGATTTACCTATTAAGTGTAATTAAATAACTTAAAAAAATCTTTGAAATAATTTAAATAAATCATAAATTCTAATAAAATGAAATAAAATAATTTTTTTTTTTTTTTTTTCCATTTTATCTAATGAACTTGATGAACAAACCAAATATGGCCGAGTTTAACCATATGTAGAAAAAATCCTAAGAAAATTTACTCTAATGTATCGTTAGCAAATTCAAACCCAAAAAAGACAAATCAAGCAGCAATCCCTTCAAACCCAGAAAATCTCATCAAACAATAGAGATTAAGGAACCCATATAGACCCACAAATATATCAACCCAGGAACTTTGAACCTAACCCAGAAAACCCATTTTGAGCCAACCTCGAACCCATCTACTTGGAACCAATCATCTCAAACTAAGCTACCTTAAACCCAGCTTCACTTCACGGATCCAACTATCACTCAAATCCATCAAACCCAAAACATGAATACCCAAACAAACATCATCTCTAGCAAACTTAGTGTGTCGAGATGGTCTGGATTTGAGAAAGAGAGGAAGAAATTGAGTTTCGGCCATGGAGTTTGAGCTTAGGGATCTGAGAGAGTGTGGGTTAATGCTTAGACTAAAGAATGTTAGAAAGAGAGAGAAATTAGAAAGGGGAGGCTAGAGAGAGAGAGACGGAGAGAGACAGAGAGTGACTGAGAGGAAAATAGGAGAGGGCCACCACCAATGGCGGTGGCAAGTGGTAGAGGAGTGAGCTAGTACTAAAAAATAGGGTAAAATTCCCTAAATTTTATTTAAAAGATTTTTTTTTTTTTTTTTTTCATTCCTAAACTTTAAAAAATTCTTTATTCATCCCTAAACTTTGTAAATAGTTTTTCAATGGTTTCGAGACAAAAACTAAGGATGAAAAACGAACTTTTTTTAATAGTTTAGTGATGAAAAACAAACTTTTAGTAAAATTTAAGAATATAAATAAAACATTTTCAATAGTTTAAGGACAAAAAATGAACTTTTCAATAGTTTAAGATCGAAAAATGAACTTTTTAAAATTTAGGGATAAAAACAAACTTTTGATAAATTTTGGAGACTAAAATAGTATTTTACCCTAAAAAATAATAGTCAAGATGATTACTTATTTGAATGGAAGTATATAAAGAGAAAAATTTCAATTGTAGGCTTATAGTTTATATTAATCGATTTCATTGGTGGCTTTAAGTATTAACCTAAAATCAAAATGAAAGATGTTATGTTAAGTTCATAAAACAAATGTTGCCTACTATGACCTCTCATAAATTTTGTAAAAGTGAGAATTTTGTGTAGAAATATGACATTTAATAAAAAAAAAAATTGTTAATGGAGTAAAATTATCTAATTTATTATGTGTTATTACATTATATATACTAGTAAGTTGCCCATGCAATGCACAGATACTTTTTTGACATTTTATTTAAAGAAAAATTCTGGTGACACAACCTTTGTGCACAACTCGCCCACATGGCGAGTTGTGGTTAGTGGAGGGGTGACCCACCAAACCCCTCCACCAACCACAACTCGCCACGTGGGCGAGTTGTGCACAAAGTTGTGCACATAGTTGTGGCACCAGAACCACTTTTATTTAAAACATTTTTGAATATTGTTGTACATAAATTATAAAGAAAAAGTAAACTAAATTAGAGTAAAGAAACATATACATTTTGAGATATTAAAAATTGGTTTAGTAGCTTCATTGCATATTTGTAGCCTTATTAAGGTAAGATTATTATTTTTTTTAAAATCATAAAACCAAAAATAAATGCAAGAGTAACGGGACCATGAAAATCAACTAATTTATGTTGTATTCACATATTTCATATTATGAAATAAAAGTAGACCTAACTCTCTAACTATCTTCTACTCATCGATAGTGCGACATTAAGACATGGTGTAAGCAAGTGTGTTGCATATGTCTTATAGATGATTTAAAATTAAATCATGGTAGAATATGACTTTACATTGCATACCAAATATTCTCTTTACTTATATACCCAAAAAAAAAAAAAAAAAAAAACTAACTAATCAAATTACCTAAACCTAAATCATATTTAAGCCCTTAATTTAAAAAGAAAAAAAGATTATCCATAGGGGTTTCTGTGTCTTGATGGTGGTGGGAGGCTAGTATAACGGAGGTGGTAACCTCTCAAATTCCTCTTTCTTTCTCTTTCAAATGTTTTGTTAGTCTCAGGTCTTTTATTTTGGTAATATATAGAGAAATAGTGCATTTTATTTAACAATCCACAACATTTTTGTGTTTCTCTATCTCTTTCTAAAGTCCTATCTCGTTAGTTATTACTATTAGGGACGAAATGGGTAACTATTTTTTTTTTCCTAACTATATAGTTAGTAGTTTCAGTTTTCAAACTATATCATTTACTAGCACCTCGAGTCTAAGAGGCTCGATTTTGACCTATAAATCGACTCTTAGATGCTCGATTTTCATGGTCTGATGTGTCATCTTTTTCCACATGGAAACCAACTGGCCAAATCAAAAAAATTTGAAAAAATTTCAAGTATCCAAGTCTCTCATCTACAAACCAAAATACCCAAAAAAAAAAAAAAAATCAAATCACAGACACAGAGAGAAAGAATCCAGAAAAAGATCAAGCTGAAATACCATATATGCGTTCATCAGAAGAAAAAAAAAAAAAAAAAAAAACGAAAGAGGAAAAACCCAGAAACAAGCTCCAGGCCGGCAAGCCCCAGGCCGGCAAGCCGCAGGCCGGCGCGACCGGGGCCGCAGTGCGGCCAGGGTTGCGGGCGACCCAGGGCTCGCACGGCCCGAGTCGCAGCGGTCGCGCGGCCTGCGCGACCCAGGCCGCGCAACCGCTGCGACTCGGGCCGTGCGAGCCCTGGGTCGCGCGCGACCCTGGCCGCACTGCGGCCCCGGTCGCGCCGGCCTGCGGCTTGTTTCTGGGTTTTTCCTTTTTTTTTTTTTTTTTTCTTCTGGCTTTCGGCTTCTTTCTTCTTCTTCGAGGTTTTTTTTTTTTTTTTCTTCAGAGCTGGGTGGTTATGGTTTATATATGAGCTTAGAAATCGAGTGTCAAATACTCGATTTCTACGTGGATGCCACGTGGAAAAAGAGCCAGCTGAGACGCGTTCAAAACATCAAAATCGACCCTCAAAGACTCGATTTATAACCCCTAAATCGAGTCTCTTAAACTCGAGGTGCCATAAAAAAATATAGTTTGGAACTGTTGACAACTAATTATATAGTTGGGGTTTTATGGCTATTTACCCATTTCGTCCTTACTATTAGTCCTTACTTTTTCTTTTTCTTTTTAAATACTAAAACAGTGGGTATGCTAAAAGACATAAAGAATAGTGAAAAGTGTGGTATAAGTTTAGGCAATTAATGAGATATTAATTAGATAGTAATAAAATAAGATAATGTGAACTTTTGGGTAACAACATAAAAAAAAAAAAAAAAAAAAAAAAAAAAAAAAATTAATGAAAGAGGTAAAAAAAAAGGCTAAATGCAAAATTAGAGTGCCTCTTGACAGGATCTCATGCTCTCTCGCATGAGGTCTCTAAAAGAGAGACATTTTGTAACAACTTTTATTCTACAATATTCTTCCAAAAAAAAAAAATTTACTCATTCCTTGAACTGAATAATTATAATAGCTATGTGTGTGCTATTTATAATTGTTATCTCACTGCATATTTATAGCCTTTTCAAGGTAAGATTATTATTATTATTATTTTTTAAATCATGAAACCAAAAATAAATGCAAAAGAGTAACGGGACCATGAAAATCAAATAATTTGTGTTGTGCTCACATATTTAATACTATGAAATAAAAGTATGTCCAACTCTCTCATTGTCTTCCACTCATTGATAGTGCAACATTAAACATGGTGTGGGCAAGTATGTATGCATGTGTCTTATAAATGATTTAAAATTATAATAGAATATGGCTTTACATTGCGTACCAAATATTCTCTCTACTTATATACCAAAAACAAAAACTATCCAACCAAATTATTCAAACATAAATCATATTTAATTCCCTAATTTAAAAAGAAAAAAAAATACTCGTAGGGGTTTTTGCGTCTTGATGGTGGTGGGAGGCCAATATGACGAAGGCGGCGACCCCTTAAATTTTTTTTTTCTCTCTCTTTCAAATGTTTTGTCAGTCTCAGATATTTTATAGTGAAACAATGCATTTTGATTTTGTAGTGAAACAATGTATTTATTTAACAATCCACAACATTTTTGTGTCTCTCTATCTCTCTCTGAGGCCTCATCTGGTTAGTTATTATCATTAGTTCTTAATTATTATTATTTTGCTTTTTTAAAAATATTAAAATGGTGGGTATGCTAAAAGATATGAAAAAGAGAGAAATGTGAGATGTAAGCTTAGGCAATTAATGAGAGACTAATGAGATAATAGTAAAATAAGTTAATGAAAACTCTTGGGTAACAGTAAAATAAAAAATAAAAAATAAATAAAAGAAAACCTTAATGAAAGAGGTAAAAAAATGCTAAATGCAAAATTAGAGCATCATTTGGCAAGATCTCATGCACTCCCGCATGAGATCTCTGCTTATATATATATATATATATTGATGATTATTCCTTTATAACTCCTAATCACTAATCAACATGAGTCTCAAAAAACTTTGTAATAGAATTTTATCACACATACAAAATAAGCATAGATTTTTTTATCTTTACATTTTCTTTTTCTTTTTAAAGGGTATTGCTATTGTGTTCATCCTTATAAGAATTTAAGCATAGATTAAATTTTCTTTATTTTTGACAATTTTTCTTTGATTCCTTTATAATTTATATATTGTGTTGATTTAAATGAATTTTTTCTCAAACTTTCAAAGGATGGACTTTAGATAAGACGTTCAACTTTTATATGCTAAGCATTGACTGTAAGTCTTGTATACGAAACAAATAGAGATAAGAAATTAAGAATATGGTCCATTTTGGTTGGCCTTATCTTGATTTGTCTAGACATCAATTTTCTCTTTTGCCAAAAGTCTAACTTATTTTAGGCGAAAGTTTCCTTGATTATTACTTGTATACAAAATTCAAAGATCATTAAATTGGAATAAGTTCTTTACTAACCTAACTAATTGAAATAGGATGAAATTTCTTCCCATCTACACTAAACGTTGTGTACACTCCAAATTTTTTCTGCATCTCATAATGATATGACGTTGATAGGTGTCATCCAAGTCCAACATAATTAAGAGTTGTAATTGAGTCTATGGCCCAAAAGCTTTACTATTTAATACTTTGCAAGAAAAATTAAACACTCATTTGATGTAACAGGAAACTATGGAATTTAACACTATAAACACTGGGGTTTGTTCTTGATGTTGTGAAATTGTTGTAGGTACTAAAAACTCTAGTTTGATTAGTTGGCAAATCATGTTTTTTAATTGTGAAAAGTCTACAATGGAAAACTTTTATATTCCTACAATAAATGTTTTGGAGAGAAAATTGTTAGCCATCTCATCCCAATGGGACCCGCCTATTTATACAAAGGAAAAATGGTCTAATATTCCTAAGTGTGACTTAGTTACATGGAATTTTTGTGCAATTGTGCCTAGATTTCTTTTAAAAATTTAATTATAATTTTAAACTCTAATTTGGTGATTTTTATATGATTTTTGTGGTTTAATTTTGATTCAGTAAAGATATATTGTTTTCTTTGAGCTAAAGCAATTGTGATGAAAGTGTGGAGTGGATGGTTTTTTTTTTTTTTTTTTTTTAAGTCCTTGAGTATTTTGGATTGTTTCAAATGAGTAATGGCTCCTCTTAGGCTCCTAAAATTTTTGACTTATTGATTTTGCCATCTATAACTTTAATTCTTCTTTACCTAATAAATTTTGGAATTTTTTGTAAGTACATTTTTTCTTCAAGAAAATGAATAGAAATCTCCCTTCACGTTCATGCTCATTTTAATGTTCATATTTTTATCTCTTGCAATACTCAATAAGTTGTTTACTCATTTTGTGAATTATCAATTGTAGTTAAGAAAAAAAGTATAAACACAATACTATTCAATTAAACTAATGTGAAAAATTAAATCTTTAGATTAAAAATGTGGACATGAAAATGAAAATTTCACAAAAAAAATTCTTAAATAGAATTAAAATAATTTTTACTCAATATTATTTATCAAGCAATCATGTACTAACTAACAACATTCCAATCATTACGTGCATAACAAGGTGATGAAATGGTTGTTCAATTTATTTAAGAAATGTGATCTAGCTAATAGAAATTAAAAAAAAAAAAAAAAAATACAATAACTTTCATGCGTAGTCATGAATTATACCTTTACGTATATTTTATGCATTTTATGAGTTTCATTTTATATTAATGTATTTCTTAAAATTAACATAATTTATCATAAAACCCTTATTGTATTTTTTTAAAATCGCTACATAGAAATGAAAGAAGTATTTTTCCCAAAAAAATGTTCTCCAATCATAATCTTTAATTAAAGTCAAAACTGAGAGAAAATCTAATTAAATTCTAAATTGAATTCTAATTGTTGTCTAATTTTGCACCACATGTCCAATTTAAGGTTTTTTTTTTTTTTTTTTTTTTTTTTAAAAAGCTTTTTGTCGCACATTTAACACAAAAAGTTACCAAAAATTATCAAAATGTGCCGCTTAACAATAAGGATTATTTTGATATAATACCAAAAATTTAGAAACAAAATTGACACATTTAAGATATTAAAAACCATTTTGATACATTGTACAATTGTTAAAGACTAAAATGGTAATTAAACATGTTTTTTACATATTTTTATTAAAGATTAAATTCTATAAGGATGTGGTTTAAAATCCAAGTTTTACACCCTCCAGTCCTAACATGCTACATCATCTTATTACGTATTAAAGAATAAGAACAACCACACTCAATCAATTATAATACTCATTTGAAAATTCAACCAAATTGAGAGTTTATTAAGATGTTATTAATTGTAGTATGATGTACTGAATTTTAAGTAAAAATTTGATGAGACATTTCTTATTGGATGGTGTAAAACATGAATTTTATACCTCATTCTTACCAAATTCAGACTCTTTTTATTAATATCCTCAAAACACTTTTTTTTTTTTTTAATTAGCTGAATTTGGAAACTAATATCCTATTTAGTTGTAAGAGAGATGAGAAGGAAAGAAGGGTGGAAAAAGTAAGGGAAGGGAAAGGGAAGAAGAGAGAGTTGTACATAGAAGGATTGCATTAAGCAATTTCTTCAAAAGAAAGGTCTTCTTTGAAAAATAATAAGACCGTCTGAAGGATTGTGCTAAGAAAATTTCTAAAACACAAACTTTTCTCAAAATTATGGGTTGTGAGAAAAGTATGAAACTTCATCAAAAAAGGAAAAAAAAGTATGAAATATTAGTGAATCAATCAAATTGTACAGTGTATTCTCATTTTTTAATAGAAAACTGAAAAGTGAAAATGCTTAGGATCATCACAACACATATTAATATAGAAAAACTTAATGAAAGAGGTAAACAAAGGTTAAATGTAAAGTTAGAACGCCACTTGGCAAGACCTCATACACTCCTATATGAGGTCTTTGCTTTTATATATATATTGATTGATTAGAGCATCCACATCAGTAGATGCAAAGTCTTGCAAAATACAAAAAACACTTCATTTTACAAAATTTGACCCAAAAAAACACTTACATTAGTGGGTGTAAAATTGTGCATAAATGCACAAGTTCTATAGTAACCGTGCATATATGCGTACTTATGCATTTATGCACGGTTATTATAGCTCTTGCATATAATATTTTTCTATTTTTTTTCTCTCTCCACCTCACTCTCTCTTTTTCTCTCTGGTCTGACTCTCACCTCATGCTCTCTTTTCCTCCACTGGTCTCCATTGCCCTCTCGAGTCTTGCCACAGTCGTGCCATCGCCAATCACCTTACTCGCAGTTGGTCACGCTGATCATTGTTGCCTTGCCGATCGCTACTGCTTTCACCTATCGTCGATGCTATCTTTTTTCTCTGTTTGATGGTTTTGGGATTTTGATCAATGGGTTTTGATGGTCTGCTGCTCCGCTGCTTTCTCGAGTCTCACCATCGCCGTGCCATCGCCAATCACCTCACTCGCCGCTGCTCACACCAATCGCCACTGCTCTCACCAATCGTCGTTTCTATCTTTTTTCTTTGTTTGATGGTTTTGGGGTTTTGATCAATGGATTTTGATGGTTTTGATAAGTGGTTTTGATGATTTTGATCAGTGGGTTTTGATGGTTTTGATCAATAGTTTTGATGATTTTGTTTAGTGGTTTTGATGATTTTGATTAGAGGTTTTGGGATTTTGATGGGTGGGTTGATGATTGCCACTGCTCTCTTTTTTCTTTGTTTGATTGTTGATGGTGGTTGGGTATTTGAGTCAAGAATGAATATTTTATTGAATAAATGTGTAGAATAGACAAACTGATGTGAGTGTTTTATAAAAATGAGTGTGTAAATATATATATATATATATATATATTTATTTATTTTTTGCAAAATGGACAGAAATTATGCATCTACTGATGCGGATGCTCTTAGATACGTTATATTTGTTTGCTGCGTTATGTGTCATTCGCATATATAATTCTATCTAAATGTTTGCTGCATCAACTTCAGCTCTATGCTATATCATTATTTCACTCATAAAACATGGAAATTAAAAGTAGAGAATAGACAGGAAAATCGACGTACTGATTCGATTCAATTCATTGGTGAAACTGCATAATTACATCTAGCCTTCATGCGCCTTCAACTTTGTATTTACCCCAAAGGTTAGCTCTGATCACTTCAACAAATATAGGCAACAATTTGGATTATGCAAGTCGTAGGAAATTAGGCCAATGACCTATAGAGTGTAGGCCGGATTTCGCGTGGATTTGAGCGAATATTCTGTCTGGCCATGAAATTCTGTCTATAATTCATATGCAGTGGAAGAACGACAAAGGATTTAACTAAAGTCAATGATGGAAGAAGACAAAACAATAATGGGACAAATTAGAACTATAAAGATTTGAATGGAACTTTAAAAAAGTACTTTGTTTTTTTTAAGAGAAAGGGGAGATGACTCTAAGATTTTTTAATCACCAACTATCAATTTGATTTAAAAAAAAAAACAAAACAAAACAAAAAAAAAATGGAAGGAAGGTATCAATTTGATTCCTCGGTTAGATTCCACAAGTAATAGAATCTATTGTGTGTGCTTGGCACAAAGCATGTAGTACTACTTGAAAGGATTATGGGTGATGAGAGGTAAGGGATGAATTACCAGAGTGTTGGTTTGGTTTGCCATTAAAAAAAAAAAGTTTGTATGCTTATATACTCTCGTTAAAAGTTAGTAATATTTTCCAAATACTGTTATATTTTAAGTAAAGCTTAGATTCAGTGCCTCTGATTTATTGGACTTGTTACTATAATGACATTTGATCAAAAGTGAGAACTTGCCCTCATTATAATGGTATATTACATTGGAGTACTAGACTCAAGTAAAGTCTGATCTTACTTAAAAATAAAAAATAAAAAATAGTGAATACATCAATAACAATGAATTACACTAAACCAACATTTAGAACCATGCTTAATTAAAGTATTTTTTTAATTACCAAAGAGAAGGTGGATATTCATTTGGGGGAAAAAAAAAGGTTGGTGGAGTAAAGCAGGAGAAAAGAAGCTTATCCAACACTGTGCAACAGGTTCCATTCCATGCATGTATCAGCATCCGGTAATTTCATAATAGAGACAAACTATAAAACACACCATATGCGCAGTTGGCCACAGAATGATTCATTAGAAGACTGTATAAACTTCTCTTGCGCCAGTTTCAGATTCAGGTGCTTTTCTTTTAGGTTATAACAATATGAAAAAAAGTTATAAACATAATTCAAGATCAAGTACTTTATTTTCTTATACTGTTTTCAACCTTTGACAAAGATCAAGTGGAGTAATATATTTTTAGTAGTTTAATATGCCAATTGCCCACATAATATTAAATCAGTTTTTTAAGGGAAGACCCATTACACTACTGGGTCTTCTCTTGCTGCTTAGAGCATTCCCATTCAATGCTCTAAATCTTGATATTCTGCATTTTCTGTGGCAATATCTATATCTAATATCTTTAAAATAAAATAAAAAAAAAATAAAAAAAAAAAAACCATTGCTTTCGTTTATTCCACTCCCGATTATATTAATTTAACAGGGAAAAAAAAAAGAATATTGAATACATGATGTGTTGTTAAAATGGTAATGTAAAATAGATAAAATAGTTTTTTAGTGATGCAATCTTTTTTTTCCTTGTGGTATTTATGGAAGGGAATGCTCTTATGTGTTGCACTATAGTATGAACCTAGAGTGTAGGGGTTTTTTTTTTTTTTTTTTTAAGAAAAAAAAGTGCAAATGAAGTTATTTATAATTCAATCTGTATGACAAAAGTGTATTTTATAAAAAATGATAATTATGTATGGAGATTGTGAAACAGAATTAAGTAATTTACTATCTTTTACTTCACCCTCTAATTAACCAATTACCATACTAGGTTAGATACCTAACCTAGTATACAAAGATATCGATATACAAAGATGGTTGCCCATGAGTCAGTTGTATAGCAAGTTGAGTGTCAGTCACCAGAAACAGAAACCGTGATTTTTCTTGGGGGAGGGGGGCTAAAGTAAACAAAAAAAAATTCACCCTTTAGTAATAACTAATAAGAGTTTTAAAAAATATTCAAAAATAAATTAATACATAAAAATAAAATGTATGTATTTACAAAATATAAAAAAACAGACACCATAGTTATTTCTTAATACACTTTAAGTTAATCATTTATTAAGGAGAACTAAATTTTGCATCAAATTCCCTCAACTCTAAAGCCAAATTACCTTAATATTTTATATAAATAATATTATGTTGTTCATTATTAATTTCCTTGAAATAAAATTTTCTCATTCATAAAAAAAAAAAAAAAAAAAAAAAAAAATCATGTTGCCCATATCCTATCTGACACCTAATTCCAAATTAAACCAAAATATATATACCAAATACATGTACATAAAAGACAGAAAAGCTTTGAGAACAAAAAACAAAAATGAACTTTGAAAACCATAGAATATTATTAAATTAATGACTATGAGTCTATGACGATGAGAAAAATCTAACTTTGAAAAGATGCAAAAATCAAACAATTTGACATGAAAATAGTGCATTTAATTCGAATATACTGGAAATACTTAGCATTAATTACGTTATACTCACTAAAGCTAAATTCACCACCAACAACAACAACAACAACCAAAAAAAAAAAAAAAATTACAAAATAACCTATTCTAGTTATATCAATTCAACATCCAAAAATATAGACATAGTACCTACATTTTCTTTATTATTTTCTTAAATTTTTATTCTTATATTTGAAATTAGTAAATTGACTAAGAAGAAGAAAGAAAAAAAAAATCAATCATAAAGTTTAATAATTTTGTAGTAAAGAAAAAAAATTATAAATAATATTCATCCCAAAAAAGAAAATTCCTTTTTCGAAATTAGTTCTAGAAAGAGAGGAGGAATAAGAGTGAAAGCCTTTTGACCTAAACGATATTGCTACTAGAATTGAGTATCTTGAGGTATTGGTATTCAATGGACAAGTTGGCATTATTCACTTGATCACACCCCTCTGTGTGATGAATTCTCTCACTCGTTGCTAACAGGTTTCAACTGCCTATTTGAATGAACTCACAAATGATCCTTTTTTTTTTTTTTAAGGGTTAGCTTATTTTCAGTACTTTTTTAACTGAAATCTCCTTTTATTTTAATGAAAAACTAGCACATTACCCACTAACAAAATAAAATGTGGAAATTAAAACTCATTACTACTTACCATTATATACTTAAAACAAAAGAAGATGTCAGCTGAAAAAATACTGAAAGTAAGTCAAACTCCTGCTTAAATTATGTTGATTGAGTGATTTATGTGAATTAGTTTAAAACGGGTCATTGATTGCCCTTATATACACAAAAAAACAAAAATATGAAAGCCAAATTTATCTCCACTTAAAAATTATAGCTTAAGCTTTTTTAAGGAATTATAATCAAATGTCGAAGGGAGTTAGAAAAAACAGAGAGGCAAAGGTAATAACTAAAAAGGAATCATACGAATATAGGAAGTTGGCCCCCTCTTTTCCTTCTTAATCTTAAAATTATGGGTGTTCGCGGTGCAATGCGGTGCGGTTTTGAGCCAATTTTAGTACCGCACTTTGTGGTGCGGTTTAACTAAAACCATAACTGCACCGCACCTTATTTTTGCAGTTACTTGTGCGGTGCGGTGTGGAATGGTGCAGTTTAAAGCTTAGCCAAAACCAAAATCAAAACCAAAACCGCACCTCATTTTTGCGGTTACATGTGCAGTGCGGTGTATAAGATGTAGTTTGAATGATTTGAAGTAGGTATATTTTTCAAATTTTAGGCTTTTTCTACCCGGTCCAAAACTAATTTTTCCCTTTGTTTTGGTCCAAGTTTTAAACTATCGAGCTAGTTTTTATTTATTTGAGCTGGCTTTCCTAATTAACACTTGCTAAGGTTATCAAACTAATTTTTTTAATTTTTAAACTAGGGTTATTAAAATATTAATAATATATTTAATATTAAAAATAATTAAATATATTAATATATAGAGAGGGTGCGATGCGGTACGGTTTGTGTGGTTTTCTTATTATAAAACCGCAAACCGCACTGCATCATGCGATATGGTGCTGTGCACTATTACTTGTGGTACGGTGTGGTTATGCCATTTTGCAGGCGATTTTGGTACGGTTTGTGCAGTTTATGCGATTTGGTGAACACCCCTACTTGAAATCATCTTAGGATAACTTTTGTCATAGCAATTATATAAATTAGTGTGTAGTTCTATGCACATGCACGGATACACTTAAAAATAACCACAATTATACAATTCAAATTATACATGGTATTAGCTTATACTTTTTTTAGACTTTTCGGTTATGTGCCCAATAATTCACTTGCCACAAAAATTAAAAATTTAGATAGACATGTGGCGGAAAATTGGACTTTAATTGAAATCCAATTTAGAATCTAATTGGATTTGGACTCTTTGTTATTTACACTCAATTATTCACTTGACACATAATTAAAAATTAAATAGGACACGTGGCGCAAAATTGAGAATCCAATTTAAAGTCTAATTGGATTTTCTCTAAGTTTTGGCTATCTATACTATATATAAAAGGATTCCCCTCTTTCAACTAGATTTTTACGTTGTTCCAAAATACCCTCATTAGAAAGAGGGTCATAAATGTCAAATAGTAACAAATTTCATTTTGAATTCAGAAAAAGAATTCCTAAAATTTAGGATTTTTTTTCCTTCACATTCAAAAAAAAAAAATTACAATGACTTCTCTAAAATTTATCATTTTTATTTGTTTGAAAAATAAAAATATATATTTCTAAATTATAATATATGCAAATTATTAACTTTTATCGAAAAAATAGAAGAGAATCTGAGTACGCACTTACGTGCGTGCTAAGAGGCTTGTGTGTGTGTGTGTGTGTGTGTGGAGAGAGAGAGAGAGAGAGAGAGAGAGAGAGAGAGAGATATGCTACGTCCACAACATTTTTACAACATTTTCACAACAAATCATAGGTAGTTAGTTGTTATTTGTTCAAATTTGAACCTAACAATAAAATAACTTTTTTGCTCCAACAATAACAATCAGTAACAATGTGTCACTTAAAATTTGTTGTAAAAATGTTGTGGAATATCATTTCTCATATATATATATATATATATGACTAATAAATTCAAATAATTGGTATATACAAAGTTTTGATTTTATTTTAACAAATGTAAGTAGCCTTAGATTAAGACTTGGGGCATAACTCAGAATTACAACTACTTTTCTTTTTTCCATGCCAACTATAAGTAGTCAAGTACAACTACTTGAAAACTACCCCACATAGACATAACACTCAGGAATTTTTCAAATATTTGGGAGACCAAGGCCTCCCTTATCTCCATGTGGCTCTGCCACTACCTTGGGGTGGAGCTTGGGTCTATTTTGAGGACCCAATTGAACTATGATCAGTACCAAGTACCAACAACCCACTATGGCACCATAATCACCTAGGATTGGGCAATTTTGCTTGGCTTCGTATCTGGACAAAGCATTGGCATGTTACGTAGGGCTATGCAATATGATAGGGTTCATGACTTCATGCACTTGAAATTTTAGCCTTGGTGCTTTCGTTAATATGATAACGATGATGAGTGTGAGTTTAGCATAATTATAATTCTAGACCGGTAGACCCTATAAAATTGTGTAAAGCTTGTCCCAAAACAACACTATATACCTCCAATTCAATTGGTTTGGCTTGATTGTAACGTATTCATGAATTAATGGCAAGCACTAGCTAGCTAACATCAGCACTGAGCTCCAAAGCACATTGCCCCAACTATATATACCATCGCGATCAACACTGCACCAATTACCACTGTCATTGTCACTGGTACCATGCATACACACAATATGGGCATATGGCTCTCCATTTTTATCTATATTTTTCTTCAATTATTGATATATGCAAGGTAAGCTGAAATCACCGTTTCCTGTTTTTGTTTTTGTCTCTTTTACCTACCTGAGGGACTCAGTCAAAATTAGGTAGAGCAGTGGGGGTCAATTCTATATATAACCAAGTCCAATTTAGATACTAATACAAATTTAACTCAAATGGATGTGGACATTAACCCAACAATTTGTCATTTTGCTTATGGTTTGAATACAGTAATCAATGGCCGCTTTAGAAACTTTTTTTCTAGGATAGCTATCAAGAAACTTAAGTTATACAAAGTCTAATAAAGATATCTTGAATATATTGATATCACAAAAAAAAAAAAAAAAAAAAAAAAAAAAGCAAAAATAAATGAAGTTCTACAATTTTCTTTTAGAGTGTGTTTGGATACCGCTTATTTGCTGAAAACTAAAAACACCATAGCAAAATAATTTTTAAATGTGTGAATAGTACTATGAAAACCTAGTTTTAAAGTTTTTTTTTTTTTTTAATAAAGTACTTATGAGTCCTGTGAACAGTGCACAGAATCCACTAGAAAAGCAATAAAACGTTCTTCTCTTCTTGCATGGGACCCATAGGGCACGTTCTCAAAAAAAAAAAAAAAAAAAAAAAAAAAAGGAAAACGCCAAAATGCAGACGCTGGCAGAAGCGACTGTATCCAAACGGGTACTTAGTGTGAGTTTGGATGTTGCTGAAAACTGAAAGTTAGTGCGGTTGTTTTATTTTTTAGTGGGTCCCATGCACTGTCCATGGGACTCACAAGTACGAAATTCAGCAAATTAATATAACTATAAAACTGAGCCTCACGGCACTATTTACACATTTAAAAATTATTTTGGTACAATATTTTCAGTTTTCAACAA
The DNA here is from genome assembly GCA_030445155.1 of Quercus variabilis. NCBI lineage: Eukaryota > Viridiplantae > Streptophyta > Magnoliopsida > Fagales > Fagaceae > Quercus > Quercus variabilis. Next base: position 23,166,554 of record CP129451.1, read on the forward strand.
TAAGCGGTATCCAAACAAACCCTTACTAACAAAATGAAAAGCAAAAATAGATTATTGAGAGATAAAATGAGATCTGAGAGTGTTAAAATGAGAATAATAAAGTAAGAGAGAGAGTCTAAAATGATAATAGCTAGAGAAGAAAAAAAATGGGGAGAGAGAGAGAGAGAGAGCAACAGATGATACCTAATGCAACTGCAAGTCAAGTTGCCAAGAAAAGTGGGGCTGCTGCAACTGCAAAGCTGAGGAGAGCAGAGTTGCTGGCGCTGTTGAGGAGAACTCATAACCATAGTATCTCTTTCAATATCATTTTTTTAGGGAAAATGAAATTATGGATTATTGTTTATGAAATTGGTTGAATTTTTATTTCTTATTTCTGAATGATTTTTTTAATATTTTATTTATTTGTTGTTGTTTGGGTTTATATGTATATATATATATATATTTTTTTTGTTATAAGGTTAATAATTATGTTTGGAGGCCAAGATTATTTTTGTTGAACTCAAATTCTCGAGATTCTCAAGTTAGAGTGTTTAATATATAATTATATATATATATATATATATTTTTTTTTTTTGCAAGTCAGTATTTAGCTGGACATAAAGCCGCCCCTCAATATAAACTAGCATATCGTTAAACTTCCTCAGGGTTTGTTTGCTTGAAAATCCGTTTTTTCCTTTGCATTAACAACTTCATCAATTAATTTTAGTCCTGTATGGGTGAAAGGAGAGGACTTGTTTGCTAGCTCCGACTAAATTAATAATTGTATATTTAAATATTTCTTTATTTTGTCCCCCAAAAAGGTAATTAAAGAGAAGCTAAAAAACAAAAAGATGGCAATACTACAGCCAAAAGTGTGATAAATGATTTTCATATATAGACTCCACTTGAAGTACGAGACAAGAAGTAATAGGTTGCGTCCCATTCATACTTATAACCATCAAATTCTTTTGATGGTCACAAACTAACTTGACCCTTCAAACCTAAAAGGTTTTTTTTTTTTTTTTTTTTTTTCTTTTTCTTTTTTTTAATAAATAAAATAAAATAAAAGTATAAAGGATGTTAGGACATATGTGATTCATTTTAGGAACATATGTCAATATTTATGTAGTTGGCTAATCCTTTGACAAAACGCACTTTACTTAAAATTAGGCAGATCTAGGATATGTTTAATACTTCAAGAAACATGTTGTTCAAGTCTAGTATTAAAGTCATGAAGATTGAACCAAGAAACAAGTGAAGAAGGGCTATTCATCAAAGCTAGACAGATAGCTTAACACCTGTGGACAGATAGTTCGATAGCTACTTGACAGATAGCTATCTATCGAGATTTAATGAATGAAGCTCAACAGATTCTCAATTGATCGAGGTATCTATTGAGGCTATAGGAATTCAGATTCTAGATCTGATTTTCGGCCCAAGCTTATGTATTTGTGTAGGGTTTCTTTTCTCACAACCCTAGACCTATATAAAGCTTATTTTAGAGGCTGTTACATGAGAGAATACAAGGAGAATATATGAAAAAGGTGACCAATGCCTTATTCTCTTTGAAAGAAACTACTGCGTCTTTTGCGCCTTAGGGTTTTGTAACTAAGTGCTTCTTGATCTTCATTGTTGATGAAGTGAAGAATTTTGCAACCAACAATTTTCTTCATCAAGTTGGTGTGTTAGTCAAGTACTGAAAGCCGTCATCTTTGTTTAGTCACATACTGGGATCTATGTATCAAAAGGGTGGTGTTCATATATTGAAGAGTCTAGAGATTCTGAAACAGTAGAAAGTTTCTACTATAAATTCATCTACAGGAATTGTAGAGTCTAGGGACAAATATTTTGTTCTAGATCTGAAACTTCTCTTTACTATAGTAGATTTCTTTTCAGGAAGGTTTCCTCTCAAGTTTTTTTTATTGTGAAACTAGTTTGTTTCATTGGTTTCCTATGTCATCATATCTTGTCTTTCTTAATTTTTTCGCTGCATATGATTTTGACATGATATTGATGTTTTTTTTTTTGTTTTAACAAGTTTATTCATAATAAATCTAATTAACAATTTGGATTTAAAACTTGTTAATTCTATCAACCGAGGTTTAAATTTTCCAACAAAGGAAAAGATGTTAACAAATAGAAAATGATTCACTCCATTTAAAATATATCAATTTCATAATTTAGATTAAGTATTTTAAATTTAAAAGTATATTTAGTATTACGTTATTTAATATTTTAAATGACATGTCAATCTTATACTTTTTTTTTAATATAAAATGTACATCGTTAAATCTTAAAAAATAAAATATTGATTATAATATATACACTCTATTTTCAATCAAAAGGATAAGATCTTATTTTTATCAAATGAGCAAGAATATTTTACTTATTTTATAGCTAGGGTAAAATACAAAAACTATCCCTAAAGTTTAGGCTTATATCAAGAACTACCAAAACTTTTCAAACGTATCCAGTTTACTTCTTAAGCACAAACATCGCTTAAAACCATTTGAAAATTTCCTTGCTCTTCCTTCTTCCTAATCTCTGGCTATTATTTCTTCATTATTGGCTATACAGACACTCACTCGCATATATAATTGTCATAATGTAATTTCTGTGAAATTTATGTAATCAAGACAAGCTATTAGAAGAAAGTAGAAGACTTGGAGGAGCAAGAAACTTTCAAATGGCGTTAAGTGCTTTTTGTACTTAGGAAACATATTAGATATTTTTGAAAAATCTTGTTAGAACTTAGTGTTAAGCCAAATCTCAAAGTGGCTTTCGTATTTTTGCTAGGGATGGAACTATGGCTTGACTTGGGGGCAATGGCCTCCCCTCTGAAAGTTTTACTTTTTAAAATATTATATATATATATATATAAGAAAATTAAAAAAAAAAAAAATTTACTTGGCCTCCCTAAAAATTCAAATTGGTCACAAAAGCCAATAAAGACAATAGGCATCTCATTCATTGTGACTGTGCACTATGTTATCAACTGTATCCGCGTGGTTTGTGTACCGATTTTGACCTTTTGAAAACTTCAAAACACGTTTATTGATTATTTAGCATTTTTTATGCAAATGACTTGAGTTATTAAGTTGTTTGATTTTGGTTATTTGTTGGTTGGGACTTAAAGTTAGAAGTGCGGTTCTTTTTATTCCCTTGGCAATGTTAATTAGGTTTTTTAGTTCAATAATATTTGATATATAATTAGATGAGAAATATGACTTATATTTGATTAGTAAATCATGGAAAATCTAGCTACAATATTAGATTTATTTCAAAAGAAAATTGCAAATAATTCAAAATTAACTATTATGTGTCTTTTCTTTTATTGATTGGTCAAATAAATTTATTTGGAATGATGGCATAACTACTATAAGTTTTACTAGACAAGCCTTACAAATTGATGTATCAATCGTTGAGACATAAGAAATAAGTAATTAAGACATTTATTTATTATGGGCCATGTCTGAAAATGCAGTTATAGAAAATGTGGCTATAGACCAAATAAACCTATAGCCACGTTTTTAAGAGCTACAACTGCGTTTTAAAAACGCGGCTATAGCCCACGTTTTTTGTAGTATTCATAATAGTTTCTGGATTTTATTTATTAATTATGATATTGATGTGATACTAATCACTTTCAAAATATTGTCGCATTAGTTATAAGGCTTTGGAATAATTAGTAGCAATTTTATCATTTTTCTTGCTGATATTTTATTAATACCAATTTTATAATTAAAAAAATCAGTTATACTTTGGGCCCTAAGGTAAACTCCTGGCTCCCTCCCTAATTTCACCATATCTTATATTTTTATGTCGGGCTCCCTCCCTAATTTTACCATGTTTTATATTTGTATGTCGGTATATGAACTAATGCATATATAAGGTAAAAAATGAACAAAGTGGTCATATTTTAGAGTTGAGAACTCCTCATCTAAGCCAATTTCAACCCTCGAAACTAACAATACAATAGCCACCACTCCCATCTATGGTCCATATTCAATATAATAAGATAAACCACTTGCCAGCACACATATGACGCCACATTCATTTAGCCAAAATAAAAATGACACCACATTCAAATTCAATAATGTCCTCCCAAATTTACACAATCACCCCCAACATTTTCACATTATCCCTACTTTCTCCCACTCCTTCCTTCCCTACTTATACCCTCACATTCTCTCTATATTCCATACACAAACACAACACAATCAACCTACGAAAACCAAACAAACAAACAAACCTTGACACAGAAACTATGGGTTCACTCCCTCAAATAGTAGAGGATTGCATGGGAGTTCTCCAACTTTTCAGCGACGGCACCGTTTTCCGTTCTGAAAACATTAACTTCAAAGACCCTGTTGTCCACGACAACTCTGTCCTCTTCAAAGACTGTCTCTTTGACGAAAAACTAAACCTCCATTTGCGTATGTACAAGCCCACCTCAACAAAAATCAATGGTAGTATTAACACTAATAAGCTCCCCATCATTGTGTTCATCCATGGTGGTGGCTTCTGTGTTGGCTCACGCACGTGGCCCAGCTCTCACAACTGCTGCGTCCGCCTTGCTTCAGGGCTTGACGCGCTCGTCGTGGCGATTGACTATCGCTTGGCGCCTGAGCATAGGCTTCCGGCTGCTATGGATGATGCAGTGAGTGCAGTGAAGTGGTTACAGTGGCGGAGTCAGAATTTGAGTGATGGTGGTGATGAATGGTGGAGTGGTGCGTTTGACTTTGACCGGGTTTTCATAGTGGGAGACTCGTCAGGAGGGAATATTGCCCATCATTTGGCGCTCAGGTTCGGGTCAGGTGAACTGGATCCGGTGGGAATACGGGTACGAGGTTTTGTGTTACTGGCGCCGTTTTTTGGTGGAGAGGTTCGGACAAAGTCAGAGGAGGGGCCATCTGAAGAATTGTTGACCTTGGAGATACTTGACAGGTAATTAATTATTGTTGTAAAATTGCTTTTATTATCAGAAATAGATTTTTGTTATTTTTATTGTTTTTTTTTTTTTTTGGTGAGCATCCTAATTAAAGTCTACTACTTCTTTAATTTTTTTTTTTCCTTTTTTGGTTTAGTTTTAAAATTTTAACATTTCTGTTTATCATCAAGTTCATCTTTTTGTTTGTTGTCGTTAAAATTGATACCATTCACATATGTGTCGTTAAAATTAATACTATTCACAGATGTGATTTATTGGACTTAACCGTAATTTTATAGATGACAATGAATGAAAGTTGATAAAGATGAAGAAAATTATTTTTTAAGGACCATTCATCCCAAATTGAAGGATGTAATTTTAGATTTTGCTTTAGTTTACACTTTACAGCTTTACTGCCTCATATTTTGGTCTACATGCTTTTGAACCTTTGACATGCAATTTGTAATTGTCGTTGCCACTTGCTAAGAATATTACAAGGGAGAAAGAACAATTTGCTTTATTTTCTGACAATGGACAAAGTAGTTAATATCCTTTTTCATTGTCTGAGTAATAGTTAGAAAAAATAGCTCATGTCTTAAGACCATTTGATTAAGGCAAGAAGGAAATCATTTCATGTCTTTTATCTCAAAATTGTTATTGTTTTATTTAAAGTCTGTTTGGATACAGCTTATTTTGTTGAAAATTGAAAACACTGTAACAAAATAATTTGTAAATGTGTGAATAGTATTTTAAGACCTATTTTTAATAATTTTTTTAAATAAAATGGTTATAGATCTCGTGAACAGTGTATAAACAGTGTTCTATGTCTCTTGAAATAGTGAAACGCGTGCATCAAAAAAAAAAAGAAGAAGGAAACGCGTAGACACAAACGCGAATCCAAACATATACTTAGTGAGAAAAATCTATCCTTAATTTATTATTGAAGAAGGAAAAACTTTAAGACAAATTATATTTCTTTCTTTATTTTTTTTTCTTTTTTTGATAAATGAGTATTGATCTCGTTTACTAAGATGAGATTTCCTTGTAAAAGATGTGTGACACATGTATACCGAAACTTAAAAGAGAAAAAAGAAAAATAGAGTTGAAATAGACTAAAAACTAATTTTAAAGATACGACTAATTGCAGTCACACACTCACTTTCGCAGGTTATTAACTTATGTATTAATTGTGAGTTATCGATTTTTCTTGAGTTGTAGACTGAATGAGTAATCTTTCAGTCCTACGCTTACATCGGACCTTTTTGCCTGCGGTGGGATGGTGGATGGGCAGCTACCCTATTCTATTTTTGTGATGATTAAACTGCATAAATTTCAAACATCATGCGAATGATTTAGACTGGTCCGTACATAAAGTTGACGCAACTTGGTAAGTGACCCCTAGGATCTGATGGAAATATGCCTATGAACTCTCTATCACTAATGACAGACACTCCATGAATAACGACATTTTAGTGATTTTTGTTCTCATCTATCTATGGTAGTTATTCCTCTGAATTGAACCGCCATTTATAAGTGCCTTTATTCAAGTGTTTGGAGTATCTTGTTTTCTTTCTTTTGGAATCTATGCTACTCTCTCTCCTTTGGTGTTTTTTTTTTTTTTTTTTTTTTTTTTTTTTTTTTTCACTTGCCTTATTACTTAATCCAAGTAGGTATCAAATTTTTGAGAGTGGACAATTAATTTGGAACGTCTTATTTAAACAGATTGGGTTAGGTATATATATTGGGTTACTGATTCGAATTATGCACGTGGATAGTGAAATTTCAATACAAAAGCCACTCCGCCGTGCCATGCATGATGGTCTTTTTTTTTTTTTTTTTTTTTTTTGAGGGAAATGCATGATGGTCTTAATTAAGATCTTTTTTTTTTTTTTTTTTTTTTGAGAAAGTAAAAAAGATCATTTGATTAATGCCAAAAGGAAACCATTACATTTTTCACAAAATTTCACTTCTTTAAACACTAGCTAGAAATAGTTATTACCCTATTTGCAAGCTTCTGTGTGGATGAGGAGATGATTTAATTTTGACCATTAAGTGTGCAAGCAAAATCCAATTTTTAGATCTCTCTCAACCAATCATTTAGATATGTCCAAATAGATAATTTTCTCTATTGATAATTTACACATATTTTAGTGGGTTTTGAATTTATGACATTATTAATTATGAGAGGAAAAAATGATTGAAAATATATTTGTGAATTAAGAGAAAGTCTCACAAATCTTAAGATTTGTGCATTAAAAACAAAATCTAGAATATAATATAAGAGCCTAAAGAAATGCTGGGGTTCCAAATTTTAATGAAATCTCTCTCTCACATGATAGTCGGCAAAATCATGTAATATATAAAGGCAACAAGGGGAACCTTCTTTCTTAATTATTTGGAAAAGTCATTTTCTAGTTCTTTCACAAGCTGCCACTTTGACCTTGAATCAGTCACAGTAGTACAGGTGTCTTATGATTTTCTTATCTCAAATTCTCTGTAATATCTCGGCTCCTCCACTCTCCTTTCCTTTTCAGATTCTCTCTTCTTTTTCTCAATAATATCTGCAAATAATAAATTAAATTTGAATTTAAGAACGTGGCCAAATTCAAGAAATTTCAACCCCATAATCATAGTTCCTTGGGTCAAGAATATGGAAGTAAATTAAAACACGTGGCTCATCACTATTGGAGTTTCCTTATAGCACTTTGGTGGTGGTGGTGCCAAAACATGTCGCACCAGCAAACTTAGTAAAAATCATATTAATTAATTTGTAGAGATATGTTACTGTCAGAAGCTTTTTAAAGAATCCAATATTACTTTCTTCACTCATCACAATTTCCATTAAAATCGTATTTCCTATTATGTATTATCATGTGTGCGTTTGAATAAGATTAAATTTCAATTTATTTTGACTGCCAATTTATTTACAACTTTTTTTTGGTATAACTATATTTTTCTTAGTTTATTATTATTATTTTTGAACAAAATAAGTTAAAACTTTGAATGGTTTTCCCTATGCATGCATAAGCATAATATAAAAGCATGACGTTAGAAGGGATGAAAGATGTTTCAGTATAACTGGTTGAGAAATTAATTCCTATCCCACTTTAAAATCATTGAAAAGTTACAAAGCCTAATCAAAACAAATCTACTTTTAGTAGATATGTTGGGTACTAAATCAGCTATTAAGAAAGCTTGTGATGGATGTATCCCCAACAAAAATTCGTTAAATATCTCTTCACCATTACCAACATATACAAAGCAATAATCCCTGTACTAATCAGTATTACTCATTAAAATAATGCTACCCCAAATCATTATTATACAACTGAACCTTATCTTTCTGCATTAAAGGTTATCCAATAATATTTAAAGAAATTTTCTAAGCAGCAGAACCAATGTATAAGTCTTAGGTATATATGTGTATCACTCATTTGTAGTTACCAATTTGTAGTCCATACTATTCATACTATGCTTGTTTTTCCCTTATTCTCAACAGGTTTTGGAGGCTGTCGCTACCAGCAGGTGAAAATAGAGACCATCCATTTGCCAACCCATTTGGACCTGCGAGCCCGAGGCTTGAATCCCTGGCACTTGACCCAATTTTAGTTGTTGTAGGGGGCAGTGAATTGTTGAAAGATAGAGCCGAGGACTATGCCAAGAGGCTAAAAGAACTAGGAAAGAAAATTGACTATGTAGAGTTTGAGGGAAAGCAACATGGTTTCTTCACTCATGATCCGTTCTCAGAAGTCGCAAATGAAGCCATGCAAATTATTAGACGATTCATGCTTGAAAATTCTAACTAGGAGAGTTGGAATCATGTCAATTCAGACTCTTATAATATTTAGTGAAATGTATAATTATAATGTGTCAGTGTGGGTATGGAGTTTCTTCTTGTGTTTATAAGCCATTGTAAACCTTCTTTGATATCTTAAAATATGGAGCTTAGTATGAAATTTCGGTCTTATCTATACCACGCACACCTCACCCAACCCCGTCACGTGTGGGTCTAGATCAGTTTTACCTTGAGATATTTTGAGCTATTAAAAGTTATTTGTGACCATTGGGTCAGCCCGTTCAGTTTGGCTTCCTTTTTAAACTAAATTATTATGTTGTTGTTGCTCTCCCTCTCTCTCTGATCAACAATAACAATGTTATTTTCTTCTCTTGAAAGTGTTCTTTTTCTCCCACATGTATTTATATTTTTTGTGCAAATAGTATTCATGCTTGTGCGAATGATCTTGTTGATTGATTGGAAGGAAAGACATTATTAGAAGGTTGTTCTTGATCCTCTATTCGTGGAAGTATGTCTAACACAAAGATCAATGCTATAGTCTAATTCTAGAGAGGTCGTTTTGCTTGAAAATTAGTCACACTGAGTTTTATTCTGAGTGACACGAATCAATCTTTAAAAGACAATACTTTTAGGTTATATTTGTTTATTTACTAAAATATTTCAATTTGATGCAAATGAAAATGGCCATGGCAAATGGATGGTCTTATTCATTTTCTTCCTTAGTATGATTGCAACGTACAAATAATCATAATAATAGAATGATTAAATTTCATACGGTTATTGTAACCTGTAAGTAAAAGTATTAATAACCTCTGGACCGAATGGCATGATCTAATTATAAATAAGGTTAAATACAATTTAAAATCTTGTGGAATGTACATGTTGCATACAATGGAAAGAAGTACTACTGCAGCCAATGGTAGCTCCAAGATATTTTTCTAGGGGGGTCAATAATGGCGGAGCCAAAAATTTATTGGTGGAGGGTAGGCTCAAGTGAAAAAAATAAAATGATTAATTGTTGTTTTTGGTTTTTCTATTTATACAACTTTCAAGTTCTAAAAAAATATTAACAGTTTAAAGATCGTTAAGAGTCTTAAGACAACAATCATTGGATGCACAAACAAATAGAATTAAATAACTAATCATACATTTTTTTGTCAAATTAATAATAACTTATTATATTTATAAATTATATCAATGGAATAAAAAAATAGAATAAATAAGAATAGTAGAGTATTCTAAACGCTTTAGTGCTTTACCTATAAAAAAAAAAAAAAAAAATAGTAACACGGTTAGGAGTAGGGCTAGGAGTAATTGTGAAACTAAGAAAAATAATACTCCAATAATAAATTTTTGCTTTTAAAGTGTATGGTTTTATAAATATACACATGGTCACTCTTTTAGAATTGGAGTAAGCAGTAAAAGATTTCTTGGGCTTGGAAATGTGTAGAGCACTTATCAAACTACTTGATTGAACATTGAGAAAAACTAAGACAACATAAAAACTAAGAATCATGTTCAAGCTTATTTCAATTAAGCTTAACCAAAAATTTAAAGTCAAGGTGTTCATATTTTTGTTGTAGGGGTTAAAATAAGATTAAAAAAAAATTATATATAATTTTTTTTTTTTTTATTTGGGGACCAGGTCAAGGGGTTCATTTGAACCCCCTAAGCTGCTCTTGGAGCCGCCCCTGATTGCAGCGGATTAAGATAGAGGCTCTAGTCACCAAGTGCTTTTTGCTTTTTAGTTTAACTTAAACCGTTTGGTATTCCAACAAAGACATTTAGGCTTCAAAGTCTCTCTCTAACTTCTATTGTATTTATTGAATTATCAAATAACAAAATAATAATAATAATAATAATAATAATAGGCTTGTGTTATAAGTCAGGACATAACGTGTGTATGCTTTGATTCACATCCTATGGATCAATTGTGTAAATTATTTATCTGTAGAAAAAAAATGCAATCGAAACTGGTGATGATAGGCTTGAGATATTTTTAAAAACATGACATGATGCTCCGTTGAAGCTGTAAATGTTTGTTTAAGTGGGTGCGAATGTAGGAATGTACTATACCTTGAATTTTATACAGTATCTATCCTGTAGGTTTGTTGGGGATAAGATCAAGCGTGCCTAAGTAGTGATGGTGTTGCATTCAGATGCTTATGAAATCAATATCTTGTCATGCACACACTGGCACAAATTACAAGATGAGACCAAATAAATATTGTATGCGTGTTCATGCAAGTTGTTCTCATCAAAAGGTTGGTTCTGTCTCTATTCTTACAAAAACTCATATTTTTTTGATGAACTTACAAAAACTAATATGAGTCATATCCATGCTTCCCTCTTATATTCTTTGTTTTCGGAATTTAGATAAACGTTCATTTTCACCTTTAGGTAAGTTTGGAGCTTTTACCCGGAAACCATGCAGTAAAGTATGGATTAAGGGAAGGATCATGATTAGTCCTTCACAAGAGCAACTCTTTTTTTTTTTTTTTTCCTTTTTTGCTTCTTTTTTCAAACATACCTGAAAATTTTCAGTTCTATCGTTCTTCATAAACTAAATTCAATACAATTTGTAATAAAGATAAAATAGTAGAGAAGTAGGATAAAAAGAATACAAGGGTTACATGATTCGACTTCATGATTTATCTCTATTAATTAAAGAAACTCTTAATGATCATATCCTTACCATGCTCGAATCATTTACCAAAAAAAAAAAACTCTAAACATGTTATATATATATATATAGAAACTAAATTAGCCTTAATTAGGTTTTACAGTATATTTAACTCTTCGACCATTACACATACGCCCATAATATTAAACCCATGTTTTAACATCTCAATCCGGCGGCTGGCTGATCAGGCAGAGTAATGTGAAGATGATAATGTGGACCATTCACTTCTTGTGGACTATATACAAGCTCTGATAAGATTGTTGTAATGATTGTGCAATGTCTTAAGAAAGCAAACCACTGCAATAATGTCAAAGTGAACACCATGATCATAGTCAATACTTATAATTAAGTGGTGAGGAATAATGTGGGGATAGCGATTAGCTCATTATTACTTGCTAGTGAGTTCTGAGCTCATGTAACTTCCGGATATTAATGCTGAGGCTTCAGTTTTTTCTTTGTAGATGAATCATTGAAAGGAGTTTTGCAAAATTACTATTCGTCAAACTCCCTCAAGGCCTCAACTCATTCTTGCAGTTTTTTTTTTTTTTTTTAAATGATAATAAGATAGAATCATTCATGCAATTCCAAACCTTAATATGTTGGTTATAAAATCTCATTGAACACATAAAGCTTAAAACTCTTAAAAATAAGTTGACCAATCTATTAATTAGGTGATCACATAGGACATATCCTAATATAAACATGATCTATTCAGCAAAAAAAAAAAAAATATAAACATGATCTAGATTCTTTACTATTCCATCACACCAGTCACCATCAAATCAACAATTCCACTGTGCTCACCAATAATTAATCAATTTGAGGTTTACATTAAAATATAAATTCCAAATTTTTTATGCCAACTTTATGAATGGTGCATGACTTTTTGCCTGAAAAAATAAAAATAAAAATATATTGTGTCATGCATGTTTACAAGTTACATCAGAAGCTTTTTTTAGAAGATCGTGTGGGTCCAGAATCAGCTCGTCGCTCCCCATGCCTTGAATTATCTCCAATTTATGAATAAAACTAAATTAATTGTACCAATCTACCAATTATAAATGGTACCTTATCTTATATTATAGGACATAATGACACGGTTTATCAGAAAACAAGACGTTATGACCTGGTCCTTATCCGCTACTATTAAACAATAATCATACCAAATGCGCTTTTGAGAGAAGAATCAGCCATAAATCTGAGATGGAAAATATTGATCTTAGTTATAATAATTCATGGTCCACGAGGTTTTCGTATTCCAATTTCCACCCTTGTCTTAGTCTATCTAACAAAATGTAATCTTACGTATTCATATAAAACGTGGTTTGTTCCTTTCCTTTCTTTTTATCTTCTTCGGTCCACGAGCTGCTTATTACGTTGGCCAAGTTGGAGAAAAATTCCATGTTCTTAGCTTTTGGTTTCCAAAAAGATAAGATTTCTATGTTTCTTCAATTATTTGGCACATGTAGAGCGATGTTGACGCAAAAATGTAGTGGTACAAGCTTGTCTTGTCCAATATTCTAGCTAGGTCTAATTTTGGATGGTTGCTGATGGTAGGCACAGATTTTGGAGGTGTGGCTATAGGGGTGGGGATGGTGATAATTGATCAATCGAGAACCTAACAATTTTTCGCAAATTGCTTCTAGATTTACTGTCATGACCAAGAAAGTTTTCAAGGGTGGTGTACTTTTCATTTTAATTCAAAGGATTAATTAAAATAACTTTAGGGCTCATTGATATATTTCACAAATATTGAACAGGAACTCTTTATAATGATAACAAATGAGATTAAAATTCCTATTTTTGTCCATTTGCTCAGCAACAATTAAATAAAGGTAATTAAAAGTTGATTTAAGTTCTTTAACTTTACTTTCGTTTGTTTCAATTCTCTAAATTTCAGATTTATTCAATTAAGGACTTTCCTTCAACTTTTATTAAAATTTTTGAAAAAAAAAATCTAGAAAATATTCTTCAATCATTAATTGATTTTTTTTTAATTTAAAAAACTTGAAGAAAAATTTTAAAAAAATGGAAAATTAACCACAAAATATAACAAAAGTTGATGGAAAAGTATTGATTGAATAAACTTGAAACTTAAAGAACTGAAATAAACAAAAGCATAGTTAAAGAACTAAAATAAATTTTGATGAAACATAAAGAGTTAGTTTTGTATTTTAGCATTTCTTTTTTTTAGAGAGAAATGTAGGTGAAATTAAAGGTTTGACTTGATAACGACAAAACACAAAAGTGGATACTCATAATGGTTGATGGTAATCTCTAGTTTTGAGCAGTTCCATATACAAGGCAAATTTCAGACACATTTTTGTTATAACTCAAATATGACTAACCATGAGTGATGAAGAAAAATTGCTAGGTCTATATTAAAAGCTGATATCCTAGAAAAACTTTCTCAAGCACTAGTTAGAATATTCTATAACAGTAGAACGCTTAGAGCATCAGTAGTGGGACTTGCAAATGTCATATGCCACTGATATTTAGCATTTAAGCCTTAAAAACCCCAACAGCTGGACTTGTAAAACCATCTCATTGCAAAAAAAATTGCAATATTGCTATAGTACCATCTTATATATAAGATGGTACTGTAGCTGTATTGTATAATAAAACTTAGTTTTTTATTTGTCTGATGCTTCTCTCTCTCTCTCTCTCTCTCTCTCTCTCTCTCTCGTTTCATTTCACTTTCTCTCTCCAATTTCACTCTTCTGCATTCTGCTCTCTCCTCTTCAAACCCGAAACACATACAATCTCAGCACTTTAGAACCAAATTTGGGGCTTATATCAAATTAAGACTAAAATTTACACAGGAAAGCTGTGGTGGAGGCGTGGAGGTCATGAGTTTGTTCCTGGGTTTCCAACGTGGGTTTGTTCATGGGTTTCCGACGATTGGGACAAATTTGGGTGGTGTTTGGCGTTTGGGTCAAAGATGATGATGATGATGATGGGTTTGGGATGAATAGAGACGACGATGGGCGACCCTCTCTCTCTTGTCATTGCTGCCGGTGAGAACAGATGGGTTTGGGTTTGGTGAGAACAGATGTGTTTGATTTTGATTTTGGATTTTGATTTTGATTTGGCCGGATTTGGCTGTGATGTGTTAGTGGTGGTGCTGTGTTGGCGTTGGATTGTGTTTTTTTTTTTTTTTTGGTTCAACTACTGGGGTTTGTGGTTGTGGCTGGTAGGCTGACGGTGGAGGTGGTGGAAGTAGTTGTGGCTAGTGGGCCAACGGTGGAGTGGGTGTTTGTAGCTCCGTCGAAGTGGGTTTTGGGTCAGTGGGTGGCAGCGTGGGTTTGCTTTTGCTGCCTAGGTTTTTTTTTTTTTTTTTTTTTTTTTTGGTGTTGACGGTAGATTATGGGTTGCTAGTGATGGTGTCAAGTGTGCGTAGTGCGGCAGTGGTGGTGATTGTGATTGTTGAACAGAAATAAAGTGAGAGAAAGAATAAATAATGTGTTGTATTGTAAATAATGATAATTGTGAGTTATATTATTTTATTGTGTAAAAATATTATTTTAATGAGTAGAATAGGAAAATAAAAGTTGGAATGTTTAGTGTATTGAAAAATAGTATGGTATAAATGATAAAATAACTTTTTAAAATGATAAAATAAAATAAGATATGAGATCCGGACGAAAATGCTCTATTAAAGGCTCTTTTCTAATAAGCCTCTCAAGACCCAAGCTCATGGGCGCCAACTCCAAGTCAAAGGAGCTTGATATATGATCCAAAATTTCAACCGCTTCAAATCAACAATCAAGTTTGGATCTAGTCTTCACAAAGCCCATTAATACCACGTGTGACCAACAAAAAGGCCCAAGGATTCACGACAAAAATTAATGAAATTCTATCTTTTCTATAATAAAAAAGGAAAATATTTACTTTTTATTAAATAAAAATTTGCTGTTGATAATTAATGAATGGAAAGCATGGTTTCTTTTGAACACGTTTTGTCCCATTATTTGTATTTTTTCTAGCTATGCAATGTACATATATAATTAGCAATGTATCTAGTTAGTGTATAGTCAAATAGTATAGTAGTATTGTCAAACATTTGAAGATAAGTCTAAGAAGTTTATAGGAGTATTTGTACTTGAAGACACTTAGGCAACCAAAAAATAAATCAAAATTAAAAGAAGAAAAATTTTGGAAAAGTAGAGGGAAAAAAATAACCTTTGTTTTTCAATTCAACAGAGTTTCACTGCCTACTCTGTTTCCTTGGGTGTGTCAATTGAGGGTGGGGATATGTAACACCATATAAGAGGTTGTAATCTGAAGGGGAAAAAAAAACAAAAAATAAAAAACAAAAAATAAAAACAAAACAAAAAACAAAACAAAACAAAGCATGAAACTCTCAACTTTAAAAAATTGCTATAAACCATCAACCGAATTCAAGTGAAAATTCATCCTCAAAATCAAATCAAAGAGTTGTAAAAGGGGTAAAAGTATACTAAGGCATTGCTGGCATTGGTGTTTAATTTGTAGGTAGTAATCACCACAAGGAAAAAAAAAATGAAATGGAACACAGTTCAAATCATAAGTGTTAAATATTAAGATTGATACACCATGTTGAATATACTAGTATAGATGCAGAAGCGAAAGTATAAATTATAGAACACAATAACATACGAGGGTTGCATGGTTCAGCCTAACAGCTTACATCTACGAAGGAAACCGTAAAGGGCTACATCAATAATATATTATAGTGTAATAAAAATCATATGTTACAATGAATCATAATGTGTATATATAGTAAACTAAACCCTAGACTAATAAACTTCTAGTATAAGTAGGATACTTGGCTTGCACACAAAGTAAAATTAGGCTTGAGTCTATGTTAATAGGCTAATATATTTCTAACAATAAGAAAGGTAGAACATGAACATATACGTTAATATGATAACATCATATTGAATTGGAAGCAAAGGGAGAAAAGTACACTAAGGCATTGGTTCAAACACTAAGGGAGAAAAGTACACTACTACAAGGGAGAAAAAAAAAAAAAAAAGAAAAAAAAAAAGGGATATGGTTCAAACACGGTTCATGATCATTGCAATACTCGAACTTGATTGTAATAGCTTATTTTGAAATAGAGTTTTCTGTTGTAATAGGTTGTTACTTAAAAATCTCATTGCAATTGGTTGAGAGTTTATTATTATTATTAACAAATTATATATACAAATAAATGATGCAAATGTCAAAGTAAATCATTAAAAATCCAGTCTTTTTCTTCATTTTAATCATGTTTTTTCTGTAATAGTTTTCAAGTACTTTGCGTATATTCTTCGTTTTCACCACGTCTTTTCTGTGATAGTTTTCAAGTAGTCTGCGTTATAGATAAACTTTTGAATTCAGTAGAGATGAAGTTAAAAGTTGAGAGACTAGTGTCATGGTGAGAGATAGACGAAAATTGAGTTTTTTGCATTACTTTTCACTATACTCAATTTCCTATACTTTTTCGTTACCCAATTTTTCCTATCTAGCCCAACAATACATTGTAACAGTATATGTGGATGTTAAACTAAAGGAGCGGGGAGTAATAATCAATAAGAGGAACTGATGATACTCCTCCATAGTGAGAATCAGATCCCTGTTCTTGATAGTGACACACCAAAGTGATGGATCCCAGTAGGTAGTTGTAGCCTTGATCAAGCTCCAATCAAGACGGGTATGGAACGTGGAGCATGCATCCTCGATGAGCCTATGAAAGAGAAAGTATAGTCCTTTGCAGTGAAAGAGATCCACTATTTCCTAAGCTCTCTCTTATGGAAATCTTGCCGCTCAAGAACCACCAAATTATCATAGGACTTAAGTGCCAACTCATCAATGGACAGATCTAAAGAAAGCCTCAGTGATTTGATGTGCTAAATGATTGTAGAAATCAAGTTGGATTTATGTTTCCGAAGTTGTCTAACTGAAGAAGGGTAGAAGAAGACCCAAAAATGAGAAATATGAAGAAATGACCTTTATTACAACAACATAGGTTGACTTAACCTGTATATTTTAATGTGAAACAAGGGATACCTTTTGCAATAACATATGTAAAATAAGCGTTTGAATATTACAATAATACATTTAGACTGGTGTCTACCAAGTCAATTCTGAATTAGCTCTTAAATCATTGGGGAATTTGTATAAATTAAAGGATCTAGGGGCGAAACAAGCTTCCAAGGATCTAATGAATACTGCGTTTGGATATGATCAAATTGAAATAAAATTTATGGCACAAAAGCAAAGATTATCATCTCAAAACTTGACAACATGATGGGTGTCATTCTACAGATTGCAGAAAATGTGGTAAGCGATACAGGCGGCGGAGGTGGAGGTGACGTAAGTGTCGGAGGCGGTGGAGGATTCCTATTGCAACTCAAAACAGCCCGAGATGCAATAATACTCGCTGTAATAAGTTTTATTTATTTATTTATTTTTTTAGATAGAGGTTTTGTCCTAACAATCCTCTTTGCAATATTGTCAAAGAGTTCCACGTCATGTTTTAAGCCATTTGGAATTAATTGTGTCCAAAGTCTATCAGCCTACAATTGATGACCAAGATATCTCAAATAATCGGAAGACCAATTCAATCCTTCAAAAATATGAAATGCATCAATTTTGAGTCCATTTGTTGCTAGAGTTAAATTGATATCTTGGTACAGGCTTGCTACTATAGCGGGGGAGTCTTTTATCTCCATAAGCGTACCAATGTTATCTTCATAGTCTCCAATAACAACCAGTCTATCATATTTATATGTACTTTTTGTTGGGTTGCGTACTCAATTGTCTTCTTAAGTGTCTTTGGCGCAACTACAAAACAAGAATTTATGGCCCTCTGTAAAAATAAATCCTAACCTAGCATATATATAATTTTTTCAGCTCATATTGACGCGTTTCTAAAAATAAAATAAAAAACTCATACTGACGCATCTACATGGACAACTACTGAATTTCCTTCAAACTTCTTTCTTATTCTAGAAATTATGGCTTTGGTGTGCTTTTCAAGTATGTAACCTTTGGAGTGGAGTGAGAATATACATGTTGTCCTTAAAAGAAGTGAAATCAAACAACCCTGCATTATAAATGAACTTAGAAGCTAGATTTAGAAACTTGAAGTATGATTCCTTAACCTTTGGAGGGGCCCTACAAATAATAATTAAGGTTCATACGTTTAACAATATCAGGAGAAGGTCGAATGTATATCAAAAAAAAAAAAAAAAGGAGAAGGTCGAATGATAGTTGTTATTAATAAGAGTTTAATATAAAAAAAAAAAAAAAAAAAAAAAAAAAAAACAAAGTTCAAGGTTATAATTAATTTCATAATTGGTTAATTTAAAAATGACGTTAATAAATTAGTTTTTTTAAAAAAAAAAAAAAGGAATGTTGCCTAAAAATATATATATAAAGGTATTAACCTATTTCACAACTTGTATATAATAAGATGCGAAATTCTACATTACCTATTTTTTGGAGCATAGTATCCACTAGTAGTCAACTTGCTAAAAAATTTACCAAAATATCACATTTGCTGATTTTTTTTTTTTTTTTTAACTCACATTGGATGATGCCAATGTCACATTGGATAATACAAACATCACATATGACCATACCATTGTCACATTCTGTGGTAACCCTATTTTACTCACATTGGATGGTTTCATCATTACATTGGACAGTACGAATTTCATATATAGTCGTATGCACCATTGTCACATTTGACAGTTCCTTTATTTTTTACTTATATTTGATAATTTCTTCATTACATTAGGCAGTACTAACATCATATATGTGAAATGACCATATTTTTATCACATTTGGTTGTTCCCTTATTGTTTACTCACATTAGGTAATATGAACATCACATATAACCATAAAATTATCACTGTTGAATATTAGCTTTGATACCATGTTAAATGGAGAATACTATCAAACGCAATGTGTTATACCATGTTGTGTATGCTAGAGTGGATGCGGAAGAGGAAGCATAGAATAGGAATATCAAGAACACGAGAGTTGCGTGGTTCAGCCTTGACGGCCTACATCCACGGAGGAATCCCTTAAAGGCTACATCTTTATTGTGTAGGAGTGTAGTACAATAACCTGTGTTACAATGAACCCTAACATGAGTATATATAGGCGACTAAACCCTAGACTACTAGTACAAGCAGGAATGAGCTTGGGCCTATTACATTGAGCTAATATATGTTTAATATATATCTCTAACACCCTCCCTTAAACTCAAGGCGGAAGCTCGATGAAGGCTTGAGGTTGGATAAGCATGAGAAGATCACTTGGAAATGCCTTGAAAAATGTCTTTAAAGAAATCACAATGAAGAATGTGCCAATTGACCAATTTCGGAGCTTCAAATGAAGAAACGGAGTCCAAAATTGGAATCTACGCGAAAAATTGAGCAAGATAAGCCCTTTCGAAAATTTTGACTTTTGGTCAAAGGTCAACGCAAAAAGTCAAAATCAACTGGTCCAGGTCAAAATCAACGGATACTGGTCCGGGTCGGTTCCGGGTTTCCGGGTTGGGTCACGGATCGGGTAGCGGGCCGCTGACGTCATCCTATGACATGTTGCTGACGTGGACTAGGGCTGATGTGGCAACGGCTTGCGTGGCGCTGACGTGGCAAGATGACGTCATCAAGTGACGTCAGATGACATCAGCCGCAGTTTTCCGGCGCGTGGCAGGAGCGTGCAATGTTCACCGGCGCGTGGAGGAGAAGCCCGAAATCCCAGTGGCGCGTGAGGGCGCGTGCGGTGTCAGATGGCTACCGAAATTTCAGGTTTTGTTGATTGGTCGACGTGGAGGCCGTAGGGGCGGCGCGTGTACCAATAAGACTACCTGGAAATATGAATCTGAGGCGGCGCGTGGGAGGTTTACCGGAGACAACTGCGGCGCGTGGCAGCGCGTGCGACAGCGGTTGAAAGCCAGATTTCTTCTGCAAACAGATCGGTGGTCGATATGGCCTATGGGGTGGCGCGTGTGACCAATAAATGAGCTGCAAAAGAGGAAGTCGTGGCGACACGTGGGGAGGTTCCGGAGATACCTGCAGCGCGTGGAGGCGCGTAGCAAGGCTTTGGGTGGCCGGATTTCTGGGTTTTGGTTGCCGGAGGTTGTGGAGCACGTCTATGGTGTTGGTTTCATCAGACGAAGCTTGAATTTGCACAGATTTGAGAAGTTGAGTCACGTCTTTGCTTGAGTTTGTGGATCTTGGACATAGCACTGAGCCACAGTGGCTGCAAGATGCCATGGAGTCTAGATTCAGCAGAGAAGCATGTGTGACTTCTGATAGTGGTGTGCACATAAGAATCTTCTTTGCTTGCTAGAGATGTTGTTTAATGCCAAGAACGGAGTTTGGCTCTGATACCATGTTGAATATTAGCTCTGATACCATGTTGAATATTAGCTTTAATACCATGTTAAATGGAGAATATTATCAAACGCAATGTGTTATACCATGTTGTATATGCTAGAGTGGATGCGAAAGAGGAAACATAGAATAGGAATATCAAGAACACGAGAGTTACGTGGTTCAGCCTTGACGGCCTACATCCACGGAGGAATCCCTTAAAGGCTACATCTTTATTGTGTAGGAGTGTAGTACAATAACCTGTGTTACAATGAACCCTAACATGAGTATATATAGGCGACTAAACCCTAGACTACTAGTACAAACAGGAATGAGCTTGGGCGTATTACATTGGGCTAATATATGTTTAATATATATCTCTAACAATCACAATGGGAAGAATAAACATCACATAGACAGTTTTTTACAAATTGCTTCTAGTTTATCCTCACAAAGAAAGTTTTTAAGGGTGTTATTTCATTTTAATTCAAATGATGGGTTGCATAAAGTTGTGATTCAAGAATATGATGACTTTAGAACTCACTGATATATTTCACAAAACAAATGAGGTTAAAATTTTATATTGCTTCTCTTTTTGTCCATGAACTCACTGCTCAGCAACAATTAAATAAAGGAAATAAAAGGTTCAACTTTTTCTTTTTCTTAATTCTAGAGAGATAGGTAGTTGAAATTAAAGGTTCAACTTGATAATGCAAAACGCAAAAGTGGATGCTCACAATGGTTGATGGTAATCTCTAAGTTCTGAGCAGGTAATCTCTAAGTTCTGAGCAGTTCCACATACAAAATATATTTCAAACAAGTTATCGTCTTAAAAAACCTTTCTCAAGCATTATGTAGAATGAGAAGGCTTACGAACGAGTGCTAAGGGCTCTTTTCTAATAAGCCTTTTAGGGCCCAAGCTCATGGACGACAAAAAAATAAGGAAAATAATTACTTTTTATTAACCAAAAAAAAAAAAAAAAAATTGTTGTTGATAATTAATGAATTGTAAACATGGTTCCTTTTGAACGGAATATTGTATTAAGTTGTAAATGTCCATTAGGGACACGAATTGTCCCATTATTTGTATTTTTTTTCTAGCTATGCAATGTACATAATGAGCAATGTATATAGTTAGTGTATTGTCAAAGAATATTGTAGTATTGTTAGAAGTTTGTAGGAATATTTGTACTTGAAGACACCTAGTACGCGCTTAGTGTTCTTTCTTTTTTATCATTTTATTACTTATATAAATTTTTTTTTGGAGAAGATATTACTTATATGATTTGATTGTTATATATGATTTTGATTTTTTTTTTTTATTATCTATACTAAAAAAAAAAGTGGACTTTTGTAATGTTTGGCTTGCAGCGTTTGTGAAAAATAATGCATCAATAGATAGTAAGGTGGCGTTTGGGTATTGCGTTTTTTGCATTGCGTTTTCTGTGTTTTTTTTTTTTTTTCCCTGGACGCGCATCTGGCACTGTTCATTGTCCATGAGCAGTGATTTTAGGCTTATGAACCGTGCCAAACGCGTGAATAGTAACTATTTTATTATTTTTAGTTTTCAATTTTCAGCAAAATAAGCGATATCTAAACGGACCCTAATATTGTAATATTTTCATAAAACACTACTAAAAGAGAAATATTGTAGCACTATATAGTGTGAACGCTGCTAATTTATTTGGATTTTGAAGCTTCTACTAAAATGCTACAATAAAGTTTTTTTTAGACGTCAGAATTTCAAAGCTTAAAAAACTCCCACCAAACTTTTCCAATACCCCTAAATCCAAAACACTCCCATGTTTAGATTTAAAAAAAAAAAAAAAAAAAAAAAAAAAAAAAAAAAAAAAAAAAAAAACCCACACTGCCACAATCCTACACTCCCACATCTCACGTTTAGATTTAAGGAAAAAAAAAAAAAAACCCTCAATTCCATCTCCCACCATAGATTCTCTCACGCTTTGACTTACTTGTTGGGCTTTGTGGAGCTTAATTATGTGTGATTCAGATTATAACCCAACCTAAAATAATATTGTTACATTTTTTAATGAGAGATTTTTTGAGACTTAGTCCATGGATATAGACAAATTGTCGAACTTCGTAAATATTGTCTTGTGTAATTATTTTCCTTGGCACATATTTTTCTCTATTTTTTTTGCATCTCACAAATCTAGGAATTTTGTGTAAACCCCTTCAATACCCACAAGCACCGTTATTGCCTACCTATACTACTACTCCATGTATCCCCACATCAACTATGTCCCTAAGAAGAGAGACTGCCTTCGCCCTTGACTTCTCTCTCTCTCCTTCACCTCCTCCTCCTCCTCTCTCTCTCTCTCTCTCTCTCTCTCTCTCTCTCTTATTGGCTAATTAAATTTTATTTGAAATAAATATTTTTATTTTCTTGAACAAGGCATATGATTCATATAAGAGAGACAACAAAAAGTGCTATGACGGTCCAGCACCCTCTCTCTCCCTATTTTTTGTGGTTTTAGTTTGGTTGAATGGAGATTTTTTTTTTTTTTTTAATGAATAATTGGGGAATTCTATGTGTGTTCTTGGAAGTGAGTTTTATAATTAATATTACTGAATTTTATTATTGTAATTTGTGTTGTAGGTAAGACGTAAGTAGAAGTTTGGTGCAACAATCATTCAACGTGAGACAAAAATTATTATTTTGTAACGAACAATACATAAATTGAAGTGAATGAAAATTTTATTGTTGAATTTCACAACATTTATACATGTACTTATAGTGTATTTGTGAAACTTGGTGGTGTAATCACGTTATTTGAATAAATGACATTTATTTTTCATGTGTACTCTTTAATATTTTGAGCATTGTGTATTTGTAATTTAAAAATGCTTTTCATAATTTTTTTTTTTTTAAAAAAAAAATTGGAACTTTTAGTAGTGTTTTGAAAAACTTTGCAATACATACTTTACTGCAATGTGTGTCAAAAACCATTGCAAAAATAAAATAAAATATTATTGTAGCACTTTCAAAAGGCATTGCAATAGGAAAATCGATGTGCAATTCTTGTAGTGGTTGGAAAAGTGCTACAAAAAAATGCTGCAAAACATTTTGCTTAACTATCATCTCAAAACAAGCGAGACCTTATTATAATTTTGAGCATAAAAATAATCAAGAAAACAAAAATTACAAAAGAGGGCAAAATAACTGTTTCCGAAGCCTTAACCACGAAATTCGCCAAAAATAAGTGGCAATGCTACGAGTTTTGATTAGAATAATTTTTCTCTTCAGCTAGCCAAATTTCATGCAATTCCGACATTAGCACCCCAATGATTTCTACTAGTGTCTTTTGGTTTTGCATGACTTCAGGAGCTCTTATTGTTCCAAAAAGGCATGTACTATTTGTTTTACAACACATTAATTCAATAATTAATTACTAATATCTTGTGCTTCTCATTTTCTAACCCAAAAACTATAATGGTAGGACAAATATAAATCAACCCTGTGTACCTTATACGGATAGCAAATATCCATGCTTTCTCTTGATGACTAAAGGCTAAGAGCTTAACCTGATCTTTCTTACAATTATGTTTGAGAAGCAATAAGCACATTGCACCTTTTTTTTTTTTTTTTTTGCTTGGTAAGTGCAGGGATTGAACCCTGAGCAACAGGTCACTTTAGAACCCGGGTACCAACTCGCCTAGAGGGGCGGTGGTGTAAGCACACTACACATATTATGCTTGACAAATGACAATGACATTTACGGCGGAAAAGGGGAAGTAAGACTAGACCTAATTACATTCCAGTCGTTGAAGGACAACACATCGGTCGAAACGTACTATTTAAGGCTGAGCGTACTGAACATTGTTTGGGCTCTTTAATAATACTGGGTTTAAGGGAGTGTTTGCATAGTTAATACGACTAAACCAGTCTTTCTATCCTTGTTACAAGTTCAAGTTATGGCCCAATTACTAGGTGGACTCGACCCACTCCTCCATATTGCACTATCAAACGGACCAACAACTTGTGATGAAGTTTTGTACCATATGGGTCATGAGAAAGAGGATGGAATTTGTGCATAAAGACCTTATCATGTACCATTGAGAAATGAATGTGTAATACTTGTGTGTGTGTGTGTGTGTGTGTGTGTTTTTGGAGGAAAAACTACTTGTGTTTATAAGCTAATTTCAAATTCTTTTTTTATTACAGTACTTTTAGCAAAACATCAATCAACTTGTTATATTTAATTTTTTGTTTTTATCTAAAATACATTTTTTTTAAAATTAAATAAACTGTCCCGAACAAATAAAGGTAACTTATAAAAATTTCAAGTTTTTTCTCATACTTATGTTACCTAAAATGACCAAGAGCCTTTCATTCCAATTGGTGCTGTGTACACAAAATTTTAATATTAGCTGTTCTGCAAATAAGAATAGATCTAACGGACCAACATCCTCTAGCTCAGAAAAAGTACCTCATTCTCTTGTAAGAGCAAGCTGGAGTATATTGTTGTGGTTTCAAGAACACCAACTGCTTGTATTACTTACTAATATTAGAACAAAAAAGAGTAGACTAGTCAAGAATATAAATGATTGTAAAAACAAAATAAAATAAAAAATAAAAAAGTAAATAATGTCTGTTTGGGGGGGGGGGGGTGCGCGAGGACAGAAAAGGATTAGATCTTGAAGTAGCTCGCATAGTCCAAGCCCAAAAGAGTAAATAAGCTCCGAGGATTTCACCTACCTGAGAATGGAAGTAGAATTAGGACAGTTAATATCTTACAAAGGCCCAGGATTAGGAGAAAGGACAATGTAGACACTTGATTTTGCACTCATGATTTAATCAAGAAAGATTACTAGAATGACCATTCATGTACCCAAAATTCATGATTTCATTACATGTATTTATTTGTTTATTGCATATCATAAAAATGATCTTGAGATTCTAATAGTTGTGACGGTATGCCGGATTTCCCAGTCAAACCGTCGAATTGAAAGATATCATGAGATCAAGTTTTCATGGTCTGCAAGCATTGTATGGGATGAAGCCGATCACATGCGATTAATTGAAATTAATTTTGATTGATTAATGATTAATATTTAAAGACTGTAGATAATTAAGCTTTCAGGATAATTATATTCAAAATAATTATTTTAAAAGTCCTAATTATCACTTTGGAATGAGGTTTATCATGAAAATAACTCTGAAATTCCTCCAAATACAGTTTTAGAGTTGGAAAACACTTCAAAAACGTGCTAATCAAGTAACAAATTTCAAATACACGTTCCAATGGACTTTTCGCAAGTAGAACTCAAAATTCGAACTAGGCTATTTCCGGAAAAGTTGTAGGGAATTGAATTTTTCTTCAGCTGTCAAAATTTTAGCTTAATCAGAATTTTTAGTAAAAAGATATGATCAAAATACTGAAACTTGTTCTTATCTGATCCAAATCTCCTTTTTTTAGGATTTTCCTCATACATTTTTTGCTTATTTTTTCAACATTCCAACCTCTATAAATAGGGGGATGTCTCTCAAAATTCAACACACTTTTTCACGCTCTCTAATTTCCCCTCTTTCTCACTCCCATTTTTTATTATTTTCTCTCTTATGTTAAAGACGTTCTGGAGGCTCTAGCCTTAAGAATTTCTTTTTTGTAAGCAAGGTATTTTAGGTTACAAAGATAATTAAATAAATTTTTTTGAACCCTAAAATATTCCCCCAATAAGAAGAGTGCGTTCATGCAAAGGTGGTTTTACTTTACCCTTTTTTTTCTGTTTTCTTTTATTTCGGTGATGCATGATGTAGATATTCTTTTAGTTTCAATTTCTAATGTTCATGCCATGTGTTGTTAATATTTTTGTTGAAATATGTTCTTAATGCTTTTGTTGTCATGATTTACCTTTTGAGTTTCAAAAATCTGCACATTATCACATTTTTTTTCAAAACCAAAAACTGATCTCTATCTTCCTTAGATGTCGATCTGAATTTTTTCTAATACAAAAACAGATCTTTGTCTTCCTTAGATGCAGATCTGAATTTTTTTCTAATACAAAAACTGATTTGTATCTTCTTTAGATGCAGGTCTAAATTTTTTCTAATACAAAAACTGATTTGTATCTTCCTTAGATGCATATTTGAATTTTTCTTTTAATATAAAAATTGACATGTATCTTCCTTAGATGCAGATCTGAATTTTTTTAACATTAAAACATATTTGTATCTTCCTTAGATGCAAACCTGAATTTTTTAACATAAAAATAGATTTGTACTTTCCTTAGATACAGATTTGAATTTTTTTAAACATAGCAAATTTTGAAATAAAAAAGAAAGTCATAAGTAGTGATGTTTTGTTTGTTTGATTCATAAGTAGTGATGTTTTGTTTATTTTGTTTAATGCAAGTAGTGTAGGTTTATTTTATGGGTGTAGTTCTCTTATAAAAAAGAAATCTTTTTCTTATTTTATAATATAAAAAATAGATCTGATTTTTTTTTTTTATGTACAAACCAAAAACTAGTTTTTTACTTTACTTCAAAACAAATCTAATTTTTCTTCACAAAAACTATTTTTTTTTTACATATACAAAAACATATCTGATTTTTTTTTATATATAAATCAAAAGCCAATTTTTTTATTCACAAAAACATATTTGAATTTTTAAAAGAATAGGACACATTCATAAATAGATTTATGTGACTTAGTTTAGAATTAAGTTTGTCATGAATGCAACATATCATTTGTATAACCCTTAAAGGGTATATTGGTCATAAGAGTCTAGAAGACTAGACTCTGTCTTGGCGAAATGGGTGTCTAACACCTTCCCATTCCGTAACCTAACCTCCTAATTTAGTTTCTTTTGGATAGGTAGACCTAGGCTTTATCTTTCTTTATTTTTATTTTTTTGGGTAGATTGTAACTAGAATCCAAAGCCTTGTAATATTTAATCTATCAAGTTTGTACTTTGTTATTCAATTAATGATAATGGAACATTTTAGTCATGTAAAGTTGTATTTAATTTTTTTCTTATTTTTATGTATACAAAAATAAGTGGTGACTCCACACCACTTACCCAAAAAGAGAGGTACCCTTAAAAGCACCCGCAAATCTCTTTTTTTTTTTTTAGAGCACCTAATTTTCCGGTCTCTCACAGACAATAATGCGGATAAGGATGGTGGGAGGAAGTTTCCTAAAGGGTATACATCCCCCCTCCACATTGAATGCCATACACTAACCTTATCAGTTGCATTAATGTGGAAATGACTCCTGAACAGTAATTTCATAGCTAGTAACCCATTCTACCACCTTCAACAGAGTTTTGATAAGACAAGTATCCTGAGAAATGCCTTGAGGCATACAGGTGGAGGACTAGGATGCAAGGAAGGGGGGTATAAAGGGAGGGGAACCTCCCAAAAAAAGAGGATGAAAATTTTCCTCTAAGAAATAGAAAAATAGGGAAGTGAACAGTGTATTATTTAGTGTAAAACTTGAACCAAAGATATATAAAAGACTGATCCTTGGACCTACCCGAGGAGAGCATTATTCTCAATTATTACTTAAGTTATACCTCTATGTTGCTTTGGGCTCCTCGGCCTTAAGTTTGGACTTAGCTTAAAACTGCACTTGGATTTGAATCTTCCTCTCTCTACAAATTCTATTGTTTGGGCTCGATTAAAAAGACAAGGTACCACTGATCTTAGTGGGCTTGGGCTTTAAGTTTTTGAGTATTTACAATATCATTTCTTCACAACTAAAAGAACTTATGCACAAAAACAAAGCAAAAAATGTAAATAATGCCATGCCTTACAGGGGTGATTGGTTTACTTTGATATTACCTTACACCATAATATTACATTATTGTAATATTATAATAATGTAATCTTAATACAAAAATACAACATTACATTATTTAGGTATGTGATGAAATTAAAATTATGTGATATATTTTGTAATTTTAAATTATGGTAATGTTAAAAAAATAAAATAAACAAAAAACCTTAATGTTACATCATTGTAATGTGCATCACAATAAGAGCACATCACAGTGAATCAAATGCCCCAAATTGATTTCATTCTATAGCTTATAATTGAGTTGACTATCATGAATATTATCTTCTTCCTTCATAAATAAAGAAGTACCACTCCTCGGCTAGCCATCCCAAATAATCTAAAACCTACCTGCGAAATTCTCTACTTTGACTTTGCCCCTGCAGCATTTGCACGGTGATGACTTGAGTAAAGATGGAATTGACATCTCATTCATGAAAATTTGACTGAGAATTATACGTGTAAATTCTTAAGGTTGTGTTTGGGAACTTAGATTTGGATTTGGGTTTACATGATAACTCTCATCATGTCATCCAAATACACCATAAGATTATTTACATATTTGTAGTTACATATTGGACTTGGGTTAATGTGATGCTTATCCATCCTTGGATTTTGACAAAGGACATATCCATCACCTATGTTTGTTTGTTTGTTTTTTTTTTTTTTTTTTGGGACCTTTGTTGTATATTTGTTATAATTTTTTATATACATACACACACATAATTGTGACTCTAGGAATTTATTTCAGATGGGTCATTAAGAAACTTAAAGTAAATAAAATTTAATAAAAAAATAACTTAAATATATCGAGTTATTGATAACAAAATTTAAAAAAAAATACAAATACATAAAGTTTTACAATTTCCTTGTACAAGTTTTCATATTTTGAAATTGTTACGTGATAGTTCATTATCAATTGTCATTATCTATTTTCAATATGGGTAGATGAGTCCATTTTATTTTGTTAAATTAGTATAACATTTTTATTTTTATGCATTTGTCATTGTTTTTATAAAATATTTTGAATTAATTGACAAAACTCAACTCATTGGCATTGTATTTAACACACTCATTCATGTATAAATAATTCACTAAGTATCTACTTAACAAATAAAAAGCTTGAACATTCCTAACTTTACTATTTTTTTTTTCTTGAATAACTAACTTTATAGCTAAAAGTTTTGGGATGCGCTATTGTGTGTTTTTGTCTAGTTTTGGGCTAGACTGATCTGTGATTAGGGTGTGCAATCATATAATTAAAGATATTTTAGACTAATAAAAACTATTATATATAATATTATTATTTTTTCCAAGTCAGGGGTATATTTGAACCCCTTGAGGCCTATGTTCCGCCCCTATATATATATATATATATATATAAACAAACTATAATTCTCGTTAGTATTAACAAATTAAGGACTAAAGGGAAACACTAAACTTATCTATCTATCTATCTATATATATATATATATATATATATGTATGTATGTATGTATGTATGTATATACACTAGTCGCTAACCCGTGCAATGTATGGTATAGTTAAATAAAAATTAAAAGTATTTATTTTGCTTAAACATCTATGACTTGACTTTAAAAAAAATGTAGAACTTGAAAATGAATGAAACTAAGTAATTTTTTGTTCAATATAATGGTTTAGAAAAATTCTTTTTCTTTCATATGATTGGTTCCACATAACATATCCCGGCGTGGGCTATTTTATAGTGATAACTTCACACAATACCCAACAACAATTAAATCTACTATCCACCACCAATCTAACCTATATTATCTTGATAGTAGATCTACAAATTTCATTCTCATATCCTCCACCATTTAGAAGGTAATTGGAGCAATGATTGTATGTATTGTGTAAATTTTATTCTTTTACAATATAAAATTATTATGAAAGATGATTAAAATAATTAAAATAAAAGCTAATGTTTTGAAAATTTTTTGAAATAGAATTTTAAATTTCTTAAAACTTAGTTAATAGAGTTTCTATTTTACCTAAAAGCAAACTATCATAATTAATGAGAATTTAACCATTTTTTGCAAAGAGAAGATAACCATAGACCCAATTTTTATTTTATAGAATAAGATGTTATAGTTAGATCCGTACCATGTGTAATATGTTAGTCCATTATGATAGTTCCAAATAATATCCTAATACCTATCTATATGAGTTTTCTTTTTAATGATGCCATAAATGATGGGAGTTTAATAGAAGTCATTTAAGATCCAACGTATCCAATAATTTTTTAAAAAAAATTTAATTTCAAAAGTTTTTTAATTGTAAATTTTTTTAATCATAAAATAGACTCTATCTAAACTCTAAAGGAAAGCATTTCAAAATGACCACATCATTGATACCATATCATGATGGTTGCAAATAGCAATATTATTATTCATGACTAATAGATTAACAATGAAACTATGAATTAACAATTTAACAATTCAAATACCAAGTTTAAACCACAACAACACATATACAGAATACTCCAAATATTGGAACATACTTCTTCTGCCATTTTCATTATTTAATCAAAACCAAAGTTTCAAATATAATTCCAATTCACTTAAATCCAATACATACATTCACATGAATGTAAATAATTTAAAAAAAAAAAAAAAAATCCAAAAGCCTCTACCTAATGTAGTCACTATTTTATTTTATTTTTTCAGATTATGCATTCTTTAGTTCTTTTTCCTTTTATGCTTCATCAAACTTTTTCTAATTGACCAAAATATCTCTCATATATGTTAACATTAAACCTGATAAGAAAACTTTACATACCTTTTGGTTTGAAGGCACTCCAAGAACCAAAATCAATGCAAGAGACTATACAACAGAGTAGTGTTGGAAGTGAAGAAGTAGTTTTCTTACATAGCAAAGCATACGGATTGTGGGAGACTGTTATTGTATTTGGCTAGAAGTCTAACTTGCGTTAGTTTTTTTTTTTTTTTTTTTTTAATATATAAATAGAGAGTATAAGGAGTCTAGGGATGGTGGGAGAGTATCTTGTCATCAAATCAAATATTTTAGATTTAAACCTTGCATACCCTAAAGTCTCCACTAACTTCTCGTCATGTTGCTACTCATTAAGCCATGCTTTCCAATGCCCAAACCCTTGTTAAATTCCTCAACCTCTATTTATAATAAGTGATTGTCTCTCTTAGTAATCGACTGTCAATTGCATATGAGGAAAAGATTTCTCAACTGACCCATGACTTGACAAACCTATAAAATCCTCAACTTGATAATAAAAATATTCAAAGTTGACGTTGAAGACCCTCTCAAATTTGAATTAAATGTTGAGTATTACTTATGATTCTAAATACTTTGTACCACAAATTTCATAGGAGCTAAACAAAGACTAAAACTAATGAAAAGCACAAAAAAAGAAGAATAAGATTAGAGATGGACTTTGGAGAAATATTGCAGCGGGACCAGAACACAGAATTAGAAAACTGCAGATGACAAAAAAAGATTTACAAAAATTTAGAGATGAGACTTGTGCAGTAGAAACTACAAACAAAAAGAGAGAAATAGAGAATTGTGTATTTTAAATGCAAATGAAGGGTTTAAGGGTTTTTATTACTATTTGAAATTCCAATAGTAGAGTTGTGGATTGAAATTACCAAAAGTAGGCGTGTTCTAATTGCAATTGGAACATAAAATAAATAAATAAAATAATTATGATGTGTTATAGATATAAATATAGTTTTGTTTAAAAATAATAATAATGATGTGGCAAACTTTGGAGAGGTCAACAAAAAGTCAAAAGGCTTCTGTTATATATATATATATATATATATATAACAGAAGCCTTTTGACTTTTTGTTGACCTCCCCAGAGCTTGCCACATCATTATCATTTTTTTTTAATAAAATTATTTTTGTTTAGTCCAAACTTAATAAGAAGTGAAACTCTATCTCTCTAACAATTTCAACTTAAACTCAAACTCATCATTATCATTTTTTTAAAACAAAATTATTTTTTTTTAGTTCAAACTTAACAAGGAGTGAAACTCTATCTCTCTAACAAGTCCAACTTAAACTCAAACTTAAACGTTGATAATTTATCTTCAAATTTGCGAGATTAATCATGAACACTATAAAAGCAATGCAAACCCCAATATTTTTTTTTTTAAGTCAACTAGAGGTATGAGCTTTTTTTCTATTATTTTCTTCTCCTTTACTTTGTTATAAAAAAAAAAAAAAATTTATTTTATGGTTTTTCATGTAAAGTATGTTAATTTCTTGGGCACAATGCTTATATACAATATATTAAGAGGAGGTATGACTTTCATTATTTCAACGTGGACTCCTACTCAACATTTTTTAGCATGGGCCACATGCTAATAAGGTTCATTTAAAGTTTAGACCTGTTAAAATTTAAAAATGCTCTATGGGTTCGTTTGCTTTTTTCTTTTTCTTATATTTCTCTTTTGAATAGTCATATATTTTTTGAATTGTTTGAATAACTTATTCTTTAATTATATATCTTTTTTTGGCATTTTGGAAGTTTTAACATCTTAAACACACACACACATGCACACACACACATATATTATCTATAATTTGTAGGCTCCAAATCTTTTGATTCCTTTCAATAGTTATATTCATAGATTATTCTTTTGAATGTAATCCATATTTCTCTTATATTTCTTTATTATATAATCATATATATATATATATATATATATATTGTTTTGTTTCAATAATTATCTGAAACTGTCTAACAAATTTTTTGTAAGCCATTTCATGTTCAAGTAATGGCTTCTTCATCAAATTGCAACACAAATGGAAGTCATAGAAAAGCAAATCATGCAATGGTGTAGTTTTTTAATCAATTTAAGATTTTATAAAATTATTTTAGTCTATCTCACAAATAAGTAGGTTCTTGTGCATAACACGAGTTAGCAACTAGTTTATATACATATATATATATATATATATACACACACTAGTATTATGCCCGTGCGATGCACGGCTTAATTAAAAAAGTATATATAAATTAAAAAAAAATTATATTTTTTTGATAATATAATCAAATCTAATAACAAATAAAATAGTAAAAAAAATTTAAAAATTAAGTTACATGGAAAATGTATATTATTATTGTAGGGTCGATTTTTGTTGCCCAAGCCCACAGGATGTGAGTTAAAGGCCCAACGAACCCAGAACAATGAATTTGTAGAGAGTGGGCGAGAGAGCTGGGCTGGTTATGAAGCACAGAGCAGTGGGCTAGGTTACGTACAGTGCTGATAACATGAACTAAGGCTTAGATAACTCTGTGAATGAATGTCCGAGGAGGCGTTTTATTGAATGAACCGTGATTACAATACTCAGAGCTACAGTAAAGCTTTTCTCTCTCTTCCTCCTCCTTCTCCGCCCCTCATTATCAGGGACCCTTCTTCTTTATATAGCATCCCTTCCTATCATCTCCATCGTCCACTTGTTCTTCATCCACGCATCCACTCGAGTGCATGTCATGTCGTGTGTCTACTTTAGTTCTTTGTGAGTGGCGGTAGCTGAGGTTGCACTGTTCAAGGGTCTTCTCCACATAAATGCGGCCAGAAAAGCTGTTGCATCGCATTAAATGCGGTGGTAGCAGCTTTTCCCCTAGATATTTTCTTTAGCTCTGATCATCCCTAGATCCACTCAGGATTTATCACTATCATTGAGGTTGTGAGGAAGGCTATTCGGATCTTCCACATGTTTGCCTGATCAAAGCCATTAATGACCGAAGAGAAGGACGTCCTTGGACTAGCAGTAATCTCTTCGGACAGCACTCCCGCTTCGTTACTGGGCTTCCTGCCTTCAAATGGGCCGCATCAACCACCTGTTGTTCCTCGGAAACTTAATAGTTCTTACCGAGGCGCCCTGGGCCTGTTAAGTGGTTTTGGGTTTTTAACCCCCCCCCCCCCCCCACAATTATTATTATTATTATCTTTTTTTTGCAAAAGAAGATATTATAAAATAATTTTAAAAATTATGGAAAGTTTCAAATTTCTAAGCTCTTAGTAGTAAAATTTTAATTTAATCATATATATATATATATATAAGTATCTAAACCTTCTAGGGTAACATAGTCCAAATAATTTCAAAAATAGATAAATAAAAGTACAAAAAGAGGAAACAAAAAGTGAATTGTAATTTAAATGTAAAAGGTTACATATAAATTACCTGTGTCTAACCATTTTGATATTGGCATTCGTGTCTAGCCATTTTAATATTGCCATAATTGAGGAAATAATTTGCACAATTAATTAAGAATACCAAATCAAAAAATACATCAATAATTAAAATGAATTGCACTATGTAAAATATTAAAAAAAAATCATAGAATTTAAGTAATTATTGAACTACGTTAATAGAAAAATAGAAACACAAAAAATAAAAGAAATAAAAAGAAGATAGCTATTCTCACTGAAAAAGTCAAGTCCTTCCTTCTGCAATTCTTCACTTAAATTTGGTTTTTTATTGATTGATTTTAGCATTCTTAAATAGTAGAGTAAAGTAGACTCAGTAGAGTTTTAGTTCAACTCAATTTCTCTTGGATTCAAACTTAATTTGTGGAGGTATGGAACGTTAACTCAGTCATATATTGAGTTGCTTTTTTTTTTAATATTTTTTATGTGCAGTAATTTTTTTTTATTGATTGATTTTAGCATTCTTAAATAGTTTTAGTTCAACTCAATTTCTATTGGATTCAAACTTAATTTGTGGAAGTGTGAAAAATAATCATGTTTCTTTTTTTTTTAATCCAAAAAATTTGTAGTTAATAGGTGTAATAATATAATTTAAATGAGAAAAAAAAAAGATTAGATGAAGATGAAGATTTTGGACTGTAATAAAATTAAGAAGAAATAGATGAAGAAAAGAATTTGGATTGTAATTAAATTAAGATTTTTAAAACTTAGAAATTTTAAGAGAAAAAGATAAGAAAAAAAATCTATAAATATTTCTGCAATTTAAGATTAGACCACTCTTTCTTTCTTTTCTTTTTTTTTCCTTTTTTTTTTTTTTTGTAGTATAAGGTTACTGCAATTTAAGATGCATTAGACCTTTGGATTTAGTGTAGCATACATTGTTACAATTTAAGATGCATTAGACCTCTTTTTATTCCTTAGTGTAGTAAACTGGCTGTAATTTAAGATGCATTCGACATTTTTTTTAATGGAGTAATTTAAAAAAAAAAAAAAAGAATTAGATTACACCACGTTGCTACAATTAAAAAAAAAATTTACAAAATTCTACATATAGATTACAAACCTTTCTTAAGATGCTTGAAATCTTTCTTGACAACCCTGAAAAAAAAAATGAAGAAGTAAATTAAACTGAGTTTAAAAAAAAAATATATATATATATATATATATATGTATATATATAGAACCATATAGATTGCAAAATTTTATGTAAATTTAATAGTCTATGATTGGAATTTACTATGACAACTTACAAATGAGTCTATGACCACTTATTATCGGGCTTTAAAATAATTAAATAAATCTATCATTTCAACTTTGATTTTATTAATTTATGTCAAATAAGTTCCATAATTGTAAGGAAAAAAAAAAAAAAAACCTATTTTATAGTGACGGCTCAAGAGTAAAAATTATCAATACATAAAAAAATAAAAAATAAAAAATAAAAAGATATTGGAAGAACGATGACATTGTAAAGATTCAAAAAATTTGGGAATTAAATTTCCAAAATTTGGCAATTCAAAACCCAAAAAAAAAAAAAAAAAAAAAAGATTAATGAAATCACCAATCTTATTGACCTTCAAAACTTGCCAGGGCCATAAGTCATCTTTTATTTCTTGCAACATTTCTGTCACTTCCTTGCTTAAGGCAACTTGGAGAAATTTTGTTTTTTTTTTTTTTTTTTTTTTTTTTTTTGTTGTAACCATCTATATTTGAATCTATTTGAATTAATGAGAGTGTATAAAACATGTTATAAGAATTAAACAAAAATTGTAAGTAAAAACTTGATAAGAAGAATTCAATAAAGAAATTGATTTGAATAAATGATCTCATGGGCAAGTAAAAGTAAAACATGTTAATAATAATAACAATTCAATAAAAACTTTTGATGTGAAACTCTTGCCCTTATGCTCCAAATTTGATTTGATGAAGATTGAACAAATTTAGGATATAATTAAATATTGGACAACAAAATAATTAAATTGGATCAAACCATTAACATATAAATTAGATCAAACATAAGGAAATTAGCTTAAACAAAAGGCAACAAGTACATAAAATGTATTCAATTTGATTAGTAAACAAATATATACCTACATGATTGTAGGTAGGAAAATGGAAGCCTAAACCAAAAAACTGTATAATAATTTGGAGAATGAAAAAAATATACCAACCGTGTATATATATACATACTCCACCTAAAAAATGAGTCCAAATAAAAAACAAATACCCTAAACTCCTTGAAGTCTATGTTAATATAGATCTCTAAAGAAATTGATACAGAATATAATTCTTTTTATTTAAAAATTTCCTGATAATGCGTTAATTTAGTTTTTGATATATATATATATATATATATATATATATATCACCATATACATCTATCAAACTTTTTCTCCTCCGGTCAACCTTTTTATCCTCACCAACAATGCCTTTTTCTTTGGGGTATATATATAGATTTTTGGATAGATTTACATTATATATGGTTTGTTAGGCTTATTCATCAAAGCCTAGATCTAAATGCTGATATATATCACCATATGATATTTATTAAAGTTTTCCTCGGCCAGTCAACTTTTTATCTTCAGCAACAACGTCTTGTCTTTTTTTTTTTTTTTTTTTTTTTGAGAGGGTGATATATACAGTTTTTTGGGATAGATTTACAATGCCATAATACTACTAATTTAAGATGCAATAGACCTTTATTTTTAAATGGAGTAATTAAAAAATAAGAAGAATTAGATTACACTACATATACGTTGCTGCAATTTAACATGCATTAGACTTTTTTTTATGCAAATGTTTTCTTTTTAAAATCTAAAAATTTAAAAAAATTTCAGCAATTTGGTGAAGCCACTTAGCACAACTACAGCTTCTAAGCCCAACTTTTATTATATAGTATATGATATCATCATATGATATTTATTAAAGTTTTCCTCGGCCAATCAACTTTTTATCTCCAGCAACAATGTCTTGTCTTTTTTTTTTTTTTTTTTTTTTGAGAGGGTGATATATACAGTTTTTTGGGATAGATTTACAATGCCATAATACTACTAATTTAAGATGCATTAGACCTTTATTTTTAAATGGAGTAATTAAAAAATAAGAAGAATTAGATTACACTACATATATGTTGCTGCAATTTAACATGCATTAGACTTTTTCTATGCAAATGTTTTCTTTTTAAAATCTAAAAATCTAAAAAAATTCTGCAATTTGGTGAAGTCACTTGGCACAACTACAGCTTCTAAGCCTAACTTTTATTATATAGTATTTGATATGATATGATTTGATATATAACCGAAGCCTTTAAAACTCCCACAATTTTTCATATCAGCACAATATTTTTTAAAAAAACTAATTAAAAAACCTTCCTTCCATCTCCAAAAGTAAATCCGATATTTTATAATTAAAAAATAAAAATAAATAAAAAGGCAAACCCAATAAAACTCTTAAACAAAGGGTACTTAACCACTTCGAATAGTTGAAGTTTTTAGCTAGGCATTTGATACCAATTTAATCGGCTTTAACTTAGTCAATTTGTTTTCAACTCCAATTCCTTCTCTGCAAAGGATATGTTACTGAACCAAGTTTGATATTTATAATCTTCCAGATTAAAGTATAATACAGGATTGGAATATTGGGAAGAAGTATAATTCCTTTTCACAGGGAATCAAGTAGTTTCGGTTTTTTTTTTTTTTTTTTTTTTTTTTTAGCTCCACATTAACAAGGAGTGAAATTCTATATTTCTAACAAGGTCATCAAGGGATACAAAAAATTCAGTGCAACACCCACGTACATGGTTTACAACCGATTAAGCTGTTATGAACCATAAGGTTATGCTATTTCATTCATCATTAGGCTGCACAGCTTGGAACAATTGCACTTATTAGAGAGCTTTCTCGATGTGAAGTTGTGAAAGTGTATCAAACCATGATTTGCTACAAATTTAAGCCGTGACTTCTGGAATACCCATTAAAATTTAAAACTTATTGTTTTATGGGTTTGTGTACTTTTTTCTTTTTCTTATATTTCTCTTTTGAATAGTCATATATTTTTTGAATTGTTTCAATAACTTATTCTTTAATTATATATCTTTTTTGACATTTGAAAGTTTTAACATCTGAATTTGTGTTAATTTTTGCAATATTTGGACATGTTTAGCAGATTTTAATTTAATCAATTTCATTTATATTTCTCTATTGTGTAATCATATACATTTTTTTTTTCAAAAATTTATCGGAAGTAAATCTTATGATTCTTTAATATTTTTTTGCCTTTCAAAAGTTTTAACATCTGAATTATTATTCTTTGATTTCTTTCAATAGTTATAGCCATGGACTATTATTTTGAATGTAACTAATCTTTCTCTTATATTTCTCTATTGTTTAGTCTTTTTTTTTTCAATAATTTCTAAGCCGTGAATTATCTGATCCTATAATATTTTTGTATCTTTCAGAAGTTCAAGTAATGGTTTATTCATCAAATTGTAATACAAATTGAAGTTATAAAAGAGCAAATCATGCAATGGTATAGTTTTTTAATCAGTTTAAGATTTTATACAATTAACTTTAATCTATCTCACAAATAGGCAGGTTTCCGTGCATAGCACATGTTAGCGACTAGTTAAGGACTAAAATCAAACCCCCTAATAAGCCAATAAATAAATAATGAAACCACCCGATGAGCAAAAATTAAAAAGAAAAGTAAAACCACCCAAAAAAGGGGCATCAAAAGCATATTTAAACCTAAAAATAAAATACATCACGTCTCACACAGTTCTAACCCCATTAGAGCACTCTCATATTCAAACCTAAACTATATATATAGTCCTTGTAGAACTCTGTCTGGGCAGAAAATTTAGTTAGACCCAGAAATTCATTCGTTCAAAATTCTGAGAAGTTAATAGGATCATAGAATTTCTTTGACGGCTAAATAACAAAGTACTAGTGTGAGTGTCTCGCTGATAAGCTAGGCCACTAACTAAGAAATATCCGGAGTATTATTTAGTCACAAATATTCTTGTTTTAACTTCAAATATCAGTTCGTTTAACAACAACCTTGTCCTTTATTAGCTTCCTTGAGATAACAAAAAGCCATCTAATTAAACTAATCCATTGAGTGGATAAAATTGATGGAAATTAAAATTTGGTAGACTTAGTAGTTTTAATCCAATTAAACTAACCATGAATTAATATTCTCTGCATTCGTTTTTTCTCATATTAAAAAGTTAAACAATCAAATAGAGAGATGTCAAGTGTATGGTGAACGGTTTTCCTGAAGATGTATTAATGGACATCTTTGCAAGATTACCAGTCAAGTCACTCTTGCAATTCAAGTGTGTTTGCAAATCCTGGTGTAATCTTATCAAAGATCCTATCTTCGTCACCAAGCATGTTAACCAATTTGCTCTTAGCAACGATGGTAAGGCATCTCTCAGAATTGTAGGTTGAAATAATGTTGTCATGTGTTTGAATAATTCTACACTAGGTGACACGAATTTTTTATTTAATCCTGCCACTAGTGAATTCAAGAAGCTCCCAAAACCTGATGATCTGGTAGAAAAACATATAGAAGGAATTTTTGCATTAACTGGTCTTGGATTTGGTTATGATCCTGAAAGTAATGACTACAAATTGGTCAGATTTTCTTACTCAAAAGAGTTGAAAGATCAAATTTATTCTGAAGTTGATGCGTACTCATTGAGTACTAATTCTTGGAGAAGAAAGGATATGCTTGTGCCTGGAGTTGTTTTTGAGAATTCATTTTCGAAGGCAGTCATTAACGTAGCTCTACATTGGAGGGGTGTAGCAAAGAAAAGGGGATTCTATAGTTTTCTTATCTTATCATTTGGTATAAAAAATGAGGTGACTCAATACATAGAAGTACCTGAAATTGACTTGGATGGAGATGGAAAAGAACGGTATCCTTTTGATAGGAATGGATCACTTGCTATAGTTATTAGCTCAAAAAATTATCGAGAGTACAGGAATACATTTAACATATGGGAGTATAGGAATACATTTGACATATGGGCGATGAATGAATATCGGGTTGAGGAGTATTGGACAAAACAATTAACTGTTGGACCTTTAAGTGTTCATAGTTTGGTGGGATTTGGCAAGAATGAAGAGCTCCTCTTTGCATCTCACTCAATGATGTTACTTTATGATCTACAACGGGTAAAAACTCCTCATGATGATATTTCAAGGGCTAATATTACTGGTGATAATTTTGTACACTGCATAGAGGCGGCTAATCACATTGAGAGCCTAGTTACAATTGAAGGAACAAAAGTAAGTGCTTAAAGAGTGTGTAAAAACTCTTGGTTTGTGAAGGATTTCATTTTCTTTGCTCTTCTTATTGTGCAACTAGTCTTTGCAAATTTTTTTTGATAAGTACAACTAGTATTTACATAAAGAAGTTGATGGTTGCTGCTTTAGATCAAGTTACCTTCTGTTCTTCTTATTGTGCAACTAGTCTTTACATAAAGAAGCTGATGGTTGCTGCTTTAGATCAAGTTACCTTCTCGTTCTCTCTGACATTATGTTTTTACATGAATGCTTTATCATTCAAAAGAATGAATCAATTGGATTTTTTTTTTTTTTTACATTTGACCCAACCTATTCTAGAAAGAATCTCTTTCATGGGCTGGCAGAATGAATAGACTATAGAGATATGTGATTATATGGAGTGCTTGATTCAATATACAAACTTTAGTTTATTCTTATTCTTAACTTTGCTGTGTTCTTTTTCTTTGAATTGTTTTGCAAAATATTTGGTTTTCTTTCTATACTTTCCCTCTGTTCTTCTATATAATTTTCTATTATGGGATAATGGGAGAAATTAATAAAATCGTTCCAAAGGGAAGCATTGTAAATCCTTTGTACTATGATTGTTTTCCCTGGCACATTTTTTTTTTCCTATTTTTGCATCTCATAGATTTAGGAATTTCGTGAATATTCCTAATTCCCTACAATTATCACTTATCCCAAAGTTTAAACTTATGAGTTAGGTTTTGAAATCCAGACCGGGCCGGCCAGTCAGACCGCGGTAACCAGGAACTGCCTATCATTCCGGTTTTTTAAACTACCAAAACCTGAAATTTTAAATTTTCATTGAACCTTTCGAATCGCGGTCAAACTGCTCGATTTTCAAAACCGGACTTATGAGAAAGGGTGAATGTTCTTAACAATTACTTAATGCATCTGAAAGTAGCTGGTTTGTCTTGCCCATATCCAGAAAGAAGGCATCCCAGGTGTTTTCTTTTGTTCTTTCTTCCAAAGAAGCCAGTCTTACTCTTTTGAAGAAGTGCAGAATCGTCATTGTGGTGCAAGATGAAGGGTTATTGGAGGTTTCTAACATGAATTAGGATCTGCCTTTCCCAATTGCATGAAGTTTAAATTACACATATTTGACAATGACAATTCATCTTGCACCAAGATCGGATCAAAGGATATATATATATATATATATATCATATTTATTCTCAATATCAGTTTAAATTACACATATTTGACACTTTCACTTTATAGTATATACTTTTACCATTGCATATGACTAGTTGACTACTGTGTTAACACCTTTGTTGGCAATACCAATTTTTACCAGTAAGTAAACTGCTGCAGATTGTGGTTCTGGCATTGGGAAAGTAAAAAAAAAAAAAAAACTCTTCTCATATATTTCAATGAAGTAAAGTATTTTATCCCCCTAACCAGTAAAGCTTACAGCCCCCGGCACCTTATTCTCTCTCTTATTTCTAGAAAGGAAAGAAACTTGGATTTGTGTATCTTTTTTATTTTGTGTCCACCTGGTAATCTTCTTAACAGATTCATCTTAGGGTCCTTTCATTTATTCACTCTTAAATCAGCAAAAGTCAATGGAAAATAAAGCTTATCCTAGTTGAGGTAAGCTATGCACCCAGTATTGAATATGGCTAATTCCTACCTTTTGTGTTCTTCCATGGTTTTTCTTTTATCTGACACAGGATTTTATTACCTATATATAACATGGGCATTTCTATATTTCTAGTTTTTAGTGTTTGGATATCAACATCTCTGCCCATGCATGCCAATTGTTATCTTTACATTCACTTCACATTTGTGGAGGTTTCGACCAGAATCTGGAGATCCTGCTTTTGTCTGTCTGTCTTACATTACATCATGCTTATCAGTTTTATATAACTTTAAAAGAGATTATTACCTGATATATATAACCTGTACAAAATTTGGGTCATACGTCCTCAGTCCAGAGACCACAGTATCCCAAAGAGTAGTAAGCTGTGTATTAAATGCACCATCCCCAATGCCCGATTTGGGCAGCCATGAGAAATGGGTAAATTATACCATGTATTCTTGACAACGGCCTTCTAGCTTGCACCGACTTGTATCTAGGGTCTAAGAGCACTCATAGCAGTAGTGTTATATTGCTATATTACTAAATTTTAGCTCCTCAGACACGAAATTTATGCTCCAACAATGGAGCTAAATTTTTTTTTTTAAGCTTTACTGCTATAGTGCACATCTATCTATATATGTGCACTATTCATGAGAGCTAAATAAAAAAATTAAAAAAAAAACATTATTTTATTCTATGTTGTTGATTAAAAAAACATTATTTCTCTCTCTCTCTCTCTCTAAACCTCATCTCTCTCAATCTCACTCTCTCAACTCCGATATCTCTCTTAACCTCACTCTCTCAACTTCGGTCTCTTAAGCTCACGTTTACCGTTGCCAGCCCAACTCATCGTCAACGTTGCCACCATTGAAACTCAACGTCATTGACCCACCAACCGTCCCAAGCCATCAATCAACCTCAGACCCACGCCGCCAACTCGATGTGCATTGGTATCGAGATTGAGATCAGGGTGTGGTTTCGATGTTTGGGTAGCTGGATTTAGGTTTAGTGGCTTTCGACGTTTGGGTTGCTGGATTTCAAGGGTCACGGTGGAGATGGTGGTGGCGGTGGTGGTGGGTCGTTTTGCTAGTTGTGGGTCGTATTGGCATGGGTTCAATTTGTGATTTGTGGGTCCAATTTGTGATTTGTGGTTGTGGGTTTGTTTTGTGGTGTGCTGTGGGTTTGTTTTCTGGTGGCTGTGGGTTTGTTGGTGATATTGTGTTGGTGGTGGTTGTGCCACGTTTTTTTTTTTTTTATATTTTATTTTACTTGTGATGGGTGATTTTGTTTGGTCTAGGTTGAGGAAAAAGATTGGAGGTTTGGGTTGGTGGCTTTTTTTTTCCCCCCCTACTATGGATTGGTGGTGATGTTAGTGCTGGTGGTTGTGGCTATGGCTGATGGTAGAGGTGGTTGTGATTGGTGTTGTTGATGTTTTTTGGTAGTATGATATATTATTTTATTATTGAAATTATATTATTTTATTGTTATGATTATATTATTTTATTTTGTTGAAAGCTAAAATAAATCCACTGTTGTAGCATGTGTGTAAGTAAAATAGATAAAATAACTTTTAGTAGAATTAAAAAGCTAAATTTTTAACTCTACTATTGTGGATGCTCTAATATCCACGTACTCGCAGTGGATGCTCTAATACCAACATACTAACTAAAAAAATATGTAATTTTTATCGTCAACATGATTTATGGCTTGTCATATC
Organism: Quercus variabilis; assembly: GCA_030445155.1. Lineage (NCBI taxonomy): Eukaryota > Viridiplantae > Streptophyta > Magnoliopsida > Fagales > Fagaceae > Quercus > Quercus variabilis. Next base: position 23,210,927 of record CP129451.1, read on the forward strand.
GCTATAAAAGTACTCGGCTTGAGTTCAGGATTTGTTAGAATGATGACGTGGGTCATCATTGTAATAAGTCCAGTATAACTGGAGTTGACCCAATCTTCATCCCACTATAAAATAGTGGTTTTTTTTTTTAGAAGCTAAAATAGTGTTTTAGTACAAAGGTACAACCCATTAGCAACCCGTCTATCGCATGTGGCAGGGGGGCTTTAGGCATGCTCCCAATAGTGGGCCTTAAACACGTCATTCCTACACCTTAGTTCTGCGCTTTGGTCCTTTAGTAGGTATAAGAAAGGGGTGGTCAAGGCCCCGCCGCATGCATTTTTTTTTTTTTTTTTTTAAATAGAAGATAGAAACATGCATCTAATTTCTAACGCGAAATATATACACCTGCACCATTAGTACGACATTCTTCTTCACCTCCCATTACTTAACCCAATATACAACATTAGTTTTAACAGTGTTTTGAAATAATTTAATTTCATGACTTCAAGATTCATTTGAAATGATTTAATTTCATAACTTCGAGATTCATATGAAATTGATCTATTTCATAGTTTCTATTAAATATATTAAATTTAAAGATGTATCAAACATGTTATAATGTGCCCTCTGAATTGTTCTTAGATCTAAGAAATGAAATCTTAATTATGAAATACTCTTTCCAATTTTAGTGAGCATAAATAAGTTTTCATTTTCTTCTCAAATATGTTGCCTAAATACTTAACACTAATATATTTTATGCAAATTGTAATTAAATATGACTTTCTCATTAATTCTAAGCGAAGAGCACACAATCTAATATAAGAATCCCAATAATTTCATACTAATATCCTCTCTCTGGGCTTCAGGGTGGTCAAGAGTCAAGACAACCTTGACTTGAAAAAAAAAAAAAAATATATATATATATATATATATCTAAAAAAATGAATTTTAAATTAATATGAGTTGTTGATCACACTAAAAAATAAAAAACTTGAACATCCAAAATGAAAATTTGAGGCCATTAAAAATAAAATTTTACCTCTCCAAAATTTTGGTTCATTGAGATTGAAACAAAAAATTGCAAGAAATTCACAACGTTTTTACAATTTTCACAACAAATCCTAAGTGGCAAGTTATTATTAGTAAACAACAAAGTTTCAATGGTATATAAATTAGAACCAATAACAAATCGTCACCTAGGATTTGTTGTGAAAAATGTTGTGGATTTAACATTTCTTAAAAATTGCCCAAACAAACAAATTGGCCTAAAAGCCCAAATCAAATGTTGAATTGTGATATTTTAAATTTTTTTTTTCAAAAGGCATATTTTAAAATTGCTATTTTTAAAAATCTATATATATATTTATATTTTCAAATAGTTAGTCAGTTAGTGTTTGCTTTAGCCTTTAACTGAATTTATTGGATTTATGTGATACATCTTGTACATATGCATATGTAGTAAAAGAATGCATCAATACTTTATTGAACATGATTAATGTAACAGTTTAATGCTTAAGTTGAATATGTTGAATGAATTTACAGTTTACCCTTTATTCTTTTACTAGCACTGTGGGCAAATTTCTTATAAGGAAATCAATAGTATTGCAAGATTAATCTTCTAAGCAAATTTGTATTGACGTGAATAATCTTCTTTCAAATTCGAGGCCATAAGAAAATGTCTCATCTTTCCATCCTAATGATTAGGATGAAATAAAAAGAGCTTATTTACATAAAGGTTATTTTCAACCCCTTGGCCATGATTTCCCTAAAAATAAATTAGTAGAGCATTACATCAACCAATGGTGAAGCTAGATTGTTTACTTGGGGGGGGGGGGGGAGGGGGGGGGGGGGGGGGGGGGGGGACGTGTAAAAGTCAAGATTTGTTTTTTTTTCTTTATATATAAAAGCGGCTATGCCGCTACAATGCTTCGGCACTGTGCATTCAATGTGTTTGCACTATGCAAGAACATTTTTTTGGGGGGGGGGGGGGGGGGAATGTGTAAAAGTCAAGATTTGTTTTTTTTCTTTATATATAAAAGCGGCTATGCCGCTACAGTGCTTCGGCACTGTGCATTCAATGTGTTTGCACTGTGCAAGAACTGTAGCGGCAACAATGTTTTGGTGAGGCACTATGTTTTTTTTTTTTTTTTTTTTTTAAGTCTTTCGTTTGTATTTTTTTTTTCCTTTTATATATATTGTTGTACTGACACAACAAATTTCACAATTATTGAAGTGTCAATTTCTTATAAGTCAAAATAAAATAATAAAATATCAAATTGTGACTAACCATAACTGAAAATAAATCTATATATATAAAAGCACGAATGCGCTAAATCACTATAGCTACAGTGCTTTGGTTTCAAGAGCCACTTTTTTTTTCCCAAGTTTTGAACAGTAACTACAGTGCCAAGTGGCACTGTAGCTACAGTTTTTTTTCTTTTTTCTTTTCAGTAATCAGTTTTTTTTTTTCTTTTAAATATTTATGTAAGCTGGTCTATATATTGTTATACTGACACAACAAATTTCACAATATTTTCACAATTATTGCCGTGTCAATTTCTTACAAGTCGAAATAAAATTATAAAATATGAGACTGACCAATCACAACTAAAAATAAATGTTTTAAGCAAATGTTACAACACTTATTGTAAAGTGCTTTTGGTTTATTCAACTGGCATGGTAGCTATAGTGCCTAAAGTTTTTTTTTTTTTTTTTTAGTAATCGGTTTGTGTTTTTCCTTTTTCTTTTAAATATTTATGTAAGCTGGTTTATATATTATTATACTAACACAACAAATTTCACAATATTTTCACAATTATTGACGTGTCAATTTCTTACAAGTCAAAATAAAATAATAAAATATAAGACTATGACCAACCACAACTAAAAATAAATGTTTTGAGAAAATGTTACAACTCTTATTGTTATCACAATGTTTTCATAATTGTTGATATGGGGGAAAAGCCCAACCTTACGTAGTGGGCCTAGGGCCCTATTTTAGGATTACTGTGTATCCGAAGATAAGGAACCAACTGAGATGGAGTCCATCTGGAAGAAGGATACTTGGAAACGAAGGAGGAGTACAATCTGAAGAGCTCGTCAGCGGTCTGAAGAGGTCTTACTCCTCGGATACGAATAATCTTGATTAATCAAACGTGTGGAAGGTCCGAATGATCTTCCTAACAACCCCAATGATAAAGATAAGCTCTGAGTATGTCTGGAAACGATAAGAATGAAGAAATATCTAGAGGAAAAGTTGCTATCACCGTATTAAATGCACTGCCGCAACTTTTCTGGCTGAATTTATGTGGAAAAGACCCCTGAACAATGTAACATCAGCTACCGCCACTCACAAAAAGCTAAAGAAGATACATGACATGACATGTACTCAAGTAGGTACCTAGATGAAGAATAAGTGGACGATGGGGATAATGGGGAAAGATGCTATATAAAGAAGAAGAGTTCCTGATAAAATGGGGAGGAAGATAGACGATAGAGAAAGAAAGAAAGGTTTTATTGTAGCCCTTAGAACTGTAATCATTATTCAATTTATCATAAGCCTCTTCGAACTTCAACTTATTTCATCTTTACGTATATCTTTATGCTGGTTTATACTTGGACGTTGTGATCAACTCTTGTGAATTCCACAGTCAACCTAGCTCTATCATCCACATTCTATAAATTTATTGTTTTGGGCTTGGGCCACAAATCTTAACCCTACAATTGGCGTCGTTTGTGGGGAAAGTTTGAGCAGAAGTGGAAGCAACAGTTGATAATGGCTGAATCAGGGCAATAACCAGTAAAATCTGGGGTGTCCCAACACATAGACCTTTTTCTCAATTTGGAGCAGAGACAAGATCGTGAAAGCAGTGTGCATACTACACACCCTGAGCGAAGTCAACCACATGGAGGAAGTCACGTGTCTCATGTAGAGAAAAATAATAACATACAACTGGAAATTGAGAGGCTAAAGAGGGAATTGCTCCATGCAAAGAGAAAACGGATCTCTTCGCATTCTGATGAGGATTAGGGCAACAAGCAAAATGTCACTTACGAGTAGAGATCTCGGACACCAATCAGTGAATCATTTTCCTACGAAGAGGAGCACCGTCGCAAGAGGCAACCTCAAAGCCCATCACGCGGAGAAGTAGGAAACGATGTTATGAGCAAAGCCTTGAATCAAATCTCTAGGTCACTCTTCACGCACATGATCGAAGGAGTGAGACTTCCTTGGCGTTTTAACTAGCCAACCTTTACCATTTATGATGGTAAAACGGACCTTGTGGAGCATGTAAGCCACTTTAATCAAAGAATGGCTGTTTACTCCAGAGATGAAGCTCTAATATGTAAGGTCTTCCCCTCCAGTCTTGGACCGATTGCAATGAGGTGGTTCGACAGCCTGAAAGCAGATTCCATCAATTCTTACAAAGAGCTCACTCAAGCATTTGGTTCACGTTTTGTCACATGCCGAAAAGTGGCCAGGCCCTTGTCTTCTCTGCTATCCTTGAGCATGCAAGAGGGTGAGACCCTGAAGGTGTATTCAGATAGGTATTAGGAGATGTTTAATGATATGGAATGCAACTTTGATGCAATAGCCCTCGACACGTTCAAGCTTGGCCTCCCTACTGACCACGGTTTAAGGATGTCCTTGTCTGGTAAACCCGTTACTAACATGCGTCAGCTCATAGATCATATTGAAAAATATAAAAGAGTTGAAGAATATCAGGAACAAGGGAAGGGTAAGGACAAGGTTATCCCCCAAGAAATGAGGGATTTCAGGTCGGATCGTTACAATAACAACAAGTCATGGAGAGATTTCGTTGGGCAGTCAGGATCAGCAAATGCTCAAGCAGTCAATACTGTGTTCAAGGAGCCAGTCCACCAAGTTTTGGAAAAGATCAAGAATGAACCATTCTTTAAGTGGCCGAGTAAGATGGTAGGGAATCCTGAGAGGCGCAATCACAATCTCTATTGCCAATACCACCAAGATCATAGGCATACCACTGAGGATTACAAAAGCTTGTGGGATCACTTGGACCAGTTAGTCCGCGAAGGTAAGTTGAAACACCTCTTGCATCATTCTAGCGGCCGAGGAGGTCAGATGAATTCTGAGCCCCAGAGGAACGATTCTTCAAAGCTTCTATTGGGAATTATCAACGTCATCTTCACCGCATCGGGGAGAACAAGGGCTTGGCCGTCCAAGGTTATGTCGGTAGCCCGGTTACCAGTAGGGGACTTTGGTTAAGATCCAAAGAGACCTAAACAGGATATCCAACCGGTTATAGGGTTCTCGGATGATGACAAGATTGGAACCATCCAACCCCATGATGACGTTCTGGTAGTCACCCTCAGAATTGGAGGATATGATGTGAAAAGGGTACTGGTGGACCAGAGTAGCGCGGTGGAGATAATGTACCCTGACCTCTATAGCGGGCTGAACCTAAAACTTGATGACTTAACACCATACAGTTCTCCCCTCGTTAGCTTCGAGAGAAGAAGCGTCACCCCGAAGGGCCAAATATGATTACCTGTGCAGACTGGCTTGAAAGTAGTAGAGGTGGATTTCATTGTTGTAGATGTGTATTCCTCTTATACGACAATTGTAGCCAGACTTTGGCTACATACGCTAGGGGCTGTTTCCTCTACTTTGCATCAAAAGTTAAATATCTATCCAAAGGGCAAGTTTGTGAAATCTGGGAAGATCAATCTTCGGCCAGACAATGCTTGGTGGCTGCCATCCAGCACAAGCCCAAAATTGAGTCCTCGGTCAGGGCCGAGAGTGATTTATAGCAGTTAAAAAGTTGGGTATCGCCCGTTAAAGATCTAGATGAAGGTGTTAGATGTGAGGATTTAATAAAGGTTCTAATTGGAGACAATCCCAAAAGGTTCTTTCAGGTTGGATTTCAGATGCCTCTACTAGAAAAGGAAGAGCTAATAGAGTTCCTTAAGAGAAATCTTGACGTATTCGCCTAGAATGCTTACGAAGCCCCAGGAATGGACCCGGAATTCATTTGCCACCATTTAAATGTCAACCCATTAATTGTCCCCAAGAAGCAGGCTCCTTGACACTCATCCAAGGAACATGCAGATGCGGTGAAAGAAGAGGTAATGAAGCTCAAACAGGCTGGAGCTATTAAAGAAGTTTTTTATCCCGAGTGGTTAGCAAATACTGTGGTGGTAAAGAAGAAGAGCGGGAAGTGGCGAGTCTGTGTAGATTTCACCGACTTAAATAAGGCTTATCCTAAGGACTCATTCCCTATGCCGAAAATTGATCAACTAGTAGATGCCACTGTCGACCATCCTCGGATGAGTTTCTTGGATGCTTTCCAAGACTACCACCAAATACCATTAGCCCCGAATGACCAGAAGAAGACCGCTTTTGTTACCCCTATTGGTAATTACCATTATAAAGTGATGTCATTCAGTTTGAAAAATGCAGGCTTTACTTACCAACGAATGATGACAAGGATGTTTGAGTCACAGCTAGGCAAAAGTATTGAAGTTTATATAGATGACATGATGGTAAAAATCAAGCATGTAAAGGACCTCGACAGCACTTTTGAAATCCTAAGAAGACACAAGTTACATCTGAATGCTTCCAAATGCTCATTCGGCGTAGGGTCAGAAATTGACAGGAATGATCGCTGCCCTGAACCAATTCATCTCTCGGTCGGCAGATAGGTGTAAACCTTTCTTCTCACTGATCAAAAAGTGGAAAGGGTTTAAATGGACTGAAGAATGTGCTTCGGCCTTTCAACAACTTAAAGACTATTTGGCTCGGCCACCAATTATGTCTAGTCCTAAACCGGATGAGGTCTTGTTTGCCTATATTGCTATGATTCCCTATGCTATAAGTCTAGTACTGATACGAGTGGATCAAGGCGTGCAAAGGCCAGTTTACTATGTGAGTAAATCTTTACATGAGGCCGAGATTAGGTACTTGCCGTTGGAGAAAGCCATTTTGGCAGTAGTACTCTGAACACGAATATTGCCTCATTACTTCCAAGCACATACGATCGTCGTGCTTACACAACTCCCACTTAAATCCATACTTCGAAATGCCGACTACACAGGAAGAATAGCCAAGTGGGGCACTATCCTGGGGGTTTTCGATATTAAATACATGCCTCACACTTTAGTCAAAGGGCAGATCCTTGCAAATCTGGTGGCCGAGTTCACGGAACCTAGTTTAAAAGAAGTAACGGTAGAGAAGGACATGGATAAAAAATTAGTTGGCATGATTTCTCAACAAGGCCCCTCCCATTGGGAAGTGTATATGGACGGCGCAGCGAACCAGAATGGTTCTGGAGTGGGGCTAGTGTTGATATCCCCCGAGAGAATCATCATTGAAAAATCGTTAAGGTTGGATTTCTTGGCAACAAATAATAAGGCGGAGTACGAAGCCCTATTGATGGGAATGTCTATGGTCCAAAGAATGGGAGGAAAGGCAGTGGAGTTGTTCTCGGACTCAAGGTTAGTCGTGGATCAAGTACAAGGTGAGTTTGAGGTGAAGAATGAGAGAATGCAGGAATACTTAAGCCGAGTTAAATGTCTGCAATCAGAGTTCGAATTTTTCAATTTGTTGCACATCCCCAAAAGTGGTAACGCATATGCTGACTCTCTGGCCACACTTGCTACCTCTTCCGCACAAAATTTACCGAGAGTTATCCTCGTCGAGGACTTGCATGGGCCCACCGAGGCAAGAAGAGATGTAATCCAAGTTCACCAAATCAGAACCGGGCTCTGCTGGATGGATCCTATAGTTAAATTCTTGAAAGAAGATATTTTGCCTAAAGAGAAGGGGGAAGTTGACAAAATTCAGAGGAAGGCGACCAGATTTTGGCTATCTGAGGACCAGAAATTATACAAACGCTCCTATTCAAGACCGTACATGTTATGCATGCATCCTAAAGCGACTGAGTTGCTACTAGAGGAATTGCATGAAGGAATCTGTGGGAGTCACACTGGAGGTAGGTCTTTAGCTCACCGAGCCGTTACTCAAGGTTATTGGTGGCCGAACATGCAAAAAGAAGCTCATAAGTATGTTAAGAAGTGCGATCAATGTCAACGATTTGCACCGAACATACACCAACCAGGTGGAGTCCTCAACCCACTATCTAGTCCATGGCCGTTTGCTCGATGGGGCTTAGATATAGTGGGTCCATTCTCAAAAGCCGCAGGAAATAGGAAGTACCTTCTAGTCGGCACAGACTATTTCACCAAATGGGTTGAAGCCGAACCTCTGGCCAACATCCGAGACGTAGATGTGCAAAAATTTATATGAAAGAATATTATTACTCGTTTCGGAGTTCCTCATACTCTCATCTCGGACAATGGCCTATAGTTCGACAGTAAAGCATTTCGAAATTATTGTAGCGAACTGGGAATAACAAACAGATACTCCACCCTGCCTATCCCTAGGGGAATGGACAGGCAGAAGCAATTAACAAAGTCATAGTTAATAGATTAAAGAAGAGATTAGACGATGCGAACGGTAAGTGGGTGGAAGAATTGCCACACTACTTTGGGCTTACAAAACTACATCTCGCAGATCTACTAGAGAGACCCCCTTCTCGATGACTTATGGGGCTAAAGCTGTCATCCCCCTGGAGACTGGATTCCCAACTCTGAAAACTAGCTCATTCAATCCAACTTGCAACAATGAGCTGCTAGAAAGGAGTTTGGATTTGATTGAGGAAAAGAGAGAAAATGCAATGGTTCGATTAGCACATTACCAACAAAAGCTCAGGCAAGGCTATGATGTCAACGTAAAGCTAAGGCCTCGAGAACCTTGTGATTTGGTACTCAGGAAAGTTGTGGGCACTACAAAAAACCCAACTTGGGGGAAGTTAGGACCCAATTGGGAAGAGCCATATCGTACCACTTTAGGGGCTGGCATTGGGGCATATTTCCTAGAAGACCTAGATAGTCATGTGATACCACGCCCTTGGAATGTAAATAACCTTAAAAGGTACTATTATTAATCGAATCTTCTCTTCAATCACCATGACAATTCGTCATCCTTCACAGTTCTATAAGTGTTTAAACTTAAATTCAATCATGTCTGTATTCTTCGAACCAGATGATTTAGGTTAGTTAACACTCCTTAACGGTTCTATAAGTGTTTAAACTTAAATCCAATCATGCCTGTAGTCCTCGAACCAGATGATTTGGGTTAGTTAACACTCCTTCACGGTTCTCTAAGTGTTTAAACTTAAATCCAATCATGCTTGTAGTCCTCGGACTTGATGATTTGGGTTAGTTAACACTCCTTCACGGTTCTCTAAGTGTTTAAACTTAAATCCAATCATGCTTGTAGTCCTCGGACCAGATGATTTGGGTTAGTTAACACTCATTAACGGTTTTATGAGTGTTTAAACTTAAATTCAGTCATGCCTGTAGTCCTCAGACCTGATGATTTTGGTTAGTACGGTTCTCTAAGTGTTTAAACTTAAATCCAATCATGCCTATAGTCCTCGAACCAAATGATTTGGGTTAATTAACACTCCATCGCATGCCTGCAGTCCTCAGACCAAATAATATAGGTTAGTCAACACCTCCGTACAGTTATTGTTATTGAAGTTTAACTTTGGAATGAGTCATGCCTGAAATTCTCGAATGTATTTAAATTAACTCTAACTTATGATAACATTCTCTGTGCATGTTTGAAAGACCTATGAAGCTTTTATATCACTTGTTGCATTCATTACTTAGTAGTAATTCTTATACAAGCTGCTCTTTTCAATACCAATTTTGGTTCTGTACATTGTCAACATGATATGGTGGTTATGTTTACCTACATTACCATAATTACAAAGTACAATTATTTTCAGCAAAAGTAAGTCATAAGATATGCAACGAAGACACCAAAAGTAAAAGGAAAATTGTTTCATTGATCAAAAGAAAATAGTTTACAATCCCTTACATAAAAGAAAAACAAATACAAGTACCAAAAAAAAAAAAAAAAAAAAAACACCCAAGTATCTAAGTCTTCGCTTGAGGGACCAAGGAGTCAGCAGCCTGACTGGACTAAGTTACAACAGCTTCTGGGGCTTGGTCCTTAGGTGCTGGAGGGGTTTTCTTCTTTCCCAAGCCCTCACCCTTATCCTTGGGTGCCTCAGCTGGCTTGCCCTGATCATCAGGCTGACCAGACTCCTTAGAGACCTCGAGGGTGATTGGAGGAACTTGGCTGACCAAGGGTTGCTCCAAGGCCTCCTGGAGTTGTGTTGGAAGAGAGGGATCAGACCCTAGGAGCTCTCGGATATCAGGGTCATAATATATGCTCCCAGGCAGTCTCAATTCTGAGTTCGCAGAGACCCCAGCAGCATCCAGTGCCTTACTCCATGTTATATCACAGTAGTATCGGCTGAACGAGGCAAACTGTTCAGTGAGGTTTTTCTTGGTTTCCTCTACCCCCAGCTAATATGCTGCCTTTCTTTCAGCCTCGACTGCCTCCTTAGCCAGCTAAGCATTCTTCTGAGCTAGCTTGGCAGTCTCCTTGGCCTTTTGAAGTTCGGCTCGAAGTTCCTTCACAAACGCTTTCTCAATTGCCAAATTGATTTCAGTCTCATTCAGCAGCTTACATTGGGCTTCGGCCTACTTCTCAGCATTCTGCAGGCCCACATTAAGACTATTCTTTTCATTGGTCACCTCTTTGAACTACTCAGAGAGTTGAAAATACTCTTCCTTCAGGCTGCCCAAAGACTTCTCTACCTCAAACTGAGAGTGGGCCTCCGCTTGGGCTTTGATATAGGTTTCCTTGTTCCACTCTTCAGCCACAAAGACTTGCTGAGTAATATGCATAGTAAAGTGAAAGAGTTAGCACAAAACAAACAAAAATTAACATTCCAAATTGAAGAGCTGGAATAACTCACTTACCATGGCCAAATCCCTTTTCAGGGACATGAAGAGTTCATACTAGCTGAAGCGCCTGTATGAATCCATGTCTCGGGGAAGGAGCAATGGTTGCTCCAAGGCGTCAGTAACTACTCCTGCTCTCCCCCCATCATAGTTTCTGAGGAAAGTATCCCAAGGAATAGGAGCGTCATCCAACTCCAACTTGGGAGCCCATGTGCGTGGCCTTCAGCGCACATCAGCAACATGAGGGTCATCTCGGCTCTTAGTAGATGAAGCCCTCTTGCTCCGGTGGTCTTTGGCCACCTTCTGTTGCTTGGTTGCCTTGGGTGGCACCACCTCCTTCTCCTCGGTTTCAAGGAGGAGCCTCTTCTTCTTCAGATCTGGCAAGGGCTTTAAGCCAAGATCAGGAACCTGAGGTGGCGATAGAGGCAGACTCACCATGGGCAGGGAAGTCCCAGTCCCTTTCAGCTCGGCCTTCTTGCCTTTGTTCTTCATCAAAACCTTCAAGTTTGACATGTCTTCCTCTTCCGAAGAGTCGTTTGGAAAAGCAGTTATCAAAATGGGAGGATGGACACTAAATTGCCCATCAACTTCTTCCTCGGCGTCCGAAACGCGTATCACTTGAACCCCTTCTGAGGCCTCTCCGAAGGTGAATTTGTCGATTTGCTATTCAAGTGAAGAGGACGAGGATCCAACCCTTTCACTTACAACCACCAATTCAAAGGGAACTTGCTGGACTGGCTGAACAAGCAGTGGCACACCCTATGGATTCGGGTGTGGTACAGGTTCAAGGTCGTACGGCGCTAAGAAACCACGCCGAGTAACGTTTATTCGCCAGAGCCAATAGTCACCTTGTGTAATGGCATTGCCGACCAGTTGAATATCGATTGATTTTAGCGTGTAACCGAGGATGAGAGGAACGAACCGAAACTGTCCGTCTTCACTCACAAAAATCTTCGAGCATAATAAATAATTAAGCACGGCTGTGTTGGTGAGGCTAAGTTGAGGAGAAACGTGATCCTTATCTGTTAACATTGCAAAAAAAAAAAAAAAAAAAAACTTCGTCAAAAAACTGGAAAATAATGATATAAAAGAGAAGACAGATTACAAAGAATGAAGATTCTAAATTTACTGTTAGAGATCCTAAGTCTAGGAAGTCGCACCTAGCTCTCCTGGTTGGGTCAGGCAGTGAAGACCATCATGCCATACGCCCGAGACGATCAGATAGTTGTCTTTCATCCCTTTATTTGACTTGGGAAGGCAGGAGAGGAGTCTAACGGTGTCGGATCGAGATTTAAGGTAATATCCCGCTCCCTTCTGACTATGACACTCATACATATGTACCACGTCAAGCCAGGTCAGTCCTAATCCTAGATGAAGGTTCAGGGCATCAATGGCTCCTTGGATCCTAAAGGTATTGGGAGCGCACTACTTGGAGGAAAGTCTATGATTACGAAGGTAGTTCATGGTGATAGAGCCTATTGGAAGAGTTATCCCCCTTCGATGAAGGCTATCATAGGGATTATGACTTCCCCCTCTCTTCGGTCAGTTAATATCCATTTCGGAGGAGGATACCTTAGATTTACCCCTTGTGGTATACCATAGGTCTGCTTAAACTCTTCTATTAAGGCAGGACTATCAACGAGGTATTGAAATCTACCCATTTTTAAGAAAGACTCGAAGCAATAACCGGGAGATAAGGGTTTAAAGGTTGAGAACCCTGGCTGAGAAGAGAATGATGAATTAAGGATGTAGAAACTTACACAAACGGAACTGGAGAATGATCTTTGAATTCGCAGAAGGATTTTTTTGCAGATTCTGGGAAGTAATAAGACAGGTGATTAGAGGAGATTGAAGGATTTGTGTGCGTGAGTTCGCTAGATAGTCTGAGGATTCGTAAGGTAAAGAAGAAATAACCTCCTCTGAGGGCTTATATATGGGGACAGATGAAAGGGTGTAATTCATCCCGCCCAAATCCCGAAGAAGAACCATGTCCGTTAGATCAATGGCCCACCATTGGATGCAAAAGAAAAAACGCCACCTGGAGTAATTAATACAGCGCTTTGGGAATACAGAAACGACAGTGGCAATGATGAAGCGCTTGCATCTATGCCTACACACGTGCAAGCTTGGATATTTATATGTTTTTTCAAGCTTTTTACTACGTGACAGGTCAAAATCTTATTTTTTTTTCTCCTCGAATGCGAGGGAAAAATTAAAATTTTGAGGGGTTATTGTGGGGGAAAAGCCCAACCTTACGTAGTGGGCCTAGGGCCCTATTTGAGAATTACTGTGTATCCGAAGAGAAGGAACTAGCTGAGATGGAGTCCATCTAAAAGAAGGATACTTGGAAACGAAGGGGAGTACAATCTGAAGAGGTCGTCAGCGGTCCGAAGAGGTCTTACTCCTCGGATACAAATAGTCTTGATTAATCAAACGTGTGGAAGATCCGAATGATCTTCCTAGCAACCCCAATGATAAAGATAAGTTCTGAGTATGTCTGGAGACAATAAAAACGAAGAAATATCTAAAGGAAAAGCTGCTACCACTGTATTAAATACACTACAGCAACTTTTCTGACCGCATTTATGTGGAGAAGACCCTTGAACAGTATAACCTCAGCTACTGCCACTTATAAAAAGCTAAAGAAGATACATGACATGGCATACACTTAAGTAGGTACCTAGATGAAGAACAAGTGGACGACAGGAAAGGATGCTATATAAAGAAGAAGAGCTCCTGATAAAATGGGGAGGAAGATAAATGATAGAGAAAGAAAGAAAGGTTTTACTGTAACCCTTAGAACTGTAATCATTATTCAATTTATCATAAGTCTCTTCGGACTTCAACTTATTTCATCTTTACGTGTATCTTTATGCTGATTTATACTTCGACGTTATGATCAACCGTTGTGAATTTCACAGTCAACCTAGCTCTATCATCCACACTCTACAAATTTATTGTTTTGGGCTTAGGCCACAAAATCCTAACCCTATAGTTGAGATCTCAGTTTCTTATAGGAATGGCAACGAGTCGGGTTCAAGTCGGGTTTTTTCATACCCAGACTCGACCCGCGAGCCAAGACCCGTGGCCCGGACCCGGCCCGTTTACTAAGCGGGTTTTTTTCCCAGGGCCCGGACCCGCCCCAGCCAGGTCTTGTTAAGGGATTAGGCCCAATTCATGGCCCAACCTCAAAAAAAAAAATAATAATTAATTAATTAATTCAGCAAGCACAACACTGACTAAACACAAAAACACCTAGTTTTTTTTTTCCCATACTAATCTAGCACCTAAACACCTCCAATTTTTGTATTTGAAAGTTTTCAAGTAAATCTACAGTTGAAAAAAAAAAAAAAAAACTTCCCCTTACTTCTTCGTGTTAAGTGATAAAGATTCATCACCCAAGATACCATTTACAAAAGCATAAAAACGAAAATCAACATTCAGATATAGGGCACAAACTAGAAAATATGGAAGAAGAACATCAAAAATCATTGCCATAATCACCGTGGTTGTGGTCGTTGGCTTCAGCTTTCATTAAACTCATTGCATAGCAAATATAGGGTGCAATATTGAACGAAACTGGATGAGATCGAAGAGGCTTTGAGGCAAGAATCTTAGATTTTCATCTTTGTCTTCTTCAGCAAAGAGAGTGAGACCGAGAGGTTGAGAGAATGAGAGAGGTGCGGCTCACATTCAGTGGCCGGTGGCATGAGACATGAGAGGAGAGTGAATGAGAGTGGGAGAGAAGAGTTAGTGAGAGTAGGAGGGGCAGCTAGGGGGCTGAGTGAAATGAGAAATGGATAAGTTAGGGTTTATAAGTTTATATATATACTAGGACATTTTTGGTAATTTACTGTAAGCGGGTCGGGTTTTTGTAAAAACCCAGACCCGCTTCTGGTTTTTTTTTTAAAAACCCATACCCGACCCTATTTTTAATAGGGCCGGGTAAAATCTGGCCCATTAGGGTCAGACTAGACTGGGTATCCGCGGGTCGGGCAAAAATTGCCATCCCTAGTTTCTTATACATCAAATAAAAAAATGCTAAGTCCATAACATTTTAACATTAATTTATACAGTGCCTAAAGTTTTTTTTTTTCTTTTAAATATTTATGTAAGCTAGCATATCTATTAACTATATAAAAAACGCCAAAGGCTCATGAATAGTATTTTTTTGGTTTGTTCAATTAGTGAGGTGCACTTTCTCTTTTCTTTTTTCTTTTCTTTTTTTCCCCTTCAAGTATGCCAGTTAGTTTGAGCTTTGTTTTTGTTTTTGTTTTTTGTTTTTTTTTTTTTTTTTTTTTAAGCTCTTTATATGTTTACTTTGTACTTACAATGCAAGTTTACATTGTAAATACACAAAAATGGTTAATATTATACACATTTGCACTAAAAATGGTCAATATTGTACAAAGTTTGTAAATGTGTACAAAATTTGCCAATTTTTTTGCGTCTACAATATAAATTTACATTGTAATTAAGTACAATGTATACATAGAGATATTTTGAAAATGTTGTAATGCATGTGTCAATTCCTTATGGGTCAAAATAAAATAAAATAATAAAATATTATACTGAGATCTAACAGAACTAAAAATGTCGTCACATTTTGTTGTTATTACAATATATTCACAACTATTGAGGTGTAAGTTATAGGTCAAAATAAAATAATAAAATATTAGACTGGGATCTGTCACTGTTTTATACGATTGAGATTAACTTTTTATGACATAACTATCAAAATTCTTAAAATTAATGTCTCTTTTGATTAATGTAAATCTCTATGTATTTTAAAAATCAAATGATTTATATTTTTATTTTGTGATACAAATAAAAAATAAAATTGATCCTAATTACTACTTTTTTTTCCATGGCTAGCACGTGCCTTGCACGTGCTGCCTTGACTAGTTTTCATAGAAATTGCAAAGAAGGGGAGACTTTTTCAAAACCCAGGGGGGCCATGGCCCCCTCCCCCCACTACCAATGATTAGAAAAAATTATAAAAAAAAATGATGATACATTTTGTTTATAGTGTTACTTCTTTAAGCAAGATGTTGGTGAGTGAATGGGAAATCAAATAGTTTAATGATTACTTGGTTGTATGCATTGAAAAAGATGTAGATGATAGCATTAATAATGTAGCTATTATATAACAATTTCAGAATATGAAAATCTCATAGAACAAAATTTTAAAACTTTATATATATGAGTTTTTTTTTTTTTTTGATGTCGACA
This sequence comes from Quercus variabilis, assembly GCA_030445155.1. Lineage (NCBI taxonomy): Eukaryota > Viridiplantae > Streptophyta > Magnoliopsida > Fagales > Fagaceae > Quercus > Quercus variabilis. Next base: position 23,226,998 of record CP129451.1, read on the forward strand.
TATTCAAGTTTTATTTTTATTAAATTTTGCTTAATTTAATCTTCTTAATGATCAACTAAAAAAAATTCGATTCTCAAAAAAAAAAAAAACTAAAAAAAATTTGGGTGCCGCCACAGCTCTCTCTCTCTCTCTCTCTCAAAATAAACAGCTGTTGCTTGGTTCAATAGGAAAAATCAAACAATTATAAGTTTCATTGCCTTTTGTAGTGAACGCATGTGAGTTGTTTGCCACTTTTTCTAACATGAAAAACTGATATTGGTATTCATGGCTGAGCACTGGAGGATACTATACTGTAGAGGAGTATTGTAGGTTGCTTTCATGTAGGTTCTTTCCATGCTTTTGTGAAGAAATGGAACAACAAAATCATTCCGCTTTTGCTTGGTCTAAATATTGGTGCTCCAAGCTCCAATTGCAGGCTAAAGTTAAACTGCTTTCTTTTTGGTAAATAGGAGAAATGCATTAAACGTAAATGGTTAAATTGTTCTAGTAACAAATGAGACCAATTACAGGCCAAACTACTTTTGCTAACAAGAAGAAGTCAACCTAATCCTTTGAAAAGCTTTATTCCAATCATCTAAGAATATAATTTCAATGGAGTCATAAAGTAAAATGGGACCGGCGCCCAAACAAATGCATAATCATAACAGTGTCAACTACTTTTCTTTTTAAAAGCAAGAAGAGTTTGCTTTTTTTCTCAAAAGCAAGTTTCGGATAGATTAGAAAGAAGATAGATTTGTCTACATCATCAACTAACATTGCAAATGGCAACTGGTCCTACTATACGCTATGCTCTGGATCAGAATACCCAAACATTAAATGACAAAACTTATTGGCTATTATTGCTATGTCCTTAATTTGAATTTGAGTTTGTATAATAAACAAATATTTATAAACTTTTTCTTTGAATGAGAGTCCGGGCAAACCAGTGACCATATAAAGTAAGATTCGATAAAGGTGGAACTCGACAATTATTGAAGTTTCAAACTCTCTTTAAAAAAAAAAAAAATGAAAGACAAAACCTTTTTTTTTACCTAGTAAAAGCAATGAAGTCTCTGCAGTGGTTTATGATTTTTACTAAGGCTGTGTTTGATTCGGCTGTAAAGAAATTTGGGAAAATGTTTTACACCCTAAATGGTGTTTGGGTAAACATGAAAATTTGTTCAAACTAAAAGTAAATTCAGTTGACTAGAAAATATGGTGACGTGAAGTGTAATATGTTTTACACTTTCAAATTACTTTCAAATCATTTTTCACTCTCTTTACATCACATATCTGCTAGCCGAGAGAGAGAGAGAGAGAGAGAGAGAGAGAGAGAGAGAGAGAGAGAGAGAGAGAGAGAGAGAGAGAGAGAGAGAGAGAGAGAGCTTACCCATGGCTCCACCGTAGCTTCATGCCTCCTATCACCGGACTGTCGCTGTCATCGTTCACCATTGTTCCACCATGAGCCACCCATGAACTAATCAGACCACCCTAACCCACCCACAAATGAACAGATTGAACCACTGTGCCCACCCACCCATCCACTAACAACAACCACCATGACTAGATCAAACCACCTTTGCTTTGACAAGTCATTTAGATCTTGCCACCAATCTCATCGTCATTGCTTCTCTCTCTCTCTCAAGCTCACCGTCGCTGCTTCTCTCTCTCAATCTCGCCACCACCGCCTCAACCCTCTATTTTTTTCTCTCAAATCTCTCTCTCTCTCTATTACAATCTAGTGTTGGGTTTGCGGAATTGAGATTTTTTTTTTTTTTTTTTTTTTGTTTCTTTGGGTTTATATATTAAGATTTTTTTTATTATAATATTTGTTTGGAAGCTGAAAAAAATGCGAGAAATTGGTAAAAAATGTATTTTCTACAACATTTTCAAGAACACAAACAAACACATGAAAATATTTTCCAAAAGATTTTTTGGAATGCAACCAAACACCTAAAAATATTTTCCTTTCTCAAAAACATTTTCAACTGAAATTATTTTACACTCTGAAAACATTTTACATTGAGCCAAACATAGCCTAAGGTTATCTCCAACTACCTCTAGGCTGCATGCTTCTAGCACAAAAAAAAGCTTTTGTTGATTGGAGGAATAGGGTGAATGAGTCAAATTGTGGATAAGTTTTGAATGGGGGCCAACTTTGCTTGGAAAGCCAGCCATATGTGAGGGAATCTCTGTCTTTGTTTGTAATTTCTACTAAGGTTATCTCCTAATCTCTCCAGGTTGCTTGTTTATGGCACAAATAAGTGTTCATTGATTGGAGAATCAGGTGAATGATGGACCACTTTACTTGGAAAGTCAGCCAATTGTGAGGATATTTGGCAACTTCACAGATTTGGCTGCTATAAAAATGACTGCAAAATTTAGCTAAAGTTTTAGAATGCACAAAGCCTAAAAAATAATTAGGCTGAAGTATGGCCTTCGCAACAAGTCCAGGCGCACAAAGATTAAAAATGAATTACAGATGTCTACAAAGCACTCATTTCAATTACAGATGAAATGTCTACAAACTACAAAGCACTCATTTGAATTACAAATGAAATTCATTATTTAAACTTGTTCCACCAGAGCATGTTATAACATGATGTTCTACAAATTACTAGTACCTCCGCCATAAAGAGGACTCTAGAGCCAGGGCCTTGACTGCAGCTGTGAGGTCCTTAAGGCTGTAAAGCCACTGTTTTGGTGCATTGGAAGAGGTCATGGACCTGTCCCCATAAAGAGAAGATTATCATTCCCTCCACTAGCCGATTGTTGGTCCGAGGAAAACCATTTCAGTCCACCCCTCCTGATTGTGTCCCTCCATAGGTTTCAACAATGTGGGATCTCACCCTCATATTCATTGTTGAAAATTTTACCATCCATTCCTCCAGATGTAAGGACATGATTTTTCCCAGAGGTATACTGCGTTGTGTAGAGCAATGGCAAGGACATTGCATTTGCTGCTACCCCAGTCAAGTAAATTCAAACTCAAATCGTGAAAGTATTGAGAGCATCCAATATCCTCTCAGAACTCTGTCAGAATCAAATTGGAACAATTAGGAGTAGTACACAAACACACATCAGAAGAACGGAGACAAAGGCATCAAAATACAAAACAGATTAAGCCTTTTACTAATTTAGAAGCACACCCATGTTCCAATCAACAATCCAAAATACTAAAACCCATGTCTTAAAATAAAGCCTCAATTCTTTCATTCAAACACATGTATCAATCAATCATCCATTCAATAAATTCGAGAAATGTTATGCAAATATACCTGAGGAATGTGTTTCCGGGGTTTGTCAGGTTTGGTGTGTGGAATAGATTATGATGATGATAAAAGCCATTCCCGTGGGATTGGGAAGGCCAAGATTCGAGTCCGAGTCCGGTTCATGTTGAAAGCCACGGAAAGTTTTTCTTGGAAGCAGCGAAGGGAACCAATGGATCCTGCAGAGAGAGAGAGCCAAAAATAATAATAATAAAAAACAAAAAATGATTATAGATAGCAGAAACAGAAGATGAAAAAACAAGAGAGAGAAATAGAGTACTGTGTTGATCATTGCAAGCGCTTTGTTGTTTGCAGAGAATGAATGGGACAGATTTCAAATTTGATCGACATTTGAGAGAGAAGCGAACCATGTCTTGGTGTATGAGTCTTGCGTAGCCGTAGAGTAGGACTACGGGTGTTTTTTGTTTTTTTGTTTTTGTTTTTGTTTATCAGAATGACTATGAGTAGGCCTTTAAATTTATGACAAATTACATATTTTTAACTCTTTAAGTCTTTAACCTACTTCTCAAAAAAAAAAAAAAAAAAAAAAGTCTTTAACCTATCACTTCGATTATATTTCCCTCCAAAATATAACTGTTTTGGGTGTTAAATATGATGGAAATACTAGCATGTGCACGACAAGTTACTTCTGAACCCACTATGGGAGTTGAATTCTAACATCTAAAATTAAAACATGGAAATACCTTATGAAGAAAATTATATTCAAATTTCCCTCCCCCAAGAGCCTTGTGTTTGAAAGAAAATAATTTACTATTTGAGCAAATTAGGACCTACTATTTAATATTTATTACATGTATATGTGAAATAAAAGAACATATCACCATGTCATCCCCAAACTGTGATGGGGATATAAATAGTAAATTAATTATGAAGACAAGGCTACGCAAATAGTAAATTATATTTTTATGAACATATGCGTAATTATGTTAGTAACTTAGGACACGTTTGATAGACTGTAATGATTATTTCATGAAAATAAGAATAAGTATTACAAGGAATACATTAAGTTAAAATGTAATAAGTATTACTATTCATTAGTTTGGTGGTCATTTAAGAATATGCATCCACAATTTAGTAAAGTATAAAAAGAATGAGTAATTAAATTATTTTTATGTCAAATTTCCTAAAATACACTTATTTTAAGGGTGTTCAAAATAGAGTTAATAATTAACAAGAAGGAAAATTTATTTTCTTTCCTTTTGAAGATGTGGCAACTAATGGCTTTTTAGAAAATTTCTTTAAAAAGTTATTACATTTCCTCATTTTGAAGAATAGCTATTCACAAGGAATAACTATTCATTGTAATAAAAATATAACGAAACAACCGAATAGTTATGCCATAAGAATATCTATTACATTACAGTGTCTATTACAGTCTACCAAATGTGCCCTTAGTGGTTTCTAATTGGGAGTGATATGAATTGTAGAGAAATTGACTTAATTCAAGATAGTCACTCTCCATAGAGAAATATTGAGAGAGAGAGAGAGAGAGAGAGAGAGAGGAAATGCACTAAGCAATGAGTTGATTTATTCTTCAATAATGAAAATGTGATTACAAGTATTTATAGAATCATAAAACTTTATATTGGCCCTCATGGCCTTGTCCTAATGGTCCTATTATTCCCCATATGCATTAAGAATTCCAACATGTATTAAATGTAATTAACATGTTTTGAATCGTAACTAATTAACTAACTAATTAAATGCATTCTATACCCAAATGTGGGTTCCTAACAAATTGACACCACCTCTCCTAGTGTTTCCAACGAAAACATACATGGTTCAAATCCCCCCCAACCTCACTTATCAATGTAAAAAAATATAAAATAAATGAGTTAAACAGGGCAAAAAAAAATGGTAAATTGCAAAATACACCCTTAAAGTTTGGGGATGTTTGGATTTTATACCCTGATATTTCAAAATTTAAATTTTACCCTTGAAATTTGGGAGTGTTTGAATTTTACACCCCCAAATTCTGAAATTTTAGGATGTAAAATTCAAACACCTTAAAATCTAAATTCTCCTAAAATTTAGGAGTGTAATTATGTTGAAACTTTCTTAAAAAATAGTTCAAAGTTTAAACTATATCCTCTGTCCTACAAATACATCTTAATTGCTTTTATTTATGAAGAAAATCATTATTCAAATCTTCATTTTTATTATTGTAATTATCAAATTATTATTAAAAAGGAGAAAAGCTAACTAATTTATTCAAAGTATTGTTTTAGAAAATAGTTTTAAAAACTTTTTATTGAAGAAGAGAAAAATAACTGATTTTAAAAAATATATATTTTTTATATTGCTCATAAAAATGGTATAAGATTTTTCTTAAATTGACAAACTAACAAATGCTCTAAGGAGTGATGGCCAAGTTCTACAATTATTTTAAGTGCAAAAATGCATAGATTATCTAAATCTACTGAATATCTATAATAATTGTAGAGGATACAAAGTACAAACTACTAGTTCTACATATATAGAACAGAAGGGGAAAGGTAATCCATGCAATCATTCATTCAATCAGAGTAATATTTGACTCAATCCTTCATCAATCTTCAATCATCAACCTTAATTTTATTTTCTTCCCAACAGCAAAAAAAAGAAAAAAGAAAAACCATTTCACTCGGTAAATAAATTCCATCATCAATTCAATTGAATTCACCATATTCCCCTATTTTCTTCGACCCCCACCCAAAAAACAAACCCAGAGTCCCAGGAAAAGAAAGTTTATGCTGTGATTAGTTGTAGGGCCCGACAAATCATCAGTCACCAGATCAAAATTACACACATCCCAACCAACTCCAAATCCATTTTCACTCATCCACAGCCGTCAATCTCTTTCTCTCTCTCTCTCTCTCCTCAAAATTTTCTCTGTTCCAAAATTATGGCTCTCTCTCTCCCTTTCTCTCTCTTCAACTCTATCACGAAAACCAAGAAAAAAATTAAGGTAGGCGAATAATAAAAGAGAGAAGTCCAGTCAGTCCACGGGGAAAGAAACCAAAAAACAACAAAGGAAAAGAGAAAAATCTAGGGTTCCCAAAAAAATCCAAATCTCTCTCTCTCTCTCTTTCCTCGTTGATTTTTCTTTCCCTCCAAACAACATTTCCTTCTCCTTCTCAAAATTTTTTCCCTCTTTTTTTTTTTCTTGGTTTTTTCCTAGAAACCGAGGGAAAATATTTACCCATTTTCCCCGGGTTTTTCGTTGCTAGGCCTCTTCCGGATCCGAATTTTCTGTGAGGAAGAAGATTTTATTTTCCCGGGAAAAAAAAAAAAAAATTCGCCTCCATTTTCAGTTCTCCCCATGAAGGCCTGCTCTGCTCCATGTCTCTTTCAATAATCAAGGTAATCGTTCCTCTCTCTTTCTCTCGGTTTGTTTCAATGGAAAGTTGTTTGTAGGAGATTTTCCGGGAAAGTCTTTGACTTCCCGGGAAATTGGAATTCTTCGATTTTGAGGTTTTTTTAATATATTGTATTTTTTTTTTAGGTTTAGGAGTATTGCGTATTATTTTGTTGTTTGGATGAAAAATAGACGCTGGTAGTTGAGGTGAAGGATAGAGAGAGAAATTGCTGTTGGAAGATCTATATTCAAGAGGGAGGATTTGGGTGATCAAAGATAATATTTTTCTTTTGGATTTTGTTGGGTTTCTTTTCATTTGGGATTTAGCCGAGGATTGAATGCGAAGTGGTTTATGGATTCCGAAGCAATTCCATCTTCGAGCGATTTGGGTAAATGCTGTAATTGCGGATGTAGTTGTTCATTGATCAGTAGTTCTTCGGGGTCTTGGCTTCGATCCGTAAAAAGAAAGTATGATGAGTTTGAGGATGCAAACCGATTCGTTATACCTGGGCTCAATTTACCCTCAATTGCTCGGGTCCAAATTGAGAATGAATGTGTTGCACTGCGTGAGATGGTTGGTAGCCAACAGCAATCCATACAGGATTTGTATACTGAATTGGAAGAGGAGAGGAATGCGTCTTCGTCAGCTGCAAACGAGGCCATGTCAATGATATTGAGGTTGCAAAGGGAGAAGGCAGAGATTCAAATGGAGGCCCGACAATTCAAGCGTTTTGCAGAGGAGAAGATGGCACATGACCAACAAGAGCTTTTGGCATTTGAAGATTTGTTGTATAAGAGAGAGCAAGCTATTCAGTCGCTTACTTGTGAAGTACAGGCATATAGGCATCGGATGATGAGTTATGGGCTCACGGAGGCTGAGGCGGATGGTGAGAGAGGTGGGCTTAGCCATGACCCAAGTATGGTGGAGTTTGATGCCCAATTTGAACTCCCCATTTATGACTACCCACCTTTGAAATGCAATCCAAATGAACCCCGTGGCCCTTTGGAGGATGATTATGATGTTGAAGATGTTGAGAAATATGCATTTGGTGAGACCCCACGTGCTAGAGATCATTTGAAGAATTTGGATAGTAGGATATCTCAGATGGAGAGTCCCAGCACCAGTAGGGTGGATGGAGATGTCTCAGGTTCCAAGAACATTTTAGAAAAGGTTGTAGTTGGTCACTCTCCTAGGCGAACACGACATTTTAGGAGGTTTTCCAATGATTCAAGTCCATCATTCAGGGGTTTGGCAAGAGAAACTGGTAGAGATTTCCCCACAGACTCTCCAATGACCGTTAAAAGTTACAAGAGGACGGAGTATGCCTCACAGACAGAGGACTATGCCAATTTTAGAAAGTTGGATAATGCATCTGAAGTTGAAGATGACATGAGTGACAGAGTTTATACCATTGATTCTGTCCATAATGGTGCACCAAATAGTGGTTTTACTGATCCAAAAGCCGGAGTTGGGATTGGTGAAGATTATGCAACCACTCCGAGGTCACTGAATCAAGTTGATTATGCGGATCCAGATATTAAGAAGCTCTACATGAGGCTTCATGCACTTGAGGCAGACAGGGAATCAATGAGGCAGGCAATTATATCGATGCGTACTGATAAAGCTCAAATGGTGTTATTGAAAGAAATAGCTCAACATTTGTGTCAGGAAATGTCACCAGAAAGAAGAATGACTGTTAAGAAGCCATCTCTTCTTAAAAGCTTTTCATTCATGTCAGTTTTTAAGGTAATTCTGATGTTTTTTTAGTGTTTAGCTGTTTATCAATGGGAATATACATTTTCTACAACTAGTATTTGTAGAATTTCTGTCAATTTTTTTAGTAATATATTTTTGTTTGGTGTTACCATTATTCAGTCACTATATGGATCTGAACAAGCCCTTCATTCATTCATAACCTGAAGATCTTTCTATTTTTTATTTGAATCTGAAACTCATCATAATGGGTTTGCTGTTTAGTAGTTGAAAAGCATGATAAACAAACACATCGAATGATTTTGTAGCTATTATTTTTTTCCCATTAACTTAGCATTCTACAGCATGACTTTTTTTAGCTTTAGCACTTATGTTTTGTATTATTTTTCATGTTTCATGTTCAGTGGATCACATCATTCTTTTTCTGGAGAAAGAAAACCCGACGAAGCAAGTAAGTAGATTCTAGTACTTATTGGCTGGCTTTTTTCTTGAATAGATCACATTGTTCCTTTTTCTTTATCTTTTTTTTCCCCCTTTTTTCTTTTTCCCCTTTTATTAATATTCAATTAGCTACAAACTGCCTCCATATGTTATTTAATAGCCCTTAAGATTAATTCAGAGAAAAAAAAAAGTCCTAACTTCAATTTTTTTATAAAAATTCCTGGAACCTTCAACACCATTGACCTCAAAAATGTAATACTCAACATAGATCCATTAGCAATGAGACCCACACCACATATGTCTTCAGAGATTTTTCATCTTTCTTTTACCAAAGTTACTTGCATAAATATTCTTTTATTGAATCTTAGAATAACATGAAAAGATAAATATATATATATATTAAGGGAGAAAACAATTTGTTTAATAAAACAGTGGCTTGTCTTTTTTAGAATGCTTAAAAATTTGATGATTATCTTGGGAACCACATGCATTACTTAACCTGGAGAATGTTGTCCCCTTGGTGGCAGAATTTGTAGTGTGGATCCATAGGTAACAAGGTGTTAATTGTTTGTCACATTTCAAATGTAATTGCAGGTACATGAGTGGGTTATCAGCCAGTAATGTGGGCTTGCTAATGCTTCTAGACAAGGGCCCTCATGTGAGGTCGTGGAGATGTCTTACAAGCACGCAAGTTACATAACTTCACAAATTTACCATATCCATTTGGAGTATATCCTCATATTTGTGAACAGCAAGTGGATTTTGGTCACACTACCACATTTAGATTTTGCATTCTTTTTCTGGATTTCTGGTTGCTGCAAAATTCTTTGAATTGTGAGGTTTTTTTACTTTCATATTATTGGGATTGAATGTATTTGGCTGGTTGAAACATGAATGCAGTATAGGCATGTTTGTTCTTATAGTTGGAGTTAAGCTCGAGGTCCTCTTCTGTATATTAAATCTTCCTGTATGACTTCCCAATCAAAATATGCAGTGCATTCTTTTTGCATTCAAGCACAAAACCCCCAATTCAGGCCTGTTCCATTACAAGGGTTGCCCTTGTCTTAATTCTGGATTTTGTTTTCCCATATTTCTTTATCCTGAAACTGACCTCAGTGTGAACCGTTTGCTGCTTCTCTCTGCCTGGTAAAGGTTGTGAACAGCTCCACAGTTTGTTGATTTTGCCAACAAAATAGCGTGTGGATTGGTTTTTGTCAACCCGGTAGGGGAAAAGAAAAGCTGAGCCTGCCAACTATTTTCTGCTGAGTGAGAGACTGCCAACTTGGTCTAATTAATATCAGTCTTAATATTAAGCGGTCTTGAGGGCGTATGTTTATTCAACTATGAATTGTAATATATATTAAGACAAAATGTTCCTATCAAAAAAAGGGTTAGAAGATATACCGTCAAGAGTTCATTGGTTGGTGCATAGAAAATCAAGGTGGGTGTGTCATTTTCTTGTAATTTGTGTAAATTTTTTGATTTTATTTTCAAAGGAAAGTATTAAATGTATCTTAGGGCAACTGCATTAGCTCTTCTAAAAGAATCAGTCTATTTTACACCAAAAAAAACTTACTTTTTTTTTTTTTTTTTCACATTATTATTTTTACAAAACACCTATATCAGTTTATCTATTATACATTATATTTTATATAAATAATATTTTTATGAGTTAAAGAGAGAGAGAGAGAGAGAGAGAGTCAGGGGAAGAAAGCATGTGAGAGGAGAGAAATAATATTAAAATAATGTATAAAAGAGCTATAGTAACTGTGCATATACCTTGTACATATACACGGTTATTGCAGCATTTTATACACAATTTTACGCCCGCTGATGTGGGTTTTTTTTTTTTTTGTCAAAATGTATAAAATAAGCTACTTTTTGTATTTTGCAAGATTTTACAAGAGCTAATATGGTTGTTCTTAAGTGTGCGTTTAGGTTAGGATGAAATATTAAAATTATTTTACTATTTAATTTATTTTTGCTACTATTTATGGGCCTTATTGCACTTTTTGACATTATTTATGAACCCTACTGTATTATTTCAACTAACTTTTACTTTTATTTATAATACTTTCAACAATAATTTTTTATTTTTAGCAAAATAAATGATATCTAAACACATTCTACTTCTATAAAGGTAAAGTGGATATATTTTACTGTGCACATTCGGTAAACTTTTGGTGGTTGTGATTTAATCCTTTTACTAAGGTTTTGCAGACTGCGTCTTTTGAACTTAACTTATCAGCTACAAGAGTGACAAAGGTAGAGGAATGGATGTAGAATACAAATACTCAGATTCCTTCATGGTAGATCGTAGTTTGTTCTTTGTGCTCGTGACAAAGTGACATCCGCTGACTTTTTAACTATCGATTGTTGGCATCGATCATGAGCCCATATTATCAATATTAGCCACTTGAGAAATACTATTTTTTTACAATATTTTTACAATAATTTTACAAAAAAATTCTAATTGTTAAGTTATTACCGGTTCTACTCTAAACCTAACTGAAATTACATTTTTGTGCATGTCACCAGATCTAATTTGAACTCAATATTGAAATTATTTTTTTACTCGTCGGTAACAACCTACCATTTAAAATTAAAATTCGCTGCAAAGTTGTAATCAAACATTTCTCTTTGTAGTATTGTCAGTTTTCTTCCTAGGAAAGGCAACAATTTGGATGAATAAAATAGCCCAGGATGTGCACTTCTATTTCTTGTATGATTTGTTGCGCTTTCCCTCACCAGCCAAAACTACGGAGTGAGGAAACTTCGTGTTGAAGTACTAATGTACAAACAATCTGAACAAGCAAGCTCGAAATTTCCAAAATGCTAACACGTCTCTATGGTTGAATGCATGCCTTTTGATCTACTTTGTCCTCTGTCAAAGAAGATGAAGACAGCTTTACCAAATCTATTTCAAGACCTTTCTCATGAGTATTGACTGAAATGGATTGCCTTTGTCCGAAACCAAATTTCACCAGCCAACCATTTTGAATTATTATTTGGCCTCAAGCACTGTTGAGCTGTAGAAGGCATGAGGCTGGGTGAAACTTACTGTCCTTTTCAATATTAAAACAGAAGACAGTGGCTACAAGCCAGCCAGCAGCAAGAAATGGGCTATCAAACAAAGTAGAGCAGTTTTGGCTTTTGAGAACTTTCTACAGAAAATAATACTTGTCAACAGATTAGATGATAAATCACAGAAGTTCTCTTAAGCATATCTAAGAACCATAAGTTTGAACTTTGAATGAGAGAACCTTAAGAAAAGATTTATTTTCCAATAAGCTCAAATTCAAATGTTAGTTCCCTACTCTACTAATAATAGGATAGAGAGTAAGGTTATAGATTCAAGATTTACTAGTGCATGTATAATTTTATCACTAAAAAAAATATTCATCTAGGAAATTAAAAACAAAAGAAAAAAAAAAATACATAATTCATTTCATGATTACTGATTAACTATCTATTTAAACTTTCCAGCTCCGTCTAACATTTAAATTGTTTTCTAGTTTCTTGTAACATTGCATGTTCCTATATATGAGGAAATAGAAATAAACAAATTTCATAATGTCACCACAATTGCTTTTATAGACTACTTTGTGACCTATTTTCTGTGTTAGAGCATTTGCATTAGTCGATCTATAATTTTTCGTTTATTTTAGCATAAAAACCTAATTTTTTTTTCTATTTTAAACAATCATTTTGCAAAAATACTTACATCAGAGTATCTCTATACACTCTGTTTTCTTTAAATAATCATTTTTTATTCATTTTTAAAATTATTTTAGCCTACCTACACATCAGAACACACACACACACACTCTTACCCACAACCCCCAACACCCCCCCCCCCCCGGGGCGAGCCTTGGCTCAAATCTGAAAACTCCCTCCACTCAAGTCTCCATGGATGAGCATTCAAATATGTTGTCACCAAAGGTCAATTTACAGTTTACTGTTTAACATTATGTTATATTTTTTTCTTTCTTTAATTTTACTTCTTGTTATTTATTTAAAGCTTATATGGTGAATTTTAAGCGTTGGAATGGGTTGGGAACACAATGAGAGCCAACAAGAAGACTTAGATAGTGCCTAGGAAAATCGGTGCCCGTTCCAAATGATGGCTATTTTGCATTTGCCTAAGAAAACCAATGTTGTTTCCGAATGGGTTTTCCCTTGGGTTTGGGATGGGTTTCAGTTTATTTTGGTTTAATTTCCATTTATTTTAGTTCAATTTTGTGTTTGGAATATAATGATGTTGTAATGGGTCGTGATGGTGAAGTTTTATAATAAAATTTGAATTCTACCTCAAGTTTATTTTGATTTGATTTTCATTTACCTTCTGAAGTTCTTAAAGTTCTTTGTTGATTAGAATTAAGTTGTTTATTTTATTATTATTTTTTTTTTACACATCGCAAGTCTGGAGAACACAGGATTTATTAGCCTCTTCCTTGAATTTATAAGTACACCGTACAAGTTCGGATATTAGAATTGAATAAGCATTCAATAATTGTATTGAACTGTTCACATCATTGTTAAGATGAACCTCTAAAAGTTCATTACGGCCCACTTGCTTCATGAATATTAAGACTTGTGTTGGTGGGGTGCGCCAGGCCCTTGCAGCAGTGCAACGCGTGGGCGACGCTTAAGAGCCCCAATAGCAAGCTACTGTGGCGGGCTCTACCCCTCAAGAAATAAATTTAATATCGTGTGGGCCGATGACCCACATATCAGATATTAAACTGATAAGAACAGATACTACACTTGATCTTAGCCAAAAGGCCGAGAAAGGTATGAATTTTACAGTGGCCTGACTTGGTCTTTTATTTCCCTGTTTGACTTCCCTCTCCTGTTTCTTATACGATGTGGGTCTAATCGATTAAAGTTTTGTCTTTTAATTAAGACCAAGAACGGCAGGGATGCACACGAAAAGCAAAAGCTGTTTTCAATGTGGGAAAATAGATATGGATGGCTTGAAGTAAAAGGCATTACAGCCGAGTCCAGAGCCAATTATAGCTAAGCACAATACTGTCCACTTACCCCCATGTAAGAGCATTCATATAAGAGCTAAATTGCTATTTTAACACTAAAAACACTCAAAAACTCACTACATCAAAGTTGCTAAATCTAAAAAAATTTACCATCTAGCTATAGTAAACTATCATGTGCCATCTATAGCAGTTTATGTAGCAACAAAGTTATTTTAAAAAAAAAAAAAAAAACTTAGGTACAGTACCTTAGGTGTTATTCCTTTAGTTCCACTCTTAAGATTTAGTTATACGACTACTTAATTAAAAAATACACTTTCATCTTATGAGAAAAAATTCACATTATAGAATTTTAAAAGGGAAACCTAAGGAATAGTACCTAAATACTATACCTAAGTCTTGCCCATAAAAAAAATATTAAAAATTTATTCGACTATCTCTTTCTTCTATTATTTTACATTTTCTCTTTCTTCATATATATCTCTCTCTCTCTCTTTCTCTCCTCCCTTCTCTCTCTCTCTCTTATTATTATTATTTATTTTTTTTTTTTGGTGATGAAAACTGAGTTTTTAATTAGGAAATTAGCTAAACCAAAAAGCTTATCGGTTGCTGGTTGAAATTCCTAGCCTTGAACCACAAAGGCTAAGCGAAAATTGAATAAAATTTTCATTTAGTAAAGTTCAAATTTCGTGAAAATAATGCACACCCAGACTGACTACAAAAGGTTAAAATGATAGAATTTCAGTTTCTCCAGCTTAAGGCTTGATAGAATTTCAATGTGATTATGTAACATGTACAGCATTTAATTGAGGCACTAGATCACAAAACCTTATTTTAAATATTTTCATAAACTTAGAAGAGTATATGCTTATGCTTCCCATAAGCAAATGTAGCTTGTATTATAAAGGATAAAAACCCTTTTAGAGCTAAAGCATGTGTGGCATCCAACATAAATTTTTGGTTCGGGAAGGAGATGCTCTAAATGTTATCACATTGGTCCATTGAGCACCTGATTAAGGTAGCTAGCAGTATCTTCACATATTTTTTAGGTTGGAATGTAAATCATACTTTAGAGAATCCAATTTTGTTGCGCATAATCATGGCCCCGCCAAAAAATTTAAAACCTTTATAATAGTATGAAGAACTCTCACACCTTATCATTTAAGAGCTAGCCCCCTGTAAGAAAAGCTTAGCCCCTCCTCCAATATGTTAGCCATAAAAATTTGCCATCCCAAATCCCTACTTTTTATCTTTTGACTTTTCCTTTCCTTATCACTCAATTTTTTTTCTTAAGTGAGACCATATCTCTTGTAGTAGGGAGGCCAAAAATAACTGGTTATTTGAGCCTGGATTCTTAATTTATTTGTTATCTAGTGATGGTCTTGCCCACAATGGGAGATTCCAAAAATAGTTGGCTGTTGCGATAGATCGGGCCTTTAAGTTAATCCTTGCTGGTTCTCTAAAAGTTGAGTTAAGGATATTATCCTCTTGCTGAGCTCACACTTCTATGTCTTGAGCTAGGTTTCAATCCCCTGGTGTTTTAGTCTCTCCTTCCTCTTGTGTTTCACACCCCAATTTTTTCAACCCCTTTCACCTTGACCTCCTTGTGGAGTCCTCATGAATCTCTCCAATGTGTGGGACCTACCAAATCAAGGGTTCAAGTGGCTATTTAGGTCTGTGACATTGTTCTCGTTTGTCAAATTGGTTATCAGCAATAGGACCCATCCTTCTGACGTTGAGGGATTGTTTGGTAACTTGTGCCTGAAGTCAAGTTAAGTGCTCGAGTACATGTTAATCTTCAGATGGGACCATGGTTCCGAGTGTCAAGCCTTTTCATAGCTTTCTCATCCTCAAGCCAAGTGTATTCTCTAGAATATGCCTCTATACATCTTCAGCCTAACTCTGGGATGGGCCAAAGACCTATCCCACTGCATCTCATATCTATTCAAGGACCTATGTTGCACTAGTATGAGAATTATCATTAGAAAGTAGAGAGACTAGTAGGGTACAATATTAGATTATTAGTAGGAACTAGTGGCAGGCAACAAATTTAAGACAAGTTTTGAGCTAATGAGCATCTTAGTCCACACTCTCCCATCCATGTGTAGGTCTTGGAGTTTTAGTATAGTCCCTTGTTAAGTTTGTTAATAGAGTAGCCCAACTATTATCTTCTTATGCTAGGTAGGCAATGAGGATATTATTGTATGGATAGAAGAAATTCCTTTGTTTTCTGCAGCTTTAGATGCTAATGTACTTGTTATTTTGTCTTAAAAAAAATTATACCTTGTTATTATAAAATAAAAATAAAATAAAATAAAAAATAAAAATAAAAAACTCATTGAATTGAATTTAATTGCCCTTAAAAATGATAACATTTTTTGTATTTTATTGGTCATGGAAAACTGGTGTTTAAATTTAATTGAGGAATCCAATGTACTACACTTAAGAGCATTCTCATCAAGGATTGTAAAAATTTTAGCATTTAACACCCCAAAAAACCTACTTTATCAATTATACCACTCCATTTTAAGATTCATCAAACATCAAAACTTCTATATTTTTTACAATTTCATTTAAATAATATAAACTACTTATTAAAATAATAATAAAACAATTACACAAATAACTAGAGCAACCACCTCCTCCATCACCCCACTTGCCATCACCACCATTGTAGCAACCACAACCCACCATAGCCGCCACCACCACAAGCCATAGTACCACCATGGCAACCACAACCACCTGCAAGAAGAAAAGAAAAAGAAAAAACTCAAAAGTATAACCACAACCATCCACCAAAATCACAACCAACCACCACAAAAACAACCAGCCACTGCAAAAACAAAATCTCAGCCAAGCACTCACCGGTGGCTGTTCTAACCCATTGCAGGAAGAAAAAAAAAAGGCAGAACCACAACCACAACCATCTAGCAAAAACAACCAGCCGTCAAAACAAAATTGTAACCCAAAGATTCAACCCACGCACTCACCGATCTCACCACCGTGCCTCCAAATCAAACCCACAAATCACCGCCACCATGACCCACCATCGAAACCCACTGAAAAAAAAATTGGAAGGGAAGTAGCTTCATTGGTTCTAATCCAAGTAGTGAGATAGCTTCAAGCGGGGAGCCACAGGGAGATCGATTTCAAAGAGCGAGAGAAGAAAGAAGAAGGAAAAAAAAAAAAAAAAGAAGGAAGAGAGGAACGGCAGGTCTGAACAAAGAAGAAGGAAAAAATAAAAAGAGATAGAAATAAAATACTTTTTTAAAGAGAAGAAGAGAGAGAAAGTTTTAAAATAATATTTTTTATTTTACAATACAGCTACAGTGCACTCTCAAAAATGAGAGCACACTGTAGCAGTATTGCAAAATTTTTAAGATACACCATCTTTGATGGAGTAAGCTTTTGGCTTATAAATGCTAAAAAAAGCATCTTATAGCATATACAATGCTTGATAAGAATGCTCTAAGTATTTTACTTAAATTTTGCACTTTCCCAAAACTATTACAATAACCCCTTTCAGTTTATAGCCACCCAAAAGACTTTCCTCATCACCCATTGCTCTCTCTTCAATTTCTCTTCATTAATTCTTCCTTATGATACTCTCACGTAATCACATTTTAATTGGCTTCTCTCCCTTCCTTAAGAAAGAGTTTTCTTATTTGAAGCTAAGAAAATATTGAGAGGTACAAAATTATTCATCTTTTTTTTATTGATATTTTAGTTTGATTCCTATTTATTTATCTTATTGTGGGGCCCAAGGGCCCAGAATCCCCGGCCCACCTTTGGGCGGGCCCAGGGCCCAAGCCGAGGAAGGGGATCTCCCCAGATGGTCGGCCTAAAGGATTCAGTCCTTCCAAGGCCCGAGCCGAGGATACACCTATCCTCGGCGCATCTAGCCTAATCTAGTTAGGGGGCAGACTTACTGCATGTAGTCACATCCACACTTAACCATTCTGCCAGGCCCTCCAGGTCCCATCAATGCTGACAAGACCCTTCACTAAAAAGCCTTGGGGGCAGTAACCCCCGGCATGGGAAAGAACCTGTCTGATGGGACAAGTCCTGAACCATTAGCCCGGATGGCCAACAGCTGTAAGGTCAGGATCAAGCCAGAGAGAGTATATAAGTCAAAGAACCCCCCTAGTGAAGGGGGCCCTCCTCGGACCCCAGCCGAGGAGCAACCCCAGACGGAGAGCAAATGGACGAAAAGTCGGAGGAAGACCGGCTAAGGGCCGGCCGGAGCCAAACCCTTTGCCCCACTCTCTACAAATTCATTGTCAGGGGGCCCACCTCCGAAAAAAGGAGCCCCTACAATTGGCGCCGTCTGTGGGAAGGGTTAGTGTGCCGGCCGGTGCGACCGGCGATCATTCTAAGGCAGTTACCACTCGGAAGTTGGCGATGCAAAAAAAAAAAGGGAGAAAGCAAAAGAAAAGAAGAAGAGGAGAATGGCAGTGCGAAAAGAAAATTCAGCAACAAGTAAAAGAAAGGTCTTTTATTAGTTCAGAAGAGATTACAAGAAATTACAACTACAATTCTCATTATTTCATAGAAAAAACTACAAATACAATCAGAGGCTCAGACAGGCGTGTTTTACAAGAACTCCTACCAGCTAATCCTACAATCGGAGGCTCAGGCGGACCGGTCTCGGGACTGGCTGGGCAAGAGACTCGCAAAGAATTGCCGTCAGGAATGAAGGAAGTGTCAAGCCGTGCTTTTATTGGCGTCAAGAGAATGGGAGAACTTGACGGTAAAAGCACGGGCAGGGGGGCTAGAGGCTGGCTCACCTTCAAACCAAAGCTTGAACAAAGTGAGGAGCCCCTAGACCCCGGGACACCCTCCCTCGTGATGCTTCCTCGACCCCCTCCGAACTACACGGGCATTGACCGTCGGAGACGGCAATACTCGGGCACCGGCCATGACGAGAGTTCGCGTGATCCCTCCGTCGGAGGTGCACTCTGGGGGAGGACGTTAGGTATTTCAACGACGTCCCCCCTGGCCACCATGAGAGACTCGGCCAGTGTTACGCCTGAACTCTGCCGCGCCGACAGCCCAGTGGGGACTGCGGCCACGACGGTACTTGGCCCCAGGTCTCCTAACTGCGGTCACAACCCTGGTGATGGTATCAAGGGGACTCAAAAGGGCAAAAGTGTTTACGCTTGTTTGTGGGGGAGAATTCATGGAATGAGGAGAAACGCTCCCCCCAGAACGCCTTTTATGGAGGGCGAAAACCAGCGGGGGCTGAACCGCGCGGAATTCGAAGGGAATTGTCAAGGGAAATTAATTCCCACCCAGTTCCAAGGGGATTGCCAGCTGCCTGCTGCGTGTTGATTTACGAGGGCATTAATGGAGGCGCGTTACGGACACCGAAGCGTCAAACAGGAAGCGCGGAAGGCCAAGCGACGCCTCGTAAACCAGAAAGATGAGGAGCACGAACCAGAAGCAAGATCAGCCCCACGTGCGAAGTCACAAGCCGACCTGAGGAAAGACAGCTCACGGAAAAGACCCGAGGATAACCCCCCGCCAAAAACGAAGTCCTCGGATCCGAGGACAAAATCCTATTGGAGGCGACAGCGTAATCGTTGTACAATAGCTCTTGCTCCAGCTTCCTGCAAGGGGCTAGGGGGATGAACCCCTAACCGACGTGAGACTGAGTTGCCCAGAGAGGTGAACACTGTGTCCTCACGCTCGGGAGCCACCTGGAAATGATGGCGGCAATTGTACCTAGGTCTTGCATGGTCCTCGGACTCAAGCCTACGGGGAGCTGACCACTCGTACTTAAAAGGCAGCAACTGTACCTAGGTCTTGCATGGTCTACGGACTCAAGCCTATGGGGAGCTAGCCACCTGAAAACGATGGCGGCAATTGTACCTAGGTCTTGCATGGTCCTCGGACTCAAGCCTACGGGGAGCTGACCACTCGTACTTAAAAGGCAGCAACTGTACCTAGGTCTTGCATGGTCTACGGACTCAAGCCTATGGGGAGCTAGCCACCTGGAAACGATGGCGGCAATTGTACCTAGGTCTTGCATGGTCCTCGGACTCAAGCCTACGGGGAGCTGACCACTCGTACTTAAAAGGCAGCAACTGTACCTAGGTCTTGCATGGTCTACGGACTCAAGCCTATGGGAAGCTAGCCACCTGGAAACGATGGCGGCAATTGTACCTAGGTCTTGCATGGTCCTCGGACTCAAGCCTACGGGGAGCTGACCACTCGTACTTAAAAGGCAGCAACTGTACCTAGGTCTTGCATGGTCTACGGACTCAAGCCTATGGGGAGCTAGCCACCTGGAAACGATGGCGGCAATTGTACCTAGGTCTTGCATGGTCCTCGGACTCAAGCCTACGGGGAGCTGACCACTCGTACTTAAAAGGCAGCAACTGTACCTAGGTCTTGCATGGTCTACGGACTCAAGCCTATGGGGAGCTAGCCACCTGGAAACGATGGCGGCAATTGTACCTAGGTCTTGCATGGTCCTCGGACTCAAGCCTACGGGGAGCTGACCACTCGTACTTAAAAGGCAGCAACTGTACCTAGGTCTTGCATGGTCTACGGACTCAAGCCTATGGGGAGCTAGCCACCTGGAAGCGATGGCGGCAATTGTACCTAGGTCTTGCATGGTCCTCGGACTCAAGCCTACGGGGAGCTGACCACTCGTACTTAAAAGGCAGCGACTGCACACGAGGAGCTACCTATTTTTCGACAGGGTCAAAGTACCGCTTGGTCCGAGAACCCTTTCCCGTGAAGAAATTAACTACCTAATGAAGGGCCTAACGGTCGATCCGACCACTCAAGAAAGGACCAGCCGAACCGACGGCCTTCCGGACCATAGGGGCTGAGGTTTGCAAAACCCTCCTCCCCGTCCGAGGGTACGTGCAGCAGGGTTTTTGAGGGGCTATTGTGGGGCCCAAGGGCCCAGAATCCCCGGCCCACCTTTGGGCGGGCCCAGGGCCCAAGCCGAGGAAGGGGATCTCCCCAGATGGTCGGCCTAAAGGATTCAGTCCTTCCAAGGCCCGAGCCGAGGATACACCTATCCTCGGCGCACCTAGCCTAATCTAGTTAGGGGGCAGACTTACGGCATGTAGTCACATCCACACTTAACCATTCTGCCAGGCCCTCTAGGTCCCATCAATGCTGACAAGACCCTTCACTGAAAAGCCTTGGGGGCAGTAACCCCCGGCATGGGAAAGAACCTGTCTAATGGGACAAGTCCTGAACCATTAGCCCGGATGGCCAACAGCTGTAAGGTCAGGATCAAGCCAGAGAGAGTATATAAGTCAAAGAACCCCCCTAGTGAAGGGGGCCCTCTTCGGACCCCAGCCGAGGAGCAACCCCAGACGGAGAGCAAATGGACGAAAAGTCGGAGGAAGACCGGCTAAGGGCCGGCCGGAGCCAAACCCTTTGCCCCACTCTCTACAAATTCATTGTCAGGGGGCCCACCTCCGAAAAAAGGAGCCCCTACACTTATGATTTATGATCTTCTTCTCTAGTTCAATTTCAATTTATTTGAGAGGCATGAAATTGATTTTGAATTTATTTTTGACCATAATAGTCTAATTTGGTTGAATTTAAAAGCTATTTATTTTATGGTTGCTTATAGTGACTTTGTCATATTTAATTTCTATCAATATTATTTTTTATTAAACATAGTCTACTTTTTGTTAGATTTAATATTTTTTTCTAAAACTAATGCAAGAAAACATGTATGTATGTATGTATATATGTCATATTTTGAATTTTTCTTAAATTGCAAATCAATATGATAGTGTAATCTCGGCGCCAACCAAAAATTTCTAGTTACACCCCGCATAATGTTGCTGAATGGGCTCTCTCTTTTTTTGTAATATTTTGCAATTGATCCACGTCTTAGTCATTCCAAACTTTTGCCTCTTTTTTTTTTTTAAGTAATAATTCCAGACTTTTGCTATTGTCCTCGAGATAGAGATGGAGATAAATCTCCTACTTTGTTGTCTTGTTCCTCTATCTAGCTTTTCTTTTTCTTTTTGTGTCCTTTAATGAAAAATTTACTTAGGAAAGAATTAAAAAAGAATAGATATGGATATCCACCAAAAAAAAAAAAAAAGAATAGATATGAGTATACAATTTGACCAATAGAGACATGAGGTGAACTTTGTCATCTTGGCAAGGTGGCCACCTGGTTCAATGCCCGTTTGGTAAAGCATTAAAACTACTTTTTTTTAAAATTTCTTCTTCTTCTTCTTCTTCTTCTTCTTCTTTTTTGTATAAATTTTACAAAAAATTCCAATTTTCAAAACACTGAAAAATAGGGGGATCAAATCAAACAGGCAAAATACATAAGTATATAACCCACCAATCCTCGTTTGTTCTACAAACGACAAATCGTTCGGCTCCAGTGGTTTTTAGGCCTATATCTCTCTCGGGCTTTTTGACTGGTCTTGTTGGCTAGCCCATACGAAAGCCCAGCCTGGCCCAGCCCAAAAAACACAACGAAACGTGTTTCACTTTTGCGTCGAAACTCGAAATCGTTTCTCAAAACACCAAGAGAAACGCCTGTTTCTGTTTTCACCCACCAAATGCTACACGCCTAAACCCTTGGCATTTGTACACCAGAACCCACAGCGCCACTCAAAAACCTCGGACAATGCTTAGCTGCAAGAGCTTATTATCTCAAACCATAAACAAGAAGAGAAAAAAGAACAAAAGCAAAAACAAGAACAAGAACTCAAACACACGTGTTTCCAAAAAACACAACTTGGTTTCCAAAAAACAAAACTATGAAGAAGAAGGAGAAGAAGAAGAAGAAGAAGATTGTGAAGAAGGTTTCAACCTCAAGACCTCAGCTGCTCCTTCACACACTCATGGGGTTCAACCACTGGGCAATCTGTATATCAACCCCGGTTCTATCAACTCCAGAAACACTGGCTTAGGTAACCTCCAAACCCTCACTGATGAGCTTGTTCTTGACATTTTAGGACTCTTGGGTGGGACCCACTTGGGGGTCTTGGCCACTGTTAGCAAATCTTTCTATGTTTTCACTAACCATGAACCTCTTTGGAGGAACCTTGTATTGGAAAATCTGAATGCTGGGTTTTTATATAATGGGTCTTGGAAATCTACTTATGTTGCGGCTTGTTACCCTTCATTTGATGTTTCAAGTGTTGATGTTTCGGGTTTGAGAGTGAGAGATTTTTATTCTGATTATTTATTTCAGAGTTGGCTCTGTGCTAATCTGGAAATGAAACCTGAATGGCTTCAAACGGATAATATTATACGAAGGAAGGGAATTTCGGTGGAGGATTTTGTGTTGAACTTTGAGGAACCGAATAAGCCGGTATTGTTGGAAGGTTGTTTGGATAATTGGGTTGCATTGCAAAATTGGGATAGAGATTATTTGCTTCAATTGTGTGGTGATGTTCGGTTTGCAGTTGGGCCGGTGGATATGAAGCTTCAGGAGTACTTTAGGTACTCGGATCAGGTGAGGGAGGAAAGGCCATTGTATTTGTTTGACCCAAAATTTGCGGAAAAAGTTCCAAAATTGGGTTCGGAATATGAAGTTCCGGTGTACTTTAGGGAGGACTTGTTTAGTGTTTTGGGCAATGAGAGGCCGGATTATAGGTGGATTATAATGGGACCAGCTGGGTCTGGTTCATCATTCCATATCGATCCTAATTCGACATCTGCTTGGAATGCAGTGATCAGGGGGTCCAAGAAGTGGATCTTGTTTCCTCCTGATGTGGTTCCCCCAGGAGTGCATCCAAGCCCGGATGGTGCAGAGGTGGCATGTCCTGTATCAATTATTGAGTGGTTCATGAACTTCTATGGTGCAACAAAAAATTGGGAAAAGAAACCTATTGAGTGCATTTGCAAGGCTGGGGAGGTGATCTTTGTGCCTAATGGATGGTGGCATTTGGTGATCAACCTTGAGGAATCCATTGCCATTACACAGAATTTTGTTAGCAGGTATGATCCTTACAATGTTTATTTGTTTCATGGCTTAAAACATCCATTACCTGCATGTTGAGATTGCCTTTGTTAACCGGCAACTGTGGTGAACAATGTTTTTATGTCATTAAGAACTGACCTTTACTTTTATTAAAATAATAATATTAAAAAAAAAAAAATTAACAGCTGGCCTTTGCTACGTACTCTTCTTAATGATTTACTTGCCAATGAGTCAATTACCTTTAGGCCAACTTATACATCCCTCCCAAGTGGAGGGACATGTCCAGGGGTCAAATCCACTCAACTGATTTACCTAGAAAAAAGTCTTAAAAATTTACTTGCCAAAGTTGATGGCACAAAACGTTTCTTATGCCTGTTTGTTCAATAACTACGGCAAACTATAGTCAATTTGCCCCTTAAATAATTGAGCCAATTTCTTAAGCAATTGCTTGTAATTCTGTTGTTGTAAATATGGGTCTATTAAGAGACAAAAAGTAGGAGTGCTTTGCAAGTCAAGGAAACGAAGGTGATTTGCTTGTTCCCATCAAGAGTCTGAAACTTTGCTCATTATAAGTGGTCATGTTTCAAATGAATATTTTGTTTTTGATGATTTAAATTCAGGGACTTCTTTTGGACAATTGCTTCTGGTATTGGGTCTATGCAAAACTTAGATCATAGTGTAAACAACTCAAAAGGAACTACTTTTACAATGAATGGTGTTGATAATATTTTTTGTTGAAATTTGAAGTACCTAATGGGGCAACATATTCAGTGGTTGTTTAAGGAAGTAAGTTGATGGAGAAGAAGCTCAAGGACCATTTAGGCTGGGAGCAAGGCCATTATATTTCCTCAAACAAACTTTGGTGAAGTTAATATTTGATTGTAATGTAGTTGTGGTTGGGTTCTGACTTAAATGACACTTTCTCCTCCCACAAAAATAGGTGGATGGTGAGGCATGTGTAACTTTCCAATTAAAAAAATGAAGAAAAATGAGTGTATCATCGTAATGTTCTCATGTACCTCAAGGAGCACTTAGCTCACTGTTTTGAGCAATGAGATGTGAGATTATAGTTTAGATGCAACTGAGCCATCCCAAATGTATTCATCTAGGTGTCCAGTAAAAGTGGAATAATGACGAAATCATGGAATATTATGAGATCCTTATGAACAACCTTTTTAAATAACAAAGCCTTTTGCCTTGAAATTCGTTTCTCAAGTTGATGGGATAGGTACTTATCAAAAAAAAATATATATATATATATATATATTGATGTGATAGACCTATGAGCTCTAGTTCAAATGGCATCTCCTTCTATTGTAAGAGTAAGGTGGGGGATGAGGTCCTAGGTTCAAAACCCACAGGATGTGTGAGTAATTTTAAAAAAAATGATGGTACAGTCATGGTCATATGAGTGGACAGTATGCCTTTGTTACTTAACCACCACTTGGATAAGGGGCCAAGCAAGGGTGGCAACAGGTAGGAAGTGGAGTGGAGTTTAGCTTGGAGTGCAGACAATAATCAGGGGTCAGTAAATGTTTTTGTTTTCCCTAGCACCTTTTTTTTTGGGTGGATAAAACAAATTTGCAAAGCCAACGGTCCATTCGCATCATCTTGTGGTCTGAGTTAACCCTTGTGTGGTTGCCCAGGTGGCATATTCACATTAGTCATGGATGAAAATATAGCCATGAAGAAATGTAAGCGATCGTGAAATGTATGCCTTACTGCTTTAGTTTTACATCAGCTAGGCTAATATCAGTGCGTTACTGCTTTAGTTTTACATCAGCTAGGCTTTTGGCTTTTATCAGTGCCTTAGGGATACTGCCCTTTCTCCTTAATTTTGTTTCATCTGTATATAGAAATTCTTTTCTCTCCAGTTAGAGCAGTAATTCAACAACCATGCCTTTACTAAAAAAAAGGCTATACTCAATGAACAAAGCTCCCACTTTTACAGGGTTCGGGAGAGATCATAGTAGGCTGCCTTACGCCCTTACACCAATTTAACAACCATGCCTGTACTACTTCATATTAAACCTGGGCTTTTTCACCACCTGAAAATTTAATTGAAAGGCAATGAAGAACTGGAGTAACTTATACCAGAGATCTAATGACATTACTCTTCTAATTATTTCAAAATAGGCAGTATAATTTTCCTATTAACTATATTAAAATTATTTATGGATCTATGGTTTATATGTGGCAGGAGAAATTTGTTGAATGTTTTGGAATTTCTTAAGCGCCCGAACGCAAACACACTAGTATCTGGAACAAGAGATCGGGTGAATTTGCATGATAAGTTTAAAAATGCTATAGAAACTTCTTTCCCTGGGACTATAGACCAGTTGGTTCAAAAAGCAGAGGAGAAAAAGGCACAGCAGAAACAGTCCTTCTGGGATTCAGTTACAGATTCTAAGGTGGGTGCTTTCAAGTTTTCTTTCTAGGCAGACACATATGAAGGCCACAAAACCAGACTGATACTCTGGAATGACAGCTGATTTTTTGGAGTGAAACAGTTTTTGTATCTGCTTCAAGCTTTCTGAGAGGTGTACCATTTAAACAATTTTGACATTGATTTTTTGATAGACATCAATTTACATCATTATTTTTTTTTTACAGTATTAATGCACCTTGCTTCACAATTTGTTTATGTTTTAACGCAAGTGATAAACATATTAAGAGGTAACTCCAGCATGGAATTCTACAAATCCTATTCATCTGTTGTGAAACAAGTGGATTGGATTCTGCTACATCAACATTTTAATAAATTGGTTCTATTTTGATGACATGAAAAAATTCAATTCACTTATTTTTCAATGAATGGATAAGCATAGCATTTTAAGAATTCCACAACAAAGACATCCTAGAAGTTTAAAAGGATCTTAATCCCTAGGAAAATAAATTCATTTCATACTATTGAGCCTAGAAGTTTTAAAGGATTTTAACCCCTAGGGAAAAAAGATTCATTTCTTAAATCAATAATGAAAGAATTATAAATATCTGTTTTATTAGGAATTAATGATTTATAAATTGCAGTTAAAAGCAGTGTTCCCAGAAGCTAATGCATAATGGAAAACATTGATTGCCCTTATGGTTCAAAGGCCAGGCGATAGCATGGGAGTAATAAAACTGCCCGGCTTGATATAGTTGGGCATCTAAGGCAATAAATTTGAATGAATGGGATCTTTTAGACTTAATATCAATTAACTTTAGTACTAACAAAATCAAGGTTAATTTGTTTAATTAAACAAATATTTTGATGAATCAACACTAACCAAATTAAACAAATTTCATACAGTGAATGATATGTTGATTTGATGAGTCAATATTAAGCAAATTAAATAAATTTTATATAGAGAATCAAATATAATGGTTCGAATATAAAATTTAACAAAAAAGAAGAAGAAACTTTATTATTCCTTTAGAAAATGAGATTTATTTTATCTTGGATAAAGTAATACGTCGTTATCAATTTTGGTTTTGGTGTTAATATTGACAATTTACCGTATAGAATATTGGTTCACAAATTAAAATCAATGTCTCAAAACTTTTTTTTGTCCTCAAACAATTTATGATTTTCAATTGGTTTTAATATATTGGAAACATTTTTGGAGGTAAGAAAAATAGAGTACAACTTTTTCTAATTTTTTTTAAACCACTTTATTATCATAGAATTCTATAAAATGCTAAAAGTAGTACAGATTTTACTACATAAACATACAAATTGATGTAGTAATTAATGATATTAGTGAGCTTCAATCACCTTTTTTTCTTTTTTGAGAAAGAAAACAATTATCTTTATTATGAAAAAGAGGCTAGATCAGTCTGAACAAAAGGAAAAACTGATGGTGAAATATCCTTCATCCAAACACTCACAACCTGTAAAATTAGCCACTAAACTTGGCCAAACAATAAGCCACTTTGTTACTCTCCCTCTTAACATGAGAGTAGGATAATTTGGAAAAATTACTTTCGAAAACACATGCATCCTCAACAAGCAAACCATACACTGCCAGACCTGTTTATTTACTGTCTAAAGCATCAGTAATTATTTTCGAATTCCCCTCCACCACAATTCTGTCCAAGCCAATTTTTGCAGCAAATTCCAGGGATAGAATAGCAGCCAGAGCTTCAATATCTACGGCTTGGTATGCTTGGTTTAGTCCTAGCTTCAATTACCTAATAAATGAATATTCTTTTTTTTCCTCATAATTGACGACATATCAGTTGTGTAAGCTCATATAGCAAAATTTGTAATATCGCTAATGTCACTTTACAATTTATAACGAGGTGTGACCTTTTTATAAAAGGGTTTAACCATTAACAAATGAATACCTCAGGTCTTAGACAGCATCTTATGCGTCCGTTCTATAAAGCCCTGGCACTCAGAAGTATATGGGGCCATACTCTATAAAACGGATACATAAGATAATTTTTTTGAGTCTAGGACTTGAGCCGCCATTAAGACACACTAGCCAATCCATGAAGTTCGAATGTTCCGAACTCCAACATAAACTTAACCGAAATCCTGAGATCCAAACCGAACTTTTAGCTAGGCGTGGGTACAAGTTATAACACAAAGTTTTTACCTCTGCTGAGCCATGAACTTACCTGCCTGGTGCTTGTAACATTGTAAGCTGAGGGCCATTAAAACTTTTAAAAGTTACAACATAGGCTATTTGCTCACTCCATGTGGAATTTAAAATTGTGATAAATTTTTAATTTTTAATTAATTTAAGAATTTTAAGTTAAACATTAGATATTGCATTCTCTTCGCTAAACGATATCAAAAAAGAAGTTTGTGTACGTTTCTATCTTCTTCTTCTTTATTTTTTGAGAAACAAATGTATGTTTCTATGTCATTTAGCTATATTGGACTTTTTTTCCTTCTTTTTTTTTTCTCTTTTTTAGTGACGTGTATATCCAAAAAAAAAAGTAAAAATATGTGAAAAAGAACTTTGATAAATTCTATTTTATTTTTATATAAAAATATATGGGGAGAGACTTCTGTCCAATGACCAATTCTACTGGACACGGTAGGATATGGACACATGTCCAAAATTAAACATGTATCCGCATCTCGATGTGTCTAGTGAAACTGGTTACTAAACAGAAGTCCAACCCATATATATATATATATATATATATATATTTCATAAGTGCAAAACCGTGTAAATCCAAAAAAAATCCACCAATCTATTGGGTTACCATGTATAAAAAAATGAAGTAGCAAGAGCCACAAGAATAATTTGTTTGTTAATATAGTATATGATGATAATATAAATATAGATATAGATTTTCACTAAAAAATTGTTTCACTCTAGTAGGGCTGTAAACAAGCCGAGCTTTGCCAATTAGTGCATGTTCAAGCTTGGCTTGTTGGTAAAATTCAAAAGCTCAAGCTTGACTTGAGCTTAAGACAAACCTAAAATATTGTTTGAGCTTGAGCTTGTGGGAAAGCCAAAAAGCTTGAGCTTGGCTTGATTTATTAGTCAAGCCAAGTTCAAACTTAAATATCAAGCTCAAACTCGAGCTCAAATCAAGCTTTTAAGCTTGAGATCCAACAAAATTATTTTATCAAATGCTTAAATCTCCCAAAATCAAGTAAACAAAAATAAGAAAATAACGTACTCATTTTATCATGCTTCTAATCTGACCTATGATTAGCAATTGTTCAAATTACAACTTTACAAAATGAAATCCATCCATTCATCCTTTGTTGTCCATAGCTTCATCATTTGTTTAAAATATAATTTTTACATCCACATTAGATGATAAAAAACTAGAAAAAAACTTGTTTGTAACTATTGTGAATGAGAAAGGATTAACATGTTTTATAACTTTACATTAGTTAATAGATAATGAAGGACCATATGTGGCCCACTTATAAATTTTTTTTAAAAGATAACTAAAGTCTAAAGTAGTGCTTGATCAATTTAGAGAAGTGGAAAATTAAGGTAAAAGGTAGTGGTCCAATATGAGACATTTTATTATTAAGATATGTGTAATGAGTTTATTTAGAAAGCACGTATCAAGCTTATAAATGAGTCTATACTTGACTTGTTTTTTTATCAAGCCTTATAGTTCACGAGCTTGTTCATGAACAAATAGTTTTGCTTGGGCTCGGCTTGTTTACTAAACAAGCTTGGCTTATTTATAAACAAAAAAACATGAACAAGTTTTTTATCGAGCCGAGCCTGAATTGTTTATGAGCAGATTAGTTCATTTACAGCCCTACTTTGGCAGTGATATGTTGTTTGACTTTCCACTAGTAAATAGTAAGTACTCTATCTTTAATAGAAGTTGGTGTACCATTAACGAATGGACGGTAAATTCAAACTTAAAGTATTGCATTTTCTTCTTAAAAAAAAAATCATAATAATAAAGCATTGTATTTTACACTAAGTAATTTGATTTTTGACTTACAGTGATAAATACATATATTTTTTTAAATTATAAAAAAAAAAATTCATAGGAAAAAATATGGACCATCCAACCAAAAATCACAAGTCGCAATTATGCCCACGTCTATTTGTAATGCAAGGTAGAGCCTAGAAATGGCTTGTCACGCTCTCACTGCTTTCGTTTTTATGTTATGTGGGCATAATGACTAGCTCCAAACGTGTACTTCACAATTTTGCATTTTCAACTCCATTGGCATTTGGGGTGTTTGTAACTGAAACATGTTAAAAGTGTTTTAGACAATGAATGGCAGCAGTAGCAGCTTAATATTGAAGACACTGAAGCTAAAGAATCCCAAGCTATTGTTACTTGAATCCTGCTCCACCCTTTCCCACCTGAAGATCATACATGGTCATATGATAAGAACCCATATCATCTTTGATGTCTTTGCAGCCAGCCGTTTGATTGCCTTTTGCATTGACAGCACATTCAAAACAAGTAGTTTGCTAGACTATGCCACAAGGCTCTTTTCCCAAATTGAAAAACCCAACCTCTTTATCTACAATGCATTAATAAGGGGTTATTCAGCTAGTGAAATCCCACACAAGTCCTTTCATTTTTATACCCAATTGCAGCGCCTAGACCTATTGCCTGATAATATAACATTCCCATTTTTGGTTAAGTCATGTACTCAATTGGGGTCTGTAGCTATGGGCACTCAAGCCCATGGTCATATCATCAAGCATGGTT
This sequence comes from Quercus variabilis, assembly GCA_030445155.1. Classification (NCBI taxonomy): domain Eukaryota; kingdom Viridiplantae; phylum Streptophyta; class Magnoliopsida; order Fagales; family Fagaceae; genus Quercus; species Quercus variabilis. The sequence goes on from CP129451.1 coordinate 23,257,821, forward strand.
TTCAATTAGATGTTTATATACAAAATTCCCTTGTTCATATGTATGCTACATTTGGGGATATTAAGGCAGCAAGCCACATTTTTCGTAGAATAAATCGTTTAGATGTTGTCTCTTGGACTTCCATGATTGCAGGTTATAACAAATGCGGGGACGTCCATTCTGCACGTCAATTGTTTGATAGAATGCCAGAGAAAAACTTGGTTACATGGAGCATAATGATAAGTGGGTATGCTCGGAATAATCATTTTGAGAAAGCTGTTGAATTGTTTCAAGTTTTGCAGTCAGAAGGAGTACGGGCAAATGAGACGGTCATGGTCAGTGTGATATCTTCATGTGCTCATCTGGGGGCTCTTGAACTTGGGAAAAGAGTTCATGATTATGTTGTGAGAAATAACATTACTATGAATTTAATCCTTGGAACTGCTCTTGTGGACTTGTATGCAAGATGTGGGAGTATTGAGAAAGCTATTCGGGTTTTTGAGGAACTACCAGAAAGGGACGCGTTGAGTTGGACAGCCCTGATTGCTGGATTAGCTATGCATGGTTATGCCAAGAGGGCACTTGAATACTTCTCAGAAATGGTGAAGACAGGGTTAACCCCTAGAGACATAACATTCACTGCAGTGTTGTCAGCTTGCAGCCATGGCGGAATGGTAGAAAGAGGTTTTGAAATATTTGAGAACATGAAAAGAGATTACGGGCTTGAGCCTAGATTGGAACACTATGGATGTATGGTTGACCTTCTAGGTCGAGCAGGGAAGCTAGCAGAAGCTGAGAAGTTTGTCCATGAAATGCCAATGAAGCCTAATGCTCCAATATGGGGAGCATTGCTTGGAGCTTGCCGTATTCACAAAAATGCGGAAATTGGGGAAAGGGTGGGCAAGATTTTGATCCAGTTGCAGCCAGAACACAGCGGCTATTATGTGCTACTATCAAACATATATGCACGAGCAAACAAGTGGGAAAATGTTGTAACCATGAGAAAAATCATGAAGGAGAAAGGAGTTAAGAAACCCCCGGGTTACAGCCTGATTGAGATGGATGGGAAAATCCATAACTTCACCATGGGAGACAAAACACATCCAGAAATAAAGAAGATTGAAGAAATGTGGGATGAGATTCTGAGGAAGATAAGGTTGGCAGGGTACACCGGGAATACTGCTGATGCATTGTTTGACATAGATGAAGAGGAAAAAGAAAGTGCTCTTAACAGGCATAGTGAAAAGCTTGCCATTGCATTTGGAATCATGAAGACTAAAGCTCAGTCACCAATTCGGATAGTCAAAAACTTGAGGGTATGTGAGGACTGCCACACAGCTACAAAGCTGATCTCAAAGGTATTTGAGAGAGAGCTAATTGTGAGAGACCGAAACAGGTTCCATCATTTTAAAGGAGGTGCCTGTTCTTGTATCGATTTCTGGTAGAAGCCTGCAGTTGACAATCCCTTGTTTTAAAACAAACCTACAAGCTGTACTGCTGTTCTTAGCAAATAGGAGAGAATTCGAGCTTAATTATTGAACCTAACAAATTTGGCCTGAATCACCCAATCTTCAAAGAAAACCTTGTCGGTGATCATAAAGCTAAGCCCAAGTTTGTTGAAGCACACGATACAACTCAAATCTCCAGCAGAGCACTGCAACTGAACTAGTTTTGTAATCAGTTCGCAGCAGTGAAGTTAGTTTATTAGTTGTTAGCCATTTGTAACCAAGTCAACTGTTTTACAGTTAGATTCGGAGAAGCTGGTGCTCATTATACATTCAATCACCCGGACCCAGTGGAATTCACTTGGATTGTATAGGATCTGTACTAGCATAAATAAAGATGCAAGGAATCAGAACTGAGTGTTATGAAATACAACTTTCATTTCCTCTCTTCATTTTGTTTTGTGTCTCAAATTTATTTATTTTTTGGTTTTCATAGCTTGCTTACCCTTTCTTTCATTTTGATAAAAACTCACAAATCCTTTCTAATACAACCATTTTCATCAGCATCAAGAACCCCGAGGGCAGTGACCATGCAATCGATAGAAATGAGATCATAATGAACACTACATTGCATTGGATGGTCCCATCAAGCTGTGATGTGTGCCAACTGCCAAGTACTATCTAGTATCTATTCACATGCATAGTTACAACTTACAAGAATAAAGAATTAAGTAAATAAGAAAGTTTTCATTAATTTTCACAAAAAGAAAGCGGTTAGCCACCTTAACATTTTTGTTGCATTGGAAAATTCATTTAGTACACGTTTGGATTGAGTTTATTAGCAATTGTGTCTGCATTTTTTTTTTTTTTTGAAGTGCGTTTCTGTGGCTGGTGGCTTTTCCAGTGAGTCCTGTGCACTGTTCACGGGACTCACAAATCTTTTTTTTCAACAAAACTTTCATTAAAAATGAATCTCACAACACTATTTACGCATTTAAAAATTATTTTACTCTAGTGTTTTCAATTTTTAGTAAAATAAACAGTATACAAACAAACCCTTAATTAACTACACAATGAGAGATAACTCTGTATCCCTTACATTCTTTAAGGGTATGAATTGATCAATAATCCCTACAGGTTAATCTAAGAGGCTTTTTGACTAAAGATCACATGCCTTGGAAATGGCTGAGCCGAGCTCAAGTTCCTTTACAACCCCTTGGGTGACATACCCACAAATTTATCCCAATTATCACATGATATGTATCACAAACTACACGGACGGCGTGCCCAAAAATGAGGTGTCCTCAAGCACCTGAAATCCAGGTAAATGGCATAGACTAAACACTGCCCAAAATATGCATTGCATGGTTTTGACACTGTTATTGGATGTATCCCCCTCCCCCCGGCAGCTCTCTTTGTCAGCACCCACATCCTTACTAAGATTTTCAGATAGAGATGGATGGCCAAGGTCTTTTTTTTCTTGTTTATTTCTAGAGGGGATTGTGTTTGTGGTAGAGATCGAATGCATAACAGAAAAGGAATTTAACTATTGGTTATATTTATTCAGATAACTATTGGTTATATTTATTCAGACATGACCTTCAAACTTCAAAGTTCCAGATACCCTACTTAAAATCATTTTTCCCATTAGGATGACAAACCTGAGTCACTCCAATAAGTTGTAAATATTTGTCCCAACTGCAATGCTTTTTTGTTTAGGACTCAAAAGTACCAACAGCAATGAAAAATCGTACATGAGTTGCAGGCATATTTACAAGGAACAAGAAAATAAACCTAAGATAATATCATTCTCTTGAATAATCTTAAATAAAGGTGGCAGGGCACCACTACCACCTTGGTACTTTATAATTAACCTTGCTAGATTGAACTGTTGTGAACTGGGAGGAAACTAGCCTCCTGAACTTAGGGAGAACAAAATTTTTTGGTTAATTTTCTACTTGCCACTTATTTCTCATACTGGCATTTAAATACATATTGGACTGATTCAAATGACACAAGATAACTTTATCATCTAATCCTATCCACAAGTCCTATCATCAGATGGTCCCCATCCTAATCCACAACTTAAATTCAAATAACAACTAATACTTGAGGCATTTTCACTATCTCAGCATCACTATTTGCTGCAGCTGCATCTTTTTGGTTCCACGTGTACATGGGTCATAACATGAACACAGCCAATTTGTGAGGCAAATTTCACTTAGCCAAAATGGGAAAATATTTTTAAAAGAATGAGATAATAAAAGACTTTTTTAGAAGCATTAGCCAAGAAATATTACAGATGAGATTATACAAAATCAAAATGCAAAAAGAATGGAACAATTTGGGGGTTGGTGGGGGGCACCACTACCACCTTGGAACTTTATAAATTAACCTTGCTAGACTAAACTGTTGTGAACTGGGATAATTAAAAGATATATTAGTCAATTCGAGGTAACTAGCCTCCTGAACTTAGAGGGAGAATAGATTTTTTGGTTAATTTTCTGCTTGCCTCTTATTTCTCATACTGGCATTTAAATACATATTGGACCGATTCAAATGACACAAGATAATCATCTAATCCTATCCACGAGAGTCCTATCATCAGATGGTCCCTATCCTAATCCACAACTTAAATTCAAATAACTAATACTTGAGGCATTATCATTATCGCAGCATCACTATTTGCTACAGCTGCATCTTTTTGGTTCCACGTGTACATGGGACACAACATGAACACAGCCAATTTGTGAGGCAAATTTCACTTAGCCAAAATGGGAAAATATTTTTAAAAGAATGAGATAATAAAAGACTTTTATAGAAGCATTAGCCAAGAAATATTACTCATAAGATTATACAAAATCAAAATGCACAAAGAACGGAACAATCTGGGTTTGAGGATCAAATCAATCAGCAACAATTTGGGAAAACATGATTGCTGTATCTTTGGATCATGAAAGCAGAATGTCATATAGGAGAAAGAGAAGCTGTATAAGAACCATTGTCATATTTCAACCCTTTTAATAAACCTGAGCACAAGGAAGGAGTAACAATGGCTTCTGGAATACCAAAAGCAAAGCTACTTTCTTGCAAGCCTTCGCCTGCTGCAGCTTGAGAATCAGATTTCTCACAAGTTGCTCCGAGGGCTACATTCAAGCCAACCGAGGTAGGCTCTGTTATAAAACTGAAAAACCACCCAAAACTAGTAAGTAATAAATAACAGTAATCATCGTCCAGTAATTTCAAAACATATGACAATAGCTATTAATGCACATGAACCTCTATTTAATTTGTAAAATTAACTTCAGGAGGTAGCACAGTCTATCAGCGTGGTGTGACAGTTGCAAAACAATGAAGGCTCAGATTCAGGACAAATTGGGTGTACCTGTGTGTAGTAGTCTAGGAAGACATTTTTGGGGGAAAAATACTCCAGTTCAAAATCAAGTGATACTCATAAATACGTTAATTCATGCAACAACCGGGTGAAGCCTAATGGTTTAGCAGTACTGTGTGTGTGTGTGTGTGTGAGAGAGAGAGAGAGAGAGAGAGGCAAGAGTTTTGAGAATGGTATAGGATATGTATAAAAATTAAATTAAATTTTATATATATATATCTCTCTCTCTCTCTCTCTCTCTCTCTCTCTCTCTCTCTTTTGGGGCAGGCAAAATCCATTCCCACAGGCATTTTGACATCTCTATGAATTCACCTCCCAAAAAAGAAAAGAAAAAAACCCACTCTCTATCATTTTTTTCATCAATACCTTCCCACACTTCCAGCAAATCAACTGAACTATCCATCATCATAACAAAGTAATTGAACCACTTATATACTTGATATGCTCTCAACCTTCCTTGTCCAATTTTGCTAATTTAAGAGTGGCAGCACTTCCTAGCTGTTCCAACTACAATTGAAGACTAGAACTGCTAGTTTTAGCTTAAAATGTGACAGTGGACCTGTGGTAATGTCACTCTCTTTTAATTGGATAAGTAGCCTATTTAGCAGTTACTAGTGTAGCAATATTACAGTAATGATTACATCTTATGCTTGCTCAATTAACATATGAGAAGAATAATACTTAAATGAGCAATTTACAACAAAAAGAAAGTCGCCTTGCTCTTTTTCAGCCATAATTTCTTTTAAAAAGGCAGATAATGATCCAAGCATTTTAGCTTTAAAAACACAAACAAGTTTTGCCCTTGGTACCATTAATTTTATTTGTCCAGATTAGCCTCCAAAGACAGACAATTATCAGATTAGCTGGGCCCTACAGAGCCAATCCCCCAAAACCAAAGCAATTTTATAAGAAATGATAGCTCAAGAACAACTCAAGAATGTCAACCATGTGAGAGCTAGTATCACTTTAAAAAAGATAATTTTTTATGATACCTTGCCTCAAAGCTTCTGCCTTCAGAGCCCATAACTGCGCATACACTGCATATAATCCATGGCGGAAGATATGCATCCTTAATTTCAATGGTATAGCAGAGACCAGCAGATGAACCTTGTATGAGCTCACCATCTTTAGTGGAACCTTTGGGAGGTGCAGCAATATGATCTGCCCTTTTCAACTCCATGCATCTAACCTGGAAAAAAAAGAGAAAAAAGAAAGAGATATTTAATGTGTTTCACAGCAATGAGCAATAGCAACAAATATAACAAGTGCCGATACATTCTAGACAATTACAAGTAATGGATAATACAAGTCAAACAAAAAACCTTCTCCCCTAAAGTACCATAGAAGGTAAAACCACTTAGCAACAAGTTATTAGCAATATATAATAAAGGCAGCAATGCAGATGTTTGACAACAAATAATATTTGCAAGAGCAATGATCTTTTCAAGCATTATGCTCCAACCAAAAAAAGACTTAATGAAATAAAACTCTGATTTATGGCAACTACCAGACATGCTGACTCATGAGTCTAGCAAAGAGAATAACCCAAGATTTGGTGGTTCGAGCATGTTTTGAACTCTAATAAGACCTATGATATGTGAAAATCTCTTGTTTGAGGAACCCTAGTATACATATTTACACACCTCTGGAGCAGAAAGAGCGGCATTCTGAAATGGCACAGGTGAACATAATAAAGGAACATCCATAGCAGTCAAGGAGGTCAAGAAAGATCTGGAGACAACCACAAGAAATAAAGAGTGAGATCTGCAACAGGATAACCAATAATTGAGAGTAGAAGTGAGAGTTCAATTCATTTACACTGATAATGTAGTATCTGAAAACTCAAGTTACTAACAAATTTGTCTTTTAGAAACTTATTAACTTCGTACGTACCTATAATTTAACAAAAAATCATACAAACCATGTACATTCTTATTGCCACTGAAAACCAGCAAAGACTGTGAGCTATTATCAATGTCAGACAAGGAACTCAGGCGCCGAGTCTGCATTCAGAAAGCCCAATAAGTTAAAATGCACAAAAAGCAACATCAAAAGTAGTTGGGCAAGACCCTAATACACAACTACTCATACAGAATACTTCCCCAATGATAAGACAGACCAAATTCTTCCAAACAAACGACAAGTTCAGAGGGGTTGGCATGCATGATCACCATGCTCCAACCAAATCTTTGCCAAAAGGTTGCCCTTTTGGTTTTCTTTACAAGCCAAAAACTGTCATACATCAAATGGTCAATAAAGTCCAAGAGTGACCATGGCAAAACTAGGATAGGTTTCTTAGCAGAAAAATGAAGTGACTAGTCTCAACTACCAGTGTCCAACATGTTGCAGGGAAAGTTATCTAATGGTCCACCCCAAGCATGAATGCAGGAAAGCCAAATGAGGAAAGGACAAAATTAAAAGGCATCAATATAAACCTGGCCCAAATTATGCTTCTCGATCTCTGAGAGCTCAACCAGATCTTCAGTAGTTACTTGCTCTACTTTGGAGTGGCAAAGAGGCATAGAGAAACAAACATCCTAAAAAACATTAATTGCAGTCAAAATAAGATGTCAGACATCATTGGACATATAGGACTTTACAGAAGGAATACTATGCATGTGACAACATGTAGAACTCAACAAAAACATTCTTTGACGATAACAGTTCAGCGGTACATAATTTACACTAACTGTAGAGGTCTACAAATTCCTGGAACAAAATGATTATCATGACAGGCACAAGTGTGCAATCATACTCTGTCACGGGAAACCTATCAAGAGTGAATATCAGGTTACAATGCTGAAAAATCCATATTAAATATAATTCTGTCAGCGTGGGTTGTTAACTCAGTGTTATTAAAATGAACCAAATATACCTTAATCAATCCAAGAAAAATTTGAAGTAGCTACAAGACATACTGAGATAAATATAAGTGTACTGTCACTGTCAGTATAGCCTTTCAGTGCAGGTATCAGCACCATTTCTACCTCTTGATACTGTAACTTAGATTATGGTCAACCTGTGACTATCATCTTCTCATATTATCTGATATAAAGGCTTGAAGACTCTAAATTAGTCTTGATTTTCTGACTAGTTTATAGATTCCAACAGCACAATTAAGTAACATAAAAACAGAATTCAGTTTCGGGTTTTATTGAATTAATCATATTACTAGATAGAAATCAGATCTTTGCTTATATCATAAAGGATTCAATCCCATTCATAGAGCCAAATATATGATAAAACAAAACAAAAGGTCCAATCCTCTGGCTGTCCAGAACATATTAATAAATTTTATGGCTTTATAAGAGGAATTAAAGCACTATTAACAACCAAATTGAACAAAACCTCATCAGTAATTTCAATATACACTCCAGTTAACCTGAAATCACAACCCAACAAGAGCTTTCTTTGAGTAACCACAACATGAGGTAAAGTTGAGTTATAAGATCCTTGTTCAACTATATGGGTTGAACTTGGGCAAGGCTTCTACCCAACTCCCAATTCAGTCCCAAATAGCATCTCAATGCACAATCCAATTCCAGTGGCTATGAAGCTATGATGCTACCTAACTTAGGGAATAACAGCAAACCAGTGCCCAAAGCTATATAACACTAGAGCTAGTCATAAGCAAATCACCAGAACCAGAAATCTCCAGTGTTTCTTCATGCAATCAGCCCATCATAAGCCAAATAATAAGGTGGTTATAATACAATGGCACCACCACTATTTTCTTTCTCCAAGCAAGAAAGTTTTTCAATTCAGAGATCTGAGAAAATGTGAAGGCCAACAAATTCTTGAGTTATCCACTTTAACCACTACTTAAGTAAATCTTAAATGCAAACAAGGCAACATAACCAAACAAAGCTTGATTTGTTCCAAGTACAATGGGGAAAATAGAGTCAAAGATTATCAAATTAACATTTTGATTATAAAAATTAAAATTATCACTTTCACATAAGAAATGCCTAACATGTTCTATCAAAAGCAAAACTATTTTTTAGCCACAAACTAACAGTATATAAATAAAATAGAACACACTTATAACGATCAAAGTAACAAAATAAAAAAAGACTAAATATTTGTATGGTAAAAAACAAGTGCAAGCTCTGGACAAAAAGATTAAAAAGTAAAGGGGTACATCTTACATGCTCTCTTAACATTGACCTCAAACCTCTGGTTGACCGGGAGATATAAGCATTGCACGAGCGCTTGTTCCTCCCCAAGCTATCACCACCATTGAACATCACCACAAAATGTGAAGTACACACTAGAAAGTTTTCCACACAAAAAAAATATATATATCAGCATGTCATTGTAGAATTTCAAACTAAAATGAGAGTTCAATGGTTAAAGAAACAGGCAAGAGCATAAGACTCCATAAAGTTGTCTAGGCAAGCCTCATAAACAAATAAAAGCATGTAGATTTTCCTCAACATAGTTATGGTTATGTACAAATCTAAAACAATTCTCCTGAAACAACTACAAGAACAAGAATGTAGTGAATCTTAAGAAAATAACGAGGTTCCTTCATCCCTGATTGTCACAACTCACAAGTATTATTAAGGAATAACATAATAATTTAAATTCTAAAGGTATTGCATGTGCCTTATGATGCTAGCATAAAGCATAATTCATTGATTGTAAGCTATGTTTCAAATGTACTCCATGAATAAATACTAAAAAGGTGCTGATAAACAGTACTAGTGTGAAAAAAGGTGATTACCATAAAATAGATTACAAACATTATTCCGAAGCATGTAGTAGAGACTCCGAAAAGAGTCCTCCCATGCAAGCTGTCTTTTTCTTAAGAAATCCATTTCCACTGCATAAATGAGAAAAGCTGTCATAGAGCATCAGGGCAAGGGGGGAAGACTTTTATCGCTATAAGCAAGAAAATTTATTCACCATACCTCCCTCTGCTGCTGATGAAATCAACACTGATATGAGAGAAGATGGTAAGGTAGATTGAGGGTAAACCCATGAATGCATAACTTTAGAACTTAAAACATGTGAAGTTGATGTGAGAACGGAGCTATGACTGTTGTTTTGATCCTCAGAATGACCAAATTGGAATGTGAACTGGGGCATGGTGCCAGATATTATTGACCTATGAATCCTTATTATTGGGAAACAAGATAGAGTTAGTCAACCAACTAGAATAACCAGCAATATATAACTCATACTATCAAAATGGACAAACAAGAAGCAACCTAAACAACTAATACCCAGAGGATATGGTATGAGCACCCACGTATGTATACAAGTCTACTAAGAAATAGCAGTAGATCTCCCAACCAAAGGGATTTCCAAATCCAATGGAAAGGTCTCATGTCCAAGCACTGACATCAATAAACTCTTAAGAATGTGAAAATCTTTGATATACCAGTACACTCACCGATTCACTGGGGAAGAGGACACCATTCGCACACAAGTTTTCAGAGTAAAATCTAGAGGAGCCTTTCGGCCAGGTAAGTGGCACTCTAAGCAAAAATTGTCAGAATAAGTTGATGTAGGATCCCCGGGCCTTTCAGAAGAATCAAAATGTGAACCAGATATGGCAGGGGGATCAAGGGCAGCCAGACCTTTTAACGCTTTATCCTATGAAAATAAGTGGTGACTTAATCTTAACAGATTCTTAGCTTAAATAATCTGAAAAGAAAACTGCAGAGATCATATACCATATCAATCGTTGCCAAGCCAGATGATTTATCACTGACTGATGAAATCTCGTTAACACTACGAAATGTACTTTGACTACACTTTCCAATTGATTGAAAGACTTGCGCCGCACCATCTTTGGCAACTTCAGAAGCAACAGAACTTTCTCTACTGCAGGAGATAACAATGTAAAATTCAAAAGAAAATGAGGACTTGTTGATTAACTAAAAAGGAGTAATGAGGGCCCTGATCAGATTATTAATCAGGAATACTCTCTGTTTGAGGAATACTCTGATCAGATTATTAATCAGGAATACTCTAACATCCACATGGTGAGGGCCATAATTGCATGAGATGGAGGTTGATTCAATGCAGTGTTTCCCTAGAAAAGTATTTGGTGGGTAAAGGCTCCAAAAAGGGTGGCTTTCTTTGTGCGGACAGCAACTCCTAACTGGTGACAATCATATTAAAAGAGGGTACATTGGTGTTGTATGTGTAGAAGTAGAGATGAGACAGTAGATCATTTCTGTGGCATTGTGACATTGCTCATGAACTGTGGACTTTTATATCTGTGTTTGGGTTTCATTGGGTAAATTTTCAAGAGTGTTGTTGAACTACTTAATAGTTGGAAAAGTTGGTTTGGTAAACATTCTTCCATTGTTTGAAATTTGAGCCTGTTATGCCTGTCAAGGACCCTATGGAGGGAAAGGAATTGGTGCACATTTTGGGCCCTGGTGAGATACTTTCTACTGTAAAATTCATTGGTTTTCTTTCTTTTAAATTGTAGCTTTCATTCTTTGTCATTCTTTAGCAGTACCTTATGCATATTTCCTCTGTACATGAGGTAGTTTCTCTTCTTCAATAAAATTAATTAAATTGTAAAAAAACTAAAAAGGATTGGACCATATAGAAAGGCGTACCTTAAAAGTTGGTGACGTCTCTTGGCAGCTAAGGATGAAATTAGAGATATATTCTTAAGGCTGCCAGTTTGCTCAATTGAGTTATTCTCCTGAAAAAAATAAAATAATTTTTATGTAGTATTAACGACATTCACATTCAAAGATTTAAACTACACTGATAAGGTACTCCAAAAAAACACTAAAATTAAAGAATAGTGTTACACCCATAACACTTTCACAACAAATCCTAGGTGATAAGTTGTTATTGGTTCTAATTTGAACCCACCATTGAAATTACTTTTTAGCCCACCGGTAACAACCTACCACTTAAAATTTGTTGCGAAAATGTTGTGATTCTCAAAAGTAAATCACATACAAAAGGAAATGTATTCACCTTAGCATTTTCTTTTCCAGAAAGCATTCTAACCCTGGACTTTTTAACAGGAAATACTTCATCCATTCGGGTGTCAATGTATCTTGGATTCTTTGAGATTTCAGGTTTCTTGAGCCCATTATCCACCTCATTAGTGTCACTGACAGAAACAAGCAAATTTTCAATGAATTATAAACCCCCCAAAAATAAAAAAACAAAAAATAAAAATAAAAGGGAAGTAAGGAAAAGCATACTTTGCTGTACCAACCAAAGGGCCTGGAGATTCATCTACAAGGTCTATAACATTTGTCTGCTTCAACTGCTCCCCCTGTCATGCATTCACCAATGAATGAACCATAAGTACTTTTGTCTCTATCAAATTTGTTAGTGATTGTTAGCAGGAACAGGAGACATCTAGGAAGCCAAATTAAAATTAAAAGCAATTGAAATTGTCTCCTGAGAGCACGAAGTTAGAAACATCAATCGCAATTCAAAAGAGAGAGAAAGAGAGAGATTAGCAAATTTTCTTCAACATAATAACTAGATAGAACAAATTCACTGGCAAATGAACACAAAAGTTCCGCATGAAAATGAAACAGGCATCCTATGCAATGATGAGGGTTACCATAGGTGATGCAGGATCTTTGAAATTCAACACTTTACTAGATTTATTGATGAGTTCTTGAAGGGTTCTTGAATAAGGATTAATGTTTAAGGGTATTAGGTTAGAAAAGAATGAATCTTGATGGCTGTTTGGGTCTGAAACAGGGGATAGAACAGAGAACAAGATAAATAAAACGCTAGGCAATCACACCCTCAAAGCTTAAAAATAAGCTGCTGAATTTAATTAGAATCAAAATCACTAATATTATTGACTATAACAAAGCCTTTATATGTTCTATTATTAAACCCTTTCCTAGGACTAGGACTCTAAATAGGTTATCCTAGAATGACTAAGAATACTAAATACTAATCACACACAAAAAATGACTTACTAACCTCTAAACGAAATGGGAAAATGACTCAAAACATAAAATATGACTCATGGGCCTTTGGTACAACCAAGGACAGCCCATTCCAGAAAATCTTGAAATTGCCAAATTGCCCTTATTTTAGTAAACTTAATTTAAACTGATCCAACAGCTTTCTAAGCTAAAAACCTCAATACTAAGACTTAATAATCACTAAAGGAACCTATTAAAGGTACCAAGGAAGTCCCACATCAAAACTAGACCACAAATCTTGAATCTTTATATATTTAATATTGTTTTTCCTTGAACTCTTCCTGGTCTGCATCAATACGCTAAGCAACAAGAACAAAAACAAAGTGTTAGTCCCAAAACAATAATGTTGGTTATAGATCCTCAACAAACTAATCAGGCTCAATTACAAATATTCTTCTCTGTCATTCTATCCTATCCAACGTCATACTTTTTGTCACCTCCTTAATTAACATGTTATTTTCTATTAAGTGTTAGGGGTATGGTCTTTGTATGATTATGTCAATTCTACTCTTCCAGGAAGATGTCCAACTCATGGTGTACACAAGTTATAGAGGCCTATAGATTTTCCATCTCCTGGTCTAGACTAACTCCAATTATGCTTGCAAATTTCCTTCAAACTAACAATTTTTTTGTTTAACAAAAAGTGTCAGAATAATGGTTAACGATTAAATTTACTCTTTCCTAACATCTTAAGTTTTTGAACCCTGCCTCCACTCCACCTCCCATTTAAAAGTTAAAAATCCCACACTTTAGGCCCTCACTTATTAAGGGGGAGCTTAGATCCACACGTGCAGGAGAGTGTTAGAATAATGGTTAAACAGTTCAATGATTAAATTCATCCTTTGAACAATTGATAATTTATTAGAAAATTTAATGCCCTGTTCAAAGTCAAGTGTCCATGAAATCCCTGTAAACAGTTACACAAAATTCTCCTCCACCAACAATTGTCTCAAATCCAACTGACACATTTCTTTTCCGTTCTTGCATTTTTCCGTCACCCAAACAAAACACAAACCAGGACAAAAACTAAAATAGATATGCCAAATTTGTCAAGCGTTATCAGATACATTTGAAATCTAGATTTATTCAACATATATCTAATCAAATCAAGACCGAATCAAGAAAATAAAATAAAGTAGCCAAATCAATGGATTCTCCAAAACCTATATAAGAAGAATGGAAATCATTCATTTTCTATAAGTTGAGCAACATACTCTGAGTTCTGATGGTGTTTTCCTTCTGAGTCCCGTGCTAGCCTTCATAGCTCCTCCTCCGCCGATTTGCAAAGAACTAGGTGCTTGCGCAGCGACCTTTGCCATTCTATCTATACTGTTCAAAACACCACCGCCGCCGCCGCCGCCGCCACCACTACTCAACCACTCAACTCACCACCTTCTACAAACAATTCAAATCAATGCAAGCGATTCATAAACACCAGATTATCTTTGCCTGTGCGTCGAGAAATAAGCATTAAGAGGAAAGAGCGAAGAAAATCTAGGGTTTCGAATCGATTTGTTTGCCCCAAATGTTAGAAATTAGGGCTTAGGGCAAACCCGCAGAGAGAGAGAGAGAGAGTTGGGTTGTGTTGTGTTGAGTGGAGTGAAGTGGGGGTGGGAAAAAATGCGGTAAAGTTGAGGAATTTGGGAATTGTTTGAACGAAATTTGATTTCCCTCTCTGTGATTTGACGCCGTTTGTACTTAGCGTTAGATACCGTTTGTGTGTAAGAGAGCATGGTGAAATAGAAAAGAGGGAAGTCCTCTTACTGGTTGGTTTGCTGTCGCGCAACATTGGAAATTTGAAAATTTTCGGAAACTTCTCGAGAGCCTCTTTGAAAAATAATGCTTTTTTTTTTAGGAATAATTTGTAATTTTTTCTATAATTTTTATTTTCAGTTTTTTTTTTTAAATTTGATAATTATAATAGATGAGAAATGATTTAAACTCTACTGTCTGATTGGATGGAGAGAAAGAAAGGGAGCAAGATATCAATTGAATTGCAATATTACATACATACTAACATACATATATTTTCTTACAATTTGTTCCAGCAATAAGTTAAAGTTTATCATGCCCAATCAGGCTATTACAATTTGTTCCGACAATAAGTTATAGTTGATCATGCCCAGAATTAATGTAGTTATGATTTTTTTTTCCCTTATAAACTTTATTAACACCTTTGAAGGCACAATTTAATATGCATTTAATGATCAGTTTGATTTTTTTTTTCTAAATAATATAATCAAATTGTATTTTTTATTTTCAAGGTAAAAGTTTAGAATTTTATTAATTTATATAATCATAATTTAAGGGTTTGCATAAGTCGAGTTGAGTTTTTTTCAACTCAACCCACTATAGTGAATTAAAAAAAATTCAACTCAACCCAACCTATCATTAGAGTCCAACCCACAATGATCTCTCACAGATCACAACAGCTCCAACCCCATAACAATGAAGGGTTTTTCAGAGGCTGTAAAGCCCAATTAATCTTAGGGGAAAATTCTTTCACAAAGTATGTAATTATAATTGAAAACGTGAGTTTAACTCACATTTTCAGTTTATAAAAACACTATGAAAGAAACACCGTCCTTAATTAATCTTATATCTTCCTTGCAACGAAAGCTGCCAACGCACACTTAGATCTCGGGAACCACCTGGATTTTGAGTCAATGAAGTTTGCATTGAACTAACATTACTTCACTGCAGATAATCATCCTATTACTTTAAACTTGTATCAGCTAAAGCCTGAGGTTGGGGTAAAACCCCTCCATGATGAACTGAATTGTGCTAAAACCATATCCGCCCGGCAATAATTGCAAAAACAAAGATGTCCTTATCAAATAGAGAAATCAACAACTCAAAAAACTCCCTAAAATCTTGTTGGTTTTGAACTTAAGATCAACTTTCTGAATCCAATTTTCCATGTAGTCCATACACCAAACGCAACAGCACAAGACCAAAGGGAACGCACTACAGGTTCTTCACATTGATGGCATAACAAACACATAGAATCAATACGGACATGACAAACTCTTAAATTCTGCATAGTAGACAAATTATTGCTAAAAGCTCTCCAAAGAAAAAGGCAAATCTTATGAGGAATCTTAAGAGTCCATTATGTCCATATTGATTTCCACAGCTGATGATTTCTCCTAGACGATGATGGAAGAGCAGAAATCTTTCCCTTGTGAGTTGTGAGAGAGTTTCAAAAAATAAGCACTACGAACTGAAAAATCTCTAGATTTAGAAGCTCCCCACATAAGCTTATCTGGTCTATTGTACCGAGAATCTGAGATAGAGGAATCTGCTAACTTTTTTCTGCATCATACAATTGAAAATTTGACGATTCAATTGGACATTCCATGAACGCAGTTTGTAACATCCCAGCCCCTTAAAAACCAAAAAAAAAAAAAAAAGTCAAATTTTGACCCACGTGAGCTCCACCCATTTACCTCCTTCAATTCCCAACCGCACATCTTGTAAAATATCTTTTTTTTTTCTTTGGTAAACTGAATATTATATTAAGATTGAGGAATAATAGGTTCAATACAACACCTACTTAAGTACATTCTAGAGAAATCAAAATCAACAAAAGATTGTATTTCCACACGTGGACAATCATAAACAATAAAATCAATAGATTGCTGTCCTCCCCATCTTGGCGAGCCCATCGGCACATTTGTTAGCTTCTTTATAGCAGTGCTTAAACCTGACTTGGGGAGTCCTCTCGGCCAATTGCCTACAAACATCAACAATGGGCGAAATAATCGTGTTAGTTTGTGTGGGGTTACACAGGACATCACAAACAGCTTTAGCATCCAATTCAATCTCTACAGCCTGAAAATTTCTCTCTACACACAACAGCAGCCCATCCCGAATAGCCCATAGCTCAGCCATGAAACTAGAGGTGATGCCAATGTGTCTAGAAAAACCAAGAATCCACACTCCATCATCATTACAAAAAATACCACCTCGTCCTACCACCTTGAATTACCCGAGGAAGAGCCATCCATGTTAAGCTTTATCCATCCCCTTGGAGGTTTTTCCTACCCGATTGGCTTGGGAACATAGTGGTTTGGTGCTTTACTATTCACAGCACAGTAGAAGAACTCCCTAGCTCTTTGGAGTATCTCAACATGAAGGTCTTGGGGAAAAGGTTTGTTGTGAAACACAGCTGCATTTCTTTTTAACCAAATGCTCCCAACAGCAAATAAGAATATGGAACTCCAGTATGGTTGGCCCCCTGTTTTACCAGGCTTGGTTTTTGCATTAGCAGCAAGCTAGTTTGACAGAGCTCCAGCAAAGAAGGCATTATCATTGCTTTTGATGCCCAAATTTCTCCATACCAGTTTAATCACCTCAAAGTCACGAAGAATATGAATTATTGTCTCCGTTTCTTATTTACATATAGGGCAAAGAAGATCCAAGTTAAAGCCCCGCAAGGCTAGGCATGATTTTACTCCAATACTATTATGGCGGCATTTCCAAATAAAGAATTTGATTTTGGGAAGAGTTTGCAATGTTGGAAAAATAATAGTGAATAAACAAGTTTGATATAACAAACAATATCCCAAATAATTAGCAAGAATGTAAATAAGCAATGATAATATAAATTTAAGTAAAATTAGGAACAATCTCACAGTGCTATAGAATCACGCTGCGAAAGCGTTGTCCTTAAAGGTTGATTCGTGCCACCCAAAGTAAAACTTGGTGCGATTGGTTCTCTTGGCCAAACAACTCCCCAGGATTAGAATATAGCGTTGACCTTTGTGATGTACGCACTTCCACTCACAAAAGGTTTAAGAACAACCCTCTATTGCCTTTCCTTAGAACAAATATTCTTGTAGAAAAATATGTGGGAGAGAAAGATAGTAGAATTGTGTATATCTAAAACATAATGTAGTCAAAAGACCCATTTTGAAAAATATGTTATAACGAGTATTATATAGGCTACTTGGGAAGATAATAATCTATAGTTATTAGTTACTAATAACCCTTAAAAGCCCAACGGCTATATTATCAATAATTGCCCAACGGCTATTTTTCTCATAATTGTCCAACGGTTATTTTACTCATAATTGCCCAACGGCTATTTTACTCATAATTGCCTAATGGCTATTTTACTCATAAATTTCCAACAGCTAGAAAATCAATAAGAATAAAAGTGTTTGGAACACACACCCACACCAACAATCCCCCACATGTTACAAACACAAAATAGGAAAGGCACGCAACTAAAGAAAGCATGCATCAATATGGAACCAGAAGGTTTTAACCATACATAAGATAAATAAGTAGGAACTAAAAGACAATGGTGGAGTTAAAACTCTTTTAACCAAGCTATTAGTAAACCAAACTTACCACCCACATAACTTTCTTTATCAAGGTTGTTCTTTAGCGGGTTGGCGCCTTATCCAGGCCATGCGCCTCTAGGTTTCATGAGAGCTCTAGAGACCTACCCAAAAAGTCTCATAGGAAGCGGCACAACTTCCACTCACACATAGGTGGCATCCATCAGGAGTGCGTGCAGAACACCCCATCCCAACAGGTAGGGATATGGATCCATTAAGAGCCTAAAACTCAACCTCCAATAATCTGCAACTTAGTCGGTGGCATCCATCAGGAGTGTGTGCAGATACACCCCATCCCAACAGGTAGGGATATGGATCCATTAAGAGCCTAAGCTCATCCTCACCAAATTCTGCAACTTAGCACTGTCTCACACCATAGGGATGGACTCATCACTAATCTCCTTATCGAGATAGCGGAAAACACATAACAAATGACAGTGCCCGTGGACCACTAATGACCTCTACCCATTTAACCTCTTGCATGGAATCACCCATCATAGAGGTTGGGCATTAGTCATAGTGTCACAACTTGGGTATCAGTCCAATCCCCCTAGATGTCTCACTCACCAGCCTCATTGCTAGTGGTTTGGTCAAAGGATTGGCCAAGTTCCTTTCAGACCTCACAAAGTCCAAGGACATAACACCATTACCAATAAGCTGCCTTACAATATTGTGCCTTAATCGGATATGTCGACTTTTCCCATTATAAATTTTGTTCTTAGCACATGCTATGGCAGCCTGACAATCACAATGAATACAAACAGAAGCAATAGAGTTAGTAAAAAGAGGTATATCAATTAATAAACTCCTAAGCCATTCGGCTTCAGACCCAGCCTTCTCTAAGGCCACTAACTCTGCTTCCATAGTGGATCTCGTTATGCAAGTCTGCTTGGTTGACTTCCAAGAGACAGCCCCTCCAGCTAGTGTAAACACATATCCACTAGTGGGCTTCACCTCATCTGTATCAGAGATCCAGTTAGCATCACAATATCCTTCTAAAACAGTAGGAGAGCCATAATATGACAAACCAAATTCAAAGGTCCCCTTTAAATATCTCAATAATTTAGATAGTGCATTCCAATGCTCAATACTAGGATTATGAGTGTATCTACTCAATCTACCAACAGCATATGCAATATCAGGACGAGTACAATTTGTCAAAAACATTAGATTACCAATAATTTGTGCATATTTATTTTGTGAAACACTATCACCACGATTTTTAACCAAGCGCACCTTTGAGTCATATGGAGTAGACATAGGTGACATATCAAAATGTTCAAATTTTTTAAAGAATTTTCTCCACATAATAAGACTGCGATAGTATAATGCAATCATTGTCCCTAAGGATCTTAATGCCCAAAATAACATTTGCCTCGCCTAAATCTTTCATATCAAATTTAGAGGCAAGAAAACTTTTAGTATCATGTACAACATTATGGCTAGTTCCAAATATAAGCAAGTCATCAACATATAAACAAATAATGACACCTTCATTATTATTTAACTTATTATATGACCATAAGTCACAAATCCTTGTGTAAGCATCATATATCAAAATTTCCATGTCATTGTATAGGTACTTGTTTTAATCCATACACGGATTTAACCAATTTACAAACTTTACTTTATTGTCTAAGAACAACACAACCCTCGGATTGCTCCATATAATTTTTTTTTTTTTTTAATTCACCTATTAGAAAAATAGTTTTAACATCCATATGATGTATAATAGGTTTGTAAATAGATACAATGACAAACAACATTCTTATAGATGCAATTCTAATAATCGAAGAATAAGTATAAAATAATCAACATGATTTTTTTTTTTTTTCTTATAGCCTTTAGCTACTGAGCATGCCTTATACTTATCTATGATCACATTCAGTTATAAGTTTCTTTTGAAAACCCGCTTGCAACCATACAAATTTTGTTTTAAACACCCACTTGCAACCAATAGGCTTAACCTTAGGTGGAAGCAATGTGATTAGACATAATCTAATAATTGTTTAAAAGCTTCCAACAATAATGGTGCATAAACAAATTTAATTGCATAATAACTTACATGCTCATCTTCAACAATATAGGTAAGAAAATTGTTACCGTAACTCTTTTTCTCCCTAGTTTGCTTACTTCTTCTCAATTCTTGCACATCACAACAAGATCATTAGAAGTATCAATAGGTTCATGAAACATATTTTCCTTATTTTTCAAAGGAAACTCATACTTAAAGAAAGTATTTTTAAGATTTAACAATAGTATTAAATTCTAAATACATCACTATTGATGAAGATAATTCTGTATCATGAAATATAACAAACATAACCAATAAACACACAATCACATATTTAAGAATAAAGTTTCCTCCTTTTAGGTTCATGTAGCATGACCTTAGGCAAGTACCCCCACACTTTGAGGTATTCTCCTTTTAGATTTGGGTAACATCTTAGCCAACCACCCCCACAATTCGAGATATACCAAGTTAGGCTTATGCCATTCTCAACTTCATTTTTTTTTTTATATTTTATAAAAATTTCCAATACCTCATCTTTGGTTCCTAATACATAAAGTTAAATAAATATAGAATGGTCATCAACAAAGATTACATAAAATCTTTTACCATCTCTAGTCATTGTGTGTTTTAAATCATCCAAATTATTATGTACCAAACTAAGGAGTTTGGTTCCTCTTGTTATGGGTTTGTAAGGTCTTTTTGTTTCAAATTCATAAAAACCTATCCACCATTTCAAAACAACACATATAGCCAATAAAAATATGTATATGTATATGTGTGTGTGAGTGTATATATATATATATATATATATATTTTAATATCACTCTTGCACTTGGTGGATAAAAGGAATATTTATTCCCACCAAGTCTTATCCACTAGCCCAAAATACTAGTTGGATCATTTTTATTTTTTATTTTTAATATATATATAAAGAAAATTTTAATTATTTTTCCATAATTTCTCATTTCATATATTTGTGTCAAGAGATGTAAAAATAATAGTTTTCTTTTTGTACATAGAGCCAATAGCCTCTAGCTACTAAAAACCACTCTTAGGAACGTCCAAAATTTGACAAGAATAAGACACTTAATATTTTGTAAAATTTGACATCATTATACCACAATTGTATAATACAAACATTTAATCATCCATCTTTTCTTTTTCACATGACCATAAATGATTACTAGAATATTTTAGCAAGGAAAATAAAATTTAATTAAATTATAGTATCATGTATCTTCATTATACAAAAGGAGTACCAAGTGTTGATATGGCACTATTAATTCCACTTAACAATAGAAATGCCTTCACCATAAGTCTACACCATTTTTTTTCTCTTTCAAAATTCTACCAAAAAATAAAATTTTATCTCATTTCTCACAAAAATTATTGCTAACATTTTTTTTTTTTGAATTCCAAAAACATTTCTCAAAACACATATGTTTTTCTTCAATCTCATGTTCCTCAAATTTCAATTGACATAAAACAATCACAAAATATAATACGCATATAGTATCACATAATCGCAATTGTAATAGTTGATATCCACATATCAAGACAACGTTACATAATATTATTCACATATTAATTTAGATTAGAGAATCAAAATCACATTTGGATGGACGTCATTTATTTTTCTAAAATATTAGTCCACCCAATTGTTTAGATAAACCATAGCAAAATAAACTCCACAAAAGATATAAGTAATTATATCTAAGAATATAACTACTATAATTTTTTCTTTATAAACATAATATCATATCACAATATAAAATTTCATGATCAATAACTTGTTTATCCATTTTGAAGCATGAAATCAACCTTTAAGATTGTTGGAAAAATAATAGTGAATAAACAAGTTTGATATAACAAACAATATCCCAAATAATTAGCAAGAATGTAAATAAGCAATGATAATATAAATTTAAGTAAAATTAGGAACAATCTCACAGTGCTATAGAATCACGCTGCGAAAGCGTTGTCCTTAAAGGTTGATTCGTGCCACCCAAAGTAAAACTTGGTGCGATTGGTTCTCTTGGCCAAACAACCCCCCAGGATTAGACTATAGCGTTGACCTTTGTGATGTACGCACTTCCACTCACAAAAGGTTTAAGAACAACCCTCTATTGCCTTTCCTTAGAACAAATATTCTTGTAGAAAAATATGTGGGAGAGAAAGATAGTAGAATTGTGTATATCTAAAACATAATGTAGTCAAAAGACCCATTTTGAAAAATATGTTATAACGAGTATTATATAGGCTACTTGGGAAGATAATAATCTATAGTTATTAGTTACTAATAACCCTTAAAAGCCCAACGGCTATATTATCAATAATTGCCCAACGGCTATTTTTCTCATAATTTCCCAACGGCTATTTTACTCATAATTGCCCAACGGCTATTTTACTCATAATTGCCTAATGGCTATTTTACTCATAAATTTCCAACAGCTAGAAAATCAATAAGAATAAAAGTGTTTGGAACACACACCCACACCAACATGCAATTCCCATTTCCACTCTCCTTCAAAAGGGATATGATCACTGCTAATAGCAATATCATAAGCACTCTTTAAATAAAGAGGAAACATTTGGTCAGGCGCTAGCGCAAAACCAGTGTTTTATGCAGCCAATAGGAGGCTGCCATGTTATCAATTAAAATATCATTTCTCTTTCCCTCTTATTGTCTCTCTTGTCTTCTCTATTTCACAAGTCTCTCTTCTCTCTCTTTTTTTCTTTCTTTCTCACTTGTTCTTTTCCTCTCTCCAGCCCTCTCACCTATAGCTATACCTTTCTTCTCCATCGAAAATCAAATCCAATTAAAAGCTTCAAGGCCATCAGTCCCTTCCCTTCTCCTTCTCAGCAAAGCCAAAGATCTCACTACACAAACTCAAACTCAAATTTACTAAACCCATATTCAGTGTTCACCACATCCCAACCGCATAATACCACAGATCCACCACAGAGCCCAGACCATCGCCACAAATCGACTGCAACTCCTCTAATCTGGATTTCCTTGTCTCAAGCCTCTGACTTGTAAGGATCTAGCCTCGCATTGTTGCCGCATTGCGTATGAACTCGTTCTAGATGTTGTAATCGACGAGAGTACATTCTGATTGCTGAAAGGGAGAAGGATGGCCTTGAAGCTTTTAATCCTAGTAGCAGTAATAGTATGAAGCACAGCCAGTGGTGGACATCTTTCACTTGCTTGTGAAAACTGACTTTTTCTGATTTCCTTCCCTTTGATCTTCTCTTTCTCTTCTGGGTATATCTCTACCTCTCCAAGTAACTCTTCCCTTTGATACAACACCGCTTTATACATTTCTTTTTTTCTTTTTCTTTTTCTTTTCTTTTTGGGGGCCCAAATCCGAAAATATAAAAAAAAATTTATATATATATATATATATATATGTATGTATGTATATAATCAAAATCTCACTCTTTCAAATGGGTTGCTAAGATTGTTGTTGTTCTTGTTGTTCTTGTTCATCAATTTCTTTGTAAAACCCATGATGGTGATTTCGTCTCTGAGTCAGAGGGAATGCTTTAGATTTGATCTGATTCATTAGGAATTTTATATAAAACAAAAACCAATATAGTACAATACAATAATCTCTAGCTTTGCTGAGAGGGAGAAGGGAAGGGGCTGATGGCCTTAAAGCTTTTAATTGGATTTGATTTTAGATGGAGAAGAAAGGTATGGGTGAGAGGACTGGAGAGAGGAAGAGAACAAGTGAGAAAGAAAGAAAAAAAGAGAGAGACATGTGAAACGGAGAAGACAAGAGAGACAGTAAGAGAGAAAGAGGATGAAATTTTAATTGATGACGTGGTAGCCTCCTATCGCTTGACCGAATGTTTACTCTTAAATAAAAAACACCTAGAGGATTGTTTGCGCAGGCAAGTTTATCGAGTCTTGAAGTGGTAGTGGCATACGGGATTGCTTGGGTTTCCAATTTAATAGGCAGAGGGATATCCATAGAGATTTTAGATCAATCCCAACCCCTATCCGAGGCTACATCCCTTACTCTCAGCCTATCCTGCCCTTATGTAAGCGGCCCCTGGATGATACTTCTCAGAGTTCCAACATTCAACCATCTATCATGCCCAAAGCTTAAATTACTATTTGTGAGAGGCCACAAAATTTAGTCCCTTTAAAAAAAAAAGATTCGGGTGCTTGTAAGGGCACCTCTCTTTTGGGATAGTGGTATGGAGTTGCCACTTATTTTTTATAAAAAAAAAAAAAAAAAAAAAAAAAAAAAAAAAAAAAAAACATATTTAGAATAATTTGAATGTCATTGATTGAATAAAAAAAAAAATACAATTTTGGTAAATTAACTTTATAAGGCTTTGAGTCCTAGTTGCAATCTATGCAAAAGAACACAAAACTTTAGTCCTAGTTACAATCTACCAAAATTAAAAGACAAAACACTAATCTACCTGTCCAAAAATTTTAAGCTCGGGGGCTAGGTTACGGAATGAAAATGTGTTAGGCACTCATTCTGCTCAGACAGAGTCTAGTCTTCTATACTCTAATGACCAATGTACTCTTTTTTGCATAATGTTAAATGATATGTTGAACACACATGACAAAAATTAATATTAAAAAATCTACCTTATGAATATGTCCTCTTTTAAGAGAAAATCATATTTGTTTTGAAAATTGAAAAAATTAAGACTTGGTTTGTAAAAAAAAATAATAATAATAATAAATCTATTTTTGTAAAAAGAAAAAAAAGATTTTTTAAAAAAGAATCAAATTTGTTTTTGTGTAAAGTTAGAAAAAGGTGATTTTAAGAAGAAAAATCATATTTGTTGTTTGTAAAAAGAAAAGAAAAAAAAAGAGAGAGATTTTGTTAAAAAGAACCAAATCTGTTTTAAAAAGTTAAAAAAAAAAAAAAAATTAGGTTTGTAAAAGAAAAATTAGATCTTTTTTAGAAAAAAAAAAAAAAAAAAAGGACTTTTTGAAAGAGGATTCACATTCATGAGATAAATTTATTATGAATGCATCACATATTAAAAAATAAAAATAAAAAAGACTTCAACCTAACTTTCAACCTCTTCCTTTAAATTTCGAAATCTGCAATTTTGTAACAAAGACAACTTTTTATTAAAAAAATTAGATCTGTATTTAATGAAAATACATATCAATTTTTAAGTTTAGAAAATCAAATCAATATTTCATGAAAATACAGATTAGTTTTTGTGTTTAAAAAATCAAATCTGAAAATTTAGATCAGTTTTTGAGTTTAAAAAAAAAAAAAATCAGATCTATATTTAATGAAAAATATATATCAGTTTGGTGTTAAAAGATTAGATCTATATTTAATGAAAATACATATCAGTTTTGAGTCTTTTAAAAAAATCAGATTTGAAAATACAGATCAGTTTTTTAATTTTAAAAAATCAGATCTAAAAATACAGATTAGTTTTTGAGTAAAAAAAAAATCAGATCTAAAAAATACAGATCAATTTGGTCTTTTAAAAAATCAGATTTAACAATACATATCAGATTTTGAATTTTAAAATAATCTTTGATAGTCATTAGAAGATTTTGAAACTTAAGAAAAAGAATTACAATAAACAATCATCTAAGAACATCTTAAAGAAAATTCTAGCAGAACATGGTAATTATATATCAAGGACAAGATGATGATGTTATAAAATGTGACCTCCAAAATCGTCCATATGGTTCGTCCTTGGAAAAAGAACGAAGGAAGGGCGCAACAAAATGGCCTCGTCCGTACCCATCAAGCCTCGTTTGTCATAAATTGAGGACGGATGAGGCCTCATCCGTCCTTAATTAAGGACAGACGAGGCAAATATTTTGAACTTAAACTTGGATCTTATCTATGAACCGAAACCTCCATTATTCGTGATAAAGCACCAGTCCAAATAAAGTAACTTCCATGGAAGTTATGAAAGTTACCTCCGACTTTGATGAATTCCTCGATAATAGGAATGATTATTAGAGCAAGTAATCGTTCCATGTGCACTATATAAACACTTCTCTGTGTAGCGGTAAGGGGTTTGGATCTTTTTTTACAGAAAAAGAAGAAAGTCTTAGAAATATTTTTCTCTCTACTCCAGCCCACTGACTTCACCATCGGAGGACCCTAGATCGGCCTCCACCAGCTTTTTCTCTAATTAAATTTGGTTTTTCAGGATTTAACCTTCAAGATTGTCGAAGCCCGGAGATTTTCAACCTACTGATTTTCCAGGATTATCACAAGACATAATAAAACATGCTAAACATATTCATGCGCCAAACAATAACAAAAATTAATGAAAGAAGAAAAACAGAATATCTCTTGTATGAGCGTGCTCTTCTAATGAAAGAATGTTTTAGAAACCTCTTTGAAGCCTAAAATACTTTACTTACAAAAAAGAAGTTCCTAAAGCAAAAACCTCCAGAACATCCTCAACATAAGGGGAATTGAAAAGTCAGAAGTGAAGAGCCCTTAATTGATTTTTTTTCCTCTATTTATAGAGGTTAGGATGCTTCAATGAGATCAAATACAAATTGGAACACATCCTTGTTTCCAAAAAGTCGAAAAAGATAGGTTTTATCTCAATCAGGGAATCCCCAGGGCTGGCCAAAAATTTGGGCCAATTAGCATTTGCCATATGCTAATCGGCACTCCAAGAGTGCAAATGGCCCTTTTGGATGCCAAGTCTGCGTTTGAATTTTAGTCCAATTTGGACTCTTTTTTTAGGATTTTTTTTTAGCCGGGAACTGCACCTAGACGCATTTTTAATCCATATTCTAAAAATTAATCCATTTTTCTTGATATTCAAGTCTTTAAAATGATAATTATCTTGTAGATAAATATTCCAAGAAGACTTGATTATCCACAACTTCTTTGTTATCTGATTATTCACTTTATTCCCATGCAAGCAGGTCTATTTTTGACACTAACTAACGACCAATCACAAAATTATTTAATTAATTTTAATTGTTTAGCCAATCAGAATTAATTTAAATTAATCATGCGTGGTCAGTTTCACCCAAACAAAATGTATGCAGATCGTGCAAACTTGATCATGTGATATCTTTCAATCTAACAGTCCAATTTGGAAATCGAACATACCGTCACAATTGTTAGAACCTCAAGATCATTTTTATGATATGAAATGAATGAATTAATGCATGTAATGCAACTCCAAATTTTGGGTATATGAATGGTCACTCTAGTCATCTTCCAAGATTAAATTATGGGCACAAAATCGAGTGTCTACAGAATGCTCCTCATTGACAGAGCTTGCAAAGCGAATGTCAATATAAAACAAAGATACTGATTTTTGCAGCCATGATTTAATTGATATTGACTTTTCAAAGATTACTTAGCCCTAGATCTAAAACCTTGGAACATAAAACGAGTGTTTTGTTGTTTTGAAAAATGAAAATTGTGAATACTTGACCTACTTGACAACTGATAAACTTGATTTGAGTCTTGAAATCTGAGGTAATTGAGAGGCTTTTCTATCTTAGTCTGAATCTGGAGTGGATTGAGAGGCCTCTCTATCTCAATCCGTATATGGGGGCACCAAGGGAATTCTCTACCTCGATTTTGAATGGAATGTAACCAGTGGACTTCTCTACCTCAAAACCTAGGGTGATTGAGAGGAGGCTTCTCTATCTCAATCTTGAATTGTGACGACTAAGGAGCTTCTCTATCTCTATTTGAATGGAAGTTAACCAAGGAGCTTCTCTACCTCGGAACCTAGGGCGATTGAGAGGCTTTTCTATCTTAATCTTGAGCTGAGGAGCTTCTCTACCTCGGAACCTAGGGCAATTGAGAGGCTTCTCTATCTCAATCTTAAGTTGTGATGACCAAGGAGGTTCTTTACCTTGATCTGAATGGAAGGTAACTAAGGGGCTTCTTTACCTCAAAACCTGGGGCGATCGAGAGGCTTCTCTATCTCAATCTTGAGCTATGATGACCAAGGGGCTTCTCTACCTCGATCTTAATGGAAGGTAATTAAGGGGCTACTCTACCTTGGAATTTAGGGTGATTGAAAGGCTTCTTTATCTCAATCTTGAGTTGTGATGACCAAGGGGCTTCTTTACCTAGATCTGAATGGAAGGTAATCAATGGGCTTTTCTACCTTGGAACTTAGGGCGATTGAGAGGCTTTTCTATCTCAATCTTGAATTGTAATGATCAAGGGGCTTCTCTACCTCGATTTGAACAGAAGATAACCAAGGGGCTTCTTTACCTTGGAACCTGGGGCGATTAGGAGGCTTCTCTATCTCAATCTTGAATTGTGGTGACCAAGGGGCTTCTCTACCTTGATTTGAATGGAAGGTAACCAAGGGGCTTCTCTACCTCTGAATCTGGGGCGATTGAGAGACTTCTCTATCTTAATCTTGAATTGTGACGATTAAGGGGCTTCTCTACCTCGATCTGAATAGAAGGTAACCAAGGGACTTCTCTACCTTGGAACTTGGGACTTCACCTGCAAAAGATCAAAATTTGGAATTAGACTTTAGATGATGAGTGCTTTGTTGTTCCATTGTTTTGAGATGTATGATCTTCATTTGTTTTTTCTTGATTTGAATTTTCCCTTTTAAAAAGAAAACCTTGATTGATTTTTGTATTCCTTTGAAAAAGATTTTTTTTTCTTTGAAATTTGAAATTTGGAATTTAGAATTTGAAACTTTCTTTAAAAAAAAATGATGCCCTATGTTCTTGATCATCTTTGAAAATTTATTCTTCCTTCAAAATTGGACTTTTTAAAATTGATGTCATCTGCCTTTGAAAATCTTTGAAATGTTTTTTTTTTTTAAGAACAAAATAAAAATAATCTCAAAATTTTTTTTTTTTGAAGAGTTGACTCAACCACTCAAGTAACTAGAGGTGGGGGGGGGGGGGGGGGGATTTTTTGGCCCCCATTTCCCTTGTCCTCATCTTTTCTTTTTTGCTTTTCCCTCCTCACTTTTCTCTCTTCTTCCATTGTCACTATTCACTCTCTTCTTCCACTTGCATTTTCTCTCTCATCACACCATTTTTTCTCTAGAAAATCATTTCCCTAAGCTTCTAAACTAGCTTTCATTCATCTCTCTCAAAATCTTTTCAGATTTTTGTGTTCTTGACAATCTTTGTTACAAACCCATTTTTTGAAACTCATCTCCAAACCTCCATTTTTTTTGCATTGACAATCTCATCTTCCAATGGGCCATCCTTTCTTACTTTTAATGGGAAAAATATCATCTATCCCTTGAATGGAATGAGGAAGAAGGGCTCCTCCAAGACCCCATGACCCATGCTCCACACTCCAAATTGGACTTCAAGGTGAGCTCATTTTTTGGATTTCTTTGTTGGGAAATTTGTTGATTTCATGTTTTGTTGAGAGCTTGGTGTTGAGATATTGTCATTTGGTTGTTGTTTGCTCTTGTTGAAATTTTGCATATTGCGTGGTTGGGTTGGAAATTCTCATGATCATGTTGTAATCTTGGCCTTGGGGCATTTTTGAATTGTTGAGCTATTTGGCATGGTGAAATTTGGACAATGTTGATGATTCATGAAGTTTAGCAATGTATGTAGTTTGTGGTACTATTGAATGAGCTTTGACTTGAATTTTGTGGGCACTGAAGTCATGAAAATTTGATGTGTAGGCTTGGTTGAACAAATTCATTTTTGATGAATGTGGAAATTTTGTTGGAATGTGTAAGTCTTATCTCACAAGTATGGAAATTTTTTATGGGTATGGGTATGAATATGGGAAATCTTTTATGGTGATATGTTTTTTTTTTTTTTTTTTTTTTTTTTTTTTTTTTTTTTTTTAATGTTGCTGGACATGAATTCTTCTTTTTTTGTTTGTGTCGGACATGGAAAAAAAATTTTGAACATTGGAAAATTTTTGCTGGAAAAATTTTTTTGGGCATGGAAAATTTTTGTTGGCACGGAAAACCTTTTTTCCTTGGACATGGGATTTTGGTTGGACATTGGAAAAAAATTTTGGGACATGGAAAATTTTTTTGGACATGAGATTTTGGTTGGAAATTATGTGGTCATCTCAATGATTGACTAAACTCTATTTTGTAGAACCTCAGGAGTCGAGGTAGCCTCCAGTGTTGAAAGGCATATGGGAGATATTGTTTTCGGATATTAAGAACATCATTGATGAAGCGGGCTTCCAGAATTTTTTTCCAAGCTTTATTGAATCTTGATACTCATGAGTACAAGGATCTCTAGTTACTCCTTGCTTTGTTAGAGCAGTTTTGGGACACTACTTGCACTTTCCATTTTCCAGGTATTGGTGAAGTGATGTTGACATCTAATGACTTCTTAGCCATTACTGGCTTAAGATTGGGCAATGAAAGAATCAAAGTCAATGATTTCCTTGCTTTAAAAGAGATTAAAGTCCTTTGGGTGTGATGCCTTCAAAACTGAAGAGCAAGAATGTCTACTTGATGTGGCTATACAATAATATTGAGAACTGTAAGACTGTAGCAACCGACACTCGCATGTTCATACTTATCTTCATTGGAACTCTTTTATGTCCAGACTTGGGTACTACTATGAGCTTGCACTATTTGTGGAGCCTGAGTGATACTGGCCAAATCAAAAATTATGATTGGGGTGACATGGCTTACACAACCCTTTTGCATCTCATGAATCAACTTTCTAGGCGTAGTCTCTCAAGCTTAGGAGGTGCATTGTTTGTTTGGCAGGTGAGGTTTTGAATTTTTGGTTATTTATGGGTTTTGGAAAGTCATTTTGGTCGTTGTGCCATTAATGATGTATGTTGATTTTTTTTCAAGTTTTGATGTATGAATATTTTAGGGTTGGTCCTTAAGTTCTAGAAGATGTTGGTGACATGTATCCGAGGTTTCTCCATTGGCTGCTCGAGTATCGTTTATCAACGCCTTCTAAGAATTCTTTGCAAATTTGGCATATGGTCAGTGTCCTTTATGGGACCTTCCTTCTTAGTTGGTCTATTGCCATGCCTTTTACGTGCCATAACTAGCCACAGACCATATGCTGTCTCCTGATCTTTCATAGTACTGACCTCACCAACGGCTTCCATGTCCCCCTCATGTTTTTTGCATGACCTATCCATAGGATCAGCAGGACATTCTGGTGACCCTTGCATTAAGGGGGATGGAGGTCAGATTGAGTATGGGTAGGATTCTTTCCGATGCCCTATACGCCCATAAGCAAAACATAGTTTCTGGATCCTTTCATAACTGACCGATTGTTCAAAATCCCAAATGAGGATTGAGGTGATGAGTGGTTTGTTAACGTCTGCCTGAACACATAGCCTAGCATACCAACCTCGTGCCTCCACAACAGTATGACCATCGATTCTTAGAACGTTTTCGATAGATGTACCAATACACTTGAGAGTATTTACCTCGTAATATTCTATTGACAGCTCATTAAGCCTAATCCACACTGTTATGGAAGAGATGACGGTAGTGGATGACTTAAAATTTGGTTCCCAGGGTCAAATGGAGAGGAAGTTCTCTCTTATGAACTATGGGCCCTTGTCCAAAACAACATCATGATCATCCTCCGAATAAAATCAAACCAAGTAAAACTCCTTACCTAGGTCTACAATATCAATCCTCCCTATCGGCTTCCACAGAGAAAGAAGCCTAGTTGGAGAAAGGTGAATCTAATAGTTTTGCCAAAAACTTTTACTATCAGAGCCTTAACTCAGGGAGCTCTGATTCGTTGCTCCTCCTCCTTCGACAATTTCACCGCTGCTATGCCTTCCCTTAGTTCCAAAACCTCATCGTCAAAGTCCGAGTCTTCCTCCATCCCAATCGAGAAGTTGAAAGCTTGATCGTACGCCCTAGGGATAACCCCCACAAGTTTGTCTTTAAAAGAAGCTTTCGACGATGAGCTTTCATCCCTATAGTTTGAAGCTCCCATATCTAGCATCTTTAACTTTCTTATTACTCCTAGCTAGTTAATCTTCTTCCTCACGAGAGAGAGAGAGAGAGAGAGAGAGAGAGAGAGAGAGAGAGAGAGAGAGAGAGAGAGAGAGAGAGAGAGAGTGTGTGTGTGTGTGTGTGTGTGTGTGTACCCATTACATCCCCACATCTTGTAAAATATCTTCCCTCTCTTGGCCGGCCTTCACTTTTCTCATTTGCTTCTCTTTTCTTTTTCACTTCCTCTTACCACAACACAATAAACACTCCTCTCTATCACTCCCTTACACTTTACCACTGGTAACCCGCTCCTCACCACCACCTACACCATATTTTTCCGACAAGGTTTACTGGAAAACTCTATAGGAAAAATTTAAGGCTTACTCATCTTTATTATTTGAGGTAAAAATTTCTAATCTTTTTGGTGGGTTTTATACTTTTGCTTGATGTTCTTTTAATGCAAGTTTTGATAATGATATTCATGTGATTTATGAGCTTTGGAAGTGATATCATGTGTTTATATGTATGGGTTTTGTATTGGTGGAATTATTTGATGAGTGAGTTCATAGTTTTTACAATGGTGGTTATTTGAGTGGTGAAGATTTGAGAGTTTTGGTTTTTTAATGTGAACTAATGGTGAATATAATTTTTATTGATTATTTGGAGTTAGTCAAAGATTTAAATTGCTTGTTTTGAAAGATATTGTGATTATGGTTTAATGGGTCTCTTGATGATGTTGTGAAAATCTTGTGGGAATTACTCATAGATTATGGAGGTTTTGATGTTAGAAATAATACCTTGAATGATTCATGAGTATAATGAGAGTCTATGCCTTGTAAGTAATTGGTTGAGAAACTTTGGAAGTGAAAAATATTATTTGTGAGACTAAATACTAGGCTTGCTTAATTTAATGCTTATTTGGAAATTCTTAATTTGTAGTTAGATACAATTTCAAGCTTTATGCTTATCGTAATAGGTTTGCTTGATATTGTTTAGGTTCTAGCTAATTTCCTTTGGAGCTTGGAGAATTAGGCTTTTTGTGGGTTGCCAAGTAAGTACCTTTTTAATGAGATTTTTTGGAAAATTATCATGTTGCATAAACTTTGTTTTTGGGTCAAACACATTTTGGAAAATTATTTGTGGA
Organism: Quercus variabilis; assembly: GCA_030445155.1. Lineage (NCBI taxonomy): Eukaryota > Viridiplantae > Streptophyta > Magnoliopsida > Fagales > Fagaceae > Quercus > Quercus variabilis. Next base: position 23,290,962 of record CP129451.1, read on the forward strand.
ACTATGTTTTCTTAAAACGTATTGTGTTGTGACCCTATTATATATGATTATATATGAAAAGCGCATTATGTTTAATATTGCATATGGGAAAATGCATGATTTGTTATTATGGAAGGGATAAGCATTTTTGATATAATTCTTGGGAATGGATTTTATGGATTTATAGTACTATTTGCAAATACTAAAGATGTTTTATCTTGACTTGCGATATTTGGGAAATTGATAAAAAATGTTATTATCAAGAAATGATTTTGGAAAATTTGAGAAGCTTGTGAATACCTTTGGATATTAAAAGGTTTTATGAAACTACTTGGAAGTGAAATACATATTTTGAATTAAATGTAATTTGTGAGCTCTTTATGTTCTACCCATGTGCTGTGACATGTGATTACCCGGTGATTACCTATCTAGATACTATAGACTGTGTGACATTGGTATCTTAACACCTGTCTTTGTGATGATTATTGAGTTCTGTCTTTATGACAGCAATGAGTTCTATCTTTGTGACAACATATTAGTTCCATCTTTGTGACGGCGATGAGTTCCGTCTTTGTGACGACAGATTAGTTCCGTCTTTGTGACGACGTTGTCATGTGGCCTTGGGTTTGGAATGATATTGTTATTGCTCACAAAATATAGTATATGGTTTCATAAGAGCATTTTGAGAAGCTTTGTACCATGTCATTTTATTCATTTTGTCAAATTATTTTTGGAAATGGTTCCATAGAATTTATTTGGAAATTCCCAAATTATAATATGCTTTGTAAAATGTTTATTATCATGAAACTTGCATTTCCCCCACCCCCATTAATTATATTACTTGCTGGGCTCTGTCTCATCCCATTATTTTACAAATTTTTTAGAGTAGGCAATGATCATTTTGAGACAACTTTTTTGGTGGCTAATAGTAATTAGACAAACTACTGATGGAGGCTGAACTTTTGTGATAGAGATATTAGATGATGTACATTATAGTGTAGACTTGATTCATTCTTTTGTATATTATAGTGGTTATGACTTTATTCTTATTGATGGGACAAGTTGATGATATGTAATTATTTATTCAGACCTTCATTCTTTTGTGGTCAATGGTCCTTGTAATTATTGCATAGAGCTCTGACTTATTTTAGGAGTATTGTTAAGATAATTACTATGATAATTATTGATGTCGGTGCTTGATATGAATTATTTGGATTGAATTGTTCAAAAGGGAAAAATCTATAGGTACCTTTAAAATGTTTTTTCATGCTTTGAACCCTTTTGGGTTTGGGGTGTGACACAGGTCACTATCCATTAGATCACATACTTTTTCCTTTTTTTTTTTTTAATAAAATGGAAATATTACTATATATAACTATTAAGAAAAGTATACAAAAGTACCTTTAATTTGTGGGCACCAACCAAAGTTGTAGCTAGAAAAAAATTTTTGGGGCCAACTTGTGATACTAATTTATTAGCCTATACAAACTTTCATATACATGCATAAACACAAACATTTATTCACGCATAACTTAGTATTATCCATAGTAAATCCTTAAAATTTTCATTTTTAATATAAATTATTGAATTGTCTGCCAAAAGTGAGTAATTTTTTTTTAATTGAACTAATAAAGTATTCAAAGACATGAATAATCCAAAACTTTAATAGACATGAGTACAAAAAAAAAAAAAAAAAGAACGTGAGAACAAAAAAACATTCTCTATACCTACTAGACCAATTAGACAATTTTTTTAAAAGCATCATTGGACTAACTCAAATATTTGGGGGGCCAAGCCCCATTTTTGTAGACTAATTATTAAAATATTAAATATTTATATATAATATAAAAATATTTTGGGTAAATTACAAATTACAATCCTAAAATTTGGAAATGTTTGGATTTTACACCCTGAAGTTTCAAAATTTGGATTTTAGGCTCGAAATTTGGGAGTGTTTGGATTTTACACCCTGATGTTTCAGAATTTAGATTTTACCCCTTAAAGTTTGGGAGTGTTTCAATTTTACACCTTCAAATTTTAAAACTTCAGGGTGTAAAATTCAAACAACTCCAAACTTCAGGGAGTAAAATCCAAACACCCTTAAAATATAGGGGGTAAAATATAAATTTTAAAACGTTCGGGTGTAAAATTCAAACACTCCCAAACTTTAGGAGGTAAAATCCAAATTTTAAAATTTCAAGGTGTAAAATCTAAACACCCCCAAACGTTAGGAGTGTAATTTTTAATTTAGCCAAATATTTTAAAGCTCCTCCCCTAGCACCAACCAATAACTTATTTAGAAGTATATTATTTATTTCTAAAAAATGTGTATGCGATTGATAATTAAAAATTTAACATTCAATAACTTGTATCATTAGGAGTAATAATTTTAATTGATCACCAAATTATAATTTTGTTTATTGGCTTAATAGCACTTATCAAGCCAGCAATAATAATTTGGTAATCTGAGCACAATTTCACAAACACAAATTCACACCTATATAGACAAACATTTTCTATAGATTAAAATGTAAAACTGATCCTCTAACTTTCGGCAGATTTCATTTTAGTCATTTAATTTTACTTTTGTTCATTTCAGTTCTTTAAGTTTCAGATTTTTTCAATTAAGGCATTTTCATTAATTTTTGTTAAAATTTTTTGAAAAAAAAATTGGAAAATATTTTTCAATCATTAATTGAATTTTTTTAATTAAAAAAAATTTGAAGAAAAATTTATAAAATTGAAAAATTAACCACAACATATAACAAAAGTTGATGAAAAAGCCTTAATTGAATAAACTTGAAAGTTAGAGGACTGAAATGAACAAAAGCAAAGTTAGAGAACTAAAATGAAATCTGAAAAAACTTAGAGGGTCAGTTTTGCATTTTACCATTTTCTATATATTAGGAATATTACTTTTTTTAGGATAAGCTATTCTCTTCTTGCTTTCTAATTTATGCTTTCATGGTATTAGTTTGATAAAAAAATAAAAAAAAAATAAAAAATTAAATTAAAAGAAAAGAAAAAAAAAAACCTTTAAGAAAACTAAAGGGTAAGAGGACTAGAGACCCTTTAAGGGTTTCTTCACTTTATTGACCACTGGTGTCATATATAGGGATGCCAATTTTGTCTTTCCCCATCTCACTCTACTCCTCACAGGTTTTTGGCAGGGATGGATTTAAGCTTTTTAGCCCCTCGCCAACCCACCCTGCACTATGGTGAAAGAAATTGGAAATTATTTTTGAAAAACTAGCGAATGTAAATTTTGTTATGTATTAGGAATTTGGAATATGTTGTTATGCATTTGACTATTAGTATTAAATAATTGGTTTGTATTGCTACTAAATATTTAAATGCATGATATTAATGCTTTTTGTTTTGTTGTGATATTATCTTATTAAACAGTTTGGATTTTTTTTTTTTTTTGAGATATGGATAATATTATTTTTTCCTTGCTAAAAATTGGTTTTATTTGATGTGATAAATTAATTTGTAATTTTAAGTATATTTATATTAATAAAATGAGTTTTATAAAAAAAAAATGGTAATAAGTGTGGTGCGGGGCAAGAATGGGGTAAGGAAGTTTTTCCAGTCATGAGGGGCAAGACGAGGATTGGGCAAAGACAAAACCATGTGGGGTCCTTTAGTCTCACCTTAACTCATTGCCATCCCTTACTCGTATAGTCACATACTCACATGAAGGTGTTGTATTTTTAGCATGGGTCCATTTCATGACATTTGTTTGTAATAAATTTTAAGTTTATTGGTTAATTTATTCATTGGAAAATGGGTTGAGCTGGGACAAAAGTTGTTGAAAAATGACAAAGTTTTGAATATTTAAGTGGAACTTGTTTTATTGGAAAGTAGATATTTGAGACTTTAATAAGGACATAAATATAACCTAATTTGAATTTGAATTTGAAATAAATGAGATATGACCATTTCAAGATGACATAATTATGTTGTTTTGGAAATCTTGCTCAAGCGACAATCAACTTCACTCAAGCAAAATTATAGCGAGAAGATATTTTATTTTTATTAGAAAAAGGGTTTGGGTTTAGTTTTAATCCTACTTTGTGCACCTATATAAAACACCTTATGCACAACCTTTTTTTTTAAGGGAAGGAGGTTATACCAGAGCTAAATAAATCATATTTTTTCTCTCTGATGGAACCTAAGCAGAGAAAAGAACGAAACAATATATATTGTTCAGAAAGAAATCCTTGTGCTTCATAGAAAACTTCTTGTTCTTTGTCTACTAATCTTGTGTCCTAAAGATAGCATCTGAGATTTTCAAACCAGGAGTTTTATCTAGTCAGTTCAAACTTCAATATAAATTAAATTTTCAAAGAGGTGCTTTAGAGTGCGCCATAGGTTTATATTCGTTGAAGCGAACGCATCATTCATGAAAAATCCATATTAGAAGAAGTTCAAAATTCTAAAGCTATTAAGAGTTGCAGTAGTGAGCTAACTACTGAGATTGTAAAGTCTAGGTACACAGATTTTTTTTTTCCCTTTTTCTAGATTGTAAAACTTCTTATTTTATAGTGGATTGCCTTAAATGGGAAAAGTTAACCTTGTAGTGGTATTTCTTTTGAAGATTTGTTCATTAGTTTTCTACTACCACCACTCTCTCCCAGCGTAGGAGTCTTTTCTCTCTCGTTCTAGAACGAGCGCCTCTCTCTCGTCTTGCACGAGTCTTTCCTCCCTTCTTGTTACGGGATCTTACTGAATATGATCTAGCCCATAATCCCAATTCTACATCTCATCGTTATGGATCAAGCAGTTATAGAGGGACTACAATATCTCCAACTCACCAAAGAAGAAGAAGAAGACATCTCCATTTCAACCACAAGCAAATCTGAGCTCTTGGAGGAATGTGCACTGAGCTTGTTTGGCCGTCTTCTTGCAGATCGACATCAGAATTTGAGAGCTCTAAAAAGCACACTCAGATCAGCCTGGAAGTTGGGTTCAGATTTGAGGATCGTGGATGTTGGAAAAAATATTTTTCAGTTCAAATTCAACTCCAAGTACCAGATGGAATGGGTTGAAAGGAATGGACCGTGGAATTTTGACAACAATCTCTTGCTCATGTGCAGATGGAGGAAGGGATTATCAGTCACAAATATTTCTTTCACCCACTCTCCATTTTGGGTCCAAGTTTGGGGCCTTCCCTTTGAGAATATGTCTGAAGAAGTTGGAAGGGATTTAGGCAACAGCTTGGGAAAATACATAGAGACTGATAAGCGGTCTTGGTTGTCAGAACAGGCTAAATTCATGAGGGTTCATGTTGATTTACCCATAAACAGGCCGCTGCGAAGGGGTGGCAACATTGTTAACCCGGAAGGTGAGAAATTTTGGGTTTCCTTTAAATATGAAAGGCTTCCCACCTTTTGTTTTCTTTGTGGAATCCTAGGACACGATGAACGGCACTGCACAGGAAACTCCAACAATTCTGAAGCTCATAGATAGTACGGTGATTGGTTACGGGCAAATGGGGGTCTCAAAAGTGGAAGTGAGAAGTCAAAAGCCTCAGGTATCGATGGCTATGAGGCAAGAAAGGAGGATGGCTCTGTTGATCGGCAAACACCTTCGGCTACTGATTCAATGGACTTGGAGGCAGAGCAAGTAGAACTTCCAAGGACCATTCAAATTCAAAATCAAAATCATGCTCATCCCAAGAACACGCAACCAGGACAAGGTGGTGTTTCTGCCAAGCCATCAGTCAAGTCACCAGCTAGAAACCAGGCAAAGGATGTAAAGGTGAGTCTCTTGAGCCCAACGCCTCTCTCTGACAAATGTTCAAATGAATCCCAAAAAATTTTAGTAACGGGAAATGAGGTCTGTGATGAGTCTTCTATTGTGGGCCTTCCTAAGAAAACCCCATATGAGGCCCATGAAATTACCAGCCCACTAAAACAACTAAATGATCCCCCCATTAATAATGAAACCACCACTATCCCTCTAAGCCCAAGGAAAGGAAATTGGAAAAGAATAGCTAGAGCCCAAGCAAAACAAACCAAAACTTCAACTTCTAACCCAGATTCTGAAAATTTATTGGGGCTTACGGGTTCTAAAAGAGTAGGCAAGTTAGTCTTCTCAGACGAAGAAAATGAATGCAAACCTCCAAAGAAACACTGCGACTCACACCACTCCAACACTCATGATACCACTGAGAGATTGGCGGTGGCTGCCATGCAGCACTGCCGGGAGCCATGAATTCCCTGTGTTGGAACTGCCGGGGAATTGGGAACCCCCGGACAGTTTTTGCGCTCCGCGACTATGTGCGGCGCTGGAATCCCAGATTAGTTTTCCTCTCGGAAACTAAATCAAAGAGCAGTCGTATGGAAAAAATAAAATTCAAACTTGGTTTCACAAACGATTTATATGTTCCAAGCAGGGGCCGAAGTGGAGGCCTTGCCCTTCTATGGTCCAGTGACACAAATTTGGAGATTAAGAGCTATTCCAACCATCATATTGATGCTATAATCACAGAAGCTGATAATGGCCTTTCCTGGAGATTTACCGGGTTTTATGGATATCCGGAAACACACCTAAGGGAAGAATCTTGGAAACTCCTCTTCTATCTTAATAGTCAATTTACTTTGCCTTGGTTTTGCTGTGGTGATTTTAAAGAAATTCTTTCAATGACTGAAAAAGCTGGAGGTGTCCAACGTTCCCAAACTCAAATGGATGGCTTCCGTCAAATTGTAAATCAGTGTGGTTTCAAGGACCTGGGGTATTGTGGCCCAGATTATACTTGGTGTAATATGAAGGAAGGGAGCAACAGAACTTCACTCCGTCTGGACAGAGCTTTTGCTAATACTGAATGGCTTGAACATTTCCAAGAGCCTAAAGTTCACCACTTGGCTGACTCCACCTCTGATCACTGCTTCCTTGCTATCACTGACTCACCTCCTCCAACTCGTAAAGGTAATCACCGTTTCCATTTTGAGGCTATGTGGATCAAAAGGGAGGATTGTCGTGATGTGATTGAAGACGCATGGCAATCGGGCACTCTTTCCACCACTCCTGAAGGGGTTGCTTCTAATCTCCAACGCTGTGCAAGTGCTTTGGCAAGTTGGAACCAGAACGTAGTAGGCAATATACCAAAGAAAATTACGGAGAAAAGAAGAATTCTTAATTCCATTTCCACTGCTGATCAGCAAGGCGACAGGGGGGCAGAGATTAATCAGCTCAGAAAGGAAATAAATGATCTTTTGGATAGTGAGGAGACCATTTGGCGACAACGCAGCAAGGTCCATTGGTATAGGGAAGGGGATAGAAACACTAAATTTTTTCATGCCCGTGCTTCGGAAAGGAAGAAAAAGAATACCATTTTGGGACTTCGGAATGATGATGGGATTTGGTGTGAAAGTAAGGAAAGTATCACTGCTACAGCTATTTCTTACTTTGAGAAAATTTATACCACCTCTTCCCCCACTGGGATCAATGAAGTCATAAGTGCAATTCCTAGGCATGTCACAGAAGATATGAACATAGAGCTCACCAAAACTTTCACAAGAGAGGAAGTCTTGAAAGCACTACAGCAAATCCACCCCAACAAAGCACCTGGGCCTGATGGTATGTCCGCGATCTTTTTTCATAATTATTGGGACATTGTAGGATCTAACATCATTAATATGGTCTTAAATGTACTGAACTCCAATCTGCCTATGACTGAAATAAATAAGACTAACATCTCCCTCATCCCAAAAACCAATCAGCCCACTAAAATGACTGAATTCCGCCCCATTAGCCTTTGCAACACTACCTATAAAATCATTTCTAAGGTACTTGCAAATAGGCTCAAAGCCATTCTTCCAAACATTATATCCGAGAACCAAAGTACTTTTACCCCCGACCGCCTAATCACGGATAATGTCCTTGTTGCCTTCGAGTTCATGCATTATCTAAATCATAAATGTGAAGGAAAAGAAAACTATATGTCTATTAAATTAGATATGAGCAAGGCATTTGATAGGGTAGAATGGAATTTTATTAAAGGTGTGATGGAGAAGTTGGGTTTTGTGGATAAATGGATTGATCTCATTATGAATTGTGTCTCCTCTGTTTCTTATTCAGTGCTTATAAATGGAGAGGCTTGTGGGTACATTTCTCCCTCAAGGGGCATCAGGCAGGGAGACCCGCTCTCCCCTTGCCTCTTTCTCCTTTGTGCCGAGGGTTTTTCAGCCCTTATTCATGAAGCTGCCTGGAATCAACAAATAAATGGAATCTCCATTTGTAGAGGCTGCCCTTTAATCACCCACCTCTTCTTTGCTGACGACAGCCTTCTGTTCTGCAAAGCAAAGGTTCAAGAATGTCATGCACTTGTAAATATTCTCAACAAATATGAAGAAGCTTCGGGGCAAAAAATCAACACTGACAAATCTTCAGTATTCTTTAGCCCAAACACCCCTCAAGATTTAAGGGAAAGCATACTAAACATTCTTGGTCCTATGCAAGATTCTCGGCATAATAAGTATTTGGGGCTGCCCTCCATCATTGGGAAATCAAAAACACAAGTGTTTGCTGAAATTAAGGATAGAGTAGCTAAAAAACTTGCTGGCTGGAAGGGAAAACTCCTTTCAATTGGTGGGAGAGAGATCCTTATCAAAGCGGTGGCTCAAGCGGTGCCTACATACACTATGAGTTGTTTTCAACTTCCTAAGACTCTTTGCCATGATTTGGAAAATATGATGCGGAGTTTTTGGTGGGGGCAAAAGGATAAGGAGAACAAAATTGCGTGGGTCAGTTGGAGGAAAATGTGTCGGTCTAAATTCCATGGTGGTATGGGCTTCCGAAACATACAAGCCTTCAACCTTGCCATGTTAGCTAAGCAAGGTTGGAGAATTCTCACCAACCCGGACTCCCTAGTGGCTCAAGTCTTTAAAGCAAAATACTTTCCTTATGATGATATTCTCCATTCCAAAAAAGGGAGCAACCCCTCATATGCTTGGCGAAGCATTCACAATAGCCTTGAGGTTATTAGAAGGGGCACTAGGTGGAGGGTGGGCAATGGACGTCGTATCCATATTTGGGATGATAGATGGCTGCCTACTCCATCAACCCACAAGGTGATCTCCCCCCAAGCAAGCTTTGAAGACTTTCCCATGGTTTCATCCCTCATAGACCTTGACACTAGGTGGTGGAAAGTTGATGTGATTAGAGCCACTTTTCTGCCTCACGAAGCCAGCACTATCCTAAAAATTCCCATAAGCTACAATCTACCCGAGGATAGCCTTATTTGGATAGGCAACAAAAGAGGAGCATTTACAGTCAAGAGTGCATACCACATTGCTACTAGTATTGTGGACTCAAGTGGGGGGGGGGGGGGGGGGAGAAAGCACCTCTAGCAGCTTAAGGACTTTACTGTGGAAATGGATTTGGTAGCAAAAATTTCCTCCAAAGCTCAAAATCTTTGCTTGGAGGGCATGTGTTAATGGCCTTCCAACTATGCAAAATCTAAACCACAGGGGAATTCATTGTTCTAGTTTCTGTCCATTATGTGATAAAGTCTTTGAAACCACAGTCCATGCACTTCTCCAATGTGATCATGCAAAAATGACTTGGGCTTTTTGGCACAATTGCCTAGTTGACCTCTCTTATCCTTATTGTGACTTGGTGGATATTGCTCTTGATTTCATTGCAAAAGGCTCTTCAAATGATCTAGATCTTTTCTTTGCTGTTGCTTGGTCAATTTGGTGGAATCGCAATCAAGCAATTCATGAGAATTCTGGCTCTCCTCCTCTTCAAGCCTGGGAAATGGCATGCAAAGTCATGGCTGAATACAAGGCAGCCTGCTCCCTTCCAGTTTTTGCTCAGGCCCCTCCTACGGCCAATTGGAAAGCTCCCCCTTTAGGCTTCTACAAAGTCAATACAAATGCAGCTGCATCTGATGATGAGAGAAACTCCTGCATAGGTGTGGTCATCTGTGGCAACAAGGGAGAAATCTTGGCAGCTTCTAGCAAGGTACTCCCAGCATGTTTTACTGCTGAGATTTCAGAGGCTATTGCTGTCCTGGAAGGTGTGCTTCTTGCAGCAAAAATGGAGGTCTCTCATGCTATTTTTGAGTCCGATGCCTTGTCCATTATTCAAGCTATCAATGATGGGATCTTTGGTGGTGAGCTCGGTCACATTATCCAGAATATTTGGGAAGTTTCTTCTTCTTTTAGCTGGTGCTCCTTTCATCATCTGAAAAGGGAAGGCAACAGAGTTGCCCATGAACTTGCAAAAGTCGCCAGGATCACTGATATGTCTCAGGTTTGGGAAAGGACTATTCCAAGTCCTGTTGAACATATTGTTATTGAGGAATTATGCTTGTAATGCTTTTGCTTTTTCTCTGTTGTATTTCTCTTTCAGATTGAATGAAATTCATATGCTTCCTATCAAAAAACAAAAAAAAATGTATCACGTACCTCATTCATTTATCACTTTTACATTTTTGCTTTATGATTTGGTGACTTGTTATTAATTTTGTGGTTATTAATATTGATATTGTGCATCACAATTAAGATTATTGGTAAGCAATTAATAATTCTGTTACACAATTAACCAAGGGGTCGATCTTAACCGGATTTTAGATGAAGGATCAGGATGTCGAGTATAAAAATTATTGCATTATTGAGAAGTCTGATGCATATAACTATAGACACTCTATTTTGTATCTCATACGACTTAGGCTTCCATTCTATATTTGATAACATTCAAGGGAAACATGCCTAGGGTTCTGATAATTCATTAGTAACATGGTTAGGCTTCTTGAATGATTAGAAAAATGCTAGAATGTTTGGATTTTTATAGATACAAGATTAGATTTTGATTGAAGAACATAACTCCTTTATTTCCAAATCCTGTTTGATCTTTGCGTCTATGTGATTAGGATAGACCCTTTAGAGGGATCTTTATTGGAATGTGGTTGTGAAATACTTAAATAAAGGTTGAGTCACTCGAAGGGCAAGCTTGGGTGCATAACACATTTCCAAGTTCATACATTTAACTCCATGTTTAGTTCATTAGACTGTGCATAAGGGTTAAATCCGTAAATCGGTTCATTGACCAACATTAAGTGGTGACTCCCAATTCTCCGTCCAGCCTACTCGGTCGTTGGTGTACTTTCTAGCCCATGCATAGGGTGGGGCACACTCCAAATTGTCCAAAAACCTTTGGCAACCGAAGGTGATGTTACTCACAAGAACAATTATTTGAAACACCTTGTAAGGTAATTTTCAACCTATTACTTTTTTTCCCCTAACCCTATATACTTCAAACGATAGACACCCTAGAAGACTGGACTTAAATTATAAATAAGCATTAATTGTCCAAGTTCAAGGGAACACGTTTGTCAAATTGACCCTATGATCAATTGGGGTTTAACAGGTGGGGCTATCTGAGTTGGACCTATAATCGAAAGTCAAATTGCTCCATAGAAATTGAATATTAAACAAGATCAGCATATCAAGGTACTTTGCCAAAAACTTGTCAACCATTTCCATTGTGCCTCGGATTTGGAAAACAGAAAATATTATAATAACAACATATGGTCTGGGAGTCTGGTCGACTGAAGAATAATGGGTTTTAGTCTGCATTCATTTATGTAAGGCAAGACATCAAAATTGATCAAATGCTCATTTCCTTGTCTACAATTATGTAACGTGTTTGATATTCTTTAAAATAGTTCAAGGGAAATAAACTTAAAAAGTGTAGCTTCTAACAATTATATATCGTTAAGAAATGTAACAAAAAGTCTAAACACAAATAATATACCACATGTTTAGTTTTAAAAAAATCAACTGTCAACTATTATACATTGAAAGTTTGATTTTATATGATGTACTTACATCATGTAGCTGAACACTTTTTTTTAAACAGACTAAGAAATAGTAGATACATTGTCCCGGCCCACAGTTTAAACCCTCTCCCCCTTAACCCCAAGCTGGTTATCTGTCTCAAATGTAGTTGGTAATGCATGTTATACAATTAATGTACTTTTATCATATTCTAATAGGAGATTTTTTTTTTTTTTTTTATAAAAACTTTTTGAAACTCAAATAAAAAGTTTTAGTGATAACCAACTGTTTTAATAATTTTAATGTATTTATAGTACATATATAATAAGGATACTTTAACATAAAGGTATACCGGTGGCAGCTCAACTTGTATGTGAGGGTGGTCACAGGACCACCCTCACTTGCCAAAATTTTTTTCTATACTTAGCAAATATATATATATATATATATATATATATAATTAGTTTAAATTAATATGTTCAGTGACCACCCCCACCTGAAAAAAATCTGTATATATATATACACACACACACTTACAAAAAAAATTATATTTATTTTAACCACCTTAATAAAAATGTTAAACAACATGACCTGAGAATCACAAGAATTTGAATTCAATAAAAATAATAGTAATGTTATATTCACAATATTTTTACAATAAATCTTATGTGGTAAGTTGTTATTAATTCTAATTTAGGCTCAATATTGACATGTTTTATTCACCAATAACAGCTTGTTGTATAAGATTTGTTATGAAATTATTGTGTTCACTTTATTATTCTTATATCAACATTTTTAATTTCCACTTTATCACTTATTAGTTTTCTTTTTTTCTCTCTCTTTGCTAGTACAAAAAATTTTGTATTTGCATGTTTCTTTTTCTTGTGACATTGATATATTAAAGTTGTCTCTTTATTAAATTTTGTATAATTTAAGTTTCTTAGTAACCACCATAAAAAAAATTCTTAGAGCCGCCACTGAGGTAGACCACAAACTCCACTTGAAAGTTATAATATGGCCTTGATCATATATATAGTTTTTAGAGATGATATGACAAAAAAAATCTTCTCTAAATGTAATTGTGAGATTATAATGGTTGTTCAATCTAACATTAATTTGTACGTATAAAAACAATGTTACATTCGTTTATTAACAAAAAAATATTAATGAGTCATTAAATAAACTAAAAATTTCATGGAAATTCGTAACAATTGGTTCATACGGAAAGACTATGAAGACCTCAAGATGCAGGATGCATAGCATATTTGCATGTATGTATGTATGTATGTGGTTACTTCTACTTTTTGTGTTGTTTTTTGGCCGACCAAAGCAGAGGCCAAGTTTTTGAAGTGATCAGGAGTACAGAAGTTCAATTTGCTTGAAGTTTTTTATGCTTGATGAAATCACAAATGATGTAACTGTCAGTGGCCAATATTGAAACTAGATTTACCTACTTCATGAGCTTGGACTTTTTTATTATTTTTGAAGGCCATGTGCTTAATTACAAGATTGCAGTCTATTGTTTAAAGGATTACAAAAAAGTAAAACAAAAGATTTGTATTTGCTATAATGAATTGATGATGAAATTTCCTAATTAGATTTGGATCATATGAGAATCCTATCTAAAAAAAATACAAGGTATACCCTATAAAAAATACAAAAATAAAAAATAAAAAATAAAAACCAAAAGCAGCATCTAATCTAGGTCAAATCCCGTTGCAGTTAACAATGATCTAGGTTCATATAGAAGCTAGGATATTCAGCAAAGTTGGAAGTACTAGGTATTCCAAAACCTGGATCAGCAGCACCATAGACTGGTACCCCAGTACTATAATCAAATGTCTGTTGGGCTGCGCTTGAGATTCCCATGCCCATGCCCATGTTTTGATCATGAGCATCCACCATTACACTAGAGGTAGAAGTGTAAGAATAATTTTGAGAAGTTGAAGCCGAAGCAGCAGCAACTCTACTTGGTGCAGCTTGATTGTTATTCCCAGTAAGTTGTTGAACTACTCCCATAAATTCCTCAGGTCTTACGTGAATAACCTTAGGAGATTGGAGATATATTATAACCGGAGACCGTCTTTGATTCGACTTCTTGATCTTTGAGGAGTTTTCGCTCACTGTAAGAGGTGCAGGCCTTGGACCCTGCAACTGCGAGGAATGTTTTCTTGTTTGGAAGTTCATCTTAATTGTGAATGAATGAATTTGCGGACACCCAATTGTATATCACGGCTCTTTTTCCTTGCCGGTTCTTAAGTTTAGCTCAAAAACCACCTGTATTTATAATATTGGAGGAGGGAGTGACTTTTTGAGTGACGTCTTTGAAAAATTGCAATATCTATCTATTCGATTTTGCTTTGTTTGAATTAGTCTTTGTTGCTTTTATTTTTAAAAAATGATTGTTGATCTCGTAGAGTTTGCCGGCTGTTTCTTTAGAATGATTTTTTTAAATTTTTAATGATGCTGTTGAAAGAGTAATCAAAAGTAGCCAGTGAGACAAAGTCAGTCAAAGTCTTCATGGGTCGAAATTTTCTTCTGTGTTAGGTTATTTCTTTCTGTTTCAGAACTCAGAAGAATTATTCTACAGGTTCCCTAACTTCATATTGTGGCGAAAAAAAGGAAAAACTGAACTTTAACTAGCTATATATACTGTATGAGTGTGTTTGCTATCGCTTAAAAAGCCTTTTTTTTTTTTTTTTTTTTTTATTCAGTTTATTTTTTACTATTATTCATAGGTCCTATTATACTTTTTGGTGCTATTTATGTGTATTATTTCAATTACCTTTTAGTTTTATTTACAGTACTTTTAGTAAAAAGTTTTCAATTTCAACTAAATAAAATGTTTCTAAACGAACATGTGTGTTTTTTAATAATTCTCTCAAGTAGTGCCATACTGAGGAAAAATATTGGTAAATTATAAAACAGCATTTTAGTTAAGCCATTTGGAAACTGTCACTAAATCTCCTTATAATTTGGAGCAAAGAAAGAAAATGGTAATATTTTTGTCCCAGTTGACAAATTCTTCCATTTGATTTTAATACAATATTCGTGTTGTATATGAAGTAAAAATTTTAACTCTAAATTTGCCTTCGAAGCGGATGGAAGTACATTACATAGCTATCAAATCCAAGAACAAGAGTTGTTTTGAGAACAATATCTTCGATCCATAAAAAAAAAAAAAAAAAAAAAAAAATTCTGAAAAGGCTAAATTTTGTATTCTAGGTGATATTCCTGACGTGGAAGAATTCAACAATTAAGTAGGAATATGTAATAATTGAACCATTATACCAAATCAAACCCTATCAACTTGGAACTTTCGTATTATAACACCGACACAAAAGGATCTGACAAGTAGCTCAGTTTAGTTAGAATGTTCTACTCGTCTAAACTATTCTTCTTCATAACCTGTTGTGGAATTTTTTTTGAAATTATTGTGACAATTCCAAAATTTTTGCTCATTCATTAAAAAAAATATGAATATTCTTCCCAGGATTTCGGCTTACTTTGCAATTGACAACGAAATGAAGTTGTTTTTCCTTAAACTTTTCTTCTTCATTAACAAAAAAATTACATCACTGTTACAACCAACACATCTGTACAAATATGTATCTATATCTGTAATTTTTTTCTCATTCTCTCTATCTCGCTTTCTCCCTTCTATTTTTTTCTTAGTTTTTCTTTTTATCTCCAATTATCTCCAATTCTAAGAGAGTTACTATGTCTATGTGTATGATTAAGAAGTCATCCACTTCAAACGTAAAATCTTATATCAGTTACTATTTTATTTTCTTAGTTTCAAATTTATTCCTAGTTCTACTCCTAAGTGTGTTACTAGTCTTCTCCTTCTTTATCATATATTTTTATATAATTGATATTACATATAAATATACTAAGTTATTATTAATTTGACAAAAATGTATGATTAGTAATTTAATTATATTAGTTTATGCATTTAATAGTTGTTGTCTTACCTATTTTATAACAGTTTTAGACTATTGTATTTAGAATATTATTTTAGATTATTGTATATAATATGGAAGTTTATCTATAGAAAAAAAAGATTAATCATTTAATTTTTTACTCACCCCTCATGACAAATGATAAATTCCTAGCTTTGCCATTGCTGATCCCCCTAGAAAAAAAATCCTTGAGCCTTTATCAACACAAATACCATGGTGAAAAGGGTAAACAATAGCATAGTTTTCATATGTTACTATTCATAAAATTAATTATGAAAAAAGTTTTTTTATTTAATGACAAATTGACAATACTTGAAATTGGAATGGACCTATTTCTAAATGTTTATTTATTTTTAATGAAAAATTGACAATACTTGAAATTGAAATGTACCTATTTCTTGACTTGGGAGTATTTCACAAGGACTGGTGGAACCAAAATACACGACGTTGGGGATTTGCTCTACAAATTAAAGTTAGTCTTTTAGTCTCTTTCATTTTCATGTATTATAAATCCGAGTCAAACGGCACTCTAAGAATTTGTCTTTTAATCCTTCGATCCATGCCTTAGTCTTTTAGTCTCTTTCATTTTCATGTATTATAAATCCGAGTCAAACGGCACTCTAAGAATTTGTCTTTTAATCCTTCGATCCATGCCTATGTTAATTCCAAGTCAATTAATGGTGGCCCAACTTAAATATGTTTGGTAGCTGGTAGCTGGCACAGTTGGTCTTTCTTCTTCAGGTGCATTTAAAGATTTGTCTGAAAGTGGGTCTACTTCTTGCTTGTCATCTTTTGCATGTATATGTGTAACGAAGTTCAAGAATCTTTCAACATTGTTTACAAAAGTATCATTGTCTTCCATTCCTTTCCGTGAACCCCCAAGTCCAAACATAGCTGCATTGACATGGCCACCACCGTTTTTGGGAAGCAAATGCAATGTATTATGTATCCAGTCATGTGTAAGCCCTAGTTCACACGATGTAATATTTCCATGTGGTCAGGAAATCATGTCAAACAAATGTATGTTTTAATATAAAACCTTATGTAACTAAGGATAAAGTTTAGCTACAAAATTAATCATAACCTAAAACTACAATTTTTTTTAATAAAATAAACATTACTACATATTTTGAAAATCTAACCGTTGAATTGTATATTTTTTACATTTTTAATACACATTTCAAATTTTGTATCAATCATATATCATTTACTATATGATCTATAAGTTTATATTTTATGCATAATTTTAAACTACAAAAACTTGCAATTTAAAAAATTTATTGATGACATAACTATTAATTTTTAATTTTCTAGAAATTTTGCAAGTATAGAGGATATAAGAAAAAGATGTAATTCAATGGTAGATTTGTCAAAATTCACCTCCAATAAAAAAAAAATATTGAGTAAGGTTGTAATCTTAAGATATAACCAATTTTGTAATTAAACTTTGTCTATAAACCATTAAACTGTTTACTAGAGTAATTACTAATTTCTCTCTCCAGGGTAAGGTAGGACCTTAAACCCACACGGAAAGTTTGTCAAAGCAGCATATGGAAACGCTTAGGAGAAAGTGAGTCTTACAGATGTAAATAATCCTAAACCTACCCCAAGAAATAGTACTCAAGCATGTTCACACTCCATGGAGGCAAGGAATTGACTTTTCTTTTCCTCATGTCTTGATTATTAGCAAGGAACAGACTGCATTGGGCCAATAACATAGCAAAGATTATGAGAAAAAAAAAAAAAACAAATGCAAATTGCTAAAATGGTAGTGTGAAATGGAGAGTCAGACAAAAACCCACACCAGCTGTAATTGTTCTTCAAGATTCTTTGTGTTGATAGAAAAAGACATAATAGAATTCTATCTGGAATTAATTTGTTGAGTAGTCGCTAAAAAGTAGGAATGATAATGGGGCGAGGCGGGCTGAATCATAGGTGCCTCATCTCTTCTTCAAGTAGGGTTGGAAATGTTTTACTAATGTTAATGAGATTGATAAGATCAAGATAAAATATAAAGGAAAAGTGTGACCATAAGAGTATTAAAATAGAATGATATACAAGTTTTTTTTTTTTTTGGAAATGATAATGAAATGAAATATGTAATAAAGAAGAAAAGTAAAAGTCATTTAAGAGCAAATGACAAAGTAGTGTTTGACAGTAAAGCAAAGGCTATAAAAGATTGGTTTCTCCAAAAACACAAAGCGAGAAATGCAAAAGAGGAATAAGAAGAAGAAGAAACGGTGATTGTGAGCTTAGCGTCCGAGCGTCTCGCTGATGGTAGCTGAAGCTTTGACAGTGGTGAAGAGATCTTGTAAGTACCAAAAATTTTAACAAAAAAGTCCTTTTGAATTTTGGACATGGAAGTTTACAAAGTGAAAAGTTCAATTTTGGAAATGAGATTTGTGAAAATCGACAATGAACCAAAAAGGGTGTTCAATAATATAATTATGACAATAGTATAATCTAAAAATTGCAGCATTGACTTACCACCACACACTCATCACCCCCTCATAGCACACAGATCAATGAATGCAAAATAATATAAGATGTCATTTTTATACATTTAATTCCAAAAATCACCCACATTAATTTTGCCAAACTTGTGTAGAATAACATCAGAGGTACAATAACCGTGTTGTATTTACATGATTAATGATACTGTGTAAACTGATAAAGAAATAATAAAAAATGAGAGAGAGATATGATTTGAGATGATAGTAAAAATTTGATTAAAAGAATATTTTAATAAAACATGGTATAAAATAGATAATTTAGGGTGATTTGAAAAGTAGTTATGTAAACTATAAAAATAAAAAAATAAAAAAAATTACGCTAGTTGGTGTGAAACTGTGAATGCTCTCACTTTCTAGAATGACAACCACCACCTACCCATTGACATTCTCTCCACTAAATTGCCGTTCATCACGTTGAAGTCACGAGACTCACGAGTCACGACCCTACCATGGTCCAGGCTCGAGATCCATTACAACATAGTCGGCTAGGCCCAATCCACATCAAGCTATTGTTGCAACATTAGTAAATCCAACACAAAAACTCTGCAAATCCATCCCTGAACCGAAATTCAGACCACATGAAATACTTCTGTTTGGTTTAAGTTGTTCTGTTGAATCAAAATCCCCACCCATCTTTATCTTAAAAAAAAACTCTTCCCCCACCCCCTCCCCCCCCGCCCCAATTAATGAGGTTTCAAAAATGATTGTGATATTTTTATAAATCCACTAGAAGAGTACAAGGCCGGCTCAACAATTTTGAGTGCCTTAGGTGAAAATTTTAAATAAGACATTTTTTATATTTAAATATTAATTAAATAATATTTATTGAATTTTTTTATTTAAAATTTATGTTCTTGCTCTTTGAAATGCAAAATTACTAATTAAGTTTTTGTATTTATGTTCCTCTAACATCTCTAACATTTCTTTTTTTGAAGTTTTTCATATCTAGATAAATATTTTCTAGTAGACATTATAATGAGTAAATATTTATAAATAAATAAAACAAAATTTATAATTTAAGTAAAAATAAAATTTGAAGTATAGAATAATAGATCAGTCTATAAAGCCATTTTGTATTAATCGGATAATATTTACTATATGATTTATAAGCTTATATTTTATGTATAATATTAAAATAAAAAAACTTGTCATTTAAACAATTTATTAATGACATAATTATTAATCTTTATTTTCTAGAAATTTTGTAAGCACTGAGAATATAAGAAGAAAATGTAATCTAATGATAGATTTATCAAAATTTACATTCAATAAAAATATATTAAGTAAGGTTATAATCTCAAAATACGATTAATTTTGTAATTAAACTTTGTCTATAAACAATTAAACTGTTTACTAGAGTAATTACTAATTTCTCTCTCCAGGGTAAGGTAGGACCTGAAACCCACACGGAAAGTTTGTCAAAGCAGCATGTGTAAACGCTTAGGAGGAAACGAGTCTTACAGATGTAAATAATCCTAAAGCTAAATAGTACTCAAGCATGTTCACACTCCATGGAGGCAAGGAATTGACTTTTCTTTTCCTCATGTCTTGATTATTAGCAAGGAACAGACTGCGTTGGGCCAATAACATAGCAAAGATTATGAAAAAAAAAAAAAAATGCAAATTTGCTAAAATGGTAGTGTGAAATGGAGAGCCAGACAAAAACCCACACCAGTTGTAACTGTTCTTCAAGATTCTTTGTGTTGGTATTCGTGTGCTGTGTAAATAATCCTAAACCTACCCCAAAAAATAGTACTCAAGCATGCTCACACTCCACGGAGGCAAGGAATTGACTTTTCTTTTCCTCGTGTCTTGATTATTAGCAAGGAACAGACTGCATTGGGCCAATAACATAGCAAAGATTATGAAAAGAAAAAAAAATGCAAATTTGCTAAAATGGTAGTGTGAAATGGAGAGTCAGACAAAAAGCCACACCAGTTGTAATTGTTCTCCAAGATTCTTTGTGTTGATATTCGTGTGCTGTGTGTACAGTGGGTGGATTTAATAAGAATGTTTTGTTAATCAAATTTAAACTCGTACTTTGTGTTGGTATTCGTGTGCTGTGTGTACAGTGGGTGGGTTTAATAAGAATGTTCTGTTAATCAAATTTAAAACTCGTACTTTGTGTTGGTATTCGTGCGCTGTGTGTACAGTGGGTGGATTTAATAAGAATGTTTTGTTAATCAAATTTAAACTCGTACTTTGTGTTGGTATTCGTGTGCTGTGTGTACAGTGGGTGGGTTTAATAAGAATGTTCTGTTAATCAAATTTAAAACTCGTACTTTGTGTTGGTATTCGTGCGCTGTGTGTACAGTGGGAACTAAAAAAATCTTGGTACTTTGTAAGTTCAGGTCTAGTTTTGTAAAGTTGTTCTAGTAATATAGATTGTATTTTTTGAAAATATATTTCAGTAAAAAAGTGTATAAAAATATATATAATATTATTTAAATACTAAAAAATGTTGTCTGAAATACATTACCTATTGAATTTTAGAAGAGGGAAAACAAAATGAATGAAATGCTTCTGCTTGATTATTTTGAAAACCTGATTAGCATATATACATTGAGTCCGTTTGGATTGAACTTATTGTTGTTGAAACTGAAAACTGAAAACTGAAAATTGAAAACACTGTAGCAAAATAAATTTTAAATGTGTAAATAATACCGTGGGACCTATTTTTAATATTTTTTATTGCGTAAACAGTAATTTCTGTCTCCTGCACAGTAATTTTACTGTTCACGCTAAAAAAAAAAAAAGGAAAAACGCGCAGATTCAAAACGTGAACGCTGAGGCCAAACGGGCACATTGAGTCACTAACTCAAAAACCAAATAACTAACTGACTTAACAAACTTAACGAACCTAATAACTAACTCAAATTTCACATGCTCAGCACGTGATGACTAAACAGCAATAACAGCAATAATAGTAAGCATTAAACTACATGTAGCACATTAGTAACATTAAACGACTTACAACTTGCATCAAACTTGACTGGTACTTCTTCAACACTACCAAACAACTCCTAAATACTCAAACTCATTTGATCAATGGCTGGGTACCGTAGGTTAGTGTCGCGATAGTGTGTGGGCCATGTGGCTGTCCTGTGCCACAATGATAATATGTTATGGGTAGCGTGTAGTGCAGTCAATAATGTACTGTATTTTAGGATACAATAAGATTTTTTCAATGCATTTTATTGACCAATAAGATGACTTAATTTTTTTAATTAATATATATAGATAAATATTAAATATATTTATTTATTTTATATACAAGTGGGGTCTTCTTTTATTTGAGGGTCTTAGGCAATTGCATAAGTTGCTTTCGTAATTCAGCCAATCCTGTAAGGGCATTTGCAAGGTTGCTATAGGTTAACTCTGTAAATTTATTTCGACACTCTTCATTTTGCATTTAATTTAATTTTTTTTTATATATTCCAAGAAGAAATATAGTAGATGGTGATTATTAACTTGTTGTGTATAAATAAAGAGAAACAATTAAAAATATAAAAAGCAGTATTTTAATAAAATAGAGTTTAAAATAAATAATTTGATATGGGTATTTTTTAAAAATGATTATATAAAATAAAAAAAAGTAAGTTCCTAAAATAAACACAGAAATTTTTGCACGCGCAAATTCGAATGTTAAAACATTTCACAAATTTAGACGAAATTAGGCCATTTCAATTCTTAAAATAAAAATTTCAAGCTATTTTACTATTTTATGACAATTCGATTGTTTTTTGAAAGAACAATTTTGAAAAATTAGGGGATAAAAAAAAAAAAGAAAAAAGAAAAAATGGGTTAAATCTTAAATGTAATGGATAGTCCACTTAATATGGTCTGTACGAATCCATTACCACAAACCAAGCATGGCTTAGAATCATTAGTTTAAAAATTTAAACTTGAAATTAATGAATATTCCTTTAAAGCGCAAATCTCTCCCACTCTCACACCTAACCAACCTGGACATGTCGTCCCCTCCATTTTTTCTTCATCATCATCACCACCACCTTCTTCTTCTTCTTCTTCTTCACATCCACTTTGCTCCCTCCTCTATCGTTGCCACACAATCAGCATTATTTATTTCCGTTCATTTATCCTAAAATTTATCTGCTTTTTTTTTTTTTTGGTCATTCGTAGAATCTCTAATTACTTTTAGAAATTTGAGATCTACGGCATTTTTTATGGAAGCAAAATTAGGGTTTCTGACTTTGATAAATTGAAATTAGTGGAAATTAGAGAGAGAATGTTAGATTAAGATATTGATAGAGAGAGAGATTGATGGGGAACACATGTGTAGGTCCAAGTCTCGGTTCTAATGGATTCTTACA
The DNA here is from genome assembly GCA_030445155.1 of Quercus variabilis. NCBI lineage: Eukaryota > Viridiplantae > Streptophyta > Magnoliopsida > Fagales > Fagaceae > Quercus > Quercus variabilis. The sequence goes on from CP129451.1 coordinate 23,313,539, forward strand.
AACTGTTACTGCGGCGGTTTGGCGAACCCGGCCACCGGAAGACCGCCTTCCTCCTCCTCCTCCCACCAATTCCTCCGAACCCGTACCCGAACCCGAACCCAAACCCAAAACCACCGCCGCCGTCGTTGCCGATACTCCGAAAGCTGCCGAGCCTCCAATGCGTGTTCAGAGCACGCCGCCCGAGCCGGTAAAAATCGACAACGAACCCGAGCCCGAGAAGGAGAAGGAAAAAGAAAAGGAAATAAAAATAGAAATAGAAAAAGAAAAAGAAAAACCGGTTGATAAGCCTGCGGCGGCGCCGACGGCTCCGGAGATGGTTCCGGTGGTGACTGCCCCCGCGTTGGCTCCGGTGGTTGCCCCTGCGGCTGAAGTGAGGGAGGAGGAGGCGCCGGCGAAGCCGAAGAAGCCGACGCATATAAAGCGGGTGTCGAGTGCAGGACTCCAGATGGAGTCTGTGTTGGGTAGGAAAACGGAGAATTTGAAGGAGAAATACACGCTGGGGAGGAAGTTAGGTCAGGGGCAGTTTGGCATTACCTTTTTGTGTTTAGAGAAAGGCACCAATAAAGAGTTCGCTTGCAAATCCATTGCGAAGCGAAAATTGACTAGTGAGGAAGATGTTGAGGATGTCAGGAGAGAGATTCAGATAATGCATCACTTAGCTGGTCATCCCAACGTGATACAAATCTTGGGTGCTTATGAAGATGCTGTTGCTGTTCATGTTGTTATGGAGCTCTGCGCGGGCGGGGAGCTTTTCGATAGGATTATACAGAAGGGGCATTATACTGAGAGAAAGGCAGCTGAGCTTGCTAGGATAATTGTTGGGGTTGTTGAAGCCTGTCATTCTTTGGGTGTTATGCATAGAGACTTGAAGCCTGAGAATTTCCTGTTTGTCAATCAGGAAGAGGATTCGCCACTTAAAACAATAGACTTTGGCCTGTCGGTTTTCTTTCGACCAGGTATGTGTTTTTTTATATATAGTATATAATTGTGTTTTTGAATCTTTCTTGTATTGTTTATTGATTGTAGCTTGGCCCTACTGTTATAAAATATAGGAAACATTCCTGGTTTATGAATGTGGGAGTTAGGTAATGGTGGACAAAATCAAAACGAATGTGAATAGAAAAATAAGAAAAGGTAAACTAGGAATCAATACTTAAGGTTGGTTGCAGTCAGCATCAGACCATTAGGAAGATTCCAAGAGAAATTTTATTAATCAATCAAGTTGTAAAACACTATTGAACCTTGGGATTTTAAACAGAGTTCCGAATTTATAATCTTAGTAGGAATAGAAAATAACTCTACTAACCTTGTAAGAAAAAAGAATTTAATTCCTAAACCAAAGGAAAAGAAAATAACAAATAAAAGAAATAGAAGTAAATCCTAAACATTAACTGATTAGGCTTTAGGTCCAACTAATAACAGGCTACATCTAAAAGGCCACAAGTTGGGTCGTCTTCTCTTTCATCTATGTGTATAGGTTTGAGTAATTGGAGATCTATATCTTGTGTTTGCACCAAGTAATTGACTTTGGTAAAATTCTCTCTTTTAATTTTGTTTCTATCATGGTCATTGACTTTGATGATTGTATGCCAATTGCCATGGCCGTTCAAATAATTAAAAAAAAAAAAAAAAACAAAGTTTTTCTATTCTTAACTGACTTTGTAATAACTTGTAAGATAAATATATCGGGGAATGCAGTAAGCAACCTAAATCCTCATTTAGACATGCAAATAGTTAACAACAAAAGCAAGTACATGCTGCAAACTATCAAAATCTAATTAATGAAAATTCTTGCACACATGATTTTCCTCTTAAAGTGAAAGTTATTTTGTTGATGGCCAGACTGTGAAGAACTTAACGAGCTTAATTAGCTCCTCTTGGAAAGGGGTAGGAGAGAAAAAGGGGAGCAGGAAAGATTTTTTTAATAGACAATATTTTGTGTAGTGATCAAACATTTATAACGTGCAGAGTTGTCTTTTTGTTGAATTGCACTGTGTGCATATAAAGTGTAGTTTCTATATACTGTTTTTGCTTACATTTTCGTCTTATCTCAGTTAGTAGGATGTGTGGATATTAATCTATATATCAAAAATTTATTCTATTTTTTATTAGTTGACTATGCCAAATGAATTTTTCATTTCCTATGTAAGTTCAATACCATGCCTATAGCTAGCATTTATTTTGTCTCACTATTGGCTGTTGCATGTCAATATGTCTTATATCGCTGATATTCCCTTTTGAAGGTGATATATTTTCCTGTAGCTGGCATATATATAGTCTCACTCTTGGCTCTGCTTACTTTGAACCAAGTTGACATTCATTGATTTTCACCACACTCTTTAGATTGAGTCCTTTCTGTGTCTGATCTAGATAAAATAATTCATTGTCTCAGGTGAAACTTTCACTGATGTGGTTGGAAGCCCTTATTATGTGGCTCCAGAAGTGTTGCGGAAGCATTATGGTCCAGAATGTGATGTTTGGAGTGCTGGGGTGATCATTTATATCTTGCTAAGTGGTGTCCCTCCATTCTGGGATGGTGAGGATCTCATCATTGTCTTTTATATGCATTTTATAGGCATATATCAAATTACATCGAATTTATTGGTATGCCATGTCATGTTATGAATCAGAAACGGAGCAAGGAATATTTGAGCAAGTCCTAAAAGGAGAACTTGACTTTATATCAGAACCATGGCCTAGTATATCTGAAAGTGCAAAGGATCTAGTTCGAAGAATGCTTGTGAGAGATCCTAAGAAGCGGATGACAGCCCATGAAGTTCTATGTGAGTATGCATGTTTCGGTGACTTGATCTTTTTGTTATGTTATAATCAGACATAATTATCAAATTGTTTTTATATTGTTAGAGATGTCTTGTTTGTAGTTCTTTATATTTAACTGCAGCTATGCTGTATGGTATCCATTTGGTTATGCTATTTGAAAGTACTTTGGATACATTATATTGTTTTCTTTTTTTTGTTGCAAAGTAGAATCAAACACACACGTCTCCTAGCTAATTTATGAAATTTATCTTCTGCTGAAAATGGAAAACTGTGAAGTAGTAGCGCACGGGTCATATAATCATCACGTCATCACCATGTAAAGTTCTGGGTCGCTGGCAGCATGGGAATGGAGCAAGTCTTTAACTTAAGTGATGCTTATTTAGGGAATGTTTATTTATATTGTTTGGACCATATTATTACTCATAAGGAAAGATCCTATTTGTTTTGGTATTTGAAGTATTAATTAGTATATATAATAGGTTGTGCCTTTTCTATTTGGAAGCTTAATTGAACTAACTTTTAATTGGTACCTGTATTGGGAGTTGTACTAGGGGATTCAGTGATATACTAACATTGGAGAAGAATATGAAGAGGATTATTATTAGTATTGGAGGCTTTGGATTTACTCTTAAATATGATCTGTTGGAATGAGATTTACTGATAAATTGCTTTGCACATTTCTTTATCTGTGCTCATGAGTGTGTCATTTAATTTTGTCCCTTTTTACCCATGTTCTTTGATAGTTGAGCACCAGTGCTGGTACTTGTTTCTATTGTCTCTGTTCCATGGCAGCAACAAGGGTTTATGAGATCGGAGATGCAAAAATTGATAAAATTCAAGTGCTTCAAAAACAAGTTTCTCAACTTGCCTAAGGGCTTGGTTGTTGAGAACTTGATCTGAGTGGGGAGAAAATGATGGGTATTTTAGTATAAGATATTAAAATAATAAGAGTAATAAGGCATGGGGTTAAGGTGGTGGTGTGTGATGCATGAGTATTGGGGTGGAATGAGAATGCATGGAGTGAAGTTAATCTAAAGTTTCAACTGATACCTGTACAATTAGTTGCTTAACAAAGTGAAAATAAGAAGAGCACATATTTTCTGTTTGGAGTTCAGAAATCATGCATCATTTTGATAACTGGTGGAGTGTGATTGTCTTTTTTTTTTTTTTGATAAGCAATAGACTTCATTGAAATTGAAAAAGGTCGAAAAGAAAAAAGAAACAGGGCACACAGGAGGCAGTGTGCCAAGAGGCAACAAAGAAAAAAACTAAACAGTAATGAAGGTACAACAATCAAGCATGTCAGGTAGAGACATGAAGGTAACGAAACCTGAAGCATTTGCTCATTCTAACAAAGTCTGAAGGAAGAAAATCTTCAACTCATGAATCGACCTTTCATCCCCTTCAAAAGTATGTGTATTCCTCTCCCTCTATATTACCTACATAAGACAATGAGGGATCATACTCCAAAGCAACTTTAATGAGGGATCATATTCCATGTGATTGTCTTTGATACATCAATTGGTCAATACCATGGAGGATTGCACATTTGAGAAGTGGCTGATGATATTTTGGCCTTCGGGGCACATGAACAACTTGTCATTATTTTTTATTTTGAGCCAAATTGTTAGGAGGAAATACCAGAATTGCCTTTTTTATTTTCTCTGTAACTGTTTGATAGTTAAATACTAATTCATTTAAACCTGTCACTTTATCCTCCGCCCCTTGCTTAGGTGAGGAACAAAGAATATTGTCAAATCTTTTAAATAAATTAATGCATTTTGAAAGTTTAAAACTAGATTTGATTTTGCTTGTAAACTTGTGCTTATTGAGCCCTGTTTTTAATTGTTGGTATATTCTGTTTCTCAAGATGGAAGATTGATTTTAGTTTTCTCTTTTAATTTTACATTGCAAGACAGACATAACAGAAAAACAGCATGCACATTAGCCATTTTGTTTAAAGACCCTTCTCTGCCTGGTTCCATCTACTATATATTTCACAAACTAGAAGTCTTTGTAGTGTTTTCATTATATGCTTATATTGATCTACTAAAACTCCTATGGCACTTATATTCATGTTGTTGGGATTTTGGGTTTGTGAGTTAAACATTTACACCTAGAGGAGTCTTTTTGTAAGAGCTTCATATAATATGTTAGGTAACCACTTAATCTAAAGAGTTTGGACCGAACAATGTAATATTAACCCCTTGCTCTTGTCATTATTATCTACTGTGGTATTTGCCACTTAACTAACCACACCACTCATTGATGCGGAAGATACAAAGAGATATTTATTTTAATTTTGCAAGTCAATTGTATTTTTATTGGCTAATTGTTGTTTAAAAAAAAATTATTTTAGGTCCTTGTGGTTTAATAGATTATTAGTATTTTAATTTATAGAAGTAAATGTTATTTTTGTAATAAGACAGTTAGGGTTTCCTGTGTCAATTAAAATTAGAATAGAATGGAGGAATATGGTCGACCATAATCAATTTGTTGAGGATCCATAGCCGATCCCAAAAATTTATGATTAAGGCTTGTTGTTGTGTAAATTTTATCATTGCAAACTTCTGGTTTGTCCTGCATCACTCAATCGTGAATATTCCAACATGTGATTAAGAGGTAGTGGGACATGATGAAAGAAACTAAATGTTGGGCAAAACCTTTATTTTCCCTTTACTTAACTCTCCAATACATTCTATAATAAGGTTGAAGCAATGAACTGTGCTGGGTGTTAAAAAATTGTTCTCATCCTCTCTGATCCAGTGTATGCAAGAACTTAAATGAATAATTAGTCATCTCATATACTGTAATGGACATATTTGTTCTCTTAAATCACATTCGTTTGTGGCTTGGATTGCTCATAACTGTTTTCTATTTCTGGAATTAGGAAAACAAAATAGGAAAAAGGCTGTTGCAACATATTCTAAAGATATATCAGAAGTTTTAAACTAAAATTACTTAAGAAGCAATAGATAATATTACAAAAAATCTGTTATAAAGCTGCTGATCTCAACATCACTTAGTCATTTAAATTACTGCCACCCATTCTGCATTTCTTCTGTTTTAAGGCATAGCAATGCATTAAACTGTACTCTTTTCCTCTGCAGGCCACCCCTGGGTTCAGGTTGATGGTGCTGCTCCTGATAAGCCTCTTGATTCTGCTGTTCTAACTCGCTTGAAGCAATTCTCTGCAATGAACAAGCTCAAGAAAATAGCCATCAGAGTGAGTAGCTTAATCCTTCAACTGTAAAATTTTATGTTTGGTGTCAGACACATCAAGTTTAGAATGTTATTTCAATTAAAATTTCTGACAAAGTGCTGTTTCATTCTGAATATGTTTCATCACAAAATATAAGCATATAATACTTTATTATTATTTAGTCAGTCATGAAATTATTCATTTGGCAATAGTGCAAATGTATATCTTTATATCTACTCTATTTCTTATTACAATAAAAAAATTCTGGGTTTTATTGATCCTCGATAAATAAAAAAGACAAGTTTGTTATTGGCTCTGGCTGTTCAAATATGCTTGCTTCTGAATATTTGTTCTGGTCTTTCAACAATATCATCTATATTTTTGAGGTAGACTTATGAGTTCTGTTTTTTTTTTGGTAGGTCATTGCTGAAAGCCTGTCTGAAGAGGAAATCGCAGGCCTGAAAGAAATGTTCAAGATGATAGACACAGATAGCAGTGGACAGATCACCCTCGAGGAACTGCAAAACAGTTTGGAAAGAGTGGGGGCTAATGTCAAGGATGTTGATATTTATGGATTGATGCAAGCGGTAAGTGCTAAATTTTTTATAAGCGCATAGAGCATTTATGTAGAGGTTGGGCCTTGTGATGGCAAGTGCCTTCCGCAAAAAGTGAGAGGTTGCGGGTTTGAGTCCAGGAATCAGCCTCTTTTGGGGGGGGGGGGGGGGAATCGTGGGTAAGATTTCCTACAAATCACTTCTCCAAGACCCTGAAAAAGTGGGGTTTAGTGTACTGACATAGAGAGTTAATGTAGGCATGTATCATATGGTCCAGAAAGAAGGGTTCCCCTTCCCCCCTAAAAACTGAGTGCTTCAGTAGTCAAACCAGTTACCTGATTGGAAAGCATTGCATTTCCCTACTCTGTTCAAGTTAAGTTCTTCTTGCTGACAATAACAAAATTAGCTTAACTTGTCCAAGGTGGCTTTGAATGAGTATATGGACTAAGAAGACCAAGTCTAATTATAAATAACTACATGTGTCCATGCAACTATATAAATATAAAGTGCTCTTGTTTTCACCTTGGATCACTGAAGTTCTTAGTAGTTTAGTTTCATCTATTCTATTTTGTTTTGACCAAACTTCCCTCTTCTTATAAAACATTTCAGGCAGATTTTGACAACAGTGGTACCATAGACTACAGAGAGTTTGTAGCAGCTATGCTCCATCTAAACAAGGTCCAGAGGGAAGATCATTTGTTTGCAGCCTTCTCATACTTTGACAAAGATGGGAGTGGATACATCACTGCAGATGAACTCCAACAGGCCTGTGAGCAGTTTGGCTTAGAAGATGTTCAGCTAGAAGATATAATGAGTGAAGTTGACCAGGATAATGTAAGTGACTTCCCTACCAATATCCTGTTATATTTTCATTACCCCTCCCATCCTTTCTCTAAATTCTTGTGGGTACAAATCATATTTCTGAGTGACATGCATTCTTTACAGGATGGGCGTATTGATTATAGTGAGTTTGTCGCTATGATGCAAGACACTGGTTTTGGCAAGAAGGGATTACAGAATAGTACGAGTATTGGATTCAGGGAAGCCTTTAAACATTAATACCGGATCCTGGAATGACAAGTCAACAACACAATCGATAGTTAATATTTACGTGTTAGCTAATATTTGCTCTTTTATAGCTTTACAGAATTTGAAATGCAAACTGTTGTAAAGAGTAGCCAAGCCTCAGAGTTGGAGAAAGTGAGTTTTCTGTTCAATTTTAGTATTTTCTTGTTGTATTTACCTCTTTACTTTTCTGTTGATTATATTATATTGGAATAGTTGATTTATATATATATATATATATATTTAATTTATCTTCTTTAAATAGCAAAACCTTGTTTATCGATATCTATTTTTTGTTGTGACTTTTCTTTTATGTTACAAGGGATCCAACATGTAAATTTGTTCTTTATTGTTCTATTCCACAAAGAAAGCTCCTACTATAGACTTAAAATCTCATGCTCCGTAGATGGAATTGGATTATCAAGTGTTTCTGGACTCTCTACACATCCGTTCCTGATACTTGATGGTGCACATAGAATGGCATAAGCATTGCATTGGCTACTTTGACCTTTTCTTTTTGATAAGCATTACTTGCTTTGACCATGCCTTTCAGATTGATTACAACTGTGAGGGATGATTTGATTGTGATGAAAGTTAAGGTTGTTAGACCTGCTCTGTGATTTAGTGTATGATTTATGTGGCCTATCCTGTTTTTGGAAATGTACACTGTCTTCACAATAATGTGTTTTCAGTTAAGTTTTCCTTCAAAATTGTGTTTGGCTTAAAGACATCATTTTGGTTCCTCTATTTTGGTCTTATTCTTAATTTGTTCATCTAGTTTTTGACAACTTTCATTTTGTTTCTTATATTTTTAAATTTGCTATAATTTTGGTCCCTAGTGTCATCTAAATGGAGAATGTCTAATATTAAAACTTTACCATCATTAGCCATGTATGTGTTTTCCATTATTGAGATGACAACAAGGATCAAAATGATAGCAAGTTAAGCAAGTTAAAAACAGCAAGTTTAAAAATGTAAGAACCAAAATGAAAGCTAACTTAGGGTTCAAATTGAAAATAGAGCCAAAATATAGGGACCAAGTTTTTTGCCTCATGCATAGAAAGACTTGCGTCTAAGAGCATTCCCATCAAAGCTTTTAAAAATTGTAGTATTTAGCATTTCAAAAAGCTACTTTATTAATTTTAACAACTCATTTTACAATATACCCAATATCAAATATTCTATTTTTTTATTATTTCATTTAAAATAATATAAACTACTCAATAAAATAATAAAAAACTACGCAAACTATCTTTTCCACCACAAGCATTAAAATAATAATATTTTTTTAAAGATTGGAGCTACAGTGAGCTTTCAAAGATGAAAGCCCACTGTAGCTCAATTGCTATTTTTTTTTAGTTTAGCATGTTTGTTGTAGCTTGCTTTTTGGTGCTTTTTACAAACTTAATGTTAAAATTTAGCATTTATAGTATTTAGCATTCTTAATGAGAATGCTCTAACCATAGTGTCTGCCACCTCTTATTAATGAAACAATTATCTTATGAGACCAGTGGTGGCTCAAGCCCAAGCCTAAGGTCCCCATTAAAAAAAGGTATCTTTAATAAAAGTCACACTCAGATTATAAAAATGTCCACAATTGTCATATATGATAATTACAGGTTTAAAAATAATAAAAAAAGGGTGCGTATTATTTTTCTCATCTCTTAAATATTAAAACAATAGAATCTCATTCTAATTGAAAGTCCTAAACCATCATAGAAAAAAAAGGTTGCAAGTTGTAAATATGTTGAATCATCAATAATGATTAATTTTTTTGTAAGGGTTGAGGCTTTAATTTTATAAACCAACATCCTATATAATAGATTGTTAATATCAGCCACCTTATCTTCCATATGGCCTGATGATGGCCACATATCAAAAAATTCTTATCACCTTTTTAACACCAAAATCAAAATTGAAAATTAGATTATAACTATACTTAATGATGCATCACATTATCTAAAGATAAATTAAACCTCCTTTAAAAAAAAAAAAAAACTATATTTTCACTGATTTTGTTAATTTTATGCTTGAATCATAATATTTGATTTTCTGTATGAAATTTCCTTAGTTTGGTTAGTATTAATTTATCAAATTAACATCAGTTTGATTTGTATCAAATAAATTTATTTAATTGATGTTTAACTATTAAAAGCCCTATATAAATTCTCGCTTTAAGACTTAGATTAGTACGAGATAGTCATATGAAGTGCTCTTCTAATATGTGGTGGGCCCCATATGTCATGTTGGACTGAGTACTACTCGCGATACAAGTTGATCAACACCACAATCTCTCATGGGACTAGCATGGTGAAGGAAGGTAGTGTAATGGAGGAAGTGTGATGGTGTTTGTGGGTGAAGAAGATGTGAAAGTCAAGGGTGGAGAAAGATGAGTTGTCCTCAAATATATTTTTTAAATAGCATATTTGGTCCTAAATTATAACCTTTGTTTTAAAATAGTCTCTATAATTTAAAAAGTTTACTTTAGTCTTTATGCTTTCAAAATTCTTTCTAAAGGGACCTTATTGTCATTGGAAGGATATAAAATGGTGATGTAGCAAATGGATAGACTCCACATCTTAAACTTAAAGTGTCTTGGGTTTATGAGTTTTATTTACTAAAAGTATTTTTCATCAATCGGCCAATAATAAGGACCTATTTGAAACATTATAGATTATATGATTGATTTCAAACAAAAGGTGTTGATGATTAAATATGTAATTTATCCTCTTTCTTTATTAAGGATTAGGGGTGGGGTTCCAAGAGGTTGAGTAATTTATATTTTTTTTGGAAAGTAATTGGCAATTTTAGAGTGGGGATAAAAAAAAAAAAAAACAAATAAGATCACATAGCAAATTTAATTATTGATATAGTTATTACAAAGTGTCATTTTAGTTTGTAAATGCCTTATAGTAAAAGATATAATATCCCTAGCACTTATAACCTAAATAACTAATGAAATTGAAGATATATTCTTTGTACGGTTGATGCTCCTTAATTTGAGTTCAAATCCTGTTTGAGGACTAGGGTTAGGGGTTGGGGCATAGGGCTTAACATCTTTTTAAAAGTTAAAAAGCCTTATAAATTATTACGTGTGTGAGAAGAGTGACATGCACATGTATTACAATTTTATTTTTATTTTTATAGAAAATGTGTAGGGTATTTTATAGATCCAATGGACCTTCAATTAATTTAACAAAAGACGAAAAAAAAAAAAAAACCACCAGCAGGCATTTTCTTTTATTAGTTATACTACTATTTTGTCTTTCGTTCCTATATCTTTTGGCCATAAATCCCATCTCTTCTAAGTAATATTATGGAATGACAACACAAAAATTGTGGAAAAAAAATCGTAGAAAAAAATTTCTTTCTAATATTGCTCTTGCCTTGCTAAAAGGCACCGAATAAAGTATTGAAAAATTCAGTCCCTTTATCATTCACTTCACTTTAATTCCACCACAATACATTCAACAAAAGTGAGTCGGTACTTTTCTCAGCAAAATAATGAACTTATCAATATTGCTCAAGTGTAAAAGGTTGCCTAAACTTACTAAGACACCTTTTCCCCATCATAGTACCCGAGCACATGGCACTGAACCTACCATATTTCACAATCTTTTTCACTACATTTAATTATTTAATCTCTCTCAGACTCTCTTTTTTTCAGCTTTTGGAGAACCCCATCACTTTTACATTCATGCCTCATTTTCAAGCCTATTTTTTCGAGGGAAATATGATCAGAGAAGAAAAAGACTGTTCATATTCCCCACCATTATAGCAACATCTCCGACTCGTCAATATCATCTCTGAATTATATGATCATTTTTTTGGTTCACTTTCGGAGATTGAAATGCAAACAAAAAAAAGGGTAAGCACGTTGTTACACCTTTTCCTTGATTGCTCCCTCACAGATCTAGTGGCTGTGGACACCATGCAGATAGAGATAATGGCAATAAATGAATTTTGTTTTTTTATATTACAAGTCAATTAAGTCATTCAACGGATTAAGATAATTTCATATATCTATATTTTACGTATGTTTGCGTCACTAGCCGATGAAATTAAAAGAATTTTATAATAATAATAATAATAATAATATCTGTGGGGTACAAGAATTTAAATAAGGTATTTGCGGCACGTGTCATATTTATGGCCGAGGAGGCTATTATCGTGCCAATGAGGTCCCATGCTCGGACAGTAAGGTCACATCAATGGCACGTTACTAGATGAGGTCATATTGTAGAGAAGAGTTTCGGGGAGGGGGCTAGCCTTGACATGACTAAAGGGATGGTGGCTGCCACCACATTTAATGCATCCACCAAACCCCCTGGTTGCATTTATGTGAAAAAGACATTTGAACAGTGCTATCTTGATTGCCCCAACTCACAAGAGGTTTGGGAAGGTGTCCGATGGGACAAACATTTAAGTAGTGGCCTGGATGATCATCAAATGAAGGGACAAGATCATCTAAAATAAGCTATATAATGCAAGAAACCCTCCAGGGAGAGGGGGTCGGAAAAATCGTAGAGAATACGCTGTAGCAACAAGAACCAAAATTGTATCCAAGTCCAAAAGAGCTATATTCAAGAATCGTTCTCCTCGGACTTTGCTGAGGAAGGTTTTCCTTACTTAAAACTTGTCTTTCTGTATTTTCTTAGTATCTCTAATACACTATGCGCGTTACTTGATCCATTGAAACCCACCTTTTAAGTCCACTCTCTACAAATTCATTGTGTGGGGCTCTTTAAGCCTTAACCCATTAATCTTTTGGACTTAGGGACCAAAAACCTGCCCTTACAATAATAATAATAATAATAAAAATAAATAAATAAATAAATAAAAAAGAACTAAACTTTTAAGTCTTAAGGGGCAAGATTTTTATTTTTTATTCAGTAAACTACTTTGGAAGAATTCCCTTCAATCCATTATAGACATTTATTTACTTTTTATTTATATGATTCATTAATTAATATAAACTAGTTATTAACCCATGTGATGCACATGAAATGTATTGAGTATGATATATGAATTAATCTTAGTTTATTTACTACAAAGCATAAATCAAATTCATAAATAACACTATATATCAAAAGCATATATTAATATCTATATGTTTCAACCATTTATTAATATAAATAATAGTTCATGAAAATTTCATTAAAAATGACGTTTATTATTATTTACAATGCATAAAAAACTTATGGAACATAAATTGAATTTGTTCCCCAATATACTGATTGCAGTTCTTGATCTAACTTCAAAATAAAATTTGCAAAATATGAATTTAATACTTTTAAAAAAATTATATTCCTAAACTTATTGTTTAATGGGATAAAACCATAAACCCCTTAATCCCAAAATATCATTTGATTTGAGAAATTTTGTTAAAATCCATATTTCATAACTCATTGATTCCCATTTTCCATTAGCAAGTACTACATAATGTCTAACTGTCTCTATTGATTCCTAAGATTCATTTTTTTTCCATTCAAATCAAATATTAGCAAAGCTAAAATCCATAAAAACTCTAATATATGCATAAACATCATTTCCAAACATCTATGTATATATATATATATATATATATGCGTCCAACATAAAAAGACAATTCTGATGATGCTCGGAAAACTAGTAGACTAGATGTTTCAGACTTGAATGATTTGAAGGGCTTGAAAAAGGAAAACAAAGAATCAAAGGAGATAGGGGTTGACCGGCCACAGACCCTCCGATGATAAAGTTAGTTTCTCTTTTTGAAATCTGTAATTCTAAATTTCTGGGACTTGTGTAAAAGGGAAAAAACTTGCCTCTCTTTGTCGCGGTAGGGCGTACATATAGTGCTATGGAGGCCGTTACTTGTCTTCTAACTTCCCCCACATTTGTGGGGGTCGAAAGATTCAGAGTTAACCTCCATAACTGCCATGGAAGTTATATTTCCTGGTCTTATTTTTCATAACTGCTATTGTGAGCGTTTTGCAGTAATGAACCTTGACTTTTATTTGTGTTCTGCAATAAGAACCTCGAGGTTGTCCAAAGCATATAGATTGAGTGACATGCTTTGGGATGGAGGTCGTCCAAACAACTTTTTGGATGGACGACCTTATCTAGACGTGCACTTTACATGAGACGTTTTTCCATTCTTGTCTTGGACGACCATCATGGACGAGTTTGGAGTTAATTTTATCGTACACCATCAAATTCTAAAACAAATTGTAATGTATTCTAATCCAGACCTACTATATATGAAAATCTAGAACACTTAGATCCATATGTTTTTAGGCTCCTTGCCATGTTTATGCTTAGATCTACATGCCTATATGTTCTTTGCCATGTTTGCATTTAAATCCGAATGCCTATGTGTTCCTTGCCATGTTTATACTTAGATCTACATGTCTACGTGTTCTTTGTCATGTTTGTGCTTAGATCTCTATGTTAGTGTTTAGATCTATGTTCCTATGCTTAGATCTATGTGTTTATGTGCTCCATGCCATGCTTGTGTGCTCGGATCTATGTTGGTTGTTATGCCATGTGCTACTTCAGCCCTTTACCCCTTGATATCTCTCTTTCTTGCTTTTTGGCCCTTTCGGTGGGGTGTAGATCTAGATCCTGTGGTCTAGGCCTACATCCACACACCTAGGCTTATATTAAAGGGTTTGGATAATTTCTTTTTCATGTCTATGTTTGTTTGCTTGCTTCTACGCTTTATCTCCTTATCAGCCTCTCTAGATCTAAGTTTTGCCATGCTTTGTGCCCTCCGTGGGCTTGTGCTTGTGTGGTTACATCTATCACTCCTAGGGTTTATTTGGATGTAACCACTTGTGAGATATACCTCTATGGTGCTGGTGTGCTTGATTCATGCCTTTCTCCGCTTCGTGTGATGTTGATATGCTTGCCTTGCTTGCTTTGTGCCACCCGTTTGGCTTTCTTTGCTTGTTTGCATCTTTGCACATTTGCCTACATGTTCATGCATGAGTTTGTGTGTTGTTCGTATTCCAATCCAATGGAACTACAGACATTCGATCCAAACCTACATTTTTCCTTTTAGGACATCCCTTTTTGTTTGATAACATGCTTGTTTGCCTCCTTTATATGCTTCACATGTCTATTTGCCTCTGTTTGGCATCTTTTGCTAGCTTGTCTTTTAGCATGCTTTCCCTTTATTTGTTTCTTTGCTTATTTGCTGGTTTGTTTCCTTATTTGTTGTATGTACACGCACGAAGCAAGGACACTCGGAGTAAGGGTGCAACCTCCTAAGCGCAAGCAAAAAAGGGAAAGGATGCAAGCAAGGGGATGCAAGCCCACAGAAGACGATGTTCAATAGATTGGGGGGCCTAGCCCCTCTAGACTGGTCTTCTCTTTTTCTCTCTCTAAGCCTCTTCTTTGGAGCATGTATTAGGGTCTCCCTCCATGTAACCCCTTTTTATTTTCCTACTCCTTGCTTGGGCCACGTTCTTTGGGTATGTCAGTGTCTGTTTTACATTTCATGTACCTTGTTGGGCCATACCTTTGGAGCGTTGGCAATGTCTGATTTACTTTCCCACTCTGTGTGGTTTCATTGTGCATGATGTATGTGTGTATATATATATACACATATATATTTGCTTGCTTGTATATGGGTGATTGTGCACTTTGTATAATGGACTCACATGGCTATGTGAGTGCCCCTCGCTAGTCATGAGAGCTCTTGACCTTGTAGTATGGGTATGTGCTCAAGGCAATTGCCGTAGGTGGATATTCATATTATATTGTGTGGACGATCATTGCGGTGTGATTGTCTCGATCTATGTCACCAAGTGACATTGGTTTTCCTGTGTATGCGATGCGCATCAACATGCTTTGATGCTTTGAAGGGCTTTGGCTCGTCATGGTACAAGCATGTCGATATGCGTTGTATACACATACGCGAAACCTACCAATGCACCATAGCGCACCAAATATGAAACTCTGTCGGATTTTCGCTGTGAAAATGGGGCATCCCCATTGCTGTATTCTCACGTCGAAAGCTTGGTGAGAATAGTGTTTGGCGTGCTATAACATATTTAAGTTGAAGTGTTGCTGGATTTCCCCCACGAAAATAAGGTGAAATGTTGTCGGATTTTTGCCGTGGAAATTTGGTTGCGATTTCAAACACATTTGGAAAGCATCGATTGAGACCACACCCATTCCGAAACCAAACCTCAAAGCCTAACACATTTAAAGCTCCAAAAGCTAATGCCAATAGCTTGTTTTCAATAGCCAATGTTTGAAAATTATGATTTACTAAAACAAAGGACAGGCATTGTGGGGTGCCTAACATCTTCCCCACACTTAACCAGACTTCCAAACTTAAGAATCAAGATTTTTTACCCATCTAAAGTAGATTAGGAAAAACGACATTTTTTTTTAACCTAGGACCGGTAATAAAATCAAATAGAGTCAGGTAACCAATCACATCTTAGAAATACCCAATGATTGGTGGTGACTTCACTTACCCTTGGTAATTTCCTTAAAATCGACTCACATTCTAGTCACACACCTGAGGTACGACACACCTCCTCCACATATAGCACGCGAGCGTCGCCGTAATGGGTGGTCGAGTAGCTGCGAGTCGTCGACATTAGGCTGGCTAGGATTTTTTTTTTTGGTTGAAGTTAAAACATTCACAGTGGTATTACTAAAATTTTTAGCTTTTAGTATCTCAAAATGTTACTTTATCTATTTCACTATCTCACCTTACAATATAAGCAATATCAAATGTTTTATTTTTTATTTTATCATTTCTTTTAAAATAATATAAACAACTCATTAAAAAAATAAAGGAAGAAAGACAATTTGAGTTTTCTAATTGAAGAAAGAGATAAAATTTTGATAAAATATTGTATTTTATTTTTAACAACTTCCTACAGTCAACTTGTATTTATACCCATTTACTAGAGTTGCAAAAATTTAGTTTTAGCTTCTCCAATAACACATGGTTTTTTGGTTCTTTGGAAGAAAATTTTTTTTTTTTTTTTTTTTTTTTTCTAAAATACAATTATCATTGTGAATGTTCTTATTGTTTTTGTAAAATTTTTGAATTGGATAGTTGCTATTTGGGTGAGGCAAGCTAGGCTTATTGAGGAGAAGGGGGGGGGGGGGGTCTAAGGTTTTGTAAGGGGGACCCAACTACAAAATAAAATAGATAATAACTATAAAAATAAATAAATAACATTTGGACCCAGGGGGGGCCTGGGCTCCCTTGGGCCTCCACCTGGGTCCGTCCCTGGCGTTTGAGAAAACCTAGAATACTTGACTTTTAAAACTAAAATAAAAAAATATTGGTGAAAAGAATTTTAAATGAATAATGATGTGGAAAATTGTGAGGTCTTCAAAACTTAGGTGGTAAGCTTTTGTGAGGTTAACAAAAAGTTAAAGGCTTTGGTTTTATAGTTTAAATAAATAAGTTACATGATTTTTTTTTTTCAAAAATGATTATCGAATGTCTAATGTGATTAAAAATGCACATGATCAATCATAGTAACTATCATTGTTTGTTTTTAGACTCCTTAAAACACACACAAATTAACCTAGTAAATTATCCAAGTGATTACTTAGTCAAATTTCAGATCTAGGTTAACATAAATATATCATATCAATGTAAAGTGTAGAAAATAAAGAACACAAAGATATCATGACCCAGGAAAACCAAACCGGAAAAAACTTGGGGAGGATTTAACCTGACTATACTCAAGGTAAAACAGTAAAGCCACTATGAAAGAATTGAAGTTTGCACAATAGAACTTAGGCCACTAACATTCTAATGCTACCTCGAGTAGAAAACTTATTACCACGACCCCATGATAACTCCGAGTCCACAGACTACTTCTTTCTTTGGCCTTTGCAAAACACAAACACCCACATTTGTGACTTTGAGGTCCGACTCAAAGGTTTAGCAACACAAACTCTCCTGTTTGTGACTTCAAGACCACCCTTGAAGGTTTAGATCATCAGCACCTTTGATGACTAGATAAGACAGCAACATCTACAACACCAAATCTTGAGATTCTTCAACTAATTACACCGGTAGAAAATATGAGAGAGCTTTTTAGGTACAAAACCCTAAATGCAAAAGAGGCACACTCTTCTCTCTCTAAAAAGCCTTATAAAAACGTGCTTAGGATTTCCTTTATATATTGGGAGAAGCAGATCTAAAACCTTAATCCTTAATGGGCTTGAACTGCTGTTTGAGCTTAATTAAAATTTTGCAGATACGACTTTCGATCGGTCGATCTTGTTCTTCAATCGATCGAACCAGGCAAATTTTGAAATCTTCTTTATGTAGCTTGTATGTTCTTGTGTGTTCACGATTTGCCAATTGTTCTAAACTTTTAGAACCTAACAATCATGTTTAGAAAAAATTGGAAACTAAGCAAGCCTTTGAACTACAAACAAAATTCATCCTCTCATGTTTTTATTTGAGCACGTATGGTTTCTCCTAACAATGGATGAAAAAATTAGAATGGTTAATATATTTTTCTCGTGTCATTTTCCTCTATTTTCTTTGTCATTATACGATTTGTTAATGAAAGGGTGTTTTTTTTTTAATGATAAATTAACTTGTACAGATTAGCGGATCGAATTTGTGATATCTTGCCAGCATTGGAGTAGAATGCTAATTAGGCTACAATTCATTGGCGTGAAGTGAAGCAATATGGGCTTAACTTGTAACTTTGGAATGAGTTTGGAACTTATAACTTTGTTTACTTTACAGGCTTATTAGAGTATTAGTATCTGGAGTTGTAAAACTCCTAATATGCTATATTTTATTATCAAACTACAAAAGAGAAACATTACCTGGGAGACCAATTGTAAAAAAATTTACAACTGAGTTATAGTAGTGTCCTGGACCGCCATTCTGCCCATTTCGTCGAGATAAACAAGACGTATTCTATCATAACTCGTTCCCGCCAAGAAAAAAAGTGCAGCGCCAATAATTTAGAATTGCGAGAATAAAATGTTTTTTTATTCCTTCTCTTCTAAAATATCTCATTCTTTCTCTCTCTCTCTGTCCTCTCTCTTCTTTTCTACTTTCTTTGTCTTCGGCTCTTGCTCTCTCTCCTCCTTCTCTCTAACTCGTGTTGTGGGTGCGGGTTGGATGTGAGAATCGGTTGACTTAGTAAGTGGTGGATGGGTTGTTGTTTTGGGTTTTGGCACATGTAGACACTTGATTTTCACCCATTATTTAATCAAGGAAGATGACTAGAGTGACCATCCATGTACCAAAAAAAAAAAAAAAGTCATTCTTGCATCACATGCATCATTGTGCCTTTGCATTATATGAATTAATTCATTTATTGTATATCATAAAAATGATCTTGAGATTCTAACGGTCGCAACGGTGTTTCCAATTTTCAAATTGGACCATCTGATCGAAAGTTATCGCATGATCAAGTTTGCACGGTCAACATGCATTGTGTCTAGGTAGAATCAACCACACATGATCAATTTGAATTAATTTTGATTGGTTAAACAGTTAAAATTAATTAAATAAGTTTGTGATTGGTTGATAATTAGTGTTTAAAATAGGGATGCATGCATGGAAATAAAAGGAATGATTGGATAACAATAAAACTGTGAATAATCTGAACTTTATTGAGATTTATTTTAAGGTATTTATCTTCAAGATAATTACTCTTAAAAAAGCATGAATTATTCAGAGAAGAGACAAAAAATCATAAATAGAGGTTGAAAACATATCTAGGTACAAGGCCGGCCAAAAAACCCCTAAAAGGGGAGACCAAATGGCACCCGAACACGAAAGCACGTTCGGCCTCCAAGAGCCAATTCAGCACTAACGGCACTCTAAAAGTGCCGAATTTCCCTTGGTTGGGCTTTGGCCTAATGACCTTTGGGTGACGATAATGCACACCATTTTTGATCTTTTTCGCAAAAGGATGCGGTTGGATTCAAACCCTAATTGTTCGTACCTACTTTTTAGAGTCTTCTGGCCTCTATAAATAGAGACTGAACCTCATAATTCAGCACCTTTTTTTTTTACGCTCTGTGAGGCATACGTTTTTTACTCTCAAACCACACATATTTTCTGATTCTCTCTCTGAGTGTTGCTGCAAAATTAGGGTTTTTAGGTTTCAAAGAGAATTGAACAAAATTATTTGAACCCTAAAACATCCTCTCAAGAACAAAGTGTGCTCATGCAAGAGGTTGTTTCCTTTACCCTTCTCTTGTGATGTGATGATGCATATTATATCTCTTTCTTTTTCAAATATCTATGAATTGTTAATTGTCCTTTTGTTTAAAGCATGATATTTTCTATATGGTTGTTATAATTTTTCTCTTGAATGACAATAAATTTGCATGTGAACAATTATTTTTCTTAAAACAAAATAGATCTGTATTTTTATAAGATGTAGATCTGAATTTTTCTTAAAGCAAAACAGATCTGCATCTTTATAAGATGTAGATCTGAATTTTTTCTTAATATAAAACAGATCTGCATCTTTATAAGATGTAGATCTGAATTTTTTCTCAATATAAAAATAGATCTACATCTTCCTTAGATGTAGATCTGAGTTTTCTCAAACGAAAAGAGATTTGCATCTTTATGAGATGTAGATTTAAATTTTTCTCAAATATGATTTTCTTAATACATGCAAATTGTTGAAATAAAGAAAGAGATTATGTATTGTTGTGTTTGTGTTTATTTTAATTCATGATTGCATAATTTTAGATTATGAGTGAAGTTTTCTTCTTAGAAAATCTTTTTTCTTAAATATATAATAAAACAAATCTGAATTTTTGTCATCAAAAATCACTTTTTATTTTTTTTTTATTTTTTTATATATATATATAACAAAACAGATTTGAATTTTTGCCATCACAAAACCTTTTTTTTTACAGCCCACGAAGCAAATTTGATATTTTGACAAATCAAAATCATTTTTTTAACAATAAAAACAGATTTTATTTTTTCCATAAAAGAAGAGATTTCATCCATACATAAATTTGTGTGATTTAATTTTTCATTCACATGTTCAACATATCATGCATGACATGCATAGCATAGTACATTGGTCACAAGAGTTTAGAAGACCAGACTTTGTCTAGGTGGAATGGGTGCCTAACACCTTCCCATTCTGTAACCTAGCCTTTGGATTTAGGTTTTTGGTTTAGTAGATCTAGCCTTATCTTTATTTGTTTTGGGTAGAATGTAACTAGTATAACAAGCCGTGTAAGTATTTGGTAGATTGTAACTAAGACCCAAAGCTATGTAACTTTTCAATTTTCCAGATATGTAATTTTTATTCAATTAATGAATGGAACTATTCAGTCATGTATTTTGTAATTAGTATTTTTTTTTCTTATTTTTTTGTATAAAGAAAAATAAGTGGTGACTCCATACCACTTACCCAAAAAGAAAGGTGCCCCAAAAGGTACTAAATCTCTTTTTTGAGGGACATGTCTTTCACAACATAGTGGTTGTGTTTTTTTTAGATGGGTTTATGGTGGGTGGTGAATGGGTTTGTTTGTTTTGGGTTTTAGCAGATTCTAGTGGGTTTGTGGTTTTGGTGGTGGTTGTTGATGTGGTGTGGTGTGGTGGTGGTTTGGCTGATTGTGGTGGTTGCTTTGGTGGTGATTATGGATTTTTGTTGTGGATCAGGTTCATGGTGGTAGTAGAGGTTTGCCGTGGTGGTGGGGTGGGTTTCACTATAGGTTTGTGGTGATGGCTTGTTTCCGGCGATTTGTTTAAGTTTCTGTTATTGGGGGGTTTTGGGTTTGTTCACAGTGGTGATGATGGTGGTAGGTGGTTTGGGTTTTATTTGGGTATTGGGTTTGAGTTTGAATTTGGGTATTGAGTTTTGTTTAGGTTTGAATTGGCGACTGTGGCAATGGGTGGTGAGATTGGGTTGTCAACAGTGATGAGAGAGAGAGAGAGAGAGAGAGAGAGAGAGAGAGAGAGAGAGAGAGATGGTTTTGGGTTATATTATTTTATTGTGTAAATATATTATTTTAATGTGTTGTATAGGAAAAAAAAAAAGCCTAGTTTGTTGGATATATTATAAAATGTGATGGTATAATATATAAAGAATGTTTTTAGATGGTAAAATAAAACATTTTTTGCAATCCCAAATGCTAATGCTCTTACGATGTTATCTTCGGCTCTACTCTATACTTGACTTTGGCTTCTCATTGTATATGAAAAGAAAGCTAACTTCGCTTTTATTCTTTCTTTTAATGGGCTTAGATCAAGTCCATGGTGCTTTAGTGTTGCTTAAAGCCTAATATGACTCTTTACTAATAGCCTATTTGGGAAGAGGGGAATGAATGAAATAATGAAAAAAACAATTTTAAAATATTTTTTTAGTATTTTTTTTGTGAGTTTTTATGGAGGGAATTGACTTCATTCCCTTGTTTGAGAGTTTAATTGAGAGAGAATTGAATAAGTAGAAGGGAACATTCATTCTTTACTATTCCCTTAAAGCCTCAAATTTTCATTGCTCCAAAAAATTAGGAGGAGTTGGAGTATATAAAATTGGATTTAATGAATTTTTTTAACTAAAACTCCCAAATCACCCTTATATTTAGCCATTTATTTTAAAATAAAGGTCTAATAGTAATATTGGTATAAAATGATTCCACTTATTTTCCTTTAGGGTAAACTACAAATTTAGTCCCTATCCTTTATACCGTGTCTCAATTTGGTTCTTAACCTTTCAATTGTGTCAATTTAATCCCTAACTCTTTCAGTGTCATGTCAATTTGATCCCTAACTCTTTTAGTGTTGTATCAATTTAGTCATTATTATTATCTTTTAGATGGAAAAAATTGATGTGTCAAATAGAATAATAATAAAATATTTTTTATATCACACAACGGCCAATTGTACTGCCATGACAGATTAAAAAAAAAAAAAATCTATTGCAAATGTTCACACGTGAGATCAAATTGGAGAAAATTATAAATCCCTAAATTCCTATCTCTCATCAGGTTCATCTTCATTTCCTCCATTACCTTTACCCTCACTCTCACTTTCCCAAAACGCTTTCCAGCCAAAAGCACTGACTTAACTCTTTTATCTTCCACAGTCTCGCTCGCATTATTATCTCTTTCTCCGATCTTTTTCTCTTTTTTCTTTCTTTCTTTTAAACAAACCCATTTATTTCCAACCTTAATCTTATCCATTTCAAAAAGCTGAGAAAAATTAGTTTTGAATCTTTTGATCATTTTTAGCTTCTGGGTGTTATGTGTTGGGCTTTGGATTTTTTAAGTTGAAGTTGAGATTGCTGGCTTAAAAATCCACTCAGATTATTTTAAAAATAAAAAATAAAATAAAACCATTTCAAATGTTCACATGTACAGATCAGTCTAAGGAAATTTCTAAATCCTTCCAATCTCTCATTAGATTCACCTCCCTCTCTTCTCCCTCACCCCCACTCTCACGTGAGTCAAGAATGAAGATTACAAATTTCACGTGTGAACATTTGAAGTGGGTTTTTCTTAAAAAAAATTGATGTGACGGTACAATTGGTAATTGATTAGGCATGGAAAATATTTTTTTATTATTTCATTTGACACATTAACTTTTTCCATCCAAGAGATAACGATAAGGACTAAATTGACACGTCATTGAAAATGTTAGGGACTAAATTAACACAATGGAAAGCTTAGAGACCAAATTGACATATGGTGTAAAGGATAGGGACCAACTTTATAATTTACCTTTTCCTTTATGTTACTCCCAAATATGATTATATTCTATTCCTTTAATTTAAAACATTAAAACAAATTTAATTCGATTACATTAATTTCTTTTTCATTAATTTTCTTTACTTAAATGCATTCTATTCATTTCTACTTATCCATAATCATTCCATTCTATTTCATTCAATTATGAATATTTCATTCAATTGTGAACTCTCCAGCAGAGCTTAAAAGAGAAAGAGAGAACTAATGCGTCCTTACTGGCCATAGAAACTCGAAAAATACAAACTATTTTACAACATTTTTACAAAATGTAATATGACCAACATTTTATTAATTTTCATTCAAGCCCATCATTAATATCATTTTTTTTATTTACCAATAATTACTCACCATATTAGCAATTTGTAAAAAAATTTATAAAATAATTTGTATCTTTAACATTATTCTTTATAATTTATTTAAATTTAATTTTTTGCTTGCAATAACCGGGGATAGCAAATTTGAACTCAAGTTCTTTCCTACGAAAAGATATGGACGAGGGATTTACCTATTTTATTTCATCCATCTTATTTTATTGTCTAAATAAACACAACAATATCTGTCGACAACTATCGACTTTTATCAAAAAGAGTAAAAAAAAAAAAAAAAACTGTCAACAGATAATTTATAGGTAAGAGTTAGGTACTTAAGAACCCAAATTGCCGAATATACCAAAACGTGAAAAGTGTTAGGTTCACGAAAAGATCTGGACGACAAGAAGCAGCTTCAACTACAAACTCTAAAAAGCAATTGTTAACGTTAGGAGGACATTAGAGTTGAGAGTATGAGACCCAATTAGCTTTCAAGAAATAATATTCTAAAGCTAAAATTTGCATGTGTCTTAACACTAAGAATTTATGATCTGCTTATCCAAAATGTTAAATTTTTTTTTTTTTGACTTCTGTATAAACTTTTGCTTGCACGCATGACAGGCTAAAAGGCTCAGAGGAGAGAAAAAGATATGGTTAGTGTCCTATCAGATACGTGATCAGAGCAAAAAATCGTATTGAAGAAGAAGAAGAAGAATGGCCATGCACGTGTTAAGTACATGTGCTATGGTGGTGACTCTTGACTCACAGCCACCAACTGTGTGCTGAGTTGTCTACGGAGTAATAGCTAAGTTTGGGTGGAGTGTATACGTGGCAAAGGAATGACGGCTAAGCTTCACAGAGAGTCAGTCTTGATGGCGAAATGTGAAAATCTAAATCTAATCGGTTGGGACTGTGACACTGACTCAGTCACTGGACGGACCTAACCACTGGCACGTCCTTGTCACATGGCTTTCCCTCACTAGTGCGGCACCGGCCTCTTTCTGAATTTTTAGTGAGAGAGAGAGAGAGAGAGAAGGATTTCTCTTTTTTTGTTATGTTTATCTAAACTTTATTTGCATTTAATTATTAGGGTACAAATAACTTTTTCATTCTTCTGTTTTTCTAAATTTAGTGGGCTCCTATTGTGTTTGTCCACAATTATAAATTAATTTGAAGTAAAAATCCATTAAATAAGTAAAATATGAAAGCCGCAGTAAGGTTTGAATTAATTAATACCCGGTACTATCAAAACTTTTAAAAAATTTTTATTTTTTTTATTTTTTTTTAAGCAAAAATAATATCTAACACGGTTTGAAAGTTCTTTACTTCTTTCGCTCCTATGCTTTATTCCAATCAGAAGTGCACATCGGTTGGTGCGATCGGTTTTGGGAGGAGTTTTAGGGCCACACTACTGGCTGCAGTTTCCCATCAATCCTGACTTCATCAGCGATGGTTTTATGTGGTTTGGTAGTCTAGCTACTTCCAATACGGGTTAAGATGAAATCTGCTTCAATCTGCGCATGACCATTGCACGTGGTGGACCATGACATCTAAAGCGAGATGGAACACATCTGCTTACTTTGTCTGGAAATTAGAGATATCAAACAAATCTGATTGTAAAAGATCCGTTGAAATTAGAGATATCAAACAAATCTGATCATAAAAGATCCGTTTAATATTAGGACACGTGTGATATACTGGACAAGGATTACGATTAGAATAGTAATTTTTATTATTAAAAATAAAATTTATTGTAATAAAATAATTAAACCTATTAATAAATTTGATTATGAGTTGTAACATTAGAATAAAATTTAAGATATAATTTAAGAAATATCTTATTCAAATAATTATATTTTCAAGAAAGTATTAATATTTTAAATTTGAGATATGATTTATTTTTTGTTGATTCTTTATTTTCATAATTGTTATGTATATATGGAAAGTTTGTTTAATTGGAGATATATTAATTTTAAAAGTTAGTATATCTACTAAGGAATATCTATTATAAGTTACAACTTTTTTAGAGAGAAATTATTATTTCTCATTTTAAAGAATAGTTATTTATAAGAAATAACTATTCTATGTAATAAAAATATAATCAAACTACTGAATAACTTAATCATATGAATAATTATTACATTATAGTATCTATTACAGTTTATCAAATATGTTTTTAGTAAAATGGGTGAGTCTTCCATTCTACTACACACAAAACCTAATATACATACATAAAAGATCATATATATATATATATATATAAAGAGATTGATCGGTGTGGTTCTTTGTGGAATTGAAAAACTAAGACCACTTTTCGAATAGGCTGCCTTTGGTTCTCCAAAATTGCTGTCGAAAATCGTATCAGACACCTACAGCAACTTCCTACGGTGGTCAGATCCGTTGGTCACTTGCAGTTGATGAACAACCCTACTTCTAATAACTTATGTTGACTGCACAAGTCTTACAGTAATTGTATTTAGAAATTATATGTGCAAGGGAGTGACTTGATAGCCAATGGTAGATAGATAACAATAAGAGATAGAGGAAAAAAAAAAGAGTAAGAGAATTTCCAAACAATATTAATTGACATTTGTTCTTATGGAGCAAATTGGATATTTTTGAAAAGTTTTGATAATACCCGACATTAGCCCAAAACTCAAATTTAGTTTTTCTAATTTGCCCTAATTTTTTTTAATTCATTGATTTTAAAATTTTAAATCCAAAGTACAATCTTTTTGAACTTGCAAAAAAGAAAGGAAAAAGAAAAGAAAAACTAATGCCTTTTGAATGTACAATTATACCCTATTATTTCTAATGCAAAATAAACAAAACAATTATCATTCCATTTATTTATTTATCTGTATTTAGTGGGCTCTAATTACTCTTTCGTGTGTGTGTTTGTTGAGTGATATTAATATAACTGCAAACATGATAATATTCTTTAAGAGTAAAGGTTATTAACTGAAATTGTGACTTTAACTCACAATTTCAATCTAAATCGTTCTAAACATCAAGCCGCAATTTTATTTTAAAATATTTTAAACACCAACAAACTTGTATGTATTGTGTGTGATAGTGTGTGGGACAGTTATTTCCCATTTTCTAAAGGTGATGCAGATTGTAGAGAACAAAACTGTACCATGAACTCATGATTACCAGATGACAGCCTAGGAAATGGACCATGCTTGTATAGAAGGAAATCATGACTGCTTGATATATCACCATTAAAAGGATATATGGAGGGATGATATATATAGGATATATTCGATCTGGTATTTGAACAAGTACTAGGAGTTAGATATATCACCATTAAAAAGGATGGGGGTGATTAAGATTAAACCAGCAGAGTATATGGAAATTGAAGTTGGAATAGGGTAATGGGAGATGCCACGTGGCCACTAGTTGTGTTGTGTGGCCCTAAGGTGACCAAACATGCATTCAGCAGAAAACAGCATAGACAGATAGCTCCTTATCGTCAAGAACCACCAAAGGTGTCCTTTTGGGGCCACTTTGTCCAATTCTCTCATCTCTTCACACGGTCACACCTATCAACTATGAACCACTCATCCATCAACAACGACCCCCCTAAACCCTAAATTGCATTTCTACCCTCTACTCTATATCAAGGCCAGCTGAATGGGTGAGAGATGCAGTCGCCTAAGGCCCCAAGTAAAAAAAAAAGACTTCCAAATTTTAACTAATAGGATTATTTATAATCAATAAATAAACTAATATATTTTTACCGGATGAAAAACAAATAAAAAAAAAAAGAGAAAAATGCAACGTCTACAATATTCTTCACAACACTTTTACAACTAATGCTCAGTTAGGTTTTGAAGTCATTAGTATAAAAATTACATAGTAAATGTTTTTTATTTTTATTTTTTTTATTTTTGAGAAAACTTAAGAATTAACATAAATGATATATATATAGTATGGTTTGCTTTCGTTGTATGGCAAACTAAGTACAGTATAATTGTGGATTCTAGTTACCTTAACTGATGAAGTCTCTGATGGTTATATAAGAAATCTGAGATTCAATCTCCGCTTACACCAAAAACTGATTGGTGTCTTGATATGATAATAAAGAACAATCATCAGGAGCGGATGCTATAGGTTAAAACTCTCTATAAAAAAAAGTACAGTATAATTATTCTTTCTAAAAAAAAAGTACGGTATAATTATTAACATAATTTGTTTTAACTCAAATAAATTCTATTATGAAAGTTCAAAAAAAAAAAAAAATTAAATAGTGTAAGGACTCACATACCTGAAGGCATTTCGCTAGCAGGTCCCTCCTCATCCCAACAAATAACGGTGGCCGAGGAAGGACAATATAAGAAAGCGGGGGAGGTAGTTGAACTGAGCTCTTCTAAGGACGAATATAGTGTGTTCAACCTAGCTGATCAGTCCGAGGATCCCTCTAGTGATCTAGGAGACCCTCATCTGTCCGAAACCGACCTCCGGTCCCTAAGAGTTGGTACTCAGGCTGAGATGGGTTTAAAAAGACAGCCCCAAACCAATCTTCTTGACTTGCTTGAAGGCGGTTCCAAGAAGGGTGCACCGGAAGAGTCGCAGCCCAAGCCCCTAACACCTCCGCCCCAGATTTTAACTGTGCAAACCAGGTTATCCTCTGTCCCCACAGTATCAGATCCTCAGACCAAGTCTTATGACCCTAAAAGGAAGAGACTTTCCAAGGGTAAGGAGCAAATGGATGGGAGCAAATCCTACTCCCCGCCCGAGGAGGGTAAATTTCGCAGGCCTCCGAAACAATTAAAGCTCGGTGGTCAACGGAAAGTTAAGAAGATCGTCCAACAGTTTGAGGCCCAAGCCTGGCTGCTTGCTACCATGCTCCATGATCAGCCCCTGATGGATGACGCATTGATACGAGAATCTCAAGGGGCTGAGGGGGCTCTCGTAGCCGATGCCCTGGAGAAGTCTCTCCTCCTTCCCACTGACATGGCCGAGCTAGAAAATATGAGTGGGTCAGAGGTTTTCCTTGACCTTAAGAAGTATCTGGGCATGGTGGGTCCTTTGGTATCTATTTACTCTATTCGAACTTTGTTGCTTAATACCCTCCCTTTTCTTTACGGAGTTACTTGTTTTTATTGGCAGGCTATCCAGGCTCTTTTCAGGTTGGACGAGGAGGTCGATGGCCAAAGCAGTGCCTTAGCACAAGAGCGTGACAAATTCTTGAAAGTTGCCAGTACCCTCAAGAGATCTGAGGTCGACCTTAAAAAGGCAACCGAGGATCTGGAGGAGATGACAAGGGCCAGGGACACTGCTGCCTCCGACCTGGCCATGGCTAGGAAGCAAGCTGAGGACCAAGCTAATCGCTTGTAAGACGTTAAGGGCCAGCTACAGATTGCCAAAGAAGACAATGTCTACCTGAAGAAAAAGTTGACCAAGGCAATCCGTGAGAAAGGTATTGCCGAGTATGCCAGGGATGAGGCTGTGAGAGCCAAAAATGAGGCGGTATTTGCAAAAATAGATGTTGAGCGCTCTGTAGAACAGGTGGAGGAGGAGGCCTTTGCAGATGGGGTGGCTAAGACTGAAGCCACCCTTCGGGCACAAGTTCCTGTAGTGTGCAGGCATTACTGTTCTCATACCTGGCATGAAGCCCTCAACCAAGCAGGGGTTGATGCCTCATCCGACCTTAGGAGGGAGGACAGGGTATATTACCTTATTGCAATTCGTGAGACTGCTCCTGATGCTCCCGAGGAGGGGTCCTCATTACCAGCGATTGAGAGTCACAATAAGATCGTTGAAGATATATCTGCCGCTGACCAACCCCCCGAGGAGGTCGAACCCCCGAGAACGTTGGGGGGAGTTAGAACTGAGGGTCAAGAAATACCACAAGACGTGGCGAGGCCTCCTGCGGATCTTTCGAGACAAGGCCCTTAGGCCTTGGTTAAAACCTTTTGATCTGCTTGTTGAATTAATTTGCCTACTGAGTTGGGGAGGCTGGTGTATGACATAGGATAATTTTGTTTACTTTCTCTTTCATTTCATTCTATTTCTTGCCTCAGTGGCGTTGTAAGGAGACTGTATATTTTTTGTTTGAACTGAATGCTCAATACCTTGCTTCCAACTATGGATATTTTCTTTTTCTTACTTTTCTCTATTATTCTGCTCAATACTTATATTCTATTCTGGAGTTAGTCTCATGAGACCACCTGCTATCCTTCAAATATAAATCTAAGGACCGTATTATAGCTTGAATCTAGGTAACACTCTGGTTTTTCTACAGATAGTTATTTTCTCCAAAGGTTCAAGTCTTTTGGACTATGCAATACTTTGGTTCTGTCTAGTACCCAGGTATAATGGTGTGAATAGTTTTACCATAGGCTTGGGTCTGAGGACCATGCAATGCCTTGGTTCTGTCTACCACTTCTATTTTTTTGTAAGTATCTAGTTTCCCCATAGGTTTGAGTCCGAGGACCATGCAATACCTTGGTTCTGTCTAGTACCCAGGTATAATGGTGTGAATAGTTTTACCATAGGCTTGGGTCTGAGGACCATGCAATGTCTTGGTTCTGTCTACCACTTCTATTTTTCTGTAAGTATCTAGTTTCCCCATAGGTTTGAGTCCGAGGACCATGCAATACCTTGGTTCTGTCTAGAATCCAGGTATAATGGTGTGAATAGTTTTACCATAGGCTTGGGTCCGAGGACCATGCAATGCCTTGGTTCTGTCTACCACTTCTATTTTTCTGTAAGTATCCAGTTTCCCCATAGGTTTGAGTTCGAGGACCATGCAATATCTTAGTTCTGTCTAGTATCGAGGTATAATGGTGTGAATAGTTTTACCATAGGCTTGGGTCCGAGGACCATGCAATACCTTGGTTTTGTCTACCTCTTCTATTTTTCTGTAAGTATGTAGTTTCCCCATAGGTTTGAGTCCGAGGATCATACAATACCTTGGTTCTGTCTAATACCCAGGTATAATGGTGTGAATAGTTTTACTATAGGCTTGGGTCCGAGGACCATGCAATGCCTTGGTTCTGTCTACCACTTCTATTTTTCTGTAAGTATCTAGTTTCCCCATAGGTTTGAGTCCGAGGACCATGCAATACCTTGGTTCTGTCTAGTACCCAGGTATAATGGTGTGAATAGTTTTACCATAGGCTTGGGTCCAAGGACCATGCAATGTCTTGGTTCTGTCTACCACTTCTATTTTTCTGTAAGTAGGGGTTTGTCTTCGGACTGCTTCACTGGAGACGATTCCTCTTCGGGTTCGGTTGTGACCTTACACGTGGCGTTTTGTCCTGCCTCCAGTTCGAGTCCCACCTTTTTCATTTACGAGGCGTCCTTTGGCGGTTCGTTTTCCACGCTTGACGTTTCGGTGCGCGAGACGCGCCCTCATTAATGTCCTCGTGAATTAGCACACATCTAGCGGTCTATGACCCCTGATTAGCACTGTTGACAATTCTCCTTTCAAATTCTGCGCAAATTAATTCCCACCAACATTTATCCCCTATATAAGACTCTTCAGGGGGAAGGTTTCTTCACATTCCATGAATTCCTAAACGCAAACAGAAAGAATACATACACTCAGCTCCCCAAGCCCCTTGAATAACCCTGCCGGAGTTGGTAGCTATGGGGCGGCTTTGGGCGGGTGTGAGGACATCCGTGCCAAGAGCCGTTGTGGCTACAGCCCCCACTAGGTTTCCGGCGCGGCAGAGTTTAGGCGTAACCCTGATGGTGCCATGCATGGTGGCCCGGAGGGATGTCGTTGAAGTACCTAATGTTTCTCCTCGGAGCGCACCCCCAACAGAGGAGATGTGTGAATTCACGTCACGGCCGGTGCCCGAGCGTTGCCGTCTCCTACGGCCAACGCTCGTGAGGATTGGAGAGAATCAAAGGAACATCATGAGGAAGGGTGTCCCGGTGCGCCTGCATCTGCTCCTCTCTTTGTTCAAGATTTGGTGCACCTGGCCCTCCCCCTCCCCTGCTTTTATTGTCAAGCTCTCCCATTCTCTTGATGCCAATAAAAGCACGGGTTGACACTTCCCTCTGACTAGTTTTAGGGCGAGTCCACCTGGACCTCTGATTGTAGAACTAGCTGGTAGGAATAGTTGTAAAGCACGCCTGCCTGAGCCTCTGATTGTAATCTGTAATTTTTCTTTTTATGAAATACCTCTTATTGTAATCTGTAACTTTTTTTTATGAAATAATATTAATCATTCTCTTTTCGCTATCGAATCTTCTTCTTCTTTTTTTTTTTTTTTTTACTTCGCCAATTTACTGTAAAACGACCACCTAGAGCAATCGCCTGGTGCGCCGGCCAGCCCACTAATCCTTCTCACAGACGGCGTCAATTGTAAGGACTCAATTTGGATTGGACCCAGAGTATGAATGGGTTTTCAGTCCAACAAGCCCAAACAATAAATTTGTAGAGAATGGATTGAAGGTTTAGGCGCTGGCCGTCGTTCACCAAGCATGAACCCTTTTCTTTCATATATATAAGGAATATTTATAATTATTTACAACCGGGGGGTGCTCTTCGGCCCATGGCCGAGGAGCCCTTTTTCTTCTCTCTTTTTTCCTTCCCCCCTTTTTTACTTTACTCGCTCTTCTTATATAGTTTTCATAGTCTTATCTCATTCTTCCGTCTGTTGATCATCCATTCGCCTTTCTTCTGACCACCCATCCCATCAGAAGTCTTATCAGCACTCAAGTGGTTCACTCTGATCAACGTTGCCCTGCTGAGGGGTTATATCACCATTAATGCGGCCAGAGGGGTTAGGTGAATGCATTTAAGTGTGAAGGTGATAGCTTGCCCTGGGCTTATCCCTTCCAAAAATGATCTTGGGCATGCCGAGGACGAAGAGGTCCTCGGCATGGATCCGAAAAAGAGGCTCTCCCCAATTTAGTCTCGGATGGTCAGTCTTCCTCGGTGTGGGCCTTGGGCCTACTACACGATGGGCTGAGGCTATTAGGTCCATAGGCCCCACAAATAGTATTTAGATAAAAACTTTATTATTATAAATGTTTGGAAAAAAAAAGTACTAGAAGTTTCATTATTTGTTTTAAATTACTTTAATTATTTTTTGTTTTTTTTTTTGTGTGATTAAAAACTTGTCTTAACATGATGTTCTTCCCCACGTAATAATATATATATTTTTTATATTACTACCTATTTTATTTTACAAATTCAATTATATCAAGTGTCGATTTTACTAAAGAAATTTTAATTATATTATTGAAAATTTTTATAAATTTATAGTTTAGTTTAAAAAAAATTAAAATCCATATGTGTAGGGACCGGTTTTGTGACCTAAGCCCAAAAGTATGGGTTAAAGGCCCAACGTACCCTAGACAATAAATTTGTAGAGAGTGGGTGAAAGAGCTGGGCTGGGTCTGAAATTAACAATGATGGACTGAATTACGTTAAGCAGAAATAACATAAAATAACGCCAAGAAAATTCTTTGGTCAATGTCCGAGGAGGTGTTTCATTGAACAATCAGTGATTACAAGGTTCAGGGCCACAGTAAAATTATTCTTTTTCTTTTTCCCTCTTTTTCCTGATCCCCTCTATCAGGATCTCTTCTTCTTTATATAGTACCCTTCCTCATTATCTTCATCGTCCACTTGTTCTTCATCTGTGCATCTACTTGAGTGCATGTCACATCATGGGTATGCTTTAGTTATTTGGGAGTGACGGTAGCTGAGGGTGCACTGTTCAGGGGTTTTCTCCACATAAATGCGGCCAGAAAAGCTGTTGTAGTGCATTAAATACGGTGGTAGCAGCTTTTCCTTTAGATATTTCTTCGTTCTTATCATCTCCAGCCTTTGCTCTGAGCTTATCCTGATCAGGTGAAGTCCTCGAACAGTCACTCTGGCTTTTCTTGTACTCAAATAACCTGTGACTTCTTGTTAAAGTGAAACGTCCTCCTCGGACAGGAGATGCTATCCTCGGACAGGAGATGCTATCCTCGGACAGGAAATACCTTCCTCGGACAACGCTGATCTTTCATAAAGATCCCACTTCTAGCTGGGCCTTGCCCTTTTCTTTCTCTCTCTTTTCGGGTGTAAGATAGCCGTTTCGTGGGCCCTCGGTTCATTATGTTGGGCCTGGTTTCTTCTCCCCCACAATATGTTTCTTTAATTTTAGACAGAAATAGATGTAGATATTTTCAAATTATGAGTAGTAAAAAAATGTCCATATTTTATCAAAGGATCACCATAGTTAATAGTGTAAATGCTTAATTAGCTTCTAATTTTAAAAGAACATATGACTTTGTTTAGGTAAACTTCTTTATGGAGTGATGTTCCAATTATACAAATTTTACTATGTATATTTTAAAATATGGTACGTATAATTTTTAAAACAAAAAAGTAATTTAAATTTTTATTTATTTAGTTGTTGACGTGGCATTGGTCACATTTATTAATATCACGTCAACTTGAATTTTTTTTTTTCTTTGGGGGTAAAATTAGTTATAACTTATAAATTTAACATTTTATTCTCTATTTCAAAATACTATATAATACCTCTGAACTAAGAAAAGCAAGCAATTGGTATTATTATTATTATTATTATTCAATTTTTTACAAAATGCTACAGTATCCTTCATTTTTAAACGACCACTATAGCTTTTGAATAACTTTTTTTGTTCTTTTTTTTGTTCATTCCTCTCTCTCGACAAACATATTGGCATTGTTAGGCATTGCCGTGTTTCAGAATCCACATATTGGTGTCATGGGCCTTTTGGGATCGTTTGTATTGGGTGGCCGGCTTGGTCGTTAGGCCGCTGATCTGGCCGTGGGGAGACTGCTTAGCGTTGCAAATTAACTTTATGAGCTTTTTGAATTAATGACGTTGTACACTGATTGAAAGGGAAGTGAAAAAAGACTAAAGAAAAAAAAAGACTAAAGAGGCAAAATTAGCATCAAATATGGAAAGTGCCTTTTTGTTATTTCTTCTCCCCATTCCCTGGCCAGTTACGAAGACATCTCTTATGGCAAACATACATGCATTTGATTTGTCTCGGAAATTAAACTGCAAGTTTTAAGCAAGAAATACGACAATATTGGAGTAAAATAAATACTATGAATTTCTTATTTCACATTGTAGCTTAAGGGCTGTCCGAAATCTAATTCTAATGTGAATATTACTGATCAAGAAATGTATATATATTTCAAAGACAAATGAAGGAATGACAATTAAGGAAAATATCACATGAGAAGTGCTTCATTTGGTAGCCGATATGGGTTTCAGTGGGAGAGGGAAAGAAGGCAAAGATCATTAAAAACTAACAAATCCAATCTATCAGTTTCTTTTAGTAGCAACATTCTTAGAGACATTATAATTCCTAAACCTTCCCTATAATAGAAAGGAAATACCATCATATATATTGAGCTTAAGTATCCTTGCAATATATAGATTTCTTCACGAACCATATATTAATGAAGCAAAATGGTAATAAATTAATAATTAATGACGACAACATACGGATCAGGAGGGTGACGAATGAAATTACATGCATCGTTGAATTCATTTGTCATTCTCAAAAAACAAAATGGCAAAAATGATCTTAGCTAGTATTTGAAACGTACAAAATTTCCAAAAGGAAAAGGAAAAGGAAAAACACGCTTACACATGATTTGAACAAGACTACAAATTTCTTGGTTCCCTGTAGACTAGGTAATCTAAGATGAAACCAAGGCCTCTTGTTACAGACATGTGCATGGCTTTCCAATCCAGAAAATAAATTCCTTGACTTGTTTCGCATAAGGAATCACATCAGCCACTCAAATAAGGTTAAACACCATTAATATTAAAAGTATTCTAATTGACTCCAAAGACCTACCTTAGCTAGTTGATGCCATTTGTACTTGAATCCAAAACTATGAAATTCCAAACAAAAAATATATATAGGACCAAACGAAACAGCCAAACACGTGTACGGCAAGGATGCCTGGACTCATTGAATGTGACTGATGCAAGATTCATCATATCTCACATCTCTTTTTTTGTTGTTATTGATGTTGTCGACACAATCATGGTATATTATTACCATATTACATGCGAACTTTTTGAAAACTTTTGAGAGGTATGAGGGTGTTCTTGTAACTTTGCACACCTCCTAATTTATTGCTCTTTATAAGAGAAGTGGATGCACTGCACCATGAGAGGGTTGTGGTTGGAGCCTTTCAAATTATAATCAGTCATACTTCCAAATAGAGCTCTCTTTTCTTCTTCTACTCTCTGAGTCTCTGGCCCCTTCCATTTTAGTCATACAAGGTATGGATAATGCGACTTTCTTCTTCTACTGTGTACTTTATATCTTGATAGATTTCAATGTTGCTCTCTTTGATTGAACTTTAGTATCTTAAGATCAATAGCCAACTATCTTCTAGTGCTATATATATGGGTAAGTTTTCGAAAGATTATTCTGGTTTCTCTCTTTTCCCATAGTTATTATGACTTATATATAATCTAGCAGGGACATAGTTGTAGAAGAGATTTTATGTTTCGATCTGTACCAACCAAGAAGTCAAGAACCCTTCCATTCTCTCTTTAACAATCTTCATTTTTTTTTTCCTAACCTCATCTAATGTGATGTTATTAATTTATATTACTCCATTTTTGGTATTGTTGCTTTTCACCTTCATGCTATTTAAGCTAGTTATTTATCAACTTACTAAAAAAGTTAATTTGGCTATCATATTAATGACGTATAACTAAGTACAGTTATTAAAAAAAAAAAAAATTCTGATATGATAAATAGTTTTTTTTTCTCCCCCTCATAATCAAAAGGGGAGACCACACTGAAAAAATTTGGACCACTTTTATTATATATATATATATAGGTTTAGACAATTGGTATGGCAGCATTGACTCTCTTGTACAATTATAAGAAGCACTTCCTTTTTCTTTTTCTTTCTATTTTTTGCTAAATAATGGGGAGCACTTAAATTCTTTTGGTTACTATATATAGTTATATACATATTTTATATTTCACTGAACATTTTCATTATTGGTGCATGTGGTGTACGTTTTTTTTATGATATATAGTGTGGCGAACATGGAGAAGAGCCATTCATCATCAAGTTTGGTTAGGACAAAATCGGATCAACTTCTGGAGACGCTGGCGGCAGCATTTAAGTCATCATCGAGCGACGGGGCCGGTGCAGCCGCGGAGAGCGGCGGGACACTGTCGAGAAAGTCTAGTAGGCGGATGATGGCGGCATCACCAGGGCGTACTAGTGGTAGCACCAAAAACGCACACATTAGGAAGTCAAGGAGTGCCCAAATCAAGCTGGATTTGGATGATGTCAACAGCGGCGCCGCCCTAAGCCGAGCCTCTAGTGCCAGCTTAGGCTTGTCATTCTCCTTCACCGGCTTCGCCATGCCTCCTGAGGACATAGCTGACTCAAAGCCGTTTAGCGACGATGATATACGTAAGTTTTATGCGCATTAATTTCTTAATTACTACACTATATAGTTATAGTCCAAATATATGTGGTGGTCTTTGTGGAGGTCACTAACATTTATCTTATTAATTATTAAAAGATTCTTAAGATAAGGGTAAAAATTTTTTTCCACTATCTAGGTAGAGCGGCCTTTTGTGCTTGCAAGGACACTTGGATTCCACAAATCATTCATTGGGGCATACTATTAATACCATTACCTTTGTGCTTGAATGCCTGTATTTATTTTTGCATAGTACATATATATAATCTAAAGTACTTCTTGTGCAATAAATAACTTCAAAAGAAAATTTTCCACTTGCTTATTTATGTGATTAAGATGGCTGGTAAAGATTTTAATGGGGTCGATCATGCCTTTGCTAAATGTGGTTTTGTTGCTCATTATCCTTTAGTTTGTAATAATTCTTCCCTTCCCATTGTACTTTGGATGCATGGAAAATAGACTGTTTCTTTTTCTTCTATTTTAATTAAACTTTGGTTTTAGGAAGATAAAAACCTTGTTTCAATTACAACTATATATTATTCAAAGAAAAGGATAAAAAGAGTAGGAAATGAAGATGTGTATTTTATATGTCTAATTTAGAATACTGCTTTTAAAGTTGGATAATAAAAAATTTTAATTTTAATTTTATTATTTAAAACATTAAAAGGTATCAATTAAACTATAAAATTTTAGAAAAATAATATACTGTTTAAAAGCTAGAATAACAATAATAACTTTTATTCACTAATTCCTTTAGTAATTTTAAAAATTAAAAAAAAAAAAAAATATATATATATATATATATAGAAAATTTATTAAAATAATAATTAATTTATGTATCGAATATATCCACCCTCTTTAAATCTCATATATTATGAAAGTAATAATACATATATATCTAAATTCTAATGCTTTATATCTATTGTATGATGAGGTACCTTGGTGGGAGACAAATTGGTTATTGCATGAGAGAGACTGGGGCAACTTAGTCGGTCTTTGAAAACCAAATTTGGGAAAGGGATAGAGAGGTAAAGGTCGATAATCACCAGTGTTGAGCAAATGATTGATGTTGGATGAGAAAAAGTGGCAAAGGTAGTTCGGTTTTGCCCAACTTTTGTTTCGCTCCACTCAATGAACAGAAACTACCAGTTTATTACTTTTTAAAAGGTGAACAGTGCCCTTTTGTAACTACTTGGGAAAATGTGATTCCCGTGAGAACTAGCCCCACCTCTCTTAAAAAAGCAATAGCTTGGAGCTTTGGGTGACACCTAAGTCTCCAATTTTAACCAGCGTTATTATAGGATTACCATTAATTTTGCAATTATTTTTTTATAATTATTTTGCGTGATAGAAGGTGATTAATTGATTGATTATTCAGAATTAATTGATTAATTGATTGTTATTTTATGATCATTTTATAAGTACAAAATTTTTATAGGGTGAGAGGGATAGGGGTTAGAATTCAAGTCTTTAAGAAGAAATTTCACACACATATATATTTAAATTAGTTTAGAATAGAATTTTTTATATTGTATAAAAATAAAAATAAAAATTATTTGTTATTTTTACATAAATTTGTTTTTTTATTTATTAGTATATCATTCTTTGATAATCATATTAAATAATTGTGAAAATGAATGTGAAATTAGCTGTTAATTAAATTTTTTTAATTTAACAATATGTGTTCATCATCTTACCCTTTGGGCTGTGAGAAACATCACATCTGTTTTAAAGTCTTAAGTGGGTCCAAATATAAGTGAACCATTATTGGCTTTATTCTTTGTACAAATTGAAAAACATTACTGGGCCCAGGACTTAGAAATAGAATTGGACAAGTCAGGATCTTGGATCACCAAGACATTTGAATTTGGATGAGTTTAGATTAGCTACTAAACTGTGACTTTGAACAGGATATTAGATCATAGCTAAAGTCACGGAAATATGAGAGAGTATGTGGATGATACATGAATACATGATGTAAGACTGAGTTTTTAGGAAAATAAAAAATTACAATATGTTATAAAAATAATTTTAAATAAATAAAAATTCTTAAATTTTTGGTATTAGAGTTTACCAAAATAAAAAGAACTTTCCACTTTTTTTCCTCATAAAAAGTTATTCACGAAGAATTATAAAATGATCAAGGTTATTAGATACTTTGATGATTTATGTGAATTTATTTAAATTTTCTTTCTTGTCATTTCTTCTAATTAAATTTTAATAAATAACTACTAACTTTTGTTCTCACCTCCTTTCTTGTAGAGATATATATATATATATATACATATATATATATATATATATTTTAACATTATCATGTGGATTCATTTCTATTTATTTCAAACTCCTCATAATTTTAAAAAATCATTTATTTTGTTTTAAGTTATTTATTTATTTATTTTGGCATGTCACTTCCATATATGACTTTCACTATCTATAGTGCCTTTGTTAGTATCTTGGTTTGCACTCCACGTTTTGATATGACATGCTTATCACTTTTTTCAAACAAAAAGATTCCTTATTTATCTTTCTAAAAGGGCACCTTAATCTAATACAACACGGTTAAAAACACAATAAATTTCATAATTTGCGAAGATTAAATTTGATTAATATAACGTTACTTTTATATGTAATTATTTTTTATATCACTTTTATCGTACACCAATCATAACATGCTAAAATGAATTATGATTAATACAATATTACTTTTATATGTAATTATCTTTGATATCACTTTTATCTTACACCAATCACAACTTATCATTTCAACTGTTACAAAATTTTGAGAAATTTTTCATGTTCAAAGACTTATTAGGTCTCTTATATTGTTTTCATCTAATATATTTTAAATAACCTTATCCCATCTTCATATGCTTTTTATTTTCAAATATAATAGTTATATATATATAGTTAGAATTTCCATTTTGAGTATATATTCTAAATGATTTGAAGAATTACAAACAAAGTTGGCCTCAACAAAGAGGAGATATACTTAATTTTCTATTAAAAATAAATGAAAATGAAGAATTGTAAAAAATTAAAAAAAAAAAAAAAATCTTTAGAAATTTACCATTTTCGAAATGGAGGCACTTCCATCTTCGAAAAGGTAGCCCTTAGGTGCCAATGGCTCTTCGGTTTATTCCCATTTCCACCGTTGCAGTGGGTATACCTCTAGGTCTTCACTTAGGGGAAAATAAGCAGCTAAAATACTATTTACACTCTCTAAGTTTAAGTTCGCATCTAAATTGATGACTACAAAAACTTACAATTTACACTCTTTTAAGTGACTTTTTATCGCATGACTATTCACAATGATTGCTTAGCATGAACTATAATTAAGCACTACAGTTTTTGGACAGTAACCTTTTGATTCTGTTCATATATTTACAACTAACTAGCTATATGCGGTTGCAGCTGAGGATCTTGAAGCTGGCACACGTAGGCCGAAGTTTCAAACAGAACCAACATTGCCACTTTATCTCAAGGTACGTAACAGTGCTAGCCGTGCACGCAGCTTCTCCTTTATCCATCTTTTCTCTGCTACTGCACGTACCGGTGTTGAATCATGGGTTTGTTGGCATGCATGGATTGATGTTATACTATGTATTTGGACAGGCAAGGATGGAGATTGATTTAGCAACAACGCCACCCATAGAAACATGGCTAGCAATAGCATGGTCAGGTTCAGTCTTGTACAGAGTTTCATCCTATATGATATTTATGTACAAGACTTTCCCTTCTTTCCAACAATAAAAAAAGTACTGAGTGTATGCCTTTAATTACATAGACCTGTTAATGGGTCTTTTAGTTCCAGCCGAACTGTTGCACACATTAATCCTAATATACAACTAGTTTCAAACTAATGGATTGAGGCTAAAAGTATGAATCTAGGCCTAACTTGAGTCAGCCTCAAACTTCAAATAAGAAAAACATCAAATCAAAGCACAGCTTTGCTAAGGAAAGAAGGGTATGGACAATTGGATAAGTTATGGTGAACACTAGTGTCTAGCTAGATTACAATTATATTTTAAGTATTGCAGAAGATTTGTAATCAATTTGTGTAGTGAGTGAATTCTTCTTTTTGTAAATCGCAGTTCACAGATGTGTCATACAAGGTAATTCTCAAAGGAATGAGGACAAGTGAGGAGAAAGATATTTTAAATGGGATTACTGGTTCAGTGAATCCTGGGGAGGTTTTGGCATTGATGGGACCTTCAGGAAGTGGAAAGACAACACTTCTAAATCTACTTGGTGGCAGATTGATTCAGCCCACTGTTCGTGGTTCAATTACTTACAATGATCATCCTTATTCCAAGTTCCTAAAAAGCAGGTCAGTTTCTCAACTTAATTCATAGTCAAGTCGACTTTCTACTTGCTGTATGTGCAGCTTCTTTCCGTGAGTTTATATAGATTTTGTCAAAAGAACTTGGTGGAAGAATTCCTGACCTACATTTTTTACAATAGAGTAATACTACGTACACAGCCATTTTCATAACATATTTCACAATTTATTGAGCTTACAAGTTATTATTGATTTTTAAAAAATTATGCATGCAATGTGCATGCATACACATACTTTGAATATATTTTGCAGAGCACCATGGGCCAAAACTGATCCATGATCAGCTTAGTGCAGTTGCTAGAATTTCTTTTATTACTACTGTAAGATGACTCATGGTAGAGTTTTGGCCTCTAGGGGTAGAGAAAAAGAAAGATTCTATTAATGACCTCCGTTTCATGAGACATAATTTCCAACTAATGGCGGTGCCCTTGGGGTCAAAACAATCATAGGAAATGAAAGAGCAAAAACTGTGTACTTTCTGGATAATAAATCTTAAGCAGACTTATTGTGTTCCTAAAGATTTGTAGGTGTTATCTAAAGGGGCACTAGAATAGATGCAAGAATAGTGCAGAACAGAATAACAACGTGAAACATATTGCAGGATAGGATTTGTGACTCAAGACGATGTCCTATTTCCTCACCTTACAGTGAAGGAAACATTGACTTATGCAGCCCGGCTACGACTCCCAAAGACACTGACAAAAGAGCAAAAGGAAAAACGAGCAATAGATGTCATTCATGAGCTAGGCTTGGAGAGGTAAGCTTACTTTATACCCACTATAATGGAATCCTGGAACTT
The DNA here is from genome assembly GCA_030445155.1 of Quercus variabilis. Lineage (NCBI taxonomy): Eukaryota > Viridiplantae > Streptophyta > Magnoliopsida > Fagales > Fagaceae > Quercus > Quercus variabilis. Next base: position 23,355,734 of record CP129451.1, read on the forward strand.
TTCTCAAAAGCATTATGTATTAACGCATTCTCTCTCGGTAAAAAAATAAAGACTTTAAACTAAATAAGTTGATCTTGTTCTAGAAAGCTAATGTAGTAAAGAGAAATGATATGTTAACAGGTGCCAAGACACTATGATTGGTGGCTCCTTTGTTCGTGGAGTGTCAGGCGGAGAGAGGAAAAGAGTTTCTATTGGCAATGAGATTATAATCAACCCGTCCCTTTTGTTTCTTGATGAACCAACCTCTGGCTTAGATTCTACTACTGCTATGAGAACTGTGCAGTTGTTACAAGACATTGCAGAGGTAGCTTATACTGACACCCTTAAAACAACTTGATCAACATGAACATAATTTCAATCTTTAACTAAAAATTTACTGAGCAATATGGTCCCCAAAATCATAAAGGTGTGTTGTATTTAACAACCTGTTTCAAATTTTTGGCAGGCTGGAAAAACAGTGGTAACAACAATTCATCAGCCATCAAGTAGACTCTTCCACAAATTTGACAAGTTGATCCTTCTAGGGAAAGGAAGCTTGCTCTACTTCGGAAAAGCATCAGAAGCAACGGTGTATTTCTCATCTATAGGATGTTCCCCTCTAATTGCCATGAATCCGGCAGAGTTCTTGCTAGACCTTGCAAATGGAAATCTAAATGATGTCTCAGTACCATCAGAGTTGGAGGACAAAGTGCAAATGGGAAATTCAGATACTGAAACAAGGAACGGGAAACCGTCTCCTGCCATAGTGCATGAGGTAAAATAAGTGTTTATTGGTTTGAAAAAAAGTACCATCAAGAAGAGACTCAAAGGAAGAAAATTCTCTTCCTTTTGAAATGTTTTTTTAAATCATCAGCAGACATCACATTTAGAGGACAGGCATGTTATACCAAGTAGCAAATTACTTCTGTTAGCCAAAAAGAGTCCCATGTTTCATTCTAGATCTAACCAACTGTGAACTGTCCATCCTCCCTATGCTTAGGTGACATTGTGTTGTATGTCTTGACCATATTGCCCAAACCCCTTCATTGTCACTCCTTGACATCCACAAAACACGAGTGGTCCATAGACCAAGTGACCCAAATCACCTGAAACGAAAGGGGGGAAAATCCTAGTAAACCCTTAAGGCAGCAGCTTTGAGAATGCTGCCTTCAACTGGCACACTGTCTTTATAAGATCTACCCTCAGCATACCTAAGTCTTCAGACCATATATTTGCTCATATAAAATTTAAGCAGAAAAAATCTGTTGTGTTCCTCATCTAATGATCAAATTCCACATAAGTGGAGTGTTATGTTCTAAAAGCAAGCGCCACCTAGAATTTTATGTGGCATGTCACAAGCTATTTCTCTACCTAATGAATCTTCTGTGTAAAAACAGTATCTTGTGGAAGCCTATGAGACAAAAGTTGCTGACAAGGAAAAGAAGAAACTTATGGATCCTATACCCCTCGATGAAGAAGTGAAATCGAAGGTGTCTTCTCCAAAGAGACAATGGGGTGCAAGCTGGTGGGAACAGTATTCCATACTGTTCTGCAGAGGAATCAAAGAACGGCGGCATGATTATTTTAGCTGGTTGAGAATTACCCAAGTTCTCTCAACGGCATTTATCTTGGGATTACTATGGTGGCAGTGTGATAGTAAGAGCCCCAAAGGCCTGCAAGATCAGGTAAGCCATTATCTTGTCAAAGCATATTTGTTGAGTGACCTGTATAGTACTCAAAAATCACTACTTGCTAAAAAAAAAGACCACCTACTAGAGAGTCACTTCAACAAACAGATAGAATACTATAATTACATCATCCAGACATATACATCATCACAAAAAATTGGCCAATTCAATTTTATTACACTAATCCCACCCTACATTTCATGTTATTATCTGTAGCTTTGCCAATACCTATGACTCAAATGGCACTTCCTCCTCTCAAATAGTGTGGGTAAGGGGGAGATCATCATATTAAAACCATAGGGTGCATGTATAACTTACTAATAAAAAGAACTACTTCATAGATTCTGTTAAGATATCAGTCAATGTTCAACACTTTTTCTCAGCAAGTCAATGAAGAACCATTTTGCCTTGCCCTATCACATCAGGCATTAGTTCTGGCACTCCATCATAGACCATTGGTTAACTAAGCTGTTTTCCTTTGCTTTAAAGATTTCTTCATTTCTGGCTTGCTATGTAACCATATATCGTCCCATGAAGAATGGTTGAAAAAGATGGCAGTTAAACATATCAGAGGATAATAGCAAGGGCGACGGAAGGAATGTAAAATAACATTGCTTTCTATTTCTAAATTTTTCTAAAGAAACTATTGTGCAAGCTAAAGTCCAGCACAATTCTTTCTTCTTCTTCCTTTTTTTTTTTTTTTTTTAATACAAGATAGAATTTTTATTCTAACCTAATCTAAGTGTATATATGTGTGAAGCTTCCTCTTGGAAACTTGAACTCCGACTCTTGCCCTCCACACCCCACAAGCATTTATACTTGTGAAGTGACCACCGCACTAAGGGTGCACGGTCATGGGAACAATGAGGTTCTAAAGTAATCAGATTAACTTTCATAGTTTTAAAGTATGCCTATCGTCACACAAGCATTAACTTCATAGTCTATTCTTGTGCTTATATGGAAATATAAAATCAAACATAGAACTTAACCTACCTTTCATTGCAGGCAGGACTGCTTTTCTTCATTGCAGTCTTCTGGGGATTCTTTCCTGTCTTCACATCAATCTTCACATTCCCTCAAGAAAGAGCCATGCTAAGTAAAGAACGAGCAGCCGACATGTATAGACTAAGTGCATATTTTGTGGCTAGGACTACAAGTGACCTTCCACTTGACCTTATACTACCAGTACTGTTCCTTCTTGTTGTCTATTTCATGGCGGGATTGAGACTAAGTGCTGGTCCCTTCTTCCTAACCATGCTTACAGTCTTCCTCTGCATTGTGGCGGCTCAGGTATGTCTCCTACTGATACTGATTAAGATAACACCATAATAAAAAATACCACATATAGTCAAATATAACTAGCTGCAAAACAGGGACTTGGACTAGCTATTGGGGCTACATTAATGGACTTAAAGAGGGCAACCACTCTGGCTTCAGTAACTGTGATGACCTTCATGCTGGCTGGTGGGTTCTTTGTGCAGGTAAGCATGCAAAATTTTTCCCCCTTTTTTCAAGTGGTCTGAAGGTAAACATGCAAACATGGAAGCCAAATATGCATTCAATTCCAATGGTCAAATAAAGAAATTGCTTCATTGGGTCATAAGCTAGAACAACTATATTATCCTACAATTGAAGTTTATGAAGACAATAATTTGAAGTATAGTGTTGTATCTGAACAAAAGGAAGAACTCTCGCCATAAAAATTACAGTTCAAGATACTTAACAAATATTTACTTTCAAGAGCTACTATATAAATCTAAGTTGATATAATAATACATTGCCTAAAATTTTGCAGCGAGTTCCAATATTCATCTCTTGGATTCGCTATATGTCTTTCAACTACCACACATACAAGCTTCTTCTCAAGGTGCAGTATGAAGACATCACACCCACCATAAATGGGATGAGAATAGACAATGGCTTAACAGAAGTCAGTGCCTTGGTGGCTATGGTTTTTGGTTACCGTCTTTTGGCATATCTCTCTTTGCGGAGGATGAAGCCCCAATCTGGAGCTTAATAAGCTGCAGTTTGCAAAGGAGGTTAGATCTGGCCAGCTGCTCCAAGAGCAATCTTGTAAAGACCTGAGTGTTGAGGTTAAAAGAAATGCTTGCTTGGTTTTTGGATGCGCAGTCATCTCATTACCTGGTGATAGCATCAAAGAGAGTGCTACATGTTTTCATAGGCATATAAGTTAATTTTACTGTATGGAGAATCCTCAGAGATGTTTCCAGAAAATATCAAACTCTAGTAATAGGTGGTTCTAGTACTAAAAAGCAGTGGAATTCTGTAATCATAATTGATTACAACTATTATGTAAACAGCAGATTTTTGTTAATTGCAATCGAACACAACTAATATTTATCTACTGGATTTAGGAATGATTTTACAACCCACTAGATTACACAAGGGACAAAATGCATCAGTAGATTACTAGAGTAATTATTTACACCTATAACCCAAAAAAAAAAAAAAAATGGATGAAGAAGAACCAGCAATCAACCGCAAGTTAATCAGCGGAAGACGATACATCAAGAACCACAGACAACTCTACAATTTTTGTTTGCATATTTTCAGCTTAGCAAATGAGAATTACAGGGGAAATCCCATTAGCCAACATTGATTAAATACCCATTGCACAAAATACCTCAATTGGCTTTGGTGATTAGTGACACCTCCAAAGGAAAAAAAAAGAAAAAAAGAAAAAGGGATAGCAATTATGTTTATGAGTCAACCTACTGTAGATCTTTGACACTAAGCAAGCCGGCTATGCCATTTTAGCCAAAATGATCGTGCTGAATCTTATATTTTTTCAGATGTATATCATGCCAATGTCCTTAACCAACCAAGAAGTCGAAGGAGGGCAGCATCTAATACTGGGGACTTCTTCTCAAGCCCTGTCAAAGAACAGAATTAGATAATAATAATAATAATAATAATAATAAAATAGTAAAAAATATTTTAAAAAAAAATCTATGCAAATGAGAAGATATACTTTTTAAATAAGATTTTATTTTATTTATTTACTTTTTAAATAAATGAATTGGACAAATTTTCAACACATTCCCAATCTTTATTGAAGCTTTTATTATTATTATTATTATTTATAATATAATAATGGGAGCTCATATTTGGTTAAGTTGAAAATCTGGAGGGATTCTTTAGAATCTAAAGGCAATGGGTTTAGAGTCTCAAGTAGAGTACATGATAACATGAAGTGTAAGTTTCGTAATAGAAGAAATAAAAATGAAGGAGTTGTAAAACTTGATGGTCAAGATACCAAAGGGTGAGCGCTTTTAATATCTTGGATCAATAATTCACAAGGACGGTGAGCTTGAAGAGGATGTGAATCATAAGATAAGAGTATGATAACTAAAGTGGAGAAGCACATCAAACTATTGTGTGATTTTAGAATACCTATTAAGTTAAAGAGAAATTTCTAAAAGACTGCAATAAGACCATCCATGCCATATGGTACTGAATGGTGGGCTATTAAGAAACGTGTTCATAAAATGAGCATAGTAAAAAAGAGAATGACAAGATAGCTAAGTGAAAAAACAACAAAAAATTGGATACGAAATGAAAAAGTTCAATTAAAGATAGGGGTGCCCATTAGTGAAAAGACAACAGAGAGGCACATGAGATGGTTTGATCATGTGCAAGGAGAAAGATTAATGCCCCAGTGCGGAAGAGCGATTCAATTTAAATTGAGGGAACGAAAAAAAGGTAGAGGAAGACCTAAAATAACACAAGTAGAAATACTAAAAAAGAACATGATAAGGAATTGAAAAAGAGTATGATTTTGGATAGGATAGAGTGGCGGAAAATAACACACGTGAACAACCCCAATTAGTCTGCTAATGACCCATAGCCAACCCGATAGTTTTGGGAATAATGCTTTGTTGTTGTTGTTATGGTAAGCTTATATTAGGTCAAAATTATAAGCTTAAGTATAAGTAGCTAAGCTGTGAAAGAGGATCAACCAAATAATTTTCAGCCAACAACCGATATGCATTGAATGAGGTCTAAAGATTACCAATATCAGCAGCTACTCGGTGGGCACACATTACTCCTGAAAAGGCCACAGCTATGACACCTTGTCCCGGAAAGCAGCTATCGCCAACACAGTAAAGACCATCTATAGCCTGTAGTTTCCATTATTGCATGACCAAGTGAATTCAGTATGCTTATAAAACTAGCTACTGATTGACCCCCATAGCTTATAGTTAAACTTACAGTTGTATTGAATGGCATTCCTAGTAATCCCTTAGGAGTTCCGCGTGGCATTGGTCCATAGGTACCCTCATCACGAGCCAGGTATCGTCTGTGTGTCTTTGGTGTTCCCACCTACCATCATCAGAGACATTTACATCTTTTTATGAAGAGTTGAGTTGCAGAAATCCTAGGCAACCAAAAATGCATTAAATTAGTGGGTGGGAGATAGGAAGGGATCAGTTTCAATTTGTTCCCATTACAGCAAAGAGTATGTAGCCTGACCAAAAGCTGATGTGAGGAGGAAGGGTGGAAGGAAATAAATAACCTTATATATGCTTCTCTCACTATCTCTGTGATGCAGACAACATTTGTGATGTAATAGATGTGCTTGCAACTAAAGTTTGATGTTTACGTTTATGTACGTATAGCATTGTGCAAAGAATAATATTGCACGTTGTCAAAATAATATTTACAATATTTTTCAGTAGTACAACAGTAAGGCCTATACCTCCAAAAAAACAATTGATGATCTCAGCCCCGGAAATAGTTTTTTCTCCAATCTTCTAATGATTTCATCTGCAACAAGCACCTTCTTTGCCTCATAGTCTTTTGGAGGAAGACCCTAAAAAGTAGAGACCAGTTCTTTTGTTATTTGAAACATCATACATATTTTTCTACCCCAACTAAAATGTGGGAGGGGCTGAGGAAAGAGCATGGGGATGGGAATCAAAGATCCACCTAACATATAACCTTTCAATGTAATTTTGACAGTACTATTCTTACCTCCCAGTCCTCTATGGAAGAAGTGGTAAAGATGTGAAGAATATGACGTCCTTCTGGAGCCAATGATGAATCAAGGACAGTCGGAATGCTCAAAAATATACTTCCATATGGCTCTTCTAACCTTGTCCAATCATTCTTTTTTTTTTTTTTTTTTTTAAAAGGGGAAGCCAATAAAGCAAGCATATTAATTTAATAATACCCATTTATAGGCCCTCAAGATTGCCAAGAATATGAAGCAACCGAAATAACCCAAATACCTCAAGTACAAAATGATGGCAATCAGTATCTGGTGGCAGCACTTCAGCTTTAACCCCCATGTGAATGGAAAGAAAAGATGGTGCCTTAACATAAACTTTCTGAAAATTTTCTTCTTCTTTTGGAAGGTGTTCTCCTTTTAAGAGATTTCCTAAAAATCAACATTTAATGTAATTAAATTATCAGTAATGGAACTAAACAAACTAGTGCATAAGATAAAAAGAAAGGACCATCATCCAAATAAAATTTTCAAATTCCTTGCCACAACTAACCGAAAGTATCCCATCTAGTAGCATTTGATATTATGGTTTTGGCAAAATACTCCCTTCCATCTGACAACCTAACTCCTACCTACAAAATGGAGAATAAAATAACATAAGCAGCTAAAACATTTCTTTGACATAGAATGAAATATGGATATTATAGCATCGTCATTGGAGAATAATGTCAAACTCACAGCTTTGTCCTGATCAATTATAATGTTAGTCACATTTGCCTTGTAAAGTATTTCACTGCCCTGATCAACCAGGCCTTTTGCTAAGGACTTTGAAATTCCACCGACACCACCAACAGGGTAGTTAATCCCACCAAAATGTCTGTCACATAGAACCTGGGACAAACAATATATGAGGAAACAAGTTAAAGTGAACACAAAAGAGCCAGAAAGCTAAGTGACAGCTTACCATGCTTGCATTGATCATTGGTGTCTGCAAAGCATTGACTGTGCTCACTATGAAACACTGCAGAAACAAAATAGGTAAAAAAAAAAAAAAAAAAAAATTGTTTAACAAGCCCAGTGCGATGGGTGATGTGTCTATTGCATTAATAAATTTATTAATCCTTCTAATTGGATCATGCAAGTAATTTCAACTCACCTCTGCATCTATGAAAGACAATAACTGGGGATCCTTAATGAATTTTCGAGCTATATCTCCAGCATTTTGAGGCAAATAATAGGCTGCAGAGGACAACATTATTTAAGTCCATAACCAAGAGATCTGAAAATTTTAAATGTCCACTTAAACAGCATATAGAAACTTAGAAAGCATTCCTAGTCAATAGTGTATTTTATTGGGAAACCAGTCAATAGTCAAAATTGAACCAATATTGGGCATATGGCAACCACAAAGATGGTCTGCCCACAGGATGTTACAAGCAAGGATCATACATAAATGGTAGAGAACAAAGAGCAATGAAACCATCAAGATTTCTCAAGTTCAGAACCAACCAAGAAAATCAACACAATCATTTGCTAACAGGTCCTCTATTTGGCATTTGGCATCTTGACATTTCAAAGGAGTTAACAGTAGATCAATTGCATGATGATAGTAAAGCAATCACTACTTCCCCGCTACAGTCACACAGGAGTCTTAATACAAAAGTACATGAATTAGAAATTGATCAAAACTACTGCCCTAAAGATATCCCAACCGGAGCTAGTAAAATGATCAAAAGCCAGAATTATTTCTACAATTATGACACTAATTTGCAGTTCACAGCTAAGCTATATAATAAAATCCACAAAACCATTATTACCAAGTGTCAAGCATTCGAGAGGCTTCTGAAAAAACTGTCCAAAAAGGTAGATTGGCTCCTCAAGTGACTTCAATTCCAATGAGTTCAAGGCATTGAAAATCTACCCAATATGTGCACAAGTGCCTTAATGTAAGTAATAAATTGTAAGTAGAGGCAAAAACAGCTGGTGGAAGTTGTAGTCACACATCCAAAAATAAATAAACAAATAAATAAATAAAGCAGACCTTCCAGCATTCACCATAGAACTTAAGGATCCCCTCCTTCTCATGGGGAAACTTATTGGTCAGTTCTGCAACAAATTCACCATATTCTCTGTGCACCTGGACAGACAAGCTATTGGGTAAATGGAAATGGACAGTAGTTGGATCAGGTATCACCTCCATCTCACATCCAACTGCTGCCAATGCTTGGGTTATCAAATTTAGATTCCCCTGCCCAGATTTGAGGTAAACATCAAGATTCAGGGTGCCATACAGATCATCAACTCAAAAATGTTAGATCATAATTAGTAAAAATATAAATAAACTACAATAAAAAGGCAAAACATCATCTTTAAGTATAAGACAAACAATGATTTCTGTAGTTAAGAAGATCAAGTATATTTTAATATGTAAATTAATTGATAAACAACACGACCATGCAACACATGTACACAATAAAGAGGATTAGAATTTGATGCTCAAATTCATTTGGAAATTGGATTCATAAAATAAACCAGTTTATGTGATATACATAAGACTTGGATATTTTATTTTATTTTTTAATTTTGTTCATTATGTTGACAATATGCAATTAACCAATTTGCCAATAAAAATATCCAACCAAAAGAAATTTTATTATTAAATCACATTTGAAAAAAAATCATACATAAGTTATATCATTCATAAAAGCATTTAATACTCATGATTTGTTGACAGTAACAGAAAAGATCTCTCGAAAATAGTGCTTTTATTAATATTGGCCATCAGATGTACTCAAATTTATAAAGACTTAAACTTTGCTTAGGTTTATTGTTACTTGGGGATTCTGTGGGGTTTCGAACTCCTAAAATCTTAGAGCCTTCACCCACCCCCCCCAAAAAAAAGAAAGAAAGAAAAGAATAAGAGACATAGGAACAGTTTAGGTGCAAAAAGTCATATACTGAAGCACGTGAGAAAATGAGGTCCATCACTAACAAGTCATTTAAAACTAAACTGCTAATGCCATTTCTAATTCATTTATAAGTTTTTGCTATATTTTGCCCAACTATAGGGCATAGAGCAATATAGAACAACTCTTGACAGTTGCAAGCTGTGACAATCTCATGAATAAAACTTTCTGCAGCAATAATATGTACTCCGTGGTTGTAAAAATTTGCCTAATTCTCCATTAATTGACTCCAGTTTAGGCACTTTCAGAAAATTAGTTCATACAACAACAACAGCCAAGCCTCAGTCTTAAGAAGTCCCAAGAACTTGTTCATGGATTTGAAAAGTTTTAAACTTCCATGAAGTTCGAACTATTAAACAAGAAAACCACAGCAACTCTTCATAAAGTTGAGGAAAAAGCCATTTCAAAGACCAAACACTGAATTCAATGGTACCATGTATGACTTATTGAATGTTAAGCATTCCGGCCTGAGTTCTTCTTGATTGTTCTATGTAATGCTTTCTAATTTCCTCAAGAGAAAAATAATACATATCTTCCCGTATGGATTATTTTCCCGTCAAAATACAAGGGCATTGTCCAATATAAAACTATTTTTTCCCACTTTTCCAAAAATCACTCTAAATTCTACAACCTAGGAATCACGGACACGGGTACGGGTATGGGTACCACACAGCCATAAGAGCAATTTCTAAAAACATTTAACATGACAAGGAGGTTATGACACCGGTAGGACCCGGATACAACACTGGTACGGAATCTCAAATGAAGTTTCCTTGCTTCCTAGTCTACAACATTATAATTCTTCAACTCACAAGACATGATATGAACCAAACTCAATTCAACCATCCCAATCTCATATAGCTCCGATTACTATTAACCAACAAGTAAAGCGCAATGTAGGAAATACTAAAACAAGGAATTCCAGCTAAAAAAAACACTGACCTTGTCACTGAAACCAAACATTACAGAAGACCCAACATCAAAAGTATAGCCATCTCTCTCGTAATAGCCAGAGCTCCCACCAGGGATCACATACTTCTCCAAAACCAAAACCTTAGCTCCCTTCACTGCCAACTGTGTTGCCGCAACCAACCCTCCAATCCCAGAACCAATAACAATCGCATCATAAGAAGCCTCTCTACCTATTCCTTCTCTCTCTACCGCTTTTTCTACACTCAATACTGACTTTGACCTCACTATGAATTTCCCATTTCTCATATTCCCCTCTGAAAACCCAATTTCTCTACTACCAAGCTTGTAAATTTTGGAGTTCGAAATTCTCAGAGGACCACCAGATAGAAACTTGCTCTCTAAATTTCTGGGTCTGAAAGTGCCCAACTGTGTGATACTGTGAAAACACAATTCCATGCTATTTGGCTGGTAATCATTGACAACTAATGTTTTAGCATATCTAACAGATAAAAGCTTGTGTTTTTGACTTCTGGGTCGGATTCTATTTGACTTTTTAGCATAACACTCATCAAAAAACCGAGAATTCAAGTCACAGAGCTTGTGACCGCTTAAACCTACGCAGTTTTGAGTAAAGAAAAACTGAAATTTGTGATTTTGATTTGTGGGTCTTATTATACCCAATCGTGTGGTATTTTGGTGAAGGAAAAACTGGGAGTTGTGCCCAAATAAAGGCATGGAAAGTGTGTGGGGGACGAACATTTTGGTGAGTGTGAGTTTGGATGAGAGAAGTGGAGGTTTGGCCTTGGGGTTATAGTTGGGTTGGTATAAGGAATTGGGCAGTGACTGGGTGGGTGGTGATTCCACTCCATGATACCTCAATGAGATGAGACAAGGGGCTTTCATTAGTCAAAATGCCAAAAAAAAAAAAAAAAAGTTATTCAAATATTGTGGATACGTTTCTTTTTGGGTTTATTTTAGGTGGCCGTTGGTTTTTGGTGGGTTTGCGAGGCACAACAATAGTTTTTTTCTTTTTTTTGTAAGTTAGAGTTACAAATTTTTGATAAATTGACAATGTGACAATGTCCACATCAGCTATTAAAAAACTAGATTGACATGTCCGATTTTATGAAAAACACTATTACAATAATTTAAAAAAAATGTTGTGCTTGATTTCAAAATAACTCATAACTCAAAACTCAATTTTCATAATTTATTTATATCATCTCTTAAACATCTAACCCATCATTTTCTCTATCTCTACTTTTCTCTTAACTCCATCAAACTTGTATTTGGTTCTTGTTCTCAAGTGTAGTTCTCACCTCTAAAACTCAAATTTCCGAAAAAAGTGGTGGAGCCCACATATTGTCCTCATTCAAAACATTCTTGATGAAAGAACCCACACACCGAGAGCTTCAGATGGAGGCTATTGGGTTTCAGCTGGATGCTGCTGGGTTTTGGCTAGAGAGCTTTGAATGGGCGAGTGGCCTTCTTCAAATGCAAAGGAAGAAATATTCAAAGAATCAAAGAATTGGCTTGAAAGGATGCAAAGGAAGAAAGGAGGAAGGTGAAAAAGAAATGAAATGAAATTTGGTGGGTGTGGTTTGGGTCTGTAGAGTAAAGACTTAGAGTAATAAGAAGGAAGAAAGGGTGTGAGAGCTTGTGGGAGAGTGTGTTGTGGTTAGTCTTGATGAAGATAAGTCATGGTTGCAAGTCCTACACAATTGCATAGATTTACACAAATGCCCCAATATATCAGTTTTCATAACTTAAAAACTCCTGGAAATTGTTCTCAATTTTGGATAACTCTAAATCATTCTTTTGAGTTTTGAGTTATGTAAATTCAAAAAAAAAAAAAAAAAAAAAAAAAAAAAAAAAAAAAAAAAAAAAAAAACACTAAACTAAACCAAACAAATTTTCTTGAGGTAGGGCCTACGGATTCTAAGAATTGGGTGATGAAGATAGAGTTTTGGCTAAACCAAAACTAGATCCATGCTAACTTCATCTCATTTTCGGCACACAGCTTCATTGGTATTATGTTCTCCTGGAACTCCATTAATTTTAGGATTGAATCCATGGATCTCCTTTTAGGTGTTTGTTTTTTTTCTGATTAATGTCTTGGATCTTAATGAGCCTTGGTTTGTGAAATGATGGTGATTGATGTTGTATCTCTATCCAAGCTTTCTTCTTTTAGAATTTTGTTGAGGTAATCTTAGGACATTGAAGAGACATAGCAAGAGAGAAAGAGGGAGTGAAAAGGGTTTAGTTGAAGGAAAAAAGCAAGGTTAAGATGAAAATTTGAGATATTTTTAATGAAAATTCAAAAGTAACCAAGATCCAATACACCATTATACCATTCCATATCTAGAAAATCACGAGAGAGAGAGAGAGAGAGAGAGAGAGAGAGAGAGAGAGAGATGGGTTGTCTGTATGGTAATTTTTTAGATATGATTTTTTTTTTAAAAAAAATTTCTAAGTCCTTGACTCTTTGTGATGAAAAAATTTCATTTTAGTTTTTTTGACATGTATTTTAGTATTTTAATAGTTGATGTGGACATTGACTCTAGTTTTTTTACCAAAAAATTAAGAGGTTTTAAAGAACAGGTTAAGCTTATGTCCAATGGATCGATGCACTTGATACGACGTTCAAAATTTAGTTGATTAATCAATTTATTGTTTTAAAACTTATTTTGTATGTTTTACATAATGATTGAGAGTTTTTATTATGAGTTTTACATTTTAAAAAATAAAGTTCTGAAAACATGATTTTGCTTAAATAAAAAATTTCCTTTAAAATTGTGTTTGTAATAACTGTGGGGACGCAGGCCCAAATGTATATTGGGCCTAGGGCCTTGTCCGAGGAGGTCTCATGGTCCGAGAATAGATCAATAGCAAGGAAGACGCAATACTTTGAATTTCACGAGCAGACTATGACTGCAAAGGCTAGGAGAAGTTGTTCAAGGAGGAATATCCCCTTGGCTAAACGCACCGAAGATCAAGATATGCCTCCTATCATCAAGGGTGATATTCCAGAAGGTTCTATTAATAAAGACACACATTATGAACGTATAGGAAGGATGGAAGCTAGGAAAATATCTAAGGGAAAGCTGTTGTCACCGTATTAAATTCTCTGCAGCTAACTTTCTGCCTGCATTTATGTGGAAAAGACCCCTGAATAGTGTTGTCTTGGCTACCCCAACTCATAGAGGGCTGGAGAGGGTATCTGATGGGACAAGTACTCAAGTAGTGGTCTGAATGATAAAAAAATGGAGGGTTTAGATCATTGAAAGGGAGATATATAATGTAAAAGACCCCTGAGAAAAAGGGAATCAAGAAACAGCAAAAGAAACATTGTAGCAATTAAGAACTGAACTTGTAATCCAACTTGAGAATCAATATATAAGAATTTATCACCTTAGACTGTGCCAAGGACGATTTTCTCTAGATAAACTAGTCTGTCTACATTTTTTTGTCATCTGAATCCATTCTATTTGTTGACAAACTCATTAAAGCCCAGTCTTCCAACCCACTCTCTACAAATTCATTGTATTGGGCTTTTTGGGCCTACGTTCATTGATCATTTGGGTCAAGTATCTAAATTACGTCCTTACAATTGGTGCCGTCTGTGGGGATTCTAGTGTGATAGTGAGTCTAATGATCAACAATGGTAGGTTCAGGTCCAAACCAAGTAGAATCTATGGGGTTTCAGTGGCAAGATCACTTTCGTGATCTTGAACAAAGGAGGGATTGGGAGGGAAGTATGCACACTACCCATACTAGGAGCCAGTTTCAGGGTGCGAGCCACGTCTCTCATAGAGTTACAGTAAAGCCTTTCTTTTTTCTCTATCATCTTCCCCCCCCCCCCCCCCAACAGATACTATTAATAAAATATTATATTTTATTTTTAACAATTTGCTACAGTTAATTGATATCTATACTAGTTTATTGTAGTTGCAAAAAATTTAGTTTTAGCTTCTCCAATAACACATGGTTCTTTGGTGATAAAATAGGTTTTTTGCTAAAATACAATAACCATTATGAATGTTTTTATTGTTTTTGTTCAATTTTTGCATTAGATTGTTGCTAGTTGGAGAAGGGCCTAAGGTTTTAGAAGGGGGGGCAACTACAGAAATGATATATAAATAAGTATATAAAAAAAAATAAAAAAAAAAGGGCCAGGGGGCGCCTGAGCCCCCACCTTGGTTCATCCTTGCCCAGTTGGGCTCATCTCAATTTTTGTTCACAATGCTTGTCTATCTTTTAAGTTTTGCCCAAGCAGCTTATTACCCAACTTAGGTCACTCAGCTTGGTTTTGCAGCTTTTGCTGCATGTCCAAGGGTTTCTTAGAACAAATTTGAAGAAAAAATTTAGTAACACAAACTATTACACAACTTTTTTATTTTATTACAATTGCGATGTGGAAAAGTGTGAATGGTAAAAAAATAATTAATGATTACATGTGTAAGTAATAAATAACTACTTACAGTCTGCTACATTAGAATTGTGGCAAAAAATGTGGAATAGTTTGTAGTAGTAGAACCACTCTAGATTTTGAATTTCCTCTAAATTTTTATTTGTTAATTTACAAAATTATCTTATCAATCACATGATTCATGACTTTCAATCACTAACTGATAGATAATATGACCAATATAATAGCCATATCATTAATAAATGAGATCATGTGATATGGATCTGTGAATTTCATGTAGTAATTTTGAGAGAAAACTCTTTCGAATTGGAGGAAAAGTTTGTCCTTTACTAAATCAATTGATAAATTTTTGCATAAGAATATGGAATGCATTCCCACATATAGAAAGAAAACTGAGAGAATTGCTTCTCATTGTATAGGCTATAGATGAAAAAGGAGAAATAAAAACCAAACAATTTTCTTCAAAATTGTCTAACCTATTTTATGGCAAATCATTGGGTCATTAACATGTATACTTCATAATAGCTTTCGCAGAAAAGCTAGGAAGAGGTAACTGGTGTTTTAATTGTCATCCTTGCAACACTCATACTTTTTACTACAAACTTCTACTAATCCAACATTTCTAGGAAGCCCATCCCCAACATGCTTATCGGGAAAGAAACTACTATATATGCTAATATTCTAACTAAAACAACAATTAATAGTAAGGAGGCTTTTGTTATGTACTGATCCCCCTAATTTCGTTGTAAGCCAATGGTTGACAAATGTTTGGGCGTTGTCGCGTCAGTTAATCTGAGTTTTCTTAAAAGGGATGTATTTTGGGACACAATGTAACATAGCTTGTTTAGTATCAATTATGGGTCCATCATTTAAGCACTCAAATTAATCTAATAACAACTTGACATGTGTACAAATTGTGGCAAAGTATTTGTCTTTAGACAGTTTGATCATAAATTAATACCCAAAGAAAAAAAAAAAAGATGTTGAATTAAAAAGAAAAAGATATTTAAAAGTTTCGGTGGATTTCTTAAAGAAAGATGTGAGACTACTACTCTTTGCAGTTTCATCATATCTTGGGGTAAATTATTTATTTGTGTTTTGCTTGAGTGTGTTGCTTACTTTGTAATCCCTTCATAGTTTAATTTCAATAAAGAACACTCCTTAAAAAAAGTAGGGAAAAAGAAGGCCTAATTGAATCTTGCTAGGATGTATGAGCTGCCCTTGGAAATCTACATAATAATTTGCCTCAATCAAGAAATAAGCAACTTGTACACATTTGCCAAACCTTAATAATACAATTGCTCTAATTTCCGTCCAAATGATAGATAAACCATGCGAGTTTTAACCATATAAATCCTTTTTCCTTAAAGCACTAGGTACGTTTTCTATATTGTTTCTCCCCAGGAAAATGTGCTTTACACTAGGTCCAAAAGATATATATACTTTTAAAATATATGAAAATGTATTTAATCATAACAAACTATTTTGTTTGAAGAATTAGGTGGTATACAAAGAAGAGAAAACTCAACAATTATCATACGGACTTAAATTTAAATTCCACTCTTGTCTGCATCGAATATTTCTAGCAAAATTTGCTAATGCAAATAAAATTATTGTTCTTTTTAATCTTTAGTAGATGATCATTTTACGAAGGAATTAAAGTACAAAACTAATTAATGATGCTACAACAATCTAGCTAGAAATATTTGCTTGTTTGTTTGTTTGATATAAGGAAGTGTTGTCTTAATATTTGGCCAGATTATTCCACTCTTTTTTTATGAAATACCCCAAAAACTCCAAGAATAGATAATGTGATAGATTAAGAGTGGGACTTCCAAATTTATTTCATACCCTAGACCAATGAGCTAATCAACTGAGTAACCCATAAGGATCAAACAAATGGTTCAAAATAATAACAACAAATAATCTACCAACCAGACAAAGAGAAAAAATAAAAGTAAAAACAAAATGCATCACAGCTTAGTTATATCAAAATAAAGTTTTATTTCAACACATTTGGTGAAAAAAAAAAAAAAAAAAAAAAAAAAAAAAAAAAAAAAAAACCTCGAGGAGAAACATAATTGAATTAAAACGTGCATAATGAAAACATCTTACTTTGCACTAGGAAAATTAACTCCACTCTTCAAGTGATCCAACCAACAACACCTCCTTTATTATGCAAAATGTAGGTAATAATCACAAGGATGTAATAATAATTTTTTTTTAAAAGTGTAGTTTTAGAATATGCCCCCGATTATTTGGCACTTCAACTAGCAAGGTAGAGGAGTTGCTCCCTAAAATAATAATAATAACAAATAAAATAAAATATGGTAGTGGCCATAACATTGACACAAAAACAAGTATATCTAACTGGTAGAAAATAAATTGAAAATGAAAAATCATCTTTACAATCTAAAATGACTTTTTTTTAATAACCAAAATTATGAAATAAAGTATTTTCTAATATGACTCAATAAAAAAAAAAAAAGTATTTTCTAATATAATAGTACATAAAAAAAATACCTGAAATCATTATTTGTATATGCACAATTCTGCTTCAATTAATTCTTCCATGAGCATTCTTCTTGGATCTTCCCACCTTGTTGTGTCATTCTCCATAAATAATATTCAAGAGACATTTTGGTTTTTCACTTGAGAACACAAGATATCCCATACCTAATCCGAACATGAAACCACATCCGTATCCCAACAATACAACTTTCCAATGAAATCCATTTGCAAACCCAAAATCATCTTCTTGGATGGTTGGTGATGGTGGTGGTTGTTGTCCCTCATCATTGCCACAAGTTTTTGTCAACGGAAATCCACATAAACCAAAGTTTCCATAGTAAGAAGCATTTGTAAACGTATTGAACTGTTTACCCTGAGGTATCAATCCCACAAGATGGTTTTTTGAGAGATTTAAAATTGCCAATGATGTCAGATCTATCAATTGTACAGGAATGTTGCCTGTGAGCTTGTTTGAAGAGAGATCTAACCATTCAAGATTAGTTAAATTTCCAAATGATATAGGTATATGACCCATAAGATTATTGTGTGAAAAATTTAGCCCTTTAAGTGATCCAAGCTTTCCAATTACCTTTGGAATTTCTCCTTTGAAACTATTGTTGGAAAAATCAATGGTTGTCAATAGAGTGTTTATTTTCACCACATCAATATAATTCCCTTTAATACCAATTGTAACATCAATCGTAACATTTTGATAATAAGAAGAATAAAAATCATAGAAATATCTTCTCCAAATAAAATAATAATCATCACTCATATATTGCAATCCATCATTATCCATGTTCCCATTTGTCATGGCTGATAAATACTTGAAAAAGTTTGATGGCAAATGATCATGGAACATATTGTGAGAGAGGTCTATAATTCTCAAATTAGGGAATGAGAATTTAGTCTTGTGATTGCCTATCGAACCATGAAAGTTGTTTGATCGCAATACGAGAACCCGCAACTCTAGAAGATTTACCAACCAATGAGGGAATGTGTCGTTAAGCCTGTTGTTTGCAATGTCTAGAATTTCTAATTTCTTGCAATTGACCAATGAACATGGCAATGGCCCTTCTAATTGATTGTTGGCCAGTTTAAGACTTCTTAAGTTACTACAGTTTACAAATTTTGGGATGGTGTCATGAAGATTGTTATTTTGCAGTTCCAAATTTATGAGATCACTCATATTTCCCAAACATGGAGGAATCGTACTAAAATGATTATCAGAGAAATCAAGGTATTTAACAAAATTGAGACCGCAAATCGAGGATGGGATCTCTCCACTTAAATTGTTCCTTGAGATTGAAAAGAAAACAATGTGCTGTGGAAGT
Organism: Quercus variabilis; assembly: GCA_030445155.1. Taxonomy (NCBI): domain Eukaryota; kingdom Viridiplantae; phylum Streptophyta; class Magnoliopsida; order Fagales; family Fagaceae; genus Quercus; species Quercus variabilis. The sequence continues at coordinate 23,374,522 of CP129451.1, forward strand.
ACGTGAAGTGGCCAAGTACCTTCAATTAAATTATCCGAAAAATCAACAAACTGCAACAAAACAAGGCGGCTTAACTTACCAGGAAAGTTTCCAGTGATCAAATTAGAATGCAAATTGAGGTATGTCAAGTTTCCGCAGCCTAAGATCTCGGCAGGTACATTTCCCGAAATTCGATTCAAACTGAGGTCCAAGTTATGCAGATTTTCCAAGTTCCCAATCTCTCTCGGTATTTCACCTGATAAATTGTTGGAGAAAAGATAGATTGTCTTCAGTTTCTTGAACTGGAAGATTCCTTGGGGAATATTCCCAGTCAAAACGTTCTCAGACAAATCAAGGGCCTCGAGATTCTGACATTTGGAAATTGCCAAAGGAATTGATAATTCCTTGCAATTTCCAAGCTCTGATGGAATAGTCCCCACCAAGCTGTTCTTCCAGAGAACAAGATTTCGGAGGCTTTTGAGGTTTTCGAGACTTTTTGGTATTGAACCGGTGAGTGAATTTTCCTGAAGGTAGATGTTTTGGAGGGCGGTACAGTTGCCGATTTCAGGTGGGATTTGGCCGGAGAGGAGAGATGAGCCGATGAATATGGTTTCAAGCTTCTTGAGGAGACCAAGACTCGGAGGAAGGAAACCCAAGACACTTGTATGAGTTAGGCCTAACATGGTCAACTCAGTACAATTCCAGATTTCTCGGGGTATAAGGCCTCCAAGGTTCTTGTTTCTACCGGCTCTTAACACTTGGAGGTTCTTCAAGTTGCCTATGGTATTGGGTATTTCTCCATTGAGCTGGTTTTCAAAAAGCGTCAGCCGTTTCAAGCTTGTGAGGTTGCCGATTTGAACCGGAATCGAGCCCTCTAGCTGGTTCGAGTTGAGGTGGATTTCTTGGAGCTTAAGCAAGTTGCAAATCTCAGATGGGATTTTACCAGTTAACGCATTGTCTCTCAAGTCCAAGTAATTCAGTTCATGCAGTATAGCAATCTCCCTTGGGATTGAACCCGTGAGGTTTGCACTAGAAAGTATAATCTTGGTTAATGAAACCAATGAAGTGAGATTAGTTGGAACCGTACCATATAAATCCAAGTACCTTAATTCCAATTCCACAACCTCCTTGTTGATGTTGCAAGTGATTCCAAGCCACCCACATGGAGTTACATCACTTGGGTCCCAATTAGACAAGGCCACAGTGGATCCATTCAGGCTTTGCTTCCATGAAAGAAGAGCTTCGCCTTGTGGATTAACTGCAAAAGCTACAAAAGGGTTCAAGAGGGGAAGGATGATTGTTAAGAAGGAGAAGAGGGTGATCCATGGATTTAGAGGCATTACAGCTATGCTTCGAAGTGTAATGAGAGGGAGGAAAGTACACAAACGAAGAGGGGTTGGTTGCAGGGCCGGTTCAAATGCAATCACCTAGAGAAGGCTTCCGCTTGTAAGAAAAAATTTATATATATATATATATAATATATTTATCTATATATTTTAACTAGAAAATTACATTAAAAAATTTTCATTATATCCTAAAATATAAAAAAATTAAAAACAAAAAAAATAAAAATAATCATATTTCAGGTAACAAAATTAAATGGTACGAAACAAATTTATTAACTTACAAATTTATTAATAATACACCATTATTATTTTAAAATATGTTAAAATAGAGACTATAAATTTTAAAGATAAAAAAATAAAATCTCCCATTTGTCTATCTCTCCACCTCTCCGTTTATATTCTAACCTTTCTTTTCTTCGTCTTCGTTATGATTTTTGATCTTTTTTTCATAAACTAAGTCTTACTTGAAATTTTTCTTTGTTAATCCCTTTCAATTCACACAGCAAATTCAAAATTGAAAAGAGAAAGCGTACACGTCTTATCTGCACTGATCACCATCAATTCGTGAAACGCAAACACGTCTAGCAAAAACTAGCATCTTCTTATTCAGCAAAAAAAAAAAAAAAAACTAGCATCTTCTTTTCAAGTCATTATCACTCGTGTCATCGGCCCACCATAAGTTTCAACACTATGCAACCAAACATTATCATACAAATTTTATCAGAGATTCTGAACCGTTCAATTATTGTGTTTAAATGTACAGGTAAAATCATTTATATATCATGACTTTTGTGTGTAATTTGCCAAGGAAGAAGCGATAAAGACTTTTTGTTAAGCGGAAACGGCGGATTTGGAGACTTGGTGGACCTAGCATAATCTTACATTTTAAATTAATTACTTATATTTTTTTTTAAATGTTATATTACAATACTAATATAATATTTTTATAACAAATTTTAGGTGATAAATTATTATTAATTTTAATTTAAAAATTAGTTTTTTATCTACTAATAACAATAAGTAAACTATCGCACACTCTTAGTGCGATAATCATTAAGGCTCCGCTTAGGAGTTTATAAAGGAATGGAATAGAATAGAATAAAATGATCATTAAAGGAATGGAATGAAATAGAATGGAATTTAAAAATCTTATTTGGATGTTATAAAATAAAAAAATAGAATGGAATAAAAAGTAAGTAACACTATTTGGAAGTAACATTGAAAAGAATGAAATTAAATCATTTTATAATAACATTACTATTATACTCCTTATTTTAAAGAACATAAAAAATAATCAATGACAACTTATAATTGCTTTGAAATGTTTAGTATTTACCGGATAATGTGAAACTAGTTAGCCACACTTGGACTCTATTCATGCATAGCCAAAATGTATGACTCCATAGGCAATAAATGGATGCATGCTGATGTTAGAAAGTATCGCTAAAGTCAAAGACAGCAATATTCAGCATATAAGCTTGCGTGAAGAAATACTTCACTCATGCATTAAATGTTGCATGGATTGCTTGGCCACTATTATTGACTTCCTTACCGTTATTAATTAATAATAATATTTAATTAATTATATGAATATGTGGTAAATATTTACTGTTGGAGTATAAAATGGAGCAGAAAAAGTAGGACAGAAGATTTAAACTCATAAATAGAGGTGTGAGCAAAAGATATTTCAAGCCTGAGACAGAGAGATAGAAAAGAACTTTTTTTTTTTTTTTTTTTATCAAGTTTTAAATACCTGAAGGTCACATTGGGGACCATCAATGAAGATACCAAAAAAGGGGCCCAGAAAAAACTGGAATGACTAAATTCTCAAGTTAATAAGCAATTTAAACCTGTTTTATTTGCTTTTGAGGCTTTTTTTTTTTTTTTTTTTACATTTTTGTTTGAACTATTAACTAGAACTCATTTGTTAAGGTCATCCTAGTTTTGGGTTCAGTTAAAACTTAAAAGTGTACCAATCTCCTGAAAACTCTGAAGCAGCAACAATTTTACTCAGTTCTAGCATACCGAACACAGGGGAATGAAAGGAAAAAAAACAAAAACACTACGTGTATCAATGATAGGAATTAAGAACACATGCATAAGCAAAATACATATAGCTAAGTACAGCTAGTTGAGAAAAAAATCAATGAAAGCAAAACAACTGAAACAATTGAAAAACTTTTTAATAGTAAATAAATCAATGAAATCAAAAAAATTGAAAAACTCACAGTTGGGTATGGCTGGTTGAGATTAGCAGCACCGTGAGAAAGGAGGAGCAGTAAACTGCACTATGCTAACCCGACACTACTTGTGCATCAATGATAGGAATTAAGAATACATGCACAAGCAAAATACATATAATTGAGTACGGCTAGTAGAGGAAAAATCCATGAAAGCAAAACAATTGAAACAATTGAAAAACTTTTTAATAGTACCAATAAATCAATGAAATCAAAACAATTGAAAAACTCACAATTGGGTATGGCTGCAACAGCGTGAGAAAGGAGAGAAAGGAGTGGCAAAGAGAGCAAAAATATTGGCACGACACCTATCAAAAATATATATATATTGCTTCGGATTGTTGAGAATAAAGAGGGCTAAGAGCATCTTTATTAGTTGTGCCATATGTGCCAAATGTTAAATATTTGGCACACCAAGCACCAATTTACCCCATTTATCAGATGTGCCATATCCCATATTTTTTGCAACATTGAACAATACCGTGACAAATTTGCCATGGTACGGAACGCGTGTGGCAAATTTTTTTTCTTTTTTTATTCCTCTCTCTCTTCTCTCTCCGTCATTCTCACCTCTCTCACCTTAATCCTCTCCTCTCTCTCTCACCCCAATCCTCATCACTGCTCTTCCACACCCACGCCAATGCCAACGCCGACGCCGATTTCTCTCTAGCAATGGTTTTTCTGTTTTTTTTTTTTTTGGCTGTGTTTTGATGGGTTCGGTTCTGACGGAGGTGGGTGGGTTCAAATGGGCTAGGCAATGACAATGACGGCGATGAAGATGGTGGGTTTGGAGTTTGGGTTGACTTGGATTATGAAGGTTTTGGGTTTGAAAGTGGATGTGGGTGAGGGTGTGGAGGCGGTGGATTTGTCGAGGTTTGTGGTTGAGGTGGTGGTGGTGGTGGGGCTTCCGATTTGGTTTTGGTGGGCTATGGGTTGTGGGTCAAGGTTTTGGGTCGACGGCATTGTGGGTCGAGGTTGTTGATTTCCGATTGTGGGTCAAGGTTTTGGTAGGCTATGAGTTTGTTTGTTGATTTCTGATTTGTTGTTTGTTCCGATTTGTTGTTGTTGATCAAGGATTTCCGATGCAGTTGTTTGTTATTTGGTTGATCAGGGAGTTCCGATGGGTTTCTGGTTTGTTGTTGTTGTTGTTGTTGTTGTTGTTGTTCTGATTTGTTCCGATGGATTGTGGTTGCCACGGTGGTGGCGGCAGCGGCGGTGGCAGCAGTGTGTGGTTGTTGTGGTTGTTATTTATTGGGTTAGATATATTATTTTATTGGGTTGTTTATATTATTTTGATGTGTAGGAAATATTATTTTAATATATAGAATTGTAGTATAAAATATCTGATAAATGGAATGTTGTAAAACAATGTGGTAAAACAATAAAGTAGGGTTTTAGTGTGACAAAATGACATAATTTTTGCCACATCTGATGCGGATGCTCTAAGATTCAAGGGGTAATTTAGGAATTTTAATAAAATTTTCATTAAACCTAAATCCATTCTCTCCTATTCCTCCTAATTTGGGAAACAAAATTTTGAGATTTTGAGGGCTTAGGAGGGAATGAGTATTCCCTTTTAACCAATCCATTCTCTCATACCTAAACTCTCAAATAAGGGAATGGACTTTTCATTCCCTTCATTAAAACTCCCAAGGAAGGAAAGAATATTCTAAAAATATTCTTTTTATTTCATTCCATTCTCTTCCATTTCCTCTTCCCAAGCAGAAAGAGTTAGAGTGTGGGGCAAGAGTTAGAGTTCAAGTCTCTAAAAGAAAGTTTCACGCTCATAAACATTTAGATTAAGTATGAATAAAATTAAATAACTTTGGGAACCTTAGGCAAAAATTTTAAGTGGAGTATTTTTATAATTAAAAAGATAATTTAACTAAAAATAAAATTTAAAGTATAGAATAATAAAACTTGGTTGTTGAAATTTTTTTAAATCATGACCACTTTAAAGTCTAAACCTGCACAAATAAGAATTAATTTATTATATAATTTAATAAATTAGTGTCACTATAATACAAATGCGATAATATACTTACATATCAAACTATTAATTGATAATAATTTATAACAGTTGATAAAGTGGGCAAAATGGGCTGTCTTATATGTACTGTGCAGTGCAGCCTGTGCAGCTGTGCGCCTGGGCAAATGTGAGATATCGAGCCTGTACTCTTATGGCTAAGTGAAAAAACAAAAAACGTGTCCTATCATAGCAGAAAATTGTCCAATTAAAAGAGGGGCAGAATTCCCATAAAAAAACAAAAAACAAAAAAAACAAGAGAGGGGCAGAATTTTGTATCAATATTTTGTATTAATATCTTCCCAACCTGTCCTATGACTGAAAACCAGGACCGGCTTGTGTGGTGAAATAAATAAATGTGTCCCACTCCCATCAATGGCTTGTGCTGTGAAATAAGAGAGGGGCAGAAAAGGGTCCTACCATAGTAAAAATGTGTCCCATCAATCAATTGTACAGTAAAATAAATTAAAAATATATATAATTTAAGTTAAATAAATATCAAACTTATCATCTTCATTTTCGGAAAGATAACGAGGGGAAGAGGGGAAGAAGATTGCACTTTCAATTTTGAATTTGCTGTGAATTGAAGGGAATCACCAAAGAAAAATTTCAAGTTAGACTGAGTTTAGGGAAAAATATCAAGAATTAAAATGACGAAAAGAAAGGTAAGAAAATAGATGGATAGGCCGAGAGATAGGAAGATGAGAGATTTTTTTTTTTTTATTTTAAAAATTTATAGTCTCTATTTTAGCATATTTCAAGTCAATTATGTTATATTATTAATGAATTTTTTTGATATTAATTTTAATTTTAACATATTTTAAGAATGAGTTAATAAATTTGTCTTCTAACATTTAATTTTGTTAGTTGAAGTTTAACTATTTTTGTTTTTTTTTCTTTTTAATCTTTTACATTTTAGGATACAATAGAACTTTTTTAATGCATTTTATTAGCCAATAAAAGTGCTTAAATTTTTTTAATTAAAAAATATAGATAAATATTATATGTGTATATATATATATATATATATAATTTACAAGCGATTATTTTAGGACTTAATTGATTGCATCAACTACATCGCCTAATTAGCCGGCCTTGACTTTATGGATAGGATTTTTGACTCCACAAAGATTCCATTTGTCTTAGATGTGTTCAAAAAAGCAGATTAGAAAACATGACAATTTAAACACGAGTCTTTGAATGATATGAGTATCCAGGAAGGTGCTCTAATGCTATTAAATATTTCTTATCATGGTTAATGTTCCATGAATGTAAGGATATAATTATTTGTTCAAGATCTTTACCAGTCAAATATCCTATGTATTGTTTTTTTTTTTTATGACGACTTTTTCCTTTTAGAATGAGCATAAGTGGTTTAGGTTTTCTTCCTCCTTTTCTAAAGAATTAATTGTTTGAACTTTGATATCTCATTAGCATTCTTTAATCATTGATCTTTTAATTGCATGATACCTAAAACATTTAAACAATAGAAAGAGATGAGAATTAAGATGGCATAAATAGAAATTTATATGCTGCAAAGTGATTAGAAGTCTTCAACCTGCAGATGTTTCTTTAAGTCATTGGTCAAAGACTCGGAAAATTATAGGCCTTGTGGGTCTCTCTGTTAGAGCATTAGTATTGGAAAATTTTAATGCTATTTTATTTTACAATTCTAAAAAGTCACTTTATCATTATATCATACTATTTTTCAATACTTCCACATTCCAAACTTCTACTTTCCTCTTTTACTCATTAAAATAATATATCTACATAATAAAATAATATATCTTTAAATTATATCTTTTTTCTCCCATCTCTCTCCTCTGTCTACATAATAAAATATTGTTATTTTTTTACAATACTTGCTACAGTGCAATTATATGTTTAGAATTGCACTGTAGCAGTATTGCAAAAAAAAATTGCAATACTGCTGTTTAGTATTCCCCAATACAGATGATTTTGGGGTTTAAAATTCTAAATTTCCCTTAGATTTGGCATTAGCATTTCCCAATGCTAATGCTCTTAGCGAGCATGAATTGTGGAAGACTTGTGAAAATTATGATCTTAAGGGTCATTCTACTAACCAAATTAGCCAATGTATACCGAAGGCTGTAAAATTTTACCAAAATTGCACTATCAATTCTTAAACTTTACTTTACGAGTACAATTTGTCTTTCAAGTTTTATGTCAGCATTATTGGTCCTCAAATTTTAAAATTGAGTATTAATAATCATTTTGTTAACTATTGTTACTGTTATTACCTATATGGCTAACGAATGTTACAGAACAATGATGTAGCATCTTTTTTTTTTTTTTTTTTTTAATTATACTTTATCACCCAAAACTATACACCATATTATACTTTGCATCATAAACTATTTGAATGCACACTTTACAATTTACACCCTAAATTATGACTCTTATTACACTTTGCACCTCAATGTTAGTTTTACTGTTAAGTTAGACGGAAATTAAAAACACATGATTTGCACATGATTTTTGTTTAGGTAGCAACCCATTCAAAGACTAAAACACCCTTTTCACAAACAAGTAAAAACAAAAGCTAATATTTTTTTCAACTCTTAATTACTCTGTGCGTAGCTTATAGCTGATGCAGTCACATCTAAATTTTTTTCAACTCTTAATTATTTTGTGCATAGCTCATAGCTGATGCAGCCTAGAATGCTAAGAACATGCAGCAAGAGATTGATCACTTAAAGAGGAAGTTACGCCATGAACAGTAAAGGCGAACTCCCTCCCATTCTGATTTCTTTCCTGACGGTGAAGACGATGTTAGTTATAGATGCAGGTCAAGGACTCCTCCTAGTGAGTCTTTCTCGTATAATAAGGACTACCATCATAAGCGCAGAAACATAAATTCATCTTCCAAAGGCTTGGGGAATGATGCTATAAGTAGAGCACTCAACCAAATTTCTAAGTCATCCTTCACATGCAAAATCGAGGGAGTGAGACTTCCTAGTGGTTCACCTAGCCCACGTTCACCATGTACAATGATTAAACAGATCCTGTGGAGCACGTGAGCCACTTCAACTAGAGAATGGTCGTACATTCTAGGAACGAAACTTTGATGTGCAAGGTGTTTGCCTCCAGTTTAGGGCCTGTGGCCATGAGGTGGTTTAATGGTCTAGGTGCAAGTTCCATTGATTCCTTTAGGACCCAAGTGTTTAGGTCTCATTTTATCATGTGTAGTAGAGTTTCTCGGCTCTTAGATTCCTTGTTATCCATGTCCATACGAGAAAGGGAGACCCTAAAAACGTACTTGGATAGATACTGGGAGATGTTTAATGAGATTGAAAGGGATTTTGATGATGTGGCTATAAGGACCTTCAAGGTCGGCCTACCTACCGAGCATGATTTGAGAAAATTCTTGACCAAGAAATCGGTAAGGAGTGTGCGTCAGCTTATAGACCGCATAGATGAATACAAGAGGGTCAAGGAAGACCAACAACAAGGTAAGGGAAAAGGGAAGGGTAAGGTTATCTCTCAGGTCAGACTGCTACAATAATAACAGACCCCAAAGGGGTTTTGCTGGACAATCTGGGTCTACGACTCCTTAGGTGGTTAACACTGTGTTCCAAGAACCAGTACATCAAATCTTGGAGAAGATAAAAAATAAATCATACTTCAAATGGCAAAACAAGATGGGAGGAGACTTCATGTGGCGCAACCAAAGTCTCCATTGCCAATACCACTAAGAACGAGGACATACCACCGAGGACTGCAGAACTTTATAGAACCATTTATAGCAACTAGTCAGAGAAGGCAAGTTACAGTAGTTTTTATATCTGCCCAACAAGCAAGAAGATCAAGTAAAGTCAGGGGCTCAAGGGAATGCTTCTTTAAGACTCCCTTTGAGCACAATTAATATCATCTTTACTACTCTGGGGAGAATTGGTTCCCATTCTTCCAAGGTCATGTCTGTAGCTTAGCTACTAGTCGAGGGCTCTAATTCTAAGCCGAAAAGCGTTAAAGTGGAAATCCGACTGGCATTGAGTTTTTTGGACAGTGATAAGATTGGAACCATCCAGCCACACGATGAAGCTTTCGTGGTCACCCTTAGAATAGAAGGGTATGATATGAAGAAGATGATAGTTGACCAGGGCAGTGGTGTAGAGATCATGTACCTTGACTTGTACAAATGGTTGAACCTAAAGCTCGAGGATTTGACGGCCTATGATTCACCTTTGGTAAGCTTTAATGGAAAAATTGTCATTCTTGAGGGTTAGATTAGACTGCCCGTGTAGGCGAGTTTAGAAATGGTTGAGGTGGATTTCATTGTAGTGGATGCCTATTCTCCTTACACGGCCATTGTAGTAAGACCCTAGCTTCACATTCTAGGAGCCATTTCCTCCACTCTGCATTTGAAGGTAAAATACTTGTCTGGGGACCAGATTAAGGAGCTAATGGGGAGCCAGTCTATAGCTAGGCAATGCTTGATCGTTGCAATAGTGCATCAGTTAGGAGTAGAGTCCTCGGTCTTCATTGAAAAGAGCTTGTAGCAATCAAAGACTCCAACTCTACCCATGGAAAGGATAGCCAAGGGGGCGAAATGTGATGACTTAGAGAAAATTGTTGTAGGTGATGATCCGGAGAAGTTTTTTCAGGTTGAAACTCAGCTACCTCCACAAAAGAAGGAAGAGCTAATAGAGTTCCACAAAAGGAACATTGACATGTTTGTGTGGAGTGCTTACAAAGCTTCTGGGGTGGATCCGAGCTTCATTTGTCACCATTTGAATGGCAATCCACCTTTTACCCCCAAAAAGCAAACACCTCGACGCTCATCTAAGGACCATTCCAATGCCGTCAAAGACGAGGTGATGAAGCTGAAGCAGGCTGAGGCTATTAAAGAAGTGTTTTACCCTGAATGGTTGGCCAATACTGTAGTAGTGAAAAAGAAGAATGGGAAGTGGCGCGTGTGTGTGGACTTCATCGATCTAAATAAAGCTTGTCCGAAAGATCCATTCCCTATACCTCGAATAGACCAGCTGGTAGATGCAACTGTCGGCTATCCTCGGATGAGCTTTTTGGACGTCTTCCAAGGATACCATCAAATACTACTGGCCTTGGATGATCAAGAGAAGACAACTTCTGTCACCTCTATTAGAAATTACCACTACAAAGTAATGCCTTTTGGTTTGAAGAACGCAGGATTTACCTATTAGAGGATGATGACTAGAATGTTTGAGTCACGACTGGGCAAGAATATTGAAGTCTATATAGATGATATGGTAATTAAGAGTAAAGTGGTGTCCGAGTATGTGGGAAACCTCGAAGATATATTTGAAGTACTGAGAAAACACAAGCTGTGCCTTAATGCTTCCAAGTGCTTTTTTGGCATCGAATCAAGTAAGTTTCTAGGGTATATGGTCACCTACGATGGAATTGAGGTCAATCCTAATCAAGTTAATGCAATAAACAATCTGCAACCACCTCGAAATCCCAAAGAGGTCCAAAAACTAACGGGAATAACTGCTGTTATGAATCGATTCATCTCTCAGTTAGCGGACTGATGTAGACCTTTCTTCCAATTGTTGAATAAATGGAAGGGATTTAAGTGGACCGAGGAGTGTGCCTCAGCATTTCAGCAGCTTAAGGAGTATCTTTCTTGACCACCTATCATGTCCAAGCATGAGGTGGATGAAGTCCTATTTGTTTACATTGTTGTGGCTTCTTATGTTGTAAGCTTAGTGCTAATCTGAATTAATGGTGGTGTGTAAAAGCCAGTTTACTATGTAAGCAAGTCATTACACGAGACAGAAGTTCGTTATCTACCATTAGAGAATGTCATTTTGGTAGTGGTACATGCTACACGTAAACTCCCTCACTACTTCCAATCCCACACAGTTGTTGTTTTAACCTAACTTCTACTTTGATCACTACTTCGGAGTGCTGACTTCATAGGGAGGATTGCCAAATAGGGTACAATCCTAGGGGCTTTTGACATCAAATACATGCCTTGCACCTTTGTTAAGGGCTAGGTCCTCACAGATTTGGTGGTCAAGTTTGCTGAATCTCCAACAGAAGAAGAGGCGGAGAAGCAAGGCATGGATGAAAAATTGGTTGGCATGGTTTCCTCCCAAGAGCCTTTATCTTGGAGGGTATATGTTGATGGTGCAGTAAATCAAAGGGGATCCGGAGTGGGGCTAGTCCTAGTATCTCTTGAGAAGATCACCATTAAGAAATCCTTAAAACTGGGCTTCTCGGCCACAAACAATGAGGTTGAGTATGAGGCTTTATTGGTAAGGATGACTATGGTTCAAAAAATGGATGGAAAGGCAATGGAGATATTCTCGGATTCAAGGCTAGTCATAGGCCAGTGGGAGGGGAGTTAGAGGCCAAGGATGTGAGAATGCAAAAATATTTGAATCAAGTTAGGCATTTGCAATTGGGATTTGAGTCTTTCAGCCTTATGCATATCCCCAGGAGTGGAAACACATATGCTGACTCTCTGGCCACTCTTGCAACCTCCTCGTCACAAGGATTACCTTGGATCATCCTTGTTGAAGACATATGCAAGCCTACCAAAATAAAGGAGCAGACGATCCATGTTCATTAAATTAGGGTGGGGCCTAACTGGATGGACCCTATAGTGTTATTCTTTGAGAAGGACATTTTGCCCAAGGAGAAGTTAGAAGCTGACAAGGTAAGGAGAAAGGCTCCTCGATTTTAGCTGTTCAAGGGCCAAAAATTATACAAGCACTTCTTTTTTAGGCCCTACTTGTTATGCATACACCCTAAAGCATCAGAGCTACTCCTTGAAGAGTTATATGTATGGATTTGTGGTAGTCATACAAGAGGCAGATCTTTGTCTCACAAAGCCCTCACTTAGGGATACTAGTGGCCGAACATGTAGAAGGAAGCACATAAGTATGTCAAGAAGTGTGATCAATGCTAAAGATTTGCACCAAACATTTACCAGCCAGGAGGAGTAATTAATCCCCTGTCTAGCCCTTGGCCATTTTCTCAATGAGGTTTGGACATTGTAGGTCCTTTGCCTAAGGCAGTAGTGAATAAGAGATATTTGCTAGTCGGCACAGATTACTCACCAAATGGGTTGAGGCTGAACCATTGGTAAATATCAGGGACGGAGATGCCAAGAGATTTGTTTGAAAAAACATTTTCACTCGGTTTAGGATCCCTCATACCCTCATCTCGGACAATGAACTTCAATTTGATAGCAAGGCCTTCAGGAGGTATTGTTGCGACTTGGGAATTACGAATAAGTATTCCACCCCAACTTACCCACTGGGGAACAAACAGGCTAAGGCTGTTAATAAGGTCATGAGGCAGCTCTTCCACCCATTCATGTCCTTTGGACATATTGGACCACACCTTGCAGATCGACCGGAGAGACACCTTTTTAATGACTTATGGAGCTGAGGTTGTTATCCCTCTAAAGACTGGATTCCCAACACTAAGAACAAGTTCTTTCACTTCGAGTAACAATGATGAGTTATTATGAAAGAGCCTAGACTTAATTGAAGAGTGAAAAGAAAATGTCATGGTTCAATTGGCGTATTATCAACATAAGTTCAAGTAAGGGTATGATGCCAATGTAAATCTTAGGTCATTAGCAACTAGAGACTTGGTATTGAGAAATATTTTGGGTAATGCAAAGAACCCAGCATGGGGAAAGTTAGGGCCCAACTAAGAATTGTCATATTGCATCACCTCAGTGGCTGGAATAGGTGCATACTACCTTGAAGATCTAGATGAACATGCTATCTCACGCTCTTGGAATGTAAATAATTTGCAAAGGTACTATTATTAATGAAAGTCTTTTCTGCCATACTTTTGTTAATAACATTATGCACTACGTACTATTTCACTAAGTATTAAACAGAACTTTACTCATGTCTGGTCCCTCAGACCACATATTTTAGGTAAATTAATATTTAATGACATCTCTCTAAGTGTTAAACAGAACCTTAGTCATGCCTGGTTTTTCGGACCACATACTTTGGACTTCAGCTCATTTTCCTAAGTATTAAACAGAACATTGGTCATGCTTGACTCCCCAAATCACATACCTTGGATAAATAAATATATCAAGTTATTTTTCTAAGTGTTAAACATAACCCTAGTTATGCCTAGTCTCTTGGACCATACACTTTAGGTAAATTAACACTTCAGCTTATCTTCCTAAGTATCAAGCAGAACATTAGTCATACCTGACTCCCTGAACCACATACCTTAGGTAAATTGATATATCAAGCTACTTTTTTAAGTGTTAAACAAAACCTTAGTCATGCCTAGTCTCTTAGACCACATATTTTAGGTAAATTAACACTTCAGCTCATTTTCCTAAGTATTAAACAGAACCTTTATCATGCCTGGCTCCCCGTACCACATATCTTAAGTAAATTGATATATCAAGTTACTTTTCTAAGTGTTAAACAAAACTTTAGTCATACCTGGTCTCTCGGACCACATACTTTGGGTAAATTAACACTTCAGTTTATTTTTCTAAGTATCAAATAGAACCTTGGTTATGCCTGGCTTCCTAGACCACATACCTTGGGTAAATTGATATATCAAGTTACTTTTCCAAGTATTAAACAAAATTTTAGACATGCCTGGTCTCTCAGACCACATACTTTGAGTAAATTAACACTTTAGCTCATTTTCCTAAGTATTAAACAGAACCTTGGTCATGCTTGGCTCCCCGGATCATATACCTTAGGTAAATTGATATAACAAGTTACTTTTCTAAGTGTTAAACAGAAATTTAGTCATGCCTGGTCTTTCAAACCACATATTTTGGGTAAGTTAACACTTCAACTCATTTTCTTAAGTATCAAACAGAACCTTGGTCATGTCTGACTCCCCGGACCACATACCTTGGGTAAATTGATATATTAAGTTACTTTTCTACGTATTAAACAGAACCTTAGTTATGTCTGATCCCTCAGACCATATACTTTGAGTAAATTAATACTTAATGACATCTCTCTAAGTGTTAAACAGAACCTTAGTCATGTTTGGTCTCTCAGACCACATACTATGGGTAAATTAACACTTCAACTCATTGGACAAGTCAATACTTGTTTAGTTGTTTGTTTTTACCAAGTGTTTTGTTCATCCCCATAAAGACTTAGCCCTCCCTGTTGGCTGCACGATTTTCAGTACAAACACATGATCATTCTCTTTACCATTTATACGTGCTTAATTTATCTGAAGTAGCAGTAATGCATTACTATTAGCTTTTGCTGAAGTTTGGGTGGCAATAATCTACTACTGTTAACAACCTTATCAGTCCTAAGTCTCGTCAGAGGGCAAAACAATAACTACATCAATCAGAGAGTAATGATTACTGGGAAAAAGAAAGATTCATAAACTAAAAAAATGAAGTTTTCTCATTGATCAAAAGAAAGGTACATCATAAATAGCAGTGAACTGCCACAACTACTAAAACGTCTATTCGGGCTAGTTTCAGATCACCGGCTTTTATAGCTTGGCCCACCTCCCAGAATAGATTTGACAAGGGCTCGAAATCAAGTATCAAGTAGACAGCTCGCAGTTACCTATCTTCACTCACGAATATCTCGAACCTCAGCACCTTGTTGAGACTCGCGACGTTAACAAGGCTGAGTTTGGGAGCAATATGCCTTTTATCTGCAAGAACATCTGAAGAGCAAAACTATGATCAGTATAATGAAATCATTGTCAAAAGTAAACGGAATACAAAAATAATGTAGGGATGATGAAACCATAGGGCTAATGCCTATGCTTCAGAGGAAAGAAAAGAGGGACCTAGACCTAAGGTATCCCACCTGGCTCTCCGTTCCGAGTTAGGCAGTGAAGACCGTTGTGCCATTCCCTAGAGGGAATTAGGTAGTCATCCTTCATGCCCTTGTTGGACTTGGGAAAACATGATACCAGCCTAATGATGTTGGATCGAGACTTAAGGTAATACCTCGTGTCGGTAAGTGAATGACACTCGTACATGTGAATGACGTCTGCCATGTGAGTCTCAAGCCCATCTGCTCATTGAGAGCATCTATGCTACCCATGACTCTAAATAGGTTGGAGGTGCACTTGTGGAGACACAACCTATAGTTGATTAGGTAGTCTTGGGTCACCTTACCCATGGGAAGTGTCATTCCTCCTTTTATGAAAGCGATCATAGGCTTTTCTATTTGTGACTATCTAGTCTAGGGCACAATATCGCAGGGCTACTCCCTGTGGAATGTGGTACTTAGCCCTAAAACCCTCCATATCGGCGGGAGCATCTACAAGGTGCTTGAACCTACCTATCTAGGAGAGCTAAAGGGATGTGAAAGAAGTTTTCAGAGAAGGAAGCAAAAAATAAAAGGCGGAGGAGATTGGCGGAGGAGAAAAGAACTTAAAGAAGTAGAAACTTACGAGTATAAGCACGTGTGTTGATCCTTGAACCCCTTAGGAGATTTGAAAGTTTTTAGGAAAAGGACTTGGAAAACTCAAAGATTTGGAAAGCATTGAAGGTTTGAGAGTTAAGAACTTCTGGAGAGCTTGAAAATTTGTAAAATGGGAAGAAATAACTCCCCCTGGGCGCCTTATATAGGAGGAGAGATTGAGTGGGAGCTATCTTGCCTAAAATCCAAGGAGAATTGCTAGCTGTAGGATCCACATCTTACTGTTGGACACGGGGAAAATAGCATTGCCTGGAGCATTTAATAAGACATCGTGGGCTCTAAAGCATCAGGAATAGTTATGAGATGTGCGAAACAACATCCTCATGTGTGGAAATTAATGGAATGTGCGGGATTCATCATTTAAAAATCAAAACCCCATTTTTCTCCTCGGATAGGAGGGGAAAACCAAAGTTCTGAGGGGCCATTGTGAGGATGCAGGCCCAAATGTATATTGGGCCTAGGGTCTTGTCCGATGAGGCTTCGTGGTTTGAGAATAAATCTATGCAAGGAAGACACAATACTTCGAATTTCACGAGCAAACTATGACTATAGAGGCTGGGAGAAGTTGTTAGAGGAGGAATATCCCTTCAACTGAACACAACAAAGATCAAGATGTGCCTCCTATCATCAAGGGTGACATTCCAGGGGGTTCTATTGATAAAGACATATATTATGAACGTACAGGAAGGATGGGAGCTAGGAAATATCTAAGGAAAAGCTGCTGCCACTGCATTGAATGCTCTGTAGCTAACTTTTTGGCTGCATATATGTGGAGAAGACCCCTGATCAGTGTTGCCTTGGCTACCCTAACTCACAGAGGGCCAGAGAGGGTGTCTGATGGGACAAACACTCAAGTAGTGGCTTGGATGATCAACAAATGGAGGACCTAGATCATTGAAAGGAAGATATATAATGTAAGAGACCCCTGAGAAAAAGGGGATTGAGAAACACTGTAGTAATCAAGAACTGAACTTGTAATCCAACTTAAAAATCAATATATAAGAACTGATCTCCTTGGACTGTGACAAGGACAGTTTTCTCTAGATAAACTAGTCTGACTACATTTTCTTGTCATTTGAATCCACTCTATTTGTTGACAAACTCATTAAAGCTCAGTCTTCCAACCCATTTTCTAAAAATTCATTGTATTGGGCATTTTGGTCCTACATTCATTCATCATTTGGGTCAGGTATCCGAATTACGTCCTTACAATAACTATTTCATTAAATTTCGTCTTGCCTTGAAATGTTTTGATTTAATTGAAATTGTATTTTCAAAACACAACGTTTAATCCTTCTTGCCTTGAAATTGTGCTATTCATTTTGTCTTGAAATCGTGTTTTGAAAACACAATTTTTTTTTTAAACCTTAAAATGGCTTTCCCTTAAAATCTTGATTTAAAACACCATTTCATTTAAATCAAAATTACCTTTTAAATCATGCTTCAAAATATACATCTAACTTAAATCACTTTTAACTTGAGAACATGTTATTAAAGCGCAATTAATGTGTGCGCTATATACCTATTGTTTGGTCAATAAAAGTTTTAATTAAAATCATGGTTATTAGACCTCCAGCACTAGTTGCTGGTGACCAGACCGTCGAAATAATGGGCCCTAGCTACCGGCACCAGAGTGGTGTCTTTGGTGATTAGACTGCCAACACTAGTGGCGGAATGGTGTGTCTAGTCACTGGACTGCCAACACCGGTGGTTGCCTAATTGGAATAATGGCTCAGTTATTGGACCTATAACACCGATCGTGGAGTGAAGTCTCCAGTGACTAGATGATTAGCAATGATGGTTGGAATGAAGGTTTTGGTTATCGAACCTTCAGCATCGATTACAGGAGTGGCAGCATTAACTTCTTAGCCCACCGAACTAGTGACCTAACCACTAAATTGGGTGATTGAAGCCACTGTTTGTTTTTGTAAAATATTTTACCAAATTTTTAAAAGTAAAATGTTTTACAACTTTTTATAAAAGGATTTTATGATCAACAAAAATTTTTTGTTAGTTTGACCATAATTTACATGCAAACAAACACTTCAAAATGGAAAAAGAAAAATTCCAAAAAGTATTTTACTTTAAAACAAATAGAGCATTAATAAGAGGCAGAAGAGAGTAAAATGTAATGGTGGAGAGAGTTATGTAATGAAAGGAATGAAGTTATTGATTTGAATGACAAAATAAGTAAGTCTAGAATTAGTGTGTATTTAGATACCAATGAAAAATTAAAATTATTTTATTATTTAGCTTTTTTTGTTACTATTCATGAGCCTCACTGCACTTTTTGGTACTATTCATAAGTCCTGCTGTACTATTTCAACTAACTTTTATCTTTATCTATAGTACTTTCAGTAATAAATTTTGAGTTTTAGCAAAATAAGTGGTATCCAAACAGACCCTTAATGATTTGAGTGGATGGGATAAGAGCGCTTTAATGAAATTTTCACAAAGTTCAAGATTTCAATTTTTACATTGAAATCATGTTTAACTCACTTTTTAGAACATGGTTCCAAATTGAATCCAAATTAGCTTCTAACTGTAATCTAATTTTATACCAAGTTTCTATTTTAATATTCTTAATTTTGATGTTAAGTGACCTATTTATAATACTTAACACGAAAGCCAAGATAACCGTCTCACTCACCTAAGTAAGACTAACTCTTCATCAATATTGTTTAATGTTTCCTTGCATGAGCATGAGTTACAACCTAGTTTGATTAAAGTTGAATTTGTGTATTTCTCAAAAAAAGAAGAAGAAGTTAAATTTGTGTTTTCAAAACATGAATACGGTTCATGGATTCATGGCTTCCACTAAAGTTTTGAAAACACAATTTTGCTTGAATCATGTTTTGTCTTAAAATGTTTTGATTTAAATTAAAATTGTATTTTCAAAACAAGACATATAATCCTACTCGCCTTGAAATTGTGTTACTGACATTTTGCCTTGAAATCCGATTTTTACTTAAAACAACTTTCCCTTGAAATCTTGTCTTAAAACATCATTTCACTTTGTTGAGGTTCAAAAAATCATAACATAAGGCCCAAAGATTTGAAGCCTAAGATCCATGAAGGAGCAGGTTTTAGAGCCCATGAAACAAAGACCAAGCTTGCCAAGATCAGAAGACAAAAAAAAAAAAAAAAAAAAAAAAAGGAAGAAGAAAGAAACTGAGTCGGGATCCCAGAGACCGCTAAGAGCCAGGGATCCTTGGGACGCGCAACACATCCAGAGTGAGATTAAGATAGCTCAAAAAGGGAGAATAAAAAAAGCATAGGATACGAAGGATAGATATGTCCTCCTCAAATGCTCAGTGATGCAGCAAAGAACCAGAGGGCTTGGAAAGCAATAAATCGAGAGAAAAAGACTGGCACTTTGGGGAACCCAGAAAGATGAAACATAAGGGGAAGTAGTAGGGAAGACCTTCGACTTGGCAAGGAAGGATTCGGCTCACTTTGGAAAAATGACAAAGGGAAAAAGCGTGAAAGCATTGAAAGAAAGGAGATTCAAGGTCAGCTACCTAGGAGCACCACTGAATAGAAAGTCAGCGAAGGACTTTCAGGGGAACAGTACCAAAAGGAGAAAATTATAAGGAATAAGAAAAGGACCTACCATCTGAGCAACGGGCATAGCACGAGCTTTAATGCCTAAGGGAGCAAAAGAGAGAAATTGGTGGTACCCTAGGATCCTACCATGACATTATAAAAGGGGTAGGCAGCCAGCATCAAAAGGGCATTCAAAAATAGTGGAATCATAAGAGAATCATTGAGAAAACTCTGTCAAAATTCAAAAGAAATAGAAAATACCTCCCGGTATCCCCTAAACAGCCACTAGTATTTACTTGGATTTGAGGGGATTCAAACTTTGCAAGTCTTAGAGGTTTGAATAGCCATCTAAGTCTGTAATTTTTGAGTTCATTTGAATCTTGTATCATGTTTTAGTGAGCATACTGTGATCCATAATTAAAAAGATAATAAAATACTTCATATTTGTTTGGGGATCCCTACTAGTCTGTGAGCACCTTGTAATTTATAATTAAGAGAAAAAAGATAGTAAAATATCTCATATTGATTTGAGGATCTCTAACATTTATTTCACGTATTTCTTTATTATATTGTCTTCCTTTGCTGTTTTTCTTCCTGTTCAATACATATATTCTTGCTTGCCAGTGTATACGTGTTGTAGGATCTTTACTCTGTGCATAACCTGGTTCGTAAACAGCCTATTTAGCTGCGGTGAACCAAGCCTATTCCCTTTAAACTATAACAAGAGGGTCTGGGGTCCTTGCTTAAGCTTGAACCAGGATATCGTCAAAAATCAACCCTCACATTTTGGCAACTCCACTGGGAACTGGGTAAAGGAGAGGGAAAAGGCAGTCCCTTCGCAGAAGCATGGCTCCAAGGTAAAGGAACAGCAAAGGTACCAATGTGCCACTTGCGGCCTCTGAGCCCGTAGGAAAGAATGAAGTAGCTTCTAGACAGAGGAATGAGGTGCCTCTGGTAGAATAGGAAGTGGTATCAGGCCAAGGGCATGCAAGGCAGGAACTAGACTCTGTGGCTCAAATGGTAGAAATGTTGAAAGATTTGCAGCAAGAAATTCGCATTCTCAAAAAGGGCAGGACGCAGGAAATCAAGGACAATGTCTCCCCTATGATCAACTAGGACAAAGCTCAACCAGAGGGAGGATTAGAAGTCGAAGGAGTTGGCAACCCCCAATATTTGACATTAGCAGATGTTAATGCTCTTTTGGAGCCGGAAAGGGAAAAACTCTCGGGAATCCCCAAGCAATTTTCTCGGGATCCCCCATTCCCACCAAAACTCCTCAACAAGCCATATCCCAAAATATATGAACCCCCGAAGTTCCATCCTTTTGATGGAAGGAATGGGAGTGTTGTGGAGCATGTAAGTAGGTTTATTCACACTATAGGCCCCTACGTAGGAGACAGAGAACTGTGCCTAAGGGAGTTTGCCAAGTCTTTAGTAGATAGAGCATATACTTGGTACACCACGCTAAAGCTTGGATCTGTTAAGACCTAGGATGAAGTGATGGAGAGGTTCTGTGCAAAATATTACCTCGGTGAAGACAAGGCCACCTTCCAAAGCCTTTAGATGGTAAGGTAAAGACCCAGAGAGGATCCTGTCCAATTCATTAAAATATTTAAAGATATTTCTCTAAACTATTATGGAGACCATAAGGAAAAGGAGCTCGTGGAGACCTGCATATCCAACATGCTCTTTGATTATAGGCTCAACCTTGAAAATTTATGCATTACTTAGTTTGTTGACTTGCTACAAAGAACCAAGACAACACAGACTATGAGGACGAAGAAAGTGCCAGTACTCCAGGGCATGACAGCATCGTGAGGAGAGAAAAGGAAGAAACCTAAAGGGAAATTGTTTGAGGAACCACTAGTAATTTCGAGTATTGCAAAGAAACTGAACCATGTCTTGGACAAATGGATTGGAGATGGAGTTGTTAGGCCATTCACTATGTCTAGGCCGCCAACTGAGGAAGAAAGAAAGAATCCTTTGTTCTGCAGGATTCATAACTACGTCAAGCACTCCACCAAGGATTGCTGGACCTTTTGTAGGCTCTTTCACAAGAAGTTAAAGGAAGGAACCTTAGAGCTCACTCAAAAAGAACCTGAAGTGCAAAGGAATCCCTTACCCAACCACAAAGGGAAAGGGGTGGTGGCTATGGTGATCCTTGGGAACCTAGCAGAAGCAGAGGAATCTAAAGGATCTTTCCACCTAAACACAGTCAGAACTCTCTAGAAGAATCCTAAGTTCAGGTCATTATTCAACCAGTTGGGATTCGGGCCAAAAGCAAGAAGGGTGGCCACGAAGTCCCTCATGAGTATAGCAGCAGATTCAGGGATGGAATGTTTCACAGTAGAATCCCATGCTAGTCAAGCTTACTTAGAAACAACCAATGCAATAACCTTCACTGACAAAGACATGGAGGTCGAGTATCCAGACCACCGCAGACTCCTTTATCTAATGGCCATTATAAATGGTGTCCAAGTCAGAAGAGCACTAGTAGACACATGGGCATCACTCAACATCATAGCCCTGAGTACCCTAGAAGCTGTAGGCCTGACCGGTAGGAGGATCCTGAGGGCTCCCATGGAGATAACAGGATTTGGAGGATTAGTAGAATCAACTAAAGGATATGTATAGTTGGCCTTAAGAGTGGGGCCAATAGTAGCCATGACCAGATTTTATGTAATCAACTTAAAGGTGTTCTACCATATACTGTTAGGTCGCCCATGGCTCCATAAGCACAGCCTTATACCATAAATGTGTTGGAGGTTGAATGGGAGGCCCGTAAGGATCCCTGCCAACCAAAAGCCTTTCAGCCAAAGGGAAATAAACTTTATGGAAACAATGGTCTATGATGAGTTAGAACCAGACAATGAGAGTCCCATGTCGGGGACCCAGGAGCACCTATCTTAGAAGAAGAAGAGGGAGGGGTTACCTGCGACTTAAGAAACCTCTTGGAGAGAAAAAGGTAAAAAAGGGAGACTGACACTTCAGGATCCTGGGAATGTGTAGTAGTGCGGGAACCTGGGGGGAAGGTTGATTTATCGCTTATGAAGGTGTGCAGGGCCTGAATGCAGGGGCAGAGCCCCCCCCCCCCCCCCCCCCCCCCCAAATTTTCAAATTTC
Source organism: Quercus variabilis (assembly GCA_030445155.1). Lineage (NCBI taxonomy): Eukaryota > Viridiplantae > Streptophyta > Magnoliopsida > Fagales > Fagaceae > Quercus > Quercus variabilis. Next base: position 23,397,196 of record CP129451.1, read on the forward strand.
CATTAGAGTAGGTAAAAAATTGACATGGGCCCCTCCCCCCAAAATAAATATCTGACCCCCCCAAACTATTTCAACTGGCACCCTCCCAAATTATTTCAACTATTCTTCTAGTTCTAGTCCAATACAACTTAAAAATAAAAGAAAAACCTTGGCCCACATCTAGCCCCACCAGCCAGCCCCAAATCCCTAATAAAACAAAAATTTTCTCCTTTAAACTAAACACACTTCCAGCCCAGCCCAATCCCAAATCTAAAATGCTTGATCAAACAAAACAAAGGCGTCTTAAAATTCAATCCATACCGTTAGAAAAAGGAGAAAACAATCTGATTGTCATGCTGCCTTGTTTTCTTCCCTTCTATTCTCAATTCATGCCTCCAAAGTGTCACATTGTCACGCCTCTCCTTAGAAATAATCTCCTCAGTCCTTACCTGATTACCTTGACGCTGCAAACTCCACTAGCCCGCTAACCTGTTCATCACCTTAAACTTAACCTCAAGCCCTCATCTCAATCTCAATTCCTCAAGGTATCTCATTCTCATCTCACTTCTGACTTCTCTCTTTTTTTTCTCTACAACTGAAGTTACTGAACCAAATATGTGTATGTGAGTATGTGAAATTGTGAATATGTGATATCCCTTTGCCAGCAAAGCAATTTATGCTTATTTGACTGTCTTTTTGGGTTTTTGTTATTGTATTCTATATTCTTGACCCACTGACTCCACTGGTTGCTCTATGACTTTTGGCTTTTGTGTTGTTTCTTGTTTATCTCTTTAGTGGGGGAAATAGTGGGGCTTGCATTGTGTAGTTGGGTAGTAATTAGTAAAGTAAGTAAAATATATGGAAGGCAATTGGGATGAGGGCCGTGACCCATTGACCCGAGAGTAAGTGTATTTTGTTTATGTTGTTTGTTACTTTGTTTATACTTTTTAGTGATTTGTTTATTTATTTATTTTTATCCTAAAAAGGTCCTTACTTAACTAAAGGTACTTACTTTGAAATTAGGTACCAAATAATGAGCAAACGTCAAACAATTGATGCATTCTTTAAGAAAAAAGATACTAGTCATTCAGAACTTAGGACATCTAAGGAAGGGGCTAACTATAACCAACACGGTGATGCCGAGGGAGCTTATCAGGTATTAACATCATATAAATTTATTTTAATCGTCACCAAGCATAATTTGATGTGAATGTTCTTTTTTGTATGTCTACATTGAACTAGACAGTTTTTCATGTTCATTAACGTACATAAATATGATGATACATGAAAGTTAATAATTTTGTATTCAATAGACTTATGAATTATATTTAGTATATCTCTATTACAACCCGCCCCCCCAAGTAATTATTCCTGGCTATGCCTCTGCCTAAATGCAACGTACAGGAGGGTCCCGGACCACCAGAATGTATGATGGCTCAAGAAGAAGTTTCAAAGGAACCAGTTAAAGAAACGCAAATTCAGCCTGAGGAAGAATTAAAGGAAATAAACTTGGGGCCTGAGCAGGGATCCCAGAAGTTTGTCTTCATTAGTAGTTAGTTAATAGTACAAGAAAAGGAGCAATTAGTGGCCTTGCTTAAGGAATACATGGATGTGTTTGCATTTACTTATGATGAGATGCCTGGTCTGGATCCAGGGCTGGTGGTCCATGCTTTTAACGTGGACACAGGAGTCAAGCCAGCAATCCAATTAGCTAGGGTTTTTCACACTAATGTAGAAACTCAGATAACTTAAGAAGTCAAGAAGCTGCTAGCAGCTGGTTTTATTAAGCCCATTCAATGTCCCAAGTGGCTTTCCAACACAGTACTTATGAAGAAAAAGAACGGCCAAATCCGTTGTTGTGTGGACTTTCGTAACCTAAACAAGGCATGTCCAAAAGATGAGTTCCCTCTGCCTAATATTGACCTCTTTGTGAATTCAGTTGCGGAAAGTTCTATGTTTTTTATTCATGGATGGGTATAGTGGGTACAACCAAATTCGCATGGCAACCAAAGATGCGGAAAAGACAGCATTTAGAACCCCAATTAGGAATTTTTATTATACTATGATGCCCTTTGGCCTCAAAAATGCAGGGGCCACGTACCAGCGAACCATGACAGCAATCTTTCATGACATGGTGCATAAAGAAATGGAGGACTATGTGGATGATATTATGGCAAAATCAAAGACTAGAGCAAAGCACTTTCAGATACTTGAACAAGTTTTTGAAAGGTGCATGAAGTACAAATTGTGTATGAACCCCATGAAGTGTGCTTTTGGGGTATTTGCTGGAAAATTTCTTAGGTTCCTAGTACATCACAGAGGAATAAGTGTAGATCCAGCCAAAGTCATAGCCATTGCAACAATGAGGAGGCCTATATCAGTAAGGGAGCTCAAGAGCTTCCGAGGAAGAGTTTCCTACATTAGGAGATTTGTGCCAGGATTGGCCTCGGTCATAAGTAGTTTATCCAAATTGTTAAAAAAAGGAGCTAAATTCACCTGGAAAACCAAGCAATAGGAAGCCTTCCAAAGAATCCAGTAGATCATGAATCGCCTTCCCACACTCCAAGCACTAGTATGTGAGTGACCCCTGTTGCTATATTTGGTGTCAAACTCCCAGGCGATAAGAGCCTTGCTAGCACAAGAGGATGATAATGAGAATGAGCAACCCATTTACTCCGTAAGCAGAACACTAAACAATGCTGAGACCAGGTACCCCAGGATAGAAAGAGCTTGCCTAGTAGTCATTTACGCATCCCAAAGGCTAAAGCAATATTTCTTATCTCACCAAATCCTTTTGGTGACTAAGTCACACCCCATAAAAGCACTCTTACATCAGCCCTTCTTAACAAGAAGGATAGCACAGTGGTTGGTCCTTCTCTCCCAATACGACATTGGCCTCAAGACCCTTAAGACTGTCAAAAGTCAAGCCATAGCAGATCTATTAGCCCAGTTTCCAGGAGAGGAAGAGTGTTCACTAAGTGAAAAAATCCTAAAGGAAGTGGCAGTAGCAAAAATCTCAGGAAAGAAATGGACAATGAGATTTGATGGATTAGTAACAACTACCTTAAATGGACTAGGAATTGTACTTAGCTCCGAAGATGGGGACACCATACCCCTATCTTTTAAGCTTGGGTTTTTTCTGTTTAAATAATGCATCTGAATACGAAGTATACTTGAATAAGTTAACCATAGCACTTAGCATAGGAGTAAAGCATATGAGAGTTCTAGGAGACTCTAATCTTATGGTTTCCCAAGTGAAAGGTGACTTTGTATTGAGAGAGCAGAGTTTGGCAGTCTACAGGACTTGGGCACAAAGGCTGGAGTAGGAATTCTAGACCTTTAGCGTGGAGTACACCTAGAGAAGTGAGAACAGGTTTGCTGATGCACTTGCAACCTTGGGATCCCAAGAACCGTTCAAAGGAAGAGACGCCTTGGTAAGAATAGGAAAACATGAGTATTCCATCATAAGGACCCTCAAAAGGATGTTCCCTAGAGAGCCCAGGCAACAGGACTGGGATGTTCCCTAGAGAGCCCAAGCAACAAGATTGGAGGAATGAAGTCAAAGAAAAAAAATGAGAGAAGCAGGATCTAGAGGAAGTATCAAGGAGCTGAGGAACTACACTTTGATAGAAGGGGAACTATACAGGAGGCTGTGAGGAGGGATCCTGTCCAAGTGTATTAATGAAAAAGAAGGAAAATTGAGATTAGAAGAACTACACAACTAAGCCTGTGAAGTTGCAGAAAAGATCAGTCTATACAGAAGGATGCAGTGCATGGGGTACTATTGGCTAAGTATGAACAAAGAGGTAGCGACTATATAGGAGAACTGCAAATAATGTCAGTTTTCAATGGACAAAGAAGAAAGCTATGTTGTATTTGTTACAGAAGATTGGAGAACTCCATCCATGGAGTACTTGGCTCAAGGGATCCTACCAACTGACAGGACATTAGCCCACCAGCTTAAGAAACTCATGGTTAGGTACTTCTTGTGGAATGAGATCCTATTCAAAAGTGAGGTACAATAGGGATCCCCTAAGATGCTTGGGGCCAAGGGAAGCTAGAGAAGTAGTTAGGGAAGTCTATTTCGGTGATTGTGGAAGTCACCCAGGAAAAAGAAGACTCTACAAGCAATTGCTACTATTGGGGTACTATTGGCCAACAATGAAAAAAGACTTCGAAGAACTAGTCGAAACATGCCATGCCTGTCAAGTTCTTGGAGATGCAATCCATACTTACTCAAACGCATTGCAGGATATGACAATACCATGGCCTTTCCACACTTGGGGGCTTGACCTCATAGGGCCTATAAACTCCCCTTCCAATGGTTACATATAGATTCTAGTAGCCTTCGAATACTTTACGAAATGGGTAAAAGCTATCCCTTTAAAAAAGGCCACTGGAGCAGTAGTGAAAAAATTTATTCGAAAGTACATCATCACAAGGTTCAGGATCCCTAGGAGGCTAATCAGTGAAAATGGGACCTTGTTCATAAACAAAGACATGAAGAGCTTGACTGAAGCATATTAGATCAAGCATGGAAAGTCTACACCATACTACCCATAAGGAAATGGCCAGGCTGAAGCCACTAATAGGGTGATGCTGAAGATCCTTAAGAAGATGAAACATGAATATGAGAGAAAATAGAGTGACCACTTGACAAATGTACTCTGGGCATGCAGGAGTTCTATGAAAATAGTCACAGGATTCTCACCATTCTCCTTGGTTTATGGGATAGAAGCCATTAGTCTTGTGGAATTAGCAGTCCCCACACCAAGAGTAGTGCTTGAAGAAAACCAAGAGGACACCGAGGAAGCAAACAATGAAAGGAGGTTGGTAGATTTGGAGGGGTTAAAGGAAGAAAGGGAAGTGGCTAGAAGAAGAAGCTTGAGGTACCAGCAAAGGATGGCTAAAGCATATGCATAGGCAGTACACCCAAGGACTTTCACCGAGGGGCAGCTGGTATTGAAAGCAGTAGAACATGTAAGAAGAAACCTTCTAGGACCCTCCAAATTTACCCTAAAGTGGGAAGGACCTTACGTCATTAGGGAAGCCCACAGTAGTGGGTATTACTCCCTCTCAAAGGAAGATGGGACAATCTTGGAAGATCCCATAAACAAGAAATGGCTGAAATAGTACTATGCATAGAAATGGAGAGACCTCAGTACATTGGGACCCTTTTACTAACTCCCCAACCTACTAAGTGTTTCATTGTTCTTTGCTTTTATTATAAATTTCTATTTAAGTAATTTGGTTCAGAAACCCAGGGTAAAAGGTCATTCTGTGATCCTTACTATCTTTGATAACTTTTCTGTGTTCCTCAGAAAGTAATTGTGCTTTGATTTAATGAAATCTCTTTATTCCCTTTAAGTCATTAAATATTGCAAAGTCCAAATATGGGCAGATTTGAGGGGGGTACCTAGGCCAATGCAAAAGAAAAAGAACTTTTACACATGACCCAGGACCTACCCCACAATTAGTTCAAAATACATGGCCTAGGATCACGGGCAAAGATAAAGGCTCGGGATACCTAGCCCAGTATTTTGACAAAAAGAAAACCTGCTTGGTTCATGATCTGGGACTAAAAAAAAAAAAAAAAGGGGAAAACACCCAATGTACCCTGGTTAGTACCTACGCAATAAAACAATCACTAGGGTGCCTGATCCAGGACCTACAATAAGACTTGTAGGAACCATGGCCCAGGACTCAGTGTGAAAAAGAAAAAAAAAAAGAGACAGTATACAAAAAGAAAAAGATCCACATGTTGTTAAAAGCTAGGAGCATCCTTGAAAAAAAAAAAGAAAGCAACACAAATACAGATCCATATCATGAAGAATAAGCTAGGAATGTTGTTCAATAGAAAAAGATAAAGCTTATAAAACCCAAATTGTTTGAAAAATACACATTTAAGCTAGCTAAAAAAAAGGGGAGAAAGGAAAAGGCTAAGGAATGAGGCTGATCAATAAAGAATTGTTGGGAGAAATAGTAGGAATAGCTGAAGAAGAGAGACCCCTCTGCCTTTTAAACTTCAAATCCTATAGAGCCTTATGAGCGCAAGCTAGAGCCTTCTCAGTAGTAGCAATCTCAACATTTATACTCATGGAAACCCGCCTTTGGAATAACATGGGGCCAGTGAACACAAATGCTCCAGCAAAAAGGATAGTCCGAACTTTTCTTCTAAAAGATCCGGCACCACCCCTCTCCACTCCAACAGCTTCTCTTCAGATAAGGAGTCAAGGGAAGAATTCTTCAGGGAGATCAGCACGGCACACAGCAACTCCATTAAAATGTTGCTTAGAAACACACCTCCCCTAAAACCACTGGTAAAGTCTCCATGGACCTTGAGTAACCCCTCTAGCAATGGCAGGCCCTCCACAGGCACAGAGAAGCACAAAAAGTCACCATAGGAAGGCCTAAAGCGATGAAAATGGCTTGTAGGGAGACTGTTGAACTCCAAAAGATCAAAGCGAGCTAGAAAGGCAAGGAGCCCTGAGTCAGGATTTGAAGAAACCACTCTTGAAATCTCCCCCATTACTACACCTCCATTTGTAGCGATTAGGGAATTGCCAACCTGCTAGATAGTTTGAGGGGTTCCTGCTTGATATTCAACAATCTGAGCAGATCCCATAGCCACCTCAGGAACCATAAACTCAAAATCTCTAACACCTGTGTCAACACATACAAAAGTAGACATAGTTCAAAAAGTGGGAAGAGCTATGAAAGAAAATGTAAAGTAAGAAAAGTAAAAAAAAGAAAAAAAAAAGAGGGGAACTGTATCGGCCTCCTGTGGTGGGGCTTCTTCCTCCTGCACTCCTGTTTTCTTGGTAGACTTTGTAAGAGAACATGCAACACGTTGAAGAAAGGGTGAGGAAACCTTAGAAAAATGACTAAAGAAAGGAAATGATACTGGGGGCTTCACCATAGGAAGAAAGGACTAGGGAAAAGCACAGAAAAGGAGAACAACAGGCACCTTCAGAACCCTCTGATTCCAAAGAAAAAGCAGCCCCAAGTGTAGATAGAACGCTAGTTTGACCTAAAAAGAAAGAGAAGGGAAATCTAAAAAAAAAAAAAAAGAATAAAGACAAGGCTAAGCATTTTTATTTATTTTTATTTTTTTATTATTATTTTTTTTATAAGAGAAGAATGGGGACTCACCTACTTGTATAGAGGGAGATGCGCCCCTCAAGGGTTCTTTACTTAACTTAGGATCAAGCGACATAGTTCTGACGGGACTGAAAGTCTCCCCAGGCTAGGGATCTTGGGAAACAGGGGGCTGAGAAGCTTTAGGATCTTGAGTAGCTAGGGGAACAGCAGATGGAGTAGACTGGACACCCTGCATTGGCTGCCCAATTTCCTCAATTACACCACCACTGAGGGCTTCCTCTCCCATGCCGGGGAAACTAGAAGAAGAAGTGGTAACCATTTCTTCCTCCAAAGTCTTGCTAGTTGTGGGAGGAGATACCTCCACCTGCCAAAAAATATATAAACATAAGTACACGGTGCCAAGAAGGGGTAAGCACAAACAAGGAAAGGCAAGAAGAGAGCCATACCACATCATCTCCAGACGATTGACTCCTACCTTTCTTGGGGTCTGACTTGCACTTGGACTGCAAGGAAGAAATAGTTACTCATTAGCTAAAAGAGAAAAGGAAAGACATCGTAACAACGGTAATAAACTACTGAGAGAAGAAGGAAACAGGCCTTGCCTTTTTCTCTCTTTCTACAGAGTCTCCAATGGTCTTTCGTTTACTACGGGTACACTTAGAGGGTCCTAGGGGAGATTGGGGTACAAGATCAAAGGATCCTAAAGAACCTTGGATTGTAGAACTCACAGGAACCTGAGAGAGAGAAGACTTTACCTTAGTCTTCACCTGAGCCTTTGGGATTAAAGTATGCCCAACTTCCTTTCCCTCTGCAGGGGAGCTTACTCCCTCGGGTTCCTAAGAAATCACTAATTGCTTCCAAGGTTTTGCAGTCTTTTTCTTCTTGGCCTCAGGGCAAGCCTCAATACCCTCAACATCCTCTTAAGGCTCAGATTGCCTAACCTTTTCCTGCTTTATCCTCTTCTCTTTACCTTTGCCAACAGGAGTGATAGCACCAATAGCCGACTGCCCTTCTTTTAAAGGGCACACTAGAAGAAGTGCCAACAATGAGGTCACATGCTGACCAAGTTTCTGGAAATTCCTGGGCATAACACACTGTGAGAGTGCCTATTTTCTTTAGCACTATGGCCCAAAGATCCTGGGCCGTATGAGATGTTCTTGGTGGACCGAGATCAATTCTCCGTAGCTAAAGGGCTGTTTTAAGAATAGATTGGCGCACAGAATAAACTTCCTACAATACAAACAACTAACAAAAAAAGAGTATTCGTATTGAATGACATTTTAACAATAAAGGAAATGCATAATAAATGAAATATAATGTAAAGAACACGTTAGGGATCCTCTAATTAGTGAGGTATGTTTCATTAGTTTCTTTTAATTGTGATTACAATGCTCACTAAGACATGATGCAAGGTTCAATTGAGTTCAAAAATTACAGACTTTGATAGCCATTCAAGCTTTAAAGACTTGCAAAGTTTGAATTCGTTGAATCCGAGCGTGTACTGTAGTGGCTGCCTCTGGGATACCGGGAACAAATTCCTCTGTTTTCTCTTCAGTTTTACAGAGTCTCTTCTACAATTTTTTATGAGACTTCCGAAAACAATTTTAAATGCCTTAACAAATGATCTAATCGTCCAGAATTGAATGCCCTATCTTTTTTCCTTCTCCCCTTTTTATAGCACAGCTTCGGGCTCCCGGGGTACTAACGATTTCTCCTTTTTGCCCCTTGAAGTCTGTCCCGTGCCTGGTTGCTTCAGGATCATGTCATTTCCTTTTTCTTCATAGTTTCTTTCTTTTTGTTGCGACCAGATGAAAGTCTCCCAGCTAGCTTCCCATTTTCAGATTTTCCCGTTGGCTGACCTGAGGCATTTTGGCTTTTGCTCTAGCTTTCCCAGTTGTACTTCTTCCTTGTCTTTTTCTTCAAATGGTTGGAACCAAGGCTCCTGCGTTTTGCTTTGTACTTCCACTGTGTGCCTGGGTCATAAGGTCCGCGTGCCTTTTGTCTCTTTTCTTTCTTCAAATCTGCTTTAGTTTCACTTCGTGCGTCCAAGGATCCTCTGCTTCTGGTGCTGCTTCTGGGCGTCATGACCCAATTCTTCTTTCTGGGCTTCCTTTGGCTTGCCTTTTTTTTTTTTTTTTTTTTTTTTTTTTTTTTTTCTCTATCTGTTTTCTTGGACCTCTTTTCGTGGACCTTTGGATTAGATCCTCTACGCTTCTTCCCTCTTCTTTCTTTTCCTCTTCCTTTTCTTTATTGTGAGAACCCACCTTTTATTTTCTCTCTCTTTTTTTTTTTTTTTTTTTGTGTGAAATGGGCCCAAAGTCTTTTCCATCTCTCTTGGGCCTATTTGTGGCTATTTAATTATTTTGAACCTCAACACACACCCAACCACCCCTAGAGGCATGCCACTCCATAAACCCTATCTTGCTGCTTATAGCAGCAGATATGATGCCAGCAGTGGGAAGAGATAGATGCCTGTTAGCAATATAAGCAGAATGAATATCGAGATGGGGAATTTCCTCAACCTTGCCAGTGCCAACATAATCAACAAAGGACTTCTGTACTCGTCTCCAATAACCAGCAAAACCATTAGAAGCAAAGACTTCCTTCTGAGAGTTGGGAACTACAAATTAAGGACTTTTCCATGACTGGTAGGAGAAGACTTGAAGCTGAAGGAAGGGGTCCAAAGAAGGGAGAGAAGGCACTACATCCTTGAACATTGGAGGGATGTCTTGATTAAAACCAAATTGCCGGAGTACCTAGTGTGCTGAGTATACGTGTATCTAGGGCCACTTGAAAAGGGCACCGGAAGCCAGGACGGACTAACACAAGCTAAGTAGGCTAAACTGCCTTCATCACCATAGCGCAGATCAAATGTACTCCCTGAGGAAGTGAGGAAATAACCTAACACAGAGTCACAAGCAAACCCGAGGCTGAACTCTCAGGGAGAGCACTATCTTAAGTGCCCTGTCTAGTCAAAAAGCTCAACTAGATTAAGACTACCACCTTTCAGACTAACCCAATGAAAAATAATTAGATGGCTATTAGTTGAACTACCACACAGACCTTTAATTACATCAGGGGATCCTTGGAATTTATCTTTCACATACTTCAAATTTCTACACTTTGCTAAAGTAACCAAAGAACAATCCCACATGAATACCTGAAGAATGGCACAGTGAAGGGATGAAGTGATTGTGTAGCAAGAATCGCCTCCAACTTCATCTCCATGAAGGTGATCCAGTGGAGAATAAATGTGACCCAAGAAAATGGGGGCTAGAGGATACTGAGCACCCCAAACCAACCTAATTGCCAAAAGGAAAAAGACGGACTTAACCCCGTACCCGGGGAATTCACGAAACAAGAATTTACTAAGCCAAAGTGCTAGGAAACCGGCTCGCCTGACTTCCTTGTCTTTCTCTTGTGAAAGAGTCATAACTCATCTACCCATCCTGGCCGGTTTCCTACCAAGAGAAGCGGTATGCCCACCAAAATGGCTAAATAATTTGTCTTTCACCTTGAGATCCTTATCGGAAAGACTGATATCAAAAGGGTTCTCATCTCTGAACATTGGGAGAAGAAAGTTGTTCACCACATCCTCCAGGGTGATTGTGAGCTCCCCAACGGAAAAGAAGAAAGTATGAAGAGAAGGGCACCAACGACGTACCAGATGCCTGAGGCCTTTAGCATCCTAGAAATCTTCAAGGTTCCTAGTAATCGCCACTGCCATCAAGATCCCGCACACTCCAAGCGACCCACAAACTCCTCATCAGAAAGTTCCCTAACTACCTAAATGGGCCAACCTTGAATCCTCCTAGGAACGAAATCAAAGAAGATAGGGACCACCTCTCGAGATCCCTGTCAGATCTAGAGACCTAAAATCTCTCTTAGGTCCGAAACCTAAGCAAAACTGGCAAAACTAGCCTGGCCAGAGAATACCCAAGCGTGAGGGGATGGAGGGGTCTTATCGTGGGATACTTGAGGAAAGAATAGGCTAGGGGTGTACCAGGGGTCCCGTAAGGGGAAGGTAGGGCACTTTATAACCCCATGTGACTCGCCTTGTGCAAAACCAGAGGAACCCTCACCCTCTGAAGGGCTGGGAGTACACTCCTTCCTTTTGTGTGAAGAAGAGGAAGCCATCAAGGCGGTAAGTGTTGGGAAGTAGACAAATTAAGGAAACAAGAAACATAGAGAAGGAAAGCAAAGGAAGCAAACTGACTGTAAGGGAGAAGATAAGCTTAGAATTAAAGGCTCAAGGAAGTAAAAAGAGAATATGAATTAACTGCGATAATAGCGCAAAGAGCAGTTGGAGAAGACGATGTATGGAAAGGCGCGCCAGTTGCAAAAATTTAAAGAAAGTTACTGGCTGTTATTAATAAGAGTTACGGGGAACGTGAGAAGTGGGTGGGGAAAGTCACTTCAATATTAACTGCCATGTCCCGTGCAAAATGGGGAATTTACAACAGAAAGAAGCACAACAGGCAAAGGAGACGAGGATACCCAATGACAATGGGAAGTCAGGATCCTGAAGGAAGGAAAAGGGGGGGACCTCGAGAAAAGATTAAAATAATGAGGAAAGAAGTCCTATAGGAACTAAAACTCAAAATTACTCACGCGTGGGCTGCAGGCAACCCACGAGCTCGGGGGGGCTAAATGTTGAGGTTCAAAAAATCATAATATAAGGCCCAAAGATTTGAAGCCCAAGATCCATGAAGGAGTAGGTTTTAGAGCCCATGAAACAAAGACCCAACCTGCTAATATCAGAAAACACAAACACACAACAAAAAAAAAAAAAAAAAAAAGGAGGAAGAAAGAAACTGGGCCGGGATCCCAAAGACTGCCAAGAGCCAGAGATCCCTGGGATGCGTAACACAGCCAGAGTGAGATTGAGATAGCTCGAAAATGGGGAATCAAAAAAGCACAGGAAATGAAGGATAGATATGTCCTCCTTAAACGCTCGATGATGCAGCAAAGAACAAGAGGGCTTGGAAAGTAACAAATCATGAGAAAAAGACTGGCACTTCGGGGAACCCAGAAAGATGAAACATAAGGGGAAGTAGCAAGGAAGACCTTCGACTTGGTAGGGAAGGATTCGGCTCACTTTGGAAAAATAACAAAGGGAAAAGGCATGGAAGCATTAAAAGAAGGGAGATTGAAGGTCGGCTACCTAGGAGCACCACCGAATGAAAAGTCAGCAAAGGACTTTTAGGGAAACAATACCAAAAGGAGAAAATTATAAGGAATAAGGAAAGAACCTACCATTTGAGCAACAAGCACAGCACGAGCTTTGATGCCTAGGGGAGTAAGAAAGAGAAATTGGTGGTATCCTAGAATCCTACAATGACACTATAAAAGGAGTAGGCAGCCAGCATCAAAAGGGCATTCAAAAATAGTTGAACATAAGAGAATCATTGAGAAAACTTTGTCAAAATTTAAAAGAAATAGAAAATACCTCCCGTTATCCCATAAATAGCCACTAGTATTTACTTAGATTCAAGGGGATTCAAATTTTGCAAGTCTTAGAGGCTTGAATAGCTATCTAAGTCTATAATTTTTGAGCTCATTTGGACCTTGTATCATGTTTTAGTGAGCATACTGTGACCCATAATTAAAAAGGTAATCAAATACTTCATATTAGTTTGGGGATCCCTACTAGTCTGTGAGCACCTTGTAATTTATAACTAAGAGAAAAAAAAGATAATGAAATATCTCATATTGATTTGAGGATCTCTAACATTTATTTCGCGTATTTCTTTATTACATTGTCTTTCTTTGCTATTTTTCTTGTTGTTCAATATATATATTCTTACTTGCCAGTGTATACATGTTGTAGGATCTTTGCTCTACACATAACCTGGTTCGTAAACAGTTTATTTAGTTGCGGTGAACCAAGTCCAGTCCCTTTAAACTATGACAAGAGGGTCCGGGGTCCTCGCTTAAACTTGAACCAGGACATCGTCAAAAATCAACCCTCACACACCTAAAGCAAATTTTACCTTTATATCATGTTTTCAAAACATAATTTTAACTTAAATCACTTTTGACCTGAAAACGTGTCATCAAAGCATATGACTCTAGCGTGTATGCTATGCCTTTGCCTTTTGTCACGTCAATAAAAAGTTTTTCTTAAAATCGTGGTTGTACTTAAAAAAAACAGAACCTGAATTTAAAACACAATTTTGACTAAATAATTAAAAAAGGGATCCAAATTTAAAAACACAATTAAAAAAGAGATTTCCAAATCCAAATAATTTGAAAACTTTGCTATTTTTAATAATTAGAACGCAGTATTATTCTGATTCAGAAAGTTTGAAAGTCTCCTGAGTCCTTACCATACAAAATAAAGAAGTTGGACATAATTAAAGATTTTGTTCTTTTGATAATAGATCCATTTTTTTTTCCCTGGCTGAATATTGATAGATCCAATTAAAGAAAAGAAAAAGCAGCATATTTAAGTAATTACTAGCCTCATCACTTGCATTTCAGGTGAGCCATGAGGCTTTTTTTTTTTTTGAGTAATCCTAATTTGTCAAGTTTTTTTATTCGATATAAATATATATATATATATATAATTTTTATTTTGAAAATTTAATTTATAAGTAAATAAAGTAATTTAAAAAGAGGGATGTTACGTTCACAATATTTTTACAACAAATTATAAGTGGTTAGTTGTTATTGGTTTAAATTTGAACCTAACACTAAAATTACTTTTTTGTCCTAACAATTACAACCAATAACAATCTGCCATTTAAGATTTATTGTAAAAATATTGTAGGCATATCATTTTTTATTTAAAAATTAACAGAAGAGTGATTCTATTTTTTAGGCAATATTTTAGTGGGAGTCAAAATTCTATTTTTACTGAATTTTTCTTTAATTGTCCTTTAGGCAATTGTTTTAGTGATTCTAAAATTCTTTTAGTAATTCTATTTTTTAGGTAATTGTCCTTTAATTTTGTTTCTTCTTAAATATAGGGAATGTAAAAATTTTTTGAACTAAGAAAAATAAGGAATATAAACAAAGAAAGTTTCTTCAATAATAGTGTAGAAAAAATCACATATAAACCCCGAAGAATATGCTACTGGCACTGACTAGCCTACCAATTGCTCCTAATTTTATCCTTTCCAATTTCATACAGTTTTCTATATTTAAATCAGGAACGCCAGATCACCCACATTTTTTGCGTCATAAACTTGAACAAACATCACCACCGTCCAATCACAAAAGTGGGCCCCACATTCCCAAGGCCCAACACCTTCACTACCGTACGAGTGTCCCAACCCAATTTTTAATGAAACTGTTTTGCTTTGTTTGGGTCCCACACTGCCTTTCTCTTCACAAAAAAAGCGCCAACGAATTTTGGATCCGATTTCCCTTTTATATTCCCATTATCACCTCCCAAACCCACTCTCATTCATTCACTCATTCACTCATAGCCATAGGCCAGACCACGCCACAAACACTCTCGCTCATTCTCAGGCAGGTACGTCATTTCCCGGTATTTCATTTTTCCGGTAATTCATTTCCCAGATTGAATAATTCCAAATTTCTGTTAACTTTAGATCGTTTTATTTAGTACTCGGTAATTGTTTACTGTACTACTTTTTGTTAAATGTTGCTGTATGTTCTGTTTGGTTGCTCAGAAAATGTGAGCCCGGATGCTTTGAATTGCAGGAATTGTTATTATAATTTATGGCAGGAGTTATTGATTTATAGTTTAGCCTAGTGTTATATGTACTGGAATTGAAAGCAATATTTTATATCCTTTTAGGTTTCTCAGTGATCAAATGGAAAATTTTGATGAATCATGTGATTTTTCTTATTTAATCAAATCACACTTATATAGTTTTATATGGGTTTTTATTTCTTTGCTGTATTTCGACTTTAATGGGGGTATTATAGTTCTTTGCTGATTCGAGTTCATCATATTGTTTATCTAATCTCCATTATAGGTTTGGGCTTAAACTTTGAACTAGTTGTTTCTCTTGCTTTTTCTTTTCTTTACATATCTGGGTTTTTTTTTTCCCCTGTACTAGTATGAATATATTGTTGAACTCTCTTTTGGAAAACCACATAGTATGTTTGATTGCTCTTGCTTTCTTGGCTTTCTTTTTTTTTAATAGTTTATTTTTACTAAACATGTCCAATAGAATTTGTAATATTGTTGGCCATTTTATTATCATAAGAATTTTCTACAAGTAGAAGCAGCCAATATGTGGTAGGTAATTTCCGTTGTAATAATTTCTTTATCACTGTTATTCAGCATTGGAAACTTTTCTATCTGTTAGTGCCATATATAGTTTTGAAAGGTATAACAGGCACCATGGTCCTTTAAATTTATTGTAGGATGAAACAGAAATGTTGGATGCTCATAATTACATAGTAAAATATTAATAAAGATGAAGATTCTCCTACGACAGAGAAATTGAGTTGTATTCTGTGTGCTCCGAGTGTTTGCATTTAATAATAAACTATTCAAATTTTATACTTGTTAATTTTTTAACATTTCATATTCCATATCAACCTAAGCATCAAAATATTATTATCTTAATAATTGTAATTCTAATTAATTTAATTACAGGATCAAGTCAGGGGAAGAATCATGGATAGGATAAAGACCTCGGCACGTCTCATGATTGTCTCGGATCTTGATCATACGATGGTAGGTTCTCTAACTCTTTTCTTGATGCTTATGTTACTCCATTCTCTCGCTGCAGTGATTTTATTGTGCGATGTTTTTATTGCAGGTTGATCATCATGATTCTGAGAACCTTTCTCTGCTCAGATTTAATGCCTTGTGGGAATCCAATTATCGTCATGATTCTCTGCTAGTTTTCTCTACTGGAAGATCACCTGTTCTTTACAAGAAGTTGAGGGAAGAGAAACCCATGTTAACTCCAGATATAACAATAATGTCTGTTGGAACCGAGATAACATATGGCAACTTAATGGTGCCAGATGATGGTTGGGTTGAAATCTTAAATCAGAAATGGGATAGGAGCATAGTCATAGAGGAATCAAAAAAATTTCCTGAGCTCACTCTTCAGGTATAGTTTATAGATAATGGCATCTGATGGGTTAATTATTTTGCCAGTTCATGGTGTTGATATCAAATGTGATGATCTGTATTATAAAGCATTCAAGGCAATTGACTTGATTGTAATCATTACTTAAAATTTAGTGTTGAACTTTATGGGGTGACACAGGCGGAGACAGAGCTACGACCACACAAGGTTAGCTTTTATGTTGAGAAAGACAAGGCTCAGGCTGTGTCGAAGGCTCTTATGGAGCGTTTTGAAAAGCACGGAGTAAGATTAAATTTTTAAGTAAAAGTTTATGACTTGATTTCTGTCGTATATTATATTTATTATTAATTTCCAAAACCTCTATTTGCTTTTGGGCAGCTGGATGTTAAAATAATTTATAGTGGAGGAATGGATTTGGATATATTACCACAAGGTGCTGGAAAAGGGCAAGCTCTTGCATATCTGCTAAAAAAATTTAAGACTGAGGGAAAACTGCCTAATAACACTCTTGTTTGTGGTGACTCTGGAAATGATGCTGAGCTATTCAGCATACCAGAAGTGTACGGTGTCATGGTTGGTAGTTCATCTATTTGATCCTTTGCAATCTTGTTATCTCAGCAAGCAGTTGAGGTTGTCCTCCCAACTGTTTATATTCTAACATTTACCCACTATGTAGGTTAGCAATGCCCAAGAAGAATTGCTGAAGTGGCATGCTGAAAATGCTAAGAATAACCCCAAGATTATTCATGCAACAGAGAGGTGTGCAGCTGGGATCATACAAGCTATTGGTCATTTTGGCCTCGGCCCAAACATATCTCCTAGAGATGTCACGGACTTTTTGGAATGCAAGCTGGAAAATGTAAATCCTGGACATGAAGTAGTGAAATTTTACTTGTTCTATGAGAGATGGAGGCGTGCAGAAATTGAGAATTTTGAGCCGTATCTGGCAAGTCTGAAAGCATCTTGTGTATGTCTGATATCCCTTTTACCTTTCAATTCAATTTTATAAGTTTAGAGTAACTTATTGTTTATCCAAAATATTAATAATTATAGTGTCTTATTGGGTATAGGTTAGTGACATTTAGTCCTTCTGGGAGGCTAATATCTCCATCCTTGTAGATGCCAAATTTTGTTATTTATTAGTATTTGTTTTCTGAGTTATATTTTTCTGATAGAACCCTGGGTTGTAGATGAAAGTTAAGTATTCCCATATCTCCTTTTGCCTACAGGTGGTATATTATATTTCATAGTTGTAATGGTCATTTGCCTGGTTTTCTTTTTGATGCTTCTGGTTAGTTACAATTCTCACAGCAGGCCATGAGTTGGATAATAGTTTTTTTTTTTCAAACCCATCCCCCATTCTCTTGCTAGTCATGCGACTCTGTTCCTATGGTTAGTTACGATTCTATAGTTATTATTATTAATTTTTCCTTTGTCAGGATCCATCTGGGGTTCATGTCGAACCAACTGGCTTTGAACATTCTCTTTGGGATAAAATAGATGGAATGAGATCGATCCATGGAGACAAACAGGGAAAGCAATTTCGAGTTTGGATTGATCAGGCATTGCCCACACAAATCAGTTCAAACACATGGCTTGTGAAGTTAAATAAGTGGGAGTTATCTGGTGCAAACTTTGTTATCCCCTTTACTTTATTCTTCTTTTATTTATTTTGTAACTGCAATTTTTTATCACTAAACTTTATGTTCAATTTTATCTCTAAACTATCAATGGTGTCAATTTAGTTATTGAGTTTCTGAAAATAGTTCAATGTTATGCTTGCCTCCAAATTCCTTTTTGAAATAGTGTGATTTTAATAAAATTGGTTTTCAAGTTAAGTGATTTAGCCTGTGTTTAGCTTTGATCTTTACTACCAAAAGAGTTTGAAGGAGGTGTGGTTAGTATGATTTCGGTAGTTAATTTTGATGGCAAGTGGGAGTAAGTGTAACATTGAACCATTTTCAAAACTTCAGGGTCTAAATGGATACAATAGAGAGCTTATGCATGAAATTAAACCATGATATGTAGTTCTGGGATTGAAATAATATTTTGAGCTTATTTACTATGCAGAGACCGTGAAAGGAATGGTCATATTTTCTATAATTATTTGTATGAGAGGATACTCATAAATGCAGTAGAAAATTATATATACATATCTTTGAAAGCCACCCTGAAACGCTAGGTTTTCGTACCTTGTGATTTCTGCTTCTCTAAATTGACTAGCTGACTCTTGTAGGCGAGGAACGCAAATGTTGCAAAACCACTGTTATAATAAGTTCAAAGGTGAGTTACATAAGCATCCTGACCACTGTTATAGTAAGTTTAAAGGTGATTTACATAAACATCCTGTTAAACTTGTGCCGGACGTTTTCTGATTTTTTATTTATTTATTTATTTTTTTTAAGGATGCTGCGGTTGTATCGGATGGATTAACTTGGAGGCATGTGCATCAGACATGGTCAGAGGAAGAAACAAATCTTAAAGATCATTCAAGTTCAATCTTCGTATTCTAGATTGCTGCGGCTTCAGCTTAACGTCAAGTTCCAGAATGACGTACAACTTTTACTATCAAATAAATGTATCTAGATGATACAGTTTATATTTTATATGTTTTCTTTATAACATGGATGTGATTGATCAAGTTAAAATCGATGATTATACATAAACTTCGCGGTTGGCTGCGTATGTAAAGTTTATGATTCATTATTTGCATTATAATACTCGGAACAAAAGATGATTGGATGTTGGGTGGCTCTACCTTTAGGCCATTTAGGCAATGACCTAAAGTCCCCTAAAATATATTAAATTATATCTATTTTGTTTTATAGTATTGTACAAATATACTACTGTAATAAATAAATAAAAATTTCTATTAGCTGATAGAATGCTTATAAATTTTTTTATTAAGGACCAAAATTTAATAAATAAAAATTATTTTTAAAATATTATATTCTTATCGAATTGTTCAACATTTTACACTGCAACATTTTATTAATATGTTTTACTATATTTGCGATAATTTAAGAGTAAAAATTTTCAAAATAATTTTTTTTTAATAAATTTTATAAATATATAAAAAATAGTCCAATTAATTTATTAAATTATATAAAAAGGTTCGATTATTTTTTATAATTAATGTATTGCTTTTAAATACTAAATAATAATACATTTTACATTTGCGTTGACTCCAAAACGTGTTGAGTGGGCCCTACACTAACTTTATTTTTGCTGACCAAGAATTTGAGCGAAATTTGAAAAGAATTTGTTTGAAGCTAAATTACAATTTTTTTAAAAAATTTTATTTTATATTTAAAATACTTGACGCATAGAAAAAAAAAAAAATTGTCATAGAACTGTGGCCATATTTTGCATGAAGTATATTTAACATGCCAATAACAGTTAATATTTTATGATTTTGGTATGATCATAGTGGTATTAGTAAAAAAAAATCAATTCATTTGAGGTTAAAATTGTAAAAAAAAAAAAAAAAAAAAAAACAAATTGATGATTTTGCAAAGAAGTGATCAACGAGTACCACCTTTAATATATTGGAAGAAACTAATAACTTTTCATAAAATTCCTATCTTTAAATTGTTGTCTTAGGCCTCAATTAATAATTATGCGTAAAATACACATAAAAGACATGTCCGTCTGTAAGGTTGAGAAAAACGGGCGTTTCCCATTTGGTTTCCAAAGTTATGAAAATAATCATGTCTATTTAAATGTAAAAGTCCAATTTACATAATTAAAATAATCGTGTCTATTTAAATGTAAAAGTCCAGTTGTGATGGATGAATTGGACTTCTTGTTAAGAACAAACAAAGTAATAATGAAAGACACTAGATTGGTGCCAGCTAAGGACCATCCGATACTTCAATTAGTTAATCTCTCTTAGGAAATCTCTAATGTGTATTGTAGCTTAGTTTGTAGTTGTTTACTTGCTCTTTATGGCTTTATATAGTCATCCCATAAGTTATTGCAAGGTTTGTTGATCTCCCCTAGGTGTTGTGTTTCAGCTAGGTGATTAATGGCTTAGTCATGGCCATTAAAGAGCTCATAAAGGTATTTGTAACAGCCATGAAATAAGTCATAAAAGATGCTTGTAATGGCTTTGTAACCGTTGCTCATAACTAGCTTAAATGAAGGATTTATGTCGGACTTGAATGTGCTTACGGTCGTCCATGTAATAGACGGCCATTTTATCACTACTCGTCATTTTCTATATGGCTATAATATGTTGAATTATTGGATTTATGTCAAAAAAATATATGGTAAATATTTTCGTATTTTTGTTGTAAAAATTTAAAACATGAATGTAATATACTATACTATACATGTACAGTTCTTTCTCCATTCCTGTATTTTTTTGCCAAATTTTTGAAACGTACTTTTCTCGGAAAAAAAATCCAAATTATTCTTATTCGTATTCTTGTAGTATGATACGCGTACGGCATACCATATTTAACTAACTATGCTTTATGCCACAAAATGTATTGAGTTGGCACTGTTATGCATAGAATTAGAATACTAAGTGTAAGGACTGGATTTGAGTCCTAAGCCCAAAAGTTATGAGGATCTAGGCCCAGAGAGCTTAATACAATGAATTTGTAGAAAGTGGGTTGGAAAACTGGGTTTTAATGAGTTAGACAACAAGTAAAGTGGACCTAGATGACAAGAAAATGAAGATAGATTGGTTTAATCTAAAGAAAATCATCCTCGGCACAATCTGAGATTAGCTCTTATATATATTTCTCTTAAGTTTGATTGATTGCTACAGTGTTTCTCTCTTGATTTCTTGATCCCCTTTTCTCAGGGTATCTCTTTCACTTTTTACTATCTTCCCCTTTCATTTCCACCTTTTATGTGCAGATCAGATTGTTGGTGTTGATTCTTATCCCATGAGCACCTTCTTGAAATCTTTGGGTAGTAGCTGTAAGGCTGAAAGTTATTGTTCAAGTATCACTTCCTCATTAATGCGGTCAGAGAGTTAGCTGCAGAGCATTTAATGCGGTAATAACAACTTTTCCTTTAGATATTTCATAATCTCCCTATATCCTGTTCTTTCTTGATACTTATCCTCATTAGTGGATTTTTTCGGAACATTACTCTTGATGTCAGACCACACCTTCTGACCTCGGCTTTGCTTAGTTGGGGAAGCATTCCTCCTTGGACCACCTTTTTGGATGACCATGATCAGACTTCACTTCTTTACTTACCAACACAGATTCTTATGCATATGTTTACCCGTCCTTGGACTACTTAATGTCCTTGGATTAGGCCCCTGGCCCAATATATACATAGATATGTACTCCTGAGCCTATCACCCCTACAATAGCCCCTCGAGATTCTTCTTTCTAGCTCCTTGGGGAAGAAAGGAGGATTTCGATGGCACTATAGTTACTCCATGCTCATCAGACATCATCTCTGACTGTGCAGTTGACTTTTTAACTACCTAAGGCACGCTTTTGACGCTTCGGCATACGAGACGCGCCTTCATTAAATTCTTACTACTCCATGTTCTCCACATTCTACGGCGCGATGCGGATCCAACGGCTAAGGATTTTGCTAGAACTCGGCAAGAATTTTCCTGCATGTAACTATCTTTTTGATATAAATATTGCCCGAATCAATCATTCTTCTCACTTTAGCTCTCATACACTGAACTTGCAAACTTATTCAATTTACTCATGCCTTCACAAATTTTAAGAGCTTGTCCGAGGAGACCTTTCTTCTTTACGTAAGTCTTTACAAACCTTTTCATTTATTTTTCCTTCTACTTTTCTTTTCTCCGTGTCTATTTCTTCTCGGCCTTCTTATTTTCTCCTTTACTATCTTAGCACCTCTAATCCTTCTCTAAAATATGGGTAGATTTGCTTACCTGGTAGACTCTGTGGAGAATATAGAGAATTTTAAAGCTCAGTATAGGATTCCGCCATGAGTGTTAATTAGATATTGTATGGAAGGGGAATGGCATAAGAAAAGGCAAGAGGGAGAGGTGGTAATCTTGATGATTGCCTTTATAGAGGGAGGGATAAGAATCCCAATGGGCACTGTCATTAGGGATTACCTTAGGGCTCATAGACTAGCTTCCACCCAATGTGCCCCTAAAAATGTTTAGGATTTTAGGGAGTGTAGACGCCCTTAATGAGAAAATGGGCTTAGGGCTTACGCACTATGATGTCAACTAGGTTTACAACCTCCACCACCTAAAGAGGTAAGGGTATTACCTAAAATCTAGGTACCCTGAGGTTAGGCTCATCCAATGCCTTCTAATAAAAGCCTAAACAAGGACTTCTTGATCGTATCAGGGCAGTGACATGATGGCCTCCCCTGCTTGACAAGAGAGGGGACACCAGGTGAGGCTCTAGGTCTAGGTTGATTATTTTAAAGTCATCCCCTTTTCTTTTTCTTTGGTTTGTGTTTGTATATGAGTTTTACTTTGATTCGCGCTATTTTATGCTGACGATGTTTTTTGTTTTTCCTAATGGTTTTGCAGATAAGAACGCTGCTGTTCCCAATTTCAATCTTGTCAACCAGCCAAGTTTAGACAAGATATTAAAGGCCGAGGTGTTTGTCCATAATGACTATTAGCTCAGAGCGGCACATCTAATTCTCGGCTACACCCATATCTCCAAAAGCTACTAGGCGCCGATGTGTGTAATTAGAGCAAAAGATTCGCACCTGCATCGGATAAGTGTTGTTGCTCCAGGTTTTCTCATCATCGGTCCTATTCCAGAAGGCCCTCACCACCGATCCTATCCTTGAAGGCATACCAAAGGTAGCACTGCCATTCCAATGAACTGCTGAGGAAGAGGCAACCCTGTCCCAGCCCACGACCAAGGAAAAGGAAGAGGTTGTTGAAGTTTCCAACTCGGAAGACAATTTCGAAGTTTTTAACCAGCCTTTGTCCATAGAAATACCAACTGGTGACCTCGGCCATCCTTTCCCAGTGCAAACTAGCCATAATCAAGAAGTTACTAACATACCAGACACCATGAGAATACAGCGCAAGCTAAGGTCAATCCTCCAAGAGTTGCTGGAATCCCAACCCGGGGGGAATGCGCCAGGGAAGGCAGCCCAAACCAAGCTTCCCATCTTTCCACCCACTCAACCCCTTTGATTTGATCTTGCCGACCATAAGAGGAAGAAGGACCAGAAGGGTAGGGAGGTGGTGGAAACATGAAGAAACCACCCCTCCCAGGACAATAAGCCCCAAAAGGGGGCTAAGTAGGCCAGAGGCATGTAAACAAGGTCATTCAGTGAGGGCGAGAGGAGGGGTGACCAGCCAGTTGCAACACCAATCTGGGCCCTATCCTTGGTGCTGGATAGTGCTCTTCTACTAAGTGATGCTTCTATAAGAGACCTCTATGGGGCAAGGTAGGCTATGTGGCCAACTCGATGGAGTAGGCTCTGTTGCTGCCCAAGGATATGGCCAACCTCAGATCTATGAGCAAATATGAGGTGTTTCTCGGTCTAAAAAGGGACCTCGCAATGGTAAGTCCTTTAACCCCCTCTCTCTTTTTTACTTATTATATTTTTATTATTTTTTTATGACTTATTTTTCTTCCTTTGTTAAATGCTTCTCTCCTTGGCAAGCTATTCAAGCCACGTACAGGGCTGAGGAGATGCTGAACTACCTTCAACAGCAAATGAAGGAGGAAGAGGGAAGGTGTATTGTGGTTGTAGACGCCTTCCACGTGGCCAAAAAAAGTAATCAAGAGCTTAAGAGTAAGCTAACAGAGGTGGAAAGGGATAGAAAAAGTGCTGAAGCTATTTTGGACAGTGTTGAGAGGCAGGCTAAAGGTCAACACGTGCTTCTTCGCCAAGTCGAGGACCAACTGGCCGCCTCCAAAGAGCAAATTATTTCCCTAAAGAAGAAATTGGAGGAGGCTGAGAAGGACAGAGATTAAGCCGAGCAGGAGGGCTACGATGTGGGGGTGGCAGAGACTGAGGAGGCCCTCAGGGTTGAGGTCTCAGGGGTATGTAGAAACTACTGCCTCTAGGTGTGGAATGAGGCCCTTAACCAAGCTGGAGTTAAGGCCTCTTCTGCACTTAAGAGGGCAGAGTGTGTATACTACCCCTCTGCCATCCGTGCACTAGCCTCTGCTAGCTCTAAGGCAAACACTCCTTCTGAGGTG
This sequence comes from Quercus variabilis, assembly GCA_030445155.1. Classification (NCBI taxonomy): domain Eukaryota; kingdom Viridiplantae; phylum Streptophyta; class Magnoliopsida; order Fagales; family Fagaceae; genus Quercus; species Quercus variabilis. The sequence continues at coordinate 23,421,437 of CP129451.1, forward strand.
GTAGAGCTTGAGAAGGATAGCTCAGAAAAGGTTCCTATCCCCTCTTGCAGCCCTCCAAAAGAGGCTGAGTAGCTCGGGGTTGTTGAAAAAGAGGCAGACACAACTAAAGGAGTAGCCCCTAATGCCACCAAGCCCCTAACTGCTCCTCAGGATCACTCTAAAGAGAAAGAGGTACCTCCTAAGATGGAGGTTGTTCTTGCAACTCTTCCAATGCTTGCTAAAGGTAACCTCAAGGGTAAAGACCAAGGATCCTCGGAGGCAACCTTCACCTAGTCTGGCAAGGCCTCACCAAAGGAAAAGATTGTAATAAAGAAGAAGTAGTTTAGAGTAGCATTTTTTTTTAACTGCTGTTTTTATTTTCAAATTTTGTAATTAAGTTACCCTTTTGTACCTAATCTGCCTTTTTCTAAGGCTTTAATTAATGAAAGTTATGAACATTTTCTTTTTTCTTTTGATTCTCATACAAGTTTTGATATAGTTTCTATCTTATTTAACACTTAACGATCGTGACAATGAGATACAACCCCATTCACTTATTTACAAAAATGGTCACATAGCTATCACACCTCATATAATTAGCAACAGGATAGGCCAAACCTACTAAGTACACAACCTTGGCAAGGTATAACCTTAACTTCGAAAACAGACATAATGGTAAGATACCCTCACATGTTTAACTCCACTTAATCCCTCACTTATCAATAAATATAAAAGACTGTAAGGGCAATTAATTCTTAAACAAATACAAGTATTCTTGCAAATGTTTTAGGTGATGCTCATGAGCCTGTTATTACAATGAGGATTTCTGCCATTTAGAATGGCTGATTCTATTTGACATTCAAATAATTAATAAGAAGTACTGATTTACTTCAGGCATGTGGTCCGAGGAGCTAAAAAGGACTAAGACTTTGTTTAATACTTAGCAAAATGATAGGAAGTATTAATTTAACTCAAGTAGGTGGTCCGAGGAACAAGATGTAACTAAGGTTCTGTTTAACACTTAAAAAAAATGATTAAAAGATATCAATTTACCTAAGGTATATGGTCCAAGGAGCCAGACATGACCAAGGTTCTGTTTGATACTTAGAAAACTGTCATGAAGTATTAATTTATCTAAAGCATGTTGTCCGAGGTGCCAGGCATAGTTAAGGTTCTGTTTAACACTTAAAAAAATGATTAAAATATATCAATTTACCTAAGGTATGTGGTTCGAGGAGCCAGGCATAACCAAGATTTTGTTTGATACTTAGAAAACTGTCATGAAGTATTAATTTACCCAACGCATATGGTCCGAGGAGTCAGGCATAATTAAGGTTCTATTTAATACTTAGAAAAATGATTAAAACATATCAATTTACCCAAGGTATGTGGTCTGAGGAGCCAGGTATAACTAAGGTTTTGTTTGATACTTAGAAAACTATCATGAAATATTAATTTACTCAAAGCATGTGGTCCAAGGAGTCAGGCATAGCTAATATTCTGTTTAACACTTAGAAAAATGATTAAAAGATATAAATTTATCTAAGGTATGTGGTCTGAGTAGCCAGACATGACCAATGTTTTATTTGATACTTAGAAAATTATCATGAAGTATTAATTTACCCAAAATATGTAGTCCAAGGAGCTAGGCATAGCTAAGGTTCTGTTTAACACTTAGATGGATGTTAGGAAGTATTAATTTACCCAAAGCATGTGGTCAAAGGAACTAGGCATAGCTAAAGTTCTGTTTAACACTTAGATAGATAACCAAAATATATCAATTTATCCAAGGTATGTGGTCCGATGAGCCATACATGACCAAAGTTCTGTTTGATATTCAAACAAATAGTAGAACGCATGAGGTATAATGTAATAAGCCAAAACATGACAATGGAAACTTTCATTAATAATAATACCTTCTCAAGTTATTTACATTCTAAGGGCATGGTACAACTTTTTCATCTAGATCTTCAAGATAATACGCACCTATCTCGGCCACCGAGGTAATGTGATATGGTCTTTCCCAGTTAGGCCCTAACTTTCCCCATGCTAGGTTCTTTGCGGTACCCAATACCTTTCTTAATACCAGGTCTTCAAGCGCTAATGGCCTTAACTTTACATTGGCATCATATCCTTACTTGAGCTTATGCGGATAATACATTAGTTGAAGCATGACATTTTCTCTTCGCTCTTTAATTAAGTCTAGGCTCTTTCCTAATAGCCCATCATTGTTGCTCAGAGTGAAAGAATTTGTTCTTAGTGTTGGGAATCCAGTCTCTAGAGGAATAACAACCTCGGCTCCATAAGTCATTGAAAATGATGTCTCTCTTGTTGATTTGCGAGGTGTGGTTCGATATGTCCAAAGGACATGTGACAGCTTTTCCACCTATTTTCCCTAATCCAACCTCTTCTTGAGTCCACCCACTATGACTTTATTAATAGCCCCGACCTGCCTATTCCCTTGAGGATAAGTCGGAGTGGAATACCTATTCGTAATTCTTAAGTTACAATAGTACCTTCTAAAGACTTTGCTATCAAACTGAAGACCATTATTAGAGATGAGGGTGTGGGGGATCCCAAACTGAGTGACAATATTTTTCCAAACAAATTTCTTGGCATCCACGTCCTTGATATTTGCCAATAGTTCAACTTCAACCCACTTGGTGAAATTATTTGTGCCGACTAGCAACTGTCTCTTATTCCCTACTGCCTTAGGGAAATGTCAAACAATATCCAAACTTCATTGAGCAAAGGGCCAAGGGTTGGACAGAGGATTAAGGACTCCTCCTGGTTGATGAATGTTTGGGGCAAATCTTTGGCTTTGGTCACACTTCTTCACATATTCTTGTACTTCCTTCTGCATGTTAGACCACCAATGTCCCTGTGTAAGGGCTCTGTGAGATAAGGATTTGCCTCCTGTGTGGCTTTCACAAATTCTTTTATGTAACTCCTCCAGAAGTAGCTCTGATCTCTTAAGGTGTATGCACAGAAAGTACAGCCTAGAAAAAGAGCGCTTAGACAATTTTTAGTTTGTAGACAGCCAAAACCGAGGGGCTTTTCTTCGCACCTTTTCAGCCTCTGACTTCTCTTCGGGTAAGATATCCTCCTTAAGGAATAGTATTATGGAGTCCATCTAGTTAGGTCCCACTCTAATTTGATGAATATAGACCACCTCATTCTTTACCTTAGTAGGTTTACATAAGGCTTCAACAAGGATAACCTGAAGCAAGGTCTGAGCCGAGGAGGTTGCAAGAGTGGCTAGAGAATCAGCATGAGTGTTTCCGCTTCTAGGGATGTGTAATAAGTTGAAAGACTTAAACCCTAATTGTAAGTGCCTGACATGACTTAAGTATTCTTGCATTCTCACATCTCTGGCCTCTAAATATTCCTGAACTTGGCCCATAACCAGCCTTGAATTTGAGAATATCTCCACTGCTTTCCCACCTATTTTTTGAACCATGGTCATCCTCACCGATAAAGCTTCATACTTAGCTTCATTATTTGTGGTCAAGAAGCCTAATCTCAAGGATTTCTCAATTGTGATCCTTTCGGGAGATATTAGAACTAGCCTTACTTCAAATCCTCTGTGATTCATTGCACCATCAGTGTATACCCTTTAGGACAAAGGTTCTTGTAAGGAGACCATGTTAACCGATTTTCCATCCATGTCCTGCGTTTTCATTCTCTATTTTAAAGGGGATTCAGCAAACTCTGTCGCCAAATCAGCAAGGACTTGACCCTTGACAGAGGTGTGAGGCATGTGCTTAATATCAAAAGCCCCTAAGATCGTGCCTTACTTGGCAATCCTCCTTGTAAAATTAGCACTTCAGAGTAGAGATTTGAACGAAAGTTAGGTTAGGATAACAAATATGTGTGATTGGAAATAGTGGGGGAGCTTACGTGTAGTATGCATCACTGCCAAAATGGCCTTCTCCAGTGGTAGGTAACAGACCTCGGCCTCATGTAGTGACTTGGTCATATAGTAAACTGGCTTCTACACATGACTATCAACCCGTACCAGCACTAAGCTCACTACATGGGAGGCCACTGTAATATAAGCAAACAAAACCTCATCCACCTCGGGTCTGGGCATAATGGGTTGTCGAGAAAGGTATTCCTTCAACTGCTGGAAGGACAGGACGCACTCCTTAGTCCATTCAAATCTCTTCCACTTTTTTAACAACTGAAAGAAAGGTCTACACTTGTCTGTTGACTGAGAGATGAATCGGTTTAAGGCAGCAGTCATTCTTGTCAACTTCTGGACCTCTTTCGGGTTCTGAGGTGGTAGTAAATTATTAATTACTTTAATTTGATTAGGATTGACTTTAATTCCATAGTGAGTAACCATGTACCCCAAGAACTTTCTTGATTTGACACCAAAAGAGCACTTAGAAGCATTAAGTCATAGCTTGTGCCTCTTTAAGATCTCAAAGATATTCCCAAGGTCGTTAACATGCTCAGATTCCAACTTACTCTTAACCACCATGTCGTCTATATAAATCTCAATGTTTTTTCCTAGCTGTGGCTCAAACATCCTAATCATCATCCTCTGATAAGTAGACCCTGCATTCTTTAGACCAAAAGGCATTACCTTGTAATAGTAATTCTCAGTAGGAGTGACAAACGCTATTTTTTCCTGATCATCCAAAACTAAAGGTATTTGATGGTACCCTTGAAAGGCATCCAAAAAGCTCATTCGAGGATGACCTACTGTTGCGTTAACTAACTGATCAATACGAGGCATGGGGAAGGGGTCCTTTGGATAGGCTTTGTTCAAGTTTGTAAAGTTTACACATACTCGCCACTTCACATTCTTCTTCTTCACTACCACTGTATTAGCCAACCATTCAAGGTAAAACATTTTCTTAATAGCCCTAGATTGCTTAAGCTTATTCACCTCCTCCTTGACAGCATCAGAATGCTCTTTAGATGAGCACCGAGGTGGTTGCTTCCTAGGGAGGACAGTTGGGTTGACATTTAGATAATGACAAATGAAGTTTGGATCCACCCTAAGGGCCTCATAAGCATTCCATGTGAACACATCAATATTCCTCCTTAGAAATGCTAACAATTCTTCCTTCTCCCGAGAAGGTAGAGCCTTGACCTGGAAAAAATTCTCTAAATCCCCATCTATTACAATTTCCTCCAACCTCTCACATTTTTCCTCTTTCGACACCGCATCCATAGATAGGACCGAAATCCTTGATTGCTATGAGCCCCCCTTAGCAGAGACCAAGGACTCAGTTTCAAGTTGATGCATAATTGTAGCTACTAGGCACTGCCTAGCCACGGATTGACTCCCAACATGCTCTTTAATCTGGTTCCCAGACGGGTATTTTACCTTCAAATGTAGGGTGGAAGAAACAATTCCAGGGCATGAAGCCAGGGTCTTGCTATAATGGTCGTATAGGGAGAATAAGCATCTACCACAGTGAAGTCTACTTCCACCACTTCAGATCCTGCTTGTACCGGCAATCTAATCTGGCTCTTTGGAATGACGACTTTCCCATCAAAGCTTGCCAAAGGTGAATCATAGGCTGTCAAATCTTCAGGCTTCAAACTCAGCCCCTTATATAGATCAGGGTACATGATTTTTGCAATGCTGCCTGGTCTATCAACACCCTTTTTATATCATACCCTCCTATCTTGAGGGTGACCACTAAAGCATTATCGTGTGGTTGTACGGTTTCAACTTTGTCCTCATTCAAAAAACTCAATGTTGGTTGAATATCCACTCTAGCCCTTTTCAACTCAGAATTAGAGTTCTCGACAAGTAGTCGAGCTGCAGACATTACCCCAGAGGGATGAGAACTAGTTCTCCTCAGAGCAGCAAAGATGACATTAATTGTGCCCAAAGGGGCTTTGGAGAAAGCATTTGCTTGAAATCCTGATCTTGTATGACCTCCTAGTCCATTGGGCTGATGTAGAAATTGTTTTAGCCTCCCCTCTTTAACCAATTTCTCTAGATGACTCCTCAAAGTCCTACAGTCCTCTGTGGTGTGCCCCCGATCCTGGTGGTATTGGCAATGAAGACTTTGGTTGTGCTTTATGAGGTTTCCTCCCATCTTATTTGGCCATTTGAAGTATGACTTATTCTCGATCTTCTCTAAGACTTGATATACTGGCTCTCGGAACACTATGTTAACCGCCTGAGGAGTTGGAGACCTAGATTGCTTAGTAAAATCCCTTCGAGGTCTGTTATTATTGTAGTGGTCTGATCTGAAATCCTCATCTCCTAAGAGCTAAATTTAGCCTTTCCCTTGCCTTGTTGTTGATCTTCCTCGATCCGCTTATACTTATTAATTCGGTCTATAAGTTGACGTACACTGCCAGTAGTTTTCCCAGTCAAGGACTTCCTAAAGCCATACTCGGCAGGTAGGCCGACCTTGAAAGTTCTTATGGCCACATCATCAAAATCACCATTTATCTCATTGAACATCTCCCAGTATCTGTCCGAATATGTTTTCAAGGTTTCTCCTTCTCTCATGGACATAGACAACAAGGAATCTAAGGGCCGAAGAACCCTACTGCACGTAATAAAGCAAGATCAAAACGCCCAAGTGAGTTCTTTGAAGGAATCAACGGAACCTGCTCTTAGGCCATCAAACCACCTTATTGCCATAGGCCCCAAACTGGATGAGAATACTTTGCACATTAGAGCCTCGTTCTTGGAATGCATTTCCATCCTTTGGTTAAAGTGCTTACATGTTCCAAAGGGTCTGTATGACCATTGTACATGGTAAACGTTGGCTGAACGAAGCACCGAGTAAGTTTTCCTCCCTCAATCTTGTGTGTGAAAGGTGATCTGGAAATTTGGTTCAACACCCTACTCTTAGCGTCATTTCCCAGGCCTTTACAGGATGCATCTTTACCTCTGTGCCTATGGTGGTAGTCCTCATCACACGAGAAAGATTCATTAGGAGGAGTCCTCGACTTAGGCCTGTAACTGCCATCTCCCTCCCCATCAGAAGAGGAAGCAGAAACTGAGGGAGTTCTCCTTTGTTGTTCGTGGCGCAACTTCCTCCATAAGTGATCAATCTCTTGCTGCATGTTTCTAGCATTCTCTTCACGAGAGATGTGGCTCCCACCCTGAGATTGGCTCCTACTAGTATGGGTAGTGTGCACACTCCCCTCTTAGTCTCTTCTTTGTTCAAGATTACGGTAGTGATCTTGACGCTGAGACCCTATAGATTTTGCCTGGTTCGGAGCTGAAACTACCATAGTTGAATGTTAGACTCACTAAAACATCAGAATTTTTCACAAATAACGCTAATTGTAAGGACCAGATTTGAGTCCTAAGCCCAAAAGTTATGAGGATCTAGGCCTAAAGAGCCCAAAGAGACCAACACAATGAATTTGTAGAGAGTGGGTTAGAAAACTAGGTTTTAATGAGTTAGACAACAAGTAAAGTGGATCCATTGACAAGAAAATGAAGATAGACTAGTTTAATCTAAAGAAAATCGTCATCGGCACAATCCAAGGGGATCAGCTCTTATATATATTTCTCTCAAGTTTGATTACAAATTTCACTTTTGATTGTTACAGTGTTTCTCTCTTGATTTCTTGATTCCCTTCTCTCAAGGTATCTCTTCCATTTTATACTATCTTCCATTTTGATCTTCACCTTTCACATGTAGATCAGACCGTTGGTGTTGATTCTTGTCCCATTAGCACTTTCTTGAAGTCTTTGGGTAGTAGCTGTAAGGCTGAAAGTTACTGTTCAGGTATCACTTCCTCATTAATGCAGCTAGAGAGTTAGCTGCAGAGCATTTAATGCGGTGGTAGCAGTTTCCCCTTTAGATTTTTCATAGCCTCCCTATATCCTGTTCCTTTTTGATACTTATTCTCATCAGTGGAATTGTCTAGAATGTTGCTCATGATGTCAAACCGCACCTTCTAACCTCGGCTTTGCTTAGTTTGGGAAGTATTCCTCCTCAGACCACCTTCTTGGATGACAATGATTAGACTTCACCTTTTTACTTACTAATACGGATTCTTAGGAAGATGTTTACTCATCCTCAGACTACTTAATGTCCTTGGATTGGGCCCCTGGCCCAATATATACATAGATATGTACTCTTGGGCCTATCACCCTACACTAAACTTCAATATATCAAAATGCAATCATTCACAGAGGGCCTTCAACCTACCTAGAGATTTGATAATTTGAGTAGTCTTTCAACCTACAAGAGATTTAATAACAATAATTTGTCTTGCCAAGGCGAGCTGTTGAAGCTACCTCGATTGCCAAATGACATACCTACAATTCGAGTGTTCTGCTAATTGTACAAGGCAATTCATTCCTAAGATTGATTATGTTTTTTGTTTGTAGCTTTTCTTTATAACAAACAACACAAGCAAAGATCCTTGTGGACCTGTGATATGTAAAATGGAATTTTAATGGCACAAAATGGGTAGTAGCTTTCAATTGTAACACCATATTTTTAAAACCAGCAAAATATTTTATACAGATCCATGAGATGAGATATCCTCCAAATTTGTCTATCGCCGGCCGTTTGAACGTACCGACTTTGTCAATTAACTCTTGAATGGTTACAAATCTAATTTGCCCAACATATATCTGAAGGTAAATTGCAATATCACATGTTAATTGGTAAAAAAAAAAAAAAAAAAAAATGATGGGAGGATATTTTTGAAATAACCCTCCCCTTTATATTAATTATTTCATGTTAATATTCGGCTTACCCAAAAGTTTTGGGTTGTGATATTTATACATGTGAAAAATCAATTATTTAGGCTTACTTAATCTATCTTGGTCTTCTGACAAGCGATAGCAAATGTACATTCAGCACTATAGTATTGGAAATTACACCTAAATCAACATTAACAACCATCATAAGTTCAACAAAAGCAACAATAAACAATTATGAGTATTCATTTGATCTTAATACACTTAGGCTACCCTTAATTAATTAACAATCTATGTATTGCTTGATGAGTTTCTTTCAATAAAAGTCTTCTTTCTCAAAATAATAATAATAATAATAATAATGTCAATATAAAAACCACAAAAAATTTAGTAACTTTTTTCAATTGGACACTTCATAGGATGCCTGCCTTCATTAAGTGTATTTAAGTGTTCCAGTTCTAAAAAATCTTACAATTCTTGGATGACATGAAGATATATATATATATATATATATATTAGGGGTAAGAGGAATCCTTCTCTCTCTCTCTCTCTTTTTTTTTTTTTTTTTTTTTTTTGGGGATGGAAGGAATCCTTCTCTTCGTTGAATGGTAGTCCATTGAGATATGATTTTTTTTTTTTAATTTTTATTTATAAAAGAAAACACGTAGATGTATGAAACAAATAGGTTCGGTTCATCTCAACACCATACTATCAATGCTGTTATGCTTAACATGTAAATATAGAATAATAACCCTTCACCTCTTTTTGTTTAATTTGTAAAATTTTGTAGCCATAAAACTCTAGATATTTTATTGACAGCTTTGATAATTGCGAAGCATAATTACAATTCATATAAACTGACAATTCCGCATTTTTTTTGCTCTTATTAAAAGAGTAGTGTTAAGAAAAGATACAAGGTATTTGGATTTCTAACTAGATCATCATCAAAAAAAAAAAAAAAAAAAAAAAAAAAAAAAAAAAAAAAAAAAGAAAAGAAAAAAAAAAAGATACAAAGTATCTCTCACCACCAATATTTTCATAACTCCCAGATGTTATTAATTTAACTTTGCTCATTTGTGCATACTACCAGAAATCAAAGGTTTTTAAAGAGGCATTAGAACATTCATATTAAAGGTGCTAAAATAGCTTAAATGCTATTTTAGAATCCAAAATCCTAAAAAACCCCCTACATCAATGATGCCAAAAATCAAATTTTTTAACACTTTGTTAAATTTGTTAATTTAACCATGCTCTTAGGCACTTTATTGTAGTTAGATGGTAAACATAAAAAAAATTATTTAAATGAAACTTAGAGAGAAGGAAACTTGAGTAGAAAAAGAAAGAATATAACAATAATAAAGAAAGAATATTTAAATGAAAAAAATTAAAAAAAATAGAGTATTTAATGTTAAGTGTATTATAAAGTGGCATGTTAAAATGAATAAAATAACTTTTTAAAGTGTTAAATTTTTTTTTTTTTTCAAATTTTAGTCACTCATGGGAATGATCTTATGTAATATATAGGTGTGTAGTATAGGCCCATTTGTGGGCAAAGGATAGGACCACTAGCCCAATTGGTAAGGAGATAAACCGGTCATGAAGTCTCCAATCCCTACTCCATGGTTTAATGTTTAACTTAACTTTTCTTTTTTTTTTTTTTGGAAATCCAAGTTTACACTAAAATTAGGGAAAAAAATTTGAGAAAAACAGAAGGGCCCAACCGGGTTCGAACCGGTGACCTCTTGATCTGCAGTCAAATGCTCTACCACTGAGCTATGGACCCCATTGACATAATGTCATCTAAGATAATATTTATAACATACGTGTTATCGTTAGTATACCCTATTTTAGTTTTTGGTAATATTACGACTTTACCTTTCTTCACAGAACCTTTTGAAGCTTCCCGAAATGCATGTTAAAATGGAAGTTGCATTTGTTGAGCTTAGGATTTTATAAATCTATCAATTTCTTGAGATTATTTCTCTCTTATGTTTTCTTCTTTGGGTTAGATTGTACTTAACAAAAAAAATTCTACTCTTGTAATTAAAAAAAAAAAATTAACTTATTTTAAGATATAATTACCTCTTATTTGAAAGCTCTTTGACTTGTCTTTTTCTTTAACAAAAAAAGCACTTTCACTCTGAACCAAACTAACACGTTATCTAAGTAATACCAGTTTCCTATTTTTCAAAAAAAAAAAAAAAAAAAAAAAACTCTATAAAAAGTTTGAGTCATTACATTAGTAATTTTGTTGATAATAGTTTTAAAATTTGTCAAAAGTGAAAACTTATAATAAAAGCGTAAATTTTCAAAATGTGACCTTCAAAATCTGAAATTCAAGTTGAGGTCATGCCAAGAAAAGTAATGAATTAATCATCATACATGAATGCATAATGAACAAAAAAAAAAAAATCATAAAATATTGAAATTGAAGTCTATGCCCATCACTCCACGGCCATAAATATACAAACTAAATTTAACAAAGAAATGATATGTACAAAACATTTTTACAATTTTTTTATAACGAATTTTAAGTAGTAGGTTATTATTAGTTGTTATTGTTGAGGCAAAAAAGTAATCTTAGTGTTAAGTTTAAATTTGAACCAATAACAACTAACCACCAATGATTTGTTATGAAAATATTGTAAAAATATTATAGACGTAATAAATAATATTTTTATAAAAAAAGAAATTATAATTTCTAAAGCAAACCTCCTCACGTGTGACATTCTCATACACATGGGTGAAAAACTTCTTTAAAAAGTTACTAGGAACTCATATTACAATATAGCCACTACTTGCTCTTTGATAGCGTTGGTCAGCCTTACACTCATTGGCAAACCATAGCATTTGCGTTGGTCAGCTCGTTTTGTTAGCCGACGAACTGGTGTTGTTTGGGTGGTCCCGCAATGGAGTTTCCCGAGGAAGTGGTCCCGATAGCAAGGATATCAGTGGTTAGTAATAAAGTTCCGCCAGTAATTATTAATTGCTTAGAAAGAGAATAAATACATTTATCAGCTTATAATCTGTTTGCTTGTTCACACTTAGGCTAGGCACACACTAATTTGAAACATGGACTATGATGATATAGATTATAATGAAGGTTATAGCATAAGAGATATAGACAATAATTGGTCAAACAGTAATATGGATTATGAAACAGATTCTGATTCTGACAGTGATATAGATGACTATAATTATAATTATAATAATAATGCAAAAAATTGGAGTATATTAACAGGAGATAAAATCAACTGACAGACTAATAGACATAGCTTCTTAGACATAATTAATAAAAAATTAGAATCTATAGAAAATGATGAAAGATCTACAACATACACTAAAGTAGAAAGAAAAAATGATAGTTTTTTGGAACTCTATGAAAAAATGAAAAATTTAAATTCACCTTTAGAAAAAGAAAAAAAATTTGAACCCCATCAGAAATCACCTTTAATAAAAGTTGTGACAGATAATTGGCATAATAGGCAAAAGGATAATTCGATATCAATAAATATGATAGATGGTAGAAAATATGGTTTAATAGATAATTCAAAAGCAACTGACAGACCTATATCTATAACATATAAAGACAAAGAAAAGGATGAACTAAAGAAAGAAAATAGTCGTAAAGGAATTATGCATGAAGAAAATGAAAGACAAAAGATTGATAACATAAAAGATGGCCATGCTTGGGAACGACCAACACGTATAGAAGATAAAGAAATGTTTAAAAAAGGAATGGTAAAAGAGATGATAGAAGCAATTGAAAGCCAAGATAGTAAAAAGATAGAGACAAAAGAAGATGTAGGGAAAGTTATAAGAAAAGACATGCTAAAACCAAAAGAAAATAATACTCTTAAAAAATCTCTACGTAGGAAACTAGATATGAAGGATAAGATAGAGAAAGTCAATAATGGTTGGAAAACTAATAATAATAGTCAAAAGAAGTGGTGGAAAAGCAAAAAGAAGAAGCTAGCTCAGTACAAATTATATGTAAGAAGCTAGAAATAGAAAGAGACATAGAAAGACAAAATAGCATAATAGAAGAGGTTATACGTACAAAGCTAGAGCAAAAAGATGAAATAAAAAGAGATAGAAAAATAGTCAACAAAGGAAGGAAAACTAATATTGAAAGAAAAGAAAATAGTGATAGTGTAGTAAAAGCAAAAGTAGTCAACAAGAGATGTAAAATTAATAATAATGATAGTTTAAAAGAAAAAATTGATGAAAGATTAAAATCAATTGAAAGATGCACCCAAAATGAAAGTTTGGTAGAATTAAAGAGAAAAATGGAAATTTTAAATTCACCTTTAGACACAGACAAAGAAAAAGAAATAGCCGTTTTAAATACTACTGATGTATCAGATAATGGGAATACTGACAGACATACTAGACATATTATTTGCCATAAATGCAAAAAAGAGGGACATACTAAAAAACAGTGTGCTAGACAGAATAAAATTGCTAAACAAATCCGTATGTTAGAATTTGAAAAAAGACACACTAAATGAATTAATGAAAATATTTAATGTCAGCCAAAAAGAGATAGATCAAGTAAAGAAAAAGGAAGAACTAAAATCAACCAACCCACTTAAAGTTAATAAAAGAAAAAGAAAACAAAAAGACATAATGATGAAATTGATAGATAATCTACCTAATCAAGACAAAAAAGATTATCTACTAAGTCTGAAAGAATCTATAGATATACCTATTGCCTGTATTAGATGTAAGAAATATGGACACCATGTTACAGAATGTAGAAAACAAGAAAAAGCCAAAAAAGAAAAAGACAAGCAAGAAAAGATAGAAAAGAAAAAAGATAATGAAGAGATAGAATCAGTAACTTTACAAACTTTAATGAAAAAAGCAAAAATAATAAAACAAGAAATTAAAAAAGAAGATAATTCCGTAGATATAAATAAAATTATTTTTGAAGAAATAATGAACTTGAAAAAATTTCCTAGACCCATGATAGAAACCCCTAAAGATAATTACAATAGACAGAATTTCTTTAGTTTAATTAACAGAGTAATCTTTCAAAACTGGCATACAGAAATCACTCTAGTAATTAATAAAGAATTTTCTTTGACAGAAATTGCTTTAATAGACTCAGGCACTGACATGAATTGTATACAAGAAAGATTAATTCAGGCGGCTACTAGATTAATTAATCATAAATTACCTAATGAGATATGTGATCTTTCTTTAAATTATTTTATGGAAACAAAAAAGGAAATTAAAACTAATGTAACTAACGTACCTTTTACTTCCATTCTACCTTTTATTCCAAAAGAAATTAGTTTCCCCTACAAGATCACTATCCTATAGGATACTAATAAAAAAGGAATCTATAGAACTAAAAGAAGTTTGTCATTTTTAGAGAACGAAATATCACTTGCTCACCAGTTGACAGAAAAAGACAAAAAAAAGGATAAACAAGACATAGAGACAGAGATTCGTCCAGAGACAGAGATTTGTTCTTATTTCCCTGTTGCTCTTCTACATAGACACCAACATATAATTCAAAAAATAGTCCAACCACTTTATGAAAAAGAATCCAAGACAAAAGATAGAACTATGCTTATAAGTCAATATGATTGGACTAAACAAACAGATAGTTTGACAGATGTACTAAATAAAATTATAAAAGATAGCATTCATGCACCCTTTGTAGTAATCTCAAATACTCATGTAACAAATATTTTAATAAAAGAAGACTTGACAGATTCCCCTTTATTAATCATTAAAGAAGATATTAATTGTGATAATTTCTTGAGTAAAGACAGATTTAACTTCTTGACAGACATAATTTATAAGTCTCTTATAGATTTTCCCCAGACTAATTTAGTAATTGATAAAAGACTTTATGGAGAAACTGTATTTCATATATTCCCACAAAATGAGATATATAAATACATGGATAGCACGGATAGAATCATAACAGATTTTGAAAATATTTTGGATTCTACTCACTTTGACAGATTCCATCATGCCTGCTCCAATATTATTACTACTCAGCAATGGCACAAAAGTGTACAAGAAAAAGTTTGTTTTACTATATATACTTTGAAATTTAAAAATGATTTTCTTATAAAATACTTTAAATAAATTTCACAGAAAGCCATTAGTAAAAAGATTTTAAAAATATGTTTGAAAAAGACCTTGCATGAAAATGTTTATTCTCAAAATAATATTTCAAGACATAATCCTTTTCCTCAACCCCATTTGCAGACAGGAAATAATCCTTTTCCCCAATCCCATTCGCAGACTAATATGAGTAACAGAACTTCCCAGGCAGACAGGAAAGGAAAGGGCAAGGCACTAGCAGTGCCCAAACATTTTCGAAAGCCTTCAGTAAGGATTATAGATGGGCAGGAAGGTGTCTCATTAGAGAAAATATCCCTTCAGGATATGTTGCAAGTAGAAGCAATGTATTCATGTGGTGAAAATAGTGTAACTCTGCAAAAAGTGCTCCGCGTTGATCTCATGTTTCAGGATGGAAAATTTACAGACCTCCCTCTTCATATTAAACTACTTCTTGATAATTTACAGGTAGCTTTTACCCTTAAACAGAAAGACTTATTCCAAAAGACCCTTCAGGCTTTCGAATTACATTTTGTTAACACTGAGGCATTTATTGAAGCTCTCGGTTGTTAACTCCCTGGCAAGGAGGATGGAGATTCAAGCTCCACAAAGACAGAATCATAGTCTCTAAAAAACTATCTTATGGGAACAAGTTTTTCAAAGCTCCACCCTAAGATTTAGCAAAAAACGAGGCTTGCCATCAGAAATTTACTTCCTAAAATCCAACAGAAAATATTAACCCATACAGCTTTAACAAGTTCTTATGACAGATGGATGTATAAGGTATTTGTTTCTACAGCATTTATCAGAACAGAAGACATGACAGGTGAAATATGGTTATCTCATAAAACTACATGGTATGAGAGTTTTGGAGATGTAGATAGAGTTTATGAAAGAACAGGAGACTGATATGATCCCTACCCGGGATTACTTATCAATACAGAGATAGAGGATCCAGTAATTCGTGATCCCTTATGGTTATCTGAAATGCTAAAAGCAGGGTTTATTATCAAATTAGTTATAACTTCTGCAATTCAAATTAGTTTATTCCCCAAAGTCATCCAAGAAGCAACAGCACAGATTGGAGGACTTAATTATATGAAGATGAAAATCTGGAGTACACTTCCAATTTGGGACACTAGCTATTATATGGAATCTCAGCCAGCACATATTTTGGTTTTTATTCATGATTGGGGCTTTATCCCTGAATACAACTGGTATTCAGGAGATACTTATTTATCACTAGATGATCCAAGTGCTCTGGCTCAAGAATGGTCTAATTTCAAGTATAACAAGATTTATGAAGTACAGAAAGATTTAGACAGATTTCCACTTATATGACTACACTGACAGGATAGCTGTGTATGGTCCAAGACCTTCAGCAAGAAGGCTTATTGGGAAAAGAAGGATTGTTAAAGATCCCAAATTAATGACAGCCAAAGATCATGTTCCTGTTTTCCTTCTTATTTCATATTGTGCTTTATGCAATGATTACGGAGTGCTCCATGAGCATGAGCAGTATGAGATAACATCAATCCGCTAGATTATGATAACTATGCAAATACAGATTGAGAAGACAAACAGAAGAGTTTTCCCAAATAGACAAAGATGATAGATCACTATTCACCAGACACAACAGACAGATCACTATTCCCTAGCATGCCTCCTGATAGACAGATAGATTTTAGTATTAATCAGCATGCGCAAAAGAAGTTCAGGAAAAGACAGGACAAATATTTTAAGTTACTATTCAAGATTTTACTGACAGATTAACTTGAGTTTATTTTACTTAACTCAGGTTACTTTTGAAGCTTACCATGGTTTATTTTATTTATAAAAAGACAGACTCTGAAGACAGAAGACAGGTTCCAAAAAATTAGAAGTTCCAAAATTTAGAAAGCTTTTGTAATAGCCTTCCCTCTCTCTCAGAAAGACTTTTGTACTCCTCTCATTTTGTAATCTTGTAACCTTTCTCCTCAGACAATTTTATTTTGTAATCTTGTAACTCTTCAGACAGTGTTTTATTTTCAAGCTTGTATCAAAGATAGTTTGTTTTCAAGTTTAATCAAAGACATAAGTATTTTCAAGTAAGATTTTATCAGTTTCAGTTTTCATATTCCATACTCTGTTTTAACTTATTTTGAATATATTTGTTTTGCTATTTTCTTCTTTATCATCTATTTTATCATTGTTTATGCTTCTATATTATTGATGTGCTCTCTCCTAGGTACCATTAACTACCCAGGAGAAAGCACAACAATAATATAGAAGCATAAACAATGATAAAATAGATGATAAAGAAGAGAATAGCAAAACAGATATATTCAAAATTAGGATTTTCTATCTGGGAGGGAGAGGTCCTTTTCTACAGTTCTTGGCAAATATGATCAAAATTAAACTTATTCCACCATTTTAATTTAAACTTCCTGGTGAGCATGGGAAAAGGATACTGAGGATGCTTTTCTATCTTGTATTCCCATCTGATGATCCATGGGAGATCTGAAAACCTATAAAAGAACTGTAAAAGATGTTGAAAATCTTTAAGATGCTGTATATTTGGTTCTTTCTTGAAACTTTCATAGGCTTTGAGGAGATCAGGAGGAAGAATCATGGCTTCAGGGCCATAAGAAATCCACCAGTCAATAAACTATCTGGGTACCATCATGTCTTTCTTTCTATACATATCAAATCAAAAAACCAAGTGTGTCTGTAAATACTGTTTTAGAATAAAAGGAATCTGTCCCACGCTTCCATATAGTCATAATAATTATAGAACTGAGGCTTAAAGGGATGAGAAAATTTTCTGGGAATCCAGGGCTCTGCCCTTCACTGGGAGGGGGTTAGAATCTATTTTATAACTATTTTAGAATAACCAATTCTATTTGGGTCTTGGGAGCAAGGCTTGTGTGTAACTAGGATTGAGTTTGTGTCAACTAAAATAAACTCATAGAATGTCTGGGTCTTTAATGTTTCTGTCTTAGGGTGCTCCCATCCTAGGGTAGCAGCTGTCTAACTATGAGAGGGGGTCTGTAATATGTTGGTATTCTCTTTCAATCCATAAAATAAAATTCCAAGATTTTTTTGGGAGTTCAACACTGTGATCTTCTCTTGGGGTTTGGGTTTGAGTTTGAGAGGTAGAGGGTCTGTCTGTTGATTGTTTAGAGGGAGAGGTTAACGGGGGGAAGGAAGAGTCAACTATGTTAAATGGTGTTTTTAAAGGAGAAGGAGTTGAGGACATGGCATAAGACTATTTAGATGTTGGATTGGAGCTTGGAGAAAGTGGTTGGAAAGGGTTTGGGCTATAGGGTATTGCGTTTCTTTCTTGGGGTCTATTAGAAAAGAAACTAGGTGAGTTAAAGGAGGGACAAGGGAGAAATCTACTAGGGAGAGGAAGGATCAGTGGAGTAGTATAAGACTGTCTAGATCTGGGTTTTGGGGAGTTGCTCTTTTCTGCAGGGGAGCTCATCTTCCCTGTAGAAGTTCACGGGTTAAGAAATCAGGAATAGAATTAGATTCTCCTTTAATATATTCAATATCAAAATCAAAAACACTTAAAATAGCCTGCCATCTTGCAAAACTCTGTTTGGAAACAAGGTTTTGAACATCTTTCTGTAAAACTTCTTTAGCACTTTTACAGTCAACTCAGATTAAAAACTTTTGGTTAAAAAGATCATTTTGGAATTTTGAAACGCACAATATAATAGATAAAATTTCTTTTTTAATAGTATTGTAGTTCTGCTGGGTAGCTGTCTAGGAGCTAGAATGGAGTCTAACAATTTGTTCTTTAGTATCATCTTTTGTTACTTGTTTTAGGATTCCACCATAACCTATGTCTGAAGCATCTGTCTCAACAATCTTAAAAGCATGGGGTGAAGGAATTACAATGCAAGGGAGTTGTTTAACATATTTTTTAATCTGTCAAACTATCATAGTATGTTTGTCTATCCATGCAGGGGGGTTCTTTTCTAGCCTCTTATATAAGGGTCTACAAATTTTTCTTAGTGCTTGAAAATAATCTGAAACATAATTTAGGCTACCAAGAAATCTTTGTAACTGATTTTTATCTTTTATTTGATCTAGGAATTTATGCAAATTGAATGGCTCTATCAATGGGGCTTAAGGTTCCCTTATAAATATTATGTCCTAAAAATCGAATTTTATCTTGGAATAAGTTTATCTTAGTGGCAGAAACAACTAATCCATTGTGTTTAATTACTTTGACAAATATCTCTAGATGTTTCCAATGGTCATCAATTGATTTAGAAAAGATTAACACATCATCTATATAGACAATTGAGAATTCTGTAAAAGGTGTAAATATATCATTCATTATATTTTGGAATTCACTTGGTGCATTTTTTAATCCAAAAGGCATAACATTCCATTCATAATGACCAAAAGGAACTGTAAAAGCAGTTTTATATCTGTCTATCTCATCTATCTGAATCTGCCAAAATCCACTTTTCATATCAAATTTAGAAAATATGGTTGCTTCATGAAGTCTGTCAAGCAAATCTTTCTTATTAGGAATAGGATATCTTATCTATTGTAATGTTGTATTTAGAGGTTTATAATTTATAACTAATCTTGGAACTCCTCATTCCAATTTTGCCTGTTTGTTAACATAAAAGGTAGCACAGCTCCAAGGAGACTTGCTTTTTCTGATTAAACCCTTATTTAAAAGATCTTCAATTTCTTTTTTATAGTGTTCTAATAATTCATTATTCATTTGTATTGGTCTAGCCTTAGTAGGTATCTGTCTTTCATTGAAGTCTTTTTCATAAGGTAATTGTACTATATATCGATGCCTGTGCCAAAAGGCGGTAGGGAGATTAGAACAAATTTCTGCCTTAATTTGCTGTCTGAATGATTTTATTTTATGATGTAGTATAGGGTTTGTTAATTGATCAGTAATTCTTTTGTATATTATTTCTGTCTTTAAAGATTCTAAATGTCTATTCTTTCTGTCAATTCTTTTTCTATCAATTTCCTTTATTATGGAAATGTTATCAAGGGAATAGATTTCTTTCGAGATAGGTGGCAAGATGAATTTAAAAAAAAAATGTCTTTTCCTAGCACATTAGTTTTAATTCCTTCTTCTGTCGTTAAAAAGGGGTAAAGTAAAGCCATGAAGGGATTTCCTAGAATGATTTTAGAAGAAAGGTCTTTTATTAAAACAAAAACTGTTTCAAAGCATACTCCATCATTACATATGTGGACATTGGGTATTTTATAATTAATTATTAACTTTTCTCCATTAGCTTGGGTTAATCTTTCAGATGATTTTTCATAATACTTTAAAGGTACTACTCCTTCTTGTATACAGTTCATATCAGCACCTGAGTCTATTAAAGCAATTTCTGTCAAGGAAAATTCTTTATTAATTATTAAAGTAATTTCTGTATACCATTTTTGGAAGATTACTCTATCAATTAAGCTCAAGAAATTTTGTTTATTACCATTGTCTTTTTCTAATAAAGGTAGGGGTTTAAATAATTCTTTTAAATTTATTATTTCTGCAATATTCCCTTCATTTATATATATGTGATTATCTTCTTTAATATCTTTAATTTCTTGTTTGAGTATTTTCACTTCTGTCATTAAATCTTGTAAGGTTACTGATTCTATTTCTTTGTTATCTTTTTTCTTTTCTATCTTTTCTTGCTTATCTTTTTCTTTTTTGGCTTTTTCTTGTTTCCTACATTCTGTAACATGGTGTCCATATTTCTTACATCTAATATAGGCAATAGGTATGTCTATAGATTCTTTCAGACTTAGTAAATAGTCTTTTTTGTCTTAATTAGGTAGACTATCTATCAATTTCATTATTATGTCTTTTTGTTTTCTTTTTCTTTTATTAACTTTAAATGGGTTGGTTGATTTTAGTTCTTCCTTTTTCTTTACTCGATCTATCTCTTTTTGACTAATATTAAATATTTCCATTAATTTATCTATTGTATCTTTTTCAAATTCTAATTTACTAATTTGTTTAGTAATTTTATTCTGTCTAGCACATTGTTTATTAGTATGTCCGTATTCTTTACATTTATGACAAATAATATGTTTAACATGTCTGTCAATTTTCTCATTATCTGATGACTCAGTAGTATTTAAAACTACTATTTCTTTTTCTTTGTTTGTATCTAAGGGTAAATTCAAAATTTCTATCTTTTTATTTAATTCTGTCAAATTACTATCTATCATAGATTTCTCAATTAATTTTAGTCTCTTGTCAATTACCTCTTTTAAACTATTATTATTATTAATTTTACATCTCTTGTTGACTACTTTTGCTTTTACTACACTATCACTATTTTCTTTTCTTTCATTATTAGTTTTCCTTCCTTTGTTGACTATTTCTCTATCTTTGGCTCTTTCTTGTTCTATTTCTTCTTCTACTTCTAACTTCCTATGTAATGGTTTTTCAAGGGTACTATTTGTTTTTAGTTCTAGCATGTCCTTTATAACTTTCCCTACATCTTCTTTTGTCTTTAACTTTCTACTATCTTGTCTTTCAATTGCTTCTATCTTCTCTTTTACCATTCCTTTTTTAAACATTTCTTTATCTTCTATACGTGTTGGTCTTTCCTAAGTA
This sequence comes from Quercus variabilis, assembly GCA_030445155.1. Classification (NCBI taxonomy): domain Eukaryota; kingdom Viridiplantae; phylum Streptophyta; class Magnoliopsida; order Fagales; family Fagaceae; genus Quercus; species Quercus variabilis. The sequence goes on from CP129451.1 coordinate 23,442,745, forward strand.
TGACCATCTTTTATGTTATCAATCTTTTGTCTTTCATTTTCTTCATACATAATTCCTTTACGATTATTTTCTTTCTTTAGTTCGTCATTTTCTTTGTCTTTATATGTTATAGATATAGCTCTGTCAGTTGCTTTTGAATTATCTATTAAGCCATCTTTTGTACCATCTATCATATTTATTGATATCAAATTATCCTTTTGCCTATTATGCCAATTATCTGTCATAACTTTTGTTAAAGGTGATCTATGATGGGGTTCAAATTCTTTTTCTTTTTCTAAAGGTGAATTTAAAATTTTCATTTTTTCATAGAGTTCCAAAAAACTATCATTTTTTCTTTCTACTTTAGCGTATGTCGTAGATCTTTCATCATTTTCTATAGATTCTAATTTTTTATTAATTATGTCTAAGAAGCTATGTCTATTAGTCTGTCGGTTGATTTTATCTCCTGTTAATATACTCCAATTTTTTGCATTATTATTATAATTATAATTATATTCAGCCATATCACTGTCAGAATCAGAATCTGTTTCATAATCCATAATACTGTTTGACCAATTATTGTCTATATCTCTTATGCTATAGCCTTCATCATAATCTATATCATCATAGTCAATGTTTCAAATTAGTGTGTGCCTAGCCTAAGTGTGAACAAGCAAACAGATTATAAGCTGATAAATGTATTTATTCTCTTTCTAAGCAATTAATAATTACTGGCGGAACTTTATTACTAACCACTGATATCCTTGCTATCGGGACCACCTCCTCGAGAAACTCCATTGTGGGACCACCCAAACAACGCCAGTTCGTCGGCTAAGAAAATGGGCTGACCAACGCGAATGCTATGGTTTGCCAACGAGTGTAAGGCTGACCAATGCTATCAAGGAGCAAGTAGTGGCTATACTGTAATATGAGTTCCAAGTAACTTCTTAATTGCAAAGAAATAAAACTCATACACCTACTGTAACTCATATTATAGTAGCGGCTATACTGTAATATGAGTTCCTAGTAACTCATACACAAATTACAAACTATAGTTTTTCACCCAGACAAAGGAAACAAATATGAGGAACTACTGCAAAAATGGAAGTCGTAGTGTGTTGAATTCCGAAGGAATAATTCTAGAATCTATTTAAAATAAAGAAAATCTCAATTTATTGGAAGCAAAGTGTTATTTTTGTTTTACAATACAAAAGCCTATTTTAAAGCTAAAAAAAAATATTTTCTATGTAAATATATTGTCATTACTAAGAAAGCCTTAAAAGCTCTTAAAATCAAGCAAAATAAAATTCTAAATCCTAAAATTATGAAAATTACAAAAAAAAAAAAAAAAAACAAACAATAAAAATTCACCCATATACTTTGTCTTGCATAATACTCCACTCGAATAAAACTCGATCTCAGAGTTTTCATTTGGAAATTGAGATATTTCATTCCTAATAAAAAGTTATTTAGAATACTTGATTGTCTTTTAAATTGTTTAAATTATTTAAAATATATGAATTTATTTTTCTTATAATTTTAAGTTCATTAAAATTGCAGGAAAATAAAAATTTTATTACCTTCTTCTTTGTTCTCAACCATGAAGAAATTGTATGGGGTGATTGTAGTAAGTTTTCTTCTAGGCTTATCCCTTCACATTTTGAAATTGTTGTGAAAATCAATTTATGCAATATTATAGAAGAGAGGAGAGAAATCAACATGGATAATTTACATGATTCAACAATATGCTTTCCATCCACAAGAGTAAGCAACTATCATTTTACTATATGACAAAATTTAGGTTATATATAGTAAAACTCACAATGGTTTGGCATTATTGCAACTTAAAAATTTTCAGGGATCTTTTGAGTAAGTAAAATAATCTTCAAGATTTAAAATCCAATTTATAAAGTCTTCTTTATTACTGTATATATTATGCTATCAGCAAAGCATTTAATATAATTAAAATTGAGAATTTTTTAGTTAATAGGTCGATCACGAGCACAATCTCTCTCTCTCCACTATTTTCATGATCTTGTCTAGCATTAAATGTGAATCTTCTAGCCACGGTTTAATTTTATTAACATCGCCAAATAAAATTATTGTTTTCGTCATTGTCTTTTGTCATATCAAGATTCTTTGATACCAATTAACTTATAACACCCAACTTGCAAAGGAACGTTTGCAAGAATTCATGACCGTTAATGCGCTCCCTCACTCAAGTCGGTCTGGTCCTCCTACGGTGCAAAAATGGAAACCACCTGAGCATGGTCTGGTGAAAGTTAATTGTGATGGTGCCAGGTTCACGAAGGAAAATAGTGCTGGGGTTGGGGTGGTCATTCGGAATAGTGAAGGCTTGGTTTTAGGCTCACTGTCGAAGCTGGTCCCTCAGGCGTACAGCCCCTTGGAAATTGAGGCGACGGCTATTGCAACCGCCTTGGAGTTTGCTTCTGATCTGGGTTTTCAAAGGGCTATCATTGAGACTGACTCACTTGTGTTGGTGAAGGCTTTGCGGGAAGATACGGAGTTCTTTTCAGTCGTGGGCTTAGTGTTGGATGAGATTAGACGTAGGTTAATTTTTTTAATGAATTACACTACTCTCATGTAAAGAGAGAGGGTAATATTGTTGCTCATAAATTAGCTCGTCATGCTATTTCTGTTTCGGATGTTGTAGTGTGGATGGAGGATGTTCCACCACTTTTATTTCCAGTTGTATTGGTTGACATAGCCGGTTTTTCTTAATTAGAATGAATTTCGTTCTTCCTCAAAAAAAAAAAAAAAATTTAACTTATAACACTGTAACGACTTCTTAAAAATAATAATAATAATAATAACTAACAAAAGCATGGAGGCCTACCCCTAATTGATCATATAACATAAACATTCAAATCAACTAATTAATAGTCCACAGGCAGGATTAAAAAAAAAAGCAATGAATAGCCTAAATCCAAGTTAATCAATAGGGTAAAAAAGAAAAAAAGATGAAAATAAATGAAAAAAAGAGAGCTTGACTCAATTTATTCCTCCTTACCTACACTTTCTCTTTTCCTTTAAAAAAGAGAAAGTTAAAAGCACTTCTTGGTAAAAAAAAAAAAAAAAAACAGATAAAGTACTTTTTCTTTAATATATGACATATATCCCTTTATTTTCACTACTTAATCATCTGAGTTTTCTTTGCTATTCTCGTTTATTGATTCATTGCTTTCCCATCCACAATTTGGCGATTTCTAATTTAAACTTCTCTCAAGCTAACGATTTTTAATCGAATCCAATTGTGGCATTTCTTCTCATTTAAATGAGAGGCGCATGATTTGCTAGAAATTTTTCTGCTGTCTATAAAAAGAAAAAGAAAAACGATAGTCTACCTAGGAAATGGTGGCCAAATTTGGTAATGAGTAAATTGCATTTGAATTTTGTGTCAATTTGGGTTCAGCTTCATGGATTACCATTAGAATATCATTATCTAGAGTTAGTAGAAAGAATGGGCCAAATGATTGGGTCCTTTGAGAAAATTGATTGGGAAGATAGTCTACCTAGCAATATCAGGTTTATGTAGACATGGCAAAACGGGCGGTTCGGGTCGGGTCAATCGAGTCGTGGGTCAAAACGGGTCATTTTTAAACGGGTCAATCGAGTTGTGGGTTGAGTAGGGTTGCTGGACGGGTCAAGTTGACCCATATTTTTGAAACAAGTTTTTTTTTTTGGGAAATAAATGCAATTTGTTAATTGTTTTTGAGTTCCTTAATTGTGATTAGATTCTCACTGGTAATATTGTTACTACTTACCAATTACCACTAAACACATGATACCCAAATTTGGTGCAACTCTTGTTCCAGCTTTCTAGAAGGTAATCTTGGTATAATTTTCGATCTTTTTAAAGTAGGAAGAGAAAATGAAAGTGGCAAGTAAAAAATGACAAACTATAATAGAGTACATAACATATTAAGTGAAGAAGAATAAGTAAATATTTTATAAGAATTACACCTCAATCTCAATCTACTCAACATTGGTAGATGTGGCAAAACGGGCGGGTCGGGTCGGGTCAATCGGGTCGCAGGTCAAAATGGGTCATTTTTAAGCAGGTTAAATGGGTTACAGGTCAAACGGGTTGCAGGTCAAACGAGTCGAGTCAGAAAATTTTAACCCATTTTGTCATGTCTGGGTTTATGAGGATAAAAGTGAGATTGAGTCCATGGATGCTTGTTGTTTCGGGGTTTATGCTCCATCTGGATGATGGTACTCGGACTTGGGTTCAATGTAGATAAGAGAGAATGCATAAACTCTGTACTAAATGTGGATTCATTGGACATACTAGAAGTTAGTGTAATAAGAGTACAGATGAAGTGGAGCATATGCTTATTCATCAGAGGTAGAGGTTTCAAAGGTTATATTAGGTTCCTTATGCTTTTCATTCCCTAGAACCCTAATTTCATAATGAATTGAGAGCTTATTTTAATAAGAAAAGATGTTGGACTACAAGAGCAAGATATGGGAATATGGATGTTGATAATCCCTCACAGAATCATCCTTCACATGCTACTATTGACCTTTGAACCACCTTTGGCCCCTAATCAGAGTAATTCTACTGTCCCCACACCATAACCCTCATCTCTCCATCAAGACATTGTGCTTGCATCACTCCATACAACCATTCTCTCTTTGTCTATCAACAGAGGTAATGTCCGACCAACTCTTACAAATTCCCCAATTTCATCTTCTAAAGACCCACATAGTCCAAACCCGAACCAAAACTTGCATGCAGACCCTCCTTTGGAACCTAACCTGATACCTAATTCAAACATCAACATGCATGCAACCCAGGAACTTCAAAACAATAATTCATTGCATGAGATGTGGGTCAATGGTTAGGCTCGGTTATGATGAATGGGGTATTAAGGGAGGCCACAGGGTCTTCCTTAGCAACTGAGAGTGATTCTGAGATGGTTGTGATGTTTAACTTAGATAGACTCAATGATGATCATCCTAAATGGCTACGTGGGAATGCATGGGAGCGGGGTCAAATCCCAGAGTCTACTAATGAACTTATTAATTCCTTGGTTAATGGGGCAGATAGGGATAGATTACAGACTGTACTTGGAAGTGTGAGACATGGGCCTTCTATTAATTTTGCTAGTGGCTTGGCCTAATATCAAAGTCCAATTCAGAACATGCATGGCCTTCAAGCTATAGCTAACTTGGTCCAATCAGTCAGCCTTGATATGGGGCTAGATGCTATTAGGACCTCAGATGCATCAGACACAGTGTCCAGTTACTCTTCTTCTATGTTAGCTAAGACTGATCCTAGCTTTTTAGGCTGTCTCCAGCCTGATCTGGAGTTGAGAGTCAATTGTAGTCCTTCAAAGAAGAGAATTGGCACTGAGCTTGGCAGGATTGGAAGGAACATCAGGCAGCAGCTGTTATGTGGATCTTTCACCAAGGAAGGTACCATTTACTCTCATCTCAATCAAAATTGTTCATATATTTCTTTGTTAAATTAAGAATGTTGAGATATTCCCATGTAATCCAAAGGGCTATTGGTTAGCTTCCCTAACAACAATGAGGATCATGGGCTGGAATTATAGGGGTTTGGGCAAATCCTCTACAGTTCTACAGTGCAAGAAAAAAGCCTTTGAATTAAAACCTGATTTTTTGTTCCTCATGAAGACTTGTCTAGTTAGTGGTAAAGGGAAGGAACTATGGGAAAAATGTGGTTTCTTTGAGGGGTGGGAGATTCCTAGGGTGGGTCTGAGTGGTGGACATATTCTAGCTTGGTTACCCAGACAAGACTTGCGGGTTGTGTTTGATTCAAAAAACCTTATACATATTAATTTGTTGGATAATAGAGGCATCCCTTTCTCCATCACTTTTGTCTATGGACATCCTGATCATTCCAAGAGAGGAATGGTGTGGCAGTAATTGAAATCGTTACAACAATGGGCGCATTCTAGTTGGCTTTGTATAGGCGATTTCAACCAAATTCTTAACAAAGAAGAAAAACTCTCTTTTAAACCTGGGAGCATTCCTAGAGTTGAGGAATTTTAGCAAGATCTTAGGGACTTGCAATTATGTGATTTGAGTGCCTCAAGTCAGAGATTTACATGGATGAACAAAAAAGAGGAAGAAGATTTTGTCATGGAATGGTTGGATAGAGCTTTTAGGAGTATGGAGTGGGTAAATCAGTATCCTTTCTATTCTCTTAAAAATCTTCCAATACTTCGATTTGATCATGGTCCAATTCTTCCAGACCTTGAAGTTCAAACTCCCTTTAGGAAGAGGCCTTTTAGATTTGAATTAATGTGGTTAACCTATGAGGATGGCAAAGAGATGGTGCTTCATGCTTGGGATTTACATTCCATAGGGTCCAGAGCTACTCAATTGAGGAATAAATTCATTAATGTTAAGCAAAAGGCCCTAGAATGGAATAAAAAAGCTTTTGGCAAAGTGGAAGTTGAAAATAAGATGAAACAAAGTCAATTGCAACAATTATAGGACTCCATTATGACTAGTGAAGATGTAAGGAGGGAAAGAGACCATAGAAAGGAACTAGAGGAACTTTTGGATAGGGAGGAGTTGATATGGGCATAAAAAGCTAGAACAAATTGGTTTCTACATAGGGATAGGAATACAAGATACTTCTAAACTGTAGTTAGACAAAGGAGGTCTAGGAATAGAATACTTCAAATTAAGGATGACCATGGGCACTCTACTGACAATCATGAGAAAATTGAACAAATCTTTCTTGATTCCTTCAAAAGAAGTTACAGTTACAATTCTAATTTAACTGTGGAGAGTATAATACAGGAAATATATGGGCTCCTTGTCCCTTCCCTCACTAATCAATAGGTGCATTCACTCAACAAGGGTATATCCAACAAAGAGATTGAAGAGGCAGTCTTTCAGATGGGACCTCACAAGGCCCCTGGGCCTGATGGCATCCTTATTTTTTTCTTTCAGAAATTCTGGAACATTGTCAAAATTGATGTGTGTAATATTGTTCAAGCCTTCTTCCACTATGGTTCCCTACTTAAGGCTTTTAATCACATTTTCATTACTCTCATCCCAAAACTTCTTAATCCTGAAGAAGTATCCCATTTTAGGCCTATTAGTCTGTGTAATGTGTTTTACAAAATTATTTCAAAGGTTCTTGTCAATAGATTGAAGCCTATTATGGATAGTATCATTACACCTTATCAAAATGCCTTCATAAAGGGTTGAAATATTATTGATAACATTCTGTTGGCCCATGAAATTATTGATGTGATTAGGAAAAAGAGGGGGAAGAGGGATAGCTATGGGGTTTTGAAAATTGACATGTCTAAAGCCTATGATAGGGTTAACTAGAATTTTTTGAAGGCTGTTCTAACTGTTATGAGGTTTGATCCTAAGTGGATTAAGTGGATTATATAGTGTGTTACATCAGTTGAATATACCTTGTTGATAAATGGAAGTATGACTGGGTCTTTTAAACCATCTCAAGGTTTGCGACAAGGAGATCCTTTGTCTCCATATCTGTTCCTCATGTGTGCAAATATTCTATCCATTTCTTTAACCCATGTTAAGGTCCTTAAGAAAATTAGAGTTATCAAAGTTGGTAGAAATGGCTTGTCTTTCTCTCACTTATTGTTTGCTGATGACTCTTTGCTGTTTTTTAGGAAAGATAAAAATTTAGTTCAAAATCTCCAAATCATCCTTGAATGGTATTGTTTCATCTTTGGTCAATCTATTAATTTGGCTAAATGTGTTCTGTTCACCAAACATGCCTATGAAGGAGCAGGTAGGACTTGCTTTCTCAAGGTCAATTTAGTTCAACAACTCAGCAAATATCTTGGTGTCCATTTCAAATTGAGAGGTAATAGGATTGCTGACTTTCAATTCCTTATTGACAAACTGCAAGCAAAATTATAAGGTTGAAAAATGAAACTTTTATCTCAAGCTGGTAGAACAACCTTATTTGCTTCTGTTCTTCAATCTTTGCCTTTATATTCCTTTGCTTGCTTTAAAGTTCTAGATGTTGTTTGTAGTAAAATGGACTTTATTATTCCTGCATTCTGGTGGGGTCATGAGAATGGAGAAAAGAAACTACACCTTATTAATTGGGATAGGATTAGTTGGCCTAAGAATATGGGTGGTTTGGGGCTTAAGAAATTCAAGTACATGAACCAAGCTATGCTAAACAAGCAATATTGGAGGTTATGTCAGAATCCTAACTCTCTCCTAGCTAAAATTGTTAAGACTAGATATTTTCCTAGTTGTTCTATTCAGGAGTATAGGGCAAAACCCCATCACTCATGGGTTTGGAGAAATATCATCAAAGCTTAACACCCTTTTATGAGAGAAGGAAAATGGAGGGTTGGGAATGGGTATAATATCCCATTAAACCATAAGGATTGGTTTCCCTATCCAAATTTGAGTGTACACCAGCCTCACCTCCCTACAGGCATTGTGGGAGATTTGATAGATCATGGTACTAGAACTTGGAAGGCTGATTTGGTTAGAAGATTATACCCCTTTCATCAGCCTTCAACAATCCTTCAAATCCATATTTCCAAGACGAATTCTATGCTGGATAAACTTTGTTGGAAATTCTCAAACAATGGGGAGTATCAAGTGCACAAAGCCTTTGACATTTTAAGCAGGAAGGAGGCTTGCCAAGCTAGAATTTTTCAAGCTCACTCGGGTTGGTGGAGGTCCCTTTGGAAAATAAAGGTTCCTTTGAAAATTAGTAATTTTGTTTGGAAACTCTTGAACAACTGTCTGCCAACTTTTCTTAATCTTCATATTAGGGGTATCTCCACTGGAAATCTATGCCCAATGTGTAATGAGGAGGAGGAAAGTCTAACCCATCTCTTCCTTCTTTGTCCATTCACAAGGGCTTGTTGGCATGGAACTACTCTTGCCATCCATACCTCTGACCTTAACAACTTGTTTGTTCAACTTTGGCTGAAACAACTCATCTCAAGACATGATTTGAGGGATTTGGACTCAATGTATTATCTACAGGATGTATTTATCACTCTATGGTCTATTTGGAACTATCAGAACAAAGTGGTGCATCATGGAATTATCCCTAACCCAATGGACGTTATCCTAAATGCTCAAAATTTCTCTTGCAAGTATAAGGACTCTCTCTCAAGCAATCAGATATCGAGAAGAAAAGAAGGCGGATGCTCCAACACAAGGCAGCAGCCTGCAACAGGGCCTGGCACTTAATCATCAAAATTGCAGCAGCTAGAAGTAGGAGATATTGTAGATATGGTATTGTATATGAAGCTCTAACTTTGCAGGGAGATAAAGTGTTTTTTGGGGTTGCAAGTGCCACTACTAGAACTTCCACTGGAGCACATTTGGAGGCTGCGATTGAAGCTGGATTGGCAGCCAAAGAGCAAGGTTTTCAAAATATTTTGTTTATCAGTGATAGCAAAGGGATTATGCAGACCATCAAGAAGAAATGTGCCACGGATTAGATGGACAACACTAGGCTTGCAGACTCCTGCTTCCTAAACCAAAATGGCTTGCATTGTGATGTTTTTTGGGTTCCTCATGTAATTGTAAAAGATATTTGGTCTATAGCTAAAGTGGCAACACACTTGCCACTTCACTCTTGCTATCGTTTTCCAGTTGGTTTTGAACCTTTGTAACTGCACCTTTGTATTATATTTCTCCCTTCAATGGTATGTAAAAGAAATATTGACTGTTAAAAGAGCATTTAAACTCAACCTCTTTTTTTTTTTTTTTAATAGCAAAATTAATATTGATGTGCTTTCCAATGAAGTGTAATATTTTATGTTTTAATCAAGTTTAATAAAAAGACAAAGGAGAAATATTATCACCGTTCCCCAACCACATTCTTAAGAAATATTGTCCTTCAAGAGGCCCTTGCTCCTCGTTTGGACTTTTGAAGAATGCCAAAGGTTTTTGTTTTTGTTTTTGTTTTTGTTTTATTTTATTATTATTATTATTTTTTTTTTTGTTTTGAGAATCTGAAGAATGCCAAAGGTTAATTTGGCCAAATGAGGACACGTTTCATAAGCCTTTTTTTTTTTTTTTTGTCACGTCATGACGCAAGAGGTATTAATTAGAACTTAGAAGGCTTACCTTTTGGGGAAGAATTTTGTTCAATGAACTAGAATATTGGACGTGTACATAAACGACATGCAGTCATTTGTATATGTGTTCCATCCAGTGTTTTAAAAACTAAGTACACATAAGTGGCGGCTTCAGAAATTTTTTTTCAAAGTGTTCTTTAAAAAACATAAATTATATAATTTAACAAGAAGAGAAATTCATATATTGATAATAAAAAAAAATGCAAATACATAAAGTTTACAATTACTTTTTATGGGTTTTTATATTTTGAAATCTGTATATGATAGTTTCATTATCAATACTACAAGCTATATCTCTTTCAATGTAGAATAAATTATGGAGTAAAATTTAATTTTATTAGCATAAAAAAAGTGAAGGTGTTCCCAAAATTATTTTGAAGGGTAGACAAGTAAACTTCTTTAAATTATTATATATATATATATATATTATAAATTGTGTCCAGGCTTAAGGTGGCGCCGCCCCTGGACACAATTCAAAGTTTCAAACTATTTCCTTTTTTTGACTTACTTTCTTTTAGAGGCAGAAACGATAATACATGCAACTAATTATAAATTGTAGTTGGAAAATTCTTTTAAATTTTTTTCCTTTTTTTTATGTCCAAAATTGTCCTCACGAAGTTCGGGTTGGATAACTGGATGAGTCCATTCTTTTTTTTTTTTTTTTTTTGGAGAAGATGACTCCATTCTAGATGTAGGAAACAAATAATTTCGTTTTTTACTAGAAAAATGTTATGAACACAGAAGAAGAGAAGATTAGGATTAGAAGTAAAATGCAAGACTTTTAGCATAATTTGGATATTTATAAGTTTGATTGTAATTCTCTAGAGTTTTTTAAGATAACTCTTAACTATTTATTATAAATGAGTTAGTTAGATTTTTGTTTGTTTGTTAGATGTTTAGAAATTATTATTATTGATGAAGCTGAAAATGTGCCTCATCAGTATGTTCCTCGTCAGAATGATGGACGACCTCCGGGACCTGTTGTCTACACAAGAAGAAAGCAAAAAGGGTACCTTCGCCAGCGTGAGACCAGCTGGGAATACTCCGATGCTTAAGTCAGATTACACAATCCCAAACTTAACTTGCTCACAATTCACTTTTTTCTGGTGTTTTTTTTCTATTACCTTTTTCTTTGCACCAGGCTCACCTTTTATATCCTTCCCCCAGGTCGGTGCAGTTATGTTCGTTAAATGCTGGGTTGTGCGTTTCTCTCCTAACTGTTGCATTTAATGGACAATGATAGCCTCAGTTATGGAGTAACGAACGACCGTTGCGCTGCTCCTGTTCTTGTAACTGCCCCTGACGTAATTATGGAAGGCTAGCTGTCCGGCGGGTGTTCAGCAGTGCTATTAATGCACATATTAGCATATTCTTTGCTAATTGTGATGACAGGGTCTTGCCCCTATGTTCGTCTCTACAAGGATGCAGAATAGATTATTATCTTCGTTGACGATCAATCGTAGGTATCCGCCAATTGCCCCCCATTCTGTAATCGTCATGAGTTTGGATGATATTCAGAATGTAATTGGACGCGACGATTCAGTTTTCTGCAATTTCCAATGTCAATCATCTCAGTTTAAATGCGAAGCGACTGCCCCTTTGGGAAATGGGCACGTGTTGATTCTTGGTTGGAGGTGTGTGCGAATTTTCATCGTTTTTGGCGCACTTTAATTTTGGGTTTTCTTTTTAGAGGAAACCGTTCCCCTACCCTCCTCCTATTTTGCCTACCTCTTGAAGCGCCAAGTGATTTTCACCTTCAGATATCCTTGTAAGGTTTCTTTACTTTTGCTTTAATGGTTGGTTTTGAGCATCTTAGTTAACAGTGCCTTTCGGTCTCTTTTTTCTTTGCCAGGTTAGGAGTTTTTCTTGAGCATTCTTCTAGTCAACGTCCTCCATTAGGTCTGTTTGTGTCTCGTGACTCTACTATTAGGCCTGTTTTGTTCACTCTCTATCCTTTAATCCACCAGTCTTTAGTTAGGTATCACTTAGAGATGGATTGGAGACTGGGTTGTCTTCTAACGCTGAGTCTCTGAATCAAGTGATTGATATAGCAGTTTCTAAGCTACCCTCATCTTCTTCTTCTCATCCCTTACATGCCCTTTTTGAGTCTTGTTACTTGAAGGCGAGTCATTTGAAGGGTTTTAGGAAGATGTTTCAGTTTCCCAAAAGCACTTCTGTCAGGTTGCCTCGTCTGGGCAAGAAAGCTTGCAACTTTGCTCACGTGGAGGTTTGTTTTTATGAGGCTCAATTTTTGTGTGGCCTCTGATTCCCATTTCACTCGTTCATTTTGCACCTTTTGAATGCCCTTTAGATTGCCCCTGGTCAGCTCGTCCCTAATGCTTGGAGGACGGTAATAAGCTGTATGGTCATTTGGGTATCTGCCTGTGATGAAGGAATGATTACAGTAAATGAGTTTTTGTTTTTGTACTGTTTAAAGTCGTCTACTCATTATGGGTATTTTGAGTTTCTAACCTGGGATAGGAAATCCAGAATAGTGAGGGATTTCCCTTCATCCTTCTGTGATTGGAAATCACGGTACTTTTTCATCTCTAGATCTGGTTGGGAAACCTTATCTGACGATTTATGGGGGGAAGTCCCAAGATTGCTCTGAAAATGGGAGGTTCTAGTGCTTGGTGTGTATTCTTATGATCTCCTTCTACCCTTTTCCATGCCTTGAATGCTTATCTGACACGGTTTATGTTTTGGTCTGCAGATCTTGATCGTCCTAATCTCGAAGACCAATATCGTCACCAAGTTTGAGCTACTCTTGCTTATGCCTGTGAAATAGAGGATTTTGACGATCTACTTGATCCTCGTCACTTATATGATTGCTGTTTAGCTCTTGAGCCATCACAATATGTTCTGGAAAAAAATTCGTCGAGAAGAGAAAAGTAAGTTCGTCTGTCAACTACTTCATTTCTTTTGACTTCATCTGTTGTCTAATTGGGAGTGACTTCTTTCCATATTGTCTTTCTCATTTAGCAGAAATGGCAACTCGATACAGCAAAGACAAATATGCTCGCATTAAGAACTTGAAGAATGAACCTTTAGCCAACCTGACTTCGGGCTCAAAGAAAAGGAAGTTGGGTGATGAAAGGGCTGAAGTTTCTTTTCCAAATCCTTCCATTCATGTTACTCCTCCCTCTCCGACTCCCTCTTTGGAAGTGACTGCTACCACTCCCTTGGTGACTCGTGCCAGGGGCAAGAGCAAAATTGGGATGAGTGTATGGGACAATCCTGCCACAGCCTTAGGCCATGCACATAATGTCATCACAAGTGACAAGCTGAAGAGTTTGTCGTCCGTTCCTTCGAACGAGCTTTTCAGTCGACATATTCATAAATTGGTGTAGGTATGTCACCTCGATCTCCTTGTCTTACTTATTTGCTGTGGAATGTGTACGACTTTCTTTTCCCTCTTTTTAGGTACTTGGAGAGTCTTTGTGCATCACGACAGACTATTTAAATGTGGAGGAGTAGGTTGTGATGGCCTCATCAAAAGTAGAATTTGTTGAGGCTGAATGTTCTCAGCTGAAGAAAGATCTGATTGCTGCGATGAACGAACGGAACGAAGCTAATCAGAGAGTAAAGGAGCTCACTAATTCCTTGTGTGTGGAGAAGGCTCTCGCCATTCAAAAAGCTAAGGAGATCCAAGCTACCTTGCTGAAGGGAGAAAATTATTCAAAAATTCAAGCAATTAGAAGAATTCTCAGACCTTCAATTCTTGCAATACTTCAAGGGATTTGAACTTTTACGTTGCTAGACCATGAAGCATCACAGCTCGGCTGTGGATTTTTCTAGTCTGGACTTTGAGAAAATTGACACTGAAGTCTTGGAAGACGAAGTGAAGGAATTGGAGGAAGCTGAATCTGGTGTGCCGGAGAAGGATAAAGCGGCTGAAGAAAGGGAGGAAGACGGAGCGGTTGGAGACAAGGTTGCTTACGACCTCCAACCCTTCCTTTATAACTGTCTATTTTGAAAACAATATATTTTCCCCTTCTATGTTTAGGGGTTCTTTTGCTAACAAATATTGTTTACCTCCTGTTTTGAGGTAGTTATTTCTTTTTGGAAGTGATGGGTTTCTCCTTGGTTTTGGGGCCGTCTATTAAACTGCTTATTACTTTATCTATGCCATCATGTGTTATTGCTTCTCTTGTTGAATCTTTTGTTCTTGCAACCTTTTTGATACCAGTTAAAGTCTGAATCTTTTATCCCGTGATTGTACTTATGAACTTTATTGCTATATTGGGATTTTTTACCTCGTGGGGGGTTTTTAACCTTGCGGCTTAAACTTCAAGTTTTCACAACTTAGGTCCGGATTTTAATCTTGTCATTATTACTGACGGGATTTCTATCCTTGTGATTTAAACTTAGAGTTTTTACTGCTTGGATTTCTAACCTCATCATTAATTCTGACGAAGTTTCTTTAACCTTGAGATTTAAACTTAGAGTTTTCATCACTTAAGCTTGGATTTTAATCTCGTCATTCTTATTGACGGTATTTTCATCCTTGTGATTTAAACTTATAGTTTTTATCACTTAAGTTTGGATTTTAATATCATCATTATTATAGATGGGATTTTTATCCCTGTGATTTAAACTTATAGTTTTTATCACTTAAATTTGGATTTTAACCTCATCATTATTATTGACGGGATTTTTATCCTTGTGATTTAAACTTATAGTTTTTATCACTTAAGTTTGGATCTCAATCTCGTCATTCTTATTGACGGGATTTTTATCCTTGTGATTTAAACTTATAGTTTTTATCACTTAATTTTGGATTTTAATCTCGTCATTCTTATTGACGGGATTTTTATCCTTTCTCCCTCTTTTCGGTTTAAAGGAAGTTGTTTGCCTTGAGGTGTTTGTCATGATATACAATGAAAGTAATTCTGAAAACATCTGGTCTGTTTTATTCGTCCTTGCTCACAGAGATGAGTTACAAGGACATAAACTTATGGAAACACAAAAGTGCTACATGTAAAGTACTGAATAGTAAATTAGTACTGAATAGAAAATAAAAAGAGTGCATAATGAAAAATTAATTTCTCGCTTATTTGTATGTAAATAAACAAGATGTCTCGAATCCCGAAACTTATTAAGGTTGAATCTTTATTCTCCTTACTGATGATACTTTTTGAGATGTTCTGCATTCCATGGACGAGGCAAAGGCTTCCCCTTCTTGTCTTCTAGGTAGTAACTACCCCTTCTTGAGTAACGGACAACCTTGTACGGGCATTCCCAGTTAGGGCCTAGCTTTTCGTCGTTTGGATCTTTGGAGGCTTGCGAAACCTTCGGTAGGACCATGTCTCCCGGGTTGAACCGCTTCAGCTTAACTCTCTGGTTGTAGTACTTCATCATCCTCTCTTGATACAGTGTCATCCTCTATGAAGCATCATCTCTGACTTCAGGTAAACAATCCAAGGCTAGCTTGAGGCCTTCGTCATTTCTTTGCTCGTCATACCAAGCTTTTCGAATGCTTGATATTCCAATCTTCATAGGGATCACCGCTTCAATTCCAAAAGTCATCTTGAAAGGAGTTTCGCTAGTCAAGGTCCTTGCCATTGTTCTGTATGCCCACAAAACTGCTGGGAGCTCGTCAGGCCATGCCCCTTTTGCCCCCTCAAGTCGGGTTTTGATCCATTTGAGCAAGGTTTGATTTGTAACCTCTGTCTGACCATTGGTCTGTGGATGACTAGGTGAGGAGTAATGGTTCTTTATCCCTAACTCTCTGCAGAAGTCTCTGAATTTTTTGTTGTCAAATTGTCATCCGTTGTCAAAGAGATAATGCGGGGGATTCCAAATCGACAGACAATATTCTTCCATACGAAGTGCTGTATCTTCGTCTCTGTTATAACTACAAGAGGTTTTGCTTCCACCCTCTTTGTAAAATAATCAGTGGCAATGACGAGAAACTTTACCTGTTTCTTACCCCGAGGTAGGGGGCCCATTATGTCGATTCCCCACGTGGAGAATGGCCAAGGCAAAGTTATGCTGGTCAAATGCTCAGCTAGGACATGCTATACGTTCCCAAATTGTTAGCATTTGTCGCACTTCTGAATGACTTGAACTGCGTCCTTCTGCATTGTTGGCCAGAAATATCCTACACGGATAACTTGACTGACGAGTGAACGTGGTCCGGAATGGTTCCCACACACTCCTTCGTGGATTTCCCTTAGGACATATTCAGCATCTCTTGGGCCAAGGCACTTTGAGTAGGGTTGGGAGAATCCCCTTTTGTATAGATCGTCGTTCAGGATTGTAAACCTAGACAATTTGATCTTGACTTTACGGGCTTGGACTGGGTCTAATGGAAGGCTTCCAGTCTTGATGTAGGTGACTATTAGATCCATCTAGCTTTCTTCTGAATGCACACAACCTACTTCAAGGCCTTCGATACTTGGGAGATACTGTACTTCCAATAGCAAATCTGGTTGTCTCTTACTTGTATCTGATGATGCCAGCCTAGCAACCTCGTCTGCTTCAGAGTTTTCTTCCTAGGGCACCTGGATAATCTTGATATCATCAAAGTTAGAAATTAATTGATTAGCCAAAGCCAAGTACCCCTTCATTTTGTCCTCCTTAGCCTCGTATTCATTGTTTAGTTGTCCAGTCACAAATTTTGAATTAGTGTTCAATATGAGGCTCCTTACTCTAATAGCCCTTGCCACCCGCAAACCTATCAAGACGGCTTCATATTCTGCTTCATTATTCGTCACAAGAAATTGGAGTCTCACCCCATACTTGATGACGTTGTTTTTTGGGGAGGAGAGAATCACACCTACTCCACCTATGCCCGATGCTGCTAATTAGTCTATGTGTATCATCTAGTGTCTTGAATTTGGATCTTGCTTGGCCGTAGTGAATTCAGCAACGAAATCTGCTAGTGCCTGGGCTTTGATTGCTGTCCTGGGCCTATAGTCAACATCGAACTAGCTCAATTCTACTGCCCATTGAACCATTCTTCCTGCTGCGTCTGGTCTACCCATGACTTTTCGCAGTGGTTGGTCCGTCATTACCAGTATTGTGTGCGCTTGGAAGTAAGGACGGAGTTTCCTCGACGCAACAATCAAAGCAAAGGCTAGCTTCTCTATCTTGGGATATTTTGCTTCTGCCCCCTGGAAAGCTTGACTTGTGTAGTAGACTGGTCTTTAAACGTGGGCTTCTTCTTTAATAAGTGCCGAGCTCACTGCTGTTTCAGAGACGACTAGGTACAAGAATAAATCTTCCCCCTCGACGGACGGGCTTAACAATGGTGGTTTGGACAAGTAGCTTTTGAAAGCTGGAAAGCTGCCTTGCACTCATTTGTCCAATGGAAAGCTTGCTTCAGAGTCTTGAAGAATGGGAGACATTTGTCTGTCGCTCTGGATACAAACCTATTCAAGGCTACTATGCGTCCTGTCAACCTCTGAACTTCTTTCACACACCTTGGTGACGTCATATCTAATATGGCTTTGACTTTTTCGAGGTTAGCCTCTATGCCCCTTTGTGAGACCATGAAGCCTAAGAACTTGCCAGATGACACCCCAAATACACACTTGGCTGGATTCAACCTCATTTGGTATTTCCTTAATACGTCAAAAGCTTCCTTGAGGTCGTCTAGGTGCTGCTCGACCTTTTTACTCTTCATTAGCATGTCGTTGACATAAACTTCCATATTTCTCCTAATCTGCCTCGAGAACATCTGGTTTACTAACTTTTGGTATGTAGCTCCTGCATTCTTCAGACCGAAAGGCATGACCCTGTAGCAATATAACCCCTGGCTGGTAACAAATGCAGTCTTCTCCTGGTGTTCCTCACTCATGTGGATTTGGTTATAGCCCGAGAACGCATCCATGAAAGTTAGTAACTCATGGCCTGTTGTTGAGTCCACCAGCTGATCAATCCTAAGGAGGGGAAAGCTGTCCTTAGGGCAAGCTCGGTTAAGATCTGTAAAATCCATGCACATGTGCCATTTCTTGTTGGACTTTTTCACCATGACGACGTTGGCCAACCACTCTGGATAATATACCTCCCTAATGATCTAGCTGTCAAAAGCTTCTCTACTTCCTCCATAATTGCTTTGTTCCGCTCTGGGGCGAAAACTCGTCGTTTCTGCTGGACAGGCTTTTTAGCAGGGTCGACATTCAGCTTGTGCTCTATGACCTCGTTTTCTATTCTCGGCATATCTTCGTGGGTCCAAGCGAAGACATCTAGATTTTGCTTGAGGAACTTCATAACTTTGCTCTTTAAAGCATTGCTAAGTCTTGTCCCCACCTTTGTCACTTTCGTCGTGTCCTCGTCTACCAGATGCACTTCTTCTAGCTCTTAGGACGATTCTTTTGATTCCTCTTCCACTACCCATGCATGGTTTTCTTTTGAAGCCAGGACTGCTTGGTAACATTCCCTAGCCAACAATTGATCTCCACATATCTGACCTACCCCATTTGGAGTCGAAAACTTCACCTTCAAGCAGTAATTTGTCGTTACTGCTTTGAGCTTGTTCAGTGTGGGTCATCCCAAGATGACATTGTAGGACGACGGGCAATCGATGACCAAGAAGTCTGCTTGAATTGTCACCTACGCTGGGCATGTTTCAGATGTAATGGACAACATGACGATTCCCTTTGGGTAAATTTTATCTCCTCTGAAACTGACCAGTGGAGAATTAAAGGATCTAAGCCTCTTAGGATCCAATTTCAATTGTTGGTAGGTCGTCATATACATTATATCTGCCGAGCTTTCATTGTCCACTAGCACCCTCCTTGTGGCAAATCCTTCCACCTCCAAAGTGATGACAAGTGGATCATCATGGGGTTGCTTTATTCTACATCATCCCACTCAGAAAATGTGATGTCGTCATCATATGATCGTCGATACTTCTGGGACGGATGCTTCATATGAACATTGTTGACCTGTCTATGGTACGTCTTCTTCAAAGACTTGTATGAGACTCTTGATATTGGCCCTCCAACTATTGTCTGTATTTCTCCCACGACTTGCTTTGGATGATCTCATCTATCATCCTTCGCATCATCATGATTTTTGTCCTCAGTCCTTGGCCGAGACTGATGGTCCCTTTTAACGAACTTTTGAAGCTTTCCACGCTGGATCAATTCCTCTATTTGTTCTTTCAGATCGCGACATTCATCAGTATAATGACCATGATCCTTATGAAAACGATAATACTTCTTTGGGTCATATTTCCTCGAGGACATGCTTAATGGCTTAGGCCACTTCAACCCTGGCTCGTCCTTTATTTGCATCAGTATTTTGTCTACAAGCATAACCAACGGAGTGAAATTCATCTTTTTCCTCGGGGCATCAGGACTGCTCTTGCTAGCCTTTGTGTCTGAATACGAGTCCTTGCGATCCCTTTTCTTACCATGAGACTCGCTGGTCTCGTCCTTCTTTCGTTTTCCCATTAAGCCTTTAGCCGTAAGGGTGTCCTCCCTATTCATATACTTCTGGGCTTTAAACAGTAGATCAATCATGGAGGTTGGCGGCATCTTGCCCAACGAAAAGATAAGGTCAGGATTATTGAGCCCCGCCTGGAAGGTCGTCATGATGACCTGATCGTCAGCTTTGTCGATCTCTAATATTGCCTTGTTGAATCACTTCACATAATCCCTCAAGCTCTCCCCTTCTTGTTGTCTTACCGTTAACAAGTAAGAGGTTGGCCTTTTGTGTCGTTGTCCGCCAATAAAATGGCAAACAAAGGAGTCACTGAGTTGCTCGAAATTCTTGATGGAAGACGCTGGTAACTTGCTAAACCAAACTCTTGCGGCTCCTCTATGGATGGCCGGGAACGACCCACAGATAACCTCTTCCGAGGTTTGTTGCAGATTCAGGATGGTTTTGAAGGCTCCTATATGGTCAAGAGAGTCCTTTGTACCATCATAGAATTCTAGCTGTGGCAGATGAAACTTCGAAGGCAGGGGGCACTCCAAGACATTGGGCGTGAAGGGCGAATCCGTCCGTTTCAGCATACCATCCAAGTTCATTGCCATCTTTCCCTTCATGGCATTTTTCACTTCATCGAGCTCTTTCCTTAGATTCTGCATCAAACTACCATTGCCAGGTACAGATCGTCCAGTGTACTCTGTTGCATTCTTTCCCTTGCTATTCGCAGGGCTGCTGGCTTCTTCATCATGCTTGCTTTAACTTTGCCGATGAAGCGAAGTGTTTCTCCCTTCCGGACGGGCTCGTCATTTCAATTCTTTGTTTTGCTTCATTAACTCCTATACATTTGCTGTCAAAGCCTGGATTTGTTGAGCCATCACCACAGGGTCTGGAGGTGTTACTGCTTCGTTGTCCATCTCTAGATCGGAACTTTATCAGTAGGAGCACGATGGTTGTTTCCCACAGACGGCGCCAAATTGATGAAGCTGAAAATGTGCCTCATTAGTATGTTCCTATTCAGAATGATGGACGACCTCCAGGACCTATTGTCTACACAAGAAGAAAGCAAAAAGGGTACCTTCGACGACGTGAGGCCAGCTGGGAAAACTCCGATGCTTAAGTCAAATTACACAATCCCAAACTTAACTTGCTCACAGTTCACTTTTTTCTGGTGTTTTTTTTCTGTTACATTTTTCTTCTCACTAGGCTTACCTTTTATATCCTTCCCCGGGTCGGTGCAGTTATGTTCATTAAATGCTGGGTTGAGCATTTCTCTCCTGACCGTTGCATTTAATGGGCAGTGATAGCCTCAGTAATGGAGTAACGGACGATTGTTGCGCCGCTCTTGTTCTTGTAACTGCCCCTAATGTAATTATGGAAGGCTAGTTGTCCGGCAAGTGTTCAGCTGTGCTATTAATGCACATATTCTTTGCTAATTGTGATGACAGGGTCTTGCCTCTATGTTCGTCTCTACAAGGATGCGGAATAGATTATTATCTTCGTTGATGATCAATTGCAGGTATCCGTCAATTATTATTATTATTATTATTATTATTATTATTATTATTATATAATTTGATAGTCAGAGTAGAGGAGAGAAGATTTAAATCTTAAATATTTATGTTAAAAATACTAGAAGGTGCTAGTTGAGGTGTAAAACTTTTTTTGAATTTCTTGTTATGCCAACGTTACGTGAAACTCACCTTTGATCTCTCATTTTCTCCCATTGCCATAGTTCCTTTCTAGCTATATTTAGTTGGCTTTTTCACTTTCATTTTGCAAGCCTTGTTACCCCAACTGCCAAAAAATAATGTTTGAGGAAGAGTGCCAACATGGCACTTAAGTCATTTACCCAAGGCCGTGACCTAGGGTGACACGATCATAACGATTAACAAGTATATCAATTCAGGGTTTAGCATATGTGCTCCCTTTTGTATGTCTTTTGTTATGTTAATGAGCCTTTCTAATTTCTCTTGCCCTGCCATGTCTTGACTAGGTTTATCTATAAAAATTAGAGTTGTGATGAGTCCGGTTAGGTGGTCAACTGAAGTGACAAAAAAATTTCTAGGTATGCTTTACATTAATTAAGATTATGGTAGGTCAACTCATCAACTAAGCAACACTGCTACTTTAATTTAACATCAATGATTATTTATTAATTCAACTACCATGCTTTAACTTAACAAGGCCATTTGCCCATTGCTAAGTTTGTTTATCTAGAATTATGTAACTTAAATCAATGTGTTATAACTTAATTCAACTACCATATATGCTTCACGGCTTGCTACTTGCTAGCTCTCATTTCAATAGACTTGCTGCTACCTCTCTTTTTCTTTGGGGGTAGGTTAGTTTCATGACTTGGTTAGGTAATTATGTTAGTCTTATTACTCGTTCGCCCTGGTTATTTCCAAGGGATATGTTAGTGTCATGACCTAGTTAGGTCGATAATTTATATCAGATTTCCCCAACTCCACCAACCATTGGATAAATATTTAGTTAGAGATGCCTGGCCTGAGAGGCTGGTTGGTTGGGCCATCATGTTCGTGTGGACTTAAATATATATATATATATATATATATATATATATATATATATATGTATATGTATGTGGCCCAAGTCCTCTTTATAGTTGGCTTGAGCATTCGTGGGATAATGCTACTCCTTTCAAAGATTGACTAGTGTAATAGACAATAGAATGGTCTTAATTTGTGTGCCTTTGCTTCTCTACTCAAGGCTGAAATCTATATATATTAATAGATAAAATTGAATGAAACTTCAATTATATTTTAAATTGAAATTTAATTAGAGCCTAATTTTATGTTATGTGTCTCATTTAATCTAAATTTTTAAATTTTTGAGCCAATTGAGTTAATTCAATATAAAAATTGGATTTCAATTAGAGTTTAATTTTGCGTTACGTGTTCCATCTAATTTAAGTATTTTTTTTTAAAAAAATTTTTTGTGCCAAGTGAGTTAATTTAGTATAGAAAATGAGAAGTCCAATATAAATAAATCATAAAAAAAACATAACCATATATCTAACTCTATATATAAAATTAGAGGAAAAGAGAGTTTGAATGATTTTATATTTATGAGTCATTTTTTTGTGTAACTAAAAATAATTCAAATTTATAAGTTATTTATGTAATATACTATAATTAAGTACGGTCCATTACTAAGTAAGTAATATATATATATATATATATTTTTTTTTTTAAACCAAAGTTTAAAGAAAATTCAATTAGAATCAAAATGATTGGATTTTGCTTTTGTTGGCTCTCCATAAAAATTAATCTATTTATATTTTCGCTGTTATTTTTTTCTCCAAACTAATGAGCATATTTTTTATACTATTTCTGTTCAAATATTTTGTTTGTGAAGATCTTGAACCTAAAAAATTGTAATTAAGTTAAACGATCCCATGCACCTATTCTTATTCAATTCAGGAGATACTATTGGATCAATCTATTCTTTTTATTTTGTATTGTATTTAATAGAATTTCACATACAATAATTGTGAATTGATATTATATATGTACTATCTAATAGTGATTTTCAAAATTATATTACATAAAAGCAATGTAATGAAAAAATTGGCGTAACTAATATCATGAAAATTGCAAAAAAAAACCATTTTAATACCTCTAAAAGTCCTGGTCTAACTAATGTCTTATATATTTAATAATCCAAACTAATATCAATAGCACCACTTCAATTTATTATTCATGTGCGGAAGCATGAGTAACCTACTAATAACAATTAATAGTAAGTGAGATAACTAGGTACAAGTATATAACTTTTCTCCAACTTCTATTTGACTGAGGAAACGACGATCTACTGAAGCATTTTTTTCAATCCCAAAAAGGCTTTCTCACATTTCTGCATACATTTAAAAAGCTTTCTTGAGCACCCTAGCCTGGAGGATATCAAGCATTTATTGGTTGCCCTGTAGATGAACCTAGTTTAGAGCCGCTATTCTCCCTATCAGGCACTACACCTATTTAGTTGTTCAAGAATTTTTTGGATCTTCTCTGAGTTGTGAGACCGTAAACCCCATGAATATTTTCACGAGGACTTAAGTATACTTAGTAGGGTTAATTAAGCTTCATCTGTGACCTCCTCCTTCAAGTTAACCGAGTGTTGCTTAGCTTTTAGGCTCGTACGAAGAATGTCATCCAAATATGCATTTAGCCTAAACGGCATTACATTGTAAAATACAATCCTGCGCCAATAATAATTAAATGCCATTTTCTTGGTTGGCCTTGTGCGTTTTGATTTAGTTGTAGCCCGAGAAAGCCTCTCATGAAGCTGCGTAACTCATGCCTAATTGTTGAATCCACTAGTAATCCAATCCTTGACAAGTCATTCACTTTCCTAACCACTTCTTTTTGTTAGCAAGTCATGGTGTACGCATTGTAATTTCCTAACAAAGTGAGCATGCATGAATTTATAACTTTATGCACACTTCCTCAAAAATGGCCTAATTGCTCTTTTGTTACCCGAGTTTAACTGTATAAGATGGGCATTCAACTTGTTGACCAAGATGTTTTGGATCAATCTCAGGCATATATATTTGCGTCCAAGCGAATACGTTTATATTTTTCTTTAAGAACGTCTGCATCTAGTTTTTGAGCTCTACGTGTAATAGAGACATACTCGATCGGATAGTGCTCTTAGGTTGGTCATCTTCATCATTCCAACCTAAACTAGGTTCTCCATCGGCTCCCCGACGTTAACTCGCATTCTTCATCTCTTTTGCCTTCGATCCATCAATATTAGGGGCACGTAACCTTAGTTCTGCAGATTTCCATGTAGTTTTTTTCTTAGTCTCTAACTTTTACCACTCCATGTTCGATAGGGACCACATCATCAGATGATTATTCGATTTAATAGATCTTAACTGGTTGTGGCCTATCTAGCTCAAAAGGCATTCAGCACAAAAAACTTGTCCTACACCAGCGTTTTTTTTTGAGCTATCCCAGCGGTTTAAAAACGCTGGGATAGCCCCAGTTTTTTTTGTTGATGCCCAATTTATTAGGTACTGTTTGTTTGAAAATTGCTTATTTTTTATCATTTATTTGCATAATATAAAACAAAAAGATAAAAACTAGCTTTTTTATTAAAAAAAAATTTTGAAAGTTAGATTTTTTGAAATATAAAATTTAAACAAAAAATAGCGTAGTACACATAAATGGTAAATAAAATAAAATAAACAAAAAGTTAGTTTATACTTTCTCTCCAAACACACAAATAGTTCATCATCTTTGTTACTTATTTGGGGCTAGCCTCAAATGAAAAGTGGTTTTGTGACAATTTTAGTTTTTGTGTTATTTGGACTAACTTCATTTTAAGAGGACCAATTTTTAATTTTAAAGTGAGCAAATAATATCTATTTACCACTCTATGGTTGGTCCTAACATTACTCGTTGCCTACTCAAATTTGGTTTATTTGGTTTGTGTTGCCAATTTAGGCTTCATTTATTTTGTTTTAAAATATTTTCCACGGTAAAACATTTTTAACCCAAGTGTTTGATTGCAATCCTAAAACATTTTCAAGTGTTTAGCGTGAGGTCATAGTTTTGGCTTCATCATTGATTTGTTTAACCTTAATTCATTGTTGATTTGTGTAGCCTTCATATTGACCGTAAACCTTGCAAGCCACATAGCCTTGGCTTCACTCCCCAAAATTGGCTACAAACCCCATTGTACTAGCAATCTCAAGTTTTGTGGCCCCGTGCCACTTTGCCGATGACTAGCACTCATCACCATCTAGCCATTCCTCTGTGTGCAAGAAAGAGAGAAGGTAGTCTGCGTGGGGGGGAGGGGGGGGGGGGGGGGGGGTCCATTTTATTTTACTTAATCCTTAATTTTATATGCTTTTGCACTTGTCTATTTTGCTTATAAGTTAATTAGAGCATACTTTGTTTTATTGATATATTATTGATATTGCTTCGTAACTTTGTTAATCAATTTGGACAATTTTCCAAACTATACTTCCAACAATCTTAAGAAATGATTTCCGTTCTTATTGATTAACAAAATGTATGATGTTCCTAATATTGTCTTAGAATTTGAGGCAGCACTTGTTTCGGAAATGAAGTTAGTTAATAACATAATTGATTGGGTAGTGGACACATTGGGGCTCTACTAGACACATTTGCTTCAGCAAGAAATTATTTCTTAATTATGAGGAAGTAATAGATGGAGAGAATGTTTATTTGGGAGACTTTGGTACTGTAAGAGTTGCTGGAAAGGGAAAGGTACTTTTGAAATTTGCTTCTAGTAAGTCTTTAGCCTTGCACTCTATTCTTCATGTTCCTAACATGTGCAGAAATTTAGTGTCTGGGTTCTTGCTCAAGAAGGTAGGCCTAAAATTTGTTTTTGAATCTAATAAGATCGTTCTTAGTCAAAATGGTGATTTTGTGGGCAAGGGATTTTGTCATGAAGGCTTATTTGTGCTTGAAACTAATTGTGAGAACATGAATATATGTAGTAACTCTTCTGCTTATATTGTTGAGTCTTTGGATCTTTGGCATGGTAGGCTAGGGCATGTGAATGTTGCAGCCATCAAAAGAATGAAAAAAATGAGCCTAATTTCAAACTTAACTAATTTAGAGCATTCAAAGTGTGAAATATGTTTAGAAGCAAAACATTTCAAAAAACCTTTCAAAACTATTGAAAGGAGCTATGAACTTTTAGGACTTATTCATAGTGACTTAGGAGACTTCAAAACATTATATGACATATATAGATGACTACTCTATATATACAAGAGTATAGCTTTTAAGTAATAAAGATGAAGCTGAAAACATGTTCATAAAATTTAAGATAGAAGTTGAAAATCAGAAAAATAAGAAAATTAAAAGGCTTAGGTTTGATAAAGGAGGAGAATATGGTTTAGCTTTGTTTAAAAAGTTTTGTGAAGAAAATGGTATTATTCATGAAGTCATTACACCCTGACCTGAACAAAATGGAATAACTGAGAGGAAAAATAGAACTCTAAAGGATATGATGAATGCCATGCTCATTAGCTCTAGTCTTCCTTCCAACATGTGGGGGGAGGCTATCCTTTCTACATGTCATGAATTGAACAAGGTCCCACATAAAAAGATTAGAAAAACTCCATATGAACTATGGGAAGGATGTGCACCAAACTTAGGGTACTTTAAGGTGTGTGGCTGTTTGGCAAAAGTTGGAATTCCTGAACCACATAAAGAAAAGATAGGTCTTAAAACCAAGGATAGTGTCTTCATAGGATATGCACAAAATATAGTTATGCCTATAGGTGCTTAGTTTTGGAGACTAACACCATAGTGGAGACTAGAGATGTTGATTTCTTTGAGCATATTTTTCCTATGAAGAGAACGAGACTCACTAATGAGTCCTTGCCAATCATACCCCAAGTGAAATCAAGTTCAAACTTAGGTGAAAGCCACTCAACACAAGAGTTAAGACGTAGTAAAAGACCTAAAAACGGAACCAACTTTGGGCCTGACTTTATCACTGCTTTTCTCATTGAAGATGACCCAAAAACTTGTCAAGAGGCCATGAA
Source organism: Quercus variabilis (assembly GCA_030445155.1). NCBI lineage: Eukaryota > Viridiplantae > Streptophyta > Magnoliopsida > Fagales > Fagaceae > Quercus > Quercus variabilis. Next base: position 23,469,763 of record CP129451.1, read on the forward strand.
ATCAGTAGATGCAACCTTTTGGAAGGATGCAATCCATAATGAGTTAGAATCAATTATGGCTAAACATACATGGGAATTAGTTGAACTCCCTAGAGGATGCAAGACCATTGGTTGCAAATGGGTGTTTAAAAAGAAATTAAAAGCAGATGGGTCCATAAACAAATTCAAAGCTAGACTAGTGGCAAAAGGGTATACTAAAAAAGAAGGGATAGATTACTTTGACACTTATTCACCTGTGACAAGATTAACTACAATTAGGATCTTGATTGTTATGGCCTCAATACATAAATTGATTGTTCACCAAATGGATGTCAAAATAGCATTTTTAAATGGTGATTTAGATGAAGAAATTTACATGGACCAACCAAAGGGTTTTGTGGTTGAAGGACAAGAAAGTAAAGTGTGTAAAATTAGAAAATCATTATATGGTTTGAAACAAGCTCCTAAACAATGGCATGAAAAATTTGATAACACTTTAATTTCTAATGGACTTGTTGTGAATGAATCTAATAGATGTGCGTATAATAAATTCTCTGGTGATAGTAGTGTTATCATATGCCTATATGTGGATGACATGTTAATTTTAGGAATTGACATGGATGTTGTAAAAAGTACTAAAGATCTCTTATCTTCAAACTTTGATATGAAAGACCTTGGAAAGGCTGATGTAATTTTGGGAATAAAAATCATAAAGAATAGTGAAGGGATTACACTTTGCCAATCACACTATGTTGAGAAAGTACTTAAAAAATTAAATCATTTTGACTATGACCTTGTGAGGACTCCATATGACCCAAGCTTACATTTAAAGAAAAATAGAGGGTATCCTGTTGCACAATCTGAGTATGCTAAAATTATTGGTAGTGTGATGTTTCTAATGAATTGTACATACCCTAATATTGCATAAGCTATTAGTAGACTTAGTAAATATACACATAATCCTACCTATGAACATTGGAATGCACTAATTTGTCTCTTGAGATATTTGAAAGGCACCATGAATTTGGGCCTTACATATACAGGTCGTCCAACAGTATTAAAAGGCTATTGTGATACAAATTGGATATCAGATAATGATGAAAACAACTCCACTAGTGGTTATGTTTTCACCCTAGGTGGAGGAGCTATATCTTGGAAGTCTTCTAAACAAACCTGTACAGCTAAATCAGCTATGGAGTATGATTTTGTTGCTTTAGAAAAGGCAGGTATTGAAACCTAGTGGCTTAGAAATTTACTTGTTGATATACCAAAATGGAATAAACCATTACCATTATCATCAATATCATTGCATTGTGATTCCCAAGTTGCAATTGCATGTGCAAGAAATAAAATTTATAATGGGAAGAAGAGGCATATATGCCTAAGACACAATATAGTGTGGCAACTCATAAGCAATGGTGTAATTGCCATGGAATTTGTACGGTCGGAAAAGAATCTTATGGATCATTTAACCAAAGGGCTAACTAGACAATTGGTCTATGATACATCGAGGAGGATGAGACTTAAGCCCATTGAGTGAATCACCCATGATGACAACCTAACCTATGTCAACAAAAGGTTCAATGGGCATCATGGAGAGATTCAAGATAGCACTATTAGTGAGAATGAGATCTCACTGTCCCTCCCTATGGTGTAGATAGTGCTTACTACCAAACTAGTGAGGTTGAGTTTAAGACTCTTAATGAATTCATAGCCTTTATAGGTGGTGTGGTGGCACACACTTGATGAATTCAACCATGTGAGTGTGGAGGTGGGGCTGCCTCCTATGAGAGTGAGGGCAAACTCTCTAGAGCTCTCATGAAAATCCAGGTGGGGCACATGGCCGAAATGTGCCAAATTGAGAACTCGTCCAAAAATTCACAAGTAAAGGTGTTCGTATTCTTGTGGTTCATGAAACTGGTTCAAGATCTTGTATCACCAAGATTTTGTGAATTCTAGAATACAAATACCAAATGTTGATTCAAGTCCACAAGACATCAATACCAATTTCATCTTGTGATTGCTCAATTTGTGAAAAATAAAAAATTTAAAACATGTGGGGGATTGTTGAGTATGTTTTAAAATTGATTGGGTATGTTCAAAGCCCAAGCCCATGCTCTAGAATTTTACTTGGCTAGCGTGGGAATTTTTGGCAGAAAACCAAACCATCGATCATCTCATATTTCCTTAGAAAACTAGTCAGCCACACCTTCCTCTTTTTTATAGAAAATACACAGTAGCTTGCTGCATCAATGGGAAAGAAAAATTCCTTTGTTTTTACCTTTCCCTTTTCACTCTAATCATCTTTAGCTACTTGCTTTTTAAGAGCTCTAAGACTATCAAATCCTGCATATATGAGATTAGTTGAAAACAATAAAAACACATATTACTTTGATACTTTTGCTCCTCTGTTTTTATTGAAAATTTTCTCTTGGGCATTTGCGACAAGTTCGAAACTCTATTTGTGAGTGCACATTAGTAGAGTTGCCATTATATCCTATAGAGTGACTACCTAAACCATTTGCACCGACAGATTCATTCTAGTGGGGGCGAAATCACTTCTTAAGGACAATGGATTTAGTTTGGTGCCTCAGCGATAAGTTTTACTTAATCCTTAATTTTATATGTTTTTGCACTTGTCTATTTTGCTTATAAGTTAATTTGAGCATATCTTATTTTATTGATATATTATTGATATTGCTTTGTAACTTTGTTAATCAATTTGGACAATTTTCCAAACTATACTTTCAACACATTTAGTTTTAGAAAATATTTTAAATATTTTTTTGCCTTAAAATGTTTTACAAACTTTTACGCTATGTTTGGATTGGGGGGAATGTGAGAGAAAGGAAAAGAAAATGAAAGAAGAGAAGACATTTCCCTTATTTTGGTATCAATGAAGGAAATGAAATATTGGGGAATAGAAGTGGAAGGATAGCAGAAAAAGACAAAATAGTGACTGACCAATTACAAAATTGTGTGGGTTAAATTTCCAAATACGCCATTAAGTGGCTATCCTTTCCTTCCAATATCCAAACACAATTATGCTTTGATTGGTTACAAAGAAGGGAAGAGAGGAGAAAAGAAATGAATTATAGAAAGGAAATAAGAAAGAAAAGAAAACAAATTAGGCCTCTTGTCTATGTTTGGAAATAATGAGAGAAGGGGAAAAGAAAAATAATTCCTTTGTTTGGTTTGCAATAAGAAAGGAAGTGATTTTTTTTTTTTTTACTTTTATGCCCATATAAATGTGAAAGATGCATAAAAATAATGGTTAAATATGTAATTTCATATCATATTATATTATTTATGTGGGCCCTAGTTTTTAAAAACCATTGTCTCCCTTCAAATCCTCCCAAATTGGGCGGATTGCAAATATGTGGGCCTAGGGAATGGGTTTCTGCCTTATTGTTATCTACCATGCTAACCAAACGAAGGAAATGACAACATTCCCTATCATTTCTCTTCTCTTCCTCTCTCTTCCAATGTTTTCAAACACACTGTTAAGGAAAATCATTTTCTTTTCCCTTTCCTTTCACTTGTCCTCTCTTTCCCTTTTTCTTTATCTTCCCTCCCCCTAACTGCAACCAAACAAAGTGCCCTAACTACAACCAAACAAAGTGTTATACCGTATTTTTCATGGTGAGCTCAAAATATTTATTGGTTTGGCCAAGATTTTTCAATGAAACAAACACCCCTAAAAATTGTTCCCCACCCCCCCCCCCCAACCCCCCAAAATTACCACCAATTATCTTATTTACAGATTGCTAATTTGGTGAGTGGTTGGCCCAGATGAGAACCAAGAAAAATTTGTTACCTTAACCGTTTATAAAAATGTTGTAAAAAAGTTTGTGACTATAATATTACTTTAATTAAAATAATCAATGATATTGTTAAAAGGGACAAAGTTTAATTTCATTAAATGAAATTGCTAAAATTAGTACCTATATATATATATATACACTAGTATTTTTTTTATTAAAAAAAATAATAATTGGGAGACAATCCAAGAATACCTCCGTTTCTAAGAGAAACAACAAAATTCGCAGCTATTTGAATTGAAAAGTTGTTAATGACGGCTGATATAAGAATTAGTAATAACCTGCGAAATTAGTGCCAAATTATTTGGTTTGAGTATTTGTTATGACAACTCTTTAGCATTGCTAAAACAGGAAAAAAAAATATATAAAATAAACAAACAAACCAACCAACCAACCAACCAACAATAAGGCAGTGGATATTTGATGAAATCTCCCTTTGCCCACAGATTTTCCACCTCAAAATTTTGTGGGTAAATTACTTAGAAAAATAAAAAAGAAAAAAAGAAAAACTGAATTCCTTGTAGGGTGGGTATTTGACGTAGAGTAGAGGTTGTGAGAGATAGGACTTAATAAGATATTATGGATAAAAATTGTACAATAAAAGTTGGAAAATCTCTATCTATCACTTATTAATCAGTTAAATGTCATACATCAAACTGACCAAAAATTGAGCGAAGTCACAGAGTTTAAACCCACGCAGTCATGCCATTTGCCAAATATCAACAGCGGGGTAGTTACTAGCTGAATCTCGAAGGCAGTGGATAAGACCCTATATAAAAAGATCAAGGAGTTTGGGTCGTCTTCTCTCTATTATTGGTTTTTTTTTTCTTCCTTCCTTTAATAGTTTTATTATTTTCAACTTTCAAGTCCAAAAATAACCAATAAGGAACTAATTTTCTTTTTCATCTAGATGTTATCATAGCTTTCATCTCAATCTATTCAACGATTAAATGCCATGTGTGCCATTGAATATTGATGTTTTACGTTGGTCCTATTTAAGAGAAATGGTCATGGTTTTCTTGTACAGCCCTTCTTTCCTCGTTTTAGTATTTTTTTTTTTTTTTTTTAACATTATATTGCACCAACCGCTAACAACGACTTCTTTCTCCATCTTGGCCTAGAATGTTTTCTTTAGACCCTTTATTTCTTTTGTGTATTTCTGTGTTCTTGTCCATGGATGATCCAAATGGTCATCATATTTGATCCAAAACAAAGTTTGATATTTTGAGAGACAAACACAGAGGGAGAGAGAAATGCCGAATTCTATGGGAGTTGGATTCATGGCAGTCTTTGCGGTCTCAGGAAGTGTGGCTCTTCTTGTTCATCAACTCCATAAGCGCCTCCTCTCGGATTTCATGAAAAAGGTTGAATCTGAATATGATACCATCTTGTACTCCCATGGTAAAAACAAGATAAAGGGTATGTTTTTCTTTCACTTTTACCACTTCTTTTTAATGCTAATTATGTAATTTAATTTGTAGTTTTGTTAATCCAAAAATAAAATAAAATTTCCATTCTGTAAAACAAAATAACTATATAGAATTTGATTTACTTATAAGTTTTGATTTTTTTTTCTTCTCAAAAAAAAAAAAAAGATTTGATTTTTTTTTTTGGGTAGGATCTGAGAAATGTCAATCAAAGAAGAAGGTCCGATTTGCAGATGATGTTGAAGAACCATCATCGAATAATGAGGAATATCGCAAAAGGAAGTTGCTAAAGTATAAGCAGGTTTTGGCAATGAAGTATGTACGAGGCACTAGCAATGGCAAATAAATAAATAAAAAAGGCTCTAATAGTGGTGACAACTTAGAGCATGCCACAGGAAAGCTCCATGAAAAGGGATGGTTGAAAATAAAAAGACCCCCTAATTGTAAAATACTAAAATGTAGTTTTTTTTTTTTTTTAAAATGTTTGTAGGGGGTAGAGTTTATATTTTATGTAGTGGTTTTTAATCTTCTTTATATGATAGATAGGTGTACATAGGTGTTGTAAGTATCAGAAATTCCAATAAAGGGCTCTATTATTATTATTTGTGGCAACGTAAACATGGGGGTGACTTGTAGACGGTTGAAAATTTATAGGAATTGGTAGATCATAAGTTACTTCAGTTGACTAAACTTTGAGAATGATATATGATCCCAGAAAAATGAATTGGCATAATGCGGAATGATTTGTTCTCCAAGTAATAGTCCTCTGTTTTTGGAGACTAAGTACCAGAAGGGATTTTTTTTTTTTTTTTTTTTTTTTTTTTTTTAATATTGATGAACCTTTATATGTAACATATGGTTCATTCAATGAGCTTCTCCATATATATTCACTCTTCTTGAAAAGTCTCTCTTCATTTTTAGACCTTAGTTATATGGAAAATGTTTAGCTCTAAAAATGTTTGGATCCTAAGCTCCAACCACTAATTGAAAAATGATATGTGTCTCGTCATGTGCAATACACACGACTCACTGAGTTGATTGGATTATATGAGTCATATACATTGCACATAACAACCACTAATGTTATCTTTCTATTGGTAGTTGGAGCCAAACTTTATTCTTTTATATTTCTCTTTCTTATTTCCATCCAAAAAATTCTTCAAAAGTTTCCATTCAAGCAAATTGGAGCTTTTATTTTTTGGAGATTTAATCATTTTAAATTAGACAAAGTTTAGCTCTAAACATATTTGGAGCCTACGCTCCAACCACTAATCGGAAAATAATGTGCCTCATAAAATGCAATACACATGACTCACTGGGTTGATTAGATTAAATGAGTCATATGCATTGTATATAACAACCATTAATGTTATCTTCCTATTGGTGGTTGGAGCTAAATTTTATTCTTTTATATTTCTCTTTCTTATTTCCACCCAAAAAATTCTTCAAAAGTTTCCATTCAAGTATTGGAGCTTTTATTTTTTGGAGATTTAATCATTTTAAATTGGACAAAGTTTAGCTATAAAATTAGTTGGAGTCTAAGGCTATAACCTTATTTAATATCTTTGTATTTAAATAAATAAAAAAAAATCTTTGTATTGTAGGTGAAATTTGACAAATCCACAATTGGATTACATTTTCTTCCTATATCTTTTATGCTTGCAAAATTTCTAAAAAATTAAAGATCAATAGTTACGTCATCAACAAATTATTTCAATTGCAAGTTTTTGTAATTTAAAATTATGCATAAAATATAAGCTTATAGATTATATGGAAAATAATATCCGATTGACACAAAATTTGACATGTATATTAAGAGTATAAAGAACTTGCAATTCATCATTTAGATTTTCAAAATATATGGTAATATTTATCTATTCAGTAAGGTTGTAAGCTTAGACTACAACCAATTTTGTAGTTAAATTTTGTCCTTTTAAATTTGGTAAGTCATGGATAGGACTTGAGATTGTTGGAAGCAGAAACACCAATAAGTATAGTAGATAACTACAACGGCTTATTGCATGCTAATCCCCAACTTCAAAGGAGATCCATAGCATTGTTTTCTGGCTAAAGTTTGTGACCTGGATTGTAGTTGTCATTGCCACATTTTTTGCAGATCATGTAAACTTGGCATTATACTTTTTTCTTTTTTCTTTTTGGCGAAACCAACTTGGCATTATACTTGGATGGGAGTAATATGTTAAATGCCATTCAAGTTTCATCAGTATTGTAAAATTGATTACCCCTTTTTAGTGTTTCGGATGGATAATATATATTTTATTTTATTTTTTAAATCTCATTTTGGGTAATTGGTTAAATTGTTGGTGTTTATTAAGATTTTTTTTTTTCCTGTAAAAGTGTAATTTAAGTTGTGTGTAAATAGCATTTCTCTTATTAAAAATAGGAGGGATACTAGGAATACTAAAATTTTACTTTAATATAACCCTTACAAATTGATTTTCCCCCAATAATAATAAAAGAAATTAAAATATTTATTTATAATTTTGTTTAAGTGACACCAATTATATTTTTATTAGCAGTTTATGCTCCATTAAAATTTGTAATAATTTTAGCATTTCCCAAAAATAAAAAGTCACCATGAGTAAATCTGTACGGGTGACATATGACTTTATGATATAGGTGTTTTTCCATTTTAAAAAAGAAGAAGATAGAAAATTCTAAATTCTCTCTTTAATATCTAGCCACTGTAGCAACATAAGAATCAAACTTGCATCATAGTTTAGCTTCAGTTGGTTTTTGTATAGGCTTCTTCCATTGTTCCCATCTTCTAGAGTGAGTGCTGGCTGGGGTTGATTTCCTTGACATTTTGTGCTCCAGAAAGATCTTGTATAAACTCTTAGCCACCTCTTCATGGGAAAGTAGTTGACTCTCTTGAAGGGCTAAGTTTATGGCCTTAGATACAACATCTAATAGACTAATACCAGAGCTCCAAACAACAAGAATTTAGCTTTTTGGTCTTCTTCCAGCAGCGAAAAATTGGGAGGGTCAGAAAGAATTTTAACCTTTTTTCTTCTAAATTAATTTGCATCCCATCTAATTTAATGTTTATTGACTTCCAAGCCATAGAGCAAGTCATAATGTAGTTGCAGGTAGAGAGTTGATTCTTGAGCATCATTGCAGAGTCTAGGTCCCTTTCTTGTGCTGTCCGTGGATTCGGTCTAAGGTTGATCAGATTTGAGGGAGTTGGGCCTAGTTCTCTGTACAAAATGGACTTTGTGAACCGGTCTGTGCATAAAACAACCTACTCCAAAATACTAAAGGATAATATATAAAGGACAAAACTTATATATATAATACTTTAGATACTGTTCTTTAAGTTTTCCTTTTAAAATTCTGTCATGTGGTTGTTTAATTAAAAAAATATATTTTCATTCCATGAGAAAAAGCCACATAGCAGAATCTTAATAGGAGAACCTAAGGAATAGCACCTAAGTACTATATTTAAGTATTGCTCATATATAAATAGCCCAATAATTGTTAGCTCAAATATTGTTAGCCCACATATTCAAAACAAACAAAATACTTGTAGGTATATGGATACGTATAGTATATGTATAAGTACTTATGATATGCACTATGTAGAAAACGGGCTAAGAAGATCTCAACCCTAGCCCACATAATCTTAGGGTTCCTTTGGTTGGAGGAGTGGAAAGATAGAAAATTAGTGGGAGGAAAAGTGAGAGGGTGGAAAATTCTTTTGTTTGGTTGAGGAGAAAAGTGAGAGGATAGAAAATGTAGTTTATATAAATTGACTATTATGTCCTTGTTATATAATATATAAGAAATAGATTTATTTAAACTCACTAAATAATATAAAAATTAACACAAATACATAAATTTATATTATTATATATAATATAAAATTTATGGGCAACAAAAATTGTAATATGCATTAACTTTGCTAGGAAGGCATTCTAAAAAAAAAAAAAAACTTTGCTGAGAAGAAAAACGTGGAACGTGGGTAGCAAAACTTATGAATCAAAATTGGGCAACAAAAATAACTGGGCAGCAAAAATAAGACAGCAAATATAAATTCAACAAAAGAAGACAACAAAAATAACTAGGCAACAAAACAATGAATAGAATGAAGACAAGGTAAAAAAGTAAAGCGTATTTTTATTACACAACAGGTCTCAGCGTTTTCTCCACTTTTTTCTCTCCTTTTTGGAGAGAAAAGTTTTGTGTTGGCCCAGGTGGAAAATGCCTAGGCCCCACATAAAAGTTTTCTTTCCTCCCTTCCAACTAAACAACACACAAACCCATTTTCTCTTCAAAGTTCTCCATCCACACTATTTCTCTTCGAAACAAACAGACCCTTCATGACTATGGTGGGCACAAAACTGTGAGTTTTGGGATTGAATCAAAATAGCCATTGTAAGAAGTCTACAAAAGGTATGGCTCTTTGAGGAAAGGGAAAGATACCATAGTAGTGCACACTAACTACCTACTATTTTCTACTGTGGATACTCTTAGATTTCATTTGATTTAAGTGATTATAGAGAGGATGGAAAATAAAGGAAAGAAAAGTGAGGAGAAAATGGTGTTTTTGGTTGTTTGGTTGCAGGGAGAAAAAGGGAGAGATTTTTTTTTTTGGGGGGGGGGTGGGGGGGGGCGCGCTCATAAGTTTCCTCTCCTACCTACTAAAGTATAATATCTTCAAATTTGGGAGAAAATGGGAGAGAAAAGTGGGTAAAAATATTTGGACAAAATTGCCCACATCCTATTTTTATTTTATTTTGGAATTTTTTATTTCTTTTTACTAGGCATGAATTTTCCTTTTTAATAAACTTGGGTGACTGCTTTTTTTTTTGGGGGGGGGGGGGGTAAGGGGTTGGTTGTTTATCTTTTTTTTTTTTGTTAAGCATCATTTTTGTTAATCTTTTTTTTTTTTTTTTTGTTAAGCATCATTTTTAACAAGAAAATATGAGAAAATTTATACAAATTTTATTTTCTATCCTCCTATTTCTTTTTTCAACCAAACAAAAAAATGTTTTTCATTCCTCCACTTTTCCACAATTTCAACCAAACACACATAAGGAAAATTAAAATCTCTTTTATCCTCCTACTTTTACATCATTTCCTCATTTTACAATCTTTCATTTTTCCATCCTCCTAACCAAATGAACCATTAGTTTTCTTAGATGTCACTCTCTACTTTCTTTCTTTTTCTCCACTCTTTCCTAAAAGGATTGCCTCAATTTTTGGGCTGCCTATTCATGGGTGTTGTCCTTCTCTTTATAGCCAAACTTAGGTGAGTGTTTTCCCATTTTTACCCTTCTTCTCACCAACCTTCTAATTTTCTATGGACCTTAGCTCCTTATCTTATTCTTTCTCTATTGGCTACTACCCTCTTTGGATCACCTAACTAAGGGAGTCTTAGGTTTTTTTTAATCACAATAAAGATATCCCTTATTTTTAGGTAGGTGTCATTTTGCAACAAAGCCATCTAACTCATTCCTCCTAAAATGGAAAGAGGCTCATAAAAACTCTCTAGCAATACTCTTAAGCGTGCACCACTTGGTTTCCACCAACTCCTTCCATTTATGGTATTGATGTTTTCCTAGAAAACCATCTAAAAATAAAAGGGTATTGCAGAATACCAAATAGAGGCCTTCCCCCCCCCCCCCCCCCCCAAACACTAAACCACAACTCTTGAGACTCAACATCCGCCAGTCTTACTCCCCTTACATGGCTGGGATGCAAAAGGGCAAAGCCCAAGCTTTACCTTACTTGCATGCCTTGGATTTTTGGTCCTATTCTGCTTCATGTCTTTTTCATTCTTCATACACTCCTTTGTTTCTCTTTCTTCATCCTTTTCATTTAATTTGTCACATCTCTTTAAAAGAAATAGGTTAATCTTATCCTTTTATACAAAATTATTTGGGCCTTTATGTGCCAAATATTCATAACTTGACCATTAGGGTCTTGGGCCTAATTTATTTCATCTTGCCTAGGTCATTCTATAGCAAACTTGTTTTGAGCTTTTTTTTTTTTTTTTTTTTTTTCTTTTATCATGGTATTTGAGCTATGCTAGGCCTAGATTTACTATTCCTAAAAGATGCCTCTCATAGAGGTAATCTCTTGACTTCATTCCCCATTTAAGGGATGGTGGACCATCCTCGAGTTCCACTAATTGTCCCATTTTAAGGTATTCTGCCATAGGCGACTTTCTCTTATATTTCTCTTTTAGCCTAAGTGTAAATTTAGGCTTTTATTTCCTCTTGTTTTGGGCTCTTAGGCTTGGCATGTTGATCTTTTTTACTTTTAGCTCTCTCGTTGGGCCTTTGGGACTTGTTTTGCTTGGATTTTGGGTAGGGGCGATTACAAATACAAGTGAGGGTGGTCATAGGACCACCCTAAGTTGCCATAAAAACAAAAATTATACTTACAAAAAAAAAGGTCTAACATAATTATATTAAATTTAGCATGTTTTGTTTACCCTAAAAAAAATATTGACCACCTTGAGTTGATAATCTCAAGAATAAGAGTAATGCTAGGGATATAATAAAATGTCACAACAATTTCACAACATTTCAAAATTAGCATGCCAATTCACACATTGGCTTTTTTAATCTCTAATTTTAAATTTTTTGTATGCTAATGTAGGAATTGTTGGACATTTTGTTGTGTCTTTAGCATTTCTCACAAAATTAATCTTGGTCCCCCCATACATAATCCTTAACCACTTAAACAAAAATATAAATAAAAGTTCAAATAACAGTAAAAATGAGTCCAAATAACATAAAAAAATAGCCCAAAAAACAAAAAGATTGTACCAAACAACAAAAAATTAAGAAAATATTCAACAAGTGCTCATTCAAAAACAAAAGGCAAAAATCTTTGCTCATAAAAAAAATAATAATAAAAAAAAAAATAAATAAAAACTCTCTAATCATTTATAATTGTAACTCTTTCAACATTTCATAAAAATAATTAAATAATCACTAATTTCATTTTACTAAAAAAAGCTATCAGCAAAGAGATTGTGGCCATGAATTCTCGTCAGTAACGCCGGGAGCTCTTCTCCTTAATGGCTTGGCTCGCAATCACAACATGTATCATTCGTTACTCTCTCTCACTTTTTCCATTTTTCTTCTCTATCATCATTTTGGGCTCTTTCTCATTTTATTACTTTCGTCTCAACATTCTCAGTTCTCACTTAATTTCTCATCAATCCATTTTTGCTTTTTAATTTTGTTTGTAAAAGTAAAATATAAAGTTTTCGTATTTGCATTTCTTTTGTGATGTTGAAATATTAAAATTTCCTTTTTTATTAGATTTCGTATAATTTAAATTTCTTAATGACCACTCTAGAAAAATTCCTAGAGCCGCCACTACTTTTGGGCTTCTCTTGTTAGGCTATAGATATGTGAAAAAATGGCTATTAACATAGAGTAAACACCTTGCATTCTCAGTAGCCAAAAACTTGATCAAGTTATCCTTTGTTGTGACGATATTTGCTATAGTGCACCAAAGAAGCATCTTGATTCTTGAGTCTTTCAAGTAACCCTGTATTCTATATATTGCCTCCTTAAATCACAATTTGTGTTGTTAGACTTAGCATTTGCTGCCACCCTATACTCTCTCAATTTTTTTTCCAAGTTGTTTTCAAAAAGATTTTTCCAAATTGTTTCTAATGGGTAATTAAAAAGTGTTTATTGTTCATATGAGTCGTCCACAAGAACAAGGTTCGTCTACGATAATCTTCGAAAAGGAGAAAAGAGAAAGACACACCACAAACATGAAAGGAGATCGTTGAGAGAGATTACTGGTCATCCAAAGAAATGTTAGTTGTCTACACCACAAGAAGGTGTAGACAAGAAACAAACACTTAGTCAAATTTTAAGTGTCTTTCATTGACCACAAATGGTTAGACCATGATCTTTTATCTCGGAATATGGGGTGAATTTCCCGAAATTTGCTCCATTTCCCCCACTAAGCCCACTCATCTCCCACAATGTTAGTGGCATCTAACAAGTAGACCTAATCTAAACTCTCTATAAAAGAGACCAAGTCTCACCAAACTAAGTTATGTTCTAATATTCATCCATTCACTATACTTGAGTTCTAGAAAGAAATCTAACTTAACTATCGGCAGATTCTTGGCCAGTTCACCCTGGTCACCTTCGTTAGTCTCTTTCTTTCTTTTCAAGTCATCCAATTGCCATTAAAGCTTGGAGTATTCAACCTACTGATTTTCAATCATCATCAATTTCCAAGCAATATTTTTTAAAATTTTTTTCAAAAATGGGTTTCAAAATTGTTTTCAAGATGAATTTTACAAGTTGCTCAAAAAATACTCTCTAAGTTGTTTTCAAATAATTCATGTGTTTTCTAAAAAATATTTTCCTAGAGTAGTTTCCAAGAATCATAAGATTTTGTATTTCTTGAAAATGTTTTATATAAATTATGGGTCTTTTCATCATTAAAAATACTTTATCCTAAAAACTCATGAAATGGTGTTTGGGAAAATATATTTTCAAAGAGACCCATGTAAAAATGTTTTCCAAAAACCTATGGATTTTTTCTTTTGAAAAATTTTTTTAAAAAAAAAAAAAAAACAAAAACCATGAGATTTCCTTCACCCAACCCTGATATTGGAAATGGGGCAAGCTTTCTTACGAGATTATATAGAGAAATTCAACCATATTAAGATTAGACTTACTTGTAGCACTATCAAGTTGAACAGTCAATCCTTAGTATTGTTGAGCATCAACCCATTTCGTTGTAGTGAATGGGGGTGGGGGGTAGTCCTTTGGGACTGCAATGGAATATTTGTTGCAATTGGAAGCATGAAAGTTATGGAGACCCACACAAGGGAGGAGGCTCAAGTTGTTGCGTTATTTCTCGGCATAAAATAGGGGATTTTTTTTTTCCCAAAATAACACCCATTTTCAAACAATTTCATTAATTAGCATTGTTTCCAAACTATTTAGGAAACTAACATCTCGAGTGTTAGAGACTTGAGTTCACTGTAACAACTCGAGTCTGAGAGACTCGATTTCAATGTCGTGGCATGATACTTGAGTATTAAAGACTCATGTTCCTGATTTGCACACGCACGCACACGCGCATGCGCACACACACACACAAATAGAAACAGATTAAATGAAACTCAGAAATCATGAAAAAAGAAGAAACAAAGACAGAAACCCAAAAACCCAAAAATCATGAAGACAACCCAGAAATGAGAAAAAAAACAACAAACTAGAGAGATCAAACCCAGGCAGCGATGACGAAGGCTCCAAGAGGCGGTGGCGATTAAACCCAAGCGAAGAAGGCTCCAAGCCGTGGCGGTGAAGGTTCCAGGCAAAGTTTTTCATCTAATTCCTTCATTTTCTTCTCTGGGTCTTTGGGTTTGTTGATGTTTTGTTGGGGTTTGTTGATTTCTCTCTGGGTCTTTGGGTGAATTTCTTGATTCTTGTTGTTGATGTTTCTCTCTGGGTCTTTACGTTTCTTGATTCTTGATGTTTGTTTGTGTTTGTATAATTTTTTGTTTCTTTCATTGTTTGTAGAAAGTAGAAACTCGTGAATTTTTTTCCAGAGGGAGAAGAGGAAGAGACTGAAGAAGAAGAGACTTACTCCTAGTTTTCTTTTGTGGAACTCGAGTCTCTTTGTATAATTTTTTTGTTTCTTTCACTGTTTGTAGAAAGTAGAAACTCGTGGATTTTTTTCCAGAGGGAGAAGAGGAAGAGACTAGAAGAAGAAGAGACTCACTCCTGGTTTTCTTTTTTGGAACTCGAGTTCCACGTGGATTTTCATAGAAATTAAGTCTTTGATACTCGATTTGCCACAATGATCTTAAGTATCTATTACTCAAGATGTTAGTTTTCTAAATAGTTTGGAAACGATGCTAACTAACGAAATGGTTTGAAAATAGGTGTTATCTTGAAGGGAAAAAAAAAACCCTAAAATGGGTGACTGGTTTCAATGTCTACTAGTTAGTAATTGAGTGCTAAAACCCAATACAAGTTAGAGCTGTTACGTGTACAGTTTCATGTCTAAGGCCAACAGGACACATCCTTGAAGACGCACGAAGTTTTGCAATGTAACTGAGCTTAATAAGAGAAATATTTATTCATCTTTGGGAGGAGTCCTTCCTTCTCTTACAACAGGTATGGACCTTAGCATAGGATCCATGATGGTAAGACAGTTAATGGTGAGACAAAAGAAAATTTTGGTAAATTTGCAAGGTTAGCGTGATTCTAGTAAGCATTCATATCAACGTGTATAATAGAAAAATATGTAGAATTTACATAGTTTTGTCTAAAAATAACTCACATCAGTTTGTGTATAATTGTTATAGTAATTATGTAATTTTTTTTATATATATAGTGATATTATTTATTTTTGTATTTAGTTGTTTATTTATTTATTTATTTATTTTTACGCATTGAGGATAAAAGAAGAGAGTGAATGGTAGTTGCTATGTGTGAAGAAAGAAAAATAATTAAAAAAAAGTAAGAAAATTAATATTTTAATGAAATGTAATGTAAAATAGATAATTTGAAATGAGGTGTTTTGAAAAGTGAGTATGCAAAATAGAAAAAGTAAGTTTTTATGTTAAAATAGATAGAAATTTTTGCACGAACGTTCAATAGGTGTTGTATTTGATTGGCTATTATTGTATTTGGTCCACATTAATAATGTACAATTTATATAAATTTGTATAATATTTACCAATAAAATCTCTATATTTATTTTTTTTAAATCAAATAACTGTTTACAATCATTACAGTATTAATAGATTGGATCTTTATTTTATTAATAAATCAATTAAATATAAATATAAAATAATTAATTTTTAATATAAGCTTTATAAGAAATATTAGATCTCCTAACGAAAGTATATGTTACATAGCTTGGATAAGTCAAATAACATACTTTCATTCTCCAAAAAAAAAAAAGAGTCAAATAACTTACTATAATATATCCATTGCAATCAATACGATGGCTAATTTAACTAGTTTGGAGACTTGGAGGCGTGCCCGTCATAGTCATTGATGTTGGGGTGACGATCCATCACGGGTCATTCCAATATAATATCACAATTTGAAAAGTACCATGAGTCACTACTCACTTCTTTTATTCATATTTCTTTGTTACATCAGAAATTTCTCGAATTTTCTTCCAAGCTTTTTCTAAGTCGTAGATTTTTTTCTTTTCGACGAGTTATAAGCTCCAAATTATGAGAGTACTAGTCAACGCTATTAAGGACAGAGCTAGAAATTTTTTTCGTAAGGATAGAGCTAGGAATATTTTTTGGAACCGACTTCTAAAACTAAAATAAAATTGTATGAAAACCAAATTATATTTTGGGAGGGATTACTAAACTAAAATTATAGGAATATTTTTAATCCAATTTATTTTTAAGATCTTTTAATATAATGAGTTTTTTGTATAGATAATATCTTTCATATAAAATTGAATAAATTATATTATTGGGCAACACCACCCTTAATGCAATGCACGTAATAGTTTTGAGTCCAAATATTCTGTCCTACTTTTCCTACTCCACTCTATACTCTACCAATAAATACTTACCACGTGTTCACCTAATTAATTAAATATTATCATTATTGACTTATTAATACTATAGTTATTAATTAATAGTGGTATTTAATTAATTATGTGAATACGTGGTAAGTATTTATTGATGAAGTATAGAATGGAGCAGGAAAAGTGGGACAGAAAATTTGGACTCAATAGTTTAACATTTAAAATGAGGGTCACCAATCACCAAAAAATCAAAAATAAAAAGTCAAAACATTAATTGATTCGATTATTAAATTCTACCAATGATATTCATTTACACATCAATTTGTAAATATTTTTAGAATAAAATTTATAACAACTTTAACATCTTCCTAAAAACATAATGCAATATAAACAACACTATTATTATGTATTATACTGCATTCCCATAAAATTTTGACCACGGTGAGAATAAAAATAATAGGGATTTAAAAAAAAAAAAAAAAAAAAAAAAAAAAGAACTTCTTCGAAGCTACATAAAATAAGCTCCTCACCATTTGTTTCTAGTCTAAACATTATCTTCCTTCTCCCTTCTCTGATGAAGCCTGCCAATCAGACCTCAGATCATCCTAAGTCTCAGCAGTTGTAAACCACATCATGTCCTCATCCAAGAAGGTTCTAGGCTTTAAGCTAGCTCTGTCTCTGTGTGTGTGTGAAGGTTCTAGGCTTTAAGCTAGCTCTGTCTCTGTGTGTGTGTGTGTGTTTTCTTGTTTTTTTTTTTTTTTTTTTTTTTTTTTTTTTTTTTTTTTTTTTGTTTTTTTTTTTTTTAATTTGCGGAAAGGCTAAAGCCTTCTTTTGTAAGTAACTCTTATTGCAGAAAAGCCTCTGAAATTTTTTTAATCTAATGGTTTGTTTGGATTGAGAGTGAGAGAGGAGAAGTAGAGTAGAGTAAAGTAGATTTAATACAAAATTAGCTCATTTTTAGACTATGAGTTCTCAAATCCTAAAAGTGAATCCTAGAAAAAAAAAAAAAAATCCTAAAATTGAGGAGGAGCCAATAAGTAATATTTTGATATAATTCTACTAGAAAATTTCAAAACCTAAGGGGACCATGGCCCCCGTGGGCCCTCCCCTAACTCTGTCCTTGAATACTTGTATAATAAACAAAAAAGTTTAACATAATATAATTTCTTTTTTTATATTTTCTTTTTGACATTTATAATTATGATAATTATTAATAGACAATTATTTTGATTATAATCAATTGACACCACCTACTATTCAGTGTTCAAATCCCCTTTCTTTATTGTTGTAATCATTTAATTATAAAAAAGAAATATTATTTTAGAATATAGATATAGACATATCACATATAGATGTCATCTATAATTTATAGCATTCACATTAGGTGATGGCATGCAAAACGCTTGAGAATGGAAAATGCATAATACAATTGACACAAATGCACAAAAACCAGCTCTATTGGATGATACATTTTGCATCTGCACTTGCATGCTTGTTACAATATTATCTATGTTTGCATAATACTTTAGCTTCCATCATTCTTTACCAAATTAATTGTTTTTCTATTCTCTCCTCTCTTTGCCCTTCTCTCTCCTCCATGTGGTGTAGGATTGTGGGTAAAAAAATATAAAATAGGTTTTGATGGTGCAATATACATTTATTTTTGCGTAAGCCAATGAGAATCCTCTTAGTAATATGTAATCTGTTATGTATAAGAGGTGTCCAAAAAATAAGTCATATCAAATAAAATGTCAAATAGATGATTCAAAACCAAATTAGTAAGTAAAAGTGTACAACTCTCACTTAACCATACAAATTTGATCACCTTGTCTCTGTAATCAAACAATCTCATTTTCCCATAGATCCAGTCGTCTTCGCCAGCCACAGCTTCACTAGAATTCAACGCTGGTAGTCATGATCTCCACCACTATACTTGCAGTCATTTGCAAGACCAGTAAGTATGTGCTTAATAAAACTAATGGAAATCCTTTAAAAATAACAAAAAAAAAAAAAAAAAAAAAACCTGGGAAAATAATCAAACTCTCGTACAATCAAAAGAAGAAAAATCCTTAAAAATTAAGATGGAAATTGGACCAGGTTTACTTGACTTTGTGGTGTAATACTAATGACATTTACGTTTTTATCCTTAAAATGGTCATATGAGCTGAAGAGTATGGAGGGTTATTTGGTCTTTTTTTAGTTATAAACAAGGTGGAATGTGTTTTGGTTAAGTGTGACTTGTAAATGTGTAATTAGTGAATTGACTTTTAATTGGTAGATTCTCCAAAAAAAAAAAAAAAACACACACACACACACAATTTTAATTGGTGTGTCCTACTTTTATTGGTTCTCTTTCTTTTTTCTTTTTTTTTCTTTTTTCTTTTTTTTTGAAAGGTTGGTTCTCTTTCTACGCATGGTAGAGATAACATATTTGATATTCCACAATGGTGTGTTATTTTTATTGGGCTGCGTTTAATTATTATACATTGTAGGTGATATGCTCCTCGAGATAATGGTTCTAAATGTTGGAAATTTTGTCATCATTTTAAATCTAATAGCGTGACGCAATGGTTTTAGGCACATAGGGTAAACGAAAATAAATATGCGGTGTATGTTCCACGTGTCACATAGCCCTTGGAGAAATAAGCCCATGATTAATTAGATAAATGTGCATCGAATCGGAGAGGATTTTCAGTTAAGGACTTCAGTCCTTGTCCAAATGGAGACGTGCCAGATATGAATTAATTTTAAATAAAGCAAATGCGAGCTAGAATCTACTTTTCAAGTTTCAACTACTTTGCCGGCAGATTGAAGAGAAAGAGAAATAAAAAATGAAAACATAATCATATGCTTACGTGTAAGGATGAGAGAGACTTCTTTATAAATTAAATAGTTGAAAAGTTATAAAAAAAAAAAAAAAAATTCAAACATACGAAAAATTTTGATTTATGAAACCCAAAAAATAGAATAGAAGATTTGTTTGAGAGAGAGAGAGTAGTCTGAGTGATTAAAAAGGATCTTAAATTTTATTTTTTTAAAGAGCTATCGTCATCTCGTATATTTAGAAAAATAATTAGAAGAGAAAGGTAGTTTTTGCAAAAACAAATTAACAGTGATGTATGATTAGGTGTAAGAGGTGTTTTTGTGTAAATTGATGAATATGACTCGTTATTTTAGAGTTTTGAGTGTCTATACATTATCGGATGGGAATGCTTTTATATACTTTAAAACTGTAACACCTCAGATTAAGAATATTTTTTTTAAGTTATTGGAAAAAAAATATGAACTTTTAAAATTTTGCTAGTTCATTTTGAAATAAGTATATTAAAATTTGTCATGCCAATGCCATCAACAATTTTAACAATTATTAAAATGTTAACAATCAACTTTTTTTTATTATTATAAATTTAATAGTTATAACAGAGAGGTGGATTTGAACCCAATTCGTTATCTTGTTCTTATCATCCAATTGAATTTTTATGTTGTTGCACAAACATGCGCACAAATATGTATAAACGCAGGGCTCTCATGTGAACCATGAAAAACAAAACTTTTTTTTTTCACTTTTTATTTTACTCTTTCCTACAATTTTTCAGTAAAAAATTAAAAAGTAAAAATAAAATTAAAAAAAGAAAGAAAGAAGCATTTGCTACCTTGCTTACTGTACCAAACCCTAAGTCACATTATACAAATCTAACCTTCAATTCTTCATGTTCAATCATCAATCAACACTTACCTTAAACCATCGATGAGCAAACATAAATCAAACTAGGGTCTCATTAACGAACCAAATGTAACCCAAAAAATAAAAATAGCGATAATGAAAAAGAAATTAAAACATATCAATCAAAAACAACTTAAGGAACCCTAAAATCAAAACAACCATCGGAGAAACAGTGGTGGGGTTAAAAAAAAAAAAAATTCAAGTGGGAAGAGGGCAAATCAAATATATTAATAGTTTTTAAATCCACAAAATAAAACACAGAATGACAATATATAACACGATGACATATTACTCATGATCAAGGGCGGAGCCAAGGGAGGGCGAGAGGGTGCAATTGCCCCCCCTGACTCCTTTAAAAAATGCTTGATACCTACTATGTGATGTGCATTTAAGTAGTCTGCCCCCTGTAAGTGAAAAAAAAAAAAAAAAAAAAAAAAAAAAAAAAAAAAAACACTCCAGCTATTATGAAACAGCTCTGACACAGGAAAGAAAGAATGGAAAAAAATGCTTCTCAATTCACCTATTTTACTATTCTTAAATGGTATTTATTTCAAATAGTTTTCATCTTGTCCCATCCATTATACTGTTTACATTACTTTTCTTTCCTATTCTAATTTTTCTTTTCTTTTTTTTTATTATAATTATAATACTATAAATATAACATTTTTCACAAAAAATTTCACAATTGTAAAAATGGTTAACTGTAAAAGGTGAACAACTTACATTGATGAACCCACCACTTTATTTCCTTCACAACTCACAGTCCACTATTATAACAATTGTAAAATTTATTGTGAAAAAATTGTGTTTGTCTGACAATTCAACTAGTAGGTTCTATAGTTAAATTTTGTAGATTGATTTATTTATTTTAAGCAATTAAATTATTTCTAAGTTTTATGTATTTAAATTAATTTCTCACTTTGGTTGTTAGTAACTATGATTGATTATTTTTGTTTCTTTGTTTTAATAATATGAAATATATATATATATATATATATATATATATATATACTTGTAGTTACAATTGTCTATTTATTTTGTTATTATTATCGATTAATATTTTTAGATTAATTTTGTTTTTAGTATTGTTTTTCAATCTTGCCCCCCCTAAACTGAAATCCTGGCTCCGCCACTGCTCATGATCCGTATTTTAGTACATAAGAAATGCTTGAATACTAGCATACTTTTTTTATTCCATTTATGTAGAAAAATAGTACAACTCTATTGACAAATACAGTTTAAAAAGTTCTTTCCCCACGACAAAATCTCACAAGCCACAACAATTTCACCAAAAATAACAATAATAATAAAGGTTTAAAGGTTTATAAGTAAAAATGAAAATGTAATAAAATTAAAAAAAATAATAATACAAAAATTTATTACACCTGAAAACAAAGATATTGTTTTGAGAGACTATACAATTTTAACTTATAATGTCTATTACATGTTGATTGTTTTTTATCATCATGTTAAGACATCAATCAGTTGTTTTTTTTTTTTTTTTTTTTTTTTTTTTTTTTTGCTTAACATAGGTTTGAACTCCAAATCTTTTATTTAATAACATAAAACTTACCAGTTAAGATAACTAAAATTCAAAAATTGACATAATAACTAATAGGAAAATACTAAAGACAAACTATTTTACAGACCGCTGATATGATTAGTGATTATTTGTAAAAAAAAGAATTAAAAAAAAAAAAAAGAATAATGCCAATGATGGATTTAGATGAAACCCAATAAAAAATTATTACATTAATTGTTTGTAAATATATTATAAAATAGTTTGCAACAATAAAATTTATATAACCAGTGCCGGCTCTACATTAATAGCAATTGATGCGGTTGCCTAAGGCCCTAAGTAGAAAATAGACGCCAAATTTTAATTTAATTAAACTCAAATATTAGTCAATAAATAAAATAATATTTTGTAAAAAAAAAAAAGAAAAAGAAAAAGAAGAGAGAGAGAGAAATGCTAAGTTTACAACATTTTTCATAACACTTTTACAACAAATTCTAAGTAGCAGGTTGTTACAGACTGTTATTGCTGAAAAAAATAATTTCAATGGTGTGCTCAAATTAAATTTAATAACAACTTAACACTTAAAATTTGTTGTGAAAAATATTATGAATGTAGGACTTTAAAAAAAATACAAAAAAGAATTCACAACATTTTTCACAATATGTGAGTTCGCAAACTTTTACTAGTCCTCTGATTTGGGTCCACCACCAATATAACTTTTTTACTTACCATTATCAATTTATCACATCAACAGGTATGACAAGTTTTGTCAATTTTTTTTGTTTATAGACTAAGAAAGTAAAAATCCTACGTTATTCATGTTAGTTAGTAATAATTTTGCATCTAAAATAATATTATAGAATCTAAGTCATATTTACAATATTTTTAAGTGTTATATATATATAGGATTAAGTTTAGATACAAATTTGTTGTTGTCTAAAGCTATAACCTTACTTAATAAAATAAATATTACTACATATTTTGAATATCTAACCGCCAAATTGCGTGTTCTTTGCGCTCTTAATTCACATGTCAAATTTTGTGTCAATTGGATATTATTTGTTATATGATTCATAAGCTTATATTTTATACATAATTTTAAACTATAAAAGCTTGCAATTTATTGATGACATGGCTATAAATCTTTAATTTTCTAAAAATTTTGTAAGCATAAAAGATATAAGAAGAAGATGTAATTCAATAGTAGATTTGTCAAAATTTACTCCAATAAAAAGATATTAAGTAATATTGTAACCTTAAACTACAATCAATTTTGTAACAAAATTATATATATATATATATATATATATATATATACTAGCCTCATCACATACGTTTTGCAGGTGCAATGAGGCTTTTTTATTATTTATTTAGTGGTCCTATTTTGTAGTTAAAAAAAAAAAAAAATTGTGTTTCTATTTTATATATATAATTTTTATTTTGAGAATTTAATTTATAAGTGGATAAAGAAATTTGAAAATTTACAGGAGAGTGACCCTATTTTTTAGGCAATATTTGTGGAAGTTAGAGTTGTATTTTTACTAGATTGTCATTTAATTTTATCTCTACTTAAACATAGGGATGTAGGGGCATTTTTTAACTAAAAACAAAAATGAGGATCTCAAACAGGAGAACCCCTTTAAATAGTAATACTAGCCTCATTACACGCGCTTTGTGAGTGCAATAAGGCTTTTTTTTTTAGTGTCATAATTTTTCATTCATTTCAATTTGAGATTTACACATTTTCTCATTTATACTACTATTTAAGGGGTTTCATCTATTTGGGATTCTTATTTTTTTTATTCAAAAATGCCCCTACACCTCTATATTTAAGTAGAGATAAAATTAAAGGACAATTGGGTAAAAATACAACTCTAACTCCCACTAAAACATGACCTAAAAAATAGGGCTACTCTCTTGTTGATTTTAAAATTTCTTTATTTCACTTATAAATTAGATAAATTAGATTCTCAAAATAAAAATTATATAAATATATATAAATAAAAACATAGTTTTTTTTTTTCTACAAAATAGTACCACTAAAAAAATAAATAAATAAAAGCCTCATCGCACACACGAAACGCGTGTGATGAGGCTATTTAATATTATACATTTAAAACTACTAATACAACCAGGAATGTCATGAGTCTTAGTGGTCCTATTTTGTAGCAAAAAAAATAAAAACATGTGTTTTTATTTTATATATATCTATACTACTATTTAAAGGGTTTCCCTTGTTTGGGATTCTCATTTTTTTTGTGTATATTTAATTATACTACTATTTAAGAGGCTTCTCCTGTTTGGATTCCTCATTTTTTAGTTCAAAAATTCTTATATACTCCTATATTTAAGTAAAGATAAAACTAAAGGGCAATCTAATAAAAATGCGACTTTAACTCCCATTAAAATATTGCCTAAAAAATAGGATCACTCTCCTGTTAATTTTCAAATTGATTTATCCACTTATAAATAGGACCACTCTCCTGTTATAAG
Organism: Quercus variabilis; assembly: GCA_030445155.1. Lineage (NCBI taxonomy): Eukaryota > Viridiplantae > Streptophyta > Magnoliopsida > Fagales > Fagaceae > Quercus > Quercus variabilis. The sequence goes on from CP129451.1 coordinate 23,494,246, forward strand.
TCTTAGTGGTCCTATTTTGTAGCCAAAAAAAAAAAAAAAACATGTGTTTTTATTTTATATATATATTTATACAACTATTTAAGGGGCTTCCTCTGTTTGTGATCATCATTTTTTTGTCTATATCTATGCTACTATTTAAGGAGAAAAAAAAAACATGTGTTTTTATTTTTGATATATATATATTTATACAACTATTTAAGGGGCTTCCTCTGTTTGTGATTCTCATTTTTTTGTCTATATCTATGCTACTATTTAAGGAGCTTCTCCTATTTAGATTCCTCATTTTTTTTAGTTCAAAAAGGGTTTCAGATGTTTGGATTCCTTATTTTTTAGTTCAAAATGCTCACACATTCTTATGTTTAAGTAGAGACAAATTGCCTTAAAAAAGAAGTAGAAACAAAACTAAATGACAATCCGGTAAAAATGCGACTTTAACTCTCATTAAAACATTGCTTAAAAAATTGGACCACTCTCCTGTTAATTTTCAAATTGATTTATCCACTTATAAATTAGATTCTCAAAATAAAAATTATATATATAAAATAAAAACTTAGAGCCTTTTTTTTTTAAAGAAAAAAGCCCCATCACATATGTGAAGTGCGTGTGATAAGACTAGTTTAAATAACTCGTTAGGTAATATTAACTAAGTCATATTACTATTAAATATATAATATTAGACTTTTCACACGTGCTTTGTGCGTGCAATAATTTTCTTTTTTATTTATTTGATTTTTTGGTTTAGTGTTATAATATTTAAAAGTACTATATAAATAACCGTGTATATTTTGTTTTTTAAAGAAAGAGATAAGATAATGTGGAATAATGTTTAAAAATGAGCTAGAAATAGTCTTCTAAGTTTTAGGCTGAATGGAGAAGATTAAAAAAAAAAAAAAAACTCTTTTAGCCAGTTTGTGTTTTTTAATTTAAAATTATTTAACTAAATAATAGAGGTATTTTAGAGAGTTTAAGAATTTGTGTGAGGGTATTTTTATACGCAAAAAGTTGAAAACCAAACTAGGAATCTTATTATTAATAGTATAGAATAGATATAAATAGATAGATAGATGACTTAAAAATACATGTGGATCCTCATTACATAGTGAGTTAGAATAATTTTCATCTAAACTAATTTAGAGAAAAATTATATCCAAATAAAAATGATTCATATTCTCTGCAGAAATATGTGATAACATGTGCTATATGAATTAAGATACTGTTAATATATATATATATATTTTTTTTTTTTTTTTTGAAACTGTTAATATATATTTTTTGAGTTTAACTCTGCCCACGATAAAAATGATTAGGATATCTTAGAAACAAAGGTATATTTCAGTAAGAAATCAAACTTTAAAACAAGATAGATGGTTTATTTTATGGGAAGATAGATAGATATAATAATATAACATGTGTATTAAAGTCCTATTGAATTCTTAATTTCTTAATTTTAAATTGCACCTAATCAAAATAATTTAGATATTTTATTAATTGACATATTTTGAAGAAGCGGTCACCATGGTTGATTCTTTACGGCAACTTCAACACTGAAACTCAGATACTGGCGCAATTTTTCTGGACTCATTTATTCTTTCTGTAAAATACTTTTAATTTTTAGCATTTTCCTTTTGTCTTAATTTGTTTATAACAAAACTAGCTTTAAAAAAAAAAAAATTAACATTTAGGTTTTTTGTCACATATTTAGTAAATAAACTACCGAAATTACGGAATGCCAAATAAACGCTTACCACATGCATTAGCTAGGAAAGAAATTATACTGTTCTTATAGTGGATCACATCATTTGTTCACCATTTTACTAAAAGACTCTCACCTGTTTAAAATTGTTAAATCAATAGTCAGTTTTTGTTTAAATTTTCTTTTTTCTTTTTGATTTAGTAATTTTAAACAGATTAGAATCTTTTAGTAAAATGGTAAATAAGTAACGTAGCTCGCTACGAGGACTTTATAATTTTCCTTTGTACTAGATTGATTTAAATTAATAAAATCACCTTACTCTCTTAAAAATAAAACAGATTTGACATATTTTTGTACCCATACAAAGATGTACAAATGTACAATTGGTAAGGGACGGTATTTATGTCTAAGTTCCATTAACAATCTCCACCAATTTAATGACCGATTGATTTTTTTTTTTTTTTTTTTTTTTTCAAAAAGAGTGTAGCATTAAACACTACACTTCAAAAAAAAAAGTACTTTCAAACACTGTTCTTTACAAAAATGGTACTGTATCTTTCTATCATACTTATTTTATGTGACGAATTATGATTAATTATTTATTATTTTTACATGAATTTACCATTTTTTTTCATTACTTGTTGTTGATGCTTATTTTGGACAGCCAAATAGAAGGAAGAAGCCCAGCAACATGGGCAGAAAAGAGTTAGTAATTGGATATAAAAGCTATTAAGTCTAAGTGGCAGGAATAATGGATCATAGGCCTATAAAATAAACAAATGGGTCTTGAGGAAGGAAACGGGCCTAAAGGAGTCTGGAGAGAGAGAAGTATCAAACTCATGGGTAGTATATGATGTAGAAAAGTGAGAACGGGCCACAGCAAGCCTGAAGTAATGCAAGTAAAGAAAGAAATGGGTTGATGGAAGTCCATGAGCCCCAAGGATGAAAGATAAAGTAATTGGGCTAGGGAAGTCCAAAGGAGTTAGTAAAAACCCATGAGAACGCAGAATTAGAAAGGGCTAAGGATACCTAAGGAAAGTAAATGGGTCAAGGATGCCCAAGAAGAAATAAATGGGACACAGGAGCCTGCAAACAATGTAATAAAAAGCACAATGATCATACTGAGTCATTGAGAGAAGAATAAGCAGTAGACCCAAAGAGACCTAGCTAGCTTGGGTCAAATGACATCACAGTAGAAATGGTAGAGTGGTACGACAGGAAATGGTAGCAAGACTGTAGAAAGGAGCAAAAGAGTAGGCTAAAGGAAGAAAAGCTCACAATCAAGCAAAGCCCAGTCCCTAAAGGGAGCAGGCTATAAAGAATAGGAAATTAGAAAATAGCTCACGCCATAAAAAGTCAAGGATGGGCGGCAGAATGTGTAGACAAGCTTCCAGACCATAGCCAACGCATGGGCAGCGGGCAGGTTTTGGACACACACAGAAGTGGAGCACGCGCAAGGCCCAAATGTAACCAGCCTGTACCCAGTCAATACAGGAAGTGGTGGGTCATGGGTCAGATGTAAAAGGGCATGGTCTGGCGGTGGGGAGAGGGGAAAACCTATTCTAGGGCTCCTACTCAGGCTCTTTTAGGGGAAATGTCTTGCTGAGATGACATACCACCCAAAAGAAGTAAGGATGAGTTGGAACCAGTAGATGCATGCCATGAGGGATAGGGAGAGAGAGAGCACCCACACTGTAGCAGGTAAGAGTGCCACGGCAAACAAACAAACAAAATAGTCTTATTTGTCTGGTGATGAAAAGTGGCACAACCAGCACAGGTAAGTGGTGGTGGCTAGGCGACTGACAAACTAGTGACACCCAGACCAAACAAAGATAGTTAAAGGCTAAAATAGTAAAAGCCAGTCACGATAGGCATTATATAAAAGTCCCTTGCCGTGCATAGTACGGGGATCATGATCATTGGAATAGTAACCTCCACGAGAGAATCACAACATAAAAGCAAGCACTGAGAAAAGAAGAGAGAAAAAGAAAAGGAATTAGAAAAAAAAAAAAATAGAGAGCATAGAATGGCAGGCATGCACCAATAGGTTGATCCCCTCTCTCCCTTTAAAGCCCTGCTCTCTATCAAAGGTAAAGGATTCTCTTGGGCACAAATCATTCAGGCTCGTTCCCTCAAAGCGATTAATTTCTTTCTTGGGGAGATTATTCGTATTGAGGAAATGGTTCTCTTCTTGGTTTCAGTCTTGTAACATAACTTGGCATGGCAGACTAATATTTCCCTCTTTGATTCAATAAACTCATTACTATTTTCTTCCCCACTTATTTCTACTATTTTATGTACAAGGCATTTCCTGATGCTACCCTTCATTTATTTTGTCTAAATAACGAGCGTATTTGTTTTGCTGTCTTTATTACATTTGCATACCATAACCTTCCCATAACATCTCCGCCTATCATGGGCATGTGACCAAAGTTTTGGCAAACGAGGCACAGTTTGTGTACAAGCCGGACTAAGGTGGGTTACAATTGGACCGGTCCCAACTCCCTTATCCAGAACACTTCGGCCCAGTATATTAGGATGCAGCCCAACCTAATATTACAAAAAGGCCCACCACATTTAAATTGGCGACTTCGCTAGGGAGTTGGGGAGTGAATAGGGACAGAAATTCTCGCAAACAAATGCCCCTAAAATCCAGGACAACGTGAAACATGAGCGTCGTGCCCTCACAGGCAGAGTCTAGACCAACGACGCCTCACTAACGACAGCGTAACCAAACAGAAGGCGTTAACAAAATGGGGGCTAAACCCCAACCACAGCCAATAATCCCCATTAACAATGCCAACGTCTTCATTGAGGTGTTGCAGTCTCTGTAGCACTCACAACAGCAAATGATGGAAGAAATCTGTCAGCTAAAAATAGAAAAAAAACGAAGGAGAAAGGGAGCCAACATGACCTGGAGCATGTAGCAGACAAAGAGGAGACACCAGCAGGAGGTGTCCCATAGCATGCAGAACAACGTTTCATCACTATAGCGGAAGTAGAGGCCCTCTTGGAGCAAGAAAGGGCCAGACTAGAAAACCTAAGGAGAGATTCTATGCATGAAGACCTTCTTACCCACTAAAGGTACTCAGTAAACCGTACCCTGAGAGATATGAACCACAGGCCTTCGCGCAGTACGATGGAAGGAAGGGAAGTGCTCTTGAGCACGTGAGCAAGTTTATTGATACTCTTGGCCTTTATGCAGCAGACGAGGACTTACGTCTTCGGGAGCTTTTCAAATCACTATGCGACCAGGCATACATTTGGTACATTGGCCTAAAGCTAGGATCCATCCCAACTTGGGATGACATGGTAGATGTATTTTGCACTAAATACTTCCATGGAGAAGAAACAGTAATGCTTGCAGCCCTGCAAGCAACCAAGCAAAGAAATGGTGAGGATTTAATGGAATATATCAAAAGGTTTAGGGACATAGCACTTGACTATTATGATTATTGTGAAGAAAGAGCATTGGTGGACATGTATATGACAAATATGATCAGAGAGTACAAGGCAGTCTTGAAAAACTTAGAAATCTCCTAGTTTGCGCAGTTGTTGCAAAAAGCCAGGAAGACTGCCTAGTCGGTGAAGCCAAGCTCCGATAAAATAAACGCTTCACAAGCTATGGCAGTATCCACTAGTGAACAAAGAAGGAAAATTGATGGAAGGGAATACGATACTCCCCCACCAATACCATGTACCCCAAAGGAGTTAGATGTGCTCCTAGACAAGTGGATAGCATATGAAGTCTTTAAGCCTAATCAAGTTTCTAGAGAGCCCACAAAAGAAGAGCGGATAGACCCACGCTTCTATCATTTGCACAATTACGTGCAACATCCTATCACAGAATGTTGGGCATTCTGCAGACTAGTATATTGCAGGATCAAAAAAAGGAACCTAAAACTATCTCAGTAGGAAGTTTAAAGAAACTCACTCCCAAACCACAAAGGGAAGGGTGTAACAGTGGTTGTAATTTGTGTAAATCCAGGGGAGGACGAGGAGGAGAATCTAGCCCTGCCTGTCACAGCAATTATCACCTTACATAAGAGTTTTAAATTCAAAAAAAAAATTTGACCAATTGGGCCTTACGACGAAAGAGCGAAAGATAGTCATAAAAGTCTTGGTGAGCATTGCCTTCGGGGCAAGAATAGAATCTTTATTATTGGAAGTCATAGATGACAGAGCCCTCTTACAAGAATCGAGTGAAATCTTTTTTAGTAATGAGGATATGAAGGTGGGGTACCCAAACCACAGGAGGGCCCTTTACTTAGCAGCATCCATAAATCAAATCCCCATTAAAAGAGCCTTGGTAGATTCGAGTGCTTCCGTGAATCTCATTCTATTAAGCACTCTACAAGTGGTAGGAATTTCAGAAAGAAAGATTCAAGAGTTCCCAATGGAAGTGACAAGGTTTGAAAGAAGGGGCGAATACACCGTAGGCCATATCTAATTGTGGTTAAAGGTAGGCCCTATAGCTTCCTTGGCTCGGTTCCACATGGTAAAGACGGAGGTCTCATATCATGTTGTTTTAGGGAGGCCATAGTTGCATAAACACCAATTAGTCCCATCCACTTATCATTAATGCGTGAAGGGAAGAATGAATGGTAGAATGATACGCAAAGCAGCGTATCCCTCGCCATTTGAGCAAGCAGAGGCTCATTTAGTAGAAACTATGTTCTATGACCAATGAGCACCATCTGGGGAAAGCTCAGTATTAAAGCCACGAGGCACCTTCGTACCTAAGTGGGAAGACATCCAGAGTGATCAGAACCTAATATGAGGGAGTTGCTATCACGAAAGAAGAAAAGGAAGGAAGCACCCGCCATAGAGTCAGATGACACAACACAATTTGTCAGAGTCCAGTGCCCTGATGGAAGGATTGTATACAAATTATGAATGTGCACTAGCCTACAAATGAAATACAAGTAGGCCTCAGACAAGAGTGGCAGCACAAGAGCCTGGTGTGTTGTGTGGCTCAAGAAAGCTTAGAGGAAGGAAGTAATGAAGAGAAAGATGAGGAAGTCATGGCAGAAAAGGATGTACAAGTTGTGACAGAAGAAAAGTTGGAAGAAATTAACTTGGGGTCCGACTTGCAGGAACCAAGGCCCATCTCAATCAGTTTAAGGTTGTTGGAAAAGGAAAAGTCAGAATTGATACTGTTGCTGAAGGAATACAAGGATGTCTTTGCATGGGATTATAGTGAAATGCTAGGGTTGGATTCGAGACTAGTAGTGCATATGCTGCATGTGGATCCCGAGGCCAAGCCAGTGGCCCAGCCTGCTAGGATATTCCATATCGAGATAGAAGGACAAATAGTCAAGAAGGTACAGAAATTGCTAGCCGCAGGATTCATTAAGCCCATTCAGCACCCATGCTAGTTGTCCAACATAGTGCCAGTAAAGAAGAAGAACAGGCAGATAAGGTGTTATGTAGATTTCAGAAATCTTAATAAGGTCTGCTCGAAAGATGAATTCCCATTGCCAAACATGGATTTACTTTCATTCATGGACGGAATCAGTGGGTATAATCAGATCAGAATGGTGCCAAAGGATGCAAAGAAAACTGCCTTTAAAACACTCATAGGCAACTTCTACTACACAGTGATGCCGTTTGGGATGAAAAATGCAGGTGCAACTTATCAACGGACAATGACGTCTATATTTCACGACATAATGCATTAGGAACTGGAGGACTATGTGGATGACATAGTGGTAAAATAAAAAAAGCGAGAAGAACACATCCAAGTGTTAAAAAAGGTATTTGAGAGGTGTAGAACTTTCAAACTAAGGATGAACCCTATCAAGTGTGTGTTTGGAGTGTCCTCGGGAAAATTTTTGGGTTTCTTGATTCATAGCAGAGGAATAGACGTAGACCCGGCCAAAGCTATGACCATAGCAACCATGAAACCTCTAGCCACAGTAAAGGAGTTGAAGAGTTTCTTGGGGAAGGTCTCATATATCTGAAGATTCATCCCTGGATTGACATCAATTACTTCTACTTTCGAAAAATTACTTAAGAAGGGGCAAAGATTTGAGTGTGGAGAAGCACAACAGACGGCCTTCAAAAGGCTACAGCAGATTATGATGAACATGTTTACTGTGTAAGCCCTTATCTGCAAGAAGCCATTATTGCTCTACCTCGCCACCAACCAGTATGCCATAGTGCATTGATCGCCCAAGAAGATGGAGATGGCGTTAAGCAACCAGTTTACTACATCAGTCGTACTCTAAAAGATACAGAAACTCATTACCCAAGTGCAGAAAGGGCATGCCTGGCTATTATGTATGCTTTGCAAAGGTTACGCCATTATTTCTTGGCTTACGAGGTGTGGCTGATGACTAAGTCTCACATAATCAAAGCCTTGTTGCAGCAACCAATTCTTTTTGGCAGAATATCCCAATGGTTATTACAATTGTCACAATATGACCTGAATGTAGGAACGCCCAAGGTAGTAAAAAGCCAGGATATAGTAGATTTGTTGGCATAGTTTCTAGGAGAAGAAGAATTTTTACTGGATGATGAAGTCCCAAGAGAAGTAGCCATGGCAGAAGAGGTTAAAGAGCAATGGGTAATGAAATTTGATGGGTCTTCTAACACTCAATCAAGAAGGGTGGGAGTAGTTTGTATCATGAAGAAGACAAGGTTGTGGCACTATCATTCAAAATAGAATTCCCTTGTTCGAACAACACGGCAGAATATGAAGTCTATCTAATCAGGCTAGCCACGGCCCTCAAAATGGGAATCAAGCATTTAAAAGTAATGAGTGATTCAAACCTAGTGGTCTACTAGACCAAAGGAAGCTTTTCTTTAAAGGAACCCAGCCTAGCCCCGTACAGAGCAATGACCCAAAAGATGGAGGAAAAGTTTTCAACCTTTGAAATAGAGAATACTCCAAGGAACGAAAATCGGTTTGTAGATGCACTGACCGCATTAGGCTCACAAACAATTTTCGAAAGGGATAGCATCAGGATAGAAGTCAGCATGAGGAAAGAGTCTATTATTGAAATGCTGAAGGAAAGGTTCCAAGAGAAATAGTGTGAAGGAGATTGGTGGATTCCCATAAGGGAGGCCTTGATGAAGGAAGAAGACGTTGCAAAATTAAACGTGCTAAAAGACTACGAACTAGTAAGAGGAGAATTGTACCGCAAGATGCTAGGTGGGGTCTTGTCCAGATGCGTAGGGCAGGAGGAGGCCTAAAGAAAGTTAAAGGAAATGCATGACAAGACTTGCGGATCCTGTGGAGAGGTTAAACTTTACAGCAGACTCCAAAGGGTAGGCTTCTATTGGCCAAGTATGGGTAAAGACGCAGATCAAATCCAAATCCAATGCGAGACCTGCCAGCATGTAGCAGATAGAGAGAAAATTTACGATGTGTTCGTCGGCGAAGACTGGAGAAGTCCATTCACGCAGTACTTAACAGGAGATATCCTGCCACAAAAGCACAGTAAAAGATATAACCTTAAGAGGTTGACAACATGTTACTTTTTACATAATGCAGTATTTTTCAAAAAAGGGTATGATGGGGGATCCCTTAAGATGTCTGGGTCCTGAAGAAGCAAAAGGGATGATAAAAGAAATGCACTCAGGAGAGTGTAGGGAACACTAGGGGAAGAAAAAGTTGTACAGATGCCTGCTACAAATGGGTTACTATTGGCCTACCATAAAGAAAGACATGACAGAATTTGTAAAAAAAATGCCACAATTGCTAAGTACAAGCCAACTTGATTCACACTCATCCGCAAAATTTACACAGAATGGTCACCCCATGACCCTTCCACACTTGAGGGCTTGATTTGGTGGCATCAATTAACCCCTCATTGTGTGGGTACGTATAGATCTTGGTGGCTAAGAAATACTTCACCAAATGGGCAAAGGTAGTGCCACTTCGTAAAGTCACTGGAGGAGTAGTAGCAAATTTCATCAAAGAAAACATAATTGTGAGGTTTGGGTACCTCATAGGGTTATCAATGACAATGGCACACCCTTTGTCAATAGTGAAGTAAGAAAGATGCTAGAATTCTACCAAGTCAAGCACTATCGTTCATCGCCCTATTACCCTCAAGGAAACAAGTAAGCAGAGGCGACAAACAAGACCCTCATAAAGATCATCAGCAAAATGAGCCAAGAGTATACATGAGAATGGGCAATGCATCTGCCAGACGCTCTTTGGGCCTATAGAAATTTGCCAAAGTTAGCCATAGGGTTTTCACTTTTTTCCTTAGTCTACGAGACAGAGGTAATGATCTCGGCAGAAGTAATGACTTCATCCTTGAGAGTTATGCAGATGCGGGAGAAGAAAAAAGAAAATGAGGTCTTTGTGATAGAAATGTATGAAGACCTAGAAGGGCTTGATGAAAGAAGGGAAGAGGCTCAAAAGTGCAGCCGTAAATATAGACAAAGGATGACTAAAGCCTATGGTAGAATGACTAAAGAGAGAGTGTTCGCAGAAGGGCAATTTGTGTTAAAAGTAGTAGACTATGTCAGGCAAGGCATGGCAAGACCATTTAAGTTTGCACCAAAATGGGAGGGACCCCTTGTGATATGAGACCAAGTGGGTATTACCATTTGGCCCAGATGGATGGCAAGGACCTGATGGATCCCATCAATGGGAAGTGGCTAAAGCGTTATTATGCTTAAGGAAAAAAAAAAGGTTATGAAGTTATCCCTTTTGTTTAATAAGTTTTATGTTTCCTTTTTCTTTTCCTTCAAGTGACTATGTCACAAAACAAGATTGCAATGTGCTTTTATGAAGTATGTAATGAAAGGTACGAAGTATTCTATGTCATAGCAATAGCAAAAAGCAGTAACAAAGTGTAGCATCTTCTAGTTACAAACCCAAACTGTGACAGTTATATCAAACTTGCCAAATAAGTGCTATAGAAAAAAAATAAATACTAGATGGGGTAGTAAAAGAAGGAAAAGAAAAAGAAAAAAAAAGAAAAAAAAAGGAAACCACATCATCATCAACGAAGCCTAGAAATAAGAGGTTGGTCTCCAAAACAGCTGAATCCATAATGCTGGAAAGAAGGCGCTCACGCAAGAGTAGGGGTTGTGGAGATAGCAGGAACTGGTGCTGTGGGAATGACAGAAACTGATGTCGTAGGTACGACAGAAACTGGTGCTAAAAATATGGCAGAAACAGGTGCTACAGGTGCGGCAAGAGAAGTGGTTATAGGTATCTCTGTGTCTGCTACAACTCTTAGCTTCTTAAAGGTCTCTGCAATCAGAGGAATGGCTATGCAAAATAAAGGGAGACTGCAACAAAAGGGTGACATAGATATATATGTATAAAAATAAGATAACAAAAAAAAAAAAAAAGTGAGGGGGGAGGGAACTTAACAAGATAAGGAGACACATACTCATGAATTCGGCCTCATGCTCAACACTTTCCTCCTCTTCAGAATTAGAAACCCTCTTCTTCATGGTAGGTTCGTTATCGAGATCCTCAAGAACATCCTCAAATCCTTCAAAGGACTAGTCTGCATTGGGTCCACGTGTAGCAGAGCTTGGGATGGAAGAAGGAGTAACCACCAAAAAGGAACCATCCTTCATGGCCTGAGATAGAGCTGCAAAGGGATTACTAGTAGAGATAACAAGAGGTGTGGCAAGAAAAGCAACCTCGGTTTGAGCAACAACAGGAGGAATGGCTCCCTCTTGGGGAGTAAGTGTCTCAATAGGAATAGGAGTAGTCTCACTAACCCTCTCCATATAAGTACCCTCACCTATGGGTACCAGCTCAATGGAAGGGATAGGAGTCTCAGCAAGAACTCCTTGTACAGTAGCAGGAGGGGCAGGAGTTGCAGTCTCAAGCACCACATCGCCCCATCAAAGAAACCCTCCATGGGTGTGCCCATAGAGGCAAAAATCTACTTAGCCCTGGGGTGATATATGGAGATAGGCTCAGGCTTATCTTGGAAAACAAAAAGAAAAGAAAAAAAAAAATGATGAGGAACAAGGGAATCCATAACTGGTGATGATGCTAAAAGGGAGATGAGGCAACCAATGGCATATGGTAGAAGAAATATGGGCAAAAGAGAAGAAAAGGAAGGAAGAAAGTAAGGAGACATACCTCAAACTTGGGCTCATCAAGTAATATTGGACGGGTGGCAAATGCATCCTTCTTATGCTTAAACTGCAAAAGAAAAAGACAGCAGAAGACAAAGATGAAGAGATGAGTTAACAAGTGTATGAAGGTTAACCGCAGGAAAGCCCAATATATATATATATATATATATAAAAGAAAAAAATAAAAATTAGAGATAACATACTCTCCTCTCAGTGGTGGTGGATGCAGGAGGAGGAGAGGTCTTTCTCTTACTGCCTCGTGTCCTACTGGAAGGGAGAGCATCGATAGATAGCCACAAAGCAGTAAACTTAAACTTGTTGGCAAGGGGGCGCACACTAGAATGGGTACGAGCGGAAGGAAGAGGAGAGCTCTCTAAAACTATATTGCCTATGGGAGGGAGGCCACTCTTAAAAGGTACAACGTCTAAGCAAGCCTCAGAAAAATCATCGCCTTTTTTGGTAGACTTAGGCTTGGCAGAATTTTTCTTACCTGGCACAGGAATGTTTATCACCTTTACTTTCTTCTCCCCACCCACGGGATAGTTATCGGCATGCCATAACCACCCTCTATCCTCCTCAACCCACTCAAAAATGGTAGACTGACTCTGCTTCCTAGCATATGCCAACACAAATTTAGAAGGTAGAAGCAACCGAGTGTTGGTTAAAATGACCGCACTAAGCCCGTTAGGAGGAATAAGAGAAAAACCACGGCTACCCATCAATTCCTTCTCAAATGAAGTCATCACAGCCTGCTAGTATTCATGCATAATAGAAGTACAAATGCCCTCTCTTTGTGAGCCTAGAATAGTAATCGCAGTGAAACGCTTGCTCTAGAATTCAAAGGCAGCATGCCGCAGGAATGGTCAAATGAAAATGGGAGACTCCATAAGGGAAGAAAGATTATCAGGAATATCCTGATCTAGCCTGAATTGTCTTCTCACATTGTTAGCAGGATAATGCACAAACCTAATGCCCTCGTCAGCCAAATAAGGCAACCACCCGGCATTGGTGGCTACTAAGTAAGTAATCCCCCTCTCCTCGAAACCAGTCAATGGGGTGGTGGTCCCGGCAGTATCAACAAATGGACCCATAATAGAATCGACGCATGTCTAACCTGTACCTAAGTTCCTGTATGCTCTCCAAGAAAACCTAACTCCTTTATTAAAAAACTCAACAGCAAGATGATCAATTGGCTTTAAACCAACCCAACAAAAAGCCAACGGAAAGTCAAACTCAAATCTACCACAGAAATTGGTAATGACTCTTGGGTACAACTGATATTTCTCTTTAGCAAAACGGACGGGCTTACACTTCGCCAAGTGCTTGGCACAACACTCATACAACAAGTGTTGCAGAATAGTACTATGAATAGAAGAAGTGATTATGTGGCAAAAGCTTGCTTGTCATCGCTTCGTAGAATGTCTAACTGAACATACAAATGTCCCAAGAACATGGGAGCCAATGGCATACTTATCACAGCAGATATCTTAATAGTTAATCGAAAATATAAAGGCTTCACAACATAGTGGGGATGAGAGCCAAAGATAAACTTACAAAGCCAGAACATGATAAAGGCCGCATGGCAAGCTGCAATAGAGATCTTAAAGGAGGAACTAACCCAAAATGACAACTTCGCATTGCCACTCATCCTTTTCTTCAACTCGGCCTCCACGGCCTCTTCTTCCGGAGAAATCTCTAAAGCGTTAGGAGTAACATCATCAAGGATAGGCAAAAGCAACTAATTTGCTACATCTTCCAAAGTCATGATGATCTCACCGCAGGAGAGAAAGAAAGTATGAATGGTGGTACACCACTGGCAAACCAAATGGCAGAGGTTGAAGAGGTCCCTATAGTTAGATAAACAGCAGGATGAAACAGTAGCCTTCAATACATCGGCTTGCTGTAGCAACCTCACAAAACCCGTGTCGGACAACTCCCTATCCACCCATTCCTTCCAACCCAAAGTGGTGCCTGGTGGTGGCGGCGTGTAATCACCGAGAACTTTTGGGAAATGGGCATGGATATCATACCAAGGATCTATAAGAGGAGCGCATTCACTATCAGGGGCACGCTACACTTCCTCCTCGTCGGAATGGTTCGATTCAAAATACACGGCCTCTTCGCCTACATCGCGAGCAGCGGGAGCATCAGAGACAATCTCTTTTCCCTACAGCAGGAAGAACTTTGGCCTTTCGCATTTCGTCAGTATCATGATGCAGTAGTTGATCGGAGTAAACGGATGAAAGTGTTTGAAAGGGAGAACACAGTGAAGAAAGGGAAATGAAGAAAGTGTTTATGTTGGAAAGGGAGAAATTGTTTGTGTTTGGAATGTGAAGGGAATTTCTCTTAAATACCAACATCATTAACATTAACACGAAAGGATACGATGGGTCAGCCATCGGATAAGGGATGAAATTAATGAAGTGGCGGCTACATTTCAGAATAATTGCTAAACTGGGAAATTCGAAAAGACAACACTGTTGATGGCAAGAAAAATATATACATATGTATAAGTTAGGGTCCACTGTTCGAAAAAGCCCACGAAGAAAAAGAAGAAGGAAAGACAAAAAGGATAGGGAAGTCTTTTATTCGCATATGAACCGCAGGAACGCTTCATATGCTCGAGGGGCTAAATGTTGATGCTCATTTTCGGAAGCCTAGTAGAAGGAAGAAGCCTAGTAACATGAGCAAAAAAGAGCTAGTAATTGGATAGAAAAGCCATTAAGCCCAAGCGGTAAGAATAATGGATCATAGGTCCATAAAATAAATAAATAGGCTTGAGGAAGCAAATGTGCCTAAAGGAGACCGAAGAGAGAGAAGTAGCAAACTCATGGGCAGTATGTAATGTAGAAAAGTGAGAACAGGCCACAGCAAGCCTGAAGTAATGCAAGTAAAGAAAGAAAAGGGCTGATGGAAGTCCATGAGCCCCAAGGATGAAAGATAAAGTAATTGGACTAAGGATGCCCAAAGGAGTTAGTAAAAACCCATGAGAATGCAAAATTAGAAAGGGCCGAGGATGCCCAAGGAAAGTAAATGGGCCAAGGATGCCCAAGAGGAAATAAATGGGACTCAGGAGCCCGCAAACAATGTAATAAAAAGCCCAATGATCATACTGAGTCATTGAGAGAAGAATAAGCAGCAGACCCAAAGAGGCCTAGTAGGCTTGGGTCAAATGACATCACATCAGGAATGGCAGAGTGGTACGTCAGGAAATGGTAGTAAGACTACAGAAAGGAGCAAAAGAGTAGGCTGAAGGAAGAAAAGCCCACAATCAAGCAAAGCCCAGCCCCTAAAGGGAGCAGGCCATAAAGAATGAGAAATTATAAAATAGCTTACACCATAAGAAGTCAAGGATGGGTGGCAGAATGTACAAACAAGCTTCCAGACCACAGCCAACACATGGGCAGCGGGCGGGTTTTGGACATCTATAGAAGTGGAGCACGTGCAAGGCCCAAACGTCACTAGCTTGTACTCAGCCAATATAGGAAGTGGTGGGTCATGGGTCAGAGGTAAGAGGGCATGATCTAGCAGTAGGGAGAGGGAAAAACCTATTCTGGGGTTTCTACTCAGGCTCTTTTGGGAGAAATGTCATGTTGGGATGACATACCACCCAAAAGAAGTAAGGATGAGTTGGAACCACTAGGTGCATGCCATGGGGAATAGGGAGAGAGAGAGAGCACCCACACCGTAGCAGGTAAGAGTGCCATGACAAACAAACAAACAAAATAGTTTTCTTTGTCTAGTGATGAGAAGTGGCACAACCAGCACAAGTAAGTGGTGGTGGCTGGATGTCTAACTAACTAGTGGTGGTTGGCAAGGACACTCAGTCCAGACAAAGGTAGTTAAAGACTAAAATAGTAAAAGCCAATCACAACAAGCATTATATAAAGGACCTTTGCCGTGCACAGTAGGGGGATCATAACCTCCATGGGAGAATCACAACATAAAAGCAAGCACAGAGAAAAGAAAAGAGAAAAAGAAAAAGGAATTAGAAATAACAAAAAGAAAATAGAGAGCATAGAACGGTAGGTATGTACCAATAGGTTGACCCCCTTTCTCCCTCTAAAGTCTTGCTCTCTGTCAAAGGCAAAGGATTCTCTTGGGCACAAACCATTTAGGCCCGTTCCCTCAAAGCGATTAATTTCTTTCATGGTGAGATTATTCGCATTGAGGAAATGGTTCCCTTCTTGGTTTCAGTCTTGTAACATAACTTGGCACGGCAGACTAATATTTCCCTCTTTGATTCAATAAACTCATTACTATTTTCTTCCCCACTTATTTATGCTATTTTATGTACGGAGCGTTTCTTGACGCTACCTTTCATTTATTTTGTTTAAATAACGAGCGTATTTGTTTTGCTATCTTTATTACATTTGCCTGTCATAACCTTCTCATAACAACTCCGCCTATCATGGGCATGTGACCAAAGTTTTGGCAAATGAGGCGTAGTTTGTGCACAAGCCAGACCAAGGTGGGTTACAATTGAACTGGTCTCAACTCCCTTATCCAAAACACTTGGGCCTAGTACAGCAGGAGGCAGCTCAACCCAACATTACAAAAGGGCCCACCATACTTGCAATTAGTCTCATAAAAACATCATAGAAAAGAATGCGTAAAAGTGTATGTCTTACAAATTTACAATTATTGTTTAATCTCCAGAAAAATGTTACATTTATAACATTTTTCACAATAAATCTTTAGTGATAAGTTTTTACGGCCAGCGAGAAAAAAATAACTTAAGTTGTAGATTAAAATTAGAGCTAACAATAACTTACGAGCTTTATTATTAAAATATTATGAAAATATTGTGTACGTATTACTAGTTATTATTTAAAAGGTTTTTCCTATTTGGGATCCTCATTTTTTTAGGATCAAAAATACCGTTACACCTTTATGTTTAAATAGAGACAAAATTAAAGGACAATTCGATAAAATACAATTTTAATTTCTACTAAAATATTACTAAAAAAATAAGATCACTCTCTTATTTATTTTTAGAGTGCTTTAATAAAAGTTAGAGTCATATTTTTACTAAACTATTATTTAATTTTGTCTTGGCTTAAACTTGATGTGAGATGAAGCTCAATTTCGCCTAAACCCCGTATGCACGAAGAGGGGCTGTATCTAACTAATAAACTTGCAAGTGCACAAATTGACAACACATCCCGGAGGTGGGCCTTTGATATTAAACTCATCACAGAGCCAAAATCAGGGGTTGAAGTTAGTTTGGGACCCACAAAAAATACTTTGAACCCAAAAACAATCACATGCGGGACTCGGGTAGTGTTCCCACCATGTTCAGTATCCCACGTAAACTTCCAGTTTGTTTCCAGTCAAAACCGTAAAAACAATCAAATAGCATTTATAGTACGCATACACACACGTGGTGCAACAGTTAAAAGAGGACGCTGATACTGTCACTCGCTCGCATCTCAGGGTCTCAGCTCTCGTACGTACGACAGCTCATTGTTTTTTCTTTTTTGTTTTTACTCGCTATGTCGGCGCGTGAATGTTGCGTCCCATCACAAAGTGTCAAAATTTACACGTCAGCTATGGCCCAACTTGTGCCTATCCAGAATAATAGAATTTTTAAAAACAAAAAACAAAAAAAAGAATAATAGAATTTTTCCCTTTCATTTTCTCGTAAACCTAACGCGCGTCAAGTACGCGTTTAGATATTTTTATAAACGTAAATTTTTGTAGTAAACTGTAAAATAAATGAGGGCATGACTAGTCTCACACCACACTACTATTACTAATAGCTATTACTAATAGTGTGGTCAAAGTCATGTTCTACATTAGGCCAAGAACACATTAAAGAAGGGTGCAAAGCATGCAAGGACCATTTTTGTATCGACGTGGATGAATCACAAGAATTTTCCATGAAAGCTAAGACTAACCGTATGTTTTCTTAAGAGAATTTTTTCTTTTTATCGAAAATTTTCATATTCAGTGACATTAAAAAATATATATAGATATATATATATATATATATATATGGGATAGTTGTTTGTCCGTTGTCATACAAATTTTGAAGATTTTCGCTATATTTGAATAGATTTTGCTAATGTGTGTCTTTAAGGCACACATTAAGCCATCTATTTTTGAAAATATTTTTTCAAAAATTGAAAAAGTATTGACAGTTTTTTTAATTCTTGAGAAAATATTTCCAAAAATAGATGGTTTAATATGTGCCCTTAGGGCACACATTAATCGGATCCTATTTGAATTGAGAGAAACTATGAGAAAGGAAAAGAAAAGGAGAAAAGGGAAAGCATATTTCTTCTTTGGTTAGGTGAGAGAAGAGAAAAATAGTTTGATTTAGAGTGATTAAATTTTGGTGAGATTTTCCATTTTGCTATCATCCCAAATGGGGTGAAAAGAGAGGGAAAGGAGAATAAATTTTGGGATTATTTTATTTTATATTTATTATAATTTACCAATTTTTCCTTCTATTGGGAGAGGAGATTTGAATCTAGACACGGAGAATGGTTAGGAATGGAAGAGTCATAATCTCTCCTAAGTATTTTTGTTATTCCTTTTTGATTAAGATAAGGATAGAAAACATTTATTGATATATATGGGATGTAAATGACCAAAATGATTATCTACAAAAATTTTGAAATATTATTTTGAAATTTTTTTTTTTTTTGGGAATCTTTTGAGGCAAGTTCTCAGGTTTACCAACAAGTTAGAAACTTTCTAATACAAAAAATTTGACAACATTTTTCACATTTGTTGAGTTGGCAAGTTTTTACTCAATTTCATTTAAATTCACTATTAATATCATTTTTTTTTTATCTAATACTAATATTTTGCCACAGTAATAGGTGTCAATTTTTTTATTTCTCTAAACTTTTTCATACAAATTGGATTGAGGTATTAGGTATTGCACTCTTTCTCAAAAAAAAAAAAAAAGAAAAAAAAAAAGAAGGTATTGCACTTGATGCAATAGCTTTTAATACCTAAAATTTAGAGTTAAAAAAAATAACTTTTAATCTCAACTATTAAATTAAAATAATTAAAATAATTAAAATGTAAGAGTTGTAACAAATTGTTATGAAAGAGGAAAGGGGTAATTACACTCGATGCAATGCGTATTGCACGTGATCCTAATCCATACAACTTAACAATAAAATAAATTTTTAGGGCATGTTTGGTAGACTGTAACGGTATTTACATAGGAATTAGAATAGACATTATAAAATATAAAAGATATTGTAATGTAATACTTATTACTATTCATTTTTTTGGTAACAATATAATAATAATAAATTAATAATAGAACCTTGAAGACAATGGAATAAAAATATTTTTTTTTTCAAAATTAAGATATATTTTAAGAAATATTTTACTCATAGAATTATATTTTCTATAAAAGAATATTTTTTAAATTTGAAAGAGAGATTAGTTATTTTTTATGATTTTTTATTTTCAAAATTATTATGTGCATATAGAAAGTTTGTTTATTTAGAAATGTATTAATTTTAGAAATTAATACACTTATTAAATAATAGTTATTACAACTTTTATAGAGATGAATAGTTATTTATCATTTTAAAAAATAACTATTTATAAAAAATGACTATTTTATATAATAAAAATATAATTAAACTATAAAAATGATTATTATGTTACAATGATTAATCGCAGGGCATATTTATCACGCAAAAAGTGTAATTAGCGGGTAATAATGAATTTAAGAAAAATATTTGGTACGATTAGATGTTTATACCAGGACTCGTTTTGTACTGTACATATTAGTGGCCGAAGCGCGCACTTGATACCATTATTTTTTATTTGCTCCTCCCGAATATCCGCCTTTTTGTTTATTTTTCTGCTCAGGTTTGATTGTCATTTGACTCTCTTTCTTTCTTCAGATGGCTGCCCACACGTATGCTTGTCTTTAAGCGTTTCACAATTCACAAAATACACATCATTTTCACATTACTCTCTCTCTGCCAGCTTTTTATGGTTCCCAAATAAAGCAAGAATCCGTCAAAACCTCTCTTAACAAACCCAAAGAGCTAAAATAGCCTGCAAGATAGCATCCATTCCTCACCAGCGAGACCCTCAGTTTTCCAGTCTTCTCTAAGCCCCGCCTCTCTTTCGCTTTCTTGGTTTATCACCTCAAGGTTCTCAACGGTGGCCGGTTTTCCGTGTCACTCCAGCACGGCCTTCTAACCATTTTCAACCGCCACCACCACCACCACCTCCTCCTCCTCCTTTTTCTTCTATGCTCTGACATTTGATCATTGGGGGTGGGATCCTTGGACAATTAAAATTTTCTTTTTTTTTTTTTTTTTTTTTTGTCCAGGATTCCGATTCTCTGTTTCACAAAGTGTCAATCTTCATTTCTAAGAGAGATTCTCATCCTCTGTTATGAAAGAGAAACCGGGATTTTCATGAATTTTGTAGGGATCTTATATATCAAAGCCTTAAAACTTTTCTTGTTCAAATGCCAAGAAAAGAATCAGAGCCATAGCACAGCAGAATTATGAGATCCCAGCAAACATTCAAACTCATTTCCCTTCTTTAGAAATCTCACTTCCCCCCCCCCCCCCTACATGAAATTACGTTCTTGAACCCAATTCTTCTTCTTCTTTTTTAATAAAAATTTTTAACAGAAATATTTAGATTCAATAGTGATATATATATATATATATATATCATGGCATCCAGCCAAATCAACTCACGCAACCACCGCCAACAAGTGGTGCTAACACCTCAACCCTCGACCTCCTCTTCCTTCTCATCATCATCATCATCATCATCAACGCCAACGTCATCATCCTCATCGAGGAGCTCCCGACTGGCCGAGGTGGTAGGCAGTACCGCCGCAGAATGTGCCGCTATATGCTGCTGCTGCCCTTGCAGCGTTGTCAATTTAGTCTACATGGCTGTCTACAAGGTCCCATCTGGGTTGTGCCGTCGTGTGATGAGGAAAAAGAAGCGCCAGCAGTTGATCAAAAAAGGGCTTCTGCCACCGCAGCGCCGCCAGTGCACGTGCGGGTGCGACGAGACCGAGATACAGATCCATCCGGCGGCGATGAACGGGTTGAATGATATGGACAAGAAGGAAGAGGAAGAGGAGGATGAGTCAAAGAGCGAGGTGATGAAGCTGGAGAAAGAGATGTGGGAGAGGTTTTGCAGTACTGGGTTTTGGAGAAGCCCTTCCCATATGGAGTCCATCCAACGGTAAAACAAAAAAAAAAATTTGATAATAATAATATATAAATATATAAGAAAAAATAGTCCCCATGAGTTAATCGGTAAATCGGTTGGCTCGTCCCAATTGTTGGTTGCACCCGGAAAACTTCAGCATTTGATTTCTTTTCTATTTTGTTGCTTTCTTTTTTTGTATTTTATATTTCCCATCTCTTTGTCAAGTTTCCTTTTTCATTTTTTTTTTTCTTTAGTGAGGTTTGTATGTATGTACTATGCACAAGAGAGATCAATTGTGTAGGTGTTTCCTTGAATGGGTCAAGTGGGTGTGTAATTCTTAGCAAAGAAGAAAATGGATATGGAATTTTGTACATGGTTGTATTGGATGCATGTCTTTCTGTTTGACTTGGGACTGTTTTGTATATTTCAAAGATTATGGTACCAAATTTCAAAGATTATGGGCGTTCAGGTTGTTTAATGCAGATGAACTTTTAAATGGACCTCAAGCGTTTGTGGACTTTTCTGAGTTTGTTTTCTGGCTAGTTGGTAATATTGAAGGGAGTTCAAGGGCTTGAAAATGGCTGGTGATTATATTTATGAGATTTATTAGTATCATATATTAGATTCTAGACATAAATTTATAGAAAATTATAAAATATGGTGGATATCTTACGGAATTTCTTGTAAAAAACACTTGAAGTTTAGGTTTAAAGGTGACCTTGTCATCGCCATTATTTTGGTCATATTGACAAAAATTAGTTTAAAAAGATAAACCAAAAAAGTAATCTTAGGCTTTTTTTTTTTTTTTTTTTTTTAATTTAAAAAAAAAATTGAAAAGAAATTGAAAGAAAGAACCCAATTTTAACATGACCAATTGACCATAATAATCATCAAGCACCAATCAACAAATGCTTGAAAGGCCTAAACAGCAAAAGTGTCGGCACTCTCTCGGGTGAGTTTAGGTTTAATAATAACCTATCCTCAGTTGAAGCTAAAAAGTTCTTCAAAAAAGAAAAAACCTTCCAAAAAAGTTCTAGCCATTTGGAATCTAAAAGGTTATATATAAAAAATAAAAATGTAAATTCAAAGACAATCAAATAATTCTCACTTGCAAACGTTTTTTTTTTTTGGTTGAAAAAGCAATAAAGATGATGCTTTTTCAAATGGTGCTTTTTGATTAAATAAATTGCAAAACTGCTTTTCAATAATTTACATCAAACAAATCCTAATAAAGAAATTAGTGGTTAAAAAATTATAAGTCAACTTGGATTTATTGTCTATATTGTTTGCTTTTTATTTTCGGGAGGCCATTAAAGTGTATAAGCTACAACTGTATGATTATTCAGCAAAAAGAAAAAAGCTGCAACTGTATGATTAGATTTTTTGTAGTTGAAAACGAAAATCTTCCTTCTAGTACAGGTGTTTGTTGGGTAAGGCGCGTTTTTCGTGACAGATAACTTGTAAAAAAAAAAAAAAAAAAAGCAAATTAAAATTTTTAAACTGAGCAATCAGCCACTTAAGCTCACTCAAAATTTCAAATAATCCCTCACCGTTATTAATTTACATGCATGCCAATTTTCTTACCAATTAGATGTTATTTATTATGTGATTCATATACTCATCTTTTATGAATTATTTTGAATTACAAAAACTTGAATTTAAACAATTGATTAATAACATGACTATTGATTTTTTATCACCATGAAATTTTACAAGCATGGAGAGTTTATGAATATAATGTAATCTAACAATATATTTGTCAAAATTTGCATCTAATAATATGTTATTAAGTAGTGTAATATTGCTTAGAGTTATACTAGGTGTAAAATTTATTTTTTTAAGTGATGTATATAAAGGATTCTCCTCTTTGACATTGATTTTTATGTGGTTCAAAAATACCCTCATTAATGAAGGTGACTTCTTTAAGAAATACAGTCATAAATGTTAAATAAAAAAAAAAATTTGAATTAAAAAAGAGAACTCCTAAAATTTATAATTTTTTTCCTTCACATTCATCTTTTTATTCTCTAAAATTTAGCATTTTTATTTATTTTTCATCCAAAAAAAAAAAGCAAAGCACCCCCAATTTAAAAAGTAAAAAATAAAATACTAATAGAACTCCTAAAATTTAGTCTTCTTTCCCATCACTTTCATCTTCTGCTTATCTCTAAAATTTATTCTTTATATTTGTTTGAAAAAAAATTTTAAAAATATTTTCAAATTATAATAGATGCAAATTAAAAATAAATAAAAGAAGAAGAAGAAGAGAGGCTAGTGTGTTTTTGTGTGTGTGTGTGTCTATATACACACACTATTACTCTAATGTGGCGTTTGGTACAGGGTAATGTTTTAGGATTCCTAGAAATGTTTAAAGATTCTCATGTTTGGTTGCAAATCATGCTAAGGAATCAGATGTCAGGGGAATCTAGATTCCCCCCTTAAACCCCTCTTAGTAGGAATGTGGATTCCCTTTAAAACAAGTGGGAATCTAGATTCCCAAGGTTAAAGGAAATTGTATTTTTTTATAAATTGACAATTTTAACCATTTTTTTTAAATGACTTGGTAGTTCACATTCAAATCTAAAGATAGAATGGGAAAAATAAATAATTCATTTAAGATTCCTGGGAATAAACCAAATATAGGAATAGCTACATTTTTAGGAATGTAGCTATTTCTCCGTACCAAACGCCACATAAGAGTCTGAATTCGCTTCAACCCCCTAAGCACTTAAAATTGGAAATCCCAATGACATTAGATATCCTTAGCTTAATAGAAACTTACCATGTGTACGATTGTTTTCCATTTTAAACTTCAGTTATTCTATAAGGAAAGTAAAATGAAAACATAGCAAGTAGTAATTGATAGAACATAGAGTTGTATACAAAAAATGGTATAAAAGATTTAGACTCATTTCTGAACCATATAAAAGTTTAGTCCAAAGAGGGGAATTCTCTTATAAATAGTGAGTTCAAGTTACATCTGATGTAACTTGACAAGAGTTACACATTTTTGAAACTATAGTTTTCCAAAAGATGTAACAGTAAAAAAAAAAAAAATCATCATTCTTGACATCATTAAATGCTTACCTAATTAATAGCCTCCTTATTATCTCTCTCCTTATTTAATATCTATGTGTCTCATTTTTCTCTCTCCACTTTCTAATGCTTAACTAATTTATTTGTAATGCCAAAGGCCTTGTAACTGAATTGGCACATTTCCCTCCACATAGTGCTTGGGAGTTTAGGGGGAAAGAGTTCGAGCTGCGAGGTTAGCAGTATGTTGTAATTATTTCTCAAAAAAAAAAAAAAACTAATTTATTTGTAACGTGATCGGTAGAGGCAACATTTATCTTATAAAGTTAAGTTCTTAACACATTCTTCTCAAAAAAAAAAAAAAAAAAAAATGTACGTACTGTGTAATAGCCATTTTTTGTGCCTACTCAGATCAGCTTACCTTAGGCTTCCTTTGACTCAAAGGGATCTATTTAATAATCTCTACTTCTTCAGCTATTGCACTCTTCAATCATGCATAGTCTCCTCATTTATCAATTCATTATCCTCGGCATCTAGATTTAGCATCACAGTAGGTGATTGAATTTTAAATCTTAATTACCAATGACGTTGTATTACTTGTAGTGATAAAAGTAAAAAATAATGGTAGAAGTTGAGAACTTGACATAATCACATAGAACAAATTTAAATAACAATATATATATATATATATATATATATATATATATTCAATTTAGATGGACTAAAGAAATAATGAACCTGCACTTAGTATGAACCAAAAAAAAAAAAAAAATATATGTACAAAGTTAAAAATTAACGTTTTACAGCTCCTCATGAATATCTTCCTAAAAAAAAAGAGGAAAGTGATAGAGGTTTTATTGATGGGAGAAAAAAAAAAGGACAAAGCATAGAAAGTGGAGAGAGAAAAAGAAGACACATAGAATTATATAATAAGGAGAGAGATAATGAGAATGCTATTAATTAGGTAAGTATTTAATGAAGTAAAAATGATGATGTTTTCTTTTTGACCGTTAGATCTTTTGGAAATCTATGACTTAAAAAATATGTAACTTGAACCGATCTCATATATATATATATATATATTAGAAGAAGTAGTAGGATGGAAGCTAGGGAGCTGTTTGACCCCCCAAAAAATCATCTTCAATCTAACATAAATTAATAATGGTATGTGTCCGTTTGAAATTTTAAGGGAGGTTACAATATTGATTGCCCAATTTTATGTCTAAACACACCTTATTAAGAATTTTATAACTTAATTGACGCATTTTAGTGTTTTTTGCGTAGATATTCAAAATTCAAATTTGCATTCCTTTAACTATAAAATAATCCCAAAATTGTATATAAAGGTGCCTCATAAGCAACCTTGTGTTTAATTATTACTAGTCGCTAACCCGTGCTATGCATAAGAACCTACTTATTTGTGAAATAGACTAAAATAATTTTATAAAATCTTAATTTTAGAAACTATTGAAACAATATATGAATATATATATATATATGACTAAATAATAGACAAATATAAGAGAAAGATGAGTTACATTCAAAAGAATAATTCATGGTTATAACTATTGAAAAGAATCAAAAAATTCTAAGCCTACAAATTATAGATAAAATATGTTAGGACATATGTGTTTCACTTGTTAAAAACATATATCATTCTTTTATGTAATTGACTAATCCTTTGACAAAACGCATTTTACTTGTAATTGGATAGATCTAGGTGTTCTTAATACTTCAAGAAACTGTGTTTCAAGATCAAGTGTTGAAGTCATTAAGTCTTTTCAGGAAACAAGCTGAGAAGTGCAAGTTTATTAAATCTTAACATCTAGCATGTGTCGAAGTTTAAGAAGCTATTCAGCCTGTGTGCTTGACACCTTCTCGACAGCTACTCGACACCTCTTATCTGTTGAGGTTTAAGAAAGAAACAGAAATTTTGATCTGTTTTCTTGGAATCCGTGAATGTGTCTTTGTGCCTTTTTTTCTCATAACCTTGGACATATAAAATGATTGTTTTAAGAGCTGTCAAAGAGAACACAAGTTGCACAAGCTTTGAGAAAAGTTTGCTTAAGCAAATTGTGACCGGAGACAAATTTTTACCCAAGTTCATTATTTTTGAAGAAGTTGCTGTGTATGTGCACCATAG
This sequence comes from Quercus variabilis, assembly GCA_030445155.1. NCBI lineage: Eukaryota > Viridiplantae > Streptophyta > Magnoliopsida > Fagales > Fagaceae > Quercus > Quercus variabilis. Next base: position 23,520,345 of record CP129451.1, read on the forward strand.
AATTTTGTGACCAAACATCTTCTTGATCTTTATTGTAGATGAACTGAAAAACTTTGCAGCCAACAATCTTCTCTAGTTGGTGATTGAAGTCACGTACTGGGGTCCGTGCAATTGGTTAGTCACGTACTTGAGAGCCGTACATCAAAATGAGAAATTGTCAGTACAGAACAAGTCTAATTGGGTATTAAGATAAGAGTTCAACTGTAGATTGGTATAAAGTACTGGGATTCCTTTGCTTGTTGTGATAATAGTGAAATTTCAGAAGTGGTGACTTGAAAATCACCCGGTAGGATTTTTGTCATATAGGTTTTCCTCATTCGTAAACAAATCACCGTGTCAATTTAATTTCTACTGCATACTTAGTTTAGTTGGTGATTTGTTTGTGCTACCGCATGCTTTGCATGTTAATTAACTTAATTAATTTCCTTGGCTAAATTAATTGGTTAATTTATCACAAAGGGTCAATACGCGTTTGGCCTATCAAAATATATGCGTGTGTGTGTGTGTGTGAGACTACATAACAGAGAAATATAAGAGAAAGATGTCTTACCATTAAAAAAATAATTCAGATGTTAAAACTTTTGAAATGCCAAAAAATATTAAAGAATCATAAGATTTAGTTCTTATAAATTTTTGAAACAAAACAAAATGTACATGATTACACAATAGAGAAATATAAAAAAAAAATAAAAAAAATAAAAAAAAAATTGATTACCTTCAAAAGAATAATACATGGTATAATTTTTCGAATCTGCTAAACATGTTCAAATATTGCAAAAACTAACATAAATTCAGATGTTATAACTTCCAAAATGCCAAAGAAGATATATAATTAAAGAATTAGTTATTGAAACAATTCAAAAAATATATGACTATTCAAAAGAGAAATATAAGAAAAAGAAAAAAAAATACATGAACCCATAAAGAAATAATTTTTAAATTTTAATGAGGCTAAACTTTAAACGATGAAAAAGAAAACATATACAGTCATACGCGTAGGGTTTGATGGTTCATGTACGAAAATCACTTTTTAAAAAATACATAAAAAACAATAAAATAAATTTTTTTTTTTTTTTTTTAGTTATTGATACCATGGAAATCAAAAGGAACACTCAAGGATATGGACGGAGCCCCCAATCGCCATCAAGTTGCAAATTTGAGCTCATATTTTTTCTTTTTATTGAAATGGAGAATTTTCAAATGCTCATGTTATGAACAGTATCAAGTATCAGGCAATTTACCTTATTTCTATGTAGACTTTAGGAAATAGAGTACATATGGTTTGCCTCAATGGTTCTGCCCGTCTCATGATAGTTTCAGATCTCGATTCTACAATGGTAGATTACCTGTTAATTTGTTTATAATGTTTTATTGATATCTTCGTGCTATCCCTCTAGTGATTCAATTGGATAAGTGTTTGCGATGCAAGTTGATCATGATTGATGATCTGGATAGCCTCTCTCTTCTTAGATTTAATGCACTATGGGAAGCCTTTTACTGTCCTGATTCTTTGCTTTGTTCTCAACGGGAAGGTCACCTACAAGTTATAAGAAGTTGGTGGAATAAGAAGTTTGAGTTTAAGTTGGACTTGTTAGAGAGATAGAGTTTCACTCTTTATTAAGTTTGGATTAAACAAAAATAATTTTGTTTTAAAAAATGATAATGTTGAGTTTGAGTTTAAGTTGGATTTGTTAGAGAGATAGAGTTTCATTCTTTATTAAATTTAGACTAAATAAAAATAATTTTATTTAAATAAAATGATAATTTTATTTAAATACATTTTATTTAAATATTGTGCTGACGTGAAAAATTGTGAAAATTTTAGAAGTTTTGATTATATATATATATATATATATATATTATATAGATGACGGGACTACATCTGGGATTGAGACAAGGCCACGAAACTACTTCATGACATTCTAGAATAGTTGAAAGACAATGATAGAATAGCTCTATTATTGCGCCTTTTACTCACTCTCGTGAGTTCGAACTTACTCATTTTTCTTTTTGTTGCTACCATCCAAAATTTTGATATTAAACTCATAGGGGGTGCTGAAAAATAAAATTCAAGGACTTTTTTTAGCTGAATAAGATTCAACAAGGATTTAGTTCATCCAACGCATACATATCATGGAAACCCCGCTTTTCAATGTTATATAGTATTGTATTTCACTATTAAGAGTGGTGATACTATAGATAACATGACTATTCAACCAAAAAGTTTTCTTCTAGATCAAACTAATACATATGTACAATTAGATAAAGTAATTGTTAATTGTTCTTGGGGGCGTTTTTCGTAGCCCACATGATGTTAGGGGAGTCAAGATCGAGACTCGACTTTAGGCTTGAAATATGGCCCAAAGGCTATCGGTAAAGTGTAAAAGGCTCATTTTACTCAAAGTCCATGTTGAATCTAACAAATAGTATAATAAGGCTCCAAAATACCTCCTGCAAAGATAAGCAAGCACAAAGGATGACTCACTATAAACAAGTGCTTAAATAATAATCTAACAGTAAGTAAGAGAAATATCCAATAGTAGATGTTTGGAAAACCAATAAATGTATTTGCATTGTAAAAATTATGCATTCCCTCCATAGTTGGTTAATATAAAAGTAGGCCCATTATAACAAGTACACAAGAGGAAAAATGGTCCAGCCATTGAATATGACAGACTTCCAATGGTAGACGTCTGACAAGTTAATAAGTATGTTCACATGATAAAAATCATATGTTTTCCTTATTATTATTAAGTTAACATAAGGGAAAACTTCCATAATATCCAAGACATTATGGCTTTCATCATAATAACAATAAACAAGGATTAAAAACTTCATAATTACAAGTAAAAGAGGAAAAATAGGATGGAATGAAGGGAGAGAGATTTCAGCTTAGTGCAGCATATATTGAACTAAGATTCTTGAGAAATATATATGTGTAAGGGATGAATGGGGTAGTGTAGACTATTTTGAGTGAGTGGGCATTTAAGTTTGTGGTGGTGTGATGGAGTTAATGCTAAAACTAAGTCTTTAATGGGTAAAGGGTTGTTTATGACTAATTAGGAAGCATTTATGGGCTGTGAATATGCAGAAAAAGAAAGGGAATGTTTGAGGCTAAGTGAGTGTGGGTTAAGGGGAATGATTTATAAGCTTGGGGAGAGTTGAACCACAAGCAAGGTGACAAAAAGATCAAAAATTTCAGAGGGATTGGTCCCCCTTACAAGCTAGTATGCTTAGGCTTTTATAAGGGAGTTTAAGGGAGCATTAATTAGCAAAAGTCCAAAACGTAGGGCTGATTCAGGGGTAGAATAGCTTATACAATTATCCTAGGATTTGGACTAAGATGGAAGATTTGCTTTTGGGAATGTTTTGCTTCTTTAGGCAATGTCACACGTGGGTAAAAATCAGCATAATCTTGCATTAAATGCTAAGAATTCTGAGATTGTGTTTGGCCAATGAGATTAAGGCCGGTATTAAGGAGGAATCCTAGTGCTACAACTGAGATTTGGACCATAGGAAGTAGGATTCAACACCCCAAGCCAAGTGTCAAAGTTTAAGTCCAGTTGAAAGGGTTCCACTAGAGATCCCTTTATGCCCTCCAAACCGCATGTTTCCAAATTTTCCCTTTAGGATTCATGGGTTTGGTTCATGAACCAATTACATACATTTTTAATAATAAAATAAACTATTTGGTTGAGGATTTCATGAGCTTGGAGGTCCTGGTTATGGTTTCCTTGAGTTGTGACCAAAACTTAGAGAAGAAGGGTATTTATTACCCATTAGCCTTTAGGTGTCAGCCTTTGATATTGTTCACTTTAGAGTTTGTAGTGGAATAGGTGACCAGCTCCTAATTTGGTTTGAGAGCTTGGTTGCTTCTTGAGGTTACCTGTAGCGGAAGGCAAAACTGAGTGGAGTTTTTTTGCTGGGTCAGTTTGCACACATGAGCTGTTTTGGCTAAGACTTCATGTTGAGCTTGGCCATGAGGGCTGAGTACTTCAGTGAGCCTATGACTTGGTGGTTTTATCCACTTGAGCCTATCCTTTTGCTTTCTCATTGTGAGCCCTACAAAATGGACAAAGCTACTATATATTGCCATAGATTTTTATTCTACATGGGCTTCATTTGTTAGTAAAAATGAAATGTATTCATGAGCTTTAATAAATATTTATGATATGTTTTGGGTATTAATTTCCATGGGCTTTAAATAACAATTTGAATAGTTTCTCATAATTTTTGCCATGGATTATTTTGTAAATGATATTTTATTTTTAAATAATGACCTCCAATATTTCTTGAGAATAATATTTACCACGGGTTTCAAGTAAAATATGGTAACAACCACTATAGTAGAATAATGTGATATTCTCATGTTTTTTTTTTTTTTTTTTTAATCATAATATGGTTGTAAGGTGAATAATTGTCATGAGTTTTGGAAATAAATATTATGAATGTTGTGATGTAAGATAGATAGTGAACATATGTTCTTATATAAATTCCATGAGCTTGTAGTATGTTATGAAATAAATAGATGTCATAGATCTAATCTAAGATAAATGATCATGATTTTCCATGGGTTTTTATGAGATGGTTGCCATGGGTTTTGAAAATAGATAATTGCCATAGATTTCATTTACTTGTAATATTATAATAATAGGTTTAAGAACTTGAAGTATTGTTCATTATTGGACTTTTAAGTGAAATAATTATGATATAGTATTTTGCCAAGTATTAATAACCTTGGGCTTTTGATAAAATAGTGTCAAGTAATTAGCTTGAGTTTTTAATAGTACTGACGTAAATTGGGCTTTTGATATTGCAAATGAGAATTAGGTTTTAAATATTGCCAGCGAAATCTGGGCTTTGATATTGCTAATGAGAATTGGGCTTTTGATGTTGCAAGAATTGGGCTTTGATATTACCAATAAGAATTGGGTTTTGATATTGCCAATGAGAATTGAGCTTTTGATGATGTTGCCAATGTGAATTGGGCTTTGGATAAATAAATTACCATGGGTTTAAACCATGAGCTTTGATTATGGATTTGAATTCCATTGATAAAATTGTTTTGCCATGGACTTAAATCATGGGCTTTTCAAATATTGTCAAACATAAGTATTCTTGAGCTTCAAATAGAATGGGATGTGTGTATTGGGCTCATAGGGCCAATTTCGAGCTTAACTAAATAATAATAATAAAATTGGATAAGATATGAGTTTTTTTGGATTTTTGTGGTAGTTTATATCATGACCCAATTTAGATAATAAGATATGAAATATTTGTGGTTAACAAAATAATAGGGAAAAAATATTTGTGAAAGTCTAATAACTTATTAGTGGTGTTTGAAAATAAATAGGTGGTGCTTAAATTAAATTAGGTGTAAAAAAAAAATATGTACCCTAACAATTGTTAACATTAATTCACACAAAAACATGTACTTTGAATTTTAGAGAAATGGCTAGAAAACAATTTATTTCGACTTATTATAGGGAGGAATGTACTAGGGTACCAATGTATACTATGCACTACAATTTACAAACAACATCTCCATATCTTATTAAAAAAATGTCAATTAGGAATATTATAGGTTTGTATCGTTTTAGTGCAGTACCTTTTTGCTTTAAAATGATTAAATCAAATAAACGTTTTTCTCTTTCTATTATATATATATATATATATATTTTTTTTTTTTTTCGCTGAATTTCTCTTTCTGTTATATTGAAAGATCTTTTTTAGTCTTTTAAAAAATAGTGATCAAGCATAACCCAAAAAAAAAATACTGCATATCTTTTTGTTTAAAAGATAAAAAAGAAAGTGGGTTTACTAATTATTCAAAATTAAGTCTACGCATAAGTGGGGACCTTGTAACTTCATATGCCCCACAATTTTTTTTATTTATGAAAATTCAATAAGTTTATAGGCACATTATTTTTCACAATTTTGTGATAATTTTAACATAATATTTTGTAATGGTTGTATAATAAAATTAGGGTCAATATTGGATTAGAGTAAAAATGATATTAATTTAATCAAAACAAACCTTATAAGCAATGGTAAAAGTTATTATACCCCTAGCATTTGGTAAGAGACATTTGTATCTGTGGGGATATAAGGGTATTGGGCCATGGGCCACACCCGAGGATGCCAAAGAGCTCGAGGACAACCAAGTATTAATAAGGGCAAGTAGGTTATGGGGCCGAGGACGAGGGCCATTAACAACAAATAGGTGATGTTGTCTGAGGAACCAAACTTCATCGGAAAATAGAACGGAAGTTTGAAGCCTGACCACCCAACAAATACCGAGCAAAGGGCAACCATGCTTGGAAGGATAAGCTTCAAAGAGGTGAGTCAACAGAGAACTGAGAAATATCTAGGAAAAAGGCTGCCACCACCACATTGAATGCACTACATATAACCAATTGGCTGCATTAATGCAGAGGTGATACCTAAACAGTAATTTTTATCCTTACAGTTATACACAGAGACTTCAAGAAGGTTCTAATGGGACAAGCATCAAAAAAATTAGTTGTTTGATCAACAAGTGGAAGGCTAAGATGGGAGAAGGAGAAGGAGTATAAATGGAAAGGATTCCTTTACTTGGAGGGGATGCATCTGAGAAAAGAAAGAAAAGAGAAAAAAAAAACATAATGTATTAAAGAACTCTAGGTATTTGTACAAGTTTGAAATTTATATATATAAGAACATACCTTCCTCGGATTTGACTGATGTGCGTTTTTCTCTTCAAATCATACCTCTCAATCACTATAACACTAAACCAATTCACTATGATTCTTACTGTATTCATTAAGTCTTCATCTATTAAACCCACTCTCTAACAAATCTATTGTTGTGGGCTTGTTAGGCCATTGTTCATATCCATTGGGCTTTGTGTCAATTTGTGTTCTTACAATTGGCACCATCTGTGGGAAAGGTGAACATCTGTGATCTTGTTCAGTCATGATAGGTTCAGGGCCAAATTGAGAGAAGTCTATGGGGTCTCAGTGCCAAGATCATTTTCTTAACCTGGAACGAAGGAGAGATCGTGAAGTGAGCGTGCATACGACTCACACCAGCAGGAGCCATTCTAGAGCTGGGAGTCATGTTTCACATAAAGAAGATGCTAGAAACTTACAACTGGAGATAGATCATTTACGTAAGAAATTACGTCGCAAACAAAGAAAAGAATCTCCTTTGAGCTTAAGGTCCTAATCTGATGATGATGCCAATTATAGACCAAGATCAAGAACCCCTCCTAATGAATCTTTCTCTTATAGGGAGGAACGTCACCATAGGCATGGGATTAGAAGTTCGGCCTTGATGTGCAAAGTATTTCCATCTAGTTTTAGGCTTGTGGCAATGAGATGGTTTAATGGGTTGGAGGAAGGCTCTATCAGCTCTTTTCAGGAATTGACCAAGGCCTTTAAGGCTCGATTTGTTACATGTAATAGGGTTCCTAGTCCCTTGGATTCCTTATTATCAATGGCGATGAGGGAGGGAGAAACTTTGAAGACTTATTCTGACAGGTATTGAGAGAAGTGTAATGAGATGGATGGAGATTTTGAGGATGTGGTAGTAAGGACATTTAAGGTCAAACTCCCCACTAAGCATGAGTTGAGGAAATTCTTGACCAGAAGGCATGCGTATAGCATGCATCAGTCAATGGATCAAATTGACGAATACAAGTAGGTCGAGGAAGATCAATAGAAGGGGAAGGGGAAGGCTAAAGTGACCCCTCCTGATTGAAGGGATTTCAGGTCAAAGAGGTATAATAGCAACAGACCTAAGAGGGACTTTTTAGAGCTTGGTGGCATTCCATTGCATAAGCAGTTAACACAGTTTTTAGGGAACCTGTGCACCAAATCCTTGATAAAATAAAAAACGAATCGTACTTTAAGTGGCCAAATATGATGGGAAGGGATCCTTCCAAGTGCAATCAAGGTCTATACTGCCAGTATCATCAAGACCACAGGCACACTACTGAAGATTGCAGAACTTTACGAGATTATCTTGAACAATTGGTCAAGGTCGGGAAGTTAAAGCAATTTTTATATCAACCCTATGTACAAGGAGGCCAGGCTGGGTCAATTCGTCAGCGAGAGAACCCTTTGAGACCATCCTTGGGAACGATCAATGTAATTCTGGCAACCCCAGGTCGGATGGGCATACTCATCCGAGGTGATGTTTTTGTCAAATTCACATGCCAAGGACCTAGTTCTTGAGCCCAAGAGAGGGAAGATGCAAGATCGACCAGTATTGAGTTTTTCTGACGAGGATAAAGTCAGAACCCATCAACCGCATAATGATGCTTTGGTGGTTACCCTTCAGATATGAGGGTATAATGTAAGAAGAGTCTTTGGTAGATCAAGGCAGTAGTGCAAAGATCATGTACCCAAACCTATACAAGGGGCTTAAGTTGAAACTTGAGGATTAGCTAGCTATGATTCCCCTCTGGTAGGGTTTGATGGGAAGATTGTTATCCCTAAAGGCATGGTCAGACTGCTCGTTTAGGTGGGCTCAAGAGTAGTAGAAGTCAATTTCATAATGGTGGATGCTTATTCACCTTATATTGCCATCTTGGCAAGGTCGTGGCTTCATGCCATGGAAGTTGTATCTTCAACTCTACATTTGAAGGTGAAGTATCCCTTGGGGGACCATGTTGAAGAGCTGGTGGGAAGCCAAGTTATGGCAAGGCAGTGCTTGGTTACTACTATTAGACAACAGTCTGAGGACGAGTCCTTAAGAACCTCTGACAAGGCTTTATAGCAATTAATGGAAGTAGAAGTATCCTCAGATGCCATAAATGAAGGAGTGAAATGCGAGGAGTTAGAGAAGGTCATAATAGATACTGATGAAGAAAAGTATTTCCAAATTTGAGTCCAATTGCCTCTTCAGGAGAAAAAGGAATTGTTAGCTTTCCTCTGAAAGAATGTGGATGTCTTTGCCTAGAGTGCCTATGAAGCTCCTAGAGTAGATCTGGATTTCATCTGTCATCATTTGAGTGTCAATCCAAACATTTTTCCGAAGAAACAACCACCTCGGCGCTCTTCTAGAGAACATGCCAAGGATGTTAAAGAAAAGGTGATAAAGCTTAAGTGTGTTGGAGCAATTAAGGAGGTTTTTTATCCCGAGTGGTTGGCCAACACGGTAGTGGTGAAAAAGAAAAATGGAAAGTGGCGAGTTTGTGTAGATTTCATAGATTTAAATAAAGCTTGCCCCAAGGATCCCTTTCTGATATCTTGAATAGATCAATTGGTGGATGTGACGGTTGGACATCCTTAGATGAGCTTTTTGGATGCATTTCAAGGATACCACCAGATACCAATAGCTCTGGCCGACTAAGAGAAAACAGCTTTTGTGACGCCAACTAGGAATTATCATTACCGTCTAATGTCTATTAGGTTGAAGAATGTGGGGTCTACTTATCAGCGGATGATGACTAGAATGTTTGAATCTCAGCTTGGAAAAAATATTGAAGTCTATATTGATGACATAGTTGTGAAGAGCAAGGTAGAGACCGAGCATCTAAATGATCTTGGAGATATATTTGAGGTGCTGAGGAGACATAAATTGCGTCTCAATGCTTCCAAGTGCTCTTTTGGCATTGGCTCAAGTAAGTTTTTGGGCTACATGGTCACTCACTATGGAATTGAGATTAATCCTGATCAAATTAGAGCGATAAATGATTTGTAACCTCCTTGGAATCCCAAAGAGGTGTAGAAGTTGACTGGAATGACTACAGCCTTGAATAGGTTTATCTCTCGATCGGCAGATAAATGTAGACCATTTTTTCAGCTCTTACACACGTGGAAAGGGTTCGAATAGAGTGAGGAGTGTGCCCTTGCTTTCCAACAGTTGAAGGATTACCTTTCTCGGCCACCCATTATGTCCAGACCTAAAAAGGAAGAAGCCCTTTTTGCCTACATTGTTGTGGCCTCTCATGTAGTTAGCTTGGTATTGGTAAAAGTAGAAAATGAGGTGTAGAGGCCAGTGTATTATATGAGCAAGTCGCTATAAGAAGCTGAAGTTCATTACTTGCCCTTAGAAAAATCCATTTTGGCCGTGGTGCATGCTACACGGAAGCTTCCCCATTACTTCCAAGCACACATAGTTGTAGTTTTAACTCAACTCCTTTTGCAATCGTTGCTGCGAAAGTCTTACTACACTGGGAGAATTGCTAAGTGGAGGACAATTTTGGGAGCATTCAATATAAAGTATATGCCTCATACTGTAGTTAAAGGGCAAGTTCTTGTAGATTTGGTGGTGAAATTTACTGAGTCTCCAAGAGAAGTTGAAGCCAAGGAATATAAGGTTGGGGGAAGTCAAATTTCGACAGTTACTCTTCATGGGCCCTCGCCCAAGAAGCTATATATTGATGATGCAGCAAATCAAAAGGGATCTGGGGTAGGAGTGGTGATAGTGTCTACAAATAGAATCACCATTGAGAAGTACTTGAGGCTGGGCTTCTTGGCCACAAATAATGAAACAGAGTACAAACTTTTGTTAGTCGGGATAACTACGGTTAAGAAGTTAGGAGGAAAAGCTATAGAAGTTTTTTTAAATTCAAGGCTAATCATCGGGCAAGCAAAAGTAGAGTTAGAGGCTAAGGATCTGAGAATGCAGTGATATTTGAATCAAGCTCGGAGGTTACAATCAAGTTTTGAGTTTTTCTCCATATAACAAGTCTTGAGGAGTAGAAATGCACATGTAGATTCTTTGACAACTTTGGCAACCTTTTCTGGACAAGATCTTCCTCGAGTCATTCTTATTGAGGATTTAAATAGGCCTGCCAAGGAGGAGATGGAGAAAGTCCAGGTACACCAGATTAGGGTTGGACCTAGTTGGATGGATTTCATAGTTCTATTTTTGAAGGAGGGCGCGTTACCTCTCGAGAATGGGGAAGCAGAAAAGATACGGAGAAAGGCTCCTCATTTCTAGTTGTCCTAGAAGCAAAAGTTGTACAAACGCTCTTTCTTAGGGCCATACTTGCTTTGTGTCCACCCTGAGGCAATGGAGCCACTTTTGAAGGAATTACATGAGGGGATATATGGAAGTCATATGGGGGGTAGATCATTATCGCACAGAGCTCTCACCCAAGGGTATTGGTGGCCCAGCATGCAAAAAGAGGCACAAAATATGTTAAAAAATGTGATCAATGCCAGAGATTTGCTTCAAACATTCACCAGCTTAGGGATGTACTTAATCCTTTGTCTAGTCCATGGTCATTTACTTAGTGGGGCCTGGATATTGTAGGACCATTCCCTAAGGCTATGGGAAACCAAAGATGGCTTCTAGTTGGAACTGATTACTTCAGAAAGTGGGTTGAAGTTGAGCCATTGTCCAACATTAGAGATATTGATGCAAACAAGTTTGTTTGGAAGACTATTGTAACCCGATTTGGAATTCCTCATACTCTAATCTCGGATAACGGGTTTCAGTTAGATAGTAAAGCCTTTAGGTGATATTGCTATAAGCTAGGCATTAGGAACAGATATTCAACCCTGGCCTATCCATAAGGGAATGAACAGGCTGAAGCAATCAATAAGGTCATAGTTAATGGGCTTAAGAAGAGGTTGGATGAAGCAAAGGGTAGATGGGTTGAAGAGCTACCAAATGTTCTTTGGACATAGCAAACAATTCCTCATCAGTCAACTGGGGAAACGCCTTTTTCAATGACATATGGGTCCAAGGCTGTGATCCTTCTAGAGATTGGGTTTTTGACGCTAACGTCAAGCTTGTTCACCCTAGACAATAATGATCAATTGTTAGAAAGGAGTTTGGATTTGGTTGATGAACATTCACAATTGGGACATTATCAGCAGAAGCTTAAGTAGGCGTATGATACAAGTGTGGGGGCTAGACCATTGGCACCAGTTGACTTGGTGTTAAGAAAAGTAGTGGAGACTGCAAAGAACCCATCTTAGGGAAATCTAGGGCCTAATTAGGAGGGACCATATCACATCACCTTGGTAGCTGGTATAGAAGCTTATTTTCTAGAAGATTTAGATGAAAATATTGTACCACGTCCGTGGAATGTAAACAATCTTCAAATGTATTATTATTAATGAAAGGCAATCTCGCCATATTTTGTTTCTACTATTATGGTTTTTTTTTTTTTTAATTTTTATTCATCTAAGTGTTAAACAAAATCTTAGTCATGCTTAGTTCCTCGGACCACATACGTTGAGTAAATTAATACTTTTTATTCATCTAAGTGTTAAACAAAACCTCGGTCATGCTTGGTTCCTCAGACCACATACCTTGGCTAAATTAATACTTTTTATTCATTTAAGTGTTAAATAGAACCTTGGTCATGCCTAGTTCCTTGGAACATATACCTTGGGTAATTAATGTTTTTTATTTCTCTAAGTGTTAAATAGAACCTTAGTCATGCCTGATTTCTTGGGCCGCATACCTTGGGTAAATTAATGCTTCTTATATGGCTAAGTGTTGAACAAAGCCCTAGCCATGTCTGGTTTCTAGGACTATATGCCTTGGGTAGACCAATATTTTACATTTGTTAGAAATTGTGAATGGAGCCTTAATCATACATGGCCTCTTGAACTAAACGCCTAAGGTACACTGATTCTATTTGTGAGTTAAGATATTAGATTGCTAATTGCATAGGTGTATGTTGATGTTGGGAGCAATGTTGTGCTTTAATTGGTAAAGCCCACAATTTGGAATTCACAATTAAATAATTAATTAGGCCATGTTTGATATTAAACAAATATAATCATAAGTCATATATAAACAATGTTAACGTAAAGGTAACTGGCATTTTTAATTAAATAAAGCATTGGAAAGGCAAAGGAAATACATGCTTAAAAAAACAATAAAAGAAATACATATTAAAAAGGTAATGCCCTAATTGGTAACAGATGGAGGGGGGTTGGTTTTAGCTATTGGTTGGGTAAAAGATTTAGACACCTTGCCTTGAGCTGTTTCTTTCTCTTTGGGAACCTCCTTGGTCATTGAAGGAAGTTTGGCTTGTTCAAGCATTTTGCCCTGGGTTGCCTCCTTTTCCTTGGAAGTTTCCTTAGGCGGTGGTAGAAGTTTAGCTGGCTTAAGCACTTTTTCTTTGGTTGCTTCCTTCTCGTTACCCTTGGTGCCTACTCTATCAAGTTCTTTAGAAGTCTTCGAAGTGGTTGGAAAGGTGTTAGCATGGGCAGCCTAGCTAGACTCAGGCGCTTTAGGAGCGAGTCTGCTTGGGAGCTGGAAGGAGTTGCTATGCACAAGGCTAGGGGGTAAAGGATGTTTTCTTTCTTCCCTAACTTTGAAGAAGCACCTACCAGTGTAGCTTCAACACTCTTCCTCTCTCTATCTACCTTATTTAATTTGGTGTTGAGGTCTTTGATTCTTTTTTCGGCCACGGCAAGGGTTTGGACAGCAACTATGCACCACGCCTCCTTATCCTTAAATTGGCGTGGACATCATCTACCCATTCCTCAGCAATGTTGGTTGTCTAGATTGCCTATAAGAAAACATCAAGGTAAATTCTCCAAATGAAAGAGAAATGGGTATGTTTAGTACAAGTAAGAGATTGAGGGGCTTACCATTGCCAGATCTTTCTTCAAGGTTAGAAATACTTCGTGCTTCTTTAGGGTCCTCAAGTCAGCCATGTCTTGTGGCAGGAGCAGAGGCTGCTCTAAGACGTTGGCCACGTAGCCAACTTTGCCTTTTTGAAAATCCCTAATAGAGGAATTTAAAGGGAGAGGGCTCCGTCCAATTCCAGTGGGGGGTTCCAAATTTGAACCCTAGGGCGACGCTTGAACACCCTCTACACAACCGAGCCTTCAGCCGAGGTCTTCTTTTGTGCCCTTTTGGTGACTTTTACCCCTTTTTGGGGTTCAAGCTCTTTGATAGGCATTATTTCTCCCCCCTTGGACACCTCCTTACCCTTTTTGTCTCGCTTCCTCTTCTTATTAGTTAGTTCAGAAGGGGAAGTATGGATGGGGAGGGGAGTTAGAGTCGAGTTTAAATGGTCACCTCGGGGGTAGACCCTCCAGCATGTGATTCAAGGAGCTCTAATAGGTTGGTTTCTGGTTTCCTTTGGAACACCATAGTTTCAGGAACGTCAAAGGACTCTTGGATGCTGCTTACTCGAGTAGAGGGTAAGTAGGTAGAGGAAGCGCGGGGAGATTTGATAGGGGACAACCGGTCGAAAACCTCAAAATCCTCCTCAAAATCTACAACCTCAATTATTTTTGTCACTTCTTCCTCAAGAATTGGATGCGAGGATGTAGCTTCTTCCCTAGAAGCTTGTTGAATGGGTAGTTCAATTGGCTAAATGCTTGCGCGAGGGGGGGGGGGGGGGGGAGGACTGCCGAGGAAGCCAGGCATAGCGATGTTCATTTGGTGCAGTTTAGGGGATCTTTCACCTTTATGACGTACTTGGGGGATTGGAAGCTTGTGGATATCAGCTTGTACCCAAGGATGACATGAGTGGCATCCATCCGTGTGGAGAAATATCTTGGACTTAAGTATTCTCGTCAAGTCGGGTTCGTTGACGAAATTGAAATTGGGGGCTGTGAAGTTCTTATCTACAAAAATCCCAGAAACAAAAATGTCATTAGGAAGGAAATTAGTTAAACAGAGAAAAATAATTTTTTGGACTACAAGAGGAAAAATAGAAGACTATGAAGTAAAAATGTTCATGGTTGAAACAGGGAACCTAAACCTAAGTACCCCACCTAGTTTCCCCTCTCGTGTTGGGCAATAAAGTCCATCATGTCATTCACCCGAGATAATCAGAAAATTTTGGTCCATGCCCTTGTTAGATTCGAGGAGACACGAGATGAGTCTGACTTCAAGGACTTTAGTTTTAAGATAGTATCCCATACTTTTAAGGAGCTAGCAATTATATACCTAGTTAACATCGTGATAGGTGACGTTTACATCCATCTTTTTGTTGAAGGCGTCTACACTATCTAGTATCTTAAATACGTTTGGGGAACACTGGGTCGAGCAAAGTCTATGGGCAATCAAGAAATCCCTAGTTACTCTACCCATAGGAATCCTCATCCCTCCCTCTATAAAAGCAATCATAGGGATCACCACTTCTCCCTCTGATTTTAAAGTATGCCATTCTCCTTGAAGGCAATGCCGAATAGAGACCATAGGTGGTATGTTACATTAGGCCTTAAAGTTTTCTACACCCTCAGGGGTATCTACCAAACTAGCAAATCTACCCATCTACGAAGTAAGCAAGGGGTGTTAAAAGAGTAAAGTGAAAAATAAAGGGTCGAGAAAGAAAAAGTCCTAGTAATCAATAGGTGGGCTAAAGGTTACTTACAAAAGAATATAAAAAGAGCACCTCGGACTATTTCTTGAGAGTTAAAGATTCAAAAAATGGGGGATCTGGATTCTTCAAGCATTTTATATAAGACAAGAAAGTGAGCGGGAAAGTTCCCGCTCGAATCCCTATGAAAAACCTTTATCGTAGGATTTTCATTACATCGTAAAACGTGGGGGACAAGGCGCCATGCAAAGTAATTACTGAAGCATCCTAGATGCCGAAGCGTCAAGAGTGTGCTCATTGCAAGTGAAAAGACGCTCACACATAGGGAGGTTCTATGAGCATGGGAAACGCAACAATAGAAAATCGAAACCCCATTTTTCTCAGAGGAGAGAAAGACTGGAGTTTCGAGGGGTTATTGTGGGGATAAGAGAATTGGATAAGGGTAATGGACCATGGGCCACACCTGAGGATGCCAAAGAGCCCGAGGCCAACCAAGTATTAATAAGGGCAAGTAGGTTATAGGGCTGAGGACGAGGACCAATAACAACAAACAGGTGATGTTGTCAGAGGAAACAAACTTCCTCGAGAAATAGAACGGAAGTCTGAAGCCCAACCACCCAACAAATACTGGGCAAAGGGTAACCGTGCTTGGAAGGATAAGCTTTAGAGATGTGAGTCAATAGAGAATTGAGAAATATCTAGGAAGAAGGCTGCTACCACCACATTGAATGCACTGCACCTAAGCAATTGGTTGCATTAATATGGAGCTGATACATGAACAGTGATTTTTAGCCTTAAAGCTACACACAAAGAATTCAAGAAGGTTCTAATGGGACAAGCATCCAAAAGATTAGTTGTTTGATCAACAAATGGAAGGTTAAGATGGGAGAAGGAGGAGTATAAAAGGGAAATGATTCCTTTACAGGGGGGGGGGGGGGTGGGGGCAGAAAAGAAAGAAGAGAGAATTAGAATTGAATGTAACTAAGAACTCTGGGTATTTGTACAAGTTTGAAATTTATAAATATGAGAACATACTTTCCTTAAATTTGGCCAAGGAGTGTTTTTCTTTCAAATTATACCTCTCAATCACTATAATACTAATTCAATTTACTGTGATTCTTACTTGATTCATTAAGTCTTTATCTATTAAACTCACTCTCTAGCAAATCTATTGTTGTGAGATTGTTGGGCCATTGTTCATATCCATTGGGCTTTGGGCCAATTTGTGTCCTTACAGTATTTAATGTGAAAAGTGCTTTATAATATATATATGTGTGTGCGTGTGTGTGTATTAAAAATATTTAAAAATGAAAGACAATCAAGAAAATTCCAATCATGAGCCATGTGGAAGGTTTTTTTTTTTTTTTTTTTTTTTTTTTAATAAATAAATTTTGGGTGACAAAACTGAGAATTGTGATGTTTTTTTTTTTTTTGAGAGTTTCAAACTATGGTATGATTGAACTCTAGATTTCTTATTCAACTGTTAGAAACTTTATCAATTGATCTAACTGAAACTTATATGTGATGCTTTTTCGAATAGTTTTTTTTTATTAAAAAGATTGCAAACATCACTTTTCAGTAAATTACTAAATTACACCAAACGAATCCTAATAAATAAATGAGTGATGAAAAAAATTATAGGTCAACTTAGATTTCTTTGGGGTAGAAATAGTTGGATTTCTTGTCTATATTGTTTGTTTTGATTTCGCAGGGAGACCATGCATGTGTGTACGCTACAACTATATGATTAGATTCTTTGTAGTCGAAAACGATAATCTACCTCTGTGCGTTGGGTAGGGGTTTTTACTTTTTACTTTTTAGTGACAGAGAGCTCGTAAAAAACAAGTAAATAAAAACAAACTCACTCAAAATTTCAAATACTCACTTACCGTTATTAATTTCATAGGGATTTCCAATTTTAAGTGTTTAGGGGGTTAAATCGAATTCAGGGTAACAGGATGGAAGGGTGTGAGTGAGCCACCGAGCATGATAACTACTATTATTGTCTATTGAAGGGATCTGTCATAGATTGCAGGAGTTTAGACAACTACTTTTTCTCCATATTAAAAGGTAAGACAACCGTTCAATACACATCTTGACTTAATATGTCAAGAATATTGTTAGTTATGTAACTTGGATAAAAGAAAATTTTTGTATAATTGAGTCTGCTCTGACTCAAAATGTATTATTTTTATCTTAAAATTAATAAAGTTATGATTTTAATATTAAAAAAAGGGCAGTAGCCTAGTAGGATGGAAGCGAAGGAGCTATTTAGATTATTAGGGGAAAAAAAGTAATCTTCAATTTGACATACATTAATTATGCATTTCATTATTTTGTAATTTTAAGCGAGGTTAGGGTATTAATTGACCAATTTAAAGTTTAAATTATATAGGGTAAGGGGCAAAAGTTTAGAGTTTTATTTTTGGTAGTTTACTTTTCTCACTTTTAGATCTAAAGGCACCTTTATTTACTTGTATAAGTGAATCTTGCATATACCAATTACATTTAGGGTAGGGGTGTGCTGAATATTCACTTGACCAGCCAACCTGCCCGATCCGCAGCCGACTCACTTGGTCTGTGCAGGTCATTAAGTTAGGTGGTTTGGGTTGGGCGGGTTAGATGCCAAAAATACCAGATTTGGTTGGATAACGGATTGAAACATTGCCAACTTGCTACAACTCGACCTGCCCGCTTAATTATATATAAAAAAAGAATATATATATATATATATATATATTAGTTCAAATTGATCAACAGTATATTTTGTATTAATTAATTCACCTAATCAATTTTTATAGCTAATCAATAATCATTAGTTCAAATTGATCAACCGTATATTTTGTATTAATTAATTCACCTAATCAATTTTTATAGCTAATCAATAATCAATTCCTTATACAAAATATAAAAAGTCAACATTGAAATCCTAAAATCACTTTAACTGTACACTACATACACTCTGTATTTAGCCTTCACCTTTGGCCACTTCCTCTCCCTCCTTCTTTCATGTTGTTTTGCCTTTTTCTTCCTCAACCTTTTTGAAGCCTCCTCTTTTTTTTCTTTTTCTTTTTTTTTTCTTCACCTTCCATCAACTGTATACTCTCCTAGACAACTGCAAAAGGTAGTTGTTCTTATGTCTTGTATTGCTTAATGTTTGTATCTATATTTTTATTGAGTATGTTGTTTGACTTTTCAATTTGGGTCCTATATATTCATGTAACTCTTGAGACCATGCATACCATTTTGAAGTTTATTTGTTATATTGGTATGTTATTATTTTGAATCCTTGATGTGACTTTGGGAATGTTAAGACTTTGGATTTGTTGATTTAATTTTCCTCGGTTGTAAGGCAGCAGCCTACTGTTTTTTCTTTTTTTCTTTTTCTTTTTTTTTTTTTTTCTTTTTTTTTTTTTTTTTTTTTGTGGAGACAAGGTCTATTAGAGATGATATATCTCTTTTTTATTGACCTTATGTTTGTGTTGGAATTGAGATTATTCAATGAAATCTATGTCTAATGTTTTGTGTGCATTAGTTATATTTTGAAATTATGCAATAATAAATTGCAAATTGTGATAATTGTTTTTAAAAATAACCAGGGGTGTGTATCGCTCCCATTAACACGTTGGATTGGTTTTTATGGGTTACCAAGTTAGGTTGCGTCGAAATTTTATTTTGAGTCTCAAATAGGTTGAGTTTAAGTTGATAACTTTGTCAACCCATTTGATGACCCAATTCAACCCACCATATATATTAGTTTATTTTATTATCCTTATTTTAATTTTTAGTTTGATTTATTTTGGTATTTAGTTTTAATGATTTTAGAAATTTGGAATATAATTTATGCATAGTATGTGAATTGTAATAATTTATTAAAAAAATACTTAAAAATGCTTGACAAGAGAATTGGATTAAAAAAAAAAAGTCCACAAACCCGACCATGCACACCAGTATTATTGCTGTACTCTTGGTGACTTCGTCAAATTGGTAGTAGTTATAGGTATTCTTATCACTATCAGTAGAGAACCAAGCACTGAACAAATGTTATGCACTTTTAATATTGAAGTATTTAAAGTGGTGCTATAGATCATGTACAAGCTCATTCTAATTGAAAAATAAGAACTTTCCATATTAAAATATTTAGGGAGGGCATTGCAGGACATGTATTACCCCTTTTTTTTTAATTCAATAATAGTTGGAGAGGGAGATTTGAACATTACACATGCAAATTCATTAAAAACACTAAAAAATATAAGTTACAAGACTCTTAACAATACCTATTCTAATATAAAACTATTAAGAGCGACTATATATTATAGTATATATAGCAAAACTATTCCACCAAACTATTAAGAGCGACTATATATTATAGTATATATAGCAAAACTATTCCACCAAAAAGTTTTCTTTTAATTCTTTTTTTTGTTTTTTAGATGGATTTTCTTTTTAATTCAAAATAATCAATTTGTACAATTAGAACAAGTTATTGTTAAGATTGCACGTACTTTGAATTTTAGAGAACTGGTTGAGAACTGTACTAGGGTACCAATGTATACGGTGCACTAGAATTTACATAGAATATCCATCTCTTGTTTTTTCTTTTTTCTTTTTTTAATGTCAATTATGAATTTCATAGGATCATGTCACTTTGTGCAGGATTTTTTTACTTCAAAATGATTAAATCAAATAATTTTCACTTTCAATTGAAGGAAGATATATTTTTAGTTTATTAAGAGGTAATGATTCAGTGTGTATGTTTGTGTAATGTGAATATATATAAAAAAGAAAGCAAGTATTTGCCAAACGCCTTATAGCTCAACTAACATTTCTTAGCCTTTCTTATAGAAACAACTAGGGTTCAAATTCTTTCACCACCATTGTTGTAACTATCGGATTAAAAAAAAAAAAAACATTAAACCATGTTAACAGTTGTGAAAAATTACCATGTTCCTAACGTTATTTCGCAAACAAACTAATAAATAGATTATTTGTTTCATTTAAAGAAGAAGTTAAATAATATATATGTAGACATAATATTAATAAAAATCAAAAAATAATTTTCATTATTATTATTAAATGAATGAATTAAGAGAGAGAGAGAGAGAGAGAGAGAGAGAGAGAGAGAGAGAGAGATGTCCATTAGATAACAGTTTACTTCATTTTTGATAATTTGTCCTTCAAACAAAATTTTTAGACCAAAATCAGTCAAACATTCAAATTATTGAGAACATTGATTAAAAAAAAAAAATTTAAAAAAAAAGTGTTCGCAACTGCTTTCATTTTTTCTCAAACCATTTTCAATCAACGATTATTGGGACAACAAAATTTTGAATTAACATGCTTTCAAATAACTTTAACAAATATATCTTAAATAGGAGTGTGCATCAAACCGATCTACATGATTAAACCAACTCAACCCAACCTGATGCCTCAGATTGCTTTTCATAGGTTGATGGATTGGGTTGTATGGAGTAATTTCCAGGTTAAGTTAGGTATAGGTTAATAGTTTTTTCAATTCATTTGACCCAAGAACCACTGTATTTACCATTCATTTTATTTTTTTAGTTTGATTTATTTTGATATATATTTTCAAAATAATTTTTATATATTATGTAAGTTATAATAAAAATTAATTAAATAACTAATTAAAGTTTAAGGGTTGAGTTCTACACACGTGATGGGGTTGGAAATTTTTCAACCCCATAAGCTCGGACTGGGTTGAAAAAACTCTCCAATTTGACTCATTCACAACCTAATCTTAACTACTTTTCCAGCCAAGTAGATTATGATAATTACTCCATATAGCACGGCTAAAGCTTTGAGACCCCCTGGTTTGGCATCTATGTGCTTTATTTTGGAATATTGTTGGGTCATGCGTGTGGTATATAATATGAGTGTGGGGGGAGAAACATCCGCACCCATTGATCTATCGGTTTTGATGTGATTGATGTAAAATTGAGAGGCCACCCTGTGTTTGTTGATGTTTGGATGGCATGGGGACCTTGAAAGAACATGCTCTAGTGTTTTGGAGTCTAGCATTTGGGTCTACTCTGGAACAAAACTTCTCTTTTCTAGGGAACACTTCCCATGTCATTTTTCATGGTTCCTTTTTAGTCTGTTTGCTATTTTTTAATTAAACTTGTGCCCTAAACATAATTAAACTTTACCCTTAATATTGCCTGTTGCATTAATATGATAATTTAGCTTTACCTTTGGTATTGTTACGTTATGTCTTACTAATAAGTAGCCACGGGCATATGTACGAGTATAATTAAAAAAATTACAACTATAAACTTTTTTTGAAAGAATGTTCAAATTATACGTTGAATTAGCTTACACTTTTTTTAAACTATACATTTCTAAAATTTGTAATAGTTTTTTATTATATATATATATATATATGATTTAGAATTTTTTAATTGGTTTTAGACTCAATTTTTGGTTTTTGCACCCAATAATTCACTTGCTACAAAAATTAAAAACTTAAATGGACATGTGGCGAAATATTGGACTTCAATTGAAATCCAATTTAGAATCTAACTGAATTTGGACTCTTCTATTTTTACACTCAATAATTCATTTGGTACTAAATTAAAATTAAATGAGACACATAGCACAAAATTGAGAATCCAATTAAAATCTAATTGGATTTTTTCTAAGTTTTGGCTATTAATATATACTAGCATGTAATTCCATGCAAATGCATTAATGCATTTAAAATTAAACAAAATTTTATCATAAAAATATAAATAATTAGTCAAATTATTATTAAATAAAAAACATATAACACATGCATTCATGCATTCATGCATACGTATAGATACATTTAAAATTAAACACAATTTTTATCATAAAATATGGATAATTAGTCAAATTATTTTTTTTAAGTAAATATAATTAGTCACATATTAAAATTCTTACCTAAATTTAATACTACTTATGATAATTTTTTTTCTAATTTTTAATAAGATAGAACATGTGGTGATTTTTATTTTATTTATTTTTTGAGAAAAATGTGGTGATTTTTATTGAGTATATGTAATTGTTTTTTTTTTTTTTTTCTTCTACTTTTATAGTTCATTGATATTAGATTCTTGGTATTTTGCATTCATTAACTCACTTGACATAAAGATTAAAAAAATTAAGTAGATACATGGCACATGCTTAAGTGGATAATTATGGTGTAATCCTTACATAAATTTAAACACATGCAAAATTGGATTATAATTTCAAATTCCAATTCAACTTTCTCTAAGTTTTACCTATTAATATAAATAAATAAATTAATAAATAAATAAATATATATATATATATAGATGACTGTAGGGACTGGATCTGAGCGCTCCTTCTACTGGATGAGTGGACTCAGACCCAACTAGTCCAATACAATGAATTTGTAAAGAGTGAGACAAAGAACTAGACTTTAGTATACGGACAACGGTCAATATGGTGGTCACCACCATCATACATAGGCAAACTGAGATTATCTAAGAGAGTTTGTCCTCGGCTCAGTTGTCCGAGGAGCTTTTTGGCTATCCTCCTCCCTTATTTTGATATGTTTTTTCCTATTATATAGTCCTCCTCAAATGATCTCTTTCTTCTACTTGATCAGTCATGCCTCTCTCTGACTACCTGTCTCATCAGTCACTTTACCAACTCTCCTGTGAGTTGCAACAACCAAGGCAGCACTATTCAGAGGTCGTTTCTCCATTAATGCAGCCAGAGAGTTAGGTGTGAGCATTTAACGTGGAGGTGACAGCTCTTCTTTGAGTTTGAAATGTTCCTCCACCATGGTTCCCTCACCGACACTTTGTACTTGCCCTTTATGAATTTGAATTTTTTTTAGTTATATGATTATGTTTTTTATGGTTTATTATATTGGACTCCTCTTTTTCTATACTAAATTAACTAATTTGGCAGAAAAATTTAAAAATTTATATTAGATGAGACACGTGGAGCAAAATTAAACTCTAATTGAAATTTAATTTTTACACTAAATTAACTCACTTGGCACAAAAATCTAAAATTTAGATTAGATGAAACACGTGGCGCAAAGGTAGACTTTAATTGAATTTCAATTTGAAATTTAATTGGATTCTCTTTGCTTTACCTATTATACATTTAAAATTAAATACAATTTTTACTATAAAAATATAAATAATTAGTCAAATTATTTATTAAAAAAAAGTAAGCATAATTAGTCGTATATTAGAATTCTTACCTAAATTTAATACCACTTATAATAATTTTTTTTTTCTAATTTTTAATAAGATAGAACATATAGTGATCTTTGTTGTGTGGTGATTTTAATTGAGTATATATGATTGGTTTATTTTATTTTATTTTTATTTTATAGTTTATTAATATTAGATTCTAAGTATTTTGCACTCATTAACTTACATTGACACAAAGATTAAAAAATTTAAGTGGATAATTATAATATGATCCCCACATAAATTTAGACACATGATGCAAAATTGGATTCTAATTTCAAATTCTAATTGAATTTTCTCTAAGCATTATATATATATATATATATATAGACTAGTTTGTAACCCTCTGCATATGTATGGATATACTTAAAAGATATACATTAAGATGTATAGTATAGTTTTTATATATATAATTTAAATATTATTGATAGTCATTCTTATTTTTTTGACTCTTTAAAAAGTCACGTAAAAATATTATTAGGTATAAAATGTGAATTTTCTATTTTTTTTAAAAAAAATTATGTTTAAAAATTTTAGACTTTTTGGTTTTTGTACGCAATAACTCTTTTGAATGGATATTTATGATGTGGTCTCACATTTTACTCCAAAATTAATTAATAAAACTCTCTCTAAAAATAAATTATTTAGGACACATGGTGCAAAATTGGACTTCAATTGTAGAATCTAATTGGATTTTATCTAAGTTTTGCCTATTAATATATATTGTAAGGACTCAATTTGGGAAGGCCCTCGAAAATCAAAAGGAAAATGATCCAATAAGCCCAAACAATACATTTTTAGAGAGTGGATTCAAGAACTAGACCCTAACAAACGGACAACGCCCAAAACAGGACTCACACTCATTGAAGGCCGGCAGACCAAAGTTACTACTTAAGGTCTCTCCTCGGCACTGATCCGAGGAGCTTGACAGAGGTCCCTTCCTTTCCTCTTTTTTCCCTCTTCCTTTAATTGTTCTGTTGGTTCCCCTTATATAGTCCTCTTCTCACTGTCTCTCTCTTCCACCTGTTGATCATCCGCGCACTTTCCTCCTGATTGCCCGTCCCTACCGCTGCATTATCAGTACTCATGTGATTTGTAGTGGCCAGGGTTGCTCCGTCCAAGAGTCACATCTCCATTAATGCGGCCAGAATGTTAGGTAAGCGCATTTAGTGTGGAGGTGACAACCTATACTGGACTTTTCCCCTCACTTAGTGTTGGTCTCGGTCCACTAAGGACAAGGCCATCCTCAGCTGTGGTCCTTGCAGCTCAAGCCTTCATACGACGTCCTCGGACGATTCTTCATCCTCAGCATGGGCCTTGGGCTGGATGTAAAATGGGCTGATGCTACTAAGTTCTTAGGCCCCACAATAGCCGCTCAAAATCCTGCTGCCCGCCTCCTCAGACGGGGAGGAGGGTTTTGACACCCTTAGGCCTTTGTCATGATTCACCCAACCTCGGCCTTCGTCAGCATTGGAATCTCTTCGCCTACCTAATGCACATTTCCGGCGCCTTGATATTTGGTGTGTGCCTGCATTAAATTTTGGCAGCTTCATGTTCCCCACGTTCAATGGTGTGATGACAATCAGTCGGTGAGGATTTCTTGCCTTTATAGGCGGGAAATTCCCCCTGGTTAATTTTAATTGGGGATATAAATACTCGTTTGAACCGTTTAGCCTCCTTATTTATGCACTCAAGAACTTCGGTGCACATACTCTGAATCTGGCCCAATCTCCACACTGACTAGCGCCCCTCTTCAGCATAAAGAGTCTGTCCGAGGATAATCTCCCCATTTCTGTAAGTCTCCTTCTCTCTGTAGCATAAACTTCTCTCTGATTCCTTTTTCTCCTTTGCTCTCTCTCTCTCTCTCTCTCTCTCTCTCTCTTGGGTCTTTAAGTCGTTACTAGGGATGGGTAAGTTTAAGAAGTTAGTTAAGTCTGAGGAGATGATGGAGAAATTCATTACTGATTACGGGATACCCCGTAATGTCGGCTTGAGGTATTGCAAGGAAGGAGAGTGGCTCATTAAAAGGAACGAGGGCGAAATTGTGATTCCCATAGTCACCTTCATAGAGGGAGGCATGAGAATCCCTATGGGGCCAGTGATGAGCGGTTACTTTAGGCATTTTCGGCTAGCTCCTACCCAGTGCGCCGTTAATATGTTTAGGATACTAGGTTGCGTAGACGCCCTGAATGAGAAGATGGGGCTAAGGTTAACCCACCATGATGTAAATTGGTGCTACAATCTTCAGCACCTGAAGGGTAAGTTGTACTATATGAAGACGAAGGACGATAGGGTTTGGCTTATCCAGTGCCTCCCCGATTCTAGTAAGGGGTTGACTCAAGATTTTCTCATTGTGTCAGGGGAGTGGCACGACGGTCTCCACTGCCCGACAGTAGAGGGAGAGCCAAGTAGGGTACTCGAAGTAGGGGATGGTCTAACTTCTTTTCTTTTTTCTTGGTCGTATATCTTTTTTTTTTTTATTGACCATAGGAGTTTTGTTTTTATTTCTGCAGATCCGCACACCTTCGCACGTCATTTTCACCTGGTCAACAAGGCAGACCTGGAAGCCGTTCTTAGGGCGGAGCTCTTTCTGAACGAGGCCGATAACCAGGTCAGAGCCACCCATAAGATCCTTGGACATGACCCGGCCCAAAAGTCGTTCCCGATCCCGAAGCATGTTATTAGGGCTCGTGATCCTCGGCAAATCACTGTGGTAGAGGACGGGTTTTCATTTTTTGAAGGAACTTCTATTCCGGAGGGCATCTCGCTGGCAGGTTCTTCCTCATCCCATCAAGCAACAGAGGCTGAGGAAGGGAGCTCGAAGAAGGGGGGAGAAGTGGTCGAACTAAGCTCGTCTGAGGACGAATTTGGTGCATTTGACCGAGTCGATCAGCCTGAGGATCCCTCTGGTGATTTGGGGGACCCCCATTTGTCCGAAGCCGATGTTTAACCCCCAAGGGTTAGTACTGAGACGAAGATGGGTTACAAGAGGAAATCCCACACCAATCTACTGGACCTAATTGAAGGCCAACCGAGGAAGTCCCAGCCAAAGCTTCCCCCTCCTCCTCCCAAGACTCAGCTTGCCCAGACCAGGTTTTCCTCTGCCTAGTCTAAACTTCCTCCTCCTCCGCCTCAAACGAGTCGGCTGTCTAAGCCCGAGCCCACTGATCCCAAGCAGAAAAAGAAGAAGGGCAAAAGGCCTATGGGGGACAAGTTAGTGTCCTCGCAGGATGGGGACAACACTCGGCGGCCCTCAAAGTAGATAAAGATAGGCCCTCAAGGCCAAGATAGGCAGGTCGCTGCCCAGCCCGAGGCTCAGGCCTAGCTTCCCACCCCAATGCTCCATGGGGAGCCTCTAAGGGATGACTCCTCCCTCAGGGATTTTAGAGAGGGCGAAGGTGCGCATGTGGCCGACGCGCTGGAGAGGTGCCTGTTGCTTCCTGCGGATATGGCTAAGCTGGAGACTTTGAGGAGCAAGTAGGTCTTCCTCAGCCTTAAGCAGTACCTGGGAATGGTAAAACCCCCAGTACTTATGATTTTTCTAACCTCAATTTTTCTTCCTTTTTCTGAGTTTGGCTTATTATGCATTCGTTTTGTTTGGCAGGCCGTCCAGGCCACCTTTAGGTTGGAGGCAGCGGCCAA
The DNA here is from genome assembly GCA_030445155.1 of Quercus variabilis. Lineage (NCBI taxonomy): Eukaryota > Viridiplantae > Streptophyta > Magnoliopsida > Fagales > Fagaceae > Quercus > Quercus variabilis. The sequence continues at coordinate 23,547,435 of CP129451.1, forward strand.
CGACCAGGGGAGCGCCCTCGATGTGGAGCGTGAGAAGCGTTTAGAAGCCACTCAGACCCTCAAGACCTCTGAGGCTGACCTCGCCACGGCCAGGGAGGAGCTAAAGGTGATGACCTGAGCTCGAGACAGTGCAGAGTCAGGCCTTACTGGTGCCCAGAAGCAGGCCCAAGATCAGAAGAGGCGTCTGGCTGATGCAGAGGAGCAACTGGCGATCACCAAGGAGCTGGTTGCATACCTGACAAAGAAGGCAGCTGCTGCTGAGGAGGCCAAAAATGCGACTGAATGGGCCAAGGATGAAGCTGTGAAGGCTAAGGCTGAGTCGGACCTCAGTAAGGAGGAGGCTTTAGCTTCTAAAGAGGAAGTCAAGGAGGCTGCTTACGCCGCAGGGGTAGCCGAGACAGAAGCTACTTACAAAGCCCAAGTCCCTGGTGTATGTAGGTGCTACTGTTCCCAGGTTTGGGGTGAGGCCCTCAAACAAGCCGGGGTCGAGGCCTCGTCCGACCTGCGGAAGGCGGAGAGCATGTATTACCCCCATGCTATCCGTGAGGCCGCTCCTGATAGCTCCGAGGCTGAGGAGGTTATTGAAGGAGTTAGGGCTACTCCAGGTGAAGGGGCTTCGGTTGCTGGACTTGCTGGCGAGCCTGTCGGAGGGGGTGATCCTCCCGGGGTAGTCGGATCAAGGGAAGGTCCCAACGAGAAAGCGCCCCAAGAGGTTGCAAATCCCTCCCTCGATGCCCAAGTCTCCTTCATCGAGGAGGCAGCTATCCCTGCCGTGCCTCTGCAGGCTATCCCTCTAAGTCAGAGCTCAAAGGACCTTGAGGCTGCCACAAACCAGCCATCCACTGAAGGGGGAGATTAAGCGGAAGGAATAGGCTCCTTGGCGCCTTTGTCTCACCATGTTTTGCGCATTGCAAAGACACGCCTGCCTTGTTTTGCTTCTATTTTGCTGTTTGTTTTGTCTTTTTTTTTTTTTTTTATACATTGTAATGTGACTCCGGCCATGTAACTTCTATGGACTTAATGCAACGCGAGTTTATTTCTCTTTTTATTTGTTCTGGCTATTTATTCATTTGCACGTTATCCACTCCCTTTTTTTTTTTTTTTACTTGTATAATCTTAACTCCAATTGTATCTCGGCCAATCACGACGGTAATTGTAATAACGTGAGGGCGTGTATGTTTAGGCAGACCCATTATGTCCCAAGGACTAGGTAGGGTTCTGGTTCTTCCTAGCACAAGTCCCCTTTGAGGTGGTTAGTTTCCCCATAGGCTTGAGTCCGAAAACCATGCAAGGCCTTGGTTTTGTCTAACACTTATAATCTTTTTGAAGTAGTTAGTTTCCCCATAGGCTTGAGTCCGAGGATCATGCAAGGCCTTGGTTCTGTCTAACACTTAGAATTTTTTTGAAGTAGTTAGTTTCCCCATAAGCTTGAGTTCGAGAACCATGCAAGGCTTTGGTTTTTTCTAACACTTAGAATCTTTTTGAAGTAGTTAGTTTCCCCATAGGCTTGAGTCCGAAGACCATGCAAGGCCTTGGTTCTGTCTAACACTTATAATCTTTTTGGAGTAGTTAGTTTCCCCATAGGCTTGAGTCCAAGGACCATGCAAGGCCTTTGTTCTGTCTAACACTTAGAATCTTTTTGAAGTAGTTAGTTTTTCCATAGGCTTGAGTCCGAGGACCATGCAAGGCCTTGGTTCTGTCTAACACTTAGAATTTTTTTGAAGTAGTTAGTTTTCCCATAGGCTTGAGTCCGAAGACCATGCAAGACCTTGGTTTTATCTAACACTTAGAATCTTTTTGAAGTAGTTAGTTTCCCCATAGGCTTGAGTCCGAGGACCATGCAAGGCCTTGGTTCTGTCTAACACTTAGAATCTTTTTGAAGTAGTTAGTTTCCACATAGGCTTAAGTCCAAGGACCATGCAAGGCCTTAGTTCTATCTAACACTTAGAATCTTTTTGGAGTAGTTAGTTTCCCCATACGCTTAAGTCTGAGGACCATGCAAGGCCTTGGTTCTGTCTAACACTTAGAATCTTTTTGGAGTAGTCAGTTTCCCCATAGACTTGAGTCCAAGGACCATGTAAGGCCTTGGTTCTGTCTAACACTTCTGTATGGGACGAAGGAGTTTGTCCTCGGCGCTTGGAATCTTATTTTTGGCATGATGACGGCCTTAGCCCTACTTCGCCGGAAGTGGGCCATTCTCAGGCCGGATCCTTGACCTTGCAGTGCCCTGGGTAGAGGTGGTTCGGACTTCTAACCTTACACGTGGCAGTAACCCCGCCTTCAGTTCAAGCTTCTACCCTCCTCAATTATGATGTGTCCCCTGACTGTTCGCGTTCTGGGCCTGACGTTTCGATGCGCGAGATGCGCCCTCATTAATATGCTCGTGGATTGATGCAGATCCAACGGTCTACGACCTCCTTGGAATTTGGTTAGGATTAATGCCGCTGATAACCCTTTTCTCGAATTCTGTGTGGATCAATTCCCACCAACCTCCATATTCTATATAAGGCTCTCTAGGGGGAAACGTCCTTCCACACTCCATGAACCCTCTAACAAAACAGGAAACACGTCCCTTCAGCTCTCCGAGCCCCTTCAATAACCCTGCCAGGATTGTGACAAGAGTTTGGAGAAATGAGGTGGCCTTGGATGGGAGTGAGCGCACACAGGCCAAAGGTCCTCCTTCCTCGGCCGAGAGCCGTTGTGGCTGTAGCCTACGTCAGACTTCCGGTGCGGCAGAGTTTGGGCGTCATCTTGATGGTGTCGTGCATGGCAGTCAGGAGGGAGGTCCCTGAAGTACATAATGCTCTTCTCCGGGGCGTACCCATGCCTGCCCTTCAGACTAGCAGTGACTCGCGCCTGGCCTATCCATCGGTGGAGGCTCGCAAGATTACGTCATGTCTGGTGCCCGGGTATTGCCGTCTCCAACGGCCAACCACCGTGGGGCTGGGAGAGAATTAAGGAAACATCACGGGGAGGGGTCGTCAGGCGCCCATGCATCTGCTCCTCTCTTCTCACTGGCACCATCCGCACCAGCCCGGGGGTTGTTAGCAGCCTTAAAGCAAGCTTGTCTCAGCCCCCTTCCCTAAAGTTAGTTTTAAAACAAGCCCGTTTGGGCCTCTGTTTGTAGAATTAGTTTTAAAACACGCCTGTCTGAGCCTCTGTTTGTATCTTGTATTTACTTTTCGATTAATAAAATGTTGCGATGTTTGTTTCCTTTTCCTATTCTCTGAATCTTTTACTTTCCTACAACGATCATATCTTGTGCAAAAGCGTTATTGTTAGTTTTTACTTCGTTCTCTTCTTTTTCTTTTTTTCTTTTTTTTTTGGAGTCGGGGTCAATGTCGCCGGTGGTGACAAAAAACTACCCAACCTTGCACAAGCCCCCAACGGGGGAATCGTTAGCTGTTGCGTCTGCTAACGCCCTAGTTCTCCCTACAGACAGTGCCAATCGTAAGGACTCAATTTGGGAAGACCCTCGAAAATCAAAAGGAAAATGATCCAATAAGCCCAAACAATACATTTTTAGAGAGTGGGTTCAAAAACTAGACCCTAACAAACGGACAACGCCCAAAATAGGACTCACACTCGTTGAAGGTCGGCGCGCCAAAGTTACTCCTCAAGGTCTCCCCTCGGCACCGATCCAAGGAGCTTAATAGAGGTCCCTTCCTTTCCTCTTTTTTCCCTCTTCCCTTAATTGTTATGTTGGTTCCCCTTATATAGTCCTCTTCTCACCGTCTCTCTCTTCCATCTGTTGATCATTTGCGCACTTTCCTCCTGATTGCCCATCCCCACTGCTGCATTATCAGTACTCGTGTGATTTGCAGTGGCCAGGGTTGCTCCGTCTAGGAGTCAAATCTCCATTAATGCGGCCAAAGGGTTAGGTGAGCGCATTTAGTGTGGAGGTGACAACCTGTACTGGACTTTTCCCCTCACTTGTTGTTGGTCTTGGTCCATCAAGGACAGGGCCATCCTCGGCTGTGGTCCTTGCAGCTCAGGCCTTTATACGATGTCCTCGGATGATTCTTCATCCTCGGCATGGGCCTTGGGCTGGATGTAAAATGGGCCGATGCTACTAAGTTCTCAGGCCCCATATATATATATATATATATATATAGAGAGAGAGAGAGAGAGAGAGAGAGAGAGAGAGAGAGAGAGAGAGAGAGTATAGACTAGCATGTAACCCATGTAAACATAGAGATGTATTTAAAATTAAACACAATTTTTACTATAAAAATATAAATAATTAGTTAAATTATTTAAAAAAAAAAAAAGCATTTAACACATGCATATGTATAGATACATTTAAAATTAAACACAATTTTTATCATAAAAATATAAATAATTAGTCAAAAAAAAATTTAAAAGTAAAAGTAATTAGTCACATATTAAAAGTCTTATCTAAATTTAATACTACTTATGATCATTATTTTTCTAATTTATAATTAGATAGAAAGTGTGTTGATCTTTGTTATGTGATGATTTTAATTGAGTGTTTGTTTAAGATCCGCTTATTTTGCTGAAATTAAAATTTTTTTGTTGAAAGTACTGTAAATAAAGGTAAAAATTAGTTGAAATAGTATAGTGAGATCTATGAATAGTACCAAAAACTATAATAGGACCCATAAATAGTAACAAAAATAAGCTGAATAGTAAAATAAGCTAATTTTTTAATTTAGAGTCAAACGCACACTGAGTGTATGTTATTGGTTTTTTCTTTTCCTTTTTTAATTTTATAGTTCATTAATATTAGTTTCTTAGTATTTTGCACTCATTAACTCACTTGATGACACAAAGATTAAAAAACTCAAGTGGATAGTTATGGTGTGGTCTCCACATAAATTTAGACACATAACGCAAAATTAGATTTTAATTAATTGAACTTTCTCTAAGCTTTGTGTGTGTGTGTGTTCTTTTTTTTTTTGGGGGGGGGGGGGGGGGGGGGGGGGGGGACTTTAGAGTAAGAAGTAATTTGTGACTTGTTAACTAACAGTCTCACTCCACCGTCTTAGCTGAAGTGAAATCATATCATTCCCCAAAAAAAAAAAAACTACCTTTCATGTGGTTTTTAATTTAGTTTCTGAGTTGTAACTATTCACCATATTTTATGAGGTAATTGAGATGTATATTCTAAATTATAAAATCTTAAATCTGTATCAACAATTCAATTCAAAATTAATTTGCAATTTATACCCAATCATTTAAATTACCCTCAAAAGTAACAATTTAATGATCATTTACATGCCACATGACTATAGCTTGTGCCGAGAAAATAATGAATTTACCCTAGTGATAAAATGTATTACTCCTGAACTTATCATGATGGTGACACGAGTTAACTTATAGTCACTTGTCAATTGTCATCATCTTGATAAGTTCAGTAGAACTGGAAAAAAAAAATGTCCTGGAGAACTAAATGAAAGTCAAGTTTTACCTCATATCTTTCACTGCCATGTTATTCCGGCGATAAAGCATTGAATTTACTAGACTTTAAGAATCCTAAGAAAATTAAAAGTGTTTAAGAGAATATATAGGCCTCCCGGCATTTCATCAAGCAAATCACTACATACATTGTGCCAACACTCTTTTAACAAACAACCCACTCAACTTGTTTCCTTCCATCCATTACAATGGCATCAACTTGCATGGCAAAGAATGAGGTGACCACTTAATTACAAAATCTCAATCTCAAGGATCAGAAGTGTAATTTAGTCCAGATGTCATGGGATGCTTCCTTCTACATAATTAAAATAAAGGCAAAATACAATGTTGATCCCTGAACTTTAGTATATAAGCGAGTTCCCTTAAATTTAAAGTTATCGGTTTAGTCTCTTAGTTGATACGGTCAAACTAAAAAATTGATATCTTATCACTTTGTTAGATATATAGTGGACAAAAAACGATCATTTTAAGTTTTTTAGAGCCTAAAAGCAATCAAAGTTATTTCAGAACTAGGAAAGCGCACACTTTAACAATAGTAGGGATTAAAAGTGATCACTTTAAATTTTAGAAACTAATATTATTTTAAGGTTAGAAGTTTAGGAATTAGCAATATATTTTAGCCCTTAAAATAATAATTAAACTATTCACTTTTACTAGGATACTTCACAATTTTTTTCAAAGTAGGATATTAACGATTGTGCCCTGCCCTCTATGCTGTGTGATCTGCAGGAAATGGTATGAATTTTGTTTTTTAGTTGGACAAGGAGAAACCAAATGTTGCTGGTGATGCTCTTCTAAAATCTGCTTTAAATGTAATTTCAGTTGGTTCCTATAGCCAAGTTACTTCACTAAAGAAGTCAACGCTGCTTCCTCTTAGAATCGTAGCTTGTATGTGATAATGATACCCTTTCTATAAATCACACTTTCATTTTCTTCCGCAGAAAGAAGAAAAGGAAATGGCTCTGTGGAAGACATTCACTTAATGATCACTATGCCACCTTTATTGAAGTGGAATCAGATCTCTCCCTAGATATATCTACCTTTTACTGTCATCTTTAATTTAATTTTTCCTTTGCTTTTCTGTTTTTAACAGAACTATATGTTATTTTGTACTTCTCTAAGCTCTAGACTTTATTCAAGGGCTAGTCATTCATCACTTTTATTAATGTGTCACTATCCAATGTTGATGACATTTGGGCCAGGGTGATTAGAAGAACTGAACAACAATCAGTGTTTCGGGCTGAGCAAATATGTAAACTATCACTTTCTGTTGCCCATGTGAGGTTGGGACCCCTAACATGTCCTTGGAGAAGGGTACCATTTGGCCTTCTATCCCTTTTTATTTTCACTTCAAGATTCAATGTGAGGGACTCTTTACTCACTAGTCCCTACTCCCTGATCACTACTTACCGGTCACACTAGTCCGATTGCCTCTCTTTTGCGGTGTCTTTTGGACCACATTGCTAAGTTACAAAAAATAGTTTCAGAGAAAGGGCAAGGGCAAAAGCAATGACTGAATGGTGGATGTAATAGAAGTACCGAAAATTGGAGCTAGTAGAAGCCAACTTTAGTAGACATAGGGCTCCTCATCCCACACTACAAAAATCTGGGTCTATAGCATGTCCCTCAAAATTACGAAGAAAATGACATTCTCCTCATTAAGACATGCATAACTGTGACAAATAAGTTTATCTAACTGTCTTAAAAGAGTATTCTATTTAAAAAAATAAAATACTCCTATGCAAACCATGGAGGTTTGTACAAGTGAGTAAAAATCTTTATATATATATATATATATATATTCTATTAAAGATTACAGCATGAGAAGGCGTGGACCTTTTTTTTTTTTTTTGATAATTATATGAAATATTCATTAATACTGAAAACAGAAGTACAACTGAGAGAGCGTACAACAAATGGGAGGAAAAACAACAACAAACTACACCCCACTCTCCCCAATGGACTCGGGAGCCCAGCACTTAATTTGTGTTTGCATATTAAAATTTTGAGTTTTCTTTCCTTGGGCTCCATTAACCCTTTTTAATAGCCCCCTTTGTGGGTATAAAGGGAAATTGGTGAGCCCATTAAAAGGAGAGGGGTTATTTGTGGGAAACGGACTGGGTGAAAAGTGGGCCTCAGATGCAAACAATGGAGAGCCCAAACTTGGGGCCTTGACAATTACAATCTTACCTTTCACAGAAGACCCTTGGGAATCGCGGGAGTGCACAGTTGAGGAAGGCGTTGGGCTCAAGGTGCTGAAGGTGCTATTGGAGCTTGTGTGATTTGACAGAGCTATTAAGTGTGCATGCTCTAGACCCAGCCACACCTGACAAGCAACCCCCGGAATCTGAACACTGGTGACTTCCTTCAATCTTTCTTCCTCCAGCCCACCACAGCTAGCAACTCTATGATTCTCAAAAATCTCCATGAAACCATAGCTTTTCCTGGTCCAGCCCCCAAAATACTTGAAGCAAACAGTCTTACCAAGACCCAGAACACCACAAATAAAACAAAAGAGAAGAAGCCGCTCCATTTGAAACCCAGACTTGAACCTAAACTTGAAAGCCATTATTCCCATATCTACAAGTGTTTGATCAGAACCCAACATCCAAGCAGTTCTATGAGAGAGGTTGAAGGCTCGCGCGCACACCTTGTGAGGTCCGATCACGTGGATGAGAAGGAGAAAATTTCGAAGGAATGTTATTTTGATAAACTTCAAAGGAAGTTAGGGTGTGGGTTTTAGTTAGTTTAACTGGTAAAATCTTTTATTGTCAAATAAGAGATCTGAGATTTTAGTTTAATGATAAAAAGCATTTAGTGTCTTAGCTTAATGATAAAGAGCAATCATCATGAAGCGAACACCATAAGTTGAAATTCTATCATATCTATCAGAGGAAGTTAGGGTAATTAATCCATTCGTTAATTTTTTTTAAATCATGATGTTCCTTGCATTTCTAAGTTTCTAACTCCAATCTAGCCAGAGTTTCCATTACAACTCATTCAACATGTTAGCGCAATGCTCTTGTTAGAGTGTGAATTTCAGTTAGTGTAATTGATAAAATTTCTTGTTATCAAATAAAATATCTGAGATTCAACTTCACCTATACTAAAAACTAATTGATGTATTAGCCTAATAATAAAAATCAATCATCATGAAGTGAACAACACAAGTTGAAATTCTATCATATCTATTCAAGGAAATTAGGGTAATTAATCCTTTTGTTTTTTTTTTTTTTTTTAAATCATGGTCTTTATTGCATTTCGAACTCCTAATCGTTTTATTATTCTCTTTTTTTTTTTTTTTTTCTTTTTTTTTATGGTTTGGAGATAGAGAATTTTGTAATTGTTCAATTAAGATGATTTTTGGAAAAAAAAAAAAAAAAAAAAAAAGGAGAAAGGGGAAAAAAAAGGAAATTCGAATGTAAATAAAGAGCACATCTGTATATCTAAAATATCATATCTTATAGACTTATATTATAAAATAAAAATGGTACCTCTTTTACGATGGTTTGATGATGCAATAATTGCAAATAAATTAATAATGATACTTCTCTTAAAATTTTGACAGTAAAAATTCAATCGGTGTAATGTTTTTAAAATTCTTAAAAATTTGACACTAGACTTTTACCTAGAGCAAATATATATATATATATATATATATATATATATATATATTACACCGATTGAATTTTTATCATCCAAAGTCTTCCAAAAATTTTAAAAGAAGTTTCATTATTTATTTTCAATTATTGTATCATCAACCATATTTTTTTGTTTTAGTAATACAAATCAGTCTTATATGCCATGCTTGTAATACATGGTTTGGCATAATATGTCGTACATGCTTTCACCATGTAGCATAATATAAGGGTATTAATATTATTAACGTAGTTTACACTGAATGGAACTCTATTATAGAAGTGTAAAGAAACTTAAAATATTACTCTAATGTAAAGTCAAGTACTAAAAGTTTTTCTTAAAAGCTTCATTAGTTATCTTAAATTATTCTAATAATATATTCTAATTTTTTTATAACAAAAACTCAATCTTACACAAAATTTAAAGTAGTATTTATTTTTACTAGTACTATCTTTTTCTTTTCTTTTCTTTTCAATTTCAATTATATTTATAAAAAATTTTCTTTAGTTTACACATTCTTTTCTTAATAGATACATTGTACAATGTTAGTAATACAATAAAATGGTAAAAAAATTACACCAATTTCCTCTCACGTCTATCAAAAATAGGATTCTCCCCAAATGTTTGTATAAATGACCCCCCCCCCCCCCCCCCCCCCCCTCTTAAGGTTTTTACAAATATGGCAAATAAGTCCATGTCTGATTTTCGTAACAAAATATTCTATTTTAATAGAAAAATCTTACACAAATTATGGATAAAATGACAATACAAGAGTCATGGATTTATTTTTGTTGCATTTATAGAACCTTAAGGTGGCAAATTAATGTCATTTATACAAACATTTGAATGGAGTATCATTTGGAAAAGTTCAAAAGAGGTTAGTGTATTTTTCCTATAGTAAAACGGAAAACTTTTCTTAGTATTATGATATTATCTCATAGGCTTGTGAGTAGTTTCTTTCAATTATCATTGATGTTTTGACTTTCATTCCTAGCACTTCTTCGGAAGAATAATTCTCCTTGTAAATAACTTTATCAGTTTATGCTCCATTTGTCCATTTCTTCTCAAGATAGTTTCTTGAAATGATAGCATGATTTGCTAGTGTTAAAAATGTTGGACCATATTAATTGACGAAGACCAACCCAGCCAGGTGAATCCAACGAGTATGTCCGCAATGGGCTTGGTGAAATTAGACAAAAAGAGTATTAACTCTTTGTAAATAGATGTGATCATGTGACTCTTGATTAAGAGTTGTAACATTTGGCAAAGGTAAAAGTTGGAACTGTTAGAAGAAATGCAACTTTTTGTAACATCGTGAGTCACTAGAAAATGTTCCAGCTCGATTAGAATTGATACATAGAGGTAATAAAAACCCTGAATAAAGTTTCCAGAGATAAATCAGAACTTATAAAAAGTTTGTTTGAGGTGATGTGACAATATACAAAAAAAAAAAAGAAAAAAAAAAGGGAAAAAAAAAAGAGCACATCTAAAGATCTTATTATGGTACATAGAATTAGAATACGTATTCAATATAGTGCAAAGAAATATGCATCAATATATCATAATGCAAACATTCACATGGAGCCTTCAACCTACTTAGAGATTTAATAACTTGAGTCTTCAACCTACAAGAGATATAAGAACAATAATCAGTTGTTTCTTTCCTGCAAAACTTAAAAGACCTTCTAACGCTTTGTGTTTGGATGAATAGCCGACTGAAGATTCTTGCTTCATCAATAACATGCATTTCTTTAAGGATCTTTCCAAATAAGACTTGAATTTGAAATGTGAATCAAAGCTTTTTTGGTAAAATCTCCTGATTAGTATTCACATTCGTTGATTGACCTTCACATGCTTGGTTGGTGCTCACATATTGTTGGACCATAATGTATGAAAAATTTACTTGACGCACTTTCTTTATTTGCCTCATATACTTTACTGCTTTATTTTACGGTTTCCTTTCATAGTTAGTATCTTAGGGTTAGAGTACTTTGTAAATGTGAGATTAATAGAGGCCTGCATGGTAACGTCTATTTAAGTATAATCCAGTAATGAAAGTGAAGGCTACCTTCTGAAAAATGTACCCTAACTCTAGACTCTGTTTGGGCCCGTTAGACCTTCACACATGAAGTTTAAAGTTAGTTCTTGAAGCTACAAACAGCTCACGACTCTTGTCTCTATCCTAACCTCTCAAGTTAGTGCCTTAGTGGCGTACTTTCAGCCCTATGTCTAGGATGGGCCCCACATTAGCCTACGTTACCATAATTCACAGCGATCTATTATAACATGAAGATCCCTATTGGAATGGGCATGGGGTCCATGCTGTGATGCTGACAACATATTTATGTTTTTAAAATTAAGTGTCGTAAATTCATTAAAGATTGGCAAATAATTAAATGCAACTTTATACTGTTATAGTTTGACGCTAGCTGTAAAATTTTTTAAATATTTTGGAGTATAAGTTGAACATCATTTGTTGTAAATTGTAATATTTGCATTAATTTTAATTATTAATAAAACAATCAATAGTTTTTCTTTTAAGTGATTTTTATCTAATAAATGGACTGATTTAGTAAATCTTAAGAATTAAGAGCTCTAATGTATATAAAAAATTAGATCTTAAAATATATATTTTTTTTTATTGTACCAAATTTATCCATAAGATTGGTGCTAAGGGTAGCACCAAAAATGGTTGCAACATTTGTAGTTTTCACAATAGTGTTTTTCACCCATTTTCTTTTATTCTCCGAAAAAATATAAAGTACACCTACACACTAGAAAGAATACTTGGACTCAATTAAGAATTAATTACATTAAATATAATAGTCATTGATATAATATAATGAAAAATACATATTAAGCATACTAAAAAACCCCCCATAACACTTAACTGCACATACACCCATTGATATTTCATTGGCATAAATAAAATATGAATTTTAAAACGCTAACATCATAATTCATAACCCTACTTCTTGGAAATTTTATACTTACATGTTCCAATAATAAAAAAAATGTATACTTTATTGTTGGGACTCATTTTTACTGGACCCAGGAAATAAACAGGTTTACAGTTTAACAAGCCCAAATAATAAATTTGTAGAGAATGGATAGAAGGATTAAGCGCTGACCGTCGTTCCCCTTGCCAGAACTTATCTTCTTTTATAAAAAGAATAACTGTTACAACTGGGAAATGCTCCTCGGCCCATGGCCGATGAGCCCTTTTTCTTCTAGCCTTTTTCTTCCCCCACTTTCTTTACTTTACCTGCTTTTCTTATATAGTCTTCATCTTCCTATCTCCTTCTTCCATCTGTTGATCATCTACTCGCCTCTCTTCTGGTTGCCCATCCCATCAGAAGTCTTATTAGCACTCAAGTGGTTCACTCTGATCAACGTTGTCTTGCCAAAGGGTTATGTCACCATTAATGCGGCTAGAGGGGTTAGGTGAATGCATTAAGTGTGGAGGTGACAGCTTGCTCTGGGCTTGTCCCCTCCCAGAAATTATCCTTAGTATGCCGAGGACAAAGAGGTCCTCAACGTAGGCCAAAAAAGAGGCTTTGTTTAATTTAGCCTTGGCTGGTCAATCATCCTCGGCGTTGGCTTTGGGCCTACTACGCGATGGGCTGTGGCTGTTAGGCCCATGGGCCCCACAATAGCCCCTCAAAACTCTGCTGCACGTTCCCTCGGACGGGGAGGAAGGTTTTGATACCTACGGGCCTTTCTAGGCGAATCATCTCACTTTGGTTTGCGCTAATGCTGGCGACTTTTCGACTACTTGATGTGTGTTTTTTTGCGTTTCAAGGCTTAATGTGTGCCCACATTAAATTTTGGCGACACCACGTTTCCTGCTTTCAATGGTGTGATGGTAATCGTTCGGTGGGGATCTCCTGCTTTTATGGGCAGGTAGTTACATTTGGGGAACCTAAAAGGGGGAATATAAGTACCTGTATAAACCGCCTGGTTTCCTCATTTTCGTGCTTACTGCCATTGATGCGTACAACTTGAGTCTAGTTCAACTTGCACTCCTCCTGAAGAGAATCACCATACTTCTGTAAGTCTTCTTCTTCTAGCGACCCTAAATTTCCTTGATTTTACTTCTCCTTTTCTTCTTTTAGAACTTTTAGTCGTCCCTGGGGAATAGGTAAATTTAAGAAGTTGGTTGATTCTGACGAGATGATGAACAAGTTCATTGTTGACTATGGAATACCCAGTAATGTGAGTTTGAAGTACTGTGAAGAAGGAGAATGGTACTTTAAGAGGAATGAGGGTGAAGTCGTGATCCCAATAGTTGCCTTCGTAGAGGGAGGGATGAGAATCCCTATGAGGCCAGTGACTCTCAATTACCTTAGTCATTTCCGGCTGGCTCCTACCCAATGCGCCGTAAACGTATTTAGGATATTAGGGTGTGTAGATATTCTGAATGAGAAAATGGGTCTGAGACTGACTCATCATGATGTGAACTGATGCTACAACCTTCATCATCTAAGGGGTAAGACATATTATATGAAGACAAGGGACGATAGGGTTCGTTTTATCCAGTGTCTTCCTGATTCCAATAAGGGGTTGACTCAAGATTTCCTTATAGTGTCGGGGGAATGGCACAATAGCTTTCATTGCCCAACAGTAGAGGGGGAGCCAAGTAGGATATTTGAAGCAGAGGTTTCAGTATCTTTATTTTTCATAACTGTATATTCGCCTTGGTTGACTAACCACAGGAGTTTCATTTTTCTTTTTGTAGATCCGCACGCTTTCGCACGTCATTTCCATTTGGTCAACAAAGCGGATTTGGAAACAGTTCTTAGGTCAAAACTTTTCCTAAACGAAGCCGACAATCAGGTTAGGGCTGCTCACAAAATCCTCGGATGCGATCTAGCTCAGAAATCATTCCCAATCCCGGAGCACATAATTAGAGCTCGTGACCCTCGGCTTACGCAGATCACCGTAGTGAAGGACGGTTTTGCATTTTCCGAAGGATCTTACATACCTGAAAGCATACCACTAGCAGGTCCTTCCTCATCCCAACAAGTAACGGTGGCCGAGGAGGGACTATCTAAGAAGGCAAAGGAGGTGGTTGAACTAAGTTCTTCCGAAGACTAATACAGTGTGTTCGACCTAACTGATCAGTCCGAGGATCCCCCTGGTGACCTAGGAGATCCTCATTTGTCCGAAGCCGATCTTCGATCCTTAAGAACTGGTACCCAGGCTGAGATGGGTTTAAAAAGACAGCCCCACACCAATCTCCTTGACTTGCTCGAAAGCGGTTCCAAAGAGGGTGTACCAGAAGAGTCGCAGCCGAAGCCCCCAACACCTCTACCCCAGATACTAACTGTGCAAACTAGGTCATCTTCTGCCCCTGTAGCACCAGACCTCAGACAAAGTCTTTCGATCAGAAAAGGAAAAGACTTGACAAGGGTAAGGAGCCAATGGATAAGAGTAAGTCCTACTCCCCGCCCGAGAAGGATAAATCTCGTAGGCCTCCGAAACAACTGAAACTCGGTGGTCCACAGAAAAGTAAGAAGATCGCCCAACCGTCCGAGGCTTAAGCCTGGCTGCCTGCTGCCATGCTTCATGATCAGCCCTTGACGGATGACGCGTCTATACGGGAATCTCAAGGGGTTGAGGGGGCCCTCGTAGCCGATACCCTGGAGAAGTCTCTTCTTCTTCCCAATGACATGGCCGAGCTTGAAAGAATGAGTGGGTCCGAGGTTGTCCTTGACCTTAAGAAGTATCTGGGCATGGTGAGTCTCTTGGTGCTTGTTTACTTTACTCAACTTTTGTCGCCTAGTACCTTCGTTTCTCTTTACGGAATTACTTGTTTTCATTGGCAGGCTATCCAGGCTCTATTTAGGTTGGACGAGGAAGTCGATGGTCAAAGCAGTGTCTTGGCACAAGAGCGTGACAAGTTCTTGAAAGCTGCTAGTACCCTTAAAAAGTCTGAGGCTGACCTGAAAAAGGCAACCGAGGACCTGGAGAAGATGAGAAGGGCCAGAGACACTGCTGCCTCCAACCTGGCCATGGCCAGGAAGCAAGCTGAGGACCAAACCACCCGCTTGCATGACATCGAGGGTCAGCTACAGAAGGCCAAGGAAGACAGTGTCTACCTAAAGCAAGAGCTGACTAAGGCAATTCATGAAAAAGGCATTGCCGAGTATGCCAGGGATGAGGCTGTGAGAGCCAGAGATGAGGTAGTATTTGCAAAAATAGACGCTGAGCGCTCTGTAGAACAGGCAGAGGAGGAGGCCTTTGCAAGTGGGGTAGCCAAAACTGAAGCCATTCTTCGGGTGCAAGTTTCTGCAGTATGCAGACATTACTGCTCTCAGACCTGGCATGAAGCTCTCAACCAAGTAGGGATTGGCGCCTCATCTGACCTTAGGAGGGAGGATAGGGTATATTACCCCATTGCCATCCACGAGACTACCCCTGTTGCTCCCGAGAAGGGATCTTTATTACCAGCGGTTGAGAGTCACGATAAGACCGCCGAGGATATATCTTTGACTGACCAACCATCCGAGGAGATTGAACCCCAGAGGACGTTGGGGGGAGCTAGAGCCGAGGGTCAGGAAATACCACAAGATGTGGCTAGACTCCCTGCGGACCCTACAAAGCAAAGCCCTTAAGCCTTGGCTAAAGCCTTCGATTTACTGATCGAATTAATTTATCTACTGAGTTGAGGGAACTAGCGTACGGCATAGGATAATTTTGTTTAGTTTCTCTTTTGTTTCATTTTGTTTCTTGCCTTAGTGGCGTTGTAAGGAAATTGTACACTTTCAGTTTAAGCTGAATGCTTAGCACTTTGCTTCCAACTGCAGATACTTTCTTTTGTTTGCCTGACTATAATATTCTGCTCAATATTTGTATTTTGTTTTGGAGTTGATCTCATGAAATTGCCTGTTATCCTTTAAATATAAATATAAAGACCGTATCATAGTTTAACTCTAGGTAACGCTTTGGTTTTTCTCCAAATATTTATTTTCTCCATAGGTTCGAGTCCGAGGACCATGCGATACCTTGGTTCCGTTTACCGCTTCTATTTTTCTGTAAGTATCTAGTTTCCCCATAAGTTTAAGTCCGAGGACCATGCAATACCTTGGTTCTGTCTAGTACTCAGGTATAATGGTGTGTATAGTTTTACCATAGGCTTGGGTCCGAGGACCATGCAATACCTTGGTTTTGTCTACCACTTCTATTTTTCTGTAAGTATCTAGTTTCCCCATAGGTTTGAGTCCGATTTTTACCATAGGCTTGGGTCCGAGGACCATGCAATACCTTGGTTCTGTCTACCACTTCTATTTTTCTGTAAATATCTAGTTTCCCCATAGGTTTGAGTCCGAGGACCATGCAATACCTTGGTTCTGTCTAGTACCCAGGTATAACGGTATGTATAGTTTTACCATAGGTTTGGGTCCGAGGACCATGCAATACCTTGGTTCTGTCTACCACTTCTATTTTCCTGTAAGTATCTAGTTTCCCCATAGGTTTGAGTCCGAGAACCATGCAATACCTTGGTTCTGTCTAGTACTCAGGTATAATGGTGTGTATAGTTTTACCATAGGCTTGGGTCCGAGGACCATGCAATACCTTGGTTCTATCTACCACTTCTATTTTTCTGTAAGTATCTAGTTTCCCCATAGGTTTGAGTCCGAGGACCATGCAATACCTTGGTTCTGTCTAGTACTTAGGTATAATGGTGTGTATAGTTTTACCATAGGCTTGGGTCCGAGGACCATGCAATACCTTGGTTCTGTCTACCACTTCTATTTTTCTGTAAATATCTACTTTCCCCATAGGTTTGAGTCCGAGGACCATGCAATACCTTAGTTCTGTCTAGTACTCAGGTATAATGGTGTGTATAGTTTTACCATAGGCTTGGGTCCGAGGACCATGCAATACCTTAGTTTTGTCTACCACTTCTATTTTTCTGTAGCAGAGATTTGTCCTCGAACTGCTTTACTGGAGGTGATTCCTCCTTGGATCGGATTATGATTTTTACACGTGGCGTTGATCTTGCCTCCAGCTCGAGGTCTTATCTTTTTCATTTATGATGCGCCCTTTGTCTGTTCGTGTTCCGCGCTTGACGCTTCAGTGCGCGAAACGCGCCCTCATTAATGTTCTCGTGGATTAACACGAGTCCAACAGTCTACGGCCTCCTTGGAAATTGGTAATTTCATTATTAGCCCAACTGATAATTCTCTTTTCGAACTCTGCATGAATTAATTCTCACCAACCCCCATCTCCTATATAAGGTGAGGAGATGGTTTCTCCCCAATCCATGGACTTCTTAACACAAACAGCAAAAAGAAAACTCATTCCTCCAGCTCTCCAAGTTCTTTTAACAATCCCGTCGGAATTGTGACCAGACTTGGCAAAAGCCGGCATGGCCGCAGCCCCCACTGGACTTCTGGTACGGCAGAATCTAGGCATAACCCCGATGGCGCCCCACAAAGTGGCCCAGAAGGATGTTGTTAGAGTACCTAACGTCTCTCCTCAGAGCGCACCCCCGACGATGAAGACGGGCAAATTCACCTCATGGGCGGTGCCCGAGTGTTGCCGTCTCCAACGGCCAACACTCGTGAGGATAGGAGAGAATCAGGGGAGCATCATGGGGGAAGGTATCCCGGAGCCCCTGCCTCTGCTTCTCTCTTTGTTCCAGCTTCGCCCCGCCGAGAAGGGAGTTGTTGGTGGCCTGGAAACATGATGGCCCTCCCCCTTCTCCGCCTTTTGTGTCAAGCTCTCCCATTCTCTTTATGCCAATAAAGGGACGGCTTGACACTTCCCACCGGCTAGCTTTTTTAGGGCGGCTCCACCTGGGCCTCTGATTGTAGAAATAGCTGGTGGGATTAGCTTGTAAATTTGTGTGAAACACACCTGCCTGAACCTCTGATTGTAATTTGTACTATTTCTATATATGAAATAATAATATCAGAATTTCTCTCTTCACTGTCAAATCTTCTGTATATATTTTTTCCTTTTTTTTTTTTTTTTTGTAAAACGACCACTTAGAACAATTGCATGGTGCGCCGGCCAGCACCCTAATCCTTCCCACAGACGGCGCCAATTGTTGGGACTCATTTTTACTAGACCCAGGAAATAAACAGGTTTACAGTTTAACAAGCCCAAACAATAAATTTGTAGAGAATGGGTAGAAGGATTAGGCGCTGACCGTCGTCCCCCTTGCCAGAACTTATCTTCTTTTATAAAAAGAATAACTGTTACAACTGGAGAATGCTCCTCGGCCCATGGCCGAGGAGCCCTTTTTCTTCCCCCCCTTTCTTTACTTTACCTGCTTTTCTTATATAGTCTTCATCTTCCTATCTCCTTCTTCCCATCTGTTGATCATCTACTCACCTCTCTTCTGGTTGCCCATCCCATCAGAAGTCTTATTAGCACTCAAGTGGTTCACTCTGATCAACGTTGCCCTGCCAAGGGGTTATGTCTGTCGGGGAGATAAACACCTTGGGGAGCTTCCTTGAGTAATTAATATAACATATAGAAACACACTTTAACCCAAAAGGCCTAAGCCCCAATGGGTATGTGCTCAATTATGTTATATTAACCACTTATTCTTCTTATCTTTATTCAATGTGGGATTTCGCTCACACGTGTAACCCAACAATCTCCCCCTCACGTGTGAGTCTCTGCCATTCTGTGGGCTTCAAGACTTTTCTGTGGGCCATGAATAAGTCCTACTCGCTCCCCCTTGCTTAATGGACTTTTTACTTCATTAGCGCGTCATCCATAGATCTTTCGTACGTCATCCATGGGAACCACGTGTCAACCCTGCACGCACATCCATGGGAACCCCGCACGTTCATGTCCATGGGAACCTCGCACCATACCATTATTTAGCACCACGTGAGTCTCTGCCTCTCTGTGAGCTTTGAACAAGTCCTCCTCACTCCCCCTTGACTAATGGGCTTTTCACTTCATCAATGCGTCATCCATGAGTCTCTCGTACGCCATCCATGGGAACCACGTGTCAACCTGCACGCACATCCATGGGAACTCCGCACGTCCATGTCCATGGGAACCTCGCACCTCATCATTGTTTAGCACCATTTGCAATATTCCTTTGTTGGGCTTTTCTTTTCTTCAGGATTTTTGTGTGTGGGCCATTAAGGCTTTCTCTGTCCCCGCTGGGTAGGGACCATGAACACCTCACCACCTTTGCCGCACACCACCATGAGGTCTGATACCACTTGTCGGGGAGATAAACACCTTGGGGAGCTTCCTTGAGTAATTAATATAACATATAGAAACACACTTTAACCCAAAAGGCCTAAGCCCCAATGGGTATGTGCTCAATTATGTTATATTAACCACTTATTCTTCTTATCTTTATTCAATGTGGGATTTCGCTCACACGTGTAACCCAACAATGTCACCATTAATGCGGCCAGAGGGGTTAGGTGAATGCATTAAGTGTGGAGGTGACAGCTTGCTTTGGGCTTGTCCCCTCCCAGAAATTATCCTTAGTATGCCGAGGACAAAGAGGTCCTCGGCGTAGGCCAAAAAAGAGGCTTTGTCTAATTTAGCCTTGGCTGGTCAATCATCCTCGGCGCTGGCTTTGGGCCTACTACGCGATGGGCCGTGGCTGTTAGGCCCATGGGCCCCACATTTATCATCTTTTTTTTACTTTTTATTTTCCTCTTCTTAGAATTTTGAATTTTTATTTACATGTTATATCAAGAAATATTTTGTAGCTCAATTTTTGTACGTATTTGACTATTAAAATCTTGATATTTTCTCTTGTATGTAAATCACATAGTAGTCAGTACTAAAAGCATACGCACATGTTATCAACATAAAAAGAAAAAAAAAATAATTGCTTAATAAAGTTTATGTTTAGCAATATGGTTATGTTTTGGAAAATGTTTGTCTAAGGCAAGTAACATTAAGGGAAATATTGATCTTTGGCCTTTGAATTTGCGATTGATCAAAAAAATAAAAATTAATAAATTATGAAGGACGAAAACTTTGTAAATTTGTCTATACCAACAGTACTTAGTATCGCCATCGGGGTAAGGATGAGTGATGAATATGGGAGAAAAGGCACTCTTCTCTTTTATGATGTTCTTTTCTTACTGGGATGTGCTTTGATGTTACCACATCCTGATTCAGCTCTAGCTCGTAGTTACAATGGGGTAGCCATGTGGCAACCCTCACATATCCCGTTGCTGAGAAATCGCAAACTCAAGATCAAGGCACCTTAATTAACAAGATTGATGAACATTTGGATGGCTATGGGTGTTTTTTTCTTTTTTTTTGTATCTTTTTTCATTGATACATGTGATCTCTTAGGGAAACTTTGTTGTTTGCTCTTTGATTTTGCGCTTGATATATATAAAAAATAAAAAATAAAAAATAAAAAACTTTAATAAATTCTATTTTTTTCAATTTTTTTGTAGGATTGTTTTACAATGAAAATAATGAAAACTCTGTAAATCTTTCAATACCAATAGTACTTAGTGCTGCTGTAGGTGCAGAATTAGAAAAAATTTAAGAAAGGAGGTGTAAACACTCAATTTTGCACTTATAATTTAACTTTGGAAGATGAGCAAAATAATCAATATAAGTACCCAAAAATGCATTTCATACATTAAATCATTCATCACATATCATAAAAATGATATTAAGATTCTAATGATCGTGACGATATGCTCAGTTTTCAAATTGGACCGTTGGATTGAAAGATATCACAAGATCAAATTTTCACAGTCTGCATGCATTCATTTGGGTAAAACTGATCACACATGTCAAAAGTGCCCAAGCTGAACTAAGCTTGTGTGTGCCAATCAACACTTTAAGAGTGCTAATTGGCATTTTAATAATTTAGACTGCAGCATATATATTTTCCAAGCATTAGCAGTTTCCGGTCTCTCCCAGAAGGTTAGGATTCTGCATTTAGGTAGCTGTGTTTATTATTTGAAAATCTCTTTAATATATTACTTTTTAATCCAATTTTCGCTCGTAGTTTGTCACCTCAAATTCGAGGTGCCTCAATAAGATTGGTGAACATTTGGATGGCTATGGTGCGTTTGTAACTTTTTTCATCAATACCAAATCATAGGTAACTACGCTTTACTAATTTTTTTTTTTAATAAACCATATATATATATATATATATACACATACTGGCATGATAATGATAATTTTGTAACCTTTGACTACTGCAATGAAAGCCAACCCAATGCCAGTATTGCCACTTGTAACTCAACAAGAATAGGCTTTTTCTATCCTTCAAAGTTTTAAACATATTTAGAGTCAATGTAAAGTTCAACTATTTCAATAATTTGGACTACATATGTGGTAATATCAAAATGAGTGATAGTACAAAAAATATATATGCACATGGAATGAACATAAAAATCATATATTAAATTACTAAAATAAAGGTTATGTTTAGAAACATGTTTATGTTTAGGTTTAAGAAAATGTTTGTCTAGGGCAAGTCTCTCTAAAGGTACACTCAGTTATGGCTCTTCCCTTACCACTCACAGCATAGGGACTATGATATAAGATTTTATTTTATAAAATACAAAATGAAAATGGATCATATTCATAGTAACTAACTTAAAGAGTTTGAGATCTAAATCGTGCTCCACTAGTTTCACAGGTCTGATATGGTAAACTAAAAATCAAATTTGTGTTAATTTCTTGGTGCTTCAGATTGATTTTCTAAAAAGTGGGAATTTTGGGGATTTAGATCAGTACCACCAAATCCAAAGCAATGATTGAGCAAGTCTTATTATTATCGTCTCATTGGCTTTTGCACTTCACAACAAAATTATATATATATATATATATATATCTATATATATAATAATAGGTGAAGCAGAGAGAAAATCCAATTAGATTTCAATTAGATTCTCAATTTTGCGCCACTTGTCCTAACCAAAACTAAAAAAAAAAAAAAAAAAAATCTAATTAGATTATAAATTTGACTCCAATTTTGTGTCATGTATCTTATCTAAATTTTCTAATTTTTGTACCCATATAAATGATGTATTAACATTTAACACAAAAGCCAAGAAAACCACAATGATAATGCTAATTAGCCTAAGTAAGAACATTTTACCTGTACACTTTTATGGAGATTATAAATTGGACTCCAATTTTGTGTCATGTATCTTATCTAAATTTTCTAATTTTTGTGCCTAAATTAATGATGCATTAACATTTAACACGAAAGCCAAAAAAACCACAATGATAATACTCATTGGCTGAAGTAAGAACATCTCACCTGTACACTTTTATGGGTGATCTCAATAAAGTCTGTAACTCTTCTAATCCCACAACCAGAACCAAGGAGTCCAACAAGAAAGACTATAAAAGTTAAACATCATCTCCTCCTAATTCCATATTGTCAACCATGACTCCTCTTCTCTCAACCTCTACCAACTAGATCCACACACTGCCCTCTCCTCCTCCTTACGGATTTCTCAGAACAAGACCTGGTTCAAACACAATGTTCAATCCCATTCTTCCTTACTTCACATTCTTATACATTAGCGCTTCATTGGCGCCTCCAAGAAGCTTCCAAGCTCAATTATCAGTTTTTATTTTTTAATGTCCCTTTATATATTTTAAATAATAAAATGCAATATTCTCTTCTTCTTTTTTTTTTTCACTGTAGCATCACTTAAATAATAAAATGCAATATTCTCTTTTTTTTATTCATTGTTTTATCTAATGCTATCCTATGTATGATAAACCAAAAAAAAAAGACCAATAGCATTACTTAAATAATAAAATGCAATATATATTTTTTATTGTTTGATTTAATTCTATCATCCGTATGATAAACCCAAAAAAACAAAAATAAAAAAATTGGCCAATAGCATCATTACAATTAACCAGTTTCGTGCGGTAGCACGGGATTACATACTAGTATATATTAATAGCCAAAACTTAGAGAAAATCCAATTATATTTTAATTGGATTCTCAATTTTGTACCACGTGTCCCATTTAATTTTTAATTTTGTACCAAGTGAATTATTGAGTATAAAAATTGAAAATTCCAAATCCAATTAGATTCTAAATTGGATTTCAATTAAAATTCAATTTCCCACCACGTGTCCATCTAAGTTTTTAATCTTTGTAGCAAATGAATTATTGGGTGCAAAAACTGAAAAGTCTAAAACTAATTAAATTCTATATTATATATATATATATATATATATATATATATATATATATATAACCATTACATATTTCAGAAATGTATGGTTTAAAAAAAAGTATAACCTAATACCATATATAATTTGAACGAAATCTTTAAAATATATATATAATTTGAATCATATAATTGTGATTGTTTTTAATTATATTCGTGCATATACATGGGCTTCACACTAGTATATATTAATAATCAAAGCAGAGAGAAAATTCAATTAGATTTCAAATTGAAATTCAATTGGAATCTAATTTTGCGTCACATATCCCATCTAATCTAAAATTTTAAAATTTTGTGCCAAGTGAGTTAATTTAATGTAAAAATTATATTTTAATTAGAGTTTAATTTTGCCTTTGGTGTTCTATCTAATCTAAGTTTTTTAATTTTTGTACCAAGTGAATTAATTCAATATAGAAAACGAGGAGTCTAATATAAATAAACCATAAAAAAAAATCATAATCATATATCTAATTTATATATAAAATTAAAGGAAAAGAAAGTTTGAATGATTTTATATTATGAGCCATTTTTTGTGTAACTAAAAATAATTCAAATTTATAAGTTATTTATGTAATATACCATGACTATGTACTGTTCATTACTAATTAGGTAATATATACTAACCTTTAAGCACGCGCTCACATGCGTGCTAAGATGCTCTTTTTTTTTTTTTTTTTAAGTAAAGGTTAATAGTTTGCGTTCATTATAATTTTGGATTACTATATTTTTTAATAACAAAAAAAGCCTAGGAGTGTGATGAGTATTATGTGTTTGTGGGTAAAATAATTTTTTCATTACACTCCTAAGTTTTTTTTTTTTTTTTTTTTGTGATTGAAAAATGTAGTAATCTCAAATTATAACAAATGAAAATTATTAATCTATAGTAAAATAATAGAAGAACCTCTGAGCATGCATGTGAGTGCATGCTCAGAAGCTAGTATTTGATAATTATAATTTGTTTTTGGCAATTTTATTTATGTAGTAATCAATGTTTTGGACATCTATGAACTCATAATGGAAATAGGATTAAGGCTTAGTTGAAGTAAAAAAAAATTAAATAGTATTAATTTCTTTATACACCAAGAATACCGTTTGAGAAAATTAAACTGCATGGGCATAATTGACTCTACCTTGACAAGCTAAATTTGAATCCTCATTCACAAGTTATCATTAAAATTTCACAAGAATGCACTGACAAATTGTGGGTGCAAATTTTATCATATGGTACAATCTCATGACCAACGTTATAAGTTTTTATGTTGGGTCATGTTAATGGATGCTCTTAAAGTAATTGTTAATAAATTATAGTAAAAAAATCTTGACACTATTTTTATGGGAAATACAAAAAGTTGTCAATAATATTTATTATTTCATCATTCTCTCAATAAAATATTTATAAAAATAGCTCATAAACCTTTATGTTTATCTTTATTTTATGTTGTTATAATTCAAATTCCAGCTTCCTTCTGCCTTTGTGAAGGAATTATGACTACAAATGTGATAAGATTATTCTACATCACTGCTTAGCTTTACCTTGCTCTTACAAGAAGAGAAGGTAACACTAGAGCTAGAGCACATTGGTGTAGTTGTCTGAGGAATAGCATTTCTACAACTTAAACGTCACTGCAATCTGCTGAAACTGAAACCTGACAGTTTCAACCATCTACAACTCCAGTTTCTAATTAATTTACCATATGGCAAAGACAAAATAAGGCAAGCAACATAACCCTGCAAACTTAGCACCTATACAGTCTGCATAGGTTAGCAAACTTCTATTTCAGTACTTTTTTTTTTTTTTTGGCAAAATGTTTCCTCAGTGTTCGCATCAAAAGCCATTGTCATGCAATCTTACAAATTGACTACTTCTGAAAGGAGCAAAGGACAAAACAAAACAAAACAACTCCAAAATATAACAATGACAATGACAAGCTCCCGCTAGTCAAAACAAATATCGTACAAGCATGCAAATGTAACTTTTCAAAGCATTGAACACGATAATGCTAATTAGGTGTCATATTTTCAACTACTGGTATCCATGGCATTAAACCATACGACATATCCTTAAACACCCCAGGAAAAGGAACATGAAACCAATACTTTTCCATCATTTCACTATAAAACCAACCATCTAGGGAAAGATGTGCTCAAGCATGTGAAGAAAGCTCTTCAAGCTTCCCTTATCTTATGCAGGGCCAGCTGAAGCTATAGGCGACCACCTAAGGCCCCCACTTATAACAGAGCCCCCAAATAATAATAATAATATATTATATAATATTATTTTTTCATCAGAGAAAAAAAAAATTACAAACGGCTGTTTCTCACAAAGGCCCGTTTCTCGCCCAAAAAAAAAAAAAAAAAAAAAAAGATTTCTAACGTCCATCACCAAATCTCATCAGGCCATGAAAGCCCGTTTCTCACACAGGCCCGTTTATCACACAGAAGAAAGCTAAAGTGACAATGTGATGAAAGCTAATCCCATCAGATCAGACTCTCAGATCAGACCATCACCAAATCTTTAGCTTGCATAAGAAAAGATTACAAACGGCCGGAAAAAAATATTACAAAAGCAAAAAGAAGAGGCAAATAAGAGAAGAAAGAAAAACGAAAGAAGAAAAAAAAAAAAAAAAAAACTCATTCTCTAACTCTCTCTATATTGATTGATTCTAAAAAAAAACACTCATTAGTTGGCTTACTCATCCACTGTGTCTGTGTTGGCAATAGACTTGTGTGTTTACTGAAAGTTCGTTTTTTGTTTTCTCTTCCTTTCTCTTTCGTCTTCTTCATGTTTGCTGCAATGCTGCTGGGTGTCTTGGTTTTTTTTTTTTTTCATGGGTATCTGGGTTTTTTTTTTTTTTCTTTTGAAGAGGGTTTCTCGGTTTTTTTCCATGGGTGTCTGGATTTTTTTTTTTTTTCTTTTGAAGAGGGTTTCTCAATTTTCTTTTCATGGGTGTCTGGGTTTTTTTTTTTTTTTTCTTTTGAAGAGGAGTTTGCTCACGAGTCTAGGTTTTTTTTTTCTTTTGAAGAGGCGTGAGTGTCTGGGTTTTTCCTTTTTCTTTTTGGCTGAAGGCTGAAGCTGAACTACTCTTTAGATTCTTTTAGATTTCTCTAGAACCTTTTGGCTTTTGAATGGTCAAAAGACACATAAAGAGAAAATAGTTAAAGTCTAATAGTCTTTCACGTTTTGAATGGTCAATAGTCTTACACGTTTTGTGTGTGTGTGTGTGTGTGTGTGTGTGTGTTTTTTTTTTTTTTTAAGAAATCAAATTTAGATGGTCAATAGACCCATAAAGAGAAAAGAGTTAAATTCTAATAGTCTTACACGTTTTGAAGGTCTGAATGTTCAATAGTCTTACACATTTATAATTTACCTTGTACTAATATTAATTTTAATTTTTTTTGTGCAGGTTTAAAGTGTAAAGTAATCATATTAAGTAAAGCTGCAATTGTGCTTTTGATAAAACAGGTTCTATTGTTTTATACATTAAATTTATATTGTTCTAGTTAAATTGTAATTTTTTTTATATTATAGATTGTGTTTCATTTATTCATAAATATTTTTTAATTACAAATGTCTACTAGAAAATATTTATCTGGATATGAAAAAAAAAAAAAAAAAGACAAATAGAAGAACTAATTGATTCTCAAAAATGAGCTATGGACAAATTTATTACTAGTAAAAAACAAAATCTTACAGAAAATTTGAGTGAAGGTTTCATAAATGAACAAGAAATTCATCAAAAAGAATTAGAATATAATGAAAATATACAACAAAATGATAATAACGAAGGTGATCATGATAATGTTCAAACATGTAATGTCACCATTCTTGATAATGAAGCTCAAAATAAGAGTGAAAATATTAATGATCAACCTAATTATATTCCTACAAATATTTTTGATCCAGGTCAATGGAAAATTATTGATATAAAATTAAGAGATTTGTTAATAGAAAATGGTCCAATAAGAGTTGATGATCTAAACTTTCCTATAGATAAGAACTCTAGACATTTTTCTACTACGCATTATATTCGAAAATTACCAAATGGGGAGAAACATGATAGAAAATGGTTAGTGTATTCGAAAGACCTAGATAAAGTATTTTGTTTTTGTTGCAGGTTTTTTAATTCAAAATCTAATACAAATCAACTAGCTAATGGAGGAACTAAGGATTGGAAAAATATTAGTTCTATTCTTAAAAATCACGAAACAACTAGTGAGCATATTACTAATATGAATACTTGGATTGATTTAGAACTAAGATTATTGAAGAATAAAACAATTGATAAAAATGTCCAAGAACAAATTAAGAAAGAGAAAGATCATTGGAAAAAAGTATTATTAAGAATAATAGCGGTGGTAAAAAAATCTTGGTAAAAATAATTTGGCATTTTGAGGAAATAACGAAAAATCTATCAAGAAAATAACGGAAATTTCTTAAGTATAATTGAAATGATTGCAGAATTTGATCCAGTAATGCAAGAACATGTTCACCGCATTCAACATGGTGCAATCCATAATCATTATCTTGGACATAATATACAAAATGAAGTGATACAATTATTAGCAAATGAAATTAAAAGTAAAATTATAAAAAAGATTAAAGAAGCAAAATACTTTTTAATTATACTTGATTGTACCCCCGATGTAAGTCATCAAGAACAAATGACTCTCATACTAAGATGTCTAGATATTTCAATAAGTCCGATAAAAATAGATGAACATTTTGTAGAATTTTTAAACGTAGATGATACTTCTGGAAAAGGTCTTTTCAATGAAATTATAAATGCAATAAAAAATCTTGAACTTGATATTAATGATGTACGTGGACAAGGATATGATAATGGGTCTAATATGAAAGGGAAAAAACAAGGGATACAAAAAAGAATTCTTGATATAAATCCTAAAGCATTTTACACACCATGTGGTTGTCATAATCTCAACCTTGTCTTATGTGATATGGCTAATTCTTGTCCTAACGCTATATCTTTTTTTGGAGTAATACAACGTATATACACACTATTTTCTTCTTTCACAAAGCGATGGAAAATTTTACAAGATAATGTGACATGTTTAACTCTTAAGCCATTGTCACAAACACGTTGGGAAAGTCGAATTGAAAGTGTGAAAGTAATAAAATTTGAAGTTCTAGAAATAAGAGATGCTTTGTTACAATTGGCAAAAACAAGTGAAGATCCCAAAACAAAAAGTGAAGCTAATTGTTTAACAACATATGAGATTGAAAGTTTTGAGTTTTTGCTAGCTATGACTATTTGGTATGACATATTATTTGCTATTAACATTGTTAGTAAAAATTTACAATCGAAAGACATGCATATTGATGTTGCTATAGATCAATTAAAAGGTCTCATGTCTTGTTTTAAAAAATATAGAGAAGATGAATTTACATCTGCTATGAATTCATCTAAAGAAATTGCAACCAAAATGGAAATAGAGCCCATATTTCGGGGAAAAACGTATAATTCGTAGGAAAAAAACAGTTTGATGAGAATGTCAATGATGAGACAACACAATCCGCTGAAAAATGTTTTAGAATTAATTATTTTTTATATATAGTAGATCAAGCTATTTCTTCAATTGAAAGTAGGTTTGAACAATTTCAAATATATGAAAATATTATTGGTTTTTTATTTAATTTTGAAAAACTAAAATCACTAGATGATGATAGTTTGAAAAAAAATTGTCTTAATCTTGAATGTTTTCTCACACATGAAACTCATTCCGATATTGATGGTTTAGATTTATATTCAAAACTAAAAGTTTTAAAAGAAGTTTTGCAAATAAATGATAACTCTCCAATTAATGTACTAAATTATATAAAGAGGCTAGAATCTTTTCCAAATGCATGTATTGCTCTCAGAATATTACTAACTATACCTATTACAGTTACTTCCACGAAAATAAGTTTTTCGAAATTAAAATTAATAAAATCCTATTTAAGATCAACTATGTCACAAGAAAGATTAAGTGAATTAGCTATATTATCAATTCAAAAAGAAATTTTGGCAGAACTTGAATGCAAAAATTTAATTAGTAATTTTGCCTCTCAAAAAGCAAGAAAAATAAATTTTAACTGAAAAAAATATATGAATTTATAATTAAATATAATAAAAGACCTCATTTAAAACTTTCACCTAGGGCCCCCAAATTTGTTAAGCCAGCCTTGATCTTATAGAAAGGGGCTTCAAAGCTTGTAGTTTAGGGATGCGCAGGTTTAGGGGCTCGCTTCTTCAAGCAGAGCTTGCTGCTTTTCATTTTGAAAGGAGTAAAGTGTTTGAAGAATATTAATTGTAATCAATATGATTTAAAGATAGTTTACTAATTATTGATGAAAAAAACTATTTTCAGGGTTGGTTTAAAAAGACCAATTAATGTAAACAAAAACAAAACAATTCCTCATAAAAATTATAAACCACAGAATATTCCCCAATTATAGCACAGACTGGAAGAAAAAAAAAATTTAAAAAGAAGAAGTTAATTCTTCACCAAATTCCAAGGACTCTCTTTCTCTCTGTCTCTCATAAACATAAGTGAGAAACGGTATGGACCTTTGGACCTCCAACTTCTTGTCTTTCCCTTTTACCTTCCCTATATTTATTTTTCTTCATCACCCAAAGCCCAAAGAAGATAACTTGAAATTTCAAAATTTTATATGTTTTTGTTACTGTTGGCATACTATATCCAAACACTACTCATGAAACTGCTGAATCAACTAGCTCGATTGTAGTCAACTGCTTGAGCTTTACTTGAGCACAACTGTAATCTTAATACCACTTAACCAATTGAGACAGTGGATTTAGAATTATAGGACCCAGCATGATTAAAGGCCTTGAGATTCATGCCATACTTGTTCAAAACATACATAAGGCATATTAAAGTCATCATAAACATAAGAGAAATGAGAGATTACTGCACGAATGTGTGTCTAAGGTTTTGTACCAAGCTAGGTTTTTGTCACCAACAATTAAAGACTGGATTGGCAATTTTGTGAAAGCTATTGCAAACCATCAACAATTAAGATGTTGTTGTGGTGTAAACCTTTAAATTGGCACGTACATGAAGTCGCAAACAGGGAATTCATGTTCAAAAGATATACTGTGAGAGAGTTCAATAAGTTTTTATTTTTATTTTTTATAGGAGTTCAACAAGATTGAAGCTTCATGATGACACTAAGGTTTTTCGTCATAATCATATTGCTATGTATTTTATATTTCTGCAATATTTACTTTGCAATAATGGTTATATGCTATTCATTATCAAATTTTCATCCAAAGCATAAGTGATTAAAATAAACTCGAATTAATTTGATTAAAAGCTAATAAGAGGGATATAAATCTTAACACTATATATGAGATAATTATTGATTTTTTATCAACATGAAATTTTGCTAGAATGAATGGTATAACTTATAAGAAGAAATATAATTCATTTTTTTTTTTGACTATGAAATATAATTCATTTGTGGACTCATCAAAAAACACATTCAATATAAAATTATTAAATAATGTAATATTGTCAAAAGTTATACAAGTATAATTTGAAATGTGTGTGTAAATTTTTTTTATTGTTGCTACTTGCGACTGGTAATCCAAGGCATTCCCAATAAGGAAACCGTGATTCGATCCAAAGTCCCCTGTGCTTAGTCTTGTGTCTTTACTCTTGAGCCATGTTCGGGGGAGTTTGGTATGTACACATGTTTGGGTTGTGAGAGACTTCAATTTACAAAACCCACCATTTAATGACAAGTAGAGCAACCCAAGTAGAAGGCCCATTTTGGTTAGATATTAAAATTGGGCTAGATGGTTTGGTCATGGTTGGGCTTATTTCAAGTGCAATCATTTACTAAAGACAACTTCGTAATGTGCGATCCTAAATCCAAATCTGACAGTAACATTGTGTTTGCCCACCCGAATGTAAATAGAAATTAAAAGAGACGAAAAGAATAGAAGAAGTGGAAAGGAAGAGAAAGGGAAAGCACTCTAAACTTATTTTACCCTTCGTTTGACAAACAAAGGGGAAGAAAGGAAAATGAGAGAGAGGGGAAGGAGAGAGAATAGAAGAGAAGAGACAATTCCATTCCTCGTGTTGTTTGGTTTGTAGAAAAAAGTAGAAGGAAATAATTTATATTATGGATCCAATTAATAATTATAAAAATCAAAATTTAAACCATCTCATTCTCTCTCCCTTTCCTTCTAAGTTGGAAGGACAAAGAACATTAGATTTGAAAATGTGCGTGCCCGTTTCTCAATTAATGGGCCAACCATATGATTTGGCTCACAATTAATTTGTTGATGTGGGTTTTCGAGTATCCTACAATGGGAAGTTCCTCTAGACA
The DNA here is from genome assembly GCA_030445155.1 of Quercus variabilis. NCBI lineage: Eukaryota > Viridiplantae > Streptophyta > Magnoliopsida > Fagales > Fagaceae > Quercus > Quercus variabilis. The sequence goes on from CP129451.1 coordinate 23,579,040, forward strand.
AAGGTTTAGGCCCGAAAGGACTATTAATCAGGCTGATCGAACACCTCTACTCTTGGGCTTCCTCTCTCATTCTCTCTCTATTCTCTAGCTTTCTTCTTTCAAGTGTCTAACCCCTTTTTCTTCTGCTTGCCCTATATTTATAGTCTTTTGCTGGTGGATTGGTAATGATTACTTTTAACATTTTTCATGTGGGTGGGGCCCATTAGGATTATTCCTGACGAGAAGGGGCCCCACTTTGGAAATAGGAACTCAATCCTTAGGACTCACAATAAATGCTAGGTGCTTCTAAGCAGCGATATTCTCCAAGACATTACCAACATATACCAGAATGGATTCAAACATGGCTAGCCCCCAAAGACAACACAGTCTTCGGCGCAAGCTATCGAACAACAAAGGTTAGGCCTATTATGAAGCCATCACCCAATCACCCCATGTTTGGGCCTGTGTATTGGGCCAATAACTGTACAATAGCCCCTTTTAATCCTTTCCTAGTTCACGGGGATAGGATCAAGAACCCTTATCACATATACGTTGTGTTTATCAAGGATACCAATCGTCAGTCATTAATTACAAACAAGCCAGCCTGTACGCTTGACAAATGGGATGATAGGTTGTCTTATCAAATAGCCATCATTGCCTGACGGTTCGCTCACCAAGGCTATGCATGTGATGGTTATAAAAAAGGAAATTTATTGATTTTCCTACCTAAACATTCATTTAATGCTTCTGCATTCTTCCACCTATAAAACACAACTTCATCTCCTTGGTTCATTTCTTGCTTTCTTTCTTTCTAAATGCCTTAAATTTCCGAGCACATATTCCTTTCCAAGCAAGTCTCTCTTAGCATTTCTACTGTAAGTTCTTCATCCGTTACCTTATTTTTTAACATTTCCTTCCCTTTATCTGATATACAAAATGGGTTTTTCACACCTTCTTAGGACCGAGGTGGCTTTAGTTAATTTTAGGGCTAGATTGTCATTCCTTTTGATGTAGATGTAGCATATTGTCATTAAGACAATATAGAAAATGATAGGCACCCTCATGTAGTGTTCTTCCCGCTAATGGCTATATTAAAGGATGGGGTAAGATTTCCAATAGACCCATTGATACTTAGGACCCTTAGATTCCATGGTCTCTACCCTGACCAAGTCCCACCAGATTTCTACCGAGTGGTGAGTAGTGTCAATCGACTAAATGACCTTTATGGATTACACCTTAACCACCATGACATTAATTTCATGTACAACCTGTGCAGTAACCAAAGGTCGAGGAATTACATTAATGTTAGGGACACCATGGTATGATTGATATCGTGCCTTCCTGACTCCAATAGAAACTTGACAAGAGAGTACGTCTAAGTGAGTGGCAACTAGCTTGCCAATGAGTTAACCTACCCAACCTCATCTCGGGATATTGATCGATACCACCCTCACTTATCGTACTTTGTGCATTTTATCATTGATATTTTGCTATTTATTTACCTACTGTTGTGACTACTTTTATTCGAATGCTACTAATTGTCTTCGTTTGTGCAGACACTAAATGATACAAACCAGATATCAGTGCCATACACATGCGGGACTTGAATTTCGTTCTACGGTCTGAGATTTTCATACATTCTAACAGTCAACTACGGGCTTCCCATCTCATCCTCGGATGTACTCTTATGTACATAAGTTTCCAAGACCCCGGACAAGCCTTAACAGTGGGCAGTCCCCTCCTTTCATACCTTGACGTTCAGTTACGCGATTTCCTTCCTAGAGGATTAATGCTCGGTGAGACTTGGTCCACGACAAATAAGAGAGGGTTCATTGCAACTAGTAAGGGATGATTCGACATATAGAGTGTTCTACGGTCAGGCCAAGCACATACCTGTTGAAGAGCCTAACGAAGAGGATCAGGTTGAAAGGTAGGTGATAGTTAAATCTGTTGACTCTTCATTAGAAGGAATTGAAAACGAGACCACAAGCGTCGAGATGGTGGTTAGGAGGAAGATGACAACCGATCGGTTCCTACCTGGTGGGCAACCAACTCAGCATCAGGCACCCCTTCCTCTAGCCCCCTGTGGACGTAAAAGGCCCCGAGAGATGTCTAAGCCCACTGACCACCATGATGATGCACCCTTTCAAACTCCTCTGGCTTTGACCATGATGTGCATGAAATATATACAATAAAGTACTCACATATCTACATATTTAGCTTTACTTTTATGTTATTTTGTTACTGATTATATAATATCTTTATGTTGCAGGTAACAAGGGCTTTACATGCAAAGTGGGGCTAGGCCAATTAAATTCAAGTCCAATTGGAGCAAGAAATCAAAGGAAATTTGCACCAAATCCAAGTCCAATTCGGATTAGGATTCCAGCTTGCACATCAGTTAGTAGTTTTGGCATAACTTTTGGCTCAGATATCCAATCGAGATGATTCAAGTTGTGCTGGAAATTTAACTTAAAGGGCTACAACTTTGTAGTTTACCAAAAATCCTAATTTTGAATTTAAATGGGCCAAAATTGTCGGTTAAATGAAACCTAAAAATCTGAGATTTTCTCCAAACAGGAATTCAACTTGTAATAGGATTCCTTAACTTATTTAAAGGCTTTTTAGGGTAAAAAAAAAAAACCTGAGAGGAAAAGGAGGCGCCGCATAGAAGAATTTGCTTTTGGGAGTCTTTCAAAAAAGGAGTATTTGAGGACAAAGGCGAGAGCTTCATGTTGATCAACCAATTCGAATGAAAGACATAAGTTTTATTTGTTTTCTTTTCAATTTTATTATGAACTAAATTTTATTTTCTAGAGCATTGATGTAGTCTAGCAATGAACACACAATTTATTTTCTGAGTTATTTTATTTTTAATATTTCCATGATTGAGTATTTAATTCTTATTCTTAATGCTTACTATTTTTTTACAAATTATAGTTTGATCAATTGAATTACAATGAGACCGAGAGGTGATTTGTTATTTTAGTTCTAGAATTAAATACCATTAGTTGAGCGAAAGTAGAGATGCTTTACCACGACTAGTGTGATTTTTCAGAAAATTCAAAGTACGTAATGAGTCTCTAGTTAATTAAATTCGCATAGAGATATGGAATTGTTAGCTGAAGATATTTTTGATATTATTCGAGAGAAGATATTGAATAGTTTAGGAATTTTTAATCATCAACGGGAGATTATTAGAATAAAATAATTGGGAAAAATAAATTATGTGGGATTTGTTAGGTAAAATCAATTGCTCTAGATTCATTCTTATCATATTTTTACACTATTAGGTTTTTTTACACCTTGTTAATTCTTTTTATTTGCAGATTTATTTTTATTAAATAGTTAAATTTAATTCAGAGAATAGAACGTTCCATTTATTTTCGATTTTCCAAATAGTAATTAATTTAGTGAATTTCGGTATTCAATAAAATAGTTAATCCTTGTGGGTTCGACATTCATTTTCTAAAAACACTTTACTACTTGTTACAATTCTGTGAACTTGCAGATTATTTTACGCAAACAGACCACATCACCACTGGTCTCATCCGAGAACCCAGCTTGGACCCAAGACCTACTGTTGATGTGGGTTCAAACATTGTGTCCTCCTCGGCACCCCCTGCTGCAAGCTGGCAAAGTGTGTTTAGGCTAGGTGATAAGCCCCTCCCAATAACGTCCAGTGTTCAAAACTAGGCCAACGGGGAGGGTGGTTGGATTGCGCATAGCCTAGGGTGAGATCTCCAACTGCCTAGTGATGTGCGCTATTTTTTGGACGGGAGCAATGAGGCTGTGGCACTCAGGCTTAAGTGGCACACCATCATGGTTAGTTCTATACTCCTTTTTCATATATTTATATGTCTATTACTTCTATCACAATTTTCAACTTGGAATCTAAAAGTTCTTATTTGCTTTAACAGGTTACCCAATTAGCCCACATGATGGAAGACCTGCTAAAAAGCTCAATAGAAGGGGCCGAAAAGGATAGGGCTCTCAAAGAGTTGGCCGAAGCTATCATGCGAGAAAAGAGTGCTGCCCTGGAGGCCGCTGAAGGAAAGGCTAGAAAGTTAGAGAGGGCCCATACACTGGCCGAGTAAAAGGCAGCAGATTTGGAAGTTAAGCTTGGGGAGATAGAGCTTTAGACTGGCTGAGACCGAGAGTATAATCTCGACCAGAGACAAGGAAGTGGCCGATCTGAGGGTGGCCGTGGAAGAAAGTGAAAACAAGTTCTACGACCTAAGGTTCGCCAATGCTGAAAGCTCTAGTGAGCCAATCATGTTTCAGTCTCGAAGGTATGGATTCAGTGAGGGGTGGATGGTAGTCGTAATTGCCCTGGGTGTCCTAGAAGAATCTCCCTTCAGAAATCCCAAGCAGATTCCTTATCCGGAGCCTTTTCCTCCTTCGTCCAGAATCTCACACGACCCGAGGAAGAGGATAGTGAAAGCATAAGGGCCTTGGTTAAAGAGATCGATTCTCATGCCGAGCTTATCAATCTTGAGATCTCAAGCAATCCCAATGCTGGGCAAGTGCAAGGATTTCCAAATCCTAATTTTCAAACTACCATCGATGCCTCTCCCCTCCTTTCGAGCAACTTCAAGACCCTACAACTTAGAACCCAAAGCTAATTTTTAATGATTACCTGCGTTTATTTTTTCTGTCTTTCTTCTTAATTTTTTTTTAAAGAAATTCACCAACGTTTGGTGATGTAACCTTTAAACTTTGTTTGTATTCACTAAGGTTTGGTAACGAAACACTTGAATTAATCTCTAGTTTATGTTTCTCTTATTTTCTTTCTTATCTTCCTGTATTGTGTGGAGGTATGTTGGCCTATTATATTGCTTTACATGCTTTATTTACGATGCTCAATACACACGATTCTTAACCATGGCCCGTATAGGTTTCTATCCTTAAATAACTTAGGGTAAGGTTTCCATCTGGTCGGTGACTAGGGTCAGGCCGAGCCAAGGTTTCTATCCGTAAATAATGTATAGGAATGTTTCCACTTGGTCAGTGACTGAGGTCAAGTTGAGCCGAGATTTCTATCCTTAGATGATTTGTGGGAAGGTTTCCATCTAGTCGGTGACCGAGGTCAGGTCGAGCCAAGGTTTTTGTCGTTAGAAGATGTAATAAGGTTTCCACCTAGTCGATGATCGAGGTCAGCCAAGGCTAGGTTTCTGTCCTTAGATAACCTTTGATAAGGTTTCTACTTGGTCAGTGACAAAGGTCAGGTCGAGCCAAGATTTCTATCCTTAGAAAATTTATGAGGTATAGTAGATCTTAAGCAGCAAAGTTCATATATTACGCATACATACACTACCACCTACATGTTAGTAAATTTACATACTAATCTTCTAAGCTTTACATACTTAGTGATAATATTTCTTCAAGTTTTGTACATTCCACGGTCGGGAAAGTGGTCTCTCTTCCATATCTTCGAGATAGTATGCTCATACTCCAACGATAACAGTTACTCAGTATGAACCTTCCTAGTTCTGGGCAAGTTTTTCGGAATTGATGTCCTAAGCACTATCTTTTGCAACACCAAATCTCCTACACAAAATTATCTTGGCTTCACCCCCTTGTCATACCTCTGAGCTAGCTTTTGTTGGGAACTTGTCAGCTGAATTGCGGCCATCTCTCCACGCTCTTCCAACGAGTCCAGCTGTTTCATCATTAACTCATCATTGCCATTGGAGAAAAACTCAAGATCCTCATGCTGGACAAACTAATTTCCATGGGTATGACTGCTTTTGACCCATATGTTAAGGAATAAAAGGATTCTCCCGTGGATCTTCATGGCATTGTTTGGTAGGCCCATAACACATTCGGTAACTCTTCGGTCTATCTACCCTTGGCTCCTTCTAGCCTTTTCTTCAACCCATTAACGATTACTTTGTTTGTTGCTTCAACCTGGCCATTGCTTTGAGGATACGCTGGGGTTGAATATTTATTCTTTATTCCAAGGTCACCATAGTACTTGCAAAAAGCCTTACTATCAAACTGCAGACCATTATCAAACACCACAGACTGCGGCATTCTGAACCTTGTCACTATATTCTTCCAAAAAAACTTCTTGACGTCTACGTCTCGAATATTTGCCAAAACTTCAACTTCAATCCACTTGGTAAAATAATCAACGGCTACCAAAACAAACCTCATGTTCCTAGTTGCACAGGGGAACGGGCTGATGATGTCCAACCCCCATTACGCGAATGGCCATGGAACACTAATGGGATTAGGCTCCCTTCTAACTAATGTATAATTGGGGCATGCTTTTGGCATTGCTCTCACCTCTTCAGATACTTGGTGGCATCCCTTTGCATTTTAGGCCACCAGAATCCTTGCATCATCGCCTGATGAGCCAATGACTGACCTCTAACGTGGCTACCGCATATCCCTTCGTGTATCTCGGTTAGAAGATCATTAACCTTTGAGGGATGAAGGCACAGTAGTTAAGGTTCCGCAAAAGATCTTTGGTACAACCTTCGGTCCCTAGACAACCAGAACCGAGCAACAATCTTGTGCACCCTATCAACATCTTTACCTTCATTCGAAAGATGGTATTCGGCTAGAAATTCTATAATCGGATCCATCTAGATAGGCCCGAATGACAAAACAACCAAAACCTCCACTTCTGGGTCAATACTGGGTTCTGGCATGACCTCAACCTTGATCAGCCAAGGTATTACGTTGGCTAACAAAGATGCCAATGTTGCTAAAGAATCAACACGTATGGTCTGCCCTCAGGTAATTTGAACTATCTTCACTCTTTGAAACTTACTCATCAACTGGTTCACTAATCTTAAATAATCAGTCATCCAAGAATCCTTGGCCTTAAAGCTTCCCTCAACTTGACTAACCACTAGTAGAGAATCCAAATATATCTCCAGATCGGCTGCTTCAAGGCTAAGCATGGCTCTCAATCCTGCAAGAAATGCCTCATACTCAGCCTCGTTATTTGATGCTTTGAAATCCAAACTCAAAGAATTCTCTAGCTTCACTCCCTCTAGTGATACAATAACGATACTAACTCCCACACCTTTTGCATTGGATGCGCCATCCATAAACACTTTCCATGGCTAGATTTCAATACTGCATACTACCCCAAGACCTCCTTTGCAAGGAGTGACTTCTACAATAAAGTCGGCAAGCACTTGACCTTTGACCAAACTTCTCAGCCTATACCGTATGTCAAATGACCGGAGTCCGGTCCCCCACTTCGCTATTCGACCCATAAAGTTAGATCTCTTAAGCAAGGATTGGAGAGGGTACTTGGTTAATATACATACACCATGTGAGCTTGAAAATAGTGGGGCAACTTCCTAGTAGCATGGACTAACGTTAACACAAGCTTCTCCAATGGTAGGCACCTGGTTTTTGCATCAACCAACGTCTTACTGATGTAATATATTGGTTTTTGAATTCCCCCCTAATCCTTCAATAACACTGCACTCATAGCATGCTCAGACACCGCAAGATACATGTATAAGTCCTCCTCTAGATCCGGACAAGTTAATATCAGGGCACTCATTAAGTATTTTTTCAGTTCTTGAAAGGCCTTTTCACCTTCCTCGATCCAATGAAACCCCTTCCATTTCTTCAGCAATTGATAAAAAGGGCGACATCTGTCAGCCGACTTTGACACAAATCAATTCAAAGCGACTATCATCCCGGTTAATTTCTGCATATCCTTAGGGTTGTTCGGTAGCTTGAGCCAATCTATGGCACTTATTTGATAGAGGTTCACCTCAATTCTTTGGTGAGTGATCATGTACCCCAAAAAATTTCCAACCCCTAATCCAAAAGCATATACGTCAGCATTAAGGCACAACCTATGCCCCCATAGTATCTCAAAAACTCTTATCAAATCATCTATGTGCCTTTGACTTTCATGGCTTTTTAAAACCATGTCGTCTACGTACACCTCCACCGTGCCTGCAATCTTGTCCCTGAACATCCTGGCCATCATCCTTTAATATGTAGTCCTCGCATTCTTGAGTCTGAAAGGCATTACCGTATAATGGTAATTGGCCTCGAAGGTTATAAAAAAGGCTTTTTCTTGACCCTCAACCACTAGAGCGATCTGAAGATACCCTTGAAAAGTATCTAGAAAGCTCATCTGTTGATGTCCACATGTAGCATCTACTAACTGATTAATCTTCGACACTAGAAATGAGTCCTTGGGGCATGCCCAGTTGAGGTCGATAAAGTCCACACATACCTGCCATTTACCATCCTTTTTTTTAACCACCACGGTGTTAGACAACCACTCCAAAAAAAAAGACCTCCTTAATTGCCCATGCCTGCTTCAACTTCTCTACCTCTTGCTTCACGACTTCAACGTGTTGCTTAGCCAATCTCCTCGATTTTTACTTCTTCGGGGAAAAAGAAGGATCCACATTAAGTGTGCGGGTAATAAACTCCAGGTCCACCCTGGGTACCTCATATGGACTCCAAGTAAAAATATCCAAATTCTGTACCAACGTCAATAACAAATTCACTCGATCTTCTTGTTTCATACTCACCCCTATTTGGAAACTTCGGTTCTCGTATGGAAGTATGCTTACTTTAATCAGTTCTTCGGCGTTGTTTGCTCGTTGGCCCTTTGCAGGCTCCTATAATTGCTATGCAGGATCATGCTCAGCAAATTCTTTCTGCTTAACCTCCTAGTTAACAGCCTCTACCAAACACGTCCTTACCAACTGCTGATCTCCCTTTACCACGGTAACCCCATGATTGGTGTGAAATTTTACCTTCATATGCAAAGTTGACAAAATAGCTCCTATGGTGAATCCAAGGCCTACCGAGGATCACTGTGTATAGGGAGAAGGATCCTACCACAATGAAATTTACCATCACCTTTTTTCCTTCCGTATTCACGGGCAGCAAAATTTGCTCCTCTGGAATCACCATTCTGCCATCAAATCCTACTATGGGGTATCATACTTAGAAATGTCCTCCACCTTCAATCCTAACCCTTTGAACATGTCGGGGTTACATCACCTCAGCCCTGCTTCCCTAATCCACTAACACCCTCTTTACTATAAAGCCATTAATTTTGGCAATAACTATGAGAATGTCATCATGCGGCTTGGTTGTTCCTTCCAAGTCTTCATCCTCAAACTCAATCGGTCCTCGAGCCAACTTCAATTTCTTTTTGGGCTGAGCTTTACATTCTGCGTTCTCCATCGAGACCACACTTAACACTCCCTTACATCGGCTCACACTTGTGCCTATTGAAGCTGCATGGACAACTTCGATTACCCCCAATGGTGGTGGGAGTGTGTCCCTTTGAGCCTTCGATGCCTGCCCTGTAGCTCCACCCTTGGATGCCACGATGAACTCCTTCAAATGCCCGGATTTCACCAACTGCTCCAAGTGATCCTTAAATACCCTGCATATCACGGTGGTATGCCTCATTATCATGATGGTGTGTGCAATATAAGTTTTGGTTCCTTCTTATCGAGTCACCCAACATCTTGCTTGGCCATCGAAAACACAGCTTATTCTTAATCCGCTCCAAAATCTTATGAACAAGCTCCTTGAATGCCACATTGACTTCCCAAGTCCAAACATTAGGTTCTTTAATTCTTAACTCCCTTCTCGGCCTTAACTGAAAACCCCCTATCCATGAATCCTTTGCATACTGCGAAATGGCAAGTGCCTTGCCTGTATTTTGCTGCCAATCATCCTCCAACCTTTTGTGCTCCTTAATCCACCTCTTCAGCTGTCACATGTTCTCAGGAGACCTTATAGTCAACGAATCTCTAAACTCTAAGTCCTGGAAGCCCCAATCTATAAGTGCTAGCCGCTACTTTCTCATTACCTCTACCAATTTCATTATACAACTCCCAATACCTATTAGCATAACTCCAAAGAGTTTCCCACATCTCCGATTTTCATAAATAGTAGTGCATCCACTATCTGCGGCACCCAACTACATGTCATAAACCGAGCACCGAATTCTTGTATTAAATTTCCAAAATTATGAATTGATCCCTTCCTTAACCCATTGAACCACCTTAAAGCAGTAGGCCCGAGACTAGAAGGGAATACTTTACACATAAGCACGTCATTTTGGCAGTACAGTGACATCATCTGGATATAACGGCTAACATGTTTAACGGGGTTGGCCTTTCCATCATATGAAATGGAATCCATCGCTGCCCTTCAGTGCTTACGCCGCTTGGGAGAAGCCGACACTCTATCAACAAAGTCTCATGATCTCTCCCTTGATCAATGGGAACCACTTTGGTAGGATGCTTCTCCGTGACTATCCCCAATATTTACAAATCCTTCAAGGGATTCACCATGGTTCCTTCTTCAACGCCTACCTTGTACTTCTAGCTTCAAGTCCCTAACTAGTCTGCACAAGTACTCTAGTTCCTGATCTCTTCTATCATGATGCTCCTACTCGGGAACTTCAGACGCTAACCGATACATCTACGAAGATCCATCTCCTGAGTTAGAGAGCTCCCATCTTGTTCGTACCACCGGTCTTGATCTCTCTTATGCCTCATTTCTCGCCAACTTGAGCCCCTAGATAAGCCCCCAGATCCGCAATCTACCAAGCTCGTTAAACAATGGTTGGACATATTCAGTCAGTAGAATTTCATTGGAATTACAGCTGAGTAGGAAATCCCCACAGATGGCACCAATTGTGCGTGCCCGTTTCTTAGTTAATGGGTCAACCACGTGATTGGGCTCACAATTAATTTATTGATGTGGGTTTCCGAGTATCCTACAATGGGAAGTTCCTCTAGACAAAGGATTAGGCTCAAAAGGACTATTAATCAAGCTGACCGAACACCTCTACTCTTAGGTTTCCTCTCTCATTCTCTCTCTATTCTCTAGCTTTCTTCTTTCAAGTGTCTAACCCCTTTTTCTTTTGCTTGCTATCTATTTATAGTTTTTTGTTGGTGGATTGGTAATGATTGCTTTTAACATTCTTCATGTGGGTGGGGCTCATTAGGATTATTCCTAATGAAAGGGGGCCCCATTTTAGAAATAGGAACTCAATCATTGGGACTCACAATAGACGAGGGGTGCTTCTCGGCAGCGATATTCCCTAAGGCATTATCGACGTATACCAGAATGAATCCAAACATGGCTAGCCCCCGAAGATAACACAATCTTCTGTGCAACCTATGGAACAACAAAGGTTGACCTTATTATGAAGCCATCACCCCAGGTTTGGGCCTATGTATTGGGCCAATGTCTGTACAAGAAGAAAGTAAATCCTTATATTTCCTTTTCCTACATTCATACTTTACTTTCACCCAACCAAAAAAGAGAAACATCCATCCTTTCCAAAAGTTATTTTTTTGAAGTGGTTCCATAGGTATAAAGTCACTCTTTCATGATATGTGGGGCCCATGCTTTTTTTTTTAATACAATATATAAATTCTACTTTAACCTAATATAAGTGTATATGTGTGTGAAGCTCCCTCCTAGAGACTTGAACCCTGACCTTTGCCCCCCACACCCCACAAGCACTTATACTTGTGGAGTGACCATCACACCAAAGGTGTGCAATGGTGGGTCCACACATTTGTGAGATGATAGTTTTATGAAATTGTTCCATGAAATAACTCCTTCATGCTCCCTGCCTTTTCTATTGCTCCTTTATTCTCTAAAACCAAACATCGTGTGAATTTCATGTTGCCCATTACATCTACATTGGATTGGCAAGTATTATGATTGTGAAGTTCCTAACTCTTTACTTCCAATTTAATGCAATGAAGGCTGCGTTTGGTTCGATGTAAATCGAATTCCGAGTGTAAAATAAATGCAGAAGAAAATAAATTCCCATAAGGAAATTAAAATTCGAGCGTTTAGGTGTGCAATGGAAAATAGTCCAGAAAACGATTTCCAGTGTTTGGTAACATTCTGAAAATGATATTTTCCTACAAATTTTTCACATTTTCTCAACTTCTCTCCACACAAAACCTACCACCACACAACACAAAAACCACCAAAACACCACCATCCATACCACCACAACAAAAAAATAAAAAATAAAAAATAATAATAATCAGAGATTAAATAGAGAAAGCAGATCGGCGAGTGGCGAACGACGAGATCGAGAGGAGACAATCTAACCTAGAGGGCGGCGGCGGCGACAAGATCGAGAGGAGAAGATCTGACCTAGAGGAGGATAAGGTGATCTATAGGGCGACGGCGATGGGTTTCAGGCAGCAGTGATGATTAGACCCAATTCAAAAATCAAAACTAAGAGAGGGAGGAGGATGAGAGAGTGATCGCAAATTGAGGGAAAGGGAGAAAGAGATCGAGAAAGAGGGAGATCGGGCATGGGTGGGTCATGGGCGATGAGACTAGTCAAGCAGTGGCAGGCTTCATGTGGCGCGATCTCGAAGGTGCGATCTAGCCAGCACGTTTGGGGTTGAGGCGCAATCTAGCTCACTCTCTCTACTCTTTCTTCTTGCACCTTCTCTCTCTCTCTCTCTCTTTGGGTGTTTATGAGTTCAGAAATCATTTGAAGGTAAATCAGAAACGTAAATGATTTTTCGAGTCAAAGGCTTTATTTTACGATCAAAGTTATTCATTTCCTGGAAAACTTTATATTACATGTGCACCCAAACATGCTGCTAGGTGTAAAATATTTTCTGAAAATCATTTACACCCAAAACAAACGCAGCCGAAATTTCCCCTTTTAATAATGACTAGTGTGGGTTGCACATGCAAGGCACATGCTACCCCTTTAGTTAGAAAATTAATATAAATTCTTTTTTTTGAAGAAGTATGAAATCATGTACTTAAATTTAAAATATCTATTTACTATGACAATTTCTTAGAACCTATTTACTAAATGTAATATGTCCTCACCAAAAATGCTACAAAGAATGATAATGAATGTCATTATCTTTCCACAATATTTAAACTTTCACAATGAATGATAATATATGCTACAACTTTTTTGAAGATCTTCATCAAATTAAATACTTGTAACCATCTCAAATAAAAAATTTGTTATTCATACTTCATTCTTTATAATATTATTTTTATAAGTCTAAATACGATGTTTAGCTTACTTATTTTTAATGAATACCCTTTTAAGCTGGAAAAGAAATTAAAAAAAAAATAACATAAGACATTTGTCATCAAAGTTTCTATTAGATATAATCATAAGTTTAGAAGATTTAAACCTAATAAATTAGAGTTCTCTAGGTAACAAATAGAACACCATATATCATCATTCTAACTTTCTAAGCATGACTACTAGTCTACCACATAATATTCAAAATACATGAAGAAATTTTTTGAGACATTAAAATTTTGGTAGGAGTATTTTAGATATTCCACAATGGAATATTTTAGGAATTATAAGATTTCGTTAGGGTTTAACTAAGAGAGTAACAATAGGAGTATACCCTCATTTACAAAATATAAAGGAGAAAATTATTAAACTTTAATTTAGGGGGGAATGAAACTACCCCAAACATAAAGGACGAAAATGCTACTTCATCAATTTGTGTGTGTGTTTTTAAATTGAAACAATGTGTTAAAAAAAATATACCTAAAAAAACTATGCATAAAACAATGAATTTTGGTTCAACAAATTGACTAAACCAAAAAAGAAGTTTAGGAACACAACAAAATGTCACGATATTTTTACAATACCTTTGATTTCTAGCTATGGTGGGTTCTAGTTTGATATTTTATTATTTTATTTTAGAGTAATACTACATCAACAACATTTTTATAATAAATTCTAGGTGGTAAATTGTTACTGATTTTAATCTGAGCTAACCACTTTTAACTGTGTATTTAAAACAAAACAAAAAAAAAAAAACAAAAAAACAAATTATGAAGAAAATTGTGCCTAAAACAATGAATTTTGGCTTACCAAATTTGACTAAACAAAAAAAGAAATCTAGGAACACAACAAAATGTCACACAAAAAAGAATCCTAGAAACACAACAAAATGTCACAACATTTTATCAATATTTTTTATTTCCAGCTGTGGTAGGTCTTAGTTTGATACTATTATTTTATTTTTTATGTCCACAGCATTTTCATAGCAAATCTTTGGTGAAAAATTATTACTGGTTTTAAAATTATGCATTAAAAAAAAAAAAAAAAAAAAAAAGAAGACAACACAAGAAAATTGTGTGTGAAACTATGAATTTTGGTTCACGCAATTTGACTATACTAAAAAAGACGCCTAAGAATACAACAAAATATCACTACATTTTCACAATACCTTCATTCTTAGGATCAGAATAGATATTTTTTTATTTTATTTGAGAAAAATGCTACGTCCATAATATTTTTAGAACAAATTCTAAATAACAAATTGTTATTGCTTTTAAATTGGGCCCACTACCGATATCACTTTTTTATCCATAAAAAATACCTTGTCACATAAAATTTATTGTGAAATTATTATGAAAATGTAGTAGACATAGCATTACTCCTTAAACTTTAAAATCAAACAAATTTTCCCTTAATATTTTGGAAAATAGCAAATATGTCATATTATTATTATTTCAATTAAACTCTAAAGAAAGCTTATAATTCTTAAAATATTTATTGTGTAATGTCTAAAACACTCCCACTAAATTTTAACATCTCAAAAATTTTCTTCACATATTTTGAGTTTTAGATGGTAGTAATTCTCAATTTCTTATTTTATTATTTTATTCTAACCTTTAAAAAATTGGCACATCAATAATTGTGAAAATATTGTAAGAATATGTTGTGTCCGTGTAACTATGTATGCACATATAAATATTGAAAAGAAAAATCTAAAAGAGCACAAGCAAAACCAGCTTACTATGGGGAAGAAAAAAAAAAGGCCAATGAACAGTGCATATTGTCAAATAATTGTGAAAATATTATAAGAATTTCTTAAGTCGGAATAACTGTATATACACGTGTAAACAATAAATATTTAAAGGAAAAGACAAATAAGCACGTACAAAACCAGCATAGAAGAAAAAAAAAATTGATGAACATTAAGGGTTGAACAAACCAAATGCACAGTACAAATTACTGGATGCGCATTTGCGCTTTTATATATAAGATAATACTTGTAAAAAATAAAAAAGAGTACTCACCTCTAACATTTTGTTTTTACTTTTTCAATGCTGTAAACCATGCTTCCATAGCTCAAACGATTTTTGCTTATAGTGTGGCTTTCTACTAGAGTAAGTCACACAAAATTCACGGCCTAAGAATCATAGGAGAGAACCTAAAAGTTTGAGAGAATGATGGATGGCAAAGATGTTCTATTTTCCTCAAGTTATTTCTTTTTTTTTTTTTTAATAAGAACCTTAAGTTATTTCAAATGAGGGAAGTTACATACTTTTGTAACCCACATCCTATAATGTTACATGGGAGTTTTTTTCTTTTTCTTTTTTTGTGTGTGAGAATCACGTTACGTTGGAGTTAATTATATTAAAACTTAAAAGGGACCAACCAAAGGGTCATGCCCACTTATACTTGACCAATATGGTCATGCCCAAATTCTAACAATAATAAAACCTTTAAATTACATTGACCAAATTTTTGGAGGTCTAGTTTGCCAAAACTCTTGGTTGTTGATTTTGATTACAGGGAAAGGATAGTTTAATTGAGAAATTCGATTTAATTGGAGTGTAAAATAATTAGCCAACGAAAATATTAGTTTCAAATTTCCAAATTGGCTAAATTTAACCAAGAAGCTCAACAATTACAGACAATCATGCATGCAAATTTATTAGTCACCATGAATCAAATACCAAAGTACAACAATTCCAGTCTGCTTTTGCCTTTTAATAGCATCAAACGGTTTAGGCTGAAAAGAATGAATGTGTTAGGTAAACAATTTTGAAAATTCATTTTGGGTTACTATGCTTGAACAGATCCAAAATCTAGCAAATCCCAAGTGACATTCAAAGAGTTGAATCCAAATTTCTGAGAGTCATGTGATTTTACAAGCTATATGGTCTATAATACTGTATAGTCAGTAGTCAACATTCTTCCCTAGAATTGCTTGTCAAATTTTGTGTGTATTAATTTCTGTCCCCTCGTAGGGCCATATGGAAGATAGGTTATCCACTTATCTGCAAGACTGGATGGAACAAATTATAATCACAATTACTGAGGGAGTTCTGGTAGAGATTTGGTACCCTTGACAACAAGCTTTAGGTACTATATATACATAGAATATAATTATATGTAGTTGTAGTAGAGGACATAGCACAAATTAACACAATGATGATGTCAATAAACTAATGTAATTGGTATCTATAGACTGTCTAGAATATTCTCTCCCTCATTTCACAAGTATATTTGGTTACCTCTTGTGGTCCAATTGAAATGACATTAAATTCAATCTAAGACTGCTAGTTTGTGTCGATGACTTGTCTTCTTGTTTGAATTAAAGATGCCCATATAATAGAGAAAGCTACCCATAAGGGGCCAGTCTTTGTTGACCAACTTATGCAGTTCTTTTCTCTATATAGCATTTTTTTTAACCTTTATATAGCATTAAATAAATGATAGAATTACAACCATAAGCAACCAAATAATTCCCTACACTTTATCAAAAAAAAAAAAAATTCCCTACACTCTAACTATTAAATGTATTTTTATTATAAACTAGAGTAGCTTTCAATGAGACCAGACGGCTTTAATTTTAATGCTCCGACTAAAATTATTTACTATTACTGAAAAATAAACTTTCCTTTAAAAAAGAAAAAAAAAAAAAACCTTTAAAAAATAATGATGTAACCAAATAATGTTTGCCAAATTTTCTAATTTCATAATAGGATAAAATATATTAGGACCCCCAAAACTTTTATATTGTTACAATAAGATCCTATTAACGTTTTTTTTTTTTTTAGAATAAGTATTCGCATTAAAGCAACAAACCACATCATCCAAACCAAACTAATTTTACAAGCTCATGTTACTAAGCTCAACATTTAATACATAAACTTTAATGCCCATTCTCCGTATAATTATTAGTTATTACAATAAGATCCCCTTAACATTTTTATTTTTTGTCAACTTAATACATAAACTTTCATACTATAGAAATTGACTCCTTTTGTCCATTTTCTGTCTATTTTGCCAATTTCTTTTTGCACCAAATCGTTAAAATAAAATTAAAAAAAATGCAAAAACCCCATAAGTTTTTATGTTGTTGCAGTAAGAGCTCCTCCTTTTCGTTTTTCTTTAATGATTTTGTGAAAATAAAATTGTTAAAATTGATGAAGAATATACTGAAGGGGTCTATTAGTACCAAATTTTATGTACTAAATTGACCCCAAAAAAACAGGTTAAGGACACTTGCTACAATAGCATAAAAGTTCATGGGGGTCTTAGTACATTTTACCTTTCATAATATCATAGGAATTTTTAAAATTCAATGTTTTATTTTGGGACAAAACTTATATACAATACCTTAGGTATTGTTCCTTAGATTCCCCTCTTAAGATTTTGTCATGTAGCTACTTAACTAAAAAATATACTTTCATCTCATGAAAAAAAAAAGACATGACAAAATCTTAAGAGGAGAACTTAAAAAACAACATCTAAGTACTGTACCTAAGTCTTATCCTTTATTTTGATAGATTTGATAGGATTTGAATCTATGGTGTTCACTTCATAATAATTGTTAATACAAGTTGGTCAAGACACTAATTAATTTTTTATATAAGTGAAATTTGAACTTAGATATCTTGTTTTTTTTTTTTTTTTTTTAAATTATTATTATGATTCAAACTAACTAAAGCCCATAAATTCGATAGATAGCGAATTATTAATTATTATTTTTTGAGTATGGGTATTATTAAATATTAGTTGGTAACCTGTTCAATACACAAGAAAGTTTAACTTAAATATGATTTTTTTTTTCTTTTTTCTTTTTTTTTTTTTGGTTTAAATGTTAAATTTAGTAATTATGAAAACTTCTAATAGACGTTTATTATGATTTTGTTTGTATATGAAATTATACACTATAGTATTATGTATTTATCATAATTTAATTTTAGAATAGGCATTTGTTATGATTATGTTTATATATAGAATTATAAATTTTACTATTTAAAGAAATATAATTAAATAAGATTCTAATGGGGAGTTTAAATATATAATAAAATTTTATTTAAACTACCTTTGAAAAAAAATTAATTCATCTAATATATATATGAGGCTTAAAAAGCTTATGCGGCATAATAGTCTTCAATTTTATCAATGGCAAAGCCAAAAAATTTCTTCAAGGGCCCAAGATATATATATATATATATATATAAAACATATGCTATTTTATTACGTTTAATGAAGTATTTACATATTTTTTTTAGATGTAAATACGACCGATGTTGACGGTCTAGTCATTGGAGACACCGTTCCAACCACCGGCATCAAAAGTTCGATAATCGAAGTTGCCATTTCGATGGACAGAGACACCGTTCCAACCACCAATGCTGGTGGTTCGATCATCGAAGACGCGACTCCAGTGGCACTTAAAATCAATTTGCAAATGCATTGGCTACTTTGATTTCCATGTTTAAGATACTTGAGGGAGTATGGACACGTCCTTTGGAAATTGAACAAAAGTATCAAGAAAACAAAAACTAAGACACGAAGAAAATAGGAGACAAGGCTTTGCATGGAATGCAATTGCTAATAATTAGGTTTATCATCATTCTAGCAGGAATAGAAGCATCATGTTTGAGCTACATGAACCACTGTAAAGCCCTACAAATTCCTTAACGGTTAGGAACAAGCAACCTTGATGAGTCGTTTCTCCTTGTATGCGATTACAAATTTGGGAGAATTATTTCTAAGTCACAATGCATTTCTGAGCGTATGCTTTGACGAAGAAATATCAAAGACAATGCCTATTGCAACACTTGTTACAACCAATACGGCGTTAGGGAGACGCATACTATATCAGATGATATTGTTTCCTCTATTCTTTAACAAGAACAAGTTCACAGCCGTAAGTTGTGATACCATTGGGTTTTTAATGGTTTAGTCTTCTCATTGGAAAAGACGTATGTTTCAAGATGCATGTCAACCTGCATAAGCCTTGAAAATATTGATTTGATTCTTCTTAACTCTGATAACCACTCCAATGTTCTTCAATTCAACCCCTGTGATGCTGCTGTTGTAATAGAAGAAAAATCATTCAATTTTTCAATATTATATCTTCCAAGTTTGCGTAATTTTGAGACTGTTCTAAATATATATAAATTCAAAGAATAACATATATACATATGTGTGTATGTGTGTGCACGTACACATAAATTATGTTTGTAACATGATTTAACATATGTTATTTTCTTACATTTAATAAAGTTACATCAAGTGTATATAACAATAATAAAACTTAAAGGATTCTTAACTGCTAACCATGAAATCCACATTTATGGCTTCTTTTAAAAAGAAAAAAAATATTGCCTGTATCTCTAATTTTCTAAAAACATTAAAAAAAAATAAATAAGGTTTTTACTAAAAATATTTATAAACTTTTCTATTTTATATATGTGTGTATGTGTGTGTGTGTATATATGTATGTATATATGTGTGTGTGTGTGTATTATAGATGTTTATATTGGTGATATAACATTTTCCATAAACTCTTTGATAAAAATAAATAAATAAATAAACATTTGCATAAACATAATTGTTGTGCAATAAAATTGATTCATGATTCAATTAATATTTGACAATTATTATAACTAGGTTTACAGGTCTTTAATCACTGATTTTGGACTTTGCTCTATCCAATCAACCTAAATTGATTTGGTTGACTCAATCTTAGATACTTTTAAGTAAAATCTCATTTTGAGTCATTTGTTCTGAGAGAGGACTATTTTACGAAAATCTAGGACGGACAATGTCCATTGTAGTGGGGATTCAAAATTTGTTAAAGAATTTGAAAAGATAAATACTTAGGTTGAGTTAAGAAATTGTGCATAAATGACATAAGCGAAGTGAATTATTTCTGCAAATGTTTCAATGGTTGGATACAATAATCCAAAACAAATATTTTATTTAAAATTTTTCCACGTTATGCATGGAAGAAACTTAAATTTTGCCATGCAAGCTCTTTTTGATTTCTACAAAGGGAGACAATTGTGGGAAATGCATAAACATATGCATAAAAATATTTATTAATATGTTTATATTGGTGATATAACATTTTCATAAACATAATATGTAATGTATTTTATAATAACCATCAATATAAAGTATAAACATATCATAACACTAGCTTATAATCATGTGCATATGCATGGTACAATTAACAACAACCATAATTACTAGTAAGTAATGGATTGTACACATTTATAGCTATTCCTCACTTTAAAGAATAGTTATTTATATAGAATGACTATTTCCTGTATTTTTTTTTTTTTGAGAGAGTTTTAACCTATGACGTCCGCTCCTGATGATAGCTCTTTATCATCAGACTAAGACACCAATCAGTTTTTGGTGTAGGCGGGGATTGAACCCCAGATCTCTTATACAACCATCAGAGACTTTACCAGTTGAGCTAACTGGAACCCACACTATTTCCTGTATTAAAAACTTAACCAAACTTTAACTAAACCATATGAATAGCTATGGGTGGCAAAATTCGACATAACTCACAAACATATCACAACATGACATGAAGTTAGCAGATTATGGGTGAGACTTAAGGGGTCATATCATATTTAGGTTGACATGACTAACTAGTTTAATAAACGTGTCAAGTTCATGTTTAACTCATAAAACTGATAATCCGTTTAACTAAATGTCATTTTACTAATATACCTTTCAATACCCTAGATATATAGGGTCCGTTTGGATTGAACTTATTATTGCTGAAACTGAAAACTGAAAATACTGTAGCAAAATAATTTTTAAATGTGTAAATAGTACCGTGGGACCCATTTTTAATATTTTTTAGTGTGTGAACAGTACCAAACAGTGCATGAACAGTATTTTTTTGTCTCTGTACAGTAAAATCATGTGATTTTACTATTCACTTTCCGGGAAAAAAAAAAAAAAAAAAAAGAGGAGGAAAACGCAGCCTCCAGACGCAGACGTTGAGGCCAAACTGCACCATAAACTTATTTTCTTTCCTAGTTGCATTCTCCTAAGCCTCATGACTGCCTTTCACTCTCATACATCAATCTCGCCTTATTTTCTTAGCCTTTCTATCAATACAATGCCAAGTTGCCATTTTCTTCGTCCTTCACTTCTCCTTATCATTTAAAATCCTAGTCGTCGTCATTATCAACTTTTACCTGTACCTTTATCTATTTTCCTTAAATTGGTTGTTGGGATCTAACATTAACTGTTATGGTTTATTCTGTTTGACATATTGTGATTGATTATTTGTGATATTGAGATATACTTTAATTTTGAACGATTATTTTTTATGCAATTACTTTGTTAGTTATGGATTTTATATTAAAAAAAAATCTATTTGTTTAGTTTTTCCTAATTCAGATCAATTGAATTAATACTTAAATTAGTTTTTTTTTTTTTTTTGCTTCGATAAATGGGTCAACACTACTAACCTATTTAATAAATATGTCATACTTGAGTTGAAGAATCCTAACCTGTTAGATAAACATGTTGGCCTATATAGTCAAATATTGACACAATACCAACCCGACACTTTAACACAAATTGTCACCCTTAAAATAGCTATTACATTACAATGACTAATATAGTCTACTAAACATGCCCTTATATTTGAGTTGTTTGTAGGATTCACGAACCAAAGTGTGGGAAGTCCAAAAATTTTGTGGATTTTTTTTAATGTTTTTAATATAAATTCATGTATCTATAAATATGCAAGAATGGAATGACACTTGGTATCAAAATTAGAGTCCATTTAAAATTTAAAGACGCTTTGGCATCAAATGATGGGACAATTAGAATGATACTAAAATTGAAGTGCAATTAGAAACTAATTTAAATTTTTAATTGAACTTTATCTCAAATTCAACTTCAATATAATTTATACTATAAATGTTTTTTTTATATTAAAAGTAAGAAGAATTAGGCCCCGTTTGGTATGACAACTCAAATACATGTTTTCAGTTTTTCAATAATATTACACGTATTTTTATACACTTTTTCAACCATACGTATTTTCACACATATTTTTAAACAACAAAATACATGTTTTTAAGTGCATGTACTAAACACCCCCTTATTCATTTATTTTTTGAGTTAGATTAGAAATCCTAATACCTAAACAGGCTAAACCTCACTCCAAAAACTGATTCCCTAGGACTCAAACTAACGAGCCCATAGAAAAACCCCAAACTCCTCATGGCAAGGGAAAGTACCACCTTGCCCCAAATGGGAGGTGGTAGAATTATTCATTATTGAGCATTAACCAAAAAAGTCTCAAAGAAAATATATAAAACTGTAAAATTGGAATCCGGAATGCCTCATATAAAGTAGGCAATAGGGTGTATCTTTATCTGTTTTATTAATTTAGTATATCACACGAATATTCTGACATATTTGTTGATTTTGATGGTCATATGTTATTATTTATCCTGAAACTAGGAAAAAAAGAAATATCTACATTCTTATTTTTGGACACTCATGTAAAATTATGACACTCAAGTAAAATTATGTTGCTTATGATAACCAATCGATAATACTCCCCAAAAAAAAAAAAAAAAAAAAAAAAAAACATAAGAAAGAAAGTAGAGAAATATATTAATACAGTAGAATACAAGTTGTGGGTCTGAAAATGAGAATATACTTTGTCACATCACATGAGATAAGATCCCAATAATTAAAACGAAAGATGAGACTTTATTGAGAGAGAGGCCCCTCTGGCTCTGGAGAGTCTCAGATGCTGTTGGGTGAGAGGATGGTGGGTTTGTTTTCCAACACATAACAAAAACCAAAGAGCAACAAACAAACCCATAATTAAAGGTAAAGGTAAGAAACTAGAGACAATACTCACAAAAGTCTTATTCTTTCTTTTCCATTCTCATTCTCTCTCTTCCTCTCTCCCCCCTCTTCTTCTATCATAATCATCACTGAATTCTTGGATTTTTATTTCTTTGTATGGATCTCTAGCATTGCTTCTGGATTGGGTTGGTGATTCCACAGCTTGATCCTTGTTTTATGGGCGTTCCTATAAATATTTGACCCTTTTTTTACTGGACCTTTTCCAATTCCTTGATGGAGGTAAACCCTTTTTCTTGTCTTTTTAAAACTCAAATTCAATAAAAATTCTGTCTTTTTGTTAAAAAAATCTCATTTGGTTTCATGGAACTGTATCTCTTATGTAGATGATCCATTTCCCATCTGGGTTTTCATTATAGATATCTCTTTTTTCCTCTATGAATGTATGTCTTAAGCCAAATTTGTTAATTTGTAAAATTTGTAAAATATGTAATAGAGGGTATTGATATAAACTCTTTTTCCTTTGTGAAAATAGTGATGATCCTCAGGTTTTTAATTTTTAATTTTTTATGTATCAAACCCAATTAGCTGCCAATGAGCTGTGGCTCAAATTGTACTTCCGGGTATAGTTGTAGGTTCAAAACCTGTTGGGTGTTTAACTTATCAATCAAAAATGAACCCAAAATAGCTATAAGCTGTTTCTAGCCCTTTTTTGTGTGTGCGCTAATAAGAAGTTGGGAAGGGGGATTCAAACCCAAGTTCTCCCACATGAGGAGAACTGGGCAGTGCCGCTAAGGCATAAGGCTGTTGGCAGCTGTTTTCTGCTGGTTGGCACAAAGAATAATGCAACTAAAATTTTCATGTTGTTTTATTAAATTTATAAAGGAAAATTGATAGTCTTTGATGTGATGATGTGTAATGCTTAAATTTATATTAAACAACAAATGTTGAAGACAGCCAGAGTTAGGTTGGATAAGGAAAGCAGGGCACAAAAAAATCGGTTTTAGTATTAGAATTATTTAGTGGGAAAAATTGATCAGCTGGCAGAGCTGAAAGAAGTATGTGATGTTGTCTTCTCTCTTGGAATTACATGACCTATGTAGAAGTCTTTAATAAGATTCCTTACTTCCTTCAAGTTGAAATTCTTGGGAAAAGATTCATGTTGGGAATGCTAGTTAGTTTTCCGGCAAAAATTAACTAGTTTTTTTAGCTTTGTTGATTTGTTAGTAATTTTTGTCTGTAATGGGGTTCTAGTTTTCATTTTCAAGAACTGATATGGTAACATTCCCTAATGTAGATTGCTTTTTCTTCTAGAGTTTTAATACAATGCATATCTTGAATGAAATGCACAGAAATATTATTGTATGACTTAGGATTTGTTCTAAAGTATGGGGGTTTTATGTTTAAAAGGTTCCGGAGATGGAGGAGACAAAGCCTGAAAGTCATTTGACATCAGCTGCAGCCTTTGTGGAAGGGGGAATACAACCAGCCTGTGATGATGCTTGCAGCATATGCCTTGAGGATTTTTCTGATAGCGATCCATCAACGGTAATAAGTTAATAATATATCTATAAAAAAGTGTATTAATTATGAAACATTTAATAATATATCGCTTATAGCACTCCCTGCCCCCCTCCTCCTCCTCCCTTTTTCCTCTTGCAAAAACTTTTGCATCATTTTCATTTTTTTTTATGTTGCAGCAATGTCCTTTAATTTTATCCTCTCTTGCCTTGCAGGTGACTACTTGCAAGCATGAATTTCACCTCCAGTGCATCCTTGAATGGTACAAATTATAATTCATTTCATTTTTCAAATTTTGAAGTGTTGTATGACCTTTCTTTTTGACATTAATCATTCTCTCCTTCCTTTATTTGATAAGTATGAATCCTTTATTTTTTAATTCATGTATATATGTTGTTGAATACTTATATTGTTGAAAAAATCAATGGAATAGCATTTGTTTGAGATCTCTCTCTCTCAGACACCCATGTTTTACTCACTGCTTCAATCTTTTGAAATCATTCACTTGGTGTTGACGCATCATGAACTCATGGTGATCTGCCATCATCAGTTGTCACCATCACTGTGTGGTACTTGCTGCGTCGTCATCATCATTCCTTCACTGTGCGCTTCTTCAAGGTCATGGTGTTGTCAATGATCTTGGGATGACAAACTACATGTCTTCATCACTGTCACTACTCCATCGGCTCATTGTTGCCACTCCACATTCCTCATCATCATGATAGATAGGAAGGGAAAGTGGAAAGGATATAGGGGAGGATGATTTTTAACTGTTTTGGTAAATGGGGAAATGTGGAAATGGTTTGGTTGATTCCTAGCTTAGGTGGTTAGCTTGGTTTGTTCATGCGTTTTTGTTATGCATCAAATCAAACTGGGCTTTTAGAAGGATTCTAAGTTTGGGCCAATTGTTGCATCCCAAATCCGATAACTCGACCAGGTCTGACCACCCACCCATGGGTGACCCACGAACTGTTTTGTCCAGCCCGTTGGTGACATTGGTTTAACTCTTTTTTTCGGGTATTATCAAATCCGCTCAAATGGAAATGCTAATGAGCAATAACTTAAAATTTCATCTTCTCTCCTAGAAAGAACAAGGTGGAGGGTGAGTTCATGAGTTCAAGATCCATTGGTATGTAATGATCAATTAAAAAAAAATATGTCTCTAATGCAATCAAACTTATTGGTTCAAAGAGTTAGACTTATTTTGTTTTCGGGAAAAAGTGGTACTTGAAACACCTAGGATGGACAGATTTTTTCTCTTTATTTACCATTTTCCCTTTCTGAATTATGACAATATGGCTGGGGATCACACTTTTTCCTTCTATTTTTTTGGCAAGTTGGTTGCTTAGATTGATTGGTTGTAATGCTACACAAATCATAAAAACTCAACTCAGCCTTAATTCCAAATAAATCATATCATGCTGTTTATTATAATAGGATGTATGTGTATAAAACATTTTATTTTATTATGGCATATGATGAATTATATCTATTCGTAATTAGATATAATTTGTTGAGGAAGAATAGAATTGGGATCTAATTCACTAGGTTTTAATTTTAGGTGCCAGAGAAGCTCCCAGTGTCCCATGTGTTGGCAACCTATTAGCCTAAAGGATTCTACCAGGTGTGTTTGGTTTTTTTAGTTTTTGGCATTACGCATAACAATTTCTTGTAATTATTTTCGTGGTGTTGTCTTATCTGTATATTGTGGCAGTCAAGAATTGCTTGAGGCAGTGGAGCGAGAGAGGAGCATTAGGGTTACTCCACCAAGAAATGCCACTATATTTCATCATCCCACCCTTGGTGCTTTTGAATTGCAGCATGTATGTTTTCTTTCATTACTTGGAAATTTGTTTTACTTCATTTGTTATTAACATGTTCAATATTTGTGCATCAGGTTATTCTTATGTTACTTCTTGATTTGTAATGTAGTTACCGGTAGGTGCTAATGATGCTGACCTTGAAGAGCGTATAATCCAGCACTTGGCAGCTGCTGCTGCAATGGGAAGGGCCCACCACATTGGTAGGAGGGATAGTCACAGAGGTCGATCATCTGCCCATGGTCGACCACACTTTTTGGTATTCTCCACTCATCCTAGTGGACCTCCTGGTCCCGTTTCTGCCTCTGGAGGGGACAATGAGCCAGTTGCAATTAGTGTAGCTAGTCCATCAACCCCGCTTGCATCTGGTGGGGATGAACTATCACAGCAGGTCCCACATTTTCCTTCAGTTCATACTGATCAAGTTTCTTCACCAGCATCTGGACCTACTTTCCTGCCAACAAATCGTCAAGGAATTTCCTTTAGTAATCGGTAGTCTATTATTCTATATCCTTCAATAATTGTCACGACAACCCCCCCCCCCCCCCCCCCCCCAAAACAAAAACAAATGTGGGAATGAATTTCCTATATGCAGTCATATGCAGTGTATCTACATGTTTAAAAGTTTTTATCTGTTTGTAGGAGCCCTGCTCTACAATCCTCACCACCAAATCAAGATGGAGCAGGACCGTCAGATCTTCAGTCATTTTCAGAGTCTCTGAAATCTAGATTTAATGCCATGTCGATGAGGTATAATTTCAAAAATGAAGGCTCTTCTTTTGGATTGACAATTTTAGTATGCTTTTTCCTCTGCTTATTAATCAATAATGCTTGTTGTACTGGTATCTTAGATACAAAGAATCAATTTCAAAGAGTACCAGAGGGTGGAAGGAGAGGCTTTTCTCTCGTAACACTTCCATGACAGATATTGGCTGTGATGTTCCAAGAGAAGTGAATGCAGGAATTGCTGGTGTATCTCGTATGATGGAACACCTTGAGACCAGAGAAAATAGTAGTGCCAACCCAGCCTCTGTAGCAAATCACGCAGGTGATTTTTCTGTTACAGAGCAGAACAACCAGAACATTGCAGAGACTCATGGAGAAAGCCCTTTGAATGACAGCAATCAACCTGCTTCTTGCGCTGCAAGTTCAGCTTCAGGTTAAGTTGATGAATATTGTTTCAGCAAGTGCATCTATCCTCAGCATTTCATATTTGAAGGTGAGTCCTGATGCTGGTGATTATCTTTTTCAGTTTTTAATTTGTAAATCCAGTTATGGGAGACCTCTGATTAAGCCACCCTGCTTCATTACCAATGACAGCATATTACACATGTTTCTGACACTATTATTTCTCATTAGAGGGCATCTGTTGTTCAGAATGAAGTTCTTTGAATTGAGGGTCTGCCGGCATGGCTCCATGTGTTGTGTGAATCTGTTTGCCTATGCCCCTTCCCAGAAAAAAAAAAAAAACAATAAAGAAAGAAAAAGAAAAAGAAGGCAAGAGAAAGAATGTGCAAGAACATAGCTACTCTTTTTTATAATTCTTTTGGACCTTCCCTTTCAAGCATTAGTAATACACACATTCTCTGTCAATTTCATGAATTGTTCTTAAGATGTCATGACAACGAACTGGCAATAGGTGTCATTGACACAGTTATTACAGAACTTTGTCTGGTGCCTATTGCCAACAAACTGTTTTGGAGTATGAAAGTTTTGGAATATTTTCGGTGTACTTTATCCTAATCTTTCTGCTTATTTAAACTTTAATCTAAGTTTAGCTTGGATTTCAGGTTAACCTCTTTCTCCAAACATGACATGCTGAGGACAAGATGCTTTGCAATATAGGCCATAGGGTGAGTCATGGTGATTATGGTTGAACCCAAATAAGGGAGGTAAAGTCTGAGAAAGAACTTCCATCTGGAAAGAAACTTATAAAATGGGTATTTTTATGTAAATCTGTTTATAAATATGACATTATGACCCAGATTTGGTGCGGGATATATATTTAACTGTGACTGGATGGTTAGGTGGATTTTGGCTCTAATATTTATATTTAATATTAATATTTCTTGCGGGAAACTTGTGTCAAAACTTAATGAACTTGAATCGTGTATTCTTTAATCTCTATTAGATTTTTTTTGGAGTCATTACACGATTGGCTCTGTCTTACAAAGTACAGTTTCTCTTAAGCATCTGATTATGCACGGCTTTT
The DNA here is from genome assembly GCA_030445155.1 of Quercus variabilis. Lineage (NCBI taxonomy): Eukaryota > Viridiplantae > Streptophyta > Magnoliopsida > Fagales > Fagaceae > Quercus > Quercus variabilis. Next base: position 23,607,463 of record CP129451.1, read on the forward strand.
GAGAATTCTAGAGTTGCTTGTATATTAAGGGTTTGTTTGGAATTCATTTATTTTGTTGAAATTGAAAATTTGTTGCTGAAATGATTGTAAATAAAGATAAAAATTAGCTGAAATAGTACAATAAAACTCATGAATAATACCAAAAAGTGTAGTGGGGTTTATGAATAGTAACAAAATAAGCTGGAGCCAAACTAAGTGTGCGTTTAGAATGTACGTTTTTTGTGCATTCTTGCATTTTGCTAAAAAATAGTGGGTTCCGTGCATTGTTCGCGGAACTCACATGTTTACACATTTAAAATTTAAAACTGAGTTCCACGGCATTATTTACACATTTAAAAAATATTTTGTTACAGTGTTTTTAGTTTTCAGCAATAAGAGATATTCAAACAGATCCTAAGGAACCTGCAATTATAGGCAAGAATTAGGCTATTTAATTTGTGTATATGATCTTTCTCAAAAAAAAAAATAAATAAAATTTGCATATATGATATAACAATGCCACTCTCAAAAAAATAAAAAAAAAAATAGAAATAGATAAATAACGAAATCTAGATTAGTACTTTTTGTGATGTCTAGATCCAAATCTCTTCTTCTCCATTGTAGTTAATTATTGAATTGTTAAAAAAAAATCACAATTTAAAAATTTAAATAAAAAAAGAAAAAAAAAAAGAAAAAAAAAAAGAGGATGTTACTCATTCTTTCTTATTCTTATCCTTCTCTTCCTTCCTGTTCATGGGGTACACAGGGGGGGTAACCCATCCCCTTCTTAAATTCCTCAACAGCCTTTATTGTCTGAACTCAAATCAAAGAGCTACTGATTATTGATTAAATTACAGGAGAAGGTGAAGGATCAAATGCATCGGAACATACTGTTCTTGCAGGAAACCTAGGAACCTTTTATGCCATAAGGTTTTAGAAAAGTAGGCATGAGGGCAAAAAATAGCCTGAATGGTTTTACTACATGCATGCGAATACAAATCCTTTGTATGCAGGTGTGGCTGTGTCCAATTCAATTATCAAATAATGCGAGGAACATATATGATTCTTTTAATTTCTTTTAAATCCCCCTACCATATAACATTAAGAATATGGACATGAGGCAAGAAATGATTGAATGTTATTAGTTATTAGGTGAGAGGTTGTTACTAATTTTTATTTATAAAAATATTGTGAACATAATATTTGTTAAAGGCACGCAAATATGGCCATAGACATAGCTAGAGAGGGCCATGGGCCAAGGGAACCAAGACCCTCCTAGCTTTTGAAACTTTCCATTATTCTTTTTTTTTTATATTTGATAATAAATATAAAAATTACACAAAAATGTATTTACTGACTTTTTATGAAAATTTTTTGACTCGGCCATATGGTGTGGCTGTCTCCTGCCATAGAATCCAAGGATTTTTTTTGTCCCCCCTTGTCGTGTCTAACAGTATAATAGGGGGAACATCGGATAATATCTTGGTGGCGTTTATGGTTGTAGCTTGTGATTTCTGAAGCAACGTGCCCATAATCCTTATTTTGTGAATTCGAGATACTATGCTCAGGTTGGAATAAAGATGCACATGTTTCGTACGTCCCATTTTTTGTGCTCATGTGGTAAAATTTTATTTTCGTTAAAAGCACTCTGTACTCTCAAGTCTCAAAAAAATAAATAAATAAAGGGTTAAAAGATCCCACCTTCTCTAGTCACACACAGGACAAGACTTAAAAAGCATCCTAAGCTGTGTACAACGGATTTGGATCGTGCAATACCCCCAAATTCACTCACAAAAAGTTTCTACCTTTTACTTCTTCTTTTTCTTTTTTTTTTTTCTTTTTTTTAATTTTAACTTTTTAAAAAAATATTTTTAACAATTTTTTATTCAATGGCTGCTTACCTGTTTTCTCACAAGCAACATTTTCATCCGTATTTCTGTCATAGCTGACTGCCTTCTGTAGTATGGAGACCTCGCCCCTACTCTCTTAGAGCTTGCCACCCCTATCTATTAGATAAGCTAAAATTTTGGTTTCAAATTAAAGCGAATTTCTCTTCAAAAAAAAAAAAAATTTAAAGCGAATTTCTAACTAAAAATTGGTGAGTAATTCAGTATGAGAACAAGGATTCAAGATGTTCTAGAATTATTAGCAATGGCGGAGTAGGGGGGAGGGGATAATTGCTTCCTGATCCATCAAAACAAAATCCGTATGTATATGGTGTTAGAGGAATTAGGTTTGAGTTTGTAGGCTCAAGAGGCTTAAAGATATTATAAGCTCATGTATGCTTAACTCTAGCTCTCTTTTCTTATATAAACCCTACTAAGGTTTCATTGTAATCGAGTAAATTAAGATTATAGTAAAGATATAACTATCAAGACTTTCTCTAGTGAATATAGGTTGTTAAGCCAAATCACGTAAACTTTGTGTTCTCTCTTTTATCTTCATACTCTTTTTCTCTACTCTCTCATATATGCTATGAGAATGATTGGATTTCTTTTTAGCTCTTTTTCACAAAGCTACAACATTATCACTTGAAATTTTTAAAAAAATTACAAGTGTTTGGTTGATTATTTCAATCCATTATTATTATTATTATCTATAATGTTTTCTTCAAGTCATTTACTTGCTTCGAAGAAAACATTATAGATAATAAGAATGGATTGAAATAATCATCACCAGACATTTGTAATAGATAGCAGTTAAAGAGATATACTCTATTTCTAAGTGGATTCTAATTTATTACAACAATAAAAGTAGTCAATGGTAATGATTCCAAATGAAAATTCATGAAATTAAAAATTTCTTGAGATAACCCAAAGTATTTTTTTCCCCCTTTTCCTTTTAAGAAGATAACCCAAAGATTTGGTCCAATATCAATTGTACCATTTCCATTTGCAACGGGACTTGGAGAGGACGGAATGACAGAGGTGATCCGCCTCAACGCTGAGGGATTGGATGTGTGCAATTTTTATATATAGATTGCTTAAATTTGTGGTGTATTTGGCTTAGTTTTAGAGTTATGTTTTAATGTGTTTTATCTAAAAATAACCTTAAACAAATAGACAATATATTTATTTTAATGATATGAAATACATTCTTGGATGTCTATGCTTGAAAAAATAATTTGTCATTTATATTATATTTTGTATGTCCATTACATTTTTATTAGTTGTTTATTTATTTTGTTGTTAATATTCATTAGTATTTTTAGAATTAATTTTGCTCATAATCGTGTCTTTTAACCTTGCCCCCCTGGATTAATATCCTAGGTCTGCCACTAATTATTAGGGAACTCTTCCACATAAAATTTTATTAATCTTAACATTTCAACTTTATAATAAATGATTCAAATTATACCACATCATTATTCCACTAATAAAAACCTTATAATAATCATGCCACATCAACTATTAGAAAAAGCAAATTGATATGTCAATTTTTGAGTTTTTTTTTTTTTTTTTATTTGTGGGTGGGGGGGGGGGGGGGGGGGGGCGGGCTAAAAAGCCCTATACCTAGCCTACTGTGAATGTTTTTGGATAGTTGGACTTCACATTCTACATTCCAATTTCATCATTTTGTTAAAGCAATGCTAGGTACATATAACATATTCTAAATATGTTTACAATTTGATAAGGTGGTAGGTTATGATTGGTGAGAATGTAGGTCGACCACTATCATCATGCTTTCATTAACCAATCACAACTTTGATAGGAACAAAACCTATTTTGAGAAATGAGAGAGGAACTTGGAAGAATTGAGTTATGGACCAAAGTTCTAAACAACACTTTAGGTTAGAACTTAGACTTTTGAACGTCAATCAAAGCATGTAATTTAGCAATTGTTTTCTTCATCAAGTACTAATCAGCACTCTCTTATTGGATTTGGGTGAAATTTGCAAGGTAGCTCCCTCTTACTCCCATGCACATGAAGATCAAAGGCTCAGTTGAAAGTGAATTCAAGATTTGTATATAATTAGGATTGTTACTTACAAATTAGTTGTTAAAAGATAAGATAGAGTTGGTTAGTTTAGTTAGTTAGTTAGACCCTAGCAAATTAATCACATCTTGAATTCCTATAAGCACATGTGGAATTAGAGAACCAACCCTATGAAGTCATGTGAGGCAATGAGATGAAGGTTATGGTTCTATAAATAGTTGATTGTGATCACATTCCCATTATTGAATATGATTGCACATTTTGTGTGTTTAGACTTTGTTAAAGATATATTAGCCCATTAGCACAGGCCTAAACCTAATTCTACTTTATGTGCAAACTAAGTCTTCTACTTATGCTAGAAGTTTATTAGTCTAGGGTTTAGTTTACTATATATAACTATGTTATGTTTCATAATACCACAGGTTTTCTATTACACTCTTATATAATAAAAATGTACACCTTAAGGGTTTCCTCCGTAAACGTAGGCTGTAAGACTAAATTATGTAAAATTGGTGTTCTTATGTTTCTATTTTATATTTCTCTCTTTCACATCTATTCAAGCAATCTCTAGTATGGTCAAGCCACTGTTAAAGGTCACATCAACATTGTAAGACCATTGTCTTCCTCAGACCACTGTCATAGAGCCAAAATTCATTCAAGGGATCTTCTCAACCTTATCAAATCTCAAGGTTTCATCAAGCTTCCATCTTGAATTTGAGAAGAGGTGTTAGAAATATATTAGTCCATTGGCATAGGCTCAAGCCTAATTCTACTTTGTGTGCAAGCCAAGTCTTGTACTTGTATTAGAAGTTTATTAGTTTAGGGTTTAGTCTACTGTATATAACCATGTTATGATTTATTATAACATAGGTTTTGTACTACACTTTTATATAATAAAAATGTAGCCTTTAAAGGTTTCCTCAATAGACGTAGGTCGTAAGGCTGAACCACATAACTCTGGTATTCTTGTGTTCCTATTTTATGCTTCCCTCTTTTGCATCTATTTAAGCATATTCAACATAAAATATATCATAGCTAATATCTGACAGACTTTAATAGTCTTGTTCTTGGAGGAAGAGACTCCCTTGAAAAAGTATCAATTGGAGAAGACTCTCTTGAATAAGTCACATACACTTCCATTTCCTTCATCTAATCACATCCAAGGTTCCATTCATAATCCATTAGCAGCCATCCTTACCTCACAATCCCAAAACTCTAGTTGCATCTCCAGACATCCTAAGTCAATTTCCTTTCAAGAAACCATCTCAAACCCTCCATACCCTTGCTGCCCTAGCATCACCCAACTTTTCCATTTCCTAGATCCCCTTATCCTAATCCTCACATAAAAAAGAATCTGATTTCGCTCTCACACATTTTTACACTAAACCCTAATCCTTTATAAGGTCTTAGTTTTCTCTTCTTTTCTATTCAAGATTATACCATATCCCTTAAGAACACCTGAAGTATTATTATGTTCTTAAAAAACTTGCTACCTCACTAAATTGTGATATAAATATATGAAATATGTTATTCTCACATTTAATTCTTGGAAAGCATAATTAGACTTATGAGATACTTAGGTCACTCAAAGTGTTCAATTTTGTATGAGAAACTTGGACAAATTTCATCATGCTTAATTTGTTTCAACATAAATCAGTTTTTGGAAAATTGATTTGTTTTCTTAACTACTTAAAAAAAAGTTTGTTTGTTTGTTTTTTTTAGTTATTTGGCTCACATCAAAAAGTGGAAAATGTCTTTTGTTCTATCAATCACAAAAAAATGTTTTCCACCACACCAAACAATTGAAAACCCTTTTGGTCTAAACACGTGGAGCTTTTTGTCATGTTCTTCCACATGTCCTACCAACAAAGTAATTTATTCAATTTTTAAACACTGAAAAAGGATTTCTTATTAAATCTTCCAATTTCCTCCAAATTTTAGCAAGTTTGTTGTAGTTGGTACTAAAGGTTTCTTAGCAACACCATTTCTTTGCTCATTAGTATTCTAAAACCCAAAGTGTTACCCCCCCCCCCCCCCCCCCTTTCCACACTAAGGGACTCGCCCTCTTCTCTTCTGGCTAATGGTATAGAAAATTAAGCTATGTTTGGCAAAAACGAGGGGCAGTAAAGAAAAAAAAGAAAGGGAAAAAATGAGAGAAGAAAATAAATGAAAAGAGGAATTTTTTGTTTTCTTTAATAGCCATTGGATTGGATTATAAGAGCATTCACTTGCCGAAAGGGAAAAAAAAATGCAATTGGCATTACCAACAATTACTTTATGTATTTTATGTAACCACATTTATAACATGCCCTATATTTTATTATTTATTTTATATTACATTATAAAAAAATAATGTTACTTTATTAATGAGAAAGAGAAAGTGAGAGTTGGAGGAAGGAGAGAGGAAAAGTACGAGAGAAGAATAAAAAATAAAAAAGAATAATATGCATAATCGGATGTAGGTGTGTTTATGGTGATTTTTTTGCTATATTATCATCATGCATAATCGGATTTTTTGCTATATACATCTTGCATAACCCAATGAGAATATTCTAGAGAAGAAAAGAAAGGACATAGGTAGGCCACATAATAATAAAAAATAAAAAATAAATCTATACTTTCTAATTTTCTCCAATTTGAAAAAAAAAAAAAATTGATGGGTCCCATTAAAATTCATTCCCTCCATCTTTCTTTCCTTCCCTCCATTTCTTTCCAATCAAACAAATAATTCTTTCTCTTCCCTCCCTTTTTGTTTCCTTTCCTTGCATTTTTTCCTCAAACCAAACATAGTGTTAAAAAATTGTATTTTTTTATGGACAAAGTTTAACTACAAAATCGATTATAGCTTTAGATTACAAACTCACTTAATAAAATAAATATTAATGCATATTTTGAAAATCAAACCATTGAATTACAAGTTCTTTATGCTCTTAATTCACATGTCAATTTTTGTGTTAATCGGATATCGTTTACTATATAATCTATAATCTTATATTTTATGTATAATTTTAAATTACAAAAATTTGCAATTTAAAAATTTATTGATGACATAATTATTGATCTTTAATTTTCTTGAAATTTTGCAAACATGGAGTATATAAGAAGAAGATGCGATCCAATCGTAAATTTGTCAAAATTTACCTCCAATAAAAAGATATTAAGTGAGTTTGTAATCTAAGATTACAACTAATTTTATATCTAAACTTTATCTTTTTTTTTATTTTTATTTTTTTATTGGCAGACGGTGAAGACTGAAGAGAGTCACGTTTGTGGTTGGCCCGGCCGTAAGTACTACTCTCATAAATGGTCAGCTGAGGGCGACAAAAGATCTACTGGCGGACAATACGTCGCCGTTTGTGATTTTTACTGCCCTTTTAAAAGTTGTAAAGGCCACTAAATTCACGCATCCCACGCGCGCTTTAAAGCGACGTTTGGATTTTCGTAACTTAGCGTAGAATTCAGGGCATTTTTTTAATTTTTCACAACACCGACAGCTTGCCTTTAGCTTTTAGCCTCGTGAGCTGTGAGATCACACAAAACTCTCTCGGCTCATGTTTTTTGAGTTTCGGCTTTGTAATTTGTAGCCCATCAAATGATACATTTTGATGGTTTTGTTCCAACTTTTTTTGTTTTTTTTTGTTAATCTCTTTTTGTTTCGAAATTAAGTAAAGCCATGCATGATGAGACAGAGAGTGACGCATCATCTTCCTTGGTGAGTTTTAAATAATCTTAGAATTAGATATTTCTTTCTAATTTTTTTTTTAAGAGTTTCAATTTATGACATTCGATTTTAAAGATAACGTTTTATTATTAGATCAAGACATCAATTGATTTTTGGTGTAAACAAAGATTAAAACTCAAATCTCTTATTCAACCATAAGAGACTTTACTAATTAAATAGTATTTTCCTTTGCAACATTTTTACATTAGTTTTAAGAGTGATGTGTTGACTGAATGCAATCATGTTTTTTCCCCCAATTAGATGTCAATTATCGATGAGTAGTTAGACAACATTTAATTCAAGTAGTTTTGATGTTATTGAAATTAATTACTATCTTTAAAGTGGCATTCACTATCGTAAACATATAAATTTGAGACCCCTACATGTTTAAAATTTGTAGAAATAATAAAATTAAAGATTAAACACACCAATTGAAAATTAACCAGCAAATAGAAATAATGAATTACATATGTGCAATAAACCAAATTAACAAAGCAATAATAAATATCCATAGCGATTTAGTTATAAAAGTGGAAATTAAAGGAGAATTTCTCTAATAGAAATCCCTCCTCTACATGAATACAAACAGTCCCATAAAAATTCTACTAAATAGGAAACAATCTATATATATTAATGGGTAAAGTTCAATTAGAATTTGAAATTAAAATTCAATTTTGTGTCACGTGTCTAAATTTATGTGGAGACCACACCATAATTATCCACTTAAGTTTGTGGCATGTATTTACTTAAGTTTTTATTTTTATTTTTATGTCAAATAAATTAATGACTGCAAAATACTAAGAATCTAGCATTAATGAACTATAAAATTTATAATTAAAAAATTAAAAAAACTAATCACATATGCTAAATAAAAATCACCACACAATAAAGATCACCACACGTAAGAATTAATATGTAACAATTAAATTTTAGGTAAGAATTTTAATATGTGACTAATTATGTTTACTTTTTCAAAAAAAAAATTTTTGACTAAGTATTTATATTTTTATGATAAAAATTGTGTTTAATTTTAAATGTTTCCATACGTATGCATGTGTTACATGTTTTTTTTTTTTAATAATTTGATTAGTTATTTATATATTTATAATAAAAATTGTGTTTAATTTTAGATGTATCCATACGTTTGTGTGGGTTACATGCTAGTTATAATTAGTCATTGACTCACAAAACCTTTGTATAGTATAAATTCTACGCAAAATAAACAAAAGTTTTGCTTGGCTTCCTACTACAATAGTCCTAGACCTTCTATAATCCTTATGTAGTGATTTCCATAAACTCCTCGCTCATGAAAGGTAAGGTCTCTTGCACTCCAAGGAACCTCCTTAGCCTCCCTTAAGGTTTGGTTACAGTAAACCTAACTAGATATCTATGTGGTTTCAAGCTCTAAAACACTCACTTTGGAATTGAAAAGTGAGTAAGTTAATACAATGGGATATTTATATAAAACTCTATGCATATGTTCTAAATGGTCTTGAATAACACATGGGGAAGTAAAAGCAATGCAAGATCAAGAACCTAAAATAAAAATCAAGAGAGGAGGATTTGGAAGCTTAAGGCAAAGCTCTCTCTCTCTCTCTCTCTCTCTCTCTCTCTCTCTCTCATATGGGTTGAGCAACTATTTGTGTATGTTATATTGAGGTTGGAAGTATGGGAGATCAAACATTTCTTTGTTCTTCAATGAAAATGGTTTTCCCAACTTAATCTTAATCCCTTGCATTGATTCGTAAATTGTAGCCTCAACTTGAAGTGTTGAGCAAGTCGTGCCTTAAGAACTTTGCATAGCTTGATGCCCTTTTTAAAAATTAAATTTGAGGAGCTTAGCTTAAATTGGGTTAATGACTTGCTCGTAAGAGTGAGATCTCTAGTTGACTAACTTCATGTCTTATTTGAGAGGGCTTCTCTCTATCGAGGGAGCTTGCTTGAGTGGACTATAAACGAGATCTTGAGTGGGCTTATTATTGCTTGAGCGAAATTCTTCATATGTTAATTTGATGAGTTTTTTGCTTCACAAATTGATCAAGAAATACAACCCATTTTCAGTTTCACTGTCATGAACATTTGCTAATAGAAGTCCTAATAGCTATAATAACAAACATAATTCCTATTTATAACTTCAAGTCTGTATAATGATTATATAAATCTTTATCTGTTGAGCTATATTTCAATAAACATCAAATATGAATTCTTTTAATTACAATGAGTACGTATTATATACTGTATACAAATTAGTGATATGTATGAAATGCAAGGGTCATGTTTACCTTGCCCGAACGAAAAATAAAATATCTTTTAAGCACGTCTATCTTTAATGACATAAAAGTATAAAACTATATAATCTATAGTTTGAAGTACTATTCGATAAATGATTATGAATTTGTCAATAAGGCTAGCTCCCACCTCTAAATCTTTCAAATGATATATAAAACGAGCTATGGTGTCAAAATTATGTTGGCTACCCAATAGAATAGGGCAAAATAATAAAAAGAACCTAATCAATGTTTCATTAAAATTTACTTTAGTTCATTTTTAAACCCCTAATAAAGTGACATATTAACTACACTAAACAATAAATAAAATAAAGATTCATGCACCTCTCTTATATGTTCCCGACCTTATTATATTATATTATGACCTTTTCTTTTAAGACCAAGTTAAAGCTAAACATCAACAACCCCTTGTTTACCCAAAAAAAAAAATTCAACAACCCCTTGGAATAAAAAACATGTTAAACGTCAACAACCATTAAATACATACAAAAAACCAAATTAAGAAATATAATAAATAATGAAATTAGTTCTTTATTATTCCATCCATTCATTTCATAAAGATACAACTTGTCCAATGACCTTACTTACCTTATCATTCATACTTGCAAAAAAGTTCTAGTAAGTAGTACTTACTAGTTACTTGTTTATTAGATTTGTTTGGCAGAAAGATGAAGGGTCAAAACTCAAAAGTCAAAACTGATCAGTAGTACACAAATTTTGGCTTGGCTTAGGAGAGAGAGAGAGGAATTTAAAGCCGCGCAGACTCATCAGCCGATGATACCAAGTTAGCCGTGTGGTCCCTACATCCCAGGCTGTCTGAACTCATTCACAGCCCAACAAGTCTTCTCTTACTTTTTAAGTCTTAACTCTACTTTACTTCCCAAACTCTTCTTCTTCTCTCTTCACTTCTCTTTCTCACTCCTCACTCCTATTCTCTGTGTGCTGGCCTGTCCCTCTCTCTCTCTGTCTCTCTCCTCTTTTCTCTTCTTCCAAGCAAAACCCTCTCTATCTCAGTCTCTTCTAATTCTCTGCCATCAAATCCCCATTTTACTGCACAACCAACAAATTTCACTCACACCTTCTTCTCTGATGAGCGCCATGGATTCTCATCTCTATGGTGTCTCTTCTAAACTCTTCTTGACTCTTCTCTTTCTTTCACTTTCCATTTCCTATGCCGCATTGCCTCAAAACCCAGTTTCTAAATCTTCCTCTACTACCCAAATAAACTCAAACTCTGTCCTTGTAGCTCTCTTGGATTCCCATTACACCGAGCTCGCTGAACTCGTTGAAAAAGCCCTTCTACTTCAGACTCTTGAGGAAGCTGTTGGGAAACACAACATCACCATCTTCGCTCCCAGAAATGAAGCTCTGGAACGAGAACTCGACCCAGAGTTCAAACGCTTTTTACTCGAGCCAGGCAACCTCAAGTCCCTCCAAACTCTCCTCATGTTCCACATTGTCCCAAAACGAATCGTCTCCAAAGACTGGCCCGCCGAGTCCTCACTCTCGTTTCGCCACCCAACTCTCTCCAACCACCACGTGCATTTGAAGAAGACTCAGGGGAACCGACTCATAGACTCGGCCGAGATTGTTCGGCCCGACGACGTGGTTCGACCCGACGGGCTAATCCACGGGATCGAGCGCCTCTTGATTCCTCGATCCGTGCAAGAAGACTTCAACCGGAGAAGAAACCTGCGGTCCATCTCCGCTGTTTTGCCCGAGGGAGCACCGGAGGTGGACCCCAGAACTCACCGGTTGAAGAAACCGGCAGCACCGGTCCCCGCTGGTGCTCCACCGGTGCTGCCGATTTACGATGCGCTTGCCCCGGGACCTTCTCTAGCTCCGGCCCCGGCGCCAGGCCCTGGTGGACCCCATGGCCACTTCAATGGTATGAAGCAAGTCAAGGACTTTATCCACACACTCTTACATTACGGTGGCTACAATGAAATGGCAGATATTCTAGTCAATTTAACCTCTTTAGCAACCGAGATGGGTCGATTGGTTTCAGAGGGGTATGTATTGACGGTTTTGGCGCCCAATGACGAAGCCATGGCTAAGTTAACCACGGACCAGCTGAGTGAGCCTGGTGCACCGGAGCAGATTATATATTACCATATCATACCGGAGTATCAGACTGAGGAGAGTATGTACAATGCAGTGAGGAGGTTCGGGAAGGTCCGGTATGATACTCTGCGGTTACCGCACAAGGTTGTGGCTCAAGAGGCTGATGGGTCTGTGAAATTCGGGCAAGGAGATGGGTCGGCTTACTTGTTTGACCCGGATATTTACACCGATGGTCGAATTTCGGTGCAAGGGATTGATGGGGTTTTGTTCCCACCGGAGGAGGAGACCAATATTGAGAAGAAAACAGGTCCACTTGTTAAGGTTGTCTCCAAGCCCAGGAGAGGTAATGTTATTCTTATTGCTATTGTTATGTGCTTTCACTCTTTTATTAATTTTTTGCATTTCTGTTATTATCATTATTATCAATTGCTTCATGTAGTTTGTTATGTTCATTCTAATGTAATGCTAGGTGAAAGTAAAATCTCAATTTGGTTCATGCTTGGTGGTGGAAAATTTGACTGAAATTTTGGGTGAATGGGGGGTAAGAATTTGTGAGATATAGGTTATTTCTATGCTTGGTGTTCTGTCCAATTTTGGAGCTTTGGGTTAGGGGTGAGAATGTTGAAGGTGTTCCGATATCCAGATGAGCTGTATTGATAATTTTTTCAATAGATACAGTAGGATTTGAAGCTGTGACGTCTATTTCATGATGTTTACACTTTCACCATTAGAGTTATACACCAATTGGTTTTTACCATACATGGAATCCAAAGTTTCGAACCCGATGGCAAGGACAGACTTTACTGGAGTTAATGGAACCCACGGATTCTGTTTGGTAATGAACGATGGTTGTGGTGGTGGGTAGATAGAATTATAAATACGGGTTAATTATTTTGGACTTGTAAATTAGCGTGTGGAAGGGGACGAGCCACTTTTTATCACACCATTTAATATAGGCCACTTTATTTAGTGCGATAATGGAGAAATTATTACATGATGTGATTATTGACTAGTGCTTTTAATTTTTGTTATCATTTTGTTGATTTAGTGCTTTTAATTTTGGCCACTGTTTTATTAGTGGGGGAACCTTTGTGCTGTGGAAGCACACAGAGAGGAATAGATAGGAAAGAGAGATTATAAATGGACGCATATTGGTGGAGTATTGCTAAAAGTGATTGAAATGTGGGTTCTTTTTTAGAAAGGAGATAGTGAAAGTGGTGGTTTTTAGCTCGGAAGTAGAGCTTTGGAGATGGGGAGGAATGAATAATTCTATTACCACACAATTTCACACGCTTTGCCACAACTGTCTTATACAGTAGACTGTAATTGACTGTGTCATTATTGTATGGACTCACAATTTTTTCTCCATTACTTGTGATCTATCACGTAAAATAGTTGTCACGTAAAATAGTTGTAGGCCTTGTTGCAAAGTATGCGGTATTATAATTATTTGGGAGGAATTTGTCGGTGTGAAGTAAAGGTGTGAAGTAATGATCAGTATGATCTCACAACTTAGACTTTAGATTATACTTTCTGTAGTTGTCTCTACTTTTGTTTTTAAATAAATAATTAATCATTGAAAAAAAGGTGTGGTGGGCCTAAGGAAGGTTCTTCAATTAATTAGTTGAATTATTCAAGGGGAGTTATGGGCTTTTGCTAAGGAATCCATGTGTATAAAAGCAAAGCATTAAAATAGGAGAAAAATCCAGGCTGGACAAGCTGTGAACCACATTCCATTTCACATCTTCAATGCCAACAATAGCCTGTCTATGATTAATTTCCACAACTCTATTATTTCTTAATTGTTTCCTACACTTTCACTTTCCTACTCGGCTGGCATGATTTGTTGTCTTTGTTCATTTATGTTTTATAGCTGACCTTAAGTTTTTATATTTGGGTATGTAGCTATGGCAACATTTAAAATTGGGCAATTCAACTAATACCTGTTAATTTTCACTTCTCAAATTTAATATATGCATGTGAGATGGCTTTATATTGAGTTGACTTAACATTTTATTTTTACCCAATTTCATATGGCAGGGAAGTTGCTAGAAGTAGCGTGTAGAATGCTTGGAGCTGTTGGACAGGAATCTCATTTCTCTACTTGTCAATGAAAAATACATTCTCTCAATAAAACTAAGAAGAAAAAAAGAACTGTAAACAATTGATAAATGGTAAATTCATTTCTTTTTTCAATCTCTCTTTTTCCTGATTCAAATGGGACGCTTTGGCTAAACAATTTTTGTTTATATTGCAGTTGTAGGAAAAGTTTCTGTCCAAAACTATGGATGAATAGACAAGTGGAGAGAGTGCTTTACATTGCAGGATTTCCTTTGGAATCCATAAAAGAGAAAGTTCAATGTTTTTTTTTTTCTTTTGTTATAAATACTGTAATTACATATCATTTTTTAATTATTTTCTCTTTGAATTACGGTCACTTTATGCAATTTACCACCAAAAAAAAAAAAAAAAAAAACCGAAACTGTATGCATAAAAAACCTTGGATGATTTACTCTTTTCATCACTGGTTGTGTATTTTTGCCCGTTTGTGCAGCCATTGGTTTGTGAATTATAGTTAAAATATATTTCATTTTCACATTAATATTATAATTTCGCTTTCATATGATCGGTGTGTAATAAGAGTGGGAAGGTGGAATTTCATTTTGGTTTGGTGACGTATTCTGTGTGGAAATTAAAATTGTGGTGACAGTGATGGTGGTAGTTGTATGATGTATTATTTTGCTGATCAAAACAACCCAAGTGGCTGGTCTTTCACGGGTGGTTCTCTTTATCTTGTGTATAATAAAATGATAAAGATAGATTCTGATCAATTATTGATTAATGCGTAAAGAAATCCTTGCCAGCTTGTTTTATAAATGCGTAGACCTAACAAACAAAAAAAAAAAAAAACAAAACAAAAAAAAAAAAAAAAAACGAACAGGTTTGGTCAGTCAGGTTCGATTATTTATATGATCCAATCGAGTATGAATCAGTACGTGTATGGGTTGAATTAAAATGGGTTATTATTCTTATTATTCATACTTGCCCAAAACTTGCCCCAATCTTCTATATGTCTAGGTCATTCCCCTTTGTTCATCTCTACGATGGAGTAGCCAGTTGTCACGCAATTGGAAGAAACAGAGGAAGAGAAGACTTTAGCGAACCAAGTCCAGAGACACTCTTCTGCACACCCTGTCATAATTAGCACGCATGTCAAATGGTGGTTACATAATTTTTTACAAGTATTAGTTGCAGTCCCTATGCGGAAATGATGTAATCTAATCATAGAATGATATATGTTCAAGTTATGTCTTAAGTGTGGCAAAACGTGTCCATAGAAAAACTTTGCCTAGTAAACACACCTTGTTTGAATGATTGTCGGTTTGCACGGAAAGGATATTGCCCAAAGAGTAATATTATATGTTATCAAATTTCCTTCAGTGATTATGATAATCTTATACGATTAACTTTCAGTTGCTTCTCCCCTTTGAAGCGGTAAGAATTCTTAACATTCCCCTAAGCTATGACCTACCAGAAAACAAACTTATATTTGGGTAGGTAACATAAAAGAAGAATTCATTGTCAAAAGTGCTTACTATATAGTGTGGTGGAATCACATAGTGAGGGAGAAAGCTCATCTGGGGACCCTAGATCACCACCATGGAGGGAAATGTGGCACCTAAAAATTTCCCCAAGATCCGTATATTTGCTTGGAGAACCTGCAATAATGCTTTTCCAATAATGGTAAATTTGAGCAAAAGAGGTATTAAGTTGTCCTTTGTGTGGGCAAGAGGCTGAACCGCTGAAACAATCACACGCTCCTTAGGTGTACAATAGCTAGAGAGGCTAGGTGTGGAAACAAAGGAAGGAATGCCCAGTTGCAGTCACTGCTGAAAACTGCGACTTCACTAACACAGCTATGAGCTTCCTATCAGATGGAACTTCCAGAGACTTGGAAATCTTCTTCATGACAGCTTGGTCTATCTGGTTCAATCGTAACCAAACGGTGCATGATTCTATCAACTAGTCTCCAAACCAGATATGGTGTTTTGCCTCTAGAATTATCCATGACTGCAAAGAAGCCTCTGTTTACTTTCAGCTAGGATCGGATGCTTGTGAGCTAAGTTGGAAAAAACCTCCAGCTGGTGTTTATAAAATAAACATGGATGGTGCAACATCGGATGATGAAAGGAACTCTAGTGTTGGGGTGGTGATTAGAGATTCTAACGAATCAGTCACAGCTAGCTTGAGCAAGACCCTTCCAAGTCACTATTTGGTTCCGGAGACAGAAATTATTGCTTTGGATGGTGGCATTTTACTAGCTCTAGAAATGGAGCTTAGACAAATCATCCTTGAATCTGACTCCCTTACAGTAGACCAAGGTGTCCTATCAAATGAAACAAGCGAGGAAGTTGGGCATCTAATCCAAGGAATCATCAGCCTACTTGGTTATTTTGGCAGCTGCCAGATTAGGCATCTGAAAAGGGACTACAATAGGGTTGCACATGAGCCTACTTGATATGCTAGATATATAGAGATAAATCAGGTGTGGAAAGGAGTTTCTCCTCCTATATTGCGACACCTCCTCCACCTAGATTGTCTCTAATTCTCTATTTGTTTTTATGTTTCTTTCCTTGTTGTACTCCAATTTCAGTTTTATAATGTCAGTTATCCATAAAAATAAAATTAAAAAGAATCAAAGTCGGTTTGCAAGTAAAGGACATTGGTCAAAGAGTAATGTTATATGTTATCAAATTTCCTTCATTGATTTAGATTATGATAATCCTATATGATTAACTTTGAGTTATTCTTAAGATTCATGAATCAAAGTATGGAAAAATTCGACCAAATAGAATTTCTTATTAAAATTTTGAGCGAAAATGCATATTTGTTATCAAGTGTAAAATATTTTTACAAAAAATTTTTACAAGAATTTATAAGTGCAAATTTAAAGTTTTTAGCAAGTTGTAAACAAAAATATACGTAAAGTTATATTAATTTCATGGATAATGATAGCAATTGATGATTTTTTTTTTTTTTTTTGGGAAGAATTCAGACTGTAATTAATTTTATTGAATTAATAGAAACTTCTGTCAGCTATCACAAGATTGGTAGCATCACTCATCACTGTGGATGTCTTCTAACCAAATTTGAGGAGCAATAGAGGGCTTGGCCAATTTGGCCAGGTTATCAGCAACGGCATTGCCCTTGAGCTTAACATGAGAAAAAGAACAGGAAATGAAATTGGCAGCAGCACGCCTTGAGTCATCCACCAGATTACCAAAGGCAGCCAAGCAATCTGAGTCAGAGGTGAGATGTTTAAAAATAACCTCAGGGTTCCCTTCATACACCACATCCCGAATTCCAAGCCATGGCTTCTACGTCTTCCACTGATGGGGGCAGAATAATTCTTTCTGAGAGAGCTGCAATCACTTCACCCTCTGAATCACGAATCACCACTCCAATCCTTGCTGTTTGAATATCCTGGAAAATTGATGATTTTGTCACCGCATTAAGAATCAAAATGAATAATCTTATGGTTCCATAATTTTCTACATATGGTATGGGTGATTTTACATTCTGAAGGAGTAATGTTATATGTTATCAAATGTCATTCGTGGATTCTGTGATTTTATGACTTAAATTTGAGTTGTTCTTAAGATCCATGAACCAAAGTGTAGGAAAATTCCAACAAATTTGCTTAATGGTACTGAATGTTGGGCTGTTAAGAAATAACATATTTATAAAATAAGTGTAGCTGAAATGAGAATGAGAAAATTCGCTTAAAGATATAGGTAGCCCCTATTGATGAAAAGATGAGGGAATGTCACTTAAGATGGTTTGATCATGTTTAAAGGAGAATGACTAATGCAATGGTAAGAAATAATGAGTTGGTTGTTGAGGGAACAAAAAAAAAAAGGTAGAGAAAGACCAAAAATCACATTATTAGAAGTAATAAAAAATGACATATCAATTAAGGGAATAACATTGAGTATGACTTTAGAGATAATAGAGTGATGGAAAAGAATACATATGGCCAACTCTAACTACTCTATTAAGGATCCATAATCAACTAGAATCTGAATATTGAGCTATTAATGCGGTGACAAAATCACATTGTTGTTGTTGGTTTACACAATTTTTTCACTTGAATATACTAAATATAAATCTAAATTAATATAAAGTTCATAGCACATGATAGCGATTAACAGAAACCTACCACCATAAGCATATGGAAAAAGTTTTCCTCCAAACCGGGTTGGAAGAATCTACCCCAATCCATTACATGGTAATTTATAAGACCATCAAGTGTAGTAAATCACATTATTAATTACATCATTTAAATAAGTCACATACCTATTTAGTAAATCAAATGACTAAAAGCACATGTGAATAGTTTTTTAAGTTTCCACATGGTGAGTTGGAGGGACTTTCCTCTAAATCGGTTGGGATAAAAACACTATCCTGAACATACTGCCATAAATCTAAGCATGAGTTAAGTTAAATATACAGGTTTATTGAAAAAAAAGATAATAATAAAAAACTAGAAAATAGGAACTACAATGATCCCTTATGTGGCAGAGAAATTCAATGTATTTTGAAATTGGAGAAAAATGCCGGTTGAGAGATTGATGCAAAGAGCTTTTGCAGTAGCAAGCATATCAAGTGATTATATATATATATATATATAAAAGAATTTGTAAATGATAGTTGAACCATCGTAAATAATGGTAGTGAATGCTGAAGAAAATCACCATCAATTAGGCATTAATGTTTTTTTTTTTTTTTTGGTGGAGGAAAAGGCATTAACGTTGTTGATAAAACAAATAGAGAAAGAGAGAGTGTGATCGAACATAAATTAAGACAAAGAGTTGTGTGAGAATTGCAGTTTGACGGGACAACTTTTTAATTGATAAATTATCCAAAATACATGAAATGATAGAAAATAAATTAATTCTTTAGTCCAAGATACAATCTAATAAAAGAAAATTACATGGATATGTTACGTAGGTACCTTCTACCAAAAGAAAGTAAAATGAATATTACATCTAAAAGACCTAATCTAAATTTGATTGACTAAGTTCGGGGGTAAGTTATTAGGTAGGAAGGTGTTAGACATTTATCTTGTCCAACCGAAGGTTGTTCTCCCAAGATATAATGGCCAATATCATGATTTAAACTATCCTATCACACACTATTAGGAATGAAGTGGTTGTATCATATACACCACAAAATACTATTGAAGAGACACTTAGTGCACGAGCGGCACTTTGTAGTGAGAAGATTATCAGGGTACTTGATAGATATATGTTTCCAAGTAGGGGTTTGCATCCAACCCCCAACTTGACGAAATTAACCCAACCCAACACCTCGTATTAGTTTTTCATAGTTGTGGGTTAAGTTTGGGTTGACAGTATTTTGAACCCATATGACTGAACCCAACCTAATATATATGTTTATTTTATTAAACTTATTTCAATAATTTATTTTGATTTGTATTGGTATTTTGAAAACCAGTTTTGTTGAATTTGGAAATTTGGTATTCTATCTATGCATATTATGTGAATGTAATACTTTATCTAAAAGATGCCTTAAATAGTTGATGAAAACCTTTTTTTTTTTTCCCTAGAAAATTAAAAATGAAACATTTAAGCCTAACCCACATGAGTTGGGTTGAGTTTGTTTTTACACTTGTGATGGGTTGGGTTTAGAATTTTCCAACCTAGCAAGGTCAAATTAGATTGTAAAAACCCTCCAACCCAATTTATGCACTCCCTTATTTCTAGGTCAAGCTTACAAAGTTAGTCTAAAAGGACTTGAATGTGATCTGGCCATCCTTCCAATTTGGTTATTCTAAAAACCGAAAATTTTAAGTAAAACTGGAGAAAAAAAATCAACATATGCATACGCCAAATAATTTAGGTGGGATAACAAAACAGAAAAACACAAACATGTGCAAATAAAAGATTTAGGCAACCATATAGAGCAGTAGTAAGGTAGGCTGGTAAGTAATCGGAATCAATGACAACTTCTATTTATTTATTATGTATTGAAAAGAACAACCGATTTTAGTCAAACTACATGTGGGTGGGTTGTAATTTGTCCCATGAAATATTAACTATGTTATTGGCATGTTAGTTGCATTTCATGCAAATTTGGCCACATTGCTATGAAGATTTTTTTTTTTTTTTTAATATGCATAGAGTATTAAATATAAAATAAAAGTTTTAGAAACTTGTAAATTTTAAATAGTGTCATTTCTATGGAATACCTAAATTCAATCTCAAACAGATTCTTTTCAAACCTCACGCAAATAATCAAATTCATGGTCGGCAAAAATAGGGCCTAGTCTAGGGCCGACTCAACACATTTTGGAGCTAGACGCCAATGTAAAATGTATTATTAGTTAATATTTTATAATCGATATATGAATTAGAAAAAAGAATCATTTTTTGATATATAATTTAATAAATTAATTGAACTATTTTCATATGATTTATAAAACATATTAAAAAACTTTTAATTCTAAAAGTATCGAAACGATTAATATTAGAATAAATACCATATTTTAGATGGCCATTGTCTCTCTTGGCAATATTGGACTTTAGTTATTGAATAGTGGATTTCAGTAATAAATTTGTCTCAAAAACTATTAATTTTGATTGAAAGAGAAAGGAGAAGTTTTTTTTTTTTTTTTTTTTTTTTTTTTTTAAGATTGAAAATTTTTACACTCTTAAACTACCACAAATATAGTAAAACCTATTAATAAAATTTAAAAAATTTGAAAAGAAAAATAATTTTTATTTATTAAAATTTTTGGCCTTAATTAAGATTTTTACAATCTGAACCAGTGCCAACTTCTATTTATTAATTTGTTTTAAGAGAAGAATCAATGACAACTTAATACATGTCTACTAGCTGCATTTCATATTAAGAAATCATATTTTGTAAGATAACAATTGTGCTATATACAACTTTTATGGTATTGAATATTGAGCTACTAAGAATAAAATTATCCATACAATGAATATAACTAAAATAAGAATATTCAAATGATAAGTGAAACTACAAGAAAAGATACAATTTGAGATTAGAAAAATTGTTGGAACATAATGGTAGCTCTTATTGATGAAAACGTTAAGAGAGACTTACTTGAAATAGTTTGATCATGTGCAAAGCGACAGAGCTACTAAGGGATAGGGGGCACGGCTCCCTCAAAGCCCAAATATATATATATATATATATATAGAGGCTCCTTCGATTGTATGTGTGCAAGTGTAATAAAATAAGATTAAAACAATCTATTTCTCTAACTAACCAATCAAATATATACACATTTGTTTTTTAGGTTATGTTTAAGAGATTTAGGCTGTGTTTGTTTCGTGTAAAACGTTTTCTGGAAAATACATATTTTCCGGAAATGCTATTTTCCGGAAAAGGAAAATATTTTTAAGTGTTTGGGTGAATTATGAAAATTGTTGTGAAAAATATTTTCATGTGTTTGGATGTGTTAGGAAAATGCTATACCGGCAACAACAACAACGACACCAACGACAACAATAACAAAAAATTCCGGCAACAACAACAACAAATTTCGGCTCCGGTGACAACAACAACAACAACAACAACAACAACAACAAGTTCATTAAAAAAAAAAAACAATAACAACAATCAAATTCAAAAAACAACAACAACAGCAATCAAAAAAAAAAAAAAAAAAAAAAAAAACAGAGAGATCGAGGAAGAGAGAGTGTGGAGGCGATGGCGTGATGCGATCGAGGAGGCGATGGCGCGATCGACTGGTCGACGATGTGCGATGGCGCGATCGAGGAGGCGTGACGACGAGGTGCGATGGCGCGACTCGTGGGTCTCGCCGACGCGGTGCGACTGGTGGGTTCGTGGTTTGAAGGTCGCTGGCACGAACTTGGCGCCATGATCGCGATCTTGGCGCGATCGAGAGGGCGGTGCGATCGAGAGGGCTGCGCGATCGGTGACGAAGGAGGCGACGAGATCGGAGACGAAGTAGGCGACGAGATCAAGGACGAAGGAGGCGACGCGATCTGACCGGCGAGGACGTGCTTCAGGTGGAGTGCGCCTGGGCTCACCGGTTCTTCTTCTCTCTCTCTCTCTCTCTCTCTCTTCGTGCTCTGTTTCCCTTTTCCGGAAAATCCTTATTTGAAGTGAAAATGAAAGGTGAAATCGTTTTCACCCTTGACCACTGGTCAACGGAAAATATTTTCCGGAAAATGCGTTTTCCGTGCGCAGTCAAACACCCGGAAATGGTGAAAAGCATTTCCAGAAATGCTTTTCACCCGATTCAAACGCAGCCTTAGCGAGATAGATTTTCTTTTATCATACAATTTGCTTTTGATTAAAAGATAGATAAAAATTGTAATATTTTTCTTAATCTAAGGATGTATTTATTAAGTTTGATTGACACTTTTTTTTTTTTTTTAATTTTAATTTTTTTTTACATTTATTAGTTTAAAAAATACTTAATTTGCATGTTGAAAAATTCAAAGCTATTCAAGAGCCCGATTATTCCTTTGAGTATGTATAGTTACACTATCTCACACATATTAAGTAATTACAATGATGAATCACCTTTTGAGTAATCCCAAGATGCTAGTTAGTAATCTTGAATTCAAGACCTCATTGATCTTATGAGGCCCTAAAAACCATTATACTAAAATCTTGTGATTTTTTGACATTACCATATAAAACATAATATTAGTATATAAATAATTTAATTAATCATTACATTTTAATCCCCCTCCCCAATAAAAGATATATTCTTAGCTATGCACAATTGTGCAAAGTAGAGCAATTAAAATACCAATTAGAAAAAATGAATCTATTAAAGTTGAGGAAATAAAAAAAGAGATAGATGAATACCTAAAATATTAAATAATACAAATAGAATTTGTTAAGAAAATTGTTAAATATTAGCATTGATATACCATGTTGAATATGCTGGTATGGATGCAGAAGCAAAAGTATAAAGTATAGAACACAATAACACACGAGGATTACGTGGTTCAGCCTAACGGCCTACATTCACGGAGGAAACCCTAAAGGGTTACATCAATAATATATTAGAGTGTAGTACAAATCCTGTATTATAATGAACCATAACATGTGTATATATAGTAGACTAAACCCTATACTAAAAGGCTTCTAGTACAAGTAGGAGAGTTGGCTTGTACATAAAGTAGAATTAAGCTTGGGCCTATATTAATGGGCTAATATATCTCTAACACCCCCTTTCAAACTCAAGATGAAAGTTTGATGAAATCTTGAGATTTGATAAGGTTGAGAAGATCCCTGAATGAAGTTTGGCTCTATTATGGTAGGCAATGGTTTTGCAGTGTTGATGCGACTTATAATGGTGGCATGACTATACCGAAGAGTTTTGACAGCAGCAGTAAGAAGCCAAAGAAGATGAACGCAGTGAAAAAAAAAACACCGGCCACAAGAAGGTGGCTCTGATACCATGTTAAATATTAGCATTGATACACTATATTGAATATGCTAGTATGGATGCGGAAGCAAAAACATAAAGTATAGAATACAATAACACACGCGAATTACGTGGTTCAGTCTAACGGTCTATATCTACAGAGAAAACCCTAAAGGGTTACATCAATAATATATTAGAGTGTAATACAAATCTTGTGTTATAATGAATCATAACATGTGTATATATAGTAGACTAAACCCTAGACTAAAAGACTTCTAGTACAAGTAGGAGACTTAGTTTGCACACAAAGTAGAATTAGGCTTTGACCTATACTAATGGGCTATTATATTTCTAACAAAAATAAACTTCAATAAAACTTTTGAAGAAAAGGGAAAAAAAAAAAAAAAAAAAAACTGCTCAACTGTGACATATTACTAGTTCATCTCATCACGATCTTTAACATACCTTGAAGTGAGCTACCGTGAGGTTTACAAAAAGCAAAATAAAAATTCTCAATTCTATGGTATAGATAGTATGGCATCGTCTCTTAAAAAAAAATTGTTATAAAAAAGAAAGTTTGAGTTTTAATCATGTAATTGGACAGTGTATCTATATAAATAAAAATTTAAAAAAAAAATGTAAAAAAAGAAGAACGTAAAATAAAAAGGGGACTTATCCGAAGAGAGCGATGCATAGATAGAGATGAATTGGGTTCTGGGTATGAGTAGAAACCCTAATCTATAAAGCCCAAATAATGCCTTCGCGAAATCGAATGCTCTCTCTGATCTGACTTACCTCTTCTCTTTCTTCCTCTCTCTCTCTCTCTATCTCTAGCCCACCGTGCCCTCCGTCGCAAACTCGAAGTCCAACCCAACTGTTAAGTCTCTGTTCTCGTAAGTACTCTCTCTTTGCATAATATTTCTAGATATGGATATATGAGCTTTGTTCTGAAATTTATGTTCTTTTGATCATTGGAACACAACTCTTGAGTAACTATACTGTGAAAAATGCTTTCATTCTTTCTATGTGGGCTTGTTTATGATGAATCTGCAAAAAAACTGATTCATTGTAGTGTAGTGGGAGTTTGAATTTTAATATTTGTAAATTATTTATTATCATGGGCATGTAAATACTTTGAGTTTGAGGTATCTTTGCTACAATAAGATGAGTTTTTGTGTAAGAACGTTTCTGTGGCGACCCCAATATCCTTTTTTTGCTCAATTGACAACTTCTAGTGTTTACGACGGTTGATGTAATGTTGCTGAGGCAACAGCATTTTGCTAGGTCCTATCACTGCTTTTTCCGATTTCCGGTGGAGAGATTGGGCAATTGGGCATTTCCCCATTGGTTCCAAATCCCCACTGGTTTTGCTTGTTAAACCTCCCAAAGTAGCTTGCTTTGATTCTAACAGCAATAGAGACGATGACTCATGGGCATTGGCCACGTTTGGTTTTGAAGCATTTTTGTTAGTAGGGTCTGCAAAATTTTATGGTGTCTTATGCAAATATTGTGTTGAGTTTGTGTCTTTTGAATAGTTTTAGATGGGTCAGTATGCTTTATGTTGAGCTATCTATGATGAATGAGACAAGGGTAATGGTATTGATAATACTAAGGTTGGTTCTATGGGGATTTGCTGTTGGCTTTTTGTAATGTTATTATGTTGAAACCTTGTTTTCTATTTTAACTAGAGATTGGTTTGGTTCTATGGGGTTGTCCAATTAGTTTATATGTCTACATAAGCTACGGTTATGGACGAGATATATCAGTTTTGTTATATCTGAATTGTTTAATAAAACTCTCCACTTGCATAGTCAAGTTAAAATTTCCAGTTATTAATTTGTCCCATTTATGTTGATAGTATGTCGTAGAGGATGGCATATCGTTTTTTCATGGTTCCATGTCTGAATACTTGGTTGAGCTAATAATTAGATCTAAGTTGTAGCCCCTTTGCATGTACATCCATTCCTTTTCTCTCCTACTCTTTTTTTTTTTTTTTTCCTTCTTCTTCTTCTTCTTCTTTCCCTCCTCTTGGAGTTTCAAATCTTTATACTGGCCCTCTATAAACTGGCAGGACCAATGACTGTAGACCACGTATTGAGCTACAATTGTTATGAAACAGAAAGTGGTGTTAAAAATTGTTACCTTCACGTGTATGGCTGATGAGGAAACACTGCAGCAGTAAAATTGCTTGAAATTGTTGTTATTACTATTATTATCTCTAAAATTGCAGTGAGCCTGAGTTCTGTAGTTGTAGTTATCTTTCTAGGAGTCCTTTTTTTTTTTTTTTTTTTTTCCATAACTATATTTTCTTTTGTTCTTTTCTTCCTGTAAAACTATATTAGCTGAAGTACCGTTTTGTGTAGTTTGGGGATTTCAATCTGTTTTGAAAGGTTTGAACTTTGAAATTTCTCTACCTAGATCATTACTTCAGGTGGCCTTTTTCCAATGGCAAAGGATCAATCAATCTCTCTGAAAGATGCTGTCTACAAATTGCAACTTTCCCTCCTTGAAGGCATTAGCGATGAAAGCCACCTTTTTGCTGCTGGATCTCTGATGACACGCAGTGACTATGAAGATGTTGTGACTGAGCGTTCAATTACAAACCTCTGTGGTTACCCTTTGTGCTGCAATTCTCTGCCCTCTGATCGCCCTAGGAAGGGCCGGTTTCGCATTTCCCTGAAGGAACACAAGGTTTATGATCTGCAGGAGACATACATGTATTGCTCTTCAAGTTGTGCTGTTAACAGCCAAGCTTTTGCTAAGAGCTTGCAAGATGAGAGATGCTCAGTTGTAAATTCAGAAAAACTTAATGAGGTTCTGAGATTGTTTGGGAATATGAGTTTGGATTCTGAGGGGAATTTAGGAAAGAATGGAGATTTAGGATTGTCTGGCTTGAAGATTCAGGAAAAAAAAGAAATCAAGGCAGGGGAAGTGTCTCTGGAGCAGTGGATTGGTCCATCAAATGCAATTGAAGGTTATGTTCCACAGAGAGACCATAGTTCCAAGCCTTCACCTTCCAAAAATCGCAAAGAAGGTATGAACTTTAAATTTTTAGCTTGGAGTGTGGATAGTGTCTCTCTTTGATTTGTTATATCAGATCCATTGCAGATATGCAACCATTAAGTTGTATCTTTTGAGACTTATGCTTAGGTTCCTGAGAAAACTGGAGGATATAATTTTTGGCATCAAATAAGCTTGGATTGTATGTTGCAGGGTCCAAAGTTAACAATACCATGTCAAGTGGTAAAAAAGACTTCCATATTAGTGAGATGGACTTCATGAGTACTATAATCACTGAAGATGAATATAGTGTCTCAAAAATGCCGTCAGGTTCAACAGAGACTGCTTCCAACACTAAATTTAAAGAACCAAAAGAAAAAATGAGTTATATGGATTTAGATGGTCAACTCTCCACATTGGAAAACCCATCTGCTCTCACAAAGAATGGTTCTGAATGGAAATCAAGTGGATCAATTGGGGAAAAGAGTAAAATAATCAAAAAGGATGATCCTAGAATACAAGAAGTTCCTTCAGCATCAAATCCCTGCCAAACTAGTTTCAATTCAAGTACTGCGGAAGCAGAAGAGCAAGTCCAAGCTGAGAAAGCGGCCAAATCAAGTAAAATAATGATCAAATCCTCTCTTAAACCTTCAGGTACTAAGAAGCTTAGTCGCTCTGTTACCTGGGCTGATGAGAAAGTTGATGGCACTGGGAGTGGAAATCTTTGTGAGTTTAGCGATGGGGAAAATAAAGAAAGTAATGAGATATTAGGCAGTACAGATGTGGGAGATAATGATGAAATGCTACGCTTTGCATCGGCTGAAGCAGTGGCAATAGCATTGAGTGAGGCAGCAGAAGCTGTTGCTTCTGGTGAATTTGATGTCACTGATGCTGGTATATGACTGTATACTTTTTAATTTGTGTGCCAAGTTAGTTTTCGTTCTAGACAGCTTAATTCAAACCCTAACTTCTTTTTTTTCTTGTTGTCTCACATTTATTATCCAGTGTCTGAAGCTGGAATTACTATATTGCCACATTCCCATGATGCTGATGAAGGGGAGTTGATGGAAGATGGTGATCTGCTTGAACCAGAACCAGCTCCTTTGAAGTGGCCAACAAAGCCTGGAATTCCACAATCCGAATTTTTTGACCCTGAAGACTCGTTGTATGACCCTCCACCAGAGGGTTTTGGTTTAAGTGTAAGTTTTATTCTGTTCAAACCAAGGACATACCAGTTTTTATTTCACTATTTTTGATTTATATTTGACTGTATACAACCTTTAATGTCATTTAGTTGTCTCCTTTTGCGACAATGTGGATGGCTCTCTTTTCGTGGATAACATCGTCTTCTTTGGCTTATATATATGGGAGGGACGAAAGTCTTCATGAAGAATATCTATCAGTAAATGGGAGGGAGTACCCCTGTAAGATTACCTTGGCAGATGGTCGTTCAACTGAAATCAAGCAAACACTTGCTGGTTGTCTTGCTCGGGCTTTGCCTGGACTAAGTGCTGATCTAAGACTGCCAACACCAATTTCTACTTTGGAGCAAGGAATGGTATTGACCTTGAACCTGTCTGTTTTGTTTCAGCATTGATGGATAATGAAATGAAGAGAGCTGCACTGGTTTTCCCCTTAAGATTAAGTTTTTTTGAGAAAGCCCCTTAAGATTAAGTTAAGAAACTGTCATCTACAGAAATTAAGTTAAGAAACTACTTATAAAAAAAAACAAGTTAAGGAACTAAATGCTGATTTGGTCCATTCAAGGGAGAAAAGAAGAAAACCCCTGGAAATATTTTCCTCATATTAAGTAAGCTGTAAGTTACACATTTTGTTTTAGTTTTCTCAAATCCAGTCTTTTTGAGTTTTGTTTACCCGTACTCATAGTGGTTTCTTGTCTCTAAATTACTTCCACGTCCATGAAGTATGTACTATAAATTCCTTATTATAGCCTAAAGAGAAGTAGCAAGTCAGGTGTATGAAGTCTCTTTAATTCTTTGTGAACTGTCTATGACTAGGCTTACTTTTTTTATTATTCTTAAATATGACTAGGCTTACTAGATGCTTGTTGTTGGACTTTTGTGCCTAGTTTGTTGACTTACTTTTTGCATAGTTCTAAAACTGGAACCATCATTTTTTGTTTTGGAGAATTACAAGTCTCATGCCATCTAATTTCCAGCTGAACCAATTACATTTTTATTTCAATGTTTTCTTTGCATGTGTAGGACTAAGTTTTATTCTGCATAGCACGGTGATAACATCAGTTGGTAGATTAGCCTCTGGAATCCTGTCTCCTATTGCTGTCAATTGAGTATACAATATGTTCATATTACAAGAGAGGCATACAAGTTAAAAGCCAGTGAAGAACTTATGACATGAAATCAATTATGGATGAAAATGTTTTCAGCTTTCCGTTCTCTTATTACCACCTTCCATGAGTTAATTGTATCTGCATTTTTTTTGGGGGGAAAAGATTTGGTTCCAAACATGTTTGGAGCCTTGGGTTCCAACCACCAATAGGAAGATGACATGTGTCCCATCATGTGCAATGCACAACTGACTTGGTTGAATGTCATCTTCCTATTTTGGTGGTTGGAGCCCAAGGCTCCAATCATGTTTGCAGCCAAACTTTGTCCCTTTGTATTTTACTCTTAAAGTCCGTTTCGATTGAGGGGGAGGGATGGGGAGTAGAGTAAAGTAGAGTGAAATTTGCCCAAAATTTGCCTATTTTTAGCCAACTCTTCTCTATACCCCTCTACTCCCCCTTCCTCCCCCCTCAATCCAAACGGGCTATTAGGTATATCGAGAGCCAATAATTCCCTGACTACCAATTTTTATGTTAGGCTTCTTTTCATTAGCATAATCTTCTTGGTCATACTTGTGTCTCTCTTTTCCTTTTATTCTAAGCAATTCAATACTTGTGTCATTATCCCAGCAATCCCTACTTTTGCAGGTGAATATCCCTTTAAAATCACATGAAAATAATATGTTAGAAAATATATGTTTGTTCCATTTTGGTCATTTTCACACCATGAGATGGTAAGGCTTGATGGTTATGAGGGAATGATATCACATAATTTTAATATATAATTTTCATTTTCAATTCTTTGGCAAAATATCCTCTATAAAGTTAGTGTAATCATCCAAAACATCAAATCAATTGTTTTTGATTGGTGAGCAATTGCTAAGAATTTTTGATACAAGGGCTGAAGGAATGATGTCATATAATTTTAACATACAATTTTATGCTTCTTTTCTTGGCAAAAAATTCTCTGAAGTTAGTGTAATCATCCAAATATCAATGACTTGTTTTTATTTGGTGAGCAAACACTAAGAAGTTTGGATACAGGGGCGCTTGTTGGATACAATGACTTTTGTTGATGCACTTCCAGCTTTCAGAATGAAACAATGGCAAGTGATCGTTCTTCTGTTCATTGAAGCTCTCTCCGTCTGTAGGATCCCTGCACTTACCCCACACATGACTAATAGGAGGATGTTGATGCAGAAGGTACCCTTTATTATATTCTGTCTTATCATCTTATATATTTAACAAGTCATGTGAAATTTTAGGTAGCACTATGCCAAGCTTGGCACGTGTCTTAGATTCACAGTTAGGTATTATAGGAAGTTAAGTTATTATATTGCAGTTAGGGGCTTATAGAGTCTGTTTATTTATATGCTAGAATTTTAATATATATATATATATATATAGTGTTAAAAAGAAGAATAATTTCTTATCAGCCATTTCCGATGAGATTAAATCAGCTTATGAGTCTAGATATTAGTTTTTTTGGAAAATTAAAGAATATCTGATGTTGAAAGTAAAAAATTTAAGTTCTTGGGTTTTTGGCTGCATTATACTGCTAATAGATGGCTCTCAATGCCAAGATTCATACCTTTGTACCTTAACTTTGTAATGTGGAATCAAGACTACAATTCTGGATGTTTTCCATGTCTTTTGAATAAGGAAAGTTTTAACTGAACTTGCTGGTTATGTTGTTGGCGAAATAGGTGTTGGATGGTGCCCAGATAGGTTTGGACGAATACGAGGTTATGAAGGATCTCGTGATTCCACTTGGCAGAGCACCTCATTTCTCATCTCAAAGTGGAGCTTGATTGAAAAAAAGAAAAAAGAAGGCCACTCTAATTGCCCATTTCATCTTGTGGTTTTTCATCAGTCATGGTGACTAATAATTATTGTGCTTTTTGTCATACTCTTCTCTGAAATTATGGTTTTATGGGCCAACATAAAGTTCCCTTCGAAAGTAATGTGGACGGTTTGAAGTTGGCCATGAAATCCAAAATGACAATTTGACAACCTGGTTTCAAGAATGAGAGGAAAGAAATTGTTGCTACCTTGTGTAATATGCATTGAGAAAGAGTTAAATTTTGGAACTTTGTTGTACATACTGAATATAGGGAAGGAAATTCTACATTAACTATTTGTTTTTGCAGAATGTTTGTAACTGGTAATATCAGAAACACTAGGGATGATCTGATGGTCTCTTGTTAATGAAAGAAAAAGTTTATACATGCCAAAAGGCCCAAAGGTTTATACATTGGATTTGATCTCTACTTATGCATCTTCATAGTGAAGGAACTGGTTTAATGAGATAATTGTGGACTTTTTTTTTTCCTCAACTATTATGATAATACTTAAATACCCTCTTTACATAATTGAATGATTGCTTCCAGTAATAACTATTTATAAAAAATCAATCAGTGTTTTAGCTAAATGATATAGAACAATCATTATAGAGTGAACTTCATGAGTGAAAATTCTATCAAAACTATTTATTTGAAAAAATTACTAAACAACTGTTAGATAAAAGTCAAGAAAATAACAAAATTTGGCTACAAACTAACAATAAGAATATATGTGCTCTTTTATTAAACCACACATAAGTGATTCTATGCAATTATTTTAAGCGAGTCATGTGCAATCTAAGGGCACATGCCATTTATCATTATTGCTTGTTTTGGGTTTGGTACATTTCATTATGTAACAGGTTGTATGGTCTTTTGGACTACAATTAAGTTTGTAGCCAAAATTTGTCTAAAAAGAAAAATGCTAAAATGAGAAGTTGCTACCTTTCTAGGGTAATTTTGGGTTTCAAAAAATTAATTCCTCTTTAACTTTTAACTGAAAAAATTCGAGCCCTTGACCGGTTCTTTTAATTCAGGAGAGAACTGAAAAGGCTTATTCCTCACTTATAGGTATGTACAAGTCGAGCTTACCTAAACAAAACAAGAAACATGAGAAGGGGCATAGCTAGCATGCAATCAATATAGAATTACCCAAACGCCACCTTTTCAATTAATAAGGTTGAGACTGTCACAAGAAGCCCGTATACCTTCTCATCAAATGTGTAAACACAATAGTCATTTGAATTTAGTAAAAACCCAATAACAGGCTTAAGTATGTGTTGCACTAGTGCAAGAAACTTCTGAGGTTTCATTTACATTCAGCCACCAAGAAGCCATGATTTTTCTTTTTCTCCTTCCTAATCACCTCACCCCTTTCCTTGAGAATTTAGGTCCAGAATGACTAAAATATGTTTTAGACTTTTAGTCATGTAACTAGCAAACTAGTGTCATCTGAATCTACTTTAATATTTGTTTGATTCATTAAAGCCCAATTTTCTAACTTATTCTCTACAAATTTATTGTTTTGGGCTTTCTGAGCCTAAGTCCGTCGACCTTTCGGTCTAGGGATCCAAATTTAGTCCTTACACATTGTATTCATCAAAAGAAGAAAAGATGTGACAAATACAAATTAAATTTGCAAGCATTTTGCCTTGTACCATAGGAATAAACTCGAAAAGCAAACACTTGATTTAACCCGAGTAATTCCCCACAAGCAAACACCATCACATGGTCTAAACCTGTACAGTCAATTCCTGCAAGTGTAGCTCCAATAGCAGATATTGGCTCTGTAAATTCAATTTAGGTAGCAGCAGCAAGTGACCCATGGCAGCTGTCAGTAGCCCCAAATATGCAGCTAGCTACAGCTGCACTCCGACTCCGAGGGGATTCATGTAGAGACACAAGAAGATAGAATGCCTATAAAAATTTTAATTAAGCCCAAATATTTAATGAAAAAACATTATTTTAAAAATATTATACTCTTTTCAAATGTTCAACTTGTTATTTATAGGTTTTACCATATTTGCGTTAGCTTAAGAGTGTAAAAATTTTCAATCTCCCATATTTTACTTTTCCTTTCTCTCTCTATCAAAATAAAATTAGAATTAATATTTTTTTTAGACAAATTTATTACTGAAATCTATTTTTCAATAACTGAAGTTGAACATTTCTAAGAGAGACAATGACCATTTAAAATATGATATTTACTCCGATATTGATTGTTTCAATATATGTAGAATTAAAAGTTTTTTTTTTAATACATTTTATAAATATATGAAAATAGTCCAATTAATTTATTAAATTATAGTATAAAATATTGGACTGTTTTTTCTAATTCAAGTATTGCTAATAAAATATTAAGTAATAATACATTTAACATTTGCATTTTGTCCCAAAATGTGTTGAGTTGGCCCTAGACTAGCCCTATTTTTGCCAGTGATGAATATGAGCGAGGTTTGAAAAGAATCTATTTGAAACTGAATTGAGATATTCAATAGAAATGACACCGTTTAAAATTTACAAGTTTTTTGAGTATTTTATTTTATATGTTTGTGCATATATAAAAAAGCTTCATAGCAATGTGACCATATTTGCATGAAATGCATTTAACATGCCAATAACATGGTTAATATTTCATGATTTTGGCATCATCATAATAGTATTAGTGCATAAGGAAAAAAAAAAAAAAAAAAAAAAAAAACCCAATTCAATCATGGCTAAAGTTGTTTAAAAAAAAAAAAAAAATTAAATTGATGGCTTTTCAAAAAAGTGTTCAATGAGTACCATCGTTGGGATATTGGAAGAAACTAATAAAGACCTCACTTTAAGTTGTCCTTAAATCAACCTATTCAATATAAGCATGACCACATTAAATGAAATAGGTAGCTAGATTGAGATCTTTCTTACTTGCTAGTAAATTAAGTGTGCTTGCGCCTTGTAGGGGGCAGATTTTTTGTCGCCAATATGATATTTGAAGCGAGGACTGAGACTCGACTTTGGGCTTGGAATATGGCCCAAAGGCTATCGGTGAAGTGTGAAAAGCTTATTTTTGCTTAAGGTTCGGATTGCATCCAACAAAAATTATAATAAAGCCTCAAAAATACCTCCTGCAAAGATAAGTTATGACAAAGGATGGCTCACCACATTAAGTGCTTAAATAATATTCCAGCGGTAAAAAGAGAAACGTCCAACGGTAGATGCTCGACAAATTAATTAATGTATTTACACAGTAAAAATTATGCATTTCCTCCGTAGTTAGTAAATATAAAAGTAGATCCATTATAACGAGTACACAAGAGGAAAATGGTCTAACAGTGAATATGAAAGACCTTCAGCGGTAACATCTGATAAGTTAATAAATGTGTTTACATGATAAAAATTATATATTTTTCTCATTATTATTAAGCCAACATGAGGGAAAACTTCTGTAGTATCTAAGACATTATGGCCTTCATTATAATAGCAATAAACAAGGATTAAAGGCTTCATAATTACAAGTAAAAGAGGAAAATTTAGGATGGAATGAAGGGAGAGAAAGACCCTTGCTTAGTGCAGCAAATATTTAACCAAGGTTCTTATGCCCATGATGGAATATGTGGAAGGATGTATGGTAAATGATGGAAACTACTTTTATATGAGTGGGTGAGCAAATATATGGTGACGTGGGAATAAAATGGTAAAGGAACTTAGCTATTTTTGGCCATGGTGGAGAGAGACTAATTGTAGCTAATCATGAGACCTTTATGGTACTGGATTTTGTTAGAAAATGGAAGGAATATTTGTGAGTTGATGGGTATGGGCATTTATGAACTAAAAAGGAACTTATTTCTAAATTAAGTGTTGAAAATAGCCTGATTGATGGAGGCTTTGAGAGGATTTCGTCCCTTGATGAGTAGATGGTTCTTTGCTTTTATAGTGAAGCTTAGGGAGCAATTAGCAAAAGCCAAAAACGTTGGGTCTAATTAGCAAGAGAATATTCATAATATCCATCATGAGATTTAGCCAAAAATGGTGTGAGCTCATTTTTGAATGTTTGTCTCTTTTGGGTAGTGTTAGATGGAGTTGAAATTCAAAGCATCTAACCTAGGATTTGGCCAAAAATGGTGTGATTTGCTTTTGGGTATTTTATCTTCTTTGGATAATGTCATTAAGTGTTGAGATTTGGATATCGATCTCGGCCAATAAGATCAAGATATACATGGGGCTAGAACTTGGTTGCTTCAACTAAGATTTGAGCTTAAAAAAGTAAGAGCTATCACCCCAAGCCAGGTGTCAAGCTTTTAGCCTACTTCAGGGACCTCCATTGGAGATCTTTTTATGCTCTCCAAACCACATTTCCTAAATTTCTCCTTTAGGAATTCATGGGCTTGGTTCATGAAATAGTTTTTAGATATTTTTAGTACTTCAGAAGCTAGGTTGTTGAAATTTGGATGATTTGGTCATGGCTTCCTCCAGCAGTAACTGAAACTTAGGGAGGAAGAATGACATTTATTGCATTTTATCTTTTTGGTGTCAGCCCAGCCCCTTAATACTGTTCACGTCAAAAATGGCAGTGGCAGAAAGGTTGATGGGACAAGTGGCTAGCTCCTAATTTGGTTTGGGAGCTTGGTTGCTTCTTAAGGTGCTCTCCAATGAAAGATAGAACTGAAGTGAATTCTCCAATTGGGTCAGTTTGTGTATGAGTTTTTTTTGACTAAATTTCATGTTGAGCTTAGTCATGAGGGCTGAGTATTTTGATGGGCCTCTTACCTGGTGGTTCTCTCCACTTTGGCCTATCCTTTTGCCTTCTCATTATGAGCCCTACAAAATGGAAAAAGAAACCATATATTGCCATGGATTTTTAGTCCACATGGTTTTAGTTGTTGGCAAAAATGAAATGTATTCATGAGTTTTAATAAATATTTATGATAGATTTTGGGTATTAATTTCCATGGGTTTTAAATAACAATATGTATAGTTTCTCATAATTTTTGCAATTGATTATTTTGTAAATGATATTTTCTTTGGGGCTTTTAAATAGTAAACCTCCAATGTTTCTTGTGAATAATATTTTCCATGGGTTTTAATAGAGGCAATATCCATGGGTTTCAAATAAAATATGGTAACAACTAACAACCACAATAATGAAATAATGTGATATTCTCATGAGTTTTTCTATAGATAATCATAATGAGCTTGTAAGGTGAATACTTACCATCAGTTTTGGAAATGAATATTATGAATATTGTTATTTAAATTGTGACCATGAGTTCTTATTATGTAAATTCCATGGGTTTATAATATAGTATGAAATAAATAAATGTCATAGGTCTAAAATAAATAATCATAACTTTCCATGGGCTTTCATATTAGTAACAAAAATTCATAATTCTTTAAATCTTTTATAACTACTATTAATTTTGGGTGTTTAATAGGATTTAGGTTCGGCTTTTTTTTTTTGGTTTTGATTTAAGAAATTGGTTTAGATTTTGTTTTGATTTATAATTGGTTTTTATTGATGATGCTATAAAATACCACCTTAAAAATCGTCCATATGGCTCGTCCTAGGAAAAAGAAAGAAGGATGGGCGCAGCCATATTACCTCGTCCGTCATAAATTGGGTGAGGACGGACGAGGCAAGCATGTTTATGCTGAGGCACGTCCGCCCTTAATTAGGGACGGACGAGCCAAATATTCTAAACTTGGACCTTACCTATAAACCAAAACCTCCATTGCTCGTGATAAAACACCAGTTCAGATAAAGTAACTTCCATGGAAGTTACCTCCGACTTTGGTGAATTCCTCGACAATAGGAACGATTATTAGAGCAAATAACCGTTCCATGCACTATATAAACACTTCTCTATGTAGAGGTAAGGGATTCTGATTTTTCTTTTTAGAAGAGAAGAATAAACTCTTAGAAATTTTTTCCTCTCTATTCTAGCCCACTAACTTCATCATCGGAGGACCATAGGCAGGCCTCCACCGGTCTTTTCTCTGATTAAATTTGGTTTTACAGGATTTAACCTTCAAGATTATCGAAGCCCGAAGATTTTCAACCCACTGGTTTTCCAGAATCATCATTTATCAATACTTGAAACCCTAATATAGACCAGGTAAAATCTTTTATATTAATTTTGGGTGTTGAATAGGATTTAGGTTCGGCTACTTTGTTTGGTTTTGATGTAAGAAATTGGTTCAGATTTTGTTTTGATTTAGAATTGGTTTTTATCAATACTTGAAACCCTAATATAGGTTCTCCCTCAATTTTGGTTCCTTTCAATATATCAAATTTTACCACAGGATTGAAATAGTAAAAGGGGGAAGGGCAAGCTGCTTATATGCCTTGGGGATATGGCTTTTGGCAACAGAATCAACCCTATACTAGAATCAATCTAGGTTGGATTATAAACTATTACATAGTGATTATTTACTTTTTTGTTGATGGGTTGGTTTGATTATGTTGATATTGGTAACATAAATGTGCATACATATGCTTTGTTTGAAACATAATTTTCAATTAGCTTTTGTATAGCAGACAATTAGCCTCACTATAAAAATTGCTAGTGTGTTTTGAATTGAGTAGAATTTATTTAATTCAGCAACCTACTTATTTTAAGATAAGTGTTAATGTAATTTAAAAGTTCCAGTTATTAAGCCAAGAGTAGTAGCTTTTGTATTTAAATCTTTTTGAGATTAGCGTGGAGCATTTCAGTTAAAAAGAAGCTTGGATCTGTCACAAGCCAAAAAATATATTAATACATAAATAAAATTTTTTGGCTAAAAGAAGCTTTTGTGTTTTGATTTTCCTAATTGTAAACATTGGCTGTGTCATAACTAAACGAGCATATCTTATAACAAATTGATGACATTTAATTGAATCTTCTTTGTTCATGAAGGTAGTAAATAATGAACTTTTTCTGTGATCATGAAGAACCAAGTAAGGGTTTCCACCAAGTATATAAAATTTGTTAACTTTGACAAACTTTAGCAATCTGGGAAAACCTTTAACAATTTTGGCAGTTATAAATAAATAGTACAAAGATGTGAATATGAATTTGAAATTCAATTAATTTCTATTAATATTATTCTTGAATTACAAAGTTAGAATTCAATCTGCGTTGGTAAAATTACCATCAAAGTTTGAGAATTTGACTTTTCATTGTATTGTGGTTCATCTATTTGATTTTTAAATAGTTTTTATGTTTGTATTTGTGATTAAAATGAGTTTGGATGCTACAATGGGTCATGAGCCGTACTCACAACCTATCCAAGCATCAACAATAGCAACAATGACAATGACACCAAGGTACTCTAAACTCTCTATCCTTGACTTGGCTATGCTTTTAAAATACTTTTGCAATCACTTTGGTCTTGCACATCTACTTCTTTATTTGGTAACCAAATTTGGTTCTATTTGTGGAGCTAAATTTCAGTTTCTTTGTTATTTGTATATATCAGTATATATTATATCTTGATGTTGTTTAGTCATTTTATCTTCAATCATAATTGCAAATTGTTCATGAAATCCTTGATTTGAAAGGAATTGTCTTAGAGTGGTTTGTAAGTAGATTTTAATATGGTAGAAACATAAAGTCAAATTTCCATTTAAAATGTTGGATATGATTAGGTGCACATCAATCAATCATTAGAACGTAAAAGGAAGTTAGAGGATTTGTAATATAAATGCACAGACCCAGAAGATAGTTGGAGAGGATTGCATAGTCTGATGATGGTGGTGGCAACAATGTTCCCTCATCAAGTAGTTTTTTCATCTTATTATTGCAATTTTTTTACTAATAGCACTGTTTATTTGTTTGTTTGTTTTTGTTTTTGTTTTTGTTTTTTTTTTTTTGGTTTTTGTTTTGTGTGTGTGTGTGCACGCACACACTTTAGTTTCAAAATTTCAATTGATGGTTTCAATGTTTTATATACTTCTATGGTTTGAAGAATACTTCTTTAATGGTTATATATATATATATATATATATATATATAAAGATTAGTGGTGTTGGTATTGTAGAATTCAACAAGTCATGGATTATAGAGCGCCTTTATGCACAAATTTACTAATCTATTGTTTGGTTTGTTATCCGCTCATCCAATAACAATGCAAAAAAGCTTGATGAGCTAAAACTTTGAAAGTTGCTTAATTCTGCTCTCTTCAAATATTATGATTATTTGCTGATGATATTTCCGCTTTATGGTGTTTTTAAAACATGATTGCTTTTGAAGAAATTTGAATCTATGTTAATGGTGTATATACTGAGAATGATTAATAATAATGGTATAGAAGATTTATATAAAATCATGACAACTTTGTTAAGGGCTGCAAAAGTAGGAAATGAAAATTATGGGATTCTTCTTTGTAGACAACCATTTGTTCCTGAAGTGAGAAGCCAATGTTTCATTTGAAACCAGGTAGTACCATCCTCATAAAAGTATTCAACAGACTTCTCAGTTCAACCATAGAACCCTTAAGTATCCCATCCTCAAATGTTTTTCTCTCTCTTGAGATGCTTAAAAAATGTCTCAAAAATTTGCACCGCACACTGTTTTGAATAACTTTCTACATTGTTTTTAAATAACGTTTTGTAAACCAATTTTTTGTTTTGTATGTCAAGTTTTGTAAAAGGAACAATGTGAGTTTGTTTGTGTTGGTTGAAAAATTCTGATTTTTTAGAGATAGTGAGTGATTTCATTTCGTTCATCAACTGATTAGTACCAAACTATTTCTTAGAAACTTTACCAAAACAATATATTAGTAAAAAAATTGTGGTTTATTCCTTTCTTTATTTGTTTGCATTGATTGAAAATTTTTGGAATTTTTAGCATAAAATTTTTGGAACACACTAGAATTTCAATCTCTATCTCTTTTCTTCTAATTTTTAGATTCTCCTTCCCAACCTCAATATCAGACCATTCTTTTTCGGTAATTGGGTGAGATTACCTGCAAATCTGAATTTGGTTTATAATTTTTCCTATTCTTTTTCCTTTTAAAAAACAATTCGATGAATTCAAAGATGTTGATCACGTGTGTCGTGATGGTTGTAATGTTTGGGTGCATGCCGAGTGTGAGAATACCTCCAGCAAGCTTTTCAAGGTGTGCTTAATACACTTGATTCCTAAATTGTGATGTCAATTTCTATTCCTGTCTTATATGTGTTTACTCATTGACTTGTGTATGGTTTAAAATATCTAGAGAATGTAGATTACTATTGTGCATATTGTAAAGCAAAGTCTAATTATGAGCTATCAGCTTCAGAAAATGCCAGTCAAATGTGAAGTATGTCTATCCTATTTTTGTGTGTGTGTGTGTGTGTGTATGCAATTCTTTTTCCTCCAGTTGATTTTTGGGGCACTTGTATATTTGACTTTATAGACTAAGGAGTTTATCATCATGTTTTAAGCCTAATTTTGTGACAATTTTTGTAGTAGGTCTTTAGAAAGTAGTGGAGAAAATGTTCTATTTGAGAAGGTAGTTGTGGTGTGCAATGGCATGGAAGGACATATATTCCAAACCTTCATATGTAAGCCTTGAACTCATTTCTAAATATTACATGTACATTGACTTATTTTTCTTTAACATTCTTGTAGGACCTTTATGCACTCCTTTCTCACCACCACATTCATTTTCTTCTTATGCAATCCTTACAGCAACTTTCTGTTTGTTTTGTTGAAGGATTCATTAAGATGCTTCTTTATTATTTTATTTTCTCCCCATCTTAGAGTCATGTGCAAGTGTAGTTCATGTGGGTCAAAGAAGTATACACCTAGAAGATCAAATTCTACTTGAATTGTTATTAGGAATTTTTATTTTTTGGGTTTCGTTACTTTTTTATTTTTCAATTAGGTGACACTCTCCATATCTATGTAAAGAGGTCAATATTTTCTTTTAAGCCTTTGTGTTTTTGTCAATCTTTACACCAACCTAGACAATTCCATTAAAACAAAGAAACCAATGATGTTTCATAGTTATCAAAAGGACAAGATCAAGGACTCATGTTGAAGGTTGAGCAAGTTTGGATTATAGCGGTTGACTTAGGCAGAGAGGCAGAATATCAGAATACAGCAATGGAAGAATTTTAGCTATGACTATATAAACGACAGTGTTTATATTTAAAACAGCTATACTACCTGTACTTTAGGATTAGTTTAATTCATAGCTATTATTTATATATACTTGTATTAATCTGATTGGTTGTAGGGACTAGATCCATATATTTTGGAGTTAGTAAGAAGTTAGTTACTCTTAGACTTTGTATAAATACTTGATGTACTTTAATTTTCTTTCAATGCAATATAGAATTCTCTCATCAAATTCTCACAATAGTTACTTTGTTGTCTCAAATGACATAGTGCCTCAATGAAAGAGATAGCTAGATGCTCTAAAATATTAGCACCAGAAAAGCTCAAAATTCCATTTTTGACAATTTTAAGTCCAACCTTAGGAACAAACTCTGGTAGCCATGGTATGACTCCATCATGCAAGTAACCCTATCCTCTAAGAACTTTCCCGTGCATCACACGAGTTAGCAACTAGTATACTATATAATAAAAGTTGGGCTTAGACGCTGTGGTTGTGCCAAGTGGCGGCACCAAATTGTAGAAATTTTTTTTAGATTTTAAAAAGAAAACATTTACATAAAAAAGTCTAATGCATCTTAAATTGTAGCAAAGTAGACAGTATAATCTAATTCTTCTTATTTTTTAATTAATCCAATAAAAAAAGGGTATAATGCATCTTAAATTGCAGCAATCATATACTACACTAAAAAAAAAAAAGGTCTAATACATCTTAAATTGCAGCAACGTATACTACACTAAATCAAAAGGTCTATCTAATGCATCTTAAATTGCAGCAATCCTATACTACACTAAAAAAAAGAAGTCTAATGCATCTTAAATTGCAGCAACATATACTACACTAAATCAAAAGGTCTAATACATCTTAAATTGTAGTAATTGTATACTACACTAAAAAAAAAAAAAAAAAGAGGTCCAATACATCTTAAATTGCAGCAATATTTATAGAATATTTAAATATATATATATATATATATATATATATATAATTAAATTAAAATTTTACTATTAAGAGCTTTTAGAAATTTAAAATTTGCCATAATTTTTAAAAATATTTATAATATTTTTTTTTGCAAAAAAAAATTACATAATATACATTTTCCATGC
Organism: Quercus variabilis; assembly: GCA_030445155.1. Taxonomy (NCBI): domain Eukaryota; kingdom Viridiplantae; phylum Streptophyta; class Magnoliopsida; order Fagales; family Fagaceae; genus Quercus; species Quercus variabilis. The sequence continues at coordinate 23,649,229 of CP129451.1, forward strand.
AACTTAATTTTTAAAAATATTTTTACTATTTTATTTGTTATTAGATTTGATTATATTATCAAAAAATATACTTTTTAAAAAAAAATTTATATATAGTTTTTTATTAAGCCATGCATCGCACAGGCATAATATTAGTATTAAAATATAGCTAAAGAAAGTCAAAGCTCCAACAAATTTTGCAACACAAAATATTTGGCCATTTTGCTCCTTTGAATTTATTTCATGGCATCAAGGATTTCTGCATATTACCAAAGAAAAAAACCATATTAATCAATCAATCAATCAATCAATATATATATATATATATATATATATATAAAAGTAGAGACTTCATACGAGAATGTATGAAGTCTTACCGAGTGGTACTCTAACTTTGCATTTAGCCTTTTTTTTTTACCTTTTTCATTAAGTTTTTCTATATTAATATGTGCTGTGATGGTCCCAAGTGTTTTCACTTTTCAATTTTCTATTAAAAAGTGAGAATACACAATTTCACCGATTCGCCAATATTTCTTTTTTGATGAAGTTTCATTCTTTTCTCACAACCCATAATTTTGAGAAAAGCTTGTGTTCTAGAAATTTTCTTAGCACAATCCTTCATACAATCCCATTATTTTTTCAAAGAAGACCTTTCTTTTGATGTAATTGTTTAATGCCTTCTAGCTATGTACAACTCTCTCTTCTTTCCTTTCCATTCCCTTACTTTTTCCTCACTTCTTTCTTTTTCATTTGCCTTACAACCAAACAAAATATTAGTTTCCAAATTCATCTAATAAAAAAAAGTGTTTTGAGGATATTAATAAAAAGAGTCTAAATTTGGTAAGAATGGAATGTAAAATTCATGTTTTACACCATCCAATAAGAGATGTCACATTAGCTTTTTACTTAAAATTTAGTACATCATACTAGAATTAATAACATCTTAATAAACTTCCAATTTGGTTGAATTTTCAGATGAGTATTATAATTGATTGAGCGTGGTTGTTTTTAATTTTTTATTCTTTAATGCATGATAAAATGATGTGGCATGTTGGAATTGGATGGTGTAAAACTTGGGTTTTAAACCACATCCTTATAGAATTTAATCTTTGATAAAAATACAAAAAAACATGTTTAATTACTGTTTTATTCTTTAACACTTGTACTATGTATCAAAACGGTTTTTAACATCTTAAAGGTGTCAATTTTGATTCTAAACTTTTGGTATTGTGTCAAAATAATCCTTATTATTAAGCAGTACATGAAAAGAATTGATGTATCTAACGTTCATATCAAAATAATATTTTTATGCCATCTAAGCAATCCTTTGAATTATCACATGTCCTTAATTAGAAAATAAAATATTTGAAAATATATTAATTGCATCTCCATAAGTAAATGAGATGTCATTTTATTAGTAGAAATTTTCTTTTCTTTTCTTTTCTTTTCCTCTGCTTTCTCAGCAACCAAATGGGGTTTAAGTCTTGACTTTTTTTTGTTAAAGTGCTTGTGAACATCATCTAAAAACATACTATTTACCTAATGTGGGGCCCATGGGCCTAACAGCCACAGCCCATCGCGTAGTAGGCCCAAAGCCAGCGCCGAGGATGATTGACCAACCAAGGCTAAATTAGACAAAGCCTCTTTTTTGGCCTACGCCGAGGACCTCTTTGTCCTCGGCATACTAAGGATAATTTCTGGGAGGGGACAAGCCCAGAGCAAGCTGTCACCTCCACACTTAATGCATTCACCTAACCCCTCTGGCCGCATTAATGGTGACATAACCCTTTGGCAGGACAACGTTGATCAGAGTGAACTACTTGAGTGTTAATAAGACTTCTGATGGGATGGGCAACCAGAAGAGAGGCGAATAGATGATCAACAAATGGAAGAATGAGATAGGAAGATGAAGACTATATAAGAAAAGCAGGTAAAGTAAAGAATGGGGGGAAGAGAAAGGCTAGAAGAAAAAGGGCTCCTCGGCCATGGGCCGAGGAGCATTCCCCAGTTGTAACAGTTGTTCTTTTTATAAAAGAAGATAAGTTCTGGCAAGGGGGACGACGTTCAGCGCCTAATCCTTCTACCCATTCTCTACAAATTTATTGTTTGGGCTTGTTAAACTGAAAACCTGTTTATTTCCTAGTTCCAGTAAAAATGAGTCCCTACAATTGGCGCCGCCTGTGGGAAGGATTAGGGTGCTGGTCGGTGCACCATGCGATTGTTCTAAGTGGTCGTTTTACAAAAAAAAAAAAGAAAAAAAAGAAAAAAAGAAAAAATATATATAGAAGATTTGACAGTGAAGAGAGAAATTTTGATATTATTATTTCATATATAGAAATAGTACAAATTACAATTAGAGGTTCAGGCAGGTGTGTTTCACACAAATTTACAAGCTAGTCCCACCAGCTATTTCTACAATCAGAGGCCCAGGTGAAGCCGCCCTAAAAAAGCTAGCCGGTGGGAAGTGTTAAGCCGTCCCTTTATTGGCATAAAGAGAATGGGAGAGCTTGACACAAAAGGCAGAGAAGGGGGAGGGCCATCATGTTTCCAGGCCACCAACAACTCCCTTCTCGGCGGGGCGGAGCTGGAATAAAGAGAGAAGCAGAGGCAGGGGCTCCGGGATACCTTCCCCCATGATGCTCCCCTGATTCTCTCCGATCCTCATAAGTGTTGGCCGTTGGAGACGGCAACACTCGGGCACCGCCCATGAGGTGAATTTGCCCGTCTTCATCGTCGGGGGTGCGCTCCGAGGAGAGACGTTAGGTACTCTAACAATATCCCTCTGGGCCACTTTGTGGGGCGCCATCGGGGTTATGCCTAGATTCTGCCGTACTGGAAGCCCAGTAGGGGCTGCGGCCATGCCGGCTTTTGCCAATTCTGGTCACAATTCCGACGGGATTGTTAAAAGAACTTGGGGAGCTGGAGGAATGGGTTTTCTTTTTGCTGTTTGTGTTAAGAAGTCCATGGATTGTGGAGAAACCATCTCCTCACCTTATATAGGGGATGGGGGTTGGTGAGAATTAATTCATGCAGAGTTCGAAAAGAGAATTATCAGCTGGGCTAATAATGAAGTTACCAATTTCCAAGGAGGCCGTAGACTGTTGGACTCGTGTTAATCCATGAGAACATTAATGAAGGCGCGTTTCGCGCACCGAAGCGTCAAGCGCGGAACACGAACAGACAAAGGGCGCGTCATAAATGAAAAAGATAAGGCCTCGAGCTGGAGGCAAGATCAACGCCACGTGTAAAAATCATAATCCGATCCAAGGAGGAATCACCTCCAGTAAAGCAGTTCGAGGACAAATCTCTGCTACAGAAAGATAGAAGTGGTAGACAGAACCAAGGTATTGCATGGTCCTCGGACCCAAACCTATGGTAAAACTATACACACCGTTATACCTGGGTACTAGACAGAACCAAGGTATTGCATGGTCCTCGGACTCAAACCTATGGGGAAACTAGATACTTACAGGAAAATAGAAGTGGTAGACAAAACCAAGGTATTGCATGGTCCTCGGACCCAAACCTATGGTAAAACTATACACATCGTTATACCTGGGTACTAGACAGAACCAAGGTATTGCATGGTCCTCAGACTCAAACCTATGGGAGAAACTAGATACTTACAGGAAAATAGAAGTGGTAGACAGAACCAAGGTATTGCATGGTCCTCGGACCCAAACCTATGGTAAAACTATACACACCGTTATACCTGGGTACTAGACAGAACCAAGGTATTGCATGGTCCTCGGACTTAAACCTATGGGGAAACTAGATACTTACAGAAAAATAGAAGTGGTAGACAGAACTAAGGTATTGCATGGTCCTCGAACCCAAACCTATGGTAAAACTATACACACCGTTATACCTGGGTACTAGACAGAACCAAGGTATTGCATGGTCCTCGGACTCAAACCTATGAGAAATTAGATACTTACATGAAAATAGAAGTGGTAGACAGAACCAAGGTATTGCATGGTCCTCGGACCCAAACCTATGGTAAAACTATACATACTGTTATACCTGGGTACTAGACAGAACCAAGGTATTGCATGGTCCTCGGACTCAAACCTATGGGAAACTAGATACTTACGAGAAAATAGAAGTGGTAGACAGAACCAAGGTATTGCATGGTCCTCGGACCCAAACCTATGGTAAAACCATACACACCGTTATATCTAGGTACTAGACAGAACCAAGGTATTGCATGGTCCTCGGACTCAAACCTATGGGGAAACTTGATACTTACAGGAAAGTAGAAGTGGTAGAAAGAACCAAGGTATTGCATGGTCCTCGGACCCAAGCCTATGGAAACTAGATACTTAAAAAAAAAAAAAAAAAAAAAAAAAAAAAAGAGAAGAGCCAGGGTATTGCAGGGCCCTCGGACTCGAACCTATTGAGAAAATAAGTATTTGAAGAAAAACCAAAGCATTACTTAGAGTTAAGCTATGATACGGTCTTTATATTAACATTTGAAGGATAACAGGCAATTTCATGAGACCAACTCCAAAACAGAATACAAATATTGAGCAGAATATTATAGTCAGGCAAACAAAAGAAAATATCTACAGTTGGAAGCAAAGTACTAAGCATTCAGCTTAAACTGAAAGTATACAGTTTCCTTACAACGCCACTAAGGCAAGAAACAAAATGAAATGAAACAGTAAGTAAACAAAATTATCCTATGTCGTACGCCAGTTCCCTCAACTCAGTAGATAAATTAGTTCGATCAGTAAATCGAAGGCTTTAGCCAGGACTTAAGGGCTTTGCTTCGTAGGGTCCGCAGGGAGTCTAGCCACATCTTGTGGTATTTCCTGATCCTCGGCTCTAGCTCCCCCCAACATCCTCTGGGGTTCAATCTCCTCGGATGGTTGGTCAGTCAAAGATATATCCTCGGCGGTCTTATCATGACTCTCAACCGCTGGTAATGAAGATCTCTCCTCGGGAGCAACAGGGGTAGTCTCGCAAATTGCAATAGGGTAATATACCCTATCCTCCCTCCTAAGGTCAAATGAGGCGTCAATCCCTGCTTGGTTGAGAGCTTCATGCCAGGTCTGAGAGCAGTAATGTCTGCATACTGCAGGAACTTGCGCCCGAAGAATGGCTTCAGTCTTGGCTACCCCATTTGCAAAGGCCTCCTCCTCTGCCTGTTCTACAGAGCGCTCAGCATCTATTTTTGCAAATACTGCCTCATCTCTGGCTCTCACAGCCTCATCCCTGGCATACTCGGCAATGCCTTTCTCATGAATTGTCTTAGTCAGCTCTTGCTTTAGGTAGACATTGTCTTCCTTGGCCTTCTGTAGCTGACCCTCGATGTCTTGCAAGCAGGTGGTTTGGTCCTCAGCTTGCTTCCTGGCCATGGCCAGGTCGGAGGCAGTAGTGTCTCTAGCCCTTCTCATCTCCTCCAGGTCCTCGGTTGTCTTTTTCAAGTCAGCCTCAGACTTTTTAAGGGTACTAGCAGCCTTCAAGAACTTGTCATGCTCTTGGGCCAAGGTGCTGCTTTGACCATCGACCTCCTCGTCCAACCTAAATAGAGCCTGGATAGCCTGCCAATGAAAACAAGTAATTCCGTAAAGGGAAATTAAGGTACTAGGCGACAAAAGTTGAGTAAAGTAAATAAGCACCAAGAGACTCACCATGCCCAGATACTTCTTAAGGTCAAGGACAACTTCGGACCCACTCATTCTTTCAAGCTCAGCCATGTCAGTGGGAAGAAGAAGAGACTTTTCCAGGGCATCGGCTACGAGGGCCCCCTCAACCCCTTGAGATTCCCATATAGATGCGTCATCCGTCAGGGGCTGATCATGAAGCATGGCAGCAGGCAGCCAGGCTTGAGCCTCGGACGGTTGGGCGATCTTCTTACTTTTCTGTGGACCACCGAGTTTCAGTTGTTTCGGAGGCCTACGAGATTTATCCTTCTTGGGCGGGGAGTAGGACTTACTCTTATCCATTGGCTCCTTACCCTTGTCAAGTCTTTTCCTTTTCGGATCGAAAGACTTTGTCTGAGGGTCTGGTGCTACAGGGGCAGAAGATGACCTAGTTTGCACAGTTAGTATCTGGGGTGGGGGTGTTGGGGGTTTCGGCTGCGACTCTTCTGGTACACCCTTTTTGGAACCGCTTTCGAGCAAGTCAAGGAGATTGGTGTGGGGCTGTCTTTTTAAACCCATCTCAGCCTGGGTATCAATTCTTAAGGATCGAAGATCGGCTTCGGACAAATGAGGATCTCCTAGGTCACTAGGGGGATCCTCGGACTGATCAGCTAGATCGAACACACTGTATTCGTCTTCGGAAGAACTCAGTTCAACCACCTCCGTTGCCTTCTTAGATAGTCCTTCCTCGGCCACCGTTACTTGTTGGGATGAGGAAGGACCTGCTAATGGTATGCCTTCAGGTATGTAAGATCCCCCGGAAAATGCAAAACTGTCCTTCACTACGGTGATCTGCGTAAGCCGAGGGTCACGAGCTCTAATTACGTGCTCCGGGATTGGGAATGATTTCTGAGCTGGGTCGCATCCGAGGATTTTGTGAGCAGCCCTAACCTGATTATCGGCTTCGTTCATGAAAAGTTCTGACCTAAGAACCGTTTCCAAATCCGCTTTGTTGACCAAATGGAAGTGACGTGCGAAAGCATGCGGATCTACAAAAAGAAAAATGAAACTCCTGTGGTTAGTCAATCAAGGCGAATATACAGTTATGAAAAATAAAGATACTGAAACCTCTGCTTCAAATATCCTACCTGGCTCCCCCTCTACTGTTAGGCAATGAAAGCCATTGTGCCATTCCCCCGACACTATAAGAAAATCTTGAGTCAACCCCTTATTGGAATCAGGAAGACATTGGATAAGACGAGCCCTATCGTCCCTTGTCTTCATATAATATGTCTTACCCCTGAGATGATGAAGGTTGTAGCACCAGTTCACATCATGATGGGTCAGTCTCAGACCCATTTTCTCATTCAGAATATCCACACACCCTAATATCCTAAATACGTTTACGGCGCATTGGGTAGGAGCCAGCCGGAAATGACTAAGGTAATTGAGAGTCACTGGCCTCATAGGGATTCTCATCCCTCCCTCTACGAAGGCAACTATTGGGATCACGACTTCACCCTCATTCCTCTTAAAGTATCATTCTCCTTCTTCACAGTACTTCAAACTCACATTACTGGGTATTCCATAGTCAACAATGAACTTGTTCATCATCTCGTCAGAATTAACCAACTTCTTAAATTTACCTATTCCCCAAGAACGACTAAAAGTTCTAAGAGAAGAAAAGGAGAAGTAAAATCAAGGAAATTTAGGGTCGCTAGAAGAAGAAGACTTACAGAAGTATGGTGATTCTCTTCAGGAGGAGCGCAAGTTGAACTAGACTCAAGCTGTACGCATCAATGGCAGTAAGCACGAAAATGAGGAAACCAGGTGGTTTATACAGGTGCTTATATTCCCCCTTTTAGGTTCCCCAAATGTAACTGCTTGCCCATAAAAGCAGGAGATCCCCACCGAACGATTACCATCACACCATTGAAAGCGGGAAACGTGGTGCCGCCAAAATTTAATGTGGGCACACATTAAGCCTTGAAACGCAAAAAACGCACATCAAGTAGTCGAAAAGTCGCCAGCATTAGCGCAAACCAAAGTGGGGTGATTCGCCTAGAAGGGCCTGTAGGTATCAAAACCCTTCTCCCCGTCCGAGGAAACGTGCAGCAGGGTTTTGAGGGGCTATTGTGGGGCCCATGGGCCTAACAGCCACGGCCCATCGCGTAGTAAGCCCAAAGCCAGCGCCGAGGATGATTGACCAGCCAAGGCTAAATTAGACAAAGCCTCTTTTTTGGCCTACGCCGAGGACCTCTTTGTCCTCGGCATACTAAGGATAATTTCTGGGAGGGGACAAGCCCAGAGCAAGCTGTCACCTCCACACTTAATACATTCACCTAACCCCTCTGGCCGCATTAATGGTGACATAACCCTTTGGCAGGACAACGTTGATCAGAGTGAACCACTTGAGTGTTAATAAGACTTCTGATGGGATGGGCAATCAGAAGAGAGGCGAATAGATGATCAACAGATGGAAGAAGGAGATAGGAAGATGAAGACTATATAAGGAAAGCAGGTAAAGTAAAGAATGGGGGGGAAGAGAAAGGCTAGAAGAAAAAGGGCTCCTCGGCCATGGGCCGAGGAGCATTCCCCAGTTGTAACAGTTGTTCTTTTTATAAAAGAAGATAAGTTCTGGCAAGGGGGACGACGATCAGCGCCTAATCCTTCTACCCATTCTCTACAAATTTATTGTTTGGGCTTGTTAAACTGAAAACCTGTTTATTTCCTGGTTCCAGTAAAAATGAGTCCCTACACCTAATTTTAAAAAAACAAAAGCCAAATGTCAATTTTTTACATTATCATTTTTTTAAGAAGTTAAAGTTATTACCAATTATATTATAAAAATTTTGTAAACTAACACGATAATGAATATAATTCGTGTCATGTCAACAAGGTAATAAATCAATTTCCTAATTACTTTTCTATTTTGTGTTACATTCATTTAATAAAAATAGTGTGTAACCTCGTGAATATGCACATGTACATTTAAAAAAAAATTACAATTATATATATATATATATATATGATTTAGAATCTAATTGGATCTAGACTCTTCGGTTTTTGTACGAAATAATTCATTTGCTACAAAAAATTAAAATATTAGATGAGATACGTGGTGCAAAATTGACCTCCAATTAAAATTCAATTTAGAATCAAATTGAATTTAGACTCTTTGATTTTTGCACCTAATAATTCACTTGACAGAGATTTAAAAATTAGATGAGACACGTGGCGCAATATTAGACTCCAATTTAGAATTTAATTAAATTTTCTCTTGGTTTTGGCTATATATATATATATATATATGTATGTATGTATGTATGTATGTATAGCAACCTACCATCACTCTATTTAAAATTACATGTTGTTAATGAAATCACAGTCCCATATATGGCACTTTTTTAGGAGCCACTATCTCATAAAAAAAACCATCTCATAAAAAAAAAAAAAAGTTAGTATATTGCAATGTATTTAGAATGGTGAGTCCATCGGTATTTGGAATCAATGTTAAAAAAAAAAAAAAAACATAAATTGGACATGTAACACGTAGTGCAAAATTAGACAACAATTGGAATCCAATTTAGAATCTAATTGGATTTTCTATCAATTTTGACTTTAATTTTAAATATAGAATGATTATTGGCCTGTGTGTTGCACGATTTTTTTTTAGTATGGTCTTTTTTGGTAAATATAATGATTGGAGAACATTTTTCGGGGAAAAAAAAAACTTCTTTCATTTTTATGTAGTGATTTTAAAAAATACAATGAAGGGTTTTATGATAAATTTTGTTAATTTTATAAAATACATTGATATAAAATAAAACTTGTAAAATGCATAAGATATACATAAAGGTATAATTCATCACTATGCATGAAAGTTATTGTATTTTTTTAATTTCTATTAGTGAGATCACATTTCTTAAATAAACTGAACAACCATTTCATTACCCCGTTATGCACATAATGATTGGAATGTTGTTAGTTAGTACATGATTGCCTGATAAACAATATTGAGTAAAAATTATTTTAATTCTATTTAAGAAATTTTTTGTAAAATTTTCATTTTCTTGTCCATTTTTTTAATCTAATAGATTTAATTTTTCACGTTAATTTAATTGAATAGTATTCTATTTATACTTTTTTTCTTAACTACAATTGATAATTCACAAAATGAGTAAACAACTTATTAAGTATTGCAAAAGATACAAATATGAACATTAACATGAGTATAAGGGAGATTTCTATTCATTCTCTTGAAAAAAAAAATGTACTTGCAGAAAATTCCAAACTTTATTAGGTAAAGAAGAATCAAAGTTATAGATAGCAAAATCAATAAACCAAAAATTTTAGGAGCCTAAAAGGAGCCATTGCTCATTTGAAACAATGCAAAATACTCAAGGACTAAAAAAAAAAGAAAATCCACTCCACACTTCTATCGCAACCGCTTTAGCAACCCTGTAACTTGAACCTTTTTCCCTAACTCTCGCAATTTGAACATTTTCTCCTTTAAACCCTAGACACTTTGTGTATGAGGAGGTGTCAATTCAACTACATGGCCTTCAACATATATATATATATATATATATATATATATATATATTTATATATATATCATTTAATAAATATAGAACTTCTTTTAAAAAAAATTAATTTGTTTATCATTATTAAGGGAAATCCTAATTGGTACTTCACTTGAGCATATGTGAAAAAGACATATATAAACCACAAATGGTAAAGGAGAAAGAAAATGTTGCTAATCCCTTTTATTTTAATATAGTTAATTGTTTTGCCTCAATCAGTCGCCCAAACAATATACTGCTTATTCATACCACAACCACAAATGACAATGTTGCATTAGCCATCTGTAATTGCTAATCTGAAAGTACTATTTCTTTAATAACTCTACCTTCGTTTCTTTTGGCTAATATGTCTTTACTGAATCAAAATCAAACCACAACATTCATACAAAAATAACGAAATTCGAGTTTAAAATTATAATTAAATTTTTAAAAGGAACCTAGGCATAACTGCACAAAAATTCCATATAACTAAGTCACACTTAGGAATATTGGACCCTTTTTCCTTAGTATAAATAGGGGGGTCCCAATGGGATGAGGGGGCTAACAATTTTCTGTCCAAAACATTTATTGTAGGAACATAAAAGTTTTCCATTGTTGACTTTTCTAGATTAAAGAACATGACTTGCCAACTAATCAAACTAGAGTTCTTAGTACCTACAACAATTTCACAACATCAAGAACAAACCCCATTGTATACGGTGTCAAATTCCATAGTCTCCTGTTACATCAAATGAGTGTTTAATTTTTTTTCGCAAATTATTAAATAGTAAATCTTCTAGGCCATAGTCTCAATAACAACTTTCAATCATGTTGGACTTGGATGACACCTATCAACATCATATCATTATGAGATGTAGAAAAAATTTGGAGTGTACACAACATTTAGTATGGATGGGAAGAAATTTCATCCTATTCCAATTGGTTAGGTTAGTAAGGGACCTATTCCAATTTAATGATCCTGGAATTTTGTATACAAGTAATAATCAAGGAAACTTCTGCCAAAAATAAGTAGGACTTTTGGCAAGAGAGAAAATTGATGTCTAGACAAATCAAGCTAAAGTCGACCAAAATGGACCATATTCTTAATTTCTTATCTCTATTTATTCCATATACAAGACTTATAGTTAATGCTTGGCGTATAAAAGTTGAACATCTTATCTAAAGTCCATCCTCTAAAAGCTTGAGAAAAAATTTATTTAAACCAACACAATATATAAATTATAAAGGAATCAAAAAAAAATTATCAAAAATAATGGAAAATTTAATCTATGCTTAAACTCTTATAAGGATGAACACAATAGCAATATTTTTATTTTTTTTTAAAAAAATAAAGATAAAAAAAAAAATTCTATGCTTATTTTGTACGTATGATAAATCCCATCACAAAATTTTTTGAGACTCATGTTGATTAGCGATTAGGATTTATAAAAGGAATAATCATCAATATATATATATATATATATATAAGAGTTGAGTTCAAGTTACACATAATATAACTCTAAGTAATGTTGCACCACCCAATAACTTGTTATTGAATTAATATTTTAAAAATCCAACCGTTGAATTACATGTTCTATATGTTCTTAACATGCATGCCAATTTTCATATCAATCGGATGCTATTTACCATTTGATCCATAAACTCATATTTTATGCATTATTTTAAACTATAAAAATTTGAATTTTAACAATTGATAATAGCGATTAGGAGTTATAAAGGAATAATCATCAATATATATATATATATATATATAAGAGTTGAGGTCAAGTTACACCTAGTGTAACTCTAAGTAATATTACACCACCCAATAACTTGTTATTGAATTAATATTTTGAAAATCCAACCTTTGAATTACATGTTCTATATGTTCTTAACATGCATGCTAATTTTCATATCAATCGGATGCCATTTACCATTTGATCCATAAACTCATATTTTATGCATTATTTTAAACTATAAAAATTTGAATTTTAACAATTGATTGATGACATAGATATTAATTTTTGATCACCTTGAAATTTTGCAAGCATAAAGAATATACAAAGAAAATGTAATCTAATGGTGGATTTGTCAATATTCGCATCAAATTAAAAAAAAAAATTTGAGTGGTGTAATATCACTTAGAGTTACACCAGGTGTAACTTGAACCCAAAATGCGGGAGTGCATGAGGTTTTGCCAAGTGACGCTCTAATTTTGCATTTAATATTTTTTTACCTCTTTCATTAAGTTTTTTTTTTTATTTTTTTTATTTTTTATTGTTACCCAAAAGTTTACATTAACTTATTTTACTATTATCTCATTAGTCTCTCATTAATTGCCTAAGATTACATTACATGTTTCTCTCTTTTTCATGTCTTTTAACATACCCACCATTTTAATATTTTTTTTTAAATGCAAAAAAATAATAATTAAAGACTAATAGTAATAACTAACTAGATAAGACCTTGGAGAGAGATAGAGAGACACAAAAATGTCGTGGATTGTTAAATAAAATGCATTGTTTCACTACAAAATCAAAATGCATTATTTCACTATAAAAAACCTAAGACTGACAAAACATTTGAAAGAGAGAGAAAGAGAATCTGAGGAGCCACCACCTCCGTCATATTGGCCTCCCATCACCATCAAGACACTGAAACTCCGATGAATATTTTTTTTTCTTTTTAATTAGGGGATTAAATATGATTTAGGTTTGGGTAATTTGGTTGGATAATTTTAGTTTTGGGTATATAAGTAGAGAGAATATTTGGTACGCAATGTAAAACCATATTCTACCATGGTTTTAAATCATCTATAAGACACGTGTATATACACTTGCCATGCCATGTTTTAATGTTGTACTATCAATGAGTGGAAGACAGTGAGATAGTTGAACATACTTTTATTTTATAATATTAAATATGTGAACACAACACAAATTATTTGATTTTCATAGTCCTGTTACTCTTTTGCATTTATTTTTGGTTTCATGATTTAAAAAATAAAATAAAATTTAATCTTACCTTGAGAATGCTATAAATATGCAGTGAAACAATAATTATAGATTGAACACATATAACCATTATATTTATTCTGTTCAAGGAATGAGTGATTTTTTTTTTTTTTGGAGGAATATTGTAAAATAAAAGTTATTACAAAATGTCTCTCTCTCAGAGATCTCATGCGAGAGTGCATGAGGTCCTGTCAAGTGGCATTATATTTTGCATTTAGCCTTTTTTTTTTACCTCTTTCATTAAGTTTTTTTTTTTTTTTTGTAATTTTTTATTATTGCCCAAAAGTTCACATTATCTTATTTTATTGTTATCTCATTAATTGCCTAAGCTTGCACTACACATTTCACTATTCTTCATGTCTTTTGGCATACCCACTGTTTTAGTATTTTAAAAAAAAAAAAAAAAAGGTTAAGGACTAACAGTAATAACTAACGAGATAAGACTCTAGAGAGAGATAGAAAGACATAAATGTTGTAGATTGATAAATAAAAGACACTATTTTACTATATTATCAAAATAAAAGACTTGATACTAACAAAACACTTGAAAGAGAAAGAAAAAGGAATCTGAGGGGTCACCACCTCCATTATATTAGCCTCGCATCACCATTAAGACACTGAAACCTCTATAGGTAATCTTTTTTTCTTTTTAAATTAGGGGCTTAAATATGATTTAGGTTTAGGTAATTTGGTTAGTTTTTGTTTTAGGTATATAAGTAGAGAGAATATTTGGTTTGCAATGTAAAGTCATATTCTACCATGGTTTAATTTTAAATCATCTATAAAACACATGCATACACAATTGCCCACACCGCATCTTAATGATGCAATATCGATGAGTGGAAGACAGTTAGAGAGTTGGGTATATTTTTATTTTATAGTATGAAATATGTGAACACACCACAAATTAGTTTATTTTCGTGGTCTCGTTATTCTTTTGCATTTATTTTTAGTTTCATGATTTAAAAAAAATAATAATCTTACTTTAAGAAGGCTACAAATATACAGTGAAGCTACTAAACCAATTTTTAATATCTCTAAATGTATATGTTTCTTTACTCTAATTTAATTTACTTTGTCTTTATAATTTATATACAATATTATTCAAAACTGTTTTACATAAAATATCACAAAATTATCCGTGCATCACATAGGCAACTTACTAATTAGTAGAGAATTTATCAAGAATATATAGATATTACTAACACAACAATTTTTTTTATTAATATTATAAAATTGAACATTATGATGACCACTCCATAAAGATTGCTTTTTACTATAAATTCTAAACACCAATTCTTTTTTAGTGAAATTTTACTTATAATTAAAATCCACATAAATATCACATGTACGTAGCAATACCCATATATTGTTTTTGAGAGATCGCAGTGATCAAAATCATCAACTCTTTTCTGTCATCTTGAGAGAGAGAGAGAGTTGCAGCCCTCATTGGGATCAATCTGTATTGGAGCATCAAGTTTGCATAATGGGGAAAGTTGTTTAGCCCGGTCAGGATCAAACCTAAAATATATTGCAATAGATCTCAAACAGAAACACAACTCCTTTAGTAGTTCAGGGGTGTTATCTTGTATATATATAAAGAAAAGCATACTAAGATCATGTAACAAACTACGAGGGGCATTACAAAAGTCACAGTATAAAGGCTAGAATGGCAGAAAAGTTTTACGAACTGTGATAATGTTGATCTTCCAGAAGCTTCCATTTATCTCTTATTTATTTTCTTTATGTGGAGAGAAGCATATGACCAAGTTGATCTTAGAATGCCTTTTACCGTTAGAATGTAAGAGATAAATATACTCAAAAGTCAAAAGTACAATGGATTACAAAGCATAACATATTATCTGAGGTAATGAGGTAATTACACTCCATAACATGGCATTATGGGAAGAAACACCCATGATGCAAGCACCATACTCATAGCTAAACCCTCAGGATGTTGTGCATGTTGGGCTTTGTGGAGTTTAGTTGTGTTTGATCTGATTGACGACCCAATTTGACCCAAATAATGTTGCATGCTTTTGGTGATTAGGGTTTGTTGTTGTTGTTTTTGATAGGGAGAAAAACTGTATTGCCACACTTTGTATTTTTTCTTGATAATAGTGAAATCCCTGAAACTTTATGGACATAGGCAAATTGCTGAATCACGTAAATATTGTCTTGTGCGTGTGATTATTTTCTTTGGTGTGTGTTTTCTCTATTTTTTGTTTCTCACAGGTTAGAAATTTCAGGTTAATTCCCTACAGTACACACCCCATTGAGCCAGCAAATGAAACACCAACACTAGAGACCTCCCGAATGAATGAAGTGTCATTAACAAGAATAACTATAGCTTCATCTGCACCTTTTATGTCCAACGTACTTCAACATATTGTTCAAGACACTAAAACCCAAATGGTGAGTAAGACATAGTGAGATTTTAATATTTTATACACCTTACCTTATGTAATATATGTATCAAGGAATAAATCACTATTTACATACATGATTAGCATGGGCATATGTATTTTAAAAAAAGCATTGGTTTGTTTTAATTGCTTAAAGAATTACTCAAAGAAATTAGGATTTTTTTTAATTATATATTTTTATATAGGTAAGCTACACATGCACCCAATCGATTTTGAATCTATAACTTCACCTGCAATTAATCCTCACTTATGAGAGAAGGAAGTTCAATTTAAGCCAGGACTCATTGGCATTAGGAAATAGGAAACTGAAAACCCAATTCATTACTTTTAGGCTGTGTTTGTTTTGGGTGAAAAATCCTTACGGGAAATATTTTACACCCAACAAAGTGTTTGGGTGAATCGGAAAATATGGTCAAATTGAAATCAATTTTAGTTTGACCATAAAATTTTGACCCCTTCAATGTAAAATCATTTACATTTCTATTTTACTTTCAACTTAATTAAACTCTTATTTTTCAGGCTCTACCCAAACCAAGAGAGAGAGAGATCGTCCGGCATAATTTTATGTGCAAACCAAACACTAGAAACCATTTTTCGACATATTTTCCAAAACGTAACCAAACAACTGAAAATATTTTGTACTCGGAAAACATTTTACATCAAGCCAAACACAACCTTAAAAGAACCTACAAATACATGTTTACCTGTAAACAAATATATTACCAAAATAAATAGAAAAAAAGTAAATAAAAAAAAAAAGGGCATCATTTTTAGGCATATATTGGCAAGATTTAGGCATATCTTAGTTCAAGTTTGTTCACATGCCATATTTGACATCAACCGAGCTAATATTGTAGTTACCCAAATTGACTTATTCATAGATCTTGAATCCAAAACCTTACCCTTCAATCTTTTAAGGGGTAAAAAAAGTGTCATTTGAGCTAGAGTCCATTAACTACCTTACAAATATTTAAAAAAATGCAATCAAGCATGTTTACAAGTATTCATAATAAGAATGATGAAGCCAAGAGCCTTGTAGATCGATTGACACTTTCTGGTGTTGGAGTTTCCAACGGGTAAGTATCAATTGTCACCTTTTATACGTTTAATTAGTAGTCATGTGAAATTCTCGTTAACCTAATGTCAAGTTTGGTACATGCATGCATCTTAGACTCGTAGTTAGGTATTGTAGGAAGTTAAATTATAGTATTACAGTTGGGGGATTATAGAGTCTGTTTATTTATATGTTAGAATTTTAATATATTCAGGGTCCGTTTGGAATCCGCTTATTTTACTCAAACTGAAAACTTTTTGCTGAAAGTACTGTACATAAAGGTAAAAGTTAGCTGAAATAGTACAATGAGACCCATAAATAGTATCAAAAAGTATAGTGGGACTTATGAATAATAGCTAAAATAAGCTGAATAGTAAAATAAGTTGACAAAAATAATCTTTGCCAAATGGACACTTAGTGTTAAAAAGAAAGAATAATTTATCATCAACCATTTCCAAAAAGATCAAATCAACTTATGAGTCTAGTGTTGTATGATGATGCTACGAAATTATCACCTTAAATTGTTCATATGGTTCGTCTGCAGAAGGAAAGAAATAAGCCAACAAGTTGCCTTGTCCATCCTTTGGGACGAGGCAAGTAAGGTCTCGTCCGTCACAAGTGACGGACGAGGAAAGCCTGGCCATGCCATGGCTCGTCCACCCTTAGTTAAGGACGGATGAGCCAGGCATCTCTGCCTTAACCAAAAAGAATGGAAACCTCCGTTGCTTGAGAAAAGGCATCGGTTCAAACGAAACGACGTCTAAGGAAGTTATGGAAGTAACCTCCGATATTGGTGAACTCCTCGACAATAGGAACGGTTATCAAAGTCAATAACCGTTCCATACACTATATAAGCGTGATCCTGCGTAAAGGTAATGAGATGATTCTTCTGACTCTGATTTCTTCTTTTTCACTTAGAGAAAGGAGAAAACACTTAGATATTTTCCTCTCCATTCAAACTTTCTAACTTCATCATCGGAGGGTTAAAGGCCGGCCTCCACCGGTCTTCACTCTGATTGTTTTCGGTTTTACAGGACTCAATTCCCAGAATTGTCGTAGTCTGAAGATTTTCAACCCACTGATCTTCGAGAGTTATCAGTTGGCGCCGTCTGTGGGAAAGAAGCAAACATCTTTGTTGTCGCTTTTGAACTTGTTCAGTTCTGCGAGGTTTTTCTTACACGAAAGGGTTTGAAATGGTTCGGACTAGGTCAAGGGCAACTAGCCCGGGTCCTCAACAGAGTAGGGATGCATCTAGTAATCCCCATCGCGATCGACAATCTGCACCTAATATGCAAGCCTCGTCTGTTCAGCACATGCATTCGATGGCGGCTGCAATGGCGGAGTTAACTCGCCAAAATCAGGAGTTGCGGAGAGAAGTTAACTTAAGAAGGCAGACACATCAAGAGCAGGATGAAGAAGGGCAAACCCAAGACCAAGAAGGCAGGGAGAACTTTCAGCGTGGGAGCCCATCAAGGGATACCACTTCACGAAGGGCGTCTGACTTGAAGAGAGAGATGGATCAGATGAAGAAGGCTATGGACGAAATAAAGGAAAATATGAGGAGGGCAAACCCAGTGGAAGATTTGGTCCATAGAACCGATTCTCCTTTTACGGCCTCCATCAATAGCCATCCCCTACCACCGAAGTTCAAAATGCCTTCTTTGGATTCATATGATGGGAATCGGGATCCTTTTGACCACATTGCTACCTCCAAGACCACTATGCATCTGCAAGGTGTCCCAGACGAAATAATGTGCAGAGCCTTTCCCACCACCCTCAAGGGTCCGGCTAGAGTATGGTTCAGCAAGTTACCCCCGAATTCAGTGAGTTCTTTTGGAGAATTAAGCAAGTTGTTTGTTAATAACTTTATTGGGGGTCAGCGTCACAGACGATCCACTTCCAGTTTGCTAACGATAGAACAGGGGGAGAACGAAAGCCTGCGTTCCTTCATCACACGCTTCAATAGGGAAGCCCTAACCGTGGACGAGGTAGATGATAAACTACTGTTGGCAGCCTTTCATAACGGAGTTAATTCAGATTTGTTTATACATAAACTGTATGAGAAAGAACCTCAGTCTATGGCTGAACTCGTCCATTCAGCCCAAAATTTCATGAATGCAGAAGATGCTATTATAGCTAAGAAAAGGAAGAGAGCTGAGAGGGTTGAATCAAATCCTTCTCGTCCGTCCGACCAGGGTTCTCGTCCAAAGAAGGGACGAACGGAGGATAAGAAAGATCGAGAAAAGAGGGTAGGTCCATCAGCAAGGAATCAACACTACACCCCTTTAAGCATGCCACTTGAACAAGTCCTCATGCAAATCAAAGACGAGCCTTCCTTAAAGTGGCCAGAGAAGGTGAAGGGAGATCCCAATAAGCGCAATAGAAATAAGTATTGTCGCTTCCATAGAGATCATGGGCACGACACAGACGAGTGTTTCGATCTGAAGCAGCAGATTGAGAATCTCATTAGGCAAGGGAAGTTGAAAAATTTCCTAGGACGAGATCACAGGGACGAGAAACTGAAGGCCAAAGTAGAAGAACCGTCACGACCACCGCTGGGAGAAATAAGAATCATTTTGGGGGGAAGTTCTGCAGGGCAGTCGTCCAAGTCAAAGAAAGCCTACCTGAAAGCAGTGCATAACGTTCAGCTCTCTGGACGATTGCCAAGTGCAGGAACCATGGACGAGCAAGCAATCACCTTCACGGACGAGAATGCAAAGAAAGTCCATCACCCCCATGATGATGCTATTGTCATCACTCTCCTTATTGCAGACTACAAGACTAGGAGGGTGTTGATTGATAATGGAAGTTCTGCTGATATCCTGTACTTTCCAGCCTTTCAGCAGATGAGACTGGGACGAGACTTGCTTCGTCCAACAAGCTCCCCCCTAGTTGGTTTTGGTGGAATGAAGGTGCAGCCTGTGGGTAGTATTTCATTACCAGTGACAGTAGGGGCGTATCCGCAGCAAGTAACCATGGAAGTAAGTTTCCTCGTAGTTGATTGTTCGTCCTCCTACAATGCAATAATTGGGAGGCCAACTTTGAACAGATGGAAGGCAGTTACATCTACTTATCATTTGTCAGTTAAGTTCCCAACAGAACATGGGGTAGGCCAAGTACAGGGAGACCAGTTAGTAGCAAGAGAGTGTTATCTAGCCATGCTGGCCGCAGACGAGCAGGTTCAAGCAATGTCTATTGAAGAAAGGAGAGTGACGGCAGAACCTATTGAAGCATTGGAAAATGTCCCTTTAGATGATGATGATCCTGAGAAGTGTACCAGGGTTGAAGCAGATTTGGAAGCAACGATCAAGAAAGATCTTATTTGTTTTTTGAAAAGGAATAAAGATGTATTTGCTTGGAGTCATGAAGATATGCCAGGCATAGATCCCAGTGTTATTATCCACCGTCTGAGTATATGTCCCACCTCCAAGCCAGTGCGGCAGAAGAAAAGGGTGTTTGCCCCAGAGAGAGATAATGCCGTCAAGGAAGAAGTTCAGAAGCTAATTATGGCAAAGTCCATTCGAGAGGTATACTATCCTGAGTGGCTGGCCAATGTGGTAATGGTCAAAAAGGCGAATGGCAAGTGGAGAATGTGTGTTGATTTCACAGACCTGAATAAGGCTTGCCCAAAGGATAGTTATCCGCTACCACGCATTGATCAGTTGGTAGATTCTACCACTGGCCATAAGTTGCTCAGTTTCCTCGACGCATTCTCTGGTTACAATCAAATTAAGATGGAAGAGGCAGACCAGGAAAAGACGTCCTTTATCACCAGTCAAGGACTTTACTGTTATAAAGTAATGCCATTTGGCCTAAAGAATGCTGGGGCGACATACCAACGCCTGGTCAACCACATGTTCCGTCCACAAATCGGGAGGAATATGGAAGTATACATAGATGATATGTTGGTAAAAACTCAAGACGAGAAGGAACACTTGGTCGATCTGCAGGAAACATTTGACACGTTGAGGCAATATCATATGAAGTTAAATCCCAACAAGTGTGCTTTTGGGGTATCGTCGGGGAAGTTCCTAGGGTTCATGGTTTCCTATAGAGGAATTGAAGCAAACCCTGAAAAAATTCAAGCAATATTGGATATGAAGCCCCTTAGCAATGTGAAAGAAGTTCAGTCCCTCACCGGACGAGTTGCCGCCCTTAATAGGTTTGTCTCTAAAGCTACAGACAAATGTTTGCCATTTTTTAAGGTTCTCAAAAAAGCCTTTGAATGGACTGACGACTGTCAAAAACTTTTGAAGATTTGAAGAAGTATCTCAGCAAAGCCCCGTTATTGAGCCCGTCTGTGTCCGGAGAAGAGTTGTACTTATACTTGGCCGTCACCCCACATGCCGTAAGTTCAGCACTGGTGAGGGAGGAAAGTAAGGTGAAAAGACCTGTGTATTATACTAGCAAAGCATTAAGGGGAGCAGAGGGACGGTACCCGCAAATGGAGAAACTAGCTTTTGCATTGGTAACGGCTTCTAGGAAGCTGAGGCATTATTTTCAAGCTCATGTTATTAACGTCATGACAGACCACCCATTAAAGAAGGCCATGAACAAGGTAGAGGCTGCAGGACGTTTGATCCAGTGGGCCGTAGAGCTCAGTGAATTTGACATCAAGTATCAACCGAGACATGCCATAAAAGCCCAAGCCCTGGCAGATTTCATTGCAGAGTTTACTTCGAGTTATGATGAGGTGGTTAAAAAAGAAAATGTTAAGTGGGTAGTTCATGTGGACGGTTCGTCTACGCAGTACGCCGAAGGAGTAGGTGTAGTCTTGCAATCTCCGGAAGGGGACAAGTTAAAACACAGAGTTCGTTTGCAGTACCAGACAACAAACAACGAAGTCGAGTATGAAACACTTCTCAGAGGGATGGAATTGGCCAAGTCCGTCGAAGCAGAGTCACTCCTCGTCCTGGGAGATTCTCAGCTAATCATGGGCCAAGTGAATGGCGAGTTTGAGGCCAAGGAAGAGCGTATGAGGAAATATTTAAACAAAGTGATGCGACTTGTTAAAAAATTTGAAGAAGTTGACTTTATTCAAATCCCAAGGGAAGAAAATATGGAAGCTGATGCTTTGGCAAAAGAAGCCTCGTCTAGCGAAGCTGCTGACAAGTTTGATGAAATCCAGTATATGCCGAGTTTGATGAAATCCCAGAAGTGCAACAAGTAGAAAATGGAATGAATTGGATGGTTCCAATTGTATCATACTTGAAAGACGGGCAGCTCCCAGATGACAAAGACGAAGCTAGGAAGCTGAGAGCGAGGGCAGCAAGATATGTTCTTATGGACGAGTTTCTCTACCGAAGAGGTTTCTCCCAGCCTTATCTCAGATGTTTGGCCCCAGATGAGGCGAACTATGTACTTAGAGAAATTCATGAGGGAGCATGTGGCAACCATTCAGGCGCCAGATCGCTCGTCCATAAAATTGTCCGTGCCAGATATTATTGGCCAAGTATGCACGCTGACGCTAAGGCATACGTCCAGGTTTGCGACCAATGCCAAAGATTCAACAACGTCCCCAGACAACCATCAGAATATTTGACTCCAATGATGGCCCCGTGGCCTTTTGCACAATAGGGACTGGATATCCTAGGTCCATTTCCATTAGGTATAAGGCAGATGAAGTTCCTTGTAGTTGGTATTGATTATTTTACCAAGTGGGTGGAGGCAGAACCTTTGGCTAACATCACACAGCAGAATGTCAAGAACTTTGTGTGGAAAAATATTCTATGCAGATTTGGAGTGCCTAGGGTGTTGGTCTCGGATAATGGAAGGCAATTTGACAATGCAATTTTCAGAGACTTTTGCGTACACTTTGGAATTCAAAATCATTACTCTTCACCAGCCCACCCGCAAGCTAATGGCCAGGCAGAAGTTGCAAACCGATCCTTGTTGAAGATAATCAAGATTCGGCTTGAGGGGGCTAAGGGAGTATGGCCAGATGAGCTTCCAGGTATTCTGTGGGCATATAGAACGACAGTGAGAACTCCTACAGGAGAGACTCCTTTCAGGCTAGCATACGGAACTGAAGCAGTTATACCCGCAGAAGTGCACATGGCCAATCATAGAGTGACGACCTTCCAGGACGAAGCTAATGAGGAACAACTACGTCTGAGCCTCGACTTGATAGACGAGGTAAGGGCAGATGCTGAGCAAAGGATGGCAAGGTATAAAAATCTCATGGCTAGACGATATGATGCAATGGTGAAGCCAAGGCGATTCAACGTAGGGGACCTCGTCCTAAAAAGGGTTTCCTTAGCAACAAAGAACCCAGCTCATGGGAAGTTGGGACCAAATTAGGAAGGCCCCTATAGAGTTATCAATTGCAAAAGACAAGGGTCCTATTACTTAGAAGCTCTTGATGGGAGGAAGTTGGAGCATCCATGGAACGTGGAACACTTGAGGAAGTATTACCAGTAGAATATCAAGCCTGGACGAGCTCAGCAACTATATTATTATATTATTTGGTGTGGCTTTGTTATGTTAAATTTATGGACGGTGTTGTATGCTTAAATAAAGGCATTGGCCTAAGGTGCCTGCCTCGTCTTTGATGAACAATGCTTGTGATATGAATGGTATTTGTTGAATGTACATAATGTTGTGTAATTCACTGATTTCCATACAGCATTTGTTTGAAGTATATTTTAAAGGATACAATGAAAAGCTTTCCAAAGGGACTAACTGTTAAGGCGTTCTCGTCCATATCTAAGGACGAAGAAAAACCTAAAATCCCAAAGGGAGCACAAGGCATCCTCGTCCATATCAGGGGACGAGACAAAGCCCTGCATCCCAAAAAGCACAAGGCATACTCGTCCAAAGCCTTACATTCCAAAGGGAAAAGCATTAGGGCATCCTTGTCCTTATCAAAGGACGAGGCAAAGCCCTGAATCTCAAATAAACTCATCCTTAACACGGATGAGTTAAAACACCATTTAAATACATGGGCAAAAATGCACAGACAAGTGTATGTTAAGCCATGGACGAAAGAAGCATCTGGCAACATTTTAAGGCTTTTGTAAAAACAATCCAAGACATGGACGAGTACAATGAAAGCCTTAGGATTTCAAAGTGTAAAAATTAGGCTTTTTGTCAAAACAATCCAAGTTATGGACGAGTACAATGGAAGCCTTCAATTTTCAAGAATAAAAATTAGCTAAGTCCATAAATGAGGCAGGCTGGTTTTTGTTAGTTTTAACAGGTCCTTAGACCAATAATGTTAAATTGCTACCATGTCACATGAAGGATCTACATTTGAAATTCTAATGAAAATGGTAGACAAATATACACAAAATGGACGAAATTAAGTAAGCAAAATAAATAAAATTCGTCCATACACATACCACGAAGAATAGCATTAAGTTGAGTGGATATCACAATAACCTTGTTTAAAGCCTCGTCCTAAAACCACGGACGGGGCGAATGTACTGAAATTACATAGATGGTCGCAGAATGGACCAAATAAAGTGCATAAAAAAAAATTTTAGATTAAAACTAAGGAGAAGCATTGGGGGCGTCCTGAGGGGGCAAAGTCGTAGCGTCGTCTTCAATATTGACATCATCAGAGCCAGTCTGGACGAGAGAACTAGTAGCAGCAGCGTTCAGGTTAAGGAGAATGGAACTGAAGTCAATGTCAGGAAACCTTTCTATAGCTTCACTTCTAAAATCCTCAAACCCTGCTGCGTAATTCGTGTCCAAGACTTCAGTGTACTGCTTGGACGACTTGAACTCTGCTACTGCATCGTCCTTCGCGTTGGAGAGAAGGGCATCGTGCTCATCACTTTTCTTCTGTAAGAACTCAAGTCGAGCGTCCTTCTCTGCAGCACTAACTCTCAGCTCTTCAGCCAATGTCTTCAACTCCTTCACCTCGTCCGTAGTCTTGGCAGCCACTTCAGCCCACTGCCTTGCCTCAGCCTTCAACTCCTGGATCCTCGTCTCTAGCAGGATCCTCGTCTTGTCCAACCCCGTTGCTTGCCTGGACGCTGCTATAAACTTTGACATTCCCTGTGAAAAAGAAACAAGTTAAAAAAAAAGAGAGAGACAAGGAAGGAAAGAAAATCACTAATCAAGATAAGACATTACCTTGAAAAGATCATGAACACCAGAATGTTCAAAATCTTTAAGGGACATGTCATAGCAAACATTTATGTCCTCGTCCGTCACAGCCTGCTTAAAGCGCTCCCAGGCTACGTCCTCGTTCTCAATAATATTGGAGGGGGCCATTCTTGGAGGCTGAGACGGGGTTGACACGGTCCTGGACGGAGTGGCTTGGGACGGAGTAGTCTCAACTGGAGTGGACGAGTCCACATCAACTATATGCGCAGGTTGCTGAGACGAGGGAGGTTTAACCACTTGAGTTGAACTGGGCTTGGCCTTCTTGCCTCGACGACTGGGGAGATTCCCCAAATCTAAATTCCTTGACAGGGTTTTCCTTTTCTCCCCAGTCATAGGACGAGACTGGACGTCACCCTCAGGACGATCACCCTCAGTGGCTACGTCCTTTCCCTTGTTTCCCTTCATTGTTGCCATCCCTTTTTATAAAAACAAAAAGAGGGAAAGAAGATAAAAATACTTCTAAAAATAAGGCAAAACAAAATAAAAGGACGATGAAGGTTGGAGACTTACTTTTTCTAACCGTGACCTCGTGGGCAATAGCTTCGTCAGATGGATTAGGACCTAAACCCCACTTGGTAAGGCGTCTGAGTGATACCAAAGAATGAAAGTCCTTATCCACGTGAAGACGAGCTTTGTGGACGCGGTCACGGAAAAACTTGCTTAAGGACAGACGTTCAACAGCTGAAAAGAAAACACTCCAGTTAATTGGCCGTCAATATTTTTAAATAAAAATAATAAAATAAAATAAGAAGGGGAACGACTTACCTTCAGGACGAAGGTTTCCTAGGTCCCCAGTGTAACGGCCAAACGAGTCCTGGCCAACGTCTACAGGGTTTCCAGCCCAAAAGCCAGAGACGAAGAAATATTCCGTCTTCCACTTTCTGTCAGACGAGGCCAAGGACTTGACCAGCCTACAATCTTTACCCCTGGCTGTGAATTGATGGAAGCCAGGGGATTGGTGTATTTCTGAAGGCTTGTAACAGAAAAGGAACTCGTCCACAGTAAGAGGACGGTCCCTTCCAAATACTTCACTCCACAAAACTTGCATTGAGACAATTAGTCTCCATGCATTTGGATTAAACTGACATATACCCAAACCTAACCTAATTAACAATTCTCTGGTAAAGGCATTTAAAGGAAATCTTAAACCTCCCAAGAGGTAAGCTTCATAGACGCCAATCCCAAAGTGAGGGTTGCAACACCATTCTCCACGGACGGGTACCCTGGGGTTAAACTCGTCTGGGATTTGGTACCACTCCCTAAGGTTTTTCAGTCTCTGCTCATCCGTCTTGGAGGGGATATCTATTGCACAACTATATACAGTAACTTCTTCTTCGTCTAAGGAATTAGGACGAGGGTCAGTAGACGAAGTACCAGCCTGAGACCCAGAGGCTTTCCTAAGTTGTTCTTGTAAAACTTCTATAGGAAGCCCAGGGACGCCAGAGACGTACTCCTCGTCCGTGGTGTTCCCCTTACTGCTATCACTATCGCTACTAGAGTTAAAACTACTCTCGTCATTATATTCGTCTATAGCCTTATCTATGCTATCGCTAGACGAGGAAAGTACAATGTCTACCATCTTAACAGGAAAACTAAGGACGAGAAAAAAGAAGAATACCTGGATCTAGGACGAAGGAAGGCTATAGACACGTGAAGCTTCTAAACGAATGTCTAAGACGAGGAAGGACAGGGAAAGAAATTTCAAAAATGAAGACGGTACCGGAGGTATTCCACTATTTATAGGGAACAAACTCAGGCATCTGAAGCGACATCACCCAGTCATTAAAGGACATGTGGCACACTTCTCGGGCAGATCAATCGACGAGATTTTTTCACCAACCAATTTTTGACACGTAACACATCCAACTGTTGTGAACACACCTTGTTTATATTAGGACGACCCAATGAACAAGGGGGCAACTGATGATGCTACGAAATTATCACCTTAAATTGTTCATATGGTTCGTCTGCAGAAGGAAAGAAATAAGCCAACAAGTTGCCTCGTCCATCCTTTGGGACGAGGCAAGTAAGGTCTCGTCCGTCACAAGTGACGGACGAGGAAAGCCTGGCCATGCCATGGCTCGTCCACCCTTAGTTAAGGACGGACGAGCCAGGCATCTCTGCCTTAACCAAAAAGAATGGAAACCTCCGTTGCTTGAGAAAAGGCATCGGTTCAAACGAAACGACGTTTAAGGAAGTTATGGAAGTTACCTCCGATATTGGTGAACTCCTCAACAATAGGAACGGTTATCAAAGTCAATAACCGTTCCATACACTATATAAGCGTGATCCTGCGTAAAGGTAATGAGATGATTCTTCTGACTCTGATTTCTTCTTTTTCACTTAGAGAAAGGAGAAAACACTTAGATATTTTCCTCTCCATTCAAACTTTCTAACTTCATCATCGGAGGGTTAAAGGCCGGCCTCCACCGGTCTTCACTCTGATTGTTTTCGGTTTTACAGGACTCAATTCCCAGAATTGTCGTAGTCTGAAGATTTTCAACCCACTGATCTTCGAGAGTTATCATTGTATATATAGGTATATATAAGGATAGGTTGCAATAGTGATATAAGTATTCATTTGTAAAATAAATAAAATAGAATTTTGAGATCTGGAATTTTCTTTGTGAAAATTCAAGTTTCAGGATGTTCGATCAAAGCAGTGAGAAAGGCTTCTCAATTGGTCGAAGCTTTTGTTCAATCAATCAAATTGATTAAGAAAATTGATCTGAAGCTTCTGCCTGACTCAATTAATGCTCAATTCCTGTTCAATCAATCAAAAAGGGCGTTCGATTGATGCTCGATTCCTCTCGATCGATTGAGACTCGTGAAAAACTAAATTTCTACAAAATTTTCTGATAACTGTTTTGAACGTTTGAAAAAGTTTCAAGCCTTATAAACAGTTTTATGAGACATTGTAACTCTCCATACGTATCTTTTGAAGGGTTATAACCCTATGAGTATAAATAGAGGTTAATGTTCACTTGAAAATAGTAAATTACAAAGAAACTCAAGAAATCCTGTAGATATTCTCCAAAATTGATATTTGTAGAAACCCTTTAGCAACTTGCGTATGGAAACAAATATTGTCTAAAGATAATATTCAATTATGCCTCCAAGTCAATCCCTAATTTCTATTTACTTGATGTGTTCATTTTGTTCTCTCATTGTTACTTCTTGATTTGGGAAAATCCCCAACATCTAGAAATTAGTTTTTTGGAAAATTAAGGAGCATCTGATGTTGAAAGTAAAAAATTTAAGTTCCTGGAGTTTTGGCCGCATTATACTGCTCTAAAGAGATGGCTCCCAAATGCCAATATTCCTACCTTCGTACTTTAATTTTGTTAATGTGGAATCAGTACTACAATTTTGGGTGTTCTCCATGTCTTTTGAATTAGGAAAGTTTTAACTGGACTTACTGGTCTAATTGTTGGCTAAATAGGTGTTGGATGGTGCCCAAATAGGTTTGGACGACTCCGAGGTTATGAAGGATCTCATTTCTCATCTCAAAGTGAAGGTTAAAGGCTTTTTCATCAGTCGCCGTGACTAATAATTTTTGTGCATTTTGTCATGCTCCTCTTGGAAATTAATGGGTTTATGGGCCAACATAAAGCTCTAATCTTAAGTACTGTGGAAAGTTTGATGTTGGTCATGAAATCGACTCTGACACTGGTTGCAAGAATGAAGGGAAAGAAGTTGTTGCTTCCGATAATAACTATTTACTATAATTATTTACTAGAAACCAATTAGTGTCTAGGCCTGGTGATATAAAACAATCATAATGAAGTAGTTAAATTCTATTCTATCAAAATTATTTACTGAAACAGTTCCTAAACAACTTTTAGATAAGAACTCTAAAAGTAAAATGGGAAGATGCTACCATGTCTTCCTCGTGATAGGAGATATAGGGTAATCATGAGTTTCAGAAAATTAATTCATCCTCAACTTTTAAGTGAAAAAAAAAAAGAAACCCCTTGACTAGTGCTTTAATTCATGAGAGACAACTAAAAAGGCTTATTCCTCACTAGTATACTTACACGTATGTAGAAGAAGAGCTTACCCAAACAAAACAAGAAAAAAGAGAAGGCTAATTATCAATTTCCCATACAAATTTATTAATTCTTGCAAGACGCAGGACATCCATTAACTCTCTGCATGAAGGTCATAAATGGATCACAGAAGCAAAAACTTCCATATAATAAAAAATAAAAAATAAAAAGGCATAACTACATTAAGCTGTATAGAACAATATTTAACACACATGATTTAATCACAACACACATCTTTTTTCTTTTTAATTCACAAGTCCAATTAAACTTAAAAATTGTAAACCTATAATTTATAAACACAAGGTCCAAGTATTGCATCTTTAACCTCCAACAGTAACTTCATGAGGCATAATCTCAGGGGCAGGTGAATTCAAAACCAGTGCATTGTTCTGAGAGGTATCCACTGCAGACTCTAAGTCCATCTTATCTTTGCATTCTGAAACATGCAGAGCCTGGTTTTTGGTTTCTTCTCCTGGGGCCTCAGGTTTAGGGTTGGCAGGCTTTCCTTCAGTTTTAGTGACTACAAGTTCCTGAGGATGAAGCCTGGATTGGGACTTTCTAATTGGTTTCTTTGAAGCAGCATCTTTATTAGATTTTTCCTGTAATCCCTTAGTTGAACTGTTCTGTCCTCTGTTAAGACAAGAGCCACCACCTTCTGAAGAGTTGTTTGCAGCAATGGAATTCTTGTTCTTCCCAAGCTTCGGAGATAGGCTGAGACGTGGGCTGAGACAAGGTCCATCACCTTCTAAGGAATTGTTTCTTGCATTCAAAGTGCTCTTCTGCCTTCCAAGCTTTGGAGATTTTGCACGTGTAGTTGGTATCTAGATGAATGAGTAGACACAATGCTGAGAAACAAAAAGCAAGGTGCATGAAGCAGAGGGGGGAAGCAGAAAGAGTAGGCTTCTCTAGCTCATTTTGAACACTAAACTCTATTAGATTATAGTTCACACGTATTTATTAGAGGTGTATAAGTTTATGAATACAGCAGGTATGTTTTGTGTTAAAAGAGTTGGCCTGTTGGATGTCTTTGATGGTCCGTTTGGATTGAGGGGGAAGGGGGGGGGGGGGGGGGGGGAGTGGAAGAGAATAGAGTAGAGTTGGTTAGAAATTAGCCTATTTTTTTGGCCAACTCCACTCTACTCCCCTCCACTCCCCCTCTCTCCCCTCTCAATCCAAACAAGCCCTTAAGTTCTAGGCCCAACCTGCTTGAAGTTCAACTATTTCTAGGATAAAAAAAATTTAAGTTCAAGCTTGTAACATTGCACCAGATCTGATGTTGGCCATAAGAATAAACTTACTATTTTAAGAGGGGTTCTCCCCAATATTAAGTGAAAAGACTGCTTGAGTTTAAAGAGTGTCTTGGAACCCTATAGTATGCAAGTTAAATTAACCCACTTTGTTTTGCATAGAATGCCAACTCAATTGGGAAGGTTTTAATTGCAAGGTCATTGGTGTTAAAGAAATTTTTTTTTTTTTTTTCTTTTTTTAAACCCCCTGAAAGCATCAAACAAATAGATGAGTTACCTTATTTATTTCAAATTTTGGAGGTGGCTCTTTATAGAAACTTGGCATGGGTGTAGCTTTAAATGTCAGGCTTTTTCTCAGTTGCTTGATCTCCGCCTCCTGGTTTTCCTGCAAGATACCCAGAATGAGCACAGATTAAATAACTGAAATGGAATAGCTATCACGCAGAAAAGTTAAAGAAAGAAATGCAAAGCATCTTCCAAGTGCAAAGAAATGTTGTCCCCAACACCTTTGATTTTTCTTGCAAGCTATTTCTTTCTACTTCTCTTGCCTGAATCTTCTCTTCTAGCTTTGAAAAGAACTGGCCAATAAAAAAAAGAGATCAGTTTTTGTATTTGAAAGAAAACTTTTAACAGGGTTTTAAAAGTGCATCAGCAACCTCCTTTCGTTTCTCAGCTCGTTCATTCAACCTGAAGGAAAATCCTGAACCACTGCTCCTCCGCTCACTAGGAGTAGCACTTCCGATAAAAATAAAGAAGATAATGAGAATATTATAAGAAAGAGATGAGAAAAAATGAATGATTATTCTCGTAGCAAATGTAAAAAAACATGCTGATCAAGGATCATACGAAGTAGTGGAATTAACATCATCATCCTCTTTCACAGGAGTTGGATTTTGATCAACTGATCTGCAATCACATGAAATCATAGCCTGAGAATTTATTCAGCAGAAATATATAGATGGTCTCCCAAAATCTATAATGAAAAACTATATTGAAGAAGTTGTGACTCACGGGGGTGCCTCAGTTGGAGGACAGGTAGCAGTTGCACTCACAGTACGAGACTTCCCAGGCTGATACAACAAAGAACACACTTTGGCATGAGGTAGAGTAATAAAGGGTGCATAAAAGGAACATATGACCAAAAAAACGATACCACAGAGCATCTAATGCTAGGCATGGATGCTAAAGAAGTCTGCCGACCAGAAGTTCCACCAATTGTATTAGCTTCCTTTGAGTGGAGTCCAATGGATGCAGGCCTGTTTGGATGAGTCAGACGTGAAGTTGAAGTGGCTGGTCCACCGGAGGCCTGGGATCTAGTCCCATATCTTTGAGCATGTTTCACTTCTTTTTTCACTGGGTAGACCTCAATGCTCTTGTTTAGAACATCAGAGCATACTCCTCTTGAGGGGAAGGAAAGACTCTGAGTAAGCAACCCCTGGTTACGAGAAAAAGGACTTGTGGCTTTCAAATTAGCTTTATGATCCTTGGCTAGTTTGTTGTTCTTTGGTGAACCACTATTCAGAGTTCTCGTTTCCTGATCACAAAAGACAGATAAACCAATAATAATAATAACAAGGTCCCCTACATATGTGCTACAATAATCATAAGAGAATCCGTTCAAGTTGGAAAATTCTTTGTGTTGTACCTTTATGGATTTTAAGTTTTTAGTTGTAGATACAGCTGCAGAGGCTTTAACTACCACTCCAGAAGAATTTAAGCCTTCAGCTTTCTTTATTGGTTCAGATATTCCATTCATAGTGGGAATTGCACTGTCACTAACATTCTCACCCTCTTTGTTCAAATGCTCAACTGATTCTTCCACATGTTTTTTCTCAATAACACAACTCTCATCCTCCAAAGAAACCCCCTTTTCAGCCTCCATTGCGTAACAGATGCTTACAGAAAGGATAGAAAAGATTTCTGGAGAAACAATAAAAGATGTGAATACCCCACTTAGGCAAAAAAAAAAAAAAAAAAAAAAAAAAAACACTGCTCAATCCCCTGACTCCCATGAACTAGTATTGGAAATAACATCATACAGATTACACTATTTCTCCCATATTTTCTTCTGTGATATGCTCCTTTCCTTATCTGTGATCAATTTTTTTATATTTCTTATTCAAATGCAAAAGGAGTTGCATTAAATGAGTAAAGAACCATTTCATTGCAGACAAAAGCCAAATTCGGTTAGGACAATTAGGCCAAAATTTCATTTAGCAGCAGAGAAATGCAAAGAAAGGATCCAGATACACACCAGGTAGACATACACATTAAAGATAAGGGTGGAAAAAATTAAACAAAAGAGAAAGCAATCGACATAGGGGAAATTGGCATAAGTGCAATCATTAGTAGTATAATCAAAGAACTTTTTCAAAAGAACTGGAATTCTAAGTGCAGTATTTTTCAACTAAAGTATGGCAAAGCCCAGAATCTCGAAAAAAAAATCTGTTGTATTATGCTTTTCCCATATTCACTAAACAATCAATGAGGTGCTACCCTCGTTTCTTTATTTGCCAACATCAACCCTCCATCATGATAGGCAGGGTCAAATATGGATTTTGGCATCACCTAGCTTGTGACAACAAAAAAATAACACAAACACGGAAACACCCAAAGCTCCTAAACTTCTAAGAAATCACTAAACAAACCATCAACAGAAGTAACATCACTCTTATGCCTGCTGCTCCTATGAAGGATCTTGCATTCCTACTTCTCACTGAAAGATTGCCCAAAGGACTAGCACACCTTCTTAGCTAGAAGAGCAAGATCACCATGACCTCACTATAAAGGTTAAACTGAAAAACATTTCACAAGGCTTCCTCCACACTAACACATCCTTCCTACATATCACCATCATGAAAATGATCACAAACTCTAGATCATAAAGCCTTTTTTTTTTTCCTCAACCTATTATCCATAATTCTCAAGCCTTTGTCTAGTAGTTCTTACCCTCCTTTCTCACTATGTTTCACAAATGTACCTGATGTGCAAGGCTCCCATTTATGTGGGATTGAATGAGATGGTTGGTAGGCAGTCTTTTCTTCAATTTCTACATAGGCTGATTCCTGGACTCAAACTTGCAGCCCATCGCTTGGGCAGAGAATGCTTTCCATCTCACCAAGGTCTAACCTCTCACTATGTTCACAAACCATTATGAAAATTACCTAAAAGCCTAATACACATGGGAAAATGCCACTCAATGAGTAGGAGGGTCTAACATGTGGAAGTTTTAACTCTAAATGGAGATACAATGGAGACAAGGTTTGAATTCAAGATCGAATGCTATGATAGCATATAGAAAAATGAATATAATTCAAAATATTTACTTGATTACAATCAACTCGTTAAAGGATTTATACAATAAAATAATTAAAAAAATCATAATATTATTGTATCCAATTTCATAATTCATTCTATGCTCATATCTTCCTTACTTGATGGGTGATTCTTTCCATGATATATATTTCCTCAATACTACCCCCTCAAACTTATGATGATTTTGACCAAAAAATAAAAACGCTTTGACACAAACTAAATTTGGATTTTGCCATCATGAATCAAGGTTCCATATTATCCACTGGACCACCACCAGAAAAGAAAAAAAGCGTCACTTGGGCAATCATGAACAAGACCTTATATGGAAAAAATAAGCACTTCATGGACCAATATTTTGGTTTCCATGAGACACAGTTTAGGACCTTCACACCAAGTTGCCTTTAAACTTGAAACCTTAAACCTTAACAATGTGGAAAAGAAAGCTTCATGGGTTGAATTTTGAATCACTGTGTGCAAAGGTCCAAGCCAAATGCTTCTTCAGTTTGTGATCTTGGATTATAAACTCATATAGATTAGTGTTAGTGATGGTATGAACACAGTGATCTTGGTGGTGACCATTATGCATGACTTTGACATGAATACAAGAGGGGAAAAACATAAACCCATGGGTGCTTGTACCAAATTATTGAATTTTTTTTTTTTTTTAATATAGATATAATTAAATGGTGGTAGGAATCTAAGGGTCTGTTTGGATACCGCTTATTGCTAAAAACTAAAAACACAAAACACTTTAGCAAAATAATTTTTGAATGTATAAATAGTGCAGCCGGACCCAATTTTAACTTAACATTTGCATTTTTCTGTACTAGCAGGTCCTGTAAACAGTGCACAGGACCCACAGAAAAAAGGCCGAACGCTTCAACTTTCATTTTTCAGTGCAATCCTAACTCAAACTAAATAGTATACAAGAGTGAAAGAACTTAAGTGAGAGAGAAATCTAAAAGAATGTGAAAAAGGCTAATGACAAAGAAAAGGCCAGCCGGCTGGAGAAATGACAAGGAAAAGGCCTGCTGGCTGGAAGTAGAAGTTGGAGAGAGGCTCAATACAGTAGATCCATGGTTCTGATAGCATGTAGAAAATTTCACCACTTGATAAGTATTCTAAGAAAAGGAACATCTAACTGCACCTTTCATTACCCTTTTTCTAGCTCTCTCATAACCCCCACCTTTCAAATCCTCTAGGTCTTTCATAACACTTTTGCAGATGATAATCTATCATAAAACAAAGAAAAAAAAAAAACAGGACAAAGTTTCTCTCCAAATTCCCTTTATAGCTTTTTGTTGGACATGAATACAAATCCACTAGGAGATTGCATTTTCTTATTATAGACTCCATGCTTGCAAAATTTCAAGAAAATCACCGATCAATAGTTATGTCATCAATCAAACGTTAAAATTACAAGCTTTTGTAGTATTAAATTATGCATAAAAAATTTGTTTATGGATCAAATAGCAATTAAAATCTGATTTGAATGAAATTTGACATAAATGTTAAGAACATAAATAACATGCAATTCAAAGGTTGAATTTTCAAAATATATAGTCATTTAGTGGGAGTTTGGGGAGAAACTTTGTCTAAGAAAAAAAAAGCACTACACAAACTAAATTAGTATTAATCAGTCTGACATGAGTTTAAAAGTAATGGTTTTTCACTTTTCCTCAAGCTATGAAGATTCTAAATCTTGATTTCTGTAATTCATTTAAATACTCAGCAACCAAGCAGAGGATTAACATAACTCAGTATAGACAGCCAAGGTTTTCCAAACTAGAGCACACCCAGAAGAGAAGAAGATACATAAAACCAAATGACAGGAAAAACACAAACACCATATATTATAACCCAAGTACTAAATCAACCATTTCACACATCAAAACATAGGAAATCAAGCACAAAGCAACCGGATTTTCAAGAATTCAAAAAAAGTCAAAGCAATGCAATACTTACAAAGTGCTAGTATGTACCTTGGAAACTTGGGTGATGAGTATTGTATTGGGTTTGAATTGAATTATTAATAGCAACCCACCCCGTAGACAATGAAAGCAACCTGAAGAGAGATAAAGATGAAGACTTAGTCCAAAACAGAATTATGGGATGGAATGAATGGAGATTGATGGTTTGGTTTAGAAGAATGAAACAGAGTAGAGTTTGAGGAAAGATTGATAGTGGTTTGGATTAAAAGCACTAGTGAAGGGTGAAGTGGGTTGTGATAGCTGAGCTTGAAAGCTACAAACAGAGACAGAGTAGGTGACACACACTCCTCTCCACTCCTCTTGTTTCTTCTAGAAATAAGAGATATGATGAGTTTTTCAATGCAATGGATTAGATTGATAGAAGTTTCCAAAATGACTTAACTGCCATTGGCTCTAATTGTAACTGTAACTACTAAAAAGGTCTAGCAGTTTGAAATCTGAACGTTAAGGGGAGGGACCGGAATGTACTGATGGAACAGGAAGCAAAAGGAATTAGACTTTTTTTTTCTTGCTTGGAAATGTAGAAAATTGGCTAGGAATAATTAATTTTTTTTTCCACTTATGATTTTATGAATCAGATCTAACTTAACAGTTATAAATTTTTAGAAATTTTAAAGACAATTACTTTTTTAATTTTTGGTTTATCCATTTATGGTTTGGGTCGAATTTAATTTGCATACTTGTCATTTTAAAAGTTACATTATATGTCTAAATTATATCTACTTTTTTTTTAAATATTTTTTTTTTGTTTATGAATTTCCTATATTCATATCCTAATATGGATGTAATTTTTTATTTTTGTGTTTACTTTTCAAAGAAAGTGAATCAAATAAAAAATATGTAAATCTTCTTCTTCTTCTCCTTTTAACAATTTTGACTTTTGAGTTAACTTATTTTAGGAAGTTCCTTTTTTTAATAGAAAAATTAATATCCTACCTATAAAAGAAAAAGTAAAAGGAATTGGGCTTTTTTATTTCTTTATAGGAAAAATAAAAATCAATCTTTTTTTTATTTTTTTCTTTTCCTCTTATGATCTTATGAGTCAAATCTAACTTAACAATGCAAAGTTTTTAGAGGAATGTATAATTATAAAGAAATTCTTTAAAATTATTACTTTTTTAATATTTGGTTAATTATATTTTTATCCAGCTATGATTTGGATTGAATTTAATTTGTCAACTGTCATTCTTAAAATTGCCGTTTATCCACCTAAAGTGTAATGGTATTTGGTTTTAGTTTATATATTTAATATATTCTATCATAATAAGGTGTTTTTTTTTTTTTTTTTTTTGGGTGTGATTATCATTATGTTTCAAAGAATATTAATTCAATATGTGACTTTTTATAAGTATTTTTTTAGCTAACTATTTGTTTAAAAAAAAAAAATCATGTTTCAAATCCTATATATATATAGTAAAATGAATTGGAATTATTATTTTTCTTGCTTGTAAATGTAGAATTTTTTTTAGGAAAAATGGGGAAAAATCTCTTATGATATTGTGAAATAGATCGAACTTAAGAATGTAAAGATTTTAGAGGAAAACATAGTTATAGAGAATTTTTAAAGATAACTATTTTTAAAATATATATGT
The DNA here is from genome assembly GCA_030445155.1 of Quercus variabilis. NCBI lineage: Eukaryota > Viridiplantae > Streptophyta > Magnoliopsida > Fagales > Fagaceae > Quercus > Quercus variabilis. The sequence goes on from CP129451.1 coordinate 23,686,161, forward strand.
ATATATATATTTGGTTAATAATATTTTAACCATATATGGTTGAATTCAATTTTCCAATTTGTTATTTTAAAATTTATGCTTATCCAACTAAACTAAAGTATGATGATATTTGTTTTTAGTGTATAAATTTAATATATATACTAGCCTCATCTTTGCATGTGATGAGGCTTTTTTTGTCTAGTGTCATAATTTTCTTTTTTTGTTTTTTAAATTTTGGATAAGTTTGTTTTGAAAATATGGATTAGTAGGAGAATGTCCTATTTTGTACGCATTTTAAGTGGAGTTTGAAATATATTTTTACCGGGTTATCCTCAAGATTTTCCATGTTAAACGTAAGGTTTAGGGGTATTTTTGAATCACATAAAAGTCCAGTCCAAAGAGGGGAATTCTCTTATAAATAGTATAGACTAGTTTCATCACACATGATTTGTGCATGCGATGAGATTTTTTTTTTTTTTTTTGGTTTAGTGAAATAATGTTTAAATTAAAATGAGATAGAGATAGTGTCCTAATTTTTAGGATTTTTCCCTATGTGAGAGTTAATAAAAGTTTGAAAATCTAAAACTTAAAAACTTTTTTTAAAAAATAGTAAATTCCTCTTTTAACTAGTTTGTGTTTTTAAATTTAAAATTATTTAACTAAAAGATAGTGCTAATTTAAAGAGTCTAAGAATTTGTACGAGGATATTTTATTACACAAATTGATGAAACTCAAACTGAAAACCCTTTTAATAATAATAATAATAATAATAATAATAATAATAAGATTATATACTTTTGTGTGTGTGCTTACTTTCTAAAGAAAGTGATTTAAATATTTGATTAAAAAATTATTTTGAGCTAACTTTTTAAAGAAATTAAAACCCCTTGGATAAAGTGCAACTTTTGAAATCACTGGTTGACAAATCAAATATTAAATTACAGTTTTTGTTCCTAAAACTTCTATCTAACTTCAATTTTAATCCTTCAAATTTAAAAGTTCGAATTTGGTTCTTAGAATTTAAAATATAAAACAACATGGTCTCTCCATGTAATTTTCTGTTTACATGACTCACCACTTAAGTCACTCAATTTTTTAGGGACCATAGCAACCCAATTATATATTTAAGGGACCAAAATCAAGCCAAATCTATCTTTTAAGATAATAAACTCAAACTAACCTCATCGACGGAGGGACAAAATTGTTAATTTTTTTACGAACTTTTATAATTCAATTTCAAGTCTACAAAATTATAATTTTATATATGTATACAAATAAACATATACTAATACTATATATACTTAAATTGATTCTCATATTTAAATTGAATCTAGTACTCAAGAGTTCATTCATGAGTATAATCTAATGTTTGAGCTCCATTTTTTTGATAGTTGAGTTTAATTTTAGACTTGAACTTCTTGACTCATTTACTTAATAAATATACGTAAAATAGCTAATCCATGAATTGAGTCCAAACTATTTATAAACAAATTAGTTTATTTATAGTATCACTGTTCTATTTGTTCATAAATTTTTGTCGTTATCACTGCTTCTTCGTTATATATGATTAATGTTTTTGGGGTATGAGATTGTAGGCAGGATATTCCTTCCAAAGCTCTGTTAAAGTCATTTATCATTTTAACCTTACCTTTATTTTGATTGGGATTGTCATATTTGTCAAGGACGAAAAGATAAAGATATGGGTTTTCTATTAACTGTGTACATTTGGAGAAGATTCCAAATGGAAAAGGTTGAATATCTAGGCACAGTAAATATACTGTTTCAAGGCTTAATCATGTTGCAAAATAATGAAGAAAACAACAACTTTTAATTATAATTTATAAGCAAAAAAGGGTAAGGAAGAGAATCTCTTTTTTGAGGAGAGGTAAAAAAAAAAAGAGAATCTTTTATGGAGTATGGACAGTACGATGTATGAATGCATAAAGAGAGATGCTACGTCTGTAATAATTTTACAACAAATCACAAGTGGTTAGTTATTATTGGTTCAAATTTAAAACTAACACTAAGATTATTTTTTTGTCCTAATAATAACAATCAGTAACGACTTGCCACTTAGGATTTGTTATAAAAATGTTGTAGACGTATCATTTCTCATAAAAAAAAAAAAAACCAAGCCACACTACTCACTTAACTAGGAGATTAATTATAATTTTCAAATTATCACAGATATTCATTTCAATTCATGACTCCATTTTTTTTATGCCAAGATAATTGATTATTCCACCATGTGCTTCTTCTAACCAGACCCGACTGGCTAAAACATGGGCTACGTTGTTGCTTTTCCTACACGCATGACTAAAAGAAATACTACAAAATAACTCCATTTAGATTAGCAAGCTCAATAAAATTGGCCAATCTTAGAGGGAATGAAAATAGCCAAATTGAGTGCACTAGTCAAAGAGCATCATTCGACAATCACAATCACAATCACAATCACATATTCACATGACTCTATTTTTTAGTACCATAACAATTGTGGATGTATCAAAAAAGAGTGTGCTTTGGAGATTTTCACTAACCTTAATTGCATTACTATTGTTAGAGTATATGTTAAATAATTTAAATTAATCATTTCTTAATAACTTAATTTTTTGCCATGGAATGGTAATTTATCATAATATAAAAATAATTGGTCATGAACTTGAAAAGTGATAGAAGTGTTAGAATATTGGTCAAATATCATCATTTTGTAAACAGCTTAAATTTTTTGGGTCAATTTATAATTTTTTTTTAAAAGATCAAATGGTAATTTATTATGCTTACTTTATTTTATTTATTTAATTTTGAAATAGAATTGCTATCATAACCTTATAAACCCTCAAAAAGAAAAGAAAAATCATAATCTTATATGTTCCAATTAATTCAGCTGGTAAAATATATTGTCATCAAATAAGAAATTTAAGATTCGATATCGCTCACACCAAAAAACCAACTAGCGTTTTAATTTGATGATAAAAAACAATTATCAAGAGTGGACTCTATAAGATAAAATTTTATCGTATCTATAAATATATTTTTTTAAATAACTAACACATAGTGTTTTGGGTTTTCAAAAAGCACTTTTAAGCTTCCAAATCCCCTAATTAAACTGACTCAATATTTAATCCCCACAGAGACAACGTGGATATATATAATATCACCATTTAGTAATTTTGTGTTCATCAACATATTCCAGGAATTAGATAACATTTTAACATGTTAGGTAGGGCAGAGTTTTCACTTTTCATCATGATCAGTAAAAAATTAATGTGAGTAGGTTCAGAAAATGAAGTGATTAGCATTATAAGCAAGGGCATGAGAGTCAATTAAGGAATGAACCAATGATTGAAATACAATAGAAGAAACTGTTCGAGAACGTGGGGAACGTAGAGGTCACAGGTAGGTGAGCCCACTTGTCCTGTCGTTTCATGACGTGGCACGACCGAGCAACATGATTGGTCTCCACATATCAGCTTAGGACAACCTCGACGACATGTGTCCCACCTACTATTGCGTGGGCTGTCACAACGTGTGGAGTTGATCATAAAACTGGATAGATAATAAGACACCCGCAATCTACGGCTGTTTTTCGTTTGGACCGCTCAATCTCGACCGTCCGTTACTTTTTTGGTGGGGTCGTGATCAAGATCCACGTTTTTTTGTGACACGGAAATCTTTTGTATTTTTCTTGTTGCACGGGATTTTGTGGGTGATACATTGCATTCGAAGCATCAAGGGCCAGGTTGGCATCTAAATAATGTGGGATTTTGCGGGGCCAGCTCGTGTGTGTCACACCCCAAACCAATAAGAACACAATTTGAGTTTACGTTACATTTTACATTAATGAGTTTACAACTCAAGTATTAATGACATTATTTCTCTACGTACTTTACATATGTAGCAGTTACATATTCTTCTTTTTAAGTGTATTTATGCATTTTCTTTTTCTTTTTCTTTTTTAGAAACCAGCCGAAAAGTATTTATGTATTTGTGGGGAGTAGGATAAGTACAAGAGGCTCATGGGTCCAAAGGCCACAAGAGTAAGAAAAGAAGAAGGGGAAGCAGCAAATCTAGCCCAAAGAAGTTATAGAAGGAAGTTAAGGAACTAGCCAAACATCGAGGAAGAAGAAAGAGAAGGGATTTTTTGGGTAGAATGGCCTAACCTACAAAGAAGTCTCGTTCCCTCTTTAGGTACATGGTCGAGGAGAGCCTTATCCTTGGCCCACTGCCAAGGATATGATCTGATCGAGGAATGACTAACAATTACTAAGAGCATTCATATTAGTGAAGGCAAAATTTTAGTTATTTAACTACACAAAAAGTTATTTTTATCTATTTTACCTACATACATGCTGCAACAATGGATCTATTTTAACTTTCAACACAATAAATAATATACATATCATAATAAAATAATATAACCACTACAATAAAATAATATATCCTACTACCAAAAAAACAACCATAGCACCAATCACAATCACTCTACCATCAACCACAGCCACAACCACAACCACCACCACCACCACCACCGGTCCACAACAGGAAAAAAAAAAAAAAAAAAAAAAACCACAGCACCACAAAACAGAGCATAACCACCGCCAACACAGCACCACAAAACAAACCCACTCTACCATCAACCACACCCACCACCACCACCACCAATACACAGCAAAAACAAAAAAAAAAAGAAAAAAAAGAAAAAAAAAACAAAACAAAAACAAAAACAAACAAACAAACAAACTCACACCCAAAATCCACCTCCACCATCGCGGCATAACCAAACCATAACCACCATCTCAGTAGCCTCAAGCTCAACCAAAAAACTAGCAACCAATTGAGAGAAAAAAAAAATCCCAGAAATCTCACCCTCAAGATACCCAAGCCAAGAGCACATACACACAATTAGAAATCTTAAAACCCAGATCAGCATCATGGGTCTGAGGCAATCAGCAGCATAGGTTTGAGGCAGATGGTGGTTGGTGGGTCGGTGAGAGATCGGAGTGATAAAAGACCAAAGTGATGAGCTTTGAGAGACTGGAGTGATGAGCTTCAGAGATGAGATGAGAGTGAATGAGAGAGAGGGAAAGGCACTGTCTAAGGGGGAGAGAAAGGCATGGTCTAAGGGAGAGAGAGCAAGTGATAATATTTTAATCGAATAAAATAATTTTTTTTTTTAGCTCTCATGAACAGTGCACCTCTATCTATAGATGTGAACTATAGCAATGGAGCTAAAATTTTTAGATTTAGCTCCACTGCTGCAGCAAGATTTTTGTGTTTGTGGAGCTAAATTTTAGCAATATAGCAATATGCCTTCACTGTTGTGAATGCTCTAAAGAACCAATAGAGAAGTACAGCCAACAAACTAGTGGTGGTAGTGCCTAAATCCAACAACTTTCACTTCCGCGTTGAATTACTGTACCTAATAGTCAGGCCGCATTTACTTCTGATCACAACAAAGTTTTTCTTCCATACATAATACACTTACTTACTCCCTCAAAAGAAATGAGACCTCTGATGGAACAAATATCATTATCTACACCCCTCCACCACACAAATGGAGAGAGAGAGAGAGAGAGAGAGAGAGAGAGTATAATAGAACCCCTCTCCCATAAAAAATAGAAGAAAAAAGAGAGTGTGAAGTGTAAATTCTAACTTGTAAGAATCTTCATCAGGCTGACCAAAGAGAATACAAGAAACTTTGTTGTTCATTCCAATATTATTAGTTTATGATTTGATCTCTTGCTTAGTTCTTCATTTGTGAATTTAGTTCCCATAACTTATAAATTAATAGTAACGTTCATTTTTACTTTTCTTTAGTATTTTTTATTCACACATAATTTATTTGTGATACATGTGATAATATATGCACCATTATGGTCTAAATGCATCTTGTTAGTATGTTATAAACTTTAAAACATTTAGATCAAATGAGAAATGTGGTTTGTTAAATTATTGATTGTTCTAAAAGTTTAAACTATTGAAATATGGTAAATTTAATCATTTAGCCGTCCTAACATAACCACATACTTCTAACACTTTCTTTCACATGTGGGCTGAAACCACCCTTTTAATAGGTGAGGTCCAAAACGTAAGATTTTAAATGAGAGGTAAAGTGGAGGAGACAATAATTGAACTTATGATTTCTTGTTTAGATACTATGTTAAATTACCAATTGTCTCAAAAGTTTAAATTATTATAATAATATAGTAAATTTAATCGTTTAACTACATACTTCTAACATAGCTAGGCATACAAATAATATCTATAGCCAATTGAATCCTATAAATAATTTAGTTATATTTTTATAAACAATTATATACCACAACTTTCATTTTTTTTATATTGCATCTATGCTTCATGGTATGGAAGAGAATACGAGAGAATGTGTGCACATAAATGGTGTAAATGCATCTTGTTGTTCACATTAAAAACTTCAGGCATTTATTTTGTAGGTGGAATGAAAAAAGTGGTTGCACAAAAGTTTTTTTTTTTTTGATACGTGCACAAAAGTTATATGTGTAGCCCATGGCGTTACAGGCATTATTTTGGGATCAACTCCAAAGGATTCCTTTCTGGTAATTACGCATATTTTTAACTACGCATTTTTATGTTAAATGCATGGAATTCTTTTGTATTTAACATTTTCTTTTCTATCAAAATTTCACATGAACATAAGTTAGATTTTTTTTTTTCAGTTAACAAATGAGTGAGAGAGAGAGAGAGAGAGAGAGAGAGATTTGTTTGATAGTGTGAATGTGTGATATGCTACACATATTTAAAAAGTAAAAAAAAAAAAAAAGTATTGAAGATTTGGAATTGTTTTTAAAAATATATATATTTTTAAAATTGGTACTTCTTAAAATACTTCTTAAAATTTGATACTATTTTCACCAACTTTTTTCATAATTCATATGCAATGTCCAGTTGTTTCTTTGCATTTATGCGGGTGGATTGCATAATTACCCCTTGAAGTTTAAGGTCCAGTTGCACATCTAATCAACATCGTGCGTCCCTCTCAGCATTTGAGTCTTCACGTTTAGAATAAAAGGATAACATTAATAAATTAATATTATTGAATTTTTAGTTAATATGTCAAGCCAGTTATGAAAAATGAAGATGTCATTTTATAATTGTTTCCTTTCCATTCCATCTTTCCAATCACCAAATGGGGAAATCACTGTGATGGCTTTCGCTGTTGCCAGCCAGCTTTGATTTGGAATAATGATGATTATTATAAATTTTAGTCCATATAATACTCAACAACCATATTCCGTAATCTTTTCCAGTACTTATTATATTTGATCATGAAGTTGGGTTGGGCCAGCTAGTGGTTAATAAATGACAGGAATTGAAATCTTGCTACTTCTTTGGGATAAACACAAACTGGGCCTAGCATGTATATGTCAACGGATTAAGGTGTCTTTATGAATAATTTGAACGCCCCACGCGGGTAGTTTTATTTTTTTTTTCATCACTTATTAGATACCTAAACCCCGCTGAGTTATTGATTGAAATTTCATTCTCTTACTAGAAAAATTATTGAATACTCCAGAATTATCATGAATGTGTATTCACTCATCTCACACGAATTGTGAGTTCTACCATAAATTTAATTAGTGGAATCTAAAGTTATGTGAGTAGAGGTAGTATCCATTTATGGTACTCCAGAAATACTCAATAATTACCCCTCTTACTATAATGTAAATCATGCTTAACTTCTTGTAACTTCGTATAAACAACTAGTTGGTCCGTCTTGATCTAATAATAAAGAGTTATTATCAAGAGTGGATGCTATAGGTTGAAATTCTCTAAAAAAAAAAAAAAAAAAACAGTTGGTCCAGTTCACAAACTACTACCTCCTTCTCTAACGAATTTTAAGCAAACCACTATGTTTTCATGTTTCTAATGGTTGAATAAGAGATTTAGGGTTCAATTCCCACTTACACCAAAAATCGATTAGTGTCTTTGTCTGATGATAAAAACTATCATCAAGAGTGAACGCCATAGATTGAAATTCTCTCAAAAAAAAAAAAAAAAAACTAATTGGTCCAGTTCACAAACTACTACCTCCTTCTCTCATGAATTTTAAGCAAACCATTATGTTTTCATATTTCTGATGGTTAAATAAGAGATTTAGGGTTCAATCCTTGCCAACACTAAAAACCGATTGGTGTTTTAGTCTAATAATAAAGAGCTATCATCAGGAGTAGACGGCATAGGTTGAAACTCTCAGGAGTGGACGCCATAGGTTGAAACTCTTTCTCAAAAAAAAAAAAAATGTTTTCATGTTTGAAATTCTCGTCCACTTCAGACTGCCAGCAAAGTAGTTGAAACTTGAAATTTGAAAGTAGATCGAATCAACGCCTTATACCTTGCTTTACTTTGACCTAACCCATCTCCATTTGAATAAGGTCTAAAGTAAGGGTGACTATTCATGTTCATGTGTAGGGTTCTTATCGTGTCGACTCATAAGTATTCAAAATTTCAAATATATAGGTCAACATGAACATAAAATGTTTATTAATTGTATCAATATTCATTGACCCTAACACGAACAGTTTACTAAACAAGTAAAACGTCATGTTACATTTCACATAACATATTTAATAAATAAGTCATGTTAAGGTCATGGCTTGGCATTAAAGAACAAAAAAGTTTATATAGCAAGGGTTTTAAAGGGTAAATTGGTAAAATAAGCATCAGTAAAACTAGTCAAAATGGATTTTGTGTGTCTAAACTTAAGTTTCTTACCCGCCACTACTTGACAAATTGGGTTCATTCAATTTTGGAAAAAAAATGTTTATTTTATTTATTTATTTATTTTTAAACCTTTACATATGATTATGAATGAACTGCGAAGTGAATTAGGATTTCCAAAAGTTACTTTCTGGATTAGTATTTCATTTTGGTACTTACTTTTTAAGTACTTTCAATTTCAACCTTGAGTATTTAACAAATTTTCATTTTTTGTTCTTGCAACATCTCAATGAAGGAAACTGCTTATATGGCTAACTTAATTCTCAACTAACATGTGATTAATACAATTTTTTTAAAATTAATCGGTATTTAAAAAAGCCAAGCCAAAATTTAAAAAAATTCCAAAAACCCATGACAAAAAAAGTCTAAAATAATGAATTAAAGAAATAAAAAGAAGTTAAAAAAAAAAAAAAAATCAAACATCCCCTTTCTTTTATTTCACTTTCATGAAATCCAAACACAACAATAAATACACAAAAAGATTTGTAATTATGAATACAAACAATTTTGGGGTATATTTGTTGATGGAACTAGAGTTGGCCTTGCTTATAGATAGGGTGTCAAATGAATGGGTTTGGGGTGGGTATAATTGGGTTAGGTACATAAAACTCATTTATCCATTTATTGCTAATTTAACTAATTACTTCTAACCAAACCCAACCCAACCCAGTTATTATGGATAAACCCCAACCCACCCAATTACCCAATAGGTTTTGGGGGGCTATTCAGTCATTTTTTAGGTTTAGGAGGTATTTTGGTAATTTTTTGTTTAGGGGTATTTTGGTCTTTTTTTTTAGGTTTTTGGAGTATTTTGATCATTTTTAGGTTTATGGGTGTTGAAGACAAATTTTTCACACCACATGCCTTCATTCATTGGCGACCCATACCATATCAACATTATCGTAAATTTTGAAAAAACCTCTTTTAATGCCCAAAAGAGCCCATATTTACACAAAAATGAGTCAAAGCCCATGGTTCAAGCTCATAGCACATCATCTCATTTTTAGCTCATGATCCAAGCTCATGAGTCTCATTAGGAGAATTTTGGGAGTCGTAATTTGGAGGGCCAAGAATTATGTTCGATAAAATTCCAATGGTTCAAAGTTGATAAAGGAAAGCATGTTGCTTGGCATGTCTTCCCCAATTTCCTAAACTCTGACGGGTTAGTGTGCAATAGGTAAAATTTGATAAGCCTCTAATATCACATAACACTTAAAATGATGACTCCCCTTGCTCTTTACATAAAAATTAATGTTCGTCATATAATTTAAGTTTAAAAATGTGATTATATCATTTCATATTAATTATATTATTATTTTCATTTAAATCAATCTCAAGCATATGGCTAAATATATATTAATATCTCTTTCTCAAAAATATATATATATATATATATATATTAATATCTCATATCTAGCATTAAATGCTCTCTTTACTCTCTAAGATTTGGTTAAAATACAAAGAGACCATAATTACATCTCTAAAACTTCATCAAATATCAATCAACTAGTCTATTACTTACCAAAATTATATATGGACCAAACATATAATTTTTCAAAAGAGAAAACTTAGCCAAAAATACCAACAACAGCTTCAGCAAAAGCTGCAACAGCTCCAGCAAAAGTTGCAAAGGCTCCAGCTACAATAGCTTCTGTAGAAACTGCAACAGCTCTAGCAGAAGCTATAGTAGCTCTAGCAAGTTGACATATGTCCTAAAATGACATCACTTGCCCATTAAAGCCCAATCCTAGCAGCTTGCTATCATACCCAAAGAAGTAAGGATCCCATAAAAGAAATCTTACCATTTTAAGCTAAGATCCTTAGCTTCCAGCTGTAGTACTAGAAATAAAAGAATCCCATAAAGATTATCTTACCATTTTTAGCCAAACCATGAATTTAATGCCAAATATTTTTTTTTTCTAGCAAAAGATGCCATTTAGATGACATCATCCTACTGTAACTGACAGCTTTAACAGCTATGACTGACAGCTATAACAACAACATTAAAATCTCAAACTTTCTTCTTTTGACTAAAAAACAAAAACCCACTAATGAAACTACTTACTTTGTCAAAGACTTTTCCTTATTTGCTAAATTTTCCTTTAACTAATTCTGATCTAGTTACATACTTGGCTCTATATAAAGAGGGCCAAGCTACACACTAATTAACCACTATCCATCCTTCTCTGACCCCCTTATTCTGAAACTTCATTCACTTTGCTGCCATATCTCTAAACATCTCCATATCTTTCTTCATCTCTCTTACAAAATCCCTCCTGTTAGATAACACCTATTACATACACTACTACCCATCTCTCCCACACTTTAATATTCTAAAACTTCATCATTTTGCTGAACAAAAGCACATCTCCATCTCTTTCTCTATTTATCTTACAATACCTCTCTTCTTAGAAAGTAACATAACCCATGACATAACACAAAAAACTACTCCAGCAGCAACTATAAACTCATGTATTTAGTATATTTAACCTTCATATTATCTATCTCATACTCCCATATATTTTACAAACACATTCCTCACATACCATCTATACATACTTCTTACATATATTTCTAATCTATCTTACAAACACCATATCTCACAAAACATATATATTTATTACCATCTCCATACATCTTAAAAGATACCAAAAACTCTTCCAAGAACACAATACAAAAGCCCTTTTCTCATGGAACGCATATAAACATCAATACTAAGCTTTTTTCTTAAAAGGCACAAAGACTTCATATCAAAGTCATTCTCATTGAAGACATATTTTTCTAATACTTAAAACTATTCTTATGAAAGGCACGAACTTATGAAATTTAAAGCCCTTTTTATGGAAGACAATGTCACTCATACCTAACTAAAAACTAAAAGAGCATTACACGGGAAAAATCATTTAAGTGCATAATTAAGGGGGACAAACTTAACCAACCAATGCACACGGCTGGACATATTCTATCTCCCTCTAGTTGCACCAATTTTCCCCTTTCAATCATGAAGTCACCATGAAAGGACTTACTTCATCATGCTACTGAAATATTATGCCTACTACTATCATACAACTAGAGCTACAAATTGTGAAGATAAGTCATTATATATATTTTTTTATATTATTGAGTATGTTTTAATTTATTATCATTGTACTGTTATACTTATATTATTCAGCTGCTAGAATGTTATCAGCTCATTAACGCTATACAGCTAGAGCCACAAACTATGAAACTCACTAACGTTATACAGTTGGAGCCACAAATCATATAAAAAACAAAGTGATGCTGTACAGCTGGAGCCAGAAACATACAAGATAAGTCAAAATCTCTTTATATTCAAGATTACATTATTAAGTATACATTAACTCATTACTATTGCACCGCTGGATGCAAGTTACTTTAATATCATGAATAAGGCATTCATTGAACATTAGGCATGTGTGTTGTGTGTGTGTATCAAGTGTGGAATAGTCCATAGTCTAGAGTGAAGTTTCAATGATCAATTCAATCAAGTTATACACAACTAGTACTAAGTCAAGTGGTTTATCTCAATTATAGAAATGAACATATATGACATCCCACAAGAAAATGATTACATATCTTTGAAGCTTTTCATTTGGCTTCTTTACAATTCATATCATTTGATCTTTTTGAATCAACACATCTCATTTTAGAGATCGATACTTGAAATTTTTGATATTTCAATTTAATGAACAAGCCTTTGGCTTTTTGGGGCATTATACATTTTATTTTGGTCACCTTTCCTTTTTCCTAGTCAAATACTAGTATGTGCGACAGGCTTTTGCAGCTCAATATCTCTTTTCATTTGGAGATTTACATTTGGTGAGCTCTTTAAGCAAAAACAACAAAATAAAGAGTGGGAAGATATATAGGCACAAGTCTATGCATGTCTCAAAACCAACAAGACTATTGACCAATTATTCATGAGAAGCTTGAAAATCAATTTACAACAATCACACAAAGATGTCAAGATTTTTCCTACAAAGATATAAGTGCATAAAAAAAAAGCTAAGCTCGTAAATGCATAAAACCATTTGTAAGAAGGTACAAGGCAAAACTCACATGTGATATGTGCTCAAACATATACGATTAAACTTTTTGAATTTTTGACTTTTTATGTGATTTTGGATTTTTACTCTCACAAAACTAAAGCATAAAAGTAAGATCAAAACAAAAGTAATGCATACAAATAAATGCAAAATGCACAAATGCATGAAGATATGACAATCAATGCATGAAGGGTCCTACAAAGATCGAAAGAATTAGATCAAGGACCAAAAGAGCAAAAACTCAACTATAAGAACCCTTCCTCATTCAAACAGAATGATTGTTTGGAATGAGTGTCTCAAGAGAAGTGAGACGAGGTTTGGAAGAATGATAACCGGAGATGCACATAGTCAAGAAATTAAGAGCATCAAACACTTTCTTTAACATGCTATTATCACTCAAATTCGGTTTACCCTTTTTAGCACAACTTCCGAGAAGCTCAAGTTTCTCTTTTCTTTTGATTCTTTTAAAAGCATGACACTTAGAGCATTGAGGTCTTAGATGACCAAAGGCACCACAATGGTGACAAACAATGCGTTTAGGTCTATTAGGCTTTTTGGGAAGGGATCTAGCAACATGGTTTTGTTCTCTCTTCAACTTATGACATTGAGGTCTTATATGACCAATCACCCACAATGGTGGTAAGTTGGAACAAACTTAGATCCATTCGAAGCCTTAGGTTAAGACCTAAATGGAGGCTTTGACTTAACAGCTTTTCTCTCCACCTTTTGATTTCTTTTATGTGGAGGAATGTACACCAATTTATCCTTTGAGGTAGAACACACAATAGGCATAAAATCGGGTACCACAACATGATTGCAACAAAAAATTTCATCATTTTTAACAATAGGTTCAGCAATTAAACACTCGGCATGCATCTTGAGAGATTTATTTTCACATTTTAGCTCATCAACAAGTTTGTTAGACAAAACAAGTTTAGCATTTAAGTCCATATTCAAACATTCAAACTCTTTCAGCTTTTGAAGAGAAATTTCAACAAGTTTCTTATATTTTCAACCAATTTGTTGGATTCTTTGAGCTTAGCAATTAAATTATCATTTTCACAAAATAACTTGCTTAAATTCTTTTGAAACTTCTTAGCATTTTTCTTCAAGGGTTTGATGTTAGGAATATCAACAACATCCAAAGGTTCATGTAACATGGCATCACAATCATGAGGATTCACACTCATAGATGCATTTTCACAAACAAGTGACATGCTACATTTATCATCAATCAAATCATACAAAGAGACATACAAAGAACAATCCATGGCAAATAAACCAAGGGATCAAGGATCACACTTAAGTATTTAAACCACAAAAACTGTACCCGCTCTGATACCAATTGAATGTTTAATATGTGTGTAAAACACCATTGAACGTTTAGACCCCAAATTACAAAATATCAATTCAAGCTTATTATCAAACAATTAATGTGCGGAACATGAACATAAGCCAAACATAGAATTGATAACCAATCTAAGCCAATTATAATCACATCCACAACAGAAAATAAAAGGCAAAGATAAAGGGAAGAGAGATGCAAACAGAAGGACAACACGTGATATGTTATCAAAGAGGAAACTGAAGCCCTCGGCGTAAAACCTTTCCACTGCCCTCCAAGCGGTCAATAATCCACTAGAAAATGTAGTTGGGATGCATGAACAGTAATAGACCCTCCAAGCCTAATCTACCCAAGTACCTAAGCCCTCTAAGCTTCCTGCTCCAACGAGGTTACGCTGAACCTTTTTCTTTTCTAGCTTACCGGATTCCGCTAGAACTTATAGTATCAACCAATAACCATTGGTCCCTTCCAAACTGCTTCCCTTAGCATCAAAAGACCTTCTCACAGACGTGGGTGTGGTGAGAAAAGGATTTGGTCAATGACCTCTCAAGGATGTATCAATGGAGAGGAAGAGAGTAGAGGAATTTGAAGAGTCTTTTAGTGAAGATTGGGGATGAGGCAATCTTGTTTTTCTCTAGGGTTTCTCTCACAAAATTCTCTCTGAAAGCTCTCTACATTTCGTGGGTATAAGGATCTATATATAGTGGTGTGTGTTTGGAATACGAAGAGTCAGTTTTATCCAAATAGGGCTGGTTGGCGGCTTGGCCTTGCGCCTGGTCTAAGACGTGAGCTCAAGTCACGAGATAATGGCCTTGCCAATCTGGGATTTTTGTCCTGTAGTATGACAGTTGGCGTGATCCTTCACCTCTCTGCATGCTTCTCACGTGTGCAATAGTTGGCGGCTTACAAGCCGCGAGTCAATCGCGAGTCCTAGCCGCGAGTCCCTGCTTCTTTGCATCAATTTGAGCAATCTTCACACTCTCTTCACACATTACCCTTACATGAATCCCACCTAAATACAGGGTTACTAAGTGTTAAATTACAAGTAAATTGGCATGGAATAAAGCCAACAAGATGGTTGATAAATTTCAACCGTACATAGGCAAAAGGGAAACTTTATTTTTGTTGCACTCCAAACCTCTGCTGTTGTTTTGCATCCCCACAAGATGTGGCTGGCAGTCTCATCTCTTCCATACACATCGCAACTAGTTTCCACCTCCAAACCTTTCGACTTTAGGCGGTACTTTGTTGGGAGAATGTTTTTGCATGCCCTCCACATGAAATGCCTAATTTTATTTGGGCAGTCCAAATTCCAAATGAGCTTCCAAATGGCTTTTGATTTCGACCCATCTGAACTTTCCCTCTTTCTCCATGCGAATTTAGCTTCGGCATTAGCTTCTGGGTTGCCTAATAGGCATTCTTCACAGTAAAAAGGCCATTGGGAGTCCAAGCCCACACTATGGAGTCTTTAGGAAGCCTATGACTAAGAAGGATTCCCAAAACAGTTTCAGCTTCATGGGGAAGGAAGGAGTTTCTTACCAAATTTGCATCCTAACCACGGGTCTCCCTATTAATGAGATCCACAACCATTACAACATTATTTGAAGGACCCCTTGGACTAATAACTTTGAATGAGTCCGGGTTTGGAATCCATCTATCCTCCCGAATATGAACCCTTTCCCCATTTCCAATTACCCATCTAGAGCCCTTCACAACTAAGTCCTTGGTTGCCATGATACTCCTCCAAACATAGGATGGTTTATAGCCCAATTGTGCCTCCCAAAATGAACACCCCGCAAAGTACTTTGCCTTAAAGACTTTATGGACGAGGGAGTTTGGATTTTGTTGAATTCTCCAACCTTGCTTAGCTAAGAGCGCTAGGTTGAAAGTCTTTAAGTCTCTGAAACCCATGTCCCATTCCATCTTTGGAGAGCAAAGTTTTCCCAAGAGATCCACACCATTTTTTGCTCTTTATCCTTCTGCCCCCACTAGAAATTTCTCACCATGGAGTTCAACTCCTTGCATAAAGAGTTTGGAGGAGGTGTTTTATAATTCACCAGAAATTTCTCTACTACTAATTCACCTCCGAAGGAGGTGTTTAATAATTTATCATGCAAAATAGTCATGGCCGTTCCTTGAGCAGCAGCCACATAGTCATGGCCGCCATTATAGAAAAACGAGAGATAAATTAACGCTCCGTTTGTTTTGAAGTAAAATATTTTCAAATGTAAAAATTTTACAAGTAAAAGTTTTTCTGTAAAATATTTTCAGTAAAACATTTTCAAGTGTTTGGATTGCTCTAGACACTTGAAAGTGCAAGCACAAATCAGCCACCACCAACCACCACTGGGTGCAAGCACAAATCACTAACAATAGTACCAAATCCAAATTAGGAAGAAGGAAAATAAAAGGCCATCACTTCCATTGCCACCAACGGGCCATCATCAACACCGGAACCCACCCCTAACACCATACCCAGCGGCCAAACTCAAAACAAACCCCAGCAAAACCATACCCAGCCACCAAAACCATACCCATATCAGCCACCACAACAAACCATTAATCACCAAACATCATCCCTAGCCGCCAAACTCAAAACAAAACCCAGTAAAACCATACCTAACCACCACGACAAACCATCAATCACCCAACACTATACCCAGCCGCCAAATCAAAACAAAACCCAGCCACCAAAACCCAAAACTAAACCCACCTACCAAACTCAGAACCAAACCCACTACCGACAACCCACCTATCCATATTTGAGAGATGCGGCCTTAAAGATATTAGGAACATGAGGAATAGTGTAGAAGGGAGGAGAGAGAGAGACACAACAACCCAGATTGACGATTAGCATCGCACTTACTGCCGCAACCTCTATGTTGGAGACATTGACATCGACGCTGACCGCCTCACTGCTCACTAGTAAAAGTCCCAATGGATTGCTAGAGAGAAAAGAAGAAAGATGAGGGAGAACTTGAGAGTGAGAAGGTATGGTAGTTGTGAGAGAGGAAGAGCAAAAACTGAAAGGGACTAAGTTGTGAGGAAGTGAAATATCAGGTAAGAGGGAGGAGAGCAAATGTAAAATGTTTTACCAAAATTTTAAGTGTAAAATATTTTATTTTACACAAATTTGCCTAGGTTGTTTTATTTGACCAAAAAATATTTCACTTTTGACTATATATTTTATTGCAAAACAAATATGGTAAAATGGGAAAATATTTTCTTGAAAATATTTTACATTGAAATAAACGAAGCGTAAAATGAGCTCATTTTTTCTACTATACTTGTCACTATCTTTCATAGTCAATTGTTATATTCTTGGTGAGCGGGGTAGTCGGTAGAAGGCACAAATTTGAGTGCATGTTGCCCTATGCTCATTCAGCTCCTTGGATTATTCATTACTAGTCCACATAAAAAATTTCATAAAGAAAAAATTGATGTAATGAGATTTTTTTTCCCCATATTGCTCTTTATGATACAATAACAACTTCATTAGCGTGCACTTACAAACAGAGTTTCAAACTCATCTTAGATACCTAAAGAAAAAGTTATAAGCATATGATAGAGAGTGAAAAAAAAAAAAAAAAACAAATAACAAAAAACAAAACAAAACAAAACAAAACAGAGTATTGTATATTTGATCTTCGAAAGCAAATCTTTTATAGAACAAAGTAGAGTGCATCTAGTAGGAAAATAGCTAGACTTACACAACGACAAGCTTGATGTAGGACATGCTCTACATGAAAATTATCTCTAGATGAGTAAATTCCCAAATTCAAAAATGATGACAACTTTGAAGGTTTGAAAGTTTTTAACTTTCCAAGAGGGAAGAGAATATATATATAAAAAACATTAAAGTGTGATTGATGTCTTAAGTAAGAGTGTGGAGGGAAAATTTCATTTATGTTGATATCACAAATCACAATCTGTAAGGGCTTATTTAGATTAAGGGGGGCAGGGAGGGGGAGTGAAAGGGAGTAAAATAGAGTTGGCTGAAAATAAGTTAATTTTGAAACAATTTTACTTTACTCTCCCTCAATCCAAACAGACCATAAAAAACCGATATATTTTCGAAGAGACTGGTATATTATTGAAGGAAAGAGAAAGAGAGAGGACTTTTGGGATTTTAGTGCCACCAACCCCAACCTAACATGTTGAGTTTTTTAGAATAGGTTTGTGGGTTTGGGCTTTGTAAAGTTATTAAAGAAAGTGGGCCTTTAGCCTATAAAATTTTTATAATATATCTAACAATCCCCTATACATGTTACTCCCTCCGTCTCACTTTTTTTGTCCTGTTTAAAAAGTCAAACTTTTTAAGAAAACATCATTTATTATCTTGTCTACCTTTTAAAAATGTATAAATTTCCAAAACTACCCTTAAAAAAATTTATCAAAAAATTGAATTAGAAAATTAATAGGGGTATAATAAGAACATTAGTAAATTAATGACTTTTATTTTTAGAAACAGGACAATATTTTGGAACATCTCAAAATGGAATAGAGGACAAAAAAAGTGGGACGGAGGGAGTGTAAAATTTTATATTAGAAAGAATTGAGCAATCACAAGGTATCTTAGTGCTGATGTCTTGTGTACTTAAATCTACACTTTTGTGTTCATGATCTAGAGTTCACAAAATCTTGAACCAATTTCATGAATCACAAGAATATAAACGTGTTTTCTTGTGAATCCTTTAACGTGTTCTTGATTCTCACATTAAAAACCTATAAATATTTTTATCAATTTTAAAGATTTTATTTTCACTTGAGAAAAAATTTGTTTTAATGAAATATTTTTTTAAAAGAAATTAGAAGTAAAACCTAAATTGAATAAATTTGAAACTTAGAGGACTTAATTGAATGAAAGTAAAGTTAGAGTACTAAAATTAATTTTAGTCAAACTTAGAGGATGCAATTTGCATTAAGAATGTATAAGTTGAAGTTATTTTGCCTTTTCTTTTTTAATGTAAATCTATATCTATATATTTATTTATATATATCTAAAAGATAAAGCGTAGTATTTGTTGTTATTATGCTCTAGTTGAGCCACGTCAGCATCTACGTCATCATCTTTTTTCTTTCCAATTTTTCAATTTTTTTTAACATTTATTTTTTTAATAATTACACTTCTCCAACCTTTCTCCCTCCCCTACCTTTTCATCTCCTCGCTACCCTCTACATTAACATCATTCTTTCTCTTTCCTTTCATCTTCCTTTATTTTTGTCTCTTCTTATTCACACCCTCTTACTATATTTTTGTCACTATCTCTTCCATTATATGCATAGTTTTTCCTTACAAAAAAAGGTCCTCTCTCTCTCTCTCTCTCTCTCTCTCTCTCTCTCTCTCTCTCTCTCTCTCTCTCTCAATTTTTTGGTAGATTTTTTTATTTTTATTTTTTATTTTTCTTGCATCTCTGCTTTAGGTTAATAATTTTTTTTATATTCTTTAAAACTCTACTTTGGGTTAATGCAATTTAATTTTGTTTTAAAATTTTTTTTTTTGTTTTTTTTTTTGTTTTTGTTTTTGTTTTTTGGTTCTCTTTAACTGTTAAATGTTATCCTATTGCATTATAAATAATTAAATATAGCATATAAAAATATAATATTATTCTATTACATAGCATAACTTGGATAATTTGGTATTTATTCTATTATGTAGCATGATTTTTTTTATAAAGCTCAATTTAGATGTTAAACCATGAGACTTTACTAATTTTGTTTATTTTTTAATCCTTTGTGGTGGACAAAATATTCTTAATAAATACATAAATTCCTTAATCTTTAGAACCTAACAAACTCCCCCTTTGGCAATCCATGACAAAACACAAACACAAAGCTTAAAGTTTACAAGTAAAAAGCCCTTTACAAAAATAATGCTCATAAAATCAAAATTCAATCCTAACTACTATCCATCAGTTGCAAGTGTAGACAGCAGCTCAATTGAATCACCCTGTATAATCCTGAAATACTCAATAAACGCATAAACGCATGTGTGACAGAAAATAGTATATAAACAGGTATAACATTCTTGTATGATTCACACAACACATAATAAAGACATATATCAATGAATAACCCAAAAATATAAATCAATAAACAGTGAATCTAAAGAAACAAGAATCAAATAGAAATCATGTATATCAATCAATGTTACTCCCCCTAACATGAATATCCCCAAAAATGATATACAAGGTGAAGCGCCTAAATACAATCTAACAACTCCACTAGCTCCTCAAAAAAAAAAAAAAAAAACTCTCCCCAACTACAAAACTCCTCTACAAACTCTACTCCCCCTTTTTGTGACAGAATGCCAAAGGGCAATCACAATCCATCATTAAAAGGAGGTGGTGAGGGTGAACGAAAACGCGCCAGATCAGCTCGCAATGCACGGATCTTGTCAAATAGGTCCACCAAAAGCTGACCATGAGCCGCTTGAACGGTCATGACAGTCTCCAAAGTACAATGGATATCAAAGTCATTCGATGGAGGTGGAGGAATAGCAGCAGCAACATCAGGATCAAGAACATCCTCACCAGTAGGACCTTTAGAAGAAGAGGGAGAAGGTGCAGACCCAGAACGCTCAAACCTAGGATGTTTAGAGCCAGCTCTAAGGTGAGCAGCCCTTTGTCTAAGAAAAGACGCACCTATAGGACCAATGACATGCACAGGCTCCCAGGAAGGGAAATCCTCTAACCCTAAATAAAGAAGAATCCTATGGATAAAAATGGGATGAACAAGGGTATGAGAAGAAGATGAACTCCTATACACTTCGTTCAAAGAATGAAGGAACAAATAGAGAAAACTGATAGGAGCATTAGTAACTAGAGCATACAAAAATACACACCTCTTGAGAGGAATGGTGTGAAGATAAGAAATGGGCCAAAAACAATGACACGCTATCCTAAAAAATAGATAGTGCAGCTCAGAAAGCTCAGCAGTGGTGATCCTAGGATCAGAACCCCACTGGATAGAAGACTTAGTGATATAAGCCATGACATCACTCAAAACATGAGACTCATCATAAGGGTAGATAGAGTGCTGGACCAAGGGTACCCCTAGAGCATCAGCCACTACCTTAGGAGTAATGGTTTACTCTACGCCTCATATCCAAATCTTTACTAAAGTGTTGGAATCATAGACGTGGATTGAGATGTTCGAGAAGAACTCTCTAATCAAGGTAGCAAGTGGAGGAGGATCAGAAATATCTACCAAGGGTAACCAACCCCTACGCTCTAAGTTTGCCCTAATGGCAAGATCTAACTCATCTAAAATGACAGGCCCCTCAGACCATATCTTTCTCCTAAGATTCAGCTTCTTAAAGATTTCCTAATTTTTCTCACTAGGAAATTTCTCTCGGTCAAAGAATGGAGGGGAAGGAGTACGTGAGGGGACAGACCTACGAGCCCTAGTCTTCCTAGGCATGATGCTAAGGAAAGGACAGAGACACAAAAGAAAACCAAAAGAGAAAAAAAATAAAACCAAAGGCAAACTGCAAGTTAGCACAAAAAAAATATAGAGCAAAAATCTATATGATGTATGAACAGTTATAATGTCATGATGCATGTACTAATGCAGTAAACAAAGTTCAACTTTAAGGACAATTGCAGAAAATTGGCTTGAGCATAGAGTTTCTAACAAAAACCCCAAAAATTTGAAAACCACTTGAAAAATTTTGAAGCAAATTAATGAATTGAGCATTACAGAACACAACACACAGATTATAATGCTTAATTACATCAAAACAACAAGCCAATTTCATCAATTTCAACCTAATTGAACAAAATCCCAAATTCGGAATTTATACAAAACCTAGAAATTGCAATTTTTCACTTAACCCAAAATTGATTAAATTAAACTATCAAGATCATGTTTATAGCATGTCCCCACAAAAACCCATTGATCAATTGCAAAGAATTGGGCTTGAAACAACAAAAATCCCAAAAAGAAAAAGGTCCAAAAATTTTAGGATATATGCATGAAAAATGCATGAAATATGTAAATAAACTCAAAAAGGAAGGGAAAAAGGGACTTACTGGCTTGAGGAGAGAGATTCTTTACAAAAAATCCGGAGGAAAATGACAAAAAATGGACTGTGGAGCCTTGCCTAGTCAGAGAGAGAAAAAAAGTTTGAAAAACTTTTTGAAAAAGTGTTTGACTTAGTCAAGAACAGTGTTTTAAAAAACCTGATTCACGACTTTCGATTGATCGAAAATCACATTCGATCGATCGAATCACTTCGAAACTTTTAAAGAAATTTTAAGTATTTTCAATCAATCAAAAAACAGAATGGATCAAATGAAATAGGCAGCGGCTCACAGAATTTTGAGAAAAATTACAGTTTTGAAAAGCTCAAACCAATTTTTGAAAAATAACTCCTCAAATCATTAAAATCAATGAAACAAAATGCATGAGTATGAGATGAAATGGAATGCTTTTTCAAAAACCCAAATTTTAATCCCAATTTCTCCAAAGAAAGTTTCAGCTATTCTCCCTTTTTAATTTTCAAGCAAAAAAAAAAAAGTTTTGCATAATACTCAAGATATTTTCAAACTTGGTTGGTCAGACCAAAAACACACACAATAACATGTACAGTATTTAGCAAAGAGTAACTTGTGTAGTGTATGCAACTAGCAAAAACTTAAGATACATGTGAATTGATATGTGAATAGAAATTAATCATAAAATCTACAAAATTCATCACATAGAATTTAAAAGAGACTATCACCTAAAGAGTTACATCATATAACTCCCACATCTCCTAGAACATAAGCTTGCAATCATGTAAGTTTCTTGAATTTAGCCTCTTAATTATGTGAATTGGCATTAAGCCTAATAGTACACCCAGTTTTAATTAAGTTAATTGGTATTAAGCTTAATAATACACACTAATTTTAAGCATTTAACAATTAAGCTGAGGCTACACCTTATGTTTTTTTTTGTACATGTGCTACACTTTCTGGAGAACAAAATCTTATGATATGCACTAAGGTGTTTATAATTGGCTAGTGAACAGTGATGAGATGGTTATTTATGCCTTTCTCAAAAGGATCAAGTCCGACAATCAAATAACATGTGACTTTAAGATTAAGACAAAGTGATAAACACCATAAACATCTTTCCCACACAACATGCACTACAAAGTTTCAACTAGTAAAGTGCAATAAATAAGCTCATCTAGGCTAAACAAGATACATAAAACATGTTCTGTGTAAATAAATTAACCAACCTTGTTTTCAAAAACCAAGAACCATAATGTCAAACATATTTTTTTTCTTTCTCCTTTTCTCCTTCTTTTTATTTTTATTTTTTTTATTATTCGAAGAGAAAACAAATAATTCCTAGAATGAAATGCATGAATGTAATGCAATGCAAGTCCTAGAAAAAAAAAAACAAAAACACAAACACAAATACCAAAGAACAATGGTCACAGAGAAATGAGCAACGAAGCACAAGGACCATGTCTGAAAGACTCAATTAAATTAAGTCTTTTGCATCCAAAATCTTTTAGATGCACTACAATCATTGGAGTTCTTATTCACATTTGAGTGATTTCCAACTCCAGAATTGGAATAAAAGTTTAACGCCTGTACCAATTCACCAATGAGTGCTATAGGATCTTGTGCTTGAGGCACAGGCACCTTTGATTTGTTTGCTCTCTTAGCATCTTGAAACTTGTAACAGTTAGGATGAATGTGTCCAGAATTTCCAAAAAAATGACAAAACTAAGTAGGTTTACCGTGCATCTTGTCCTTAGAAAGGGCAGAAACCTTAGGTTTAGACTCTTCTAGATTAACCCTAATCTTCCTAGAGGGTGAAACTTCTACAGATTTGACAACCTCACTCACAGGGGGTTTGACAGTTTCACTCACAACCTTACTCACGGAAGGTTCAGAAGAAGAAGAAGGAACAAAGTTCGTGGAATGTGGTGCAGAATTAGAGTTGCTTTCAACATATCCTAAACCAAATTTGTCAAAAGGATACTTTTGAACATTCAACATTTAATCAAGTTTAGAACTAGCAGATCTAGCAACAGATAAATCATGTTCCAAAGTCTTAACTTTATCAAGCAAGAGCATGTTCTCAGATTTTACATTGTTCAAAAGATCATTAACATCAAACAATTTAATAAGCAAATTCTTCTTTTCAAGCTCAAGCGATTCAATTTTCTTTAGGCCAAGTTCAACATTCATAGCATCCTTTGTAGCAACTTTGCAAAGTTTATTGTAGGCCTCTTGAAGATCTGCATCCTTAAAGAGTTCCCCATTAGAAGGGTTCTCTTCAACAGATATGTTTTCATTGATTACAACAGTAGCAGTGAAAGCAATGAAGTTTCCATCCTCGTCACATTCAAACTCATCATCAGAAACCTCATTATCACTAAGGGTTACAGCCATAGATTTAACCTTAGACCTCAAGAATGTAGGACATTCAGATTTAACATAACCATACCCTTGACAGCCAAAACACTAAGCACCCAATAGGTTGTTTAAAGATTAACCAACTTTTTCTCTAGGTTTATCAAAGTTATTAACCTTAGTGGGATCATTCTTCCTAAAGTTTCTAGGTTCAGCAGTGTTTGTACCTCTTGCCTTTCTGTTGTTATTCCTAAGAAAGTTTCTAAAGTTCTTAACAAGGTACGCAATCTCTGTAGCAGAGAGCCCATCATCAAATCCACTAACATCAACATCATCAACAGACTTAAGAGCCATTGATTTGGATTTGTTTACTTTGGGTAGGTCAGACTCATAGGACTAAAGAGATCCTACAAGCTCATTAATAAGGATGGAGTCCACATCCTTGCTCTCAGTAATGGCAGTCACTTTGGGTCTAAAGTTCTCAGTTAAAGATCTAAATATCTTCCTAACAATTTTAGGTTGATCATAGATTTCACCCAAATTAAAAGCAGAATTAACAATATCATTCAATTTAGCATAGAATTCATTAAAAGATTCTTCATCAGACATTCTAATGCTTTTAAATCTAGAAGTTAATTGTTGCAGTTTATTGATCTTAACTGCCTTTGTGCCTTTATGCACAGTTTGGAGGATTTTCCAAGCAGTGTGAGCAATCTTAACATTAGAAATCCTCTTAAATTCCTCCATAGAAACAGCGTTAAAGATAACATTCATAGCTTTGCTATTGAACTCAGCTGTTTCTTTTTGAGAAGTTTGCCACTCACTCACAAGAGTAGTGGGCTTCTCCCATCTGTACTCAACGAAATTCCAAACTCTCTCATCAATGGATTTCAGGAATATTTTAATCTTTACTTTCCAATAAGCATAGTTATTCCCATCAAAGTGAGGAGGAACAACAAGAGAGTGTCCATGCTCCATAACAACAAGGGTTAAGGATTAGCTCAGAGATAAAAAATCTCAAACAAGAGAGCTACCCGCTCTGATACCACTTGAAAGGTTTTAGACTCCTTAAAACAATCAGATTAACTTAGTTAATTAGCCAAGTAATTAACTTAGTCAATTTAAGTAATTTTAGGTTATCACAAATACACAATCATATTAAAAGTATAAAGCAGCAGAAATATAAAAGATACAATCATATGATCACCCAGGAAATCACACGGTAAAAACCTAGGGAAGATTTAACCTAGCTATCCTCAAGGTAAACCTGAATCCATTATGAAAGAATCAAAGTTCATACAAAAGGACTTACAAGCTCCCCGCTTGACTTCCTAATGCTACCCACTAGTAGATCTTACTGACACGATCACGTGCAAGCTCTGAATCCATGGACTCCTTCTTTCTTGGATTCTCCAATTAGCTACAAGCACCCACGCTTGTTATTCTTTAAACTTTGATGGTAGCAACCGAGTTGATCATCAAGATGTTGATACTATCTTTACCTTGAAAATCCTAAACTTTGTGTAAAGGAAAGCTCCTCTAGATCTCATAAGAGATTTACACAAAATAGAAAAGTATGAGCAACAATATAACAGGAGCAACTCTAAAAACGTGGCTAAGGTTTTTCTTTATATACCTAGGGTAAAAACAGAAAACCCAAAACATTTAATAAGTTAGGGCAGAGGTGGAAAATTCAGCAAAAAAGCATTCTGCCTGAGATTCGATTGATCGAGCCTTTCATTCAATCGATTGAGCCAGACTGAAATACACCAATGCATCTGTAGCCTCTCGATTTCAACTTTACACGAAAGACCCAACTTTGAGCAAGCCTAAACAAGACTAAACAACCTGTTTTGATCATGGTTTGCCAACATTACACATTAGAGTTCTAAATACATAAATTCCTAAATCTTTAAAACCTAACAAATTGTATTGGGCTATCACATATTAACCTTCCATCCAACATGGCTTGTGTTAGTTTATTATCTCTCACCCACAATAGTAATGAACAAAACGAAACATTATTAAACATACAATGATCAAAATGAAGCTTATATTTCTATAAAATTAAAATTAAAATTAAAACTTATAAAAATAGAAGGGCTGAGATGAAAATGCCTAAAAAATATAGGGATTAAAATAGAAATTTTTTCCTTAATTTTAAGAGGCCTCTGTCTTGGTGGGAGAAGAGTTTGTATAATTTAAATTTTATTATGGCTACCCTAGAAAGAATGTATAGAGTCGTCGCTATATCTGGATTCCGGGTATATTCCCTTCAATTACTAGTTGAAAAGTGTACGAATATTGCTCAAATTAATTAACAAAACTATAAACCAATTTCAATAGTATATCAGTACAGTAAAGCAAGAATTTGCTCAAATTAACTTAACAAAATCAACAAGTGTAATCGCATACAAAATTCAGTATTAAGCAAACCAAGAGATGGTTCAATACATAAATAAACTCTAGAATTTAAAGAGGAAATTTATGGATTTTTTGAATTGAGGCACAAAATTGAATCATCTATCCTTAAGAAGCAATTTTGCCCCCACTAGAATGACTCTGTCAGTGTAGATGGCTCAAACGATTGCTCTTTAGGATTCAATGACAACTTTATTAGTGTGCACTTACAAACAGAGTTTCGAAGTCATCTTAGATGCCTAAAGAGAAAGTTATACGTATAAGATAGAGAGTGAAAAAAAATCAGAGTAGTGTATATTTGATCTTCAAAAGCTAATCTTATATAGAACAAAGTAGTGTACATCTAGTAGGAAAATAGCTAGACTTATGCAACAGCAGGCTTGATGTAGGACGTGCTCTACATGAAAATTATCTCCAAATCAGTAAATCCCCAAATTCAAAAATGATGGCAACTTTGAAGGTTTGAAAGTTTTTAGCTTTCCAAGAGGGAAGAGAATATATATAAAAAGCACTAAAGTGTGATTGATGTCTTAAGTAAGAGTGTGGAGGGAAAAATTTCATTTATGTTGATGTCACAAATCACAATCTGTAAGGGCCCATTTAGATTTAGGGGGGAGGGAGGGGAAAAGAAAAGGAGTAAAGTAGAATTGGTTGAAAATAGGTTAATTTTGGGACAATTCTATTCTATTGCCCCTCAATCCAAACAGATCATAAGAAACCGGTATATTTTTGAAAAGACTAGTATATTGTTGAAGGAAAGAGTAAAAATTTCTACAAAGAAAATAACCTTAATAGATTATCAACAACAAATTGTTTTCCTAATTGGTCCAATTAATCATTGTTAAGTTTTATTAATTTTTTTAGTTACGTTTTTCGATGTTTTGGATTGTAAGCAGAAAAAATAAGGTTTGAAAAGTTTTTTTTAAAATTAAAAGAATAATTTCCAAATTTTATATTTTTTTAATGATTCACAAAATGTTATAAATAAATTTTATTAAATAATGAATATTTTCATTAACTTGCCTTTTGAATTTCTGAGAAAAATTGTATTGTTTTCATTTTGGTACGACAAAGTTTATATTTATGATTTATTATTGTTTCTATAATAATTAAAAATATGATTACAAAATACATTACTCTTTATTAAATTAGTTTAATTTTTTTTAAAATAATAAAACCACCATAAAAATAATTATTACGTGCAACGCGCGGGTTTGCTACTAGTCTATATATTACTAAAAGCTGAAGCGTAGTGTTTAATGTTGCTACACTCACATTGAGCAACATCATTAGCCACGTCATCATTTTTTATTTCTAATTTTTGTTATATATATTTCTTAAACATTTTCTCATTTAAGATGACTTAAAAACTCCATTATTGAAAAATTTAAATATCTTTGAACCATTATTTTTATTATTAATTTTCCAAAACTCTCCCTCCCTTTTACCTCTTCATCTCCCCACTACTTTCTTCCTTAATATCATTCTTTCTCTACCTTTTTGTTTTCCTTTATTTTGACTCTTCTTATTCTCAACATCTTACTATAAATTTGACATTTCTCTTTTCATTCTATGCATAGTTTTCTACACAAAAAAGGTTACCTCTCTCTCTCTCTCTCTCTCTCAATTTGTTTTTCATTTTTTGTTTGATTTTTTTTTTTTTTTTTTTTATATTTTATTTTCATTGCATCAATCCTTTAGGTTGATGAATTTTTGTGTTAATTAGAATTCTATTTTGGGTTCATGCAATTTAGTTTTGTATTTTAAGATGTTATCTTTTATATTCTATTTGATTAAATATTATCCTATTGCATTATACATATAGTACTATATAATAATATAATGTTATTATATTACATAGAATAACTTGGATAATTTGATGTTTATTGCTATATAGTTTATTTTTACTCTTTTTTTCTCTTAGCTTATTTTATTCAACATTTGAATCCAGTTACATCCTCCATACTATTAAATTATGCGGCACACACAAACCTACCTTCCTTTACCATACATTAGGGGAATCAATATATTTGTGTGATAAAGGGTCATATAATTTAGATAGGACCCTTTGAATGTATCTAGGCCCATATATTATGTATCATCTTTAAAGGATGCTAACAATATTGATCTTATGAGAAAAGTTACATAAAATATTGAGAAAAAAAATGTTTATATTACAATCTACTAAAAATGTTTTTTGTATATTTCATATCACTGACGTGTTTTACAACTACCACATGTGTTAACTTAAGTCTTAATATTCTTAAGTTGTTTCGGCAAGAAGAAAAAAAAAAGTTTGTCATAAAAGAAGAGTTCATGTAAAGTTTTTTGCAATATGAAATATATGTTTTGTAAAGCTAACAAATTTGATGATTTGCAAGGCAATTGTGTATACTTTTAGTCTTCAAAAACACACATCTACAAGTGGTTAAATGTTCATCTTTGGTAGTTTTAATGTTTCATATAATTTTACCTGTACACATTCATATATTTTAATTTAGATTTTTCTTTCAAAAAAAAACTTTAATTTAGATATTTATAAGTAAACAATGAAATAATGATTCATGAATAATAATAAAATATATATATATATAATATATGTATATATATCTATCTATCTATACATATTTATCTTATGCAGTTGTAACTTTACATATAATTTTGTATTTTTATATTCATCTACTTTAATTTAGATGTTTATTACTTAATAATGAAATCTATAAGCAAGGTAATTAAAACAATCATATTTTTACAATTCAAAAAGTCACAATTTCTTTTTTCAAAAAAAGGCCTTTTACATTTCCTTGGAATTATTTTTAATTTTTTTTAAACCTTTGACATACCACAAACCTAACCACTTCATACATTAAAAAATATTTAGGCTCATTATTACTTCCGTTAATATATTGTGGATATCTTAATTGATTGAGACCAAACTAGAGAAATGTCTTTCATATTTCCTTGAAATTTTAGAAGGAAAAAAAAAAAAAAAGACTTTTTAACATACCACCAACGTAACTACATTTATAACTATTTAAGCCATCCATAATATCTATTTCTTATTGATAATCATAAAATTTACAACTAGCAAAGGAACATAAAATAAAAATAAAAAATAAATGAAGGAAGAAAAAAAAGAAATGAAATCGAACATTAATTAATAATTGTTATTTGGAAAATAAAAAGTGGTAAAGAGGAGTAAAAAATAAAATAGAGATGACTATACAGAGGACATTGAAAACTTTATAGTGCAATAAAATCAACAATTAAATATAATAATAAAAATTTAAACTTAAAACTAATCAAATTCTAACTAGGGATTATATATATATAATCATAATCTTCATACACCATGACTTAAAAAAAATTATTGCATGGTTCTACCTCTTATTTAATGTCTATGTTATGCTAATCATCAACCAATAAATAGATGATAATGGTAAAAAATGTTATAGATAAGATTATGAAAAATATGATAAAACTATGTAAAAAAAAAAAAAAAAAAAAAACCTCTTTATAAAGTCTAGGGACTAAAATAGTATTTTATCTAAAAAATTATCACGCGCAACACGTGGGTTTGCGACTAGTAATAACTAATAGCCGAAACGTTTGACCTTTTGTTGATCATTTCTCATTACGCCACGTGACTACATAAATTAATGCCACGTATACATTTAAAACAATTGTGTCTTTTTATTTTATGGAAGCTTTAGTGATATTTTCACTTTTTAGAACCATTGTATTCATTTATCTATAGTAAATTAGAGACACAATGTTATGTCTCTTTGGACAGTAGTTACAAAATATTTTGACTCTTTTCACCTTATATACACGCATACAAGCCCCTTAAAAGCCCAACTGCCCATAGTAAACTATAGACACAATGTTTGATAGTAGTTATAAATTAAACATCACTTCTTTCTTTTATCTTTATCTTTGTACACTCTTCTTTTCCTCTCCCTCCCTCTCTCCGAAATTTATTTCCTGTGGACAACTTTGAAACAAATTTCTCCATGAAATTTTTCTACTATTAGCAAGGACTTCTCTTTTCAATAACACCGGAAAGCAAAGTGTCAAAGAAAATTTAAAGGTCAGATACCTTTTCTAAAATGTATGATAAAGAAATAAATTGTACAGTAAAAAAAAAAATTGGGTTTTAAATACAGATGAAGTATTAGGGTGACAATAGGATATATCAAGTAACGTATTACAATATTTGTAATAGAAACTCAAAAGAATTGAAATGCCCTTGAAATGCCTACTATGTTAAAACTTAGATCATTGCAAAAAAGTACAGTAATATACAATAAGGATGACAAAAGATATGATGTTAAGAAAAGAAAATATGAAAATAAAAAAATAACAAATAAAAAAAAAGGAAGATTTTTGTTTTTTGTTTTGTTTTGTTTTTTTTTTTTTTCCTCAGTAGTATTTTACAGGCTCGCAACACCTTATCACTATTGTTGAAGAAAGGAGAACGATGACGACGTAATATGTAAAAACAATCTTGCATTCTAATTGTTTTTATGATTGAAACTAATTTGTTTGTGAGGAAGAGAATGAAGAGACTGAGATGTATAGAGGGAGAGGAAGAGATTTGTGAGGATGAGAATGAAGAATAGAACATCTGAAAATGTGGCCATTGGGAAAGAAAACAAGGAAGATTTTTGTTTTTTTGTTTTTTTTGTTTTTTTTTTTGTTTTTGTTTTTTTTTTTTCCTCTCTTAGTAGTATTTTACAGGCTCACAACACCTTATCACTATTGTTGAAGAAAGGAGAACGATGACGACGTAATATGCAAAAACAATCTTGCATTCTTATTGTTTCTATGATTGAAACTAATTTGTTTGTGAGGAAGAGAATGAAGAGAGTGAGACAGAGGGAGAGGAAGAGATTTGTGAGGATGAGAATGAAGAATAGAACATCTAAACATGTGGCCATTGGGAAAGAAATCAAGGAAGATTTTTGTTTTTTTTTTTCTCGGTAGTATTTACAGGCTCACAACACCTTATCACTATTGTTGAAGAAAGGAGAACGATGACGACGTAATATGTAAAAACAATCTTGCATTCTTATTGTTTGTGTGATTGAAACTAATTTGTTTGTGAGGAAAGAGAATGAAGAGACTGAGACAGAGGGAGAGGAAGAGATTTGTGAGAATGAAAATGAAGAATAGAACATCTGAACGTATGGCCATTGGGGAAGAAAAGTCAAGGTATTGGGAAAGTAAAAATAATTTAAATGTCTGGATGAGAACAATTCAAGATAAGAGTAAAAAAATATAACAAAGAAATAAAGATGAGAGAACTAAAAAAACGGTGAAGTAAAAATATGGATCGGACTTATGCAATTTTAGGAATAAAACTTCATTTTACTCAAGGAATTTCCCACCCTCATCCCAATGTCACTTCCTTTTCTACGGTACTCACTAATTGAATTTATTTATTTATTTTTTTATGGGCTCATTGATTGATTTTTTAAAATTATAAAATAGGTTGAGTGATATTAGATTATTTACATTATTCCCTTTACATTTTAATAACTTATAATATTGCTACTCCAATTTTGTTAAAAATTTCTTTAATCTTTTTATATTAGATTATTTACATTATTCCCTTTACATTTTTAATAACATATAATACTGCAACTCCAAGTTTGTTAATAATTTTTTTAATTTTTTAAAAAAATATTGTTCCTACTAAGTATGATTTTTTGGGTATTGAGAATAATTATATATTAATGTCATCTTTAGCATAAATTTTAGGTGTGACAAATTATTATTGATAGCAAAGAAATACCAAATTATTATTGGTGTTGGACTTATCATTGGTATTAGAATTTTCCCCCCTTTTTCAATTGTAACTTTTATTTTCAAGTGATCATAACTATAAGCAAAAGTGAAAATTTAAAATTTTTGCTCAACTCTTCCGTGTATCGCACGGGTTAGTGACTAGTTTATATTTAAAAGCTGAAATGTAGAATTTAATGTTGCTACTCTCTTATTGTGCCACATCATCCACCTATTTCCAGCTCTTACTCTCTCATTTTTAATTCTTCTTCTCTTTATTAATTTCCCACTTTCTCCAACATTTCTTCCTATCTTTTTACCTTTTGATCTTCCCACTCTCCTCTATCCTACCATTACTCTTTCTCTACCCATTCATCTTCCTTTTATTTTGACTCTTCTTATCCCATCTTCTTTACTATAAATAAATTATTATGTCCCATTCAATCCATATTTCCCACACTAGAATATGTTAACACACACACACTCTCTCTCTGTCTCTCTCATAGTTCTTTTATTTTTTTGGTGGGTTTATAATTCTTTCTTGTGTCTTCACTGTAGGGTAATGAATTTTTGTTTTGAACTCTTCTACTATAAAAAATGTGATTACTCTCTCTCTCTCTCTCTCTCTATATATATATATATATATATGTTGGGTTAAGATAGCTTGACCCTAGTTAATTAATTCAATTATCCAAGTTGATTAATTAAGTTCAATTGTTGTATGCAAAATGTGAAGGCGCCAACAAATCACCAAAAATACTAAGTGCAGTGGAAAATAAATTGAACACAGTGATTTATTGACAAATGGGCAAAACCTCGCACGGCAAAGACTCCACAGGGTGATTTTAAGGTCATCACTCCCAAGAATCCACTAATCAACAATCAAGTAGTTACAAGTATAAGGAATCTTACCAACTACCCTAGCCTATCCCGAAATACCAACCTACAGTTGAACCTTTGCTTTAATACCCAATCAGACTTGATCTTGTAGTAGCTTTCTTTCCTTTGATGCACAAACCTCGAATTTAAGACTAACCTTTTGCATGGATCCCAGTACATGACTAACTCCAGCAGCTTAAACAGATGTTGTTGGCTGCAACAATGAAGATTTAGAAGCACTTGGTTACAAAATCCTATGGCGTATAAACGCAGTAGCTTCACACAGAGAAAATAAGTCTCTCGGTCTCTGTATCCGTATGTGACGGCTTTTAAAATAAGCCTTATATATGTCTAGGGTTATGAGAAAAAAACCCTAAACAAATACACAAGACTGGATCGAATTTCAGATCTAAAAATTCTAAAATCTTAATTCTCGATAGATTGAGTTGTTGTCGAGCTATCTATCGAGTTTCATATTAAGTCTTGATAGCAGGTATCTGTCGAGACTTAATGAACAAATTTTTTTTACTTGTTTCTTGGACAAATCTTCATGTCTTTAATACTTGACTTGAACAACATATTTTTTGAAGTACTAAACCCATCTTAGATCTACCAAATTACAAGTAAAGTGCATTTTGTCAAAGGATTAGCCAATTGCAATAAATTATGACCCTAACAATATATATATATATATATAGATAATTCTTTCTTGCAACTCTTGATATGTTTTGGTGTTGTGTATTTTGAGTATGCATCACAAGTCCTTTCACTCCCTCGTATAATTTTGCTTTGATATTTATTTGAGTTAATCCTTAGTTAGTTTGGATGTGAGAGTTTGAGTTTATATTAAAACACAGTCTACACGAATATCATGAATTTAAATGTGCCTATTAATTATTTGAATAATATCAATGGTAATTATGTGATAATTTTTTATTATCATCATAATCATGATAATCTCTTTGAGAGTGAAAATTTTAAATAATAAATTTGAAACTTAAAAATTTTAGTTGTACCAAAAGTAATTAAGAAAAATAATATTCATAATAACAATATTTAGAAGAATATGGACCACTTCAATCAAAAGGATAATATCAAACAAAAACACCAAAAATGATATATTTGTATATTTGTAAAAATAGAGAGATAAAAATTATTTTTAGAAATTTTTTAATATTTTGGAAGAACTAATTATAAACAATTAAATTTAGAGAGTAAATTATATATTATATCACATCTCAAAATAATCATATATTCCCATGCATGGCTCTGCGATTAGTTGTTATAGAATTAGAGAAAATGAGCTAAGCAAACATGACATATGTACTGCACAACCTTAAAAAGAAACAATATTGTAATTCAATACAATCATTAAAAAGATCATATTCAAAAAACTTCCCTACTTTCGGTGTGTTTTTATGGATATTAGAAGCTTTCAGTATCAGCGTCCCCCTGAGAGAAGTGAATCAGCAATGGAAGATGAATGAGAAAACCCCTTGTTCATAGAAGATGGATAAGCCATGAAAAAATCATCAAAACCTTCCCCGTGGGCAAATGTTAAGCCGGTGGAACAAAGACCGAGCGATGATAAGTCTGGAAAAGGAATATCACCTTCTAAGTACTGCACAACTTGGCGCATGCTAGGCCTTGCAACAGCCTCTGAATGAGAGCACATCAATCCTAGTTTCAATACCAATTCTAGTTCTTCTGCTACATAGTTTGTACCAAACTTTGGATCCCTTGCCTCCATAATTTCGCCTTGGCTCAAATGAGAAAATAC
Organism: Quercus variabilis; assembly: GCA_030445155.1. NCBI lineage: Eukaryota > Viridiplantae > Streptophyta > Magnoliopsida > Fagales > Fagaceae > Quercus > Quercus variabilis. The sequence goes on from CP129451.1 coordinate 23,721,534, forward strand.
CCAATCAACCAAAATTGAATTTTCTGATGGCCCATATGCCTGTATTGGTCTTCTTCCACAAGCAACCTCAAGCATAAAGGCCCCAAAAGCAAACACATCGGTGCTTGTTGTGGCCTTGCCACTTCGAGTATGCTCTGGTGCAAGATACCCAAGAGTTCCGACCACATGGGTAGTTTGAGGATCAGTTCCATGGTCATATAATCTTGCAAGACCAAAGTCACCTAATTTACCATTCAGTTCACCATCTAGCAAGACATTACTTGCCTTCACGTCTCTGTGAATGACAACCTGATCCCATCCTTCGTGTAGATAAAACAGCCCCGATGCCACACCTTTTATGACTTGAAATCTTTGGCTCCAACTGAGGGTGACCTGAGGTTGATCAAAGAGGTACTTGTCTAGGCTTCCATTGGACATGTAGTCATACACCAAAAGCAATTCTCCTTTTCTTCGGCAATAGCCCAAGAGTGGTACTAAATTTCTGTGGCGAAGCCGACCTATACTCACAATTTCAGCCACAAATTCTCTCATTCCCTGTCTTGATTCATGAGAGACCTTCTTCACAGCAATCTCAATTTTAGTGGTAGTTGGTACACCTTTATAAACTTTACCAAATCCACCACTACCCAATAGTTCTTTGTCCCTAAATCCTTTTGTAGCAATATAAAGATCTTTGTATTTGAATCTGTGAGGCCCATAGTCAACCTCCCAGTCTTCTACCAATTCTGCAAACTTCCTTTTCCTTTTTATGACATACGTTGCACCTGAAATTGCTACCAAGACTAAACTAACAAGAATCACAGGCAATCCAATTGTCAAAAGTTTAGATCTCTCTTTACCTCGAGGCAGCTTGGGAAGTTGAGAAAGGGCAAGTTCTTGAGCCTTACCATTCATCTTAAAGCTACAACCCAAAATATAATGGGAAGTTAGGAAAGAGCCAGTTGCGGAAGAGAACCCAATATACATGGTTTTGTTAATGATAGGTGAAAGATCACGGGACAAAGACAATAGTGGAAATTTGGGTTTACCAACATCAATTGGAGCTAAAGTTACATTGAGTTGCTTCTTGACACCATCATATTCCACCCAAACTTGCATTGGGTTTCCACTAAAAAGGGCCAAGTTCATAAAGGCACCACTGTCAGCATAATAACCTGCTTGAGAAGAATTCTCGGACACCATTCCATTTATGTCCACCCCAACATGGTTATCACTGATATCTTTAAATTCTGGGTTCTCGATTGTATCGAGCTCTACAGCAACGACATGATTGGTAGCATTACCATTGTTGGTCTCATTGAAAAGGCCAAGGTATTGGTTTGGAAGACCTCCTGGCCGCCCTCTAGTTGGAGAAATCACGAAAGCTATCCCATGACCTCTTAGAGTTGGATATAAGGAAGCAATGGCAAAGACGAAAGTCGTAGAGAAAGAGAAAGCACTGTCATTCAATGAGTTCTTGAAGCTTATTGGAGTAGGGTAGAAAGCAAGACCCTTTTGCTGTTTGGTGTCATTGGTGAGCTCCAAAAGACCATTAGAAGTGATAGTGGCTATGCCGTGTAGGCTAAGATTGACCGATCTAAAACCATTGTAAATGAAGTTGGTATCTTGGGAGCCTACAACGCTTATTAGGAGAGGCAGCAGAATTACAAGCTTGGAAAACATGGCTATATTTGCATACAATTTCTTCTTTTCATTCTAAGAAATGCAGGGTTGGTTTACATACATCATGTTGAGGAGAACATCATATGTAAATGTAATATGTATTCATACCTAAAGTCAAGCTCCCACAATTCATGGGTCACCCGGCAGCCGCATCACCCAAGTTTCGAGTAAACGATTTTGACTTTAAGGAATCTCACATTTTCCATGAAAGTCAGGCTTAAGCTTAATAGCCACGCAAATAGTTATATCTTATCTTACCTTATGTGGATGAGAATGAGATACACTTTTTTATTTTCTTTATAACAAGCCAGGGAGTTTCCATTAAATATATGAGAAGTTTCAAATGGTTTTAATTTTTTATCTCCGAAACTTTGGTTGTTGTAAACTTAAGGACATTTGAATTTGTGTAGTGGGAGAGTAGAAGTTTATCTAAAATCAAGGATTTTCAAATTGGTTGGATGGGGATACATCTTTCTTATTTAACAAGTAGGAGAGTTATTTAGGGGATGACCCTTAGACCAAAACCATAAAATTATTTGTAGTACCATCTATTTATAAAGACTCAATTCAGATTCCTTTATATACAAAGAATACAATATTTCTTTCACAATAAATATACTTTTCTTCCACTCCAAGGAATAGCCAAAAAAAACCCCCAAAAATAACCAAATTAGTTTTTTCTTCTTTAAGTAGGAAACCTTGATAGCTTTCCAAGTTACAACAAGAATTTGAGACAACTCTACAAAGGAAATCTTCATTTCATAAAAATATCCCTTGGAGAGAAGACTTTGAACTTAAGTTTTTTTTTTTTTTTTTTAATAATTTTTTTTTTTTTAAAGGAGAGAACCAAATAATGTCATTCAACTTAATACATTGACTAGTTTTAGGGTAATATTTTCTATGTATTGATATATCCTTTGACAAAATACACTTGTAGTTTGGTAGATCTAAGATGTGTTTAGGATATCAAGAAGTGTGTTGATAAGACAAAACAAATGGTATCTTTATGTAGTGATTTTAAAAAATACAATGAAGTGTTTTATGATAAATTTTGTAAATTTTATGAAATACATTTATATAAAATAAAACTAATAAAATGCATAAGATATATGTAAAGGTATAATTCATGACTATGCATGAAAGTTATTGTATTTTTTTTTTTTTTTATAATTTCTATTAGCTAGATCACATTTCTTAAATAAACTGAACAACCATTTCATCACCCCATCATGCACATAATGTTTGGAATGTTGTTAGTTAGTGCATGATTGCTTGATAAACAATATTGAGTAAAAATTATTTTAATTCTATTTAAGAAATTTTTTGTGCAATTTTCATTTTCATGTCCATTTTTTTAATCTAATAGATTTAATTTTTTACGTTAGTTTAATTGAATAGTATTGTGTTTATACTTTTTTTCTTAACTACAATTGATAATTCACAGTATGAGTAAATAACTTATTGAGTATTACAAAAGATACAAATATGAACATTAACATGAGCATGAACATGAACGGAGATTTCTATTCATTTTCTTGAAGAAAAAATGTACTTATGGAAAATTCCAAACTTTATTAGGTAAAGAAGAATCAAAGTTATAGATAGCAAAATCAATAAGCCAAAAATTTTAGGAGCCTAAGAGGAGCCATTAATCATTTGAAACAATCCAAAATACTCAAGGACTTAAAAAAAAAAAAAAAAAAAAAAAAAAAAAAAAAAACCATCCACTCCACACTTCCATCACAACTACTTTAGCTCAAGGAAAACAATCTCTCTCTCTCTCTCTCTCTCTCTCTCTCTCTCTCTCTCTCTCTCTCTCTCTCTCTCTCTCTCTCTCTCTCTTTATATATATATATATATATATATATATTATTTAGAAATAATTACAATATGGTGCTAATCCTACAACTTGAACATTTTTTTCCCTGACTCTTGCAATTTGAACATTTTCTCCCTTAAATCCTAGACACTTTGTGTATGGGGAGGTGCCAATTTAGCTATATGGCCCTCGACATATATATATATATATATATATATATATATCATTTAATAAATATAGAACTTCCTTTAAAAAAAATGTTTATCATAATTAAGGGAAATCCTAATGGGTACATCACTTGAGCATATGTGAAAAAGGCATATACATACCACAAATGGTAAAGGAGAAAGAAAAAGTTTCTAATCCATTTTAATATGGTTAATTGATGATGGGCCAAGAATGACCCTTGTGAAAAATTAACCAATTGATTTAGTCAAATTAATTAATTAATTCAATTAACATGCAAAATACGTGGTAGCACAAACAAATCACCAACTAAGTTAATATGCAGCGGAAAATAAAGTTGACACGATGATTTGTTTACGAATGAGAAACCTCCAAGACAAAAATCCCACTGAGTGATTTTAAAGTCACTACTCCTGATAATTTACTATTATCATAACAAGCAGTTACAAGTAAAGGAATCCCAGTACCTTATACCAACTTATAGTTGAACTCTTACCCTGATACCCAATTGGACTTGTTCTGTAATGACAATCTCTCATTTTCAATGCACAGCTCCCAGTACGTGACTAACCAATCGATGCGCGGATCTCAGTACGTGATTTACTCACCAACTTGAGAAAAATGTTGGCTGCAAAGTTCTTCAGTTCATCAACACAGTAAAGATCACGAAGCTCCTTGGTTACAAAGCCCAATGGTGTACAAACGTAGCAACTTCTTCAAGAGAAAGATGAACTAGAGCAAATTCTGTCTCCGATCACAATTTGCATGAACAAAACTTTGCCTTACACTTGTGCCACTTTTGACGGCCCTTAAAACAATCCTTATATATGTTTAGGGTTTTGAGAAAAGAAAACCCAAACATGTATACACGGATTGGAGTGAAATCAAATCTGAAAAACTAATTTTCATAAATTTTGATAGATAGCTTATCTATCGAGTAGCTATTGAGCATCGGGCTAAATCTGCCTTTTAAACCTCAATAGATGCCATCTATCAAGCTAGCTATCGAGTTTTAAAATTCAGTACTTCTTCACTTGATTCTTGGACAGATTTGAATGGCTTTAACACTTGGACTTGAACTCTTGTTCCTTTAAATAGTAAACACATCCTAGATCTACCCAATTACAAGTAAAGTGCATTTTGTCAAAGGATGAACCAATTTTAAATGACATATGTTCCTAATATGATTCATATATGTCTTAACAATTGATTTTCCTCAATCAGTCGCTCAAACAACATACCGCTTATTCATACCACAACCATAAATGACAATGCATCATTAGCCATCTGTAATTACTAATATGAAAGTACAAATTTCTTTAATAGCTCTACCATTGTTTCTTTTGGCTAATATATCTTTACTGAATCAAAATCAAACCACAAAAATCATATAAAAATCACCAAATTAGAGTTTAAAATTATAATTAAATTTTTAAAAGAAATCTAGGCACAATTACACAAAAATTCCATGTAACTAAGTCACACTTAGGAATATTGGACCCTTTGTCCTTTGTATAAATAGGGGGGGTCCCAATGGGATGAGGGGGCTAGCAATTTTCTCTACAAAACATTTATTGTAGGAATATAAAATTTTTCCATTGTATACTTTTCACGATTAAAAAACATGACTTGCCAACTAATCAAACTAGAGTTTTTAGTACCTATACCAATTTCACAACATCAAGAACAAACCCCAGTGTATACTTTGTCAAATTCCATAGTCTCTTGTTACATCAAATGAGTGTTTAATTTTTCTTGCAAAGTATTGAATAGTAAAGCTTCTAGGCCATAGTCACAATTACAACTCTTAATCATGTTGGACTTGGATGACACCTATCAACAACATATCATTGTGAGATGTAGAAAAAATTTGTAGTGTACACAACGTTTAGTGTGGATGGGAAGAAATTTCATCCTATTGCAATTGGTTAGGTTAGTAAGGGACCTATTCCAATTTAATGATCCTGGAATTTTGTATACAAGTAATAATCAAGGAAACTTCCGCTAAAATAAGTCGGACTTTTGGCAAGAGAGAAAATTGATGTCTAGACAAATTAAGCTAAGGCCGACCAAAATGGACCATATTCTTAATTTTTTATCTCTATTTGTTCCATGTACAAGACTTACAATCAACGTTTGGCGTATAAAAGTTGAACATATTATCTAAAGTCCATCCTATGAAAATTTGAAAACAAAATTCATTCAAACCAACACAATACATAAATTATAAAGGAATCAAAGAAAAATTGTCAAAAATAATGAAAATTTAATCTATGCTTAAATTCTTATAAGCATGAACACAATAGCAATATTCTTTAAAAAAAAAAAATAAAGATAAAAAAATCTATGCTTATTTTGTATGTATGATAAAGTCTTATCACAAAGTTTTTTGAGACTCATGTTGATTAGTGATTAGGAGTTATAAAGGAATAATTATCAATATATATATATATATATATATATGAGATAAGTTCAAGTTACACCTGGTGTAACTTTATAAGAATTACACATTTTTTGGACCATTGATTTGTATTAGATCTAAGCGTGAAAAAAATACTCATAGTCATGTATTTATTGTTTCCTAGAAATTAGTAACTAAGTCATTAATTCTTCTTATTAAAAATGGAAAAATAAAAAAAACAACATTAACTCTTTGCTCTCCATCATCATCTTCATCTTCTCTCCCTGTCTCACATGGTCTTGTGTTCTATCTTTCACCCTCATCAATGGAAATTAAGGGCGAGTTCAGGAAACAAGTGAAATTTTTATTATTATTTTATGTTTGGGAGTGTTTGATTTCTTCATTCATTTGCTATCACCTGTGAAGCTGTTCTTTCATGGGGCCATGCTTTCGTGTTGCACCACAAGTGACAGAGTGTTTGATTGCTTCGTTCATTTATTTATTATATTATATCCATTCTTTCCTATATAATTGTAGCCTATATTTGAACTTTGTGAAGTCGCTTTGTTTGTGGCTAGACTTAGTTATGAGACAACTGAAAGCAGAATCAAAAGTGATCAGGATATTCATTAAATTTTTCCACGGATAAATTAAAAAAGAAAAAAAAGCCATTGGTCATAACTCATTAGTCATAGCACAAGCATTGACTAAAAGGAAAAATATCAGAAAAGCAAACATTGCTTCACATAGACCTTTTGGTAAATTGAAGTGGCCAATGATATAGCATCAATTCTTGAGAGGAAGAGATCAGTGGTATAGAAGCCGAGAAAGAGCATGGGATTCTTATCATCCATCTGCTGCTGCTTTTATCTTCCTTCTCGTGTGTCCAGTGATGGAAGAGGTGCCCTGAATCAGCCTCTGAAGTCTAATGTCATTAAAACAGAAGTTCAGACCACAATTCTGGTTCCACACTTCCCTGTCAATTCAAATTTTTCTTGTTTGTAATTTTCAGCATAAGGAAACTCCTGTGAGCTTTTCCACTGTCTTTCTGCTTCTAGAACAAAAGAAAAAGAGAACAATTCTAAAGTTTCCCTATATATCTGCTTATCAAGAAATTGTAGTATGATTCTTTTTACCATCTTCAGTGCCGGCTCTACTATATATGCAATCGATGCAGTTGCCTAAAGCCCCAAGTAGAAAAAAGGCCCCCAAATTTTAACCAATATAATTATTTCTTTAATTAATTAAGCCCAAATATTACCCAACAAATAAAATAATATTTTTTTATCAAATAAAAAATAAGAAAAATGAGTGAGGGAGAACGATATGTCCACAATATTTTTCACTTTACAATAAATTCTAAGTAGCAAGCTATTACTGGTTGTAAGTGATGACAAAAAAAAATTTCAAACAAGGGTATAAATTAGAACCAGTAACAACTTAACACTTAAGATTTGTTGTGAAAAATATTGTGTAGCACTTTTCAAAAAATAAAAAAGAGAGCAATACATAAAAAAATTTACAATATTTTTCACAATAGTTGAGTTGACAACCTTTAACTAGTTCTCACCTAATTCTACCATTAAAATCACTCTTTTACTTACTACTATCAATCTACTACATCAACAGGTATGAAAAGTTTTGTCAAATTTTTTGTGTCTATATACTTTCTAAAAAAGAAATTCTACTTGGTTCATGTTAATTAGTAATAATTTTGCATCTAAAACAAAACAATATAATTAAAATAATATTTTATTTTTTAAAAGATATATTTAAATATATAAATGACTTCAATTTCAGTTTTCGCCTTAGGCACCCAAATGCATTAAACCGCCTTGACCATATTTTATGTGGCCAAAATATACTTTGGATGATGTGCCTATGAAGAAGTTAGTTTCATGTCAAAGTACTCTTTCTAAAATATGATCAGTTAATATATTTGCTTTCTCTTTCTAGTCAGTCATGTATTAGGTTGAATTACTATAGCCTTTGTAATTTTGATTGATGCATCATGCCATCATGTAGATATTGGAAAGAATTCATCAGTGTTCATAAATTGCAAACAATGGTTAGATGATTTAGAATATGTAAATTTTATCGAATAGATACAAACTGTGATTGACTTTCTCTCTCTTGCGTTGTCTTTGTTTGGAGCACCGTCTGTTACGAGTTACGACTTACGACAATGGCTGGAGGCATGGCAAGTGGCAACAGAGTTGACAATTGTGGAAGTTGAACCGGTGATTACGGAATTGGGGTTTTGGCCGTAAAGGTTGGGCTTGTTTTGTTTTTGTTTTTTTTTGGGTATGTACATACATACATATATATATATATATATATATATAAACCCTATAATGGATCATAAAGGCTAGGCTTGGTACCATTCCGAACACACAACTTCTGAACTTGAAAATATAATGATCATAAAAGCTCTCTACTACTAAGTCATCTCCGGAGGAGGTGTTTTATAATTTATCATGCAATTGCAGAAGTGAGAAGTCTCATACTTTAGGACAAAACGAGAGACTAACAGTAGTGAATGGGTGTGGTGTAGACGCCGTTCCTTGAGTAGCAGCCACATAGTCATGGCCGCCATTATAGAAAAACGAGAGATAAATTAAAATGAGCCCATTTTTTCTGCTATACTTGTCATTGTCTTTCACGGTCAATTGTCATATTCTTGGTGAGCGGGGTAATCGGTAGAAGGCACTAATTTGAGTGCATGTTGCCCAACGCTCATTCAGCTCCTTGGATTATTCATTACTGGTCCACATAAAAATTTTCAGAAACAAAAAATTGATGTAATGATATTTTTTTTTTCCCTATATTTTGGGATATTTTTATTTTAGTTCTTGTATTCTTAAAGGTTTAGTTATGGTTTTTTGTGTTTTAAACAATGTTTCATTTTGATTTTTTTTCCTTATCTCAGTGACCATAAATATTAATGTGATTAACAGAATGCTCACCCTTAAAAATAAGGTAGCTAAGAGTTAACAAAATAATAATAAAAACATTTAGTTGATAACTTGATATTGGATAATTAAAAAAGCCACATCTGCATGAGCGTCTTAATAAAAATTCTACATAAAAAAGTAAAAGAATAAAATAAATTTTAAAAAGAAATCTATCCCAATTTCTTTTCTTTTCATTTAGTATTTTTTTTTTGGCCACCCAACACACATATAGAAACATAAAAAATTACAAATTGATAAATTCTAATCGCCAATTTGATTTAATATTGATTATGTGTTATGTGGGGTGGATGCTAGGTTGAGCATATTAGTTAATCCAAATTTTATTAATACCTACAAAGAACCATAATTGTTACTAGGTTAGTCCTATTAGGTATAATGTAGGTGTGACTAATTTTTTTTCCTTCTTCTTTGTACAACCTATCCAAACAAACTCGTTTCTCTTGCAATAAACCATTTTTTTTTTTAAAATGAATATACATATTAGAACCAAACACAATTCTCTGAAAGTAGCGTACACTACTTTCCTTAAAGGCAATTGAATTGGCGGAAGCTAGGTGAGTGGAGACTGCAATAGTGGTCTAGTAATCGTCTTTGTTAGAGGAGAGAAAAAAAAAAAAAAAAAAAAAAAAAAAAAAAAAAAAAAAACCGTTTGACTGCTAACATTTTTTTGGTCATCTATACGTTACTGTGTCTTTTTAAATATTAATTAAATGATTTTTTTTTTGTAATTAAAATTATTTGACACACATACTATGTTAACCATATCAGCATTTTCTATTCCTTAGATGATAGTTATGGTGGGTTGAGGGGGTGCGGTTAAGGTTTGGACACAAAACATTGCCAAGTGGGTCCGACCCATGGAGAAGGAAGGCCAAGCTCCTCATCAGTTTTGGCCCAATTCATTGATAAAAGTCCAAGTATTGAAATTGAAGAAGCCAATTGCCCAAGGAGCCCAAGTAGTCTCAGAAGGATTTAGATAAGCCACCTGAACCAAAAGACAAAATACTGAGGAAGAAAGTAGAGACGTGCAAGTAAGGGAGAGAGTAAGTTTCCAGGCAAAGTACACATCACCTCTACATTCAATGCACCACACCAACTTAGCAAGCCATATTAATGGCTAAATGACTCCTGAACAGTTCTCTCACAGCGTATAGCACATTTTACCACCTCCAGCAAAGCCTTGATGGGACAAGCATCCAAATAAAGATCAGTGGTTGTACAAGTGAAGGGTTAGCATACACTCTAATTAAATAGCTATAAAAGGAAAAAGGACTTATAAGGAGAGGGGGACGGAAAAATTTAGAGAATAACCCGTATCTTGTAAGAGCAAACCTTGTGACCGAAACTCAGGGAATATATGAACCATTGATCCTCGGACTAACCCAAGGAAGAACTAATTCAGAAACTCTCTTCTTTCTTTCTGGAAACTTCTCGTAATCTTATTAATTTTATTCAAACCAGTAAGGCTTGAATAGGATGACCACGATAACCCATCTCTATAAATTAATTGTATTGGGCTGTCACATATTAACGTTCCATCCAACGTGGCTTGGGTTAGCTGATTATCTCTCACCCACAATAGTAATGACCAAAACGAAACATTATTAAACATACAATGATCAAAATGAAGCTTATATTTCTATAAAATTAATATTAATATTAAAAATTATAAAAATAGAAGGGCTGAGATGAAAATGCCTCCAAAATTAGGGATTAATGTAGAAATTTTTTCCTTAATTTTAAGAGGCCTCAGTCTTGCTGGGAGTAGAGTTTGTATAATTTAAATTTTATTATGGCTACCCTAGAAAGAAAGTATAGAGCCGCCACTATATTCGGATTCCGGGTATATTCCCTTCAATTACTAGTTAAAAAGGGTATGAAGATTGCTCAAATTAATTAACAAAACTATAAATCAATTTCAATAGTATATCAATACAGTAAAACAAGAATTTGCTCAAATTAACTTAACAAAATCAACAAGTGTAATAGCATACAAAATTCAGTATTAAGCAAACCAAGAGATGGTTCAATACATAAATAAACTCTAGAATTTAAAGAAGAAATTTCTGGATTTTTTGAACTGAGGCACATAACTGAATTCACAGTCCTTAAGAAGCGATTTTGCCCTCATTAGAATTACTCTGTCAGTGTAGATGGCTCAGGTGATTGCTCTTTAGGATACAATAACAACTTTATTAGTGTGCACTTACAAACAGAGTTTTGAACTCATCTTAGATGCCTAAAGAGAAAGTTATAAGTATAAGATAGAGAGTGAAAGAAAAACAGAGTATTGTATATTTGATCTTCGAAAGCTAATCTTATGTAGAACAAAGTAGTGTACGTCTAGTAGGAAAACAGCCAGACTTAAGCAATGGCAAGCTTGATGTAGGATGTGCTTTGCATGAAAATTATCTCTATATGAGTAAATCCCCAAATTCAAAATCAATGACAACTTTGAAGGTTTGAAAGTTTTTACCTTTCCAAGAGGGAAGAGAATATATATAAAAAAAACATTAAAGTGTGATTGATGTCTTATGTAAGAGTGTGAGGGAAAATTTCATTTATGTTGATGTAACAAATCACAATATGTAAGGGCCTATTTAGATTGAGGGGGGAGGGAGGGGGAGTGAGGGGGAGTAAAATAGAGTTGGCTGAAAATATGTTAATTTTGGGACAATTCTACTCTACTTTCCCTCAATCCAAATGGATCATAAGAAACCAAAATATTTTTTAAGAGACCAGTATATTGGTGAAGGAAAAAGAAAGAGAGGTCTTATGAGATTTTACTGCCACCAACCCCAACCTAACATGCTAGGTTTTTTAGAATAGGTTCGTGGGCTTGGGCTTTGTAAAGTAATCATAGAAAGTGGGCCTTCGGCTTATAAAATTTTTATAATATATCCGACAATCCCCTATACATGTTATAAAATTTTATATTAGAAAGAATTGAGCAATCACAAGGTATCTTAGTGCTGATGTCTTGTGTACTTAAATCTACACTTTGGTGTTCATGATCTAGAGTTCACAAAATCTTGAACCAATTTCATTAATGACAAGAATATAAACATGTTTTCTTGTGAATCCTTTTGATGTGTTCTTGATTCTCACATTAAAAATCTATAAATATTTTTATCAATTTTAAAGTTTTTTTTTTTTTTTTCACTTGAGAAAAATATTGTTTTAATGAATTTTTTTTTTTTTTTTTTTTAAAGAAATTAGAAGTAAAACCTGAATTGAATAAATTTGAAAACTAGAAAACTCAATTGAATGAAAGTAAAGTTATAGTACTAAAATTAATATCAGTCAAACTTAGAGGATGTAATTTGTATTAAGAATGTATAAGCTAAAGTTATTTTACCTATTTTTTTTTTAATGTAAATCTATATTTATATATTTATCTATATATATCTAAAAGCTGAAACATAGCATTTATTTTTGCTATGCTCCAATTGAGCCACATCAACATTTACGTCATTATCTTTTTACTTTCCAATTTTCCTATAATTGTTTTTAATATTTATATTTTTAATATTTACACTTCTCCAACATTTCTCTCTCCTTTACCTTTTCATCTTCCCACTACTTCTCTAACCTTTCTCTCTTTCTCTTACCTTTTCATCTCCCCACTACCTTCTATATTAATATCATTCTTCTTATTTCCCTTCATCTTCCTTTATTTTTGTCCCTTCTTATTCACACATGAGAAATTATAGAGTCTTTTGGTGGACCATGTCACTTGTCCACCATTCCATTAAAAAACTTCCACTTATTTAAAGTTGTTGAGTCAGTAATTAATTTCTGTTTAAAAAAAATTTATAACTAACAATTTTAAACAAGTGACAGTTTTTTAGTAGAATGGTGGACCACATCACTTGTCCATCATGTGGATCTTATAATTTCTCATTCACACCTTCTTACTATATATCTGTCACTATATCTTCCATTCTATGCATAGTTTTTCCTAAAAAAAAAAAAGGCTCTCTCTCTCTCTCTTGGTGGATTTTTTATTTTTCTTGCATCTCTGCTTTAAGTTGATAATTTTTTATATTCTTTAAAACTCTACTTCATGTTAATGCAATTTAATTTTGTTTTTAAATTTTTTATTTTTTCTTTTTCTTTTTGACTGTTAAATGTTATCCTATTGCGTTATAAATAATTAAATGTAACATATAAAAATATAATATTATTCTATTACATAGCATAATTTGGATAATTTGATATTTATTCTATTACGTAGCATAATTTTTTATAAAGCTCAATTTAGATGTTAAACTATGAGACTTTACTAATTTTGTTTATTTTTTAATCCTTTGTGGTGGAAAAAGTATTTTTAATAGTTGTATTAGAAGTACTCTATAATGCCATTTAGTTAGAGAAAAGCAAATGTTAGCCAAAGGAAATATATTGGATGGGTGACAATTTTTAGCTTTTACATTTTATTTTTATTATTATTATTATTTTATAACAATGCATATATAGAAATTTAATTCATAAATTTTGCTAATAATTTTTTATTTGATAATATGTTTTGGGTGGATGAAATTACAATTTCAACAAAGATAATAACCTTAATAGATTATCAACAACAAATTGTTTTCCTAATTGGTCCAATTAATCATTGTTAAGTTTTGTTAATTTTTTTAGTTACGTTCGAAAGCTTGAAAATGTGTGAAAACACAAGTGCTGTTTAGATCCCCAAATGAAAAATTACGGCTCGGTTGATATTATTCTAACTTAAACTAAGTGCAGAATAGAGTAAATGCGAGGGAACAAACAATAAAACTACTCTAAGCCATATTCATCAAATTATAGCAGTAAAATGAAAGCTAAAAGAGTAGGGAAGAAGAATGCAAATACAAGATAACAAGCAGTAAATCGATCCACTAGACAATAAGTTGGGATACACGAATAGCAAGAGATCCTCCAAGCCTAATCTACCTAATGCACCTAAGCCCTCCAAGCTCCTACTCCAACAAGGCTTCTCGAAACTGTGTCTTGTCTAGCTTTCTGGATCCTACAATATGCCCGATTGCATCCGTCAAACCTTGACTTCTTCCAATGCTTTCTAGCAGTACCAAAACCTCACTTGGCACTCAGAATGAGTGTGGTAAGTGTTTGGGTTATCAATCTCTCAAGGATTTGGAAATTGAGAGGTAGGAGTTGAGGAAAACCACAATAGACTGTATAGAGGATTGTGGGTATAACAATCTCTAACTCTCAAAAGTTGTGGCTAGGGTTTTCTCGCTGAAAAGCACTCCTTAACATATGTGACTAATGTGGGTATATATAGTGTGGATAGAGATAAGATGTATCAGATATGACAAAATAGTAAAACAGAATATTTTGTGGGTATCTCGCGGGAAGGCCTTACTCATGAGACACTCGCGAAAACTAGCTGTCGCCATCCTGTCATGACTCTTCGCATTCCAGTCATGTGCTGAGCACATGCTTCACTTCGTGAGAAGGCTACTCGTGAGCTACCTGTGAAAACTTCTTTAGTCTTCAATTGTCTTGAGTCTTCACACTCTCTCTCACACACAACCTTTACAATAAAATCCCACATAAAATATAGGGTACAAAGGATTGAACAAAATTACAATCAAATTTGGCACGAAATTAAAGCCAACACAAAATAGTTGTAAATCACAACTTTACAACGTTTTTCGGTGTTTTGGATCGTAAGCAGAAAAAATAAGGTTTGAGAAAGATTTTTTTTTTTTTTAAAACTAAAAGAATAATTTCCAAATTTTATATCTTTTTTTAATGATTCACAAAATGTTATAAATAAATTTTACTAAATAATGAATATTTTCGTGAACTTGCTTTTTGAATTTTTGAGAAAAATTGTATTGTTTTCATTTTGGTACGACAAAATTTATATTTATGATTTATTATTGTTCTTATTGAACAGTTTTAGACCCCTTAACCCAACCAGATTAACCTAGTTAATTAGCCAAGTGATTGACTTAGTCAAATTATTCAAATCTAGGTTAACAAATCAAACAATCATATCAATTATATAAAGCAGTGGAAAAGTAAATAACGCAATGATATGATGACCCAAGAAACTAGACGGTAAAAACCTAGGGAGGATTTGATCTAGCTATTCTCAAGGTAAACTTAAATCCACTATGCGAAAGAATCGAAATTCATACAAAAGGACTTACAAGCTCCCCACTTGACTTCCTAATACTACCCACCAGTAGAACTTACTGACACGACCACGTGCAAGTTCCGAATCCAAGGACTCCTTATTTCTTGGATTCTCCAATCAGGTACAAGTACTCCCGCTTGTGTTTCTTTAAGCTCCAATAGTAGCAACTAAGTTGATCATCAAGGTGTTGATAATATCTCTACCTTGAAAACCCTAAGTTTATGTGAAGGAAAGCTCCTCAAGGATCTCACAAGAGATTCACACAAACCGCAAAATATGAGCAACAAGAGCATCTAGAGCTTTTTTAAAAACATGGCTAAGGTTTCCTTTATATAGTGGGAGAAGTAGATCTGAAACCCTAATCCTTAATAGGCTTGGGCTGAGTTGGAAAATTTTGTAGAAAAAAGTTATGGCCGAGATTCGATCGATTGAGTCTAATTTTCGATCGATCGAGCCAGGCCGAAAATCACTAATACTTCTGCAGCCACTCGATTTCAACCTTACATAAAATGCCCACACTTTGAGCAAGTCTAAATAAGACTAACAACCTGTTTTGATCATGGTTTTCCAACAATACACATTAGAGTTCTAAATACATAAAATCTTAAATCTTTAGAACCTAACAAACTCCCCCTTTGGCAATCCGTGACAAAACACAAACACAAAGTTCAAAGTTTACAAGTAAAAGCCCTTTACATAAATAATGCTCATAAACACAAAAATTCAATCCTAACTACTATCCATCAATTGCAAGTGTAGACAGCAACTCAATTGAATTAACCTGTATTTTTTGAAATACTCAACAAACGCATAAATGCATGTGTGAAAAATACAAGTAAACAAAATAAATTCTTGATTTCACTAAAACACAAAATAGAGACATATATCAAATGAATAACTCACAAAACATAAGTCAATAAGCAGTGAAACAAGAAACAAAAATAAAAACATAAGTAAACTAACTCTCCCCCTAAGTTAGATACAACAAAAAGTTTTTATTTATATTCTCCCATTTCAAAAATAATTTCAACTCCCCCTAAACAAGACAAACATGTTTCCCATAAATCAATAATTTCTCCCTCTTTTTGTCGCGTATTGACAAAGACAACTCATACAAAAAGTAAACAGTCACCATACGCAATAAAGGATAAGAGAAAATAGAGAATCAAGGGGACACAAACCACTTCAACTCTATAGAAAATAGAGACAACTCCCCCTATAAACAACAAAGGTTTAAAAAAAATCTCCCCCTATAAAAATAGGAAAAACAAAAAAGTTTTGGAAAAAAAAGTTTTGGGGAAACTTTAGGAGGTAGGGAAAATAAAAACACACAAACCAAAGTTAAAAACTAAGGTGTGGATACACATGAAAAAAAATATTATCTCTTCCAATAAATGCAAACTTGACATTATGTGACCCATAAATAGTTGCATGAATAGAGAAAAATATTTACACATTGATTATCCATCATATCTCTTAAGAAAAATATTTTCTGCAGTTCACACATAAAAAATAGCATATACTAGAATGTACAAAACTCAAAAATTAATCAATCAATTTTTAAATTAAGTTGAGTACCCAATTTAGTAAAGTGTATGCATGCTATGTGTGAAACCAATAAGAGATATGACTGCAAAACTGCAAGATGGATACAAAAATCAATGTAATGCAGGTGAATCCTAAACACAAATGATGCATGAAAAAAATGTCATGATGCATGCTCTAATGCAGTGAAACTAAGTTCAATATAAGTTAAATTCACAAAATTGGCTTGAGCATAGAGTTTCTAATAAAACTCCAAAAATTTAAAACCACTTCTTAAGTTTTTAGGAAAAATTTGATCAATTGATCATCACACAAGCTAGAATACAAAAAATAATAATCAATTACATCAATTCAACAAGCCAATGGCATCAATTGAACCCAATTTGAACAAAATCCCCAATTCGGATCAATTCAAACTCTAGAATTTCCAAATTCTCAAACTTTAAACACATTTTGCATTAAGATCAAGGAACTTTTAATCTTGGATGGCCACAACAAAGTCACACACAATAAAATGTACCAAGTTTAACAAATAGTAACTTGTGTAGTGTGTGCAACTAGCAAAAACTTGAGATACATGTGAAGTGATATGTGAATAGCAATTAATCACAAAGTCTACAAAATTCATCACATAGAATTTAAAAGAGACTATCACCTAAAGAGTTACATCATATAACTCCCACATCTCCTAGATCATAAGTTTGCAATCATGTAAGTTTCTTGAATTTTGCCTTATAATATACACACCAATTTTAATTCTGTGATTTGGCATCAAGCCTAATAGTACACACCAATTTTAATTATGTGATTTGACATCAAGCCTAATAGTACACACCAATTTTAAGCATTAAGCAATTAAACCGAGGTTTCACCTTATGTTCTTTTTGTGCATGTGCTACACTTTCTCGAGTACAAAATCTTATGATATGCACTAAGGTGTTCATGATTGGCTAGTGAACAATGGTGAGATGGTTATTTATGCCTTTCTCAAAAGGTTCAAGTCTGACAATCAAAGGCATGTGACTTTAAGATCAAGACAAAGTGATCAAAAATTATAAACATCTTTCCCACACAACATGCACTACAAAGCTTAAACTAGTAAAGTGTAATAAATAAGCTCATCAAAGCTAAACAAGGTACATAAACATGTTATGTAAAGATAATATGGCCAACCTTGAATTCATATCCAAGATCTATAATACAAAACACAAAAATCTTTTTGGTTTTAAAAATTTTATGACCAAGAACAAAAGCATACATTATGCTAAATGATTAAAAATGCAAATGCAATGCATGATAGTGCTTAACTAAGCTATAGAAATACACAAACAAGAAATATCAATTTCTTAATTAACCCTTGAGTACATGTATAAACTAGTACATACTCACAAAAAAAAAAAAAAAGTACATACTTACACAAAATCAGAAATAGCTTAGCATACTATTCAAGTTTCTCCACAATGTCAAGCATGTTCTAAATCAAGAGAGAGATATCATAATTCATGTAATCCTCAAAAAGAAAAACTAGACACAAAATAAAATACTTTTGTCTTTTTGAAATTTTTCAATGTTTTTGGATTTTTTTTTTAAATAAAAAACGACCTAAAAAAAACACGACCAAAAACAAAAACTAAACACGTCCACAATTAATTGAAAGAATTAAATCAGGGACAAGTTAGCAACACTCAACTTGGAGAATCTTTTCTCACCCATCTAGGACGAGTCTTCGGCTTTGTAAGTGAAAATCCATGTGAAACAGAGTGTATTTGAGGAATTATACCAATCTTTTAAAAAAGACTAAAATCCTGCAAATTCCTTTCACAAGCCAACAAGCTCAAATTTTTCAAAAGAATATGAAACAATTTATATGAACTTATGACAGGAGAAATATCATCACATATCCTAGATTGAAACACAGAATGCTTAAATTTCAATTTTTGACAATTAGGGCGAATGTGACCACGGACACTGTAAAAGTGGCAAATAGGAATAAATTTAGGAACATCAGTATTCCTAGTGGGATTTCCGATCACAGGCTTTAGTTCTTGCCTCAACAAAGAACAATTTGGTCTAATATGACCAACAACACCACAAAGGTGATGGGTAGGCACAAAAATAGATTTATTATGCTCTCCAACAGTAGGTTTAGACATAGATTTAGAAACTTCAGTATCTACATTAGAACCTTTACCTTTGTCTAACCTAGCAAAATAAGCATTTTCTTTATTATTCCTCTTGAAAGGAGGGACATAAACTTTCTCAGTTTTAGGTTTAAGAGAAACACAAACACTTTTGTTATCAACAGTAAGCTTGGTACTAGTCAAATTTTCAATTTTAGCTTTAGATTCAACTAACTCTTGTTCCAAGCTTTTCATCTTCTCATCTTGAGAGGAAATTTGATTTCTCAAAAATTCATTCTTTTGATTAGATTCATCTAATCTAACAATCAATTCCTCTTTTTCAAGATTAGCCAATTTTAATTCTTCTTTAAATTTCTTAGCAATTTTCATAGATTTCAATAATTCCTTATAAAGAGTTTCACAAGCATCAATAAAATCAACAGAAGCATGAGCAAAAACATGATCAGAAAGACACTTCAAATTATCCATGACAACAGGGGTCAAGGATCAGCTCTTAGATCAAAAGATCTAAAACAAGAGAGTTACCCACTTTGGTACCACTTGAACAATTCTAGACCCCTTAACCCAACCAAATTAACCTAGTTAATTAGCCAAGTGATTAACTTAGTCAAATTATTCAAATCTAAATTAACAAATCAAACAATCATATCAATTATATAAAGCAGCGAAAAAGTAAATAACACAATGACATGATGACCTAGAAAACCACACGGTAAAAACCTAGGGAAGATTTGACCTTGCTATCCTCAAGGTAAACTTGAATCCACTATACGAAAGAATCAAAGTTCATGCAAAAAGACTTACAAGCTCCTCGCTTGACTTTCTAATACTACCCACCAGTAGAACTTACTGACACGACCACGTACAAGCTCCGAATCCACAGACTCCTTCTTTCTTAGATTCTCCAATCAGGTACAAGCACTCCCGCTTGTGTTTCTTTAAACTCCAATGGCAGTAACTGAGTTGATCATCAAGGTGCTGATAATATCTTTACCTTGAAAACCCTAAGTTTATGTGAAGGAAAGCTCCTCAAGGATCTCACAAGAGATTCACATAAACCACAAAATATGAGCAACAAAAGCATCCAGAGCTTTTTTAAAAACGTGGCTAGGGTTTCCTTTATATGGTGGGAAAAGTAGTTCTGAAACTCTAATCCTTAATGGGCTTGGGCTGAGTTGAAAAATTATGCAGAAAAACGTTCTGGCCGAGATTCGATCGATCGAGCCAGGTCGAAAGTCACTAATACTTCTACAGCCACTCGATTCCAGCTTTACATAAAATGCCCACACTTTGACCAAGTCTAAACAAGACTAACAACCTGTTTTGATCATGGTTTGCCAGCAATACACATTAGAGTTCTAAATACATAAAATCCTAAATCTTTAGAACCTAACACTTATAATAAATAAAAATATGATTACGAAATACAATACTTTTTATTAAATTAGTTTAATTTTAAAAAAAAAATTAATAAAATCACCATAAAAATAATTATCACGCGCAATGTGCGGGTTTGTGGCTAGTTTATTTAGCGTAGAATTTAATGTTGCTACTCTCTTATTGTGCCACATCATCCATCTATTTTTAGCTCTTACTCTCATTTTTAACTCTTCTTCTCTTTATTAATTTCCCACTTTCTCTAACAATTCATCCTATCTTTTACCTTTTGATCTTCCCACTCTACTCTACCCTACCATTACTCTTTCTCTACCCATTCATCTTCCTTTTATTTTGACTCTTCTTATCCCATCTTCTTTATTATAAATAAATTATTATCTCCCATTCAATCCATATTTCCCACACCAGAATATGTTATCTCTCTCTCTCTCTCTCTCTCTCTCTCTCTCTCTCTCTCTCTCTCTCTATATATATATATATAGATATGTTGGGTTAACATAGCTTGACCCCGGTTAATTAATTCAATTACCCAAATTGATTAATTAAGTTCAATTACATACAAAATATGAAGACACCAACAAATCACCAAAAATACTAAGTGCAGCGGAAAATAAATTGAACATAGTGATTTGTTGACAAATGGGGAAAATTTCGCAATGCAAAAACTCCACCGGGTGATTTTAAGGTCACCATTCCCAAGAATTCACTAATGAACAATCAAGCGGTTACAAGTATAAAGAATCTTACCAACTACCCTGGTTTATCCCGAAATACCAACCTACAGTTGAACCTTGTTAGGTTCTAAGGTCTTAGGATTTTATGTATTTAGAACTCTAATTTGTAATGTTGGCAAACCATGATCAAAACATTGTATTTAGTCTTGTTTAGAATTGCTCAAAGTTGGTTTAATATTGTAAAGTTGGAATCGAGTGGCTGCAGAAGTACTTGGGACTTTCGGCCTGGCTCGATCGATCGAAGAATAGACTCGATCGATCGAAAATCGCACAGGTTGAGTTTTCTGCAGAATTTCCAACTCAGCCTTACTTCATTAAACGTTTAGGGTTTTGTGTTTTTACCCTAGGTATATAAACTAAACCCTAGCCACGTTTTTTTGGAGGTTGTCCATATTGCTTTGTTGCTCATACATTGCTGTTTTGTGTGAATCTCTTGTGAGATCTTTGAGGAGACTTCCTTTACATAAAACTTAGGGTTTTCAAGGTAGAGATGATTTCAACATCTTGAAGATCATTATAGTTGCAACCATTGGAACTTAAAAGAAAAGCAAGCGGGGAGCTTGTAGCTGATTGAAGAATTCAAGAAAGAAGTAGTCCGTGGATTCGGAGCCTGCGCGTGGTCGTGTCAGGAAGTTTTATTGGTTGGTAGTATTAGGAAGTCGAGCGGGGAGCTTGTAGTCCTTCTGTAAGAACTTCAATTCTTTCATAGTGAATTCTGTTATGCCTTGAGGATCGGTGGGTCAAATCCTCCCCAGGTTTTTACCGATTGGTTTCCTGGGTGATCATATCTTGTGTTATTTATTATTCCGCTGCTTTATATCTTGATATGATTATTTGATTGCTTTAACCTAGAATTGCATAATTTGACTAAGTAACAACTTGGCTAATTAATCTAGGCTACGCAATCTGTGTGTTTAAGGGGTCTAAATTCCTAACAAACTTTTACTCCAATACCTAATTGGACTTGATCTTGTAGTAGCATTCTTCCCTTTGATGCATAAACCTCCAATTTGTGACTAACCCTTTGCATAGATCCTAGTATGTGACTAACTCCAGCAATTTGAACAGATGTTGTTAGCTACAAAGTTCTTCACTTCATTAACAATGAAGATCTAAAAGCACTTGGTTACAAAACTCTGTGGTGTACAAATCCAGTAGCTTCACACAGAGAAAATAAATCTCTTGGTCTTTGTATCTGTATGTGACGGCTTTTTAAATAGGCCTTATATATGTCTAGGGTTGTAAGAAAAAAAAAACCCTAAACAATTACACAAGACTAGGCCAAATTTCTGATTTGAAAATTTTGAAATCGTAATTCTCGATAGAACAAGCCGTTATCAAGCTATTTATCAAGCTTCATATTAAGTCTCGATACACAAGACTGATTACAAAACCCTATAGCGTACAAATACAGTAGCTTCACACAGAGAAAATAAATCTTTTGGTCTCTGTATCCGTATGAGATAACTTTTAAATAAGCATTATATATGTCTAGGGTTGTAAGAAAAAAAACCCTAAACAAATACACAAGACCGGGCCGAATTTCTGATCTAAAAATTCTAAAATTGTAATTCTTGACAAAACAAGCTGCTGTCAAGCTATTTATCAAGCTTCATATTAAGTCTTGATAGTATGTATCTGTTGAGACTTAATGAACAGCTTTTCTTCACTTGTTTCTTAGACCAATCTTTGTGTCTTTAATACTTGACTTGAACAACATGTTTCTTGAAGTACTAAATCCATCTTAGATCTACCCAATTACAAGTAAAGTATATTTTGTCAAAGGATTAGCCAATTATAATAAATTATGGCCCTTGTAAAGTTGTTATTTACAACTATGTATTTTTTTTGGCTTTTATTCCGTGCCAAATTTGATTGTAATCATTATCAATTGTTTATACCCTATATCTATTGTGGGATTTGTTGTAAGGGATGTGTGATAGAGAGAGAGTGTGAAGACTTAAGCATTTGAAGGCTGAAGAATTCTCGCGGGCATGTCGCGACCTAGCTTCCCTCGAAATGAATCCTATGCCATACACATGTTGGAATGTGAAGAGTCAGGCCAGGTGGAGACAGCTGTGTCTCGCGAGTATCTCGCAGGTAAGGCCTTCCCGTAAGACACCCACGAGGCAATCTGTTCTGCCAGCCTGTACGAAATGACTCACACTTTTTGTACCTATCCTATATGTTCCCTCATTACCCACAAATGTTGAGGAATGCTTCAGAGAGAAAACCCTAGCCAAACACATTGAATTACAGATTGTCATCCCTACCTTTCTCTATATACTTGCTTGTGGTATTTCCTCAACTCTTCCCTCTCCATTTCCATACCATTGAGAGGTTGATAGCCTAAACACTTACCACACCTTTAGAGAGTGTTGAGTGACATTTTGGTGCTGCTGGGAAGTATTGGAAGAAGCCTAGAATGGCAGATGCAACATGGAGTTTGTTACAGGATCCGAAGAGCTAGAAAAAACACGGTTCCGAGAAGCCTTGTTGGAGTAGGCGCTTGGAGGGCTTAGGTGCATCGGGTAGATTAGGCTTGGAGGGTCTCTTGCTAACCCATGTATCCCAACTGATTGTCTAGTGGATCGATTTCCACTTGGAGGGCAGCGGAGAGGTTTTTTGCCGAGTTCTTCAGTTTCCTCTTCGAAAACACGTCTTGGTGTTTTCTGTGTTTACATCTTTCTTCCTTACTCTTTTATATTCCATTATACTGTTGTGTTGCTTAGTTTATGGATTAGAGTAGTTTTTGTGTTCATTCGCTTGCATTTACACTATTTCGCACTTAGTATTAAGTTAGTGTAAAATCTATCGAGCCGTAACTTTAATTGGGGGGGTCTAAATTGCTCTTGTATTTTCAACACATTTTCAAATTTTCAATTGGTATTGGAGCGGGTACACTCACTTTGGTTTAAATACCTGAGTGTGATCCTTGACCCTATTTGAGATGGACCGATCTCAATCGCTCAATGTTCCACCATTTTTTGATGGGAACAATTATGCTTTCTGGAAAGTCAGAATGAGAGCATTTTTATGCTCTATAGATGATACCGTTTGGGATGTGGTTGAGATAGGTTGGACTAAGCCGACGGATCTTAAGTCCACTTGGGATAAGGCAGCTCTCGCAGCAGCCAATGCTAATAGTAAAGCGTTAAATGCTAATTTTTGTGGTGTGTCTCCTGATGAATTCCACAGGATATCTCATATGACAGTAGCCAAGGAAGCTTGGGAGATTTTGGAGACGACATATGAGGGTACGAGGAAAGATAAGGACACAAAGCTTCAGATGCTTACCACCAAATTTGAAGAGCTCAAGATGGGGGATGATGAACCATTTGATTCATTCTATAGGAAGCTCAATGAAATTATAATTGCTAGACTCAATCTTGGGGAGAAGATTGAAGATACTAAGGTGGTAAGAAAATTTTTGAGGTCCTTACCGGAGAGCTTTCGAGCAAAAGTCATAGCCATAGAGGAAAGCAAGGATTTGGATGAAATTAAGATCCAAGAGCTCATTGGATCACTTCAAACGTATGAGTTTGGACTACCTTCCCACAAGACAAGTAAATCGCTTGCTCTTAAAACCATCATCGAAAGAATGGATGATCCTTCCAAAAAAGATAGAGTGGAGAAGGAAGTAGTATATCTTGCAAAAAACTTCCGAAAATTTCTAAAGATGAACAACAGTGGAAAACCATTCAATAGAGGGAAATTTTCATCTTCAAGAGGTGATAAGAAAGAGTTGACAAGGAAAGAAAGGAAGGATTCTCAACCTTCTTCAAACATTATTTGCTATGAGTGCAATGACCATGGACATCTAAAGAAGGAGTGTCCAAATTTTCTAAGGGGAAAAGGCAAGGCTTATGCCATGATGCTCAGTGATTCAGAATCTTCTGATTCTGGCTCGAAAGAGAGTTGTGACGGAGAGGGAAACTGCTCCGCCTTCATGATCATTGCTCATGTGGAGTCATCGGATGATTTGGGTGCACTTGTGAAGGAGCTTGGTGAGCATTCTAATTCAGAGTCTATTGGGATTATGGAAGAATCAGATGCCGAAGAGGAAGAAAATACAGCTAATCTTCAAGGAAATTACTCCTTACTACTTAAGAAGTCTGGAGAGTATGCAAGGGTAGCCAAGGCAGCTGTGAGGAAAATGAAGAAAGCTGAGGAAGATTACAGAAGTCTTTTGGTCAGATATAAAGAGACTAAGTGTAAGATTGAAACACTAAATGGCGAGCTGTCTGAAGCCTATATGAAGGTGAGGTTTCTTGAGCAAGACGTAGTGCAAGCTCATGCCAAAATAGAGAGAGTCTCCTCTCAGAAGTTTAGAAGATGTGATATCATCTCAAAAACCTTCCTCAGACAAGTCCGGGTTGGGATACACCGAAAGAAGTTACTCATCAGCCAAAGTCACAAAAGAAGTAAAGTTTGTGAAGGTAAACGAGACGGTTGTAGAAGAGCCCAGTCTTAAGAAAGTTGGGGATGTAAAAAGGAAGAATATGGCTGAGCAACAAATGGTGAATAAGCCTCAAAATCAATCTGTGGTTAAACATGAAACCAGAGGAAGATCTCTCCCAAGATCACAACGGGGTCCTAGGACGGATTATATGTGTCACTATTGCAGATTGCAAGGACACACCAGACCCAATTGTCAAAAGCTGAGAGCAAACAACAATGCAAGCGCACCTCGGTCACGAGGAAGGAGAAATGACATAAGGTCTTAGGGTGGTGAGCAACCAAGAAGTCAAAATCGTGATCCAGGAGGACGTGCTGAAGATGATCGATGCCTTCACCAACTGCTTGGAGAGTTTTACTAGAAGGTTTAAAAGTCCAAACTCCTGTACCCAATCCGTTAAGGATATCATCCCAAATGCACGTGACGTGTGGGTGAAGAGGGGTACTCATGCATAAGCATTATAACATGTCCATGCATAAATTCTTCCAATGCTTAGGGACATTTGCTGTTGCGTCATATCATGCATTGC
The DNA here is from genome assembly GCA_030445155.1 of Quercus variabilis. Taxonomy (NCBI): domain Eukaryota; kingdom Viridiplantae; phylum Streptophyta; class Magnoliopsida; order Fagales; family Fagaceae; genus Quercus; species Quercus variabilis. The sequence goes on from CP129451.1 coordinate 23,747,537, forward strand.
TTTCAGTTTACTGCTATTCTTTTTTCTGGTTGGTTTGTACCAGCTGTTTTTTTTTTTTTGGTTGATCTTACTTTTCTTGTTTTGTTTTGGGTGTGTTCAAAAATTCAAAAACCCATAAAAATTGAAAAATCTCAAAAGTTTGATCACTTGTTTTGTGTTTGTCACATGTGAGTTTGGCCTAGTACCTTCGTACTTCTGGCATAGTGCATTTACGATCTTGGCTTGTTTTGTATGCACTCTTTTCTATGTGGTAGAAATCTTAAACACTATGTGTGACTGTTGTAAATAGATCTTCAAGCTTGTCATGAATGATTGGTCAATAGTCTTGTTAGTCTTGATACTTACATAGACTTGTGTCTATATCTCTTCCCACTTTATTTTTATATTTTTGCAAAAAGAACTCACCAAATGTAAATCTCCAAATGAAAAGAGATATTGAGCTGCAAAAGCGTGTCGCACACACTAGCATTCGACTAGGAAAAAGGAAAAGCAACTCTTCTTAATGTGTTTTATATGGTGCTCAAAAAGCCAAAGGCTAATCATCAATGTTGAAATATCATAAATTTCAAGCACCAATCTCAAAATGAGATGTTTTTGTCCAAACAAAATAAATTGGACCAATTGTTATGCCTTATGCAAAAGCCAAATGAAAAGCTTCTAAATTTTGTATTCAACGTGTGGGAGGTCATATATACTCATTTCTATAATGGAGATAGTCCACTTGATTTCGTATCAGTTGTGTATGACTCGATTGAATTGATCATTGAAGTTTCGCTCTGGTCTATAGACTATTCCACATTTGATACTCACACACAACACACAAGACTTTGATTCAATCAATGTCTATCTCATTTGTGTGATTGTACATGTTCAAATGTGATGTGTATGCTCAAGAAATGGTTGATCAAACCCAAAAAGATTTTTGAGTGTTTTATTTGTTTTTGGAAGTGATTTTTTACTTTCGTGTCTTTTGTTTTTGTTCAAAATGCATTTTTGTATTTTACTTCAAAAACTGGTTCAGGGGTTGTTTCGCGAGAAGCTCGCGACTTAGAGCTTCCCGCAAAAAGGGCTTGAGGGAAATAATTGTTCATCATGTCACACAGAAACTCTCGCGACTGTATTGCGATTGTCTCGTGACCAACAGCTTCTCATGAAATGCTGTTTGGCCAAAAATTGGATTTTTTTCAAAATTCAGATAGAAGGTATCGTGACTGTCTCACAACTGTTTCGCAACTATCTCGCGACTGTTTCGCGACTTAAAGCTTCTCGCGAAAGCTTTTGTGCTTCAGTGGCCATTTTCGCGACTATATCGCAACTGTGTCGCTACTCTCTAACCCGTAAAAAATGCGTGTTTTCAGTTTTATATTGCTAATATGACAGCTTTTTAAATCCCAATCTCTTCCCTCTCTCAAACTCCTTCGAACCCTTTTCATCCAAAATTACTATTTCATTCAAACCTCTTCAATCCAAGCTTCTTTTCTGTATTTTTCTCTTCAAGGTATGTTTTATAAATTATTCCTTTTAAGTTTTTACTTAAATTTTTCAGAATTTTTGTTAGGATTTTGTTAATTGGGGATTTTCGAAAATTTGGGTTGGTTTTCTAAATTGGGTGATAATTTGTCATATCTTTTGTTTGGGCTGTGTCCCTTTTGTTTTCTGTGTATTTGTGTTGGCCCCTTGTGGCTTTTTAACGTGTATTTAGGCTAGTTTTTACCATGATCATGCATTGCTCATACTTAGAATGCTTTTATGCATGTGAGGTGTTTGATAAAATGTCTGAGTGACATTTTTTTGATTAATTGGATTCATGTGTGTTCCAATTTATGAATTTCCATATGTTTAACCTTATTTTACTTGGTTTGGTCTTTGTTTAAGTGTTTCCTACACTCTGCTCATGATGCACTCACTAGGCACACACCTTGGCACCCTCAAGGCACACCCCCATGCATCTCATGCTGCACATAGATGCATCAGCATATGCACACACATGCACAGTTACTTTCATGCATTGTGCCTTTCTTTTTTCGTTTTATATGTTTTTTGCATATTCCTTGAGTTGGTTATGATCTACTTTAGGATAGTTTTCTTGTGCTTTGGGACTAAATTGAATCTAATCAAGTTTTTTGTTTTTGTGCTCTGTTTTGGTGTTTGTGCACTTGTTCCCTTTCTGCTTTGTGAAATTGTGCAGATGTCTCCCACCAAGCATGCAACTAAGAAGAAACCAACTTCAAAGCATGCACGCACTGATTCTGATCATTTCAAGTCCGCGGAAGCAGATATGAAGTACAATGACTGCTATAAGGACAAGACGATTATCATGGAGAGAGTGGTTCAGTTAGAAACTCTTGAGGACACTTTCATCCCTGAAGTGTTCAAAGATAGAACCTGGACCAAGCTATTGAACCCGACTGGGGTTGTCTGTTCAGAGATAATCAGGGAGTTCTTCTCAAATGCCACTGTCAACGGAGATTGTATTGAGTGCTAGGTAAGACACAAGAAATTTGTGATTACGAGAGAGATCATCCAAGAATTTTTGGAAATTAGTCCTCCATCTCAGCCAATTACAGCTACATATGAGGACAGATTGGACTCTATTGCTGAGATGATTACAGCTCTTGGTGGTGAACTGAAGAAATCATTCATGAACACAATCAAATTTTCTCCGGAAATGAGGACACTAAGTTATGTGATGATTCATAATCTGTATCCGGTCACCAATCTCACCACACTATCTGCTCCGAGAACAAGATTCCTGTATGATCTCTTTACTCATAAGGAGATTGACATTTGTGGCCATATTATCCATATCCTGAAGAAGAGCATTACAAAGCAGAATACACGAACTGTGATGCCGTTCCCCTCTTTGATCATGGGATTGGTTGCCAAAGCAAAACTCAAGCTACCCAGTGGCCTCACAGTTGTTCAGAGGGACTACCCCGTTAGTGGTCATACACTGACTAGAAGCACTGCACACATCAAAGGCTCCAAGACTGGTGTGCATACCATCCCACAGCCTCGTGTCTCACTATTTAATAAATATGATCTCATTAATAATTCATTAATGAACATACCTATTAATAAATCAATCTACCATCGTTGCACATATATTATTTGGACATGCCCATTGCTGGACATACCTTATTATGTTGAACATGAACCATGAACCGTAGCTAAATATGGACTATTGGACTCATCCCATTATTAGACATTTCATACATAATTAATTATTTTCTAATATTAGACATCATTTAATATACATAATAATAACGTATCAACTCACCATTTAATCAAGGCTATCATGCTAAGCATATTATTTATTTATTTCAACCATTATCATGATCCTAAGACTTTGGGCTTTATCTATTTTGTAGACTTAAAAATACATCGGAAGCCATTGGTCTATGCAGCCCAATGTCAAGTTCCAGGTTGAACTCCCCAAAACAAATCCAGGCTTAGCAAAGTCACATTTCCAGTAGAAGACACGTGGCTACATGCAAAAAAAACTGCCCCAACAATATGGTATTTTGTTCAATTTTTAGGTTTTAGGGGTATTTTGGTTATTTTTTAGATTTAGGGGTATTTTGGTCAATTTTTAGGTATTAGGGGTATTTCGGTCATTTTTTAGGTTTCGAGGGTATTTTGATAATTTTTAGGTTTAGGGGGGTATTTTGGTTATTTTTTAGGTTTTAGCAGTATTTTCGTCATTTTTAGTTTTAAGGGGTATTTTAGTCATTTTTAGGTTTAGGGGTTATTATGGTCAATGTAGTGACTGGATCTGAGTGCTCCTTCTGCTGAATGAGTGGACTTAAGATCCAACTAGCCCAATACAATGAATTTGTAGAAAGTAGGACAAAGAACTAGACTTTAGTGTACGAACAACGGTCAATATAGTGGTCACCACCATCATACATAGACAAACTGAAATTATATAAGGAAGTTTGTCCTCGGCACAGTCCGAGGAGCTTTTTGGTTATCCTCCTTCCCCCCTTCCTTTGAGAATCTCTTTGGAGCCAGTGATGAGGGGCTACCTTAAGCATTTCCAATTAGCCCCTACTTAGTGCGCCACTAACATGTTTAGGATCCTGGGTTGCATGGATGCCTTGAATGAGAAGATGGGGTTAAGGTTAACCCATCACGATGTAAATTGGTGCTACAACCTCCAGCACCTAACGGGCAAGTCCTGCTATATAAAGACGAGGGATGATAGAGTTAGGCTCATCTAGTGTCTCCCCAAGTCTAGCAAGGGGTTGAATAAGAATTTTCTTATTGTGTCAGGGGAATGGCACGACGGCCTTCATTGTCTGGCAGAAGAGAGGGAGTCAGGTAGGGTACTTGGAATATAGGAGGGTTGATCTGCTATATTTTCACAGTTTGCATTATTTGGTTGTTAACAAGAACTAGCTTTTTCTTTTGCAGATCCACACACTTTTGAACAGCACTTCCATTTGGTCAACATGGAAGACTTGGAAACTGTACTTAGGGCAGAAGTCTTTGTGAACGAGGCTGACAACCAAGTTAGAGCCGCTCACAAGATCCATGGGTATAAACTGATCCAAAAGTCTTTCTCGGCTCCCAGATATATGATCAAAGCCAAGGACCCTAGGCTTCGTAGGATCATCGTAGTAGAATCGAGGTTCCTACTTCCCAATGGGTCTCTTGTTCGAGGAGGCATTCCGTTGGTAGGCCTTTCTTCCTCTCATCAAGCTGTAAAGGCCGAGGAAGGGAGTCTAGAGAGGGAAGAAGAAGTCATCAATTTGGGTTCATCCGAGGATAAATTTGGCATTTTTGAAGCAGTTAATCTACCCAAGGATCCTTCTAGTGACCTAGGTGATCCCAACTTGACCGAAGAGGATATCTTGCCAGAAGGGATCTTCTCTCAGGCCGAGATGGGTTTCAAGAAGACACCTCCAACCAGTCTGTTCAATCTGATCAAGGGCCAGTTGGGGAAGGATACGCTGGGGAAGCAGCAATCCAAGCTTCCTCCTCCCTCACCTAAGTCTTTACCTATGCAAACTAGGTCATCCTCTGCTAAGCTGACCCCGGATCCTCGACTCGAGTCCACTGATCCGAAAAAGAAGAGGCCCTCCAAAGGTAAAGACCCAGTCGACAGGGGGAGATCTCGTCCCTCCCAAGAGGAAGATGAAGCCTGCCGACCTTCCAAGCAGCTGAGAATCGGGTATCAGGGCAAGGAAAAGGATGTCATCCGGCAGTTCGAGCCCCAGGCCTAGCTGCCTGTTGCCATACTTCATGGGGGGCCCTCGATGGATGACGCCTCCCTTAGGGACTTCCGAGAGGGTGAGGACGCTTCCGTGGCCGATACCCTAGAGAGGTCCCTGTTACTCCCTACTGACATAGCCGAGTTAGGGGGCTTGAGGAGGCAGGAGGTGGTCCTTAACCCTAAGAGGTACCTAGGTATGGTAAGACCCCTGATACTTGTGCCTTTGTTGAATTTTGTTCCCTAGTTCCAAACTTACTGTGTGTTTGTTTTGATTGGCAGGCTGTACAGGCCACTTTTAGGCTAGAGGAGGAGGCCAATAAGCAGAGTAAGGCCCTGGATTAGGAAACCAACAAGCATCTAGAGGCCGAGAATACCCTCATGAACTTCGAAGCTGATCTTAATAAAGCAAGGAAGGAGTTGAAGGAGATGACAAGGGCTAGAGATAAAGCGGTATCCGGCCTAGCTGGCGCTAAAAAATAAGCTGAGGACCAGACAGGGCGTTTGCTGGAAGTTAAGGGTCAACTGTAGATTGCCAACGAGCATATCGTCGACCTGAAGAGGAAATTGGCTGAGGCAGAGAGAGCTAGAGGCATCGCTAAGTTTGCCAAGGACGAAGCCTTGAGGGCCAAAGTAGAGGCTGAGTTTGCAAAGACAAAGGCTGAGCAAGCAAAGGAGGAGGCTTCTGTTGAGGGAGTGGCTAAGACCGAGGCTAGTCTTAAGGCTCAAGTACCCAAGGTATACAGGTGCTACTACTTCCAGACTTGGAATGAGGCCCTTAACCAAGCTAAGGTTGAGGCCTTGTCTGAGCTTTGGAGGGCCGAGAGGGTGTACTATCCCCCCGCCATTCGTGAGGCTACCTCCGCTAACTTTGAAGCTAGCACCACCTCTAAAGCGATAAACAAAGGCCAGGCCAGTGCTACCAAGGATCCAACTTCAATTGATAAGTATACCGAGGAGACTAAGCATCAAGCGACATTGGAGAAAGAAGAAATCAGTAACCTAAAAGCGCCCCAAGATGTGATGAAGCCTTCTACTGACTCCTAAGCCACACCTGTTAATTCTCAGGCTCCTCTTACAGAGAAAGAGTCCTCCGAAGTTGCTCCTCCGAGCTAGGATCTCGAGGTATCAAATGAAGCTTCTCGGCAGACCCCCAAGGACAAGCTGCCTATCAAGCTGAAGAAATAGGCCATCTTGACGGGCTATCTTATTTTGTCGACTAGGTCCATTATGGTCTCTTTTTCTTTTCGTTCATTTTTTGTCTTGGTGATATTGTAATGAAACTGTTTTTTGCGTAATATATCCAATTGTCTGTGTTTGTTTCTTCAAATGATGCGTCCCTTTATTGTCATGATTTAATGCTTTGCTCAATAATCGGGTGATCCTAGTGGTGTGCCAGTAGTGCTTAGGTAATTGAAAATGATGGACCCACGTTGTAAATTTTGCCTCAGGTTTTAATCGAAAACTGAGCTGTCTCAGTAATGCCACTTGTTTCCCCTTTGGATGAGACACAAATGATTTTAGTCCACAATGCATATGCTATACAATCATATGTCCATCATAAACCTGCCGAGCCTAACAGAGCGTTTCAGCACTTAAAGTGCTTTAAGTGATGCTCATGGGCTTGCTTTCGTTTTGCATCTTTATCAAAGTAGGCTAGGGCAAGTGATTCGAGGCACTAGACTCCCCTTTGGGCGTGCTTGCAACTTGGGTGAATGCTCGTGCTCCATTTTGTTGAAAGTGGCTAGTTTAGCATTTAGTCTTGCGAAGTAACTAGTTTCCCTATAAGTTTGAGTCTGAGGACCATGCAAGACCTTAGTTCTGTCTAGTATTTAATCTTGTGAAGTAACTAGTTTCCCCATAGGCTTGAGTCCGAGGACCATGCAAGACCTTGGTTATGTCTAGTACTTAATCTTGTGAAGTAACTAGTTTCCCCATAAGCTTGAGTCTGAGGACCATGCAAGACCTTGGTTATGTCTAGTACTTAATTTTGTGAAGGAACTAGTTTTCCTACAGGCTTGAGTCTGAGGACTATGCAAGATCTTGATTTTGTCTAGTACTTAATCTTGTGAAGCAACTAGTTTCCCCACAAACTTGAGTTTGAGGACCATGCAAGACCTTGATTTTGTCTAATACTTAATCTTGTGAAGCAACTAGTTTCCCCATAGGGTTGAGTCCGAGGACCATACAAGACCTTGGTTTTGTCTAGTAGTTAATCTTGTGAAGCAACTAGTTTCTCCATAGGCTTGAGTCCGAGGACCATGCAAGACATTGGTTCTGTCTAGTACTTAATCTTGTGAAGTAACTAGTTTCCTCATAGGCTTGAGTCTAAGGACTATGTAAGACCTTGGTTCTGTCTAGTACTTAACCTTGTGAAGTAACTAGTTTCTCCATAAGCTTGAGTCTGAGGACCATGCAAGACCTTGGTTCTGTCTAGTACTTAACCTTGTGAAGCAACTAGTTTCCCCTGAGTCCGAAGACCATGCAAGACCTTGATTCTATCTAGTACTTAACCTTGTGAAGCAACTAGTTTCCCCATAGGCTTGAATCCGAGAACTATGCAAGACCTTGGTTCTATTTAGTACTTAATCTTGTGAAGTAATTAGTTTCTCCATAGGCTTAAGTCTAGGGACCATGTAAGACCTTGGTTCTATCTAATACTTAATCTTGTGAAGTAACTAGTTTTCTCATAGGCTTGAGTCTAAGGACTATGTAAGACCTTGGTTCTGTCTAGTACTTAACCTTGTGAAGTAACTAGTTTCCCCATAAGCTTGAGTCTGAGGACCATGCAAGACCTTGGTTCTGTCTAGTACTTAACCTTGTGAAGCAACTAGTTTCCCCTGAGTCCGAAGACCATGCAAGACCTTGATTCTATCTAGTACTTAACCTTGTGAAGCAACTAGTTTCCCCATAGGCTTGAATCCGAGAACTATGCAAGACCTTGGTTCTATTTAGTACTTAATCTTGTGAAGTAATTAGTTTCTCCATAGGCTTAAGTCTAGGGACCATGCAAGACCTTGGTTCTATCTAATACTTAATCTTGTGAAGTAACTAGTTTCCCCATAGGCTTGAGTCTAAGAACCATGCAAGACCTTGGTTCTGTCTAGTACTTAATTACTATTGCTTGGAGTGAAGTAACTTGTCCTCAATGTTGGAAAGTTTACTTCTGAGGTGATAATAGTCCCGGCCTTGCTTTGCCGATGAAGGATTCTTCCTCAGACCTTGCCCTTAGCTCAACGTATTCTTGGACAAGGGCGGTTTTGGCTTTCCATCCTCACGCGTGACAGTAGCCTCATTGCGCCAATTTTCCGCCACTTCTGATTATGAGGCGTCTTTTGGCTGTTCGAGTTGTGTACCTGACGTTTTGATGCGTGAGGTGCGCCCTTATTAATATCTTTGTGGATTAACGCAGATCCTGGTGGTTGGTGGCTTCCTTGGAAATCGGTCGGGACTAACACCGCTTGTAATTCTTTCTTCGAATTCTGTGCAGATTAATTTTCACTAGCCTTCGCTTTCTATATAAGGCGCTCTGGGGGGAATCGTCCTCTCACATTTTACAAATCATTGATTTCTATAGGAACCCTAAGCTCTCGACCCCTTGGGAACCTCTAGGAACTTTACCAAGATTGTGGTAGAGGCCTAGGGAAATTAGGTGGCCCTGGGCAAGGGCGAGGGCAAGGAAGCCAAGCCCTCCTCATGGGCCAAGAATGCCGCTCAGATCCTGGATGATGTAGTTAAGGCAAAGGAAGCGGAGACTAAAGGTGCTCCCAAAAACCTTTCTCCCAGCCGCAAAATGTCCTACCTTCAAGGTGGGACCCAAACTTTGTCACACCAAAAGTCTGATGCGATTCGTGCTCGCTTCAGAGTATGCGTCTTTGCCTGCCCTTCAAGCCGGTAGCAATTCACGTCTAGCCTACTCGCCGATGGAGGTTTGCAAGATCACGGAACGGTTACTGCCTAGGTGTTGCCGCCTCTAATGCTTAATTATCATGAAACTGGGAGAGGACCAAGGGAACATCAGGCGCTTCTGCTTCTTCTCCTTTCTCATTGCTGGCACCATCTGTACGGGCTCGGTTGTTGCTGGTTTTTAGTAGCCTTAAAACAAGCCCGCCTCAGCCTCCCCCCACCCTCCACCCCTTTTTTTTTTTTTTAAAGATTCAAGACAAGCCTGCCTAAGCCTCTGTCTTTATAGTTAGCTTTAGAACAAACCTACCTAAACCACTCGGTGTATAATGTACCTTTCCTTTTTTAATAAAAAGCTGCATTTTTTTTACTTGCTTTATTTTATGATTCTTTCAATCCTCTGCAATGATTATTTCACGAGTGAGTGTGTTGTTGTTTTTCCCTCCAATGGGACTTGGAATTGGTGTTGTTGACGGTGATGAAAAAGTTGTTGACGGTAATGAAAAATTGTCTTATCGACTTTAATGAAATCGACGGTGGCACTCAGTCGCTAACTCTAAATAGGCTAACAATGTAGGAACAATTAAGATCATAACCATATGTTCTGTACCACTAGTTGTGCAATCATCAAAGAATGTTGCCAGCGCATCGATCCTATCACCATATTAACCGTTGCGCTCACTAATGTACAAGTTCTTCCCACAGACGGTGCCAATTGTAGGGTTTGGATCTGAGCCCTCCTTCTGCTGGATGTTTGGACTCAAGATCCAACTAGCCCAATACAATGAATTTGTAGAGAGTAGGACAAAGAACTAGACTTTAGTGTACAGACAATGGTCAATATAGTGGTCACCACCATCATACATAGACAAACTAAAATTATCTAAGGAAGTTTGTCCTTGGCACAGTCTGAGGAGCTTTTTGGTTATCCTCCTTTCCCCCCCCCCCCCTCCCTTGATTTGTTTTTCCCTATTATATAGTCCTCCTCAAACGATCTCTTTGTTCTACTTGTTAATCATCTATGCCTCTCTTTGACTGCCTGTCTCATTAGCCACTTTACCAACTCTCTTGTGAGTTGCAACAATCAAGACAGCACTATTTAGATGTCATTTCTCCATTAATGCGGCTAGAGAGTTAGGTGCGAGCATTTAACGTGGAGGTGACAGTTTTTCTTTAAACTGTTCCTCCATCACGATTCCCTGGCCGACACTTTGTACTTGCCCTTTCCCCTGGGATACTCTAGGAGGCTACCTTTTATGGCCCACTGCTTCCTCCTCCCACGGTCTTGATTGGCCGAGGATAGGATTGTTCTCGGCAACGTCCTTAGGCAATTTGCACTTTCTCACTTCGTCCTTGGGCATTTCTTTCTCCTTGGCATGGGCCTTGGGCTTAGTACGAAGTGGGCTGGGGTTACCAGATTCTTTTAGGCCCCACAATCAATTTTTAGGTTTTGTGGGTATTTTGGTCATTTTTAAGGTTTAGGGGTATTTTGGTAATTTTTAGGTTTAATTGGTATTTTGGTCTATTTTTTAGGGTTTTTGGGGGTATTTTGGTCAATTTTTAGGTTTCGAGGAGCATTTTAGTCATTTTTTAGGTTTTGGGGTATTTTGATCAATTTTTTGGTTTTTGGGGTATTTTAGTCATTTTTTAGGTTTCAAAAATATTTTGGTAATTTTTAGGTTTTTTGTGGGGGGGGGGGGGTTTATTTAGGTTTTTTTTTTTTTTTTTTTTTTTTTTTTTTTTTTTTTTTTAAGGTTTTAGGGGTATTTTGGTAATTTTTAGTATTAAGGGGTATTTTGGTAATTTTTTAGATTTTGGGGATATTTTGGTCATTTTTTAGGTTTAGGGGTATTTGGTCTTTTTTTAGGTTTTAGGGGTATTTAAGTCATTTTTTAGCTTTCGGGTGGGTATTTTGGTAATTTTTAGGCTTAGGGGGTATTCAATAATTTTTTAGGTTTCAGGGGTATTTTGGTAATTTTTAGGCTTCGGGGGTATTTTGGTAATTTTTTAGGTTTAGGGGAATTTTGGACAATTTTTTGTTTTCGTGGTATTTTAATCATTTTTTAGGTTTCGGGGGTATTTTGATCATTTTTTTAGGTTTAAAGGTATTTTGGTAATTTTTAGTGGTTTAGGGTATTTTAGAGTTGGATGATTTGTAGAAATGATACTTGGATCATAATTGAGTCTAATTGGGTACCTAGTTAAAACCCAATAAATATTAATTGGGTTTAATTGGGTTAAGAGCAAGATTTAGGTACAGTACTTAGATGTTGTTTCTTAAGTTCCCCTTTTAAGATTCTACAATGTGAATTTTTTTTCATGAAATGAAAGTGTATTTTTTAGTTAAGTAGTCACATAGCTAAATCTTAAAAGAAGAACCTAAGGAACAACACCTACAGTACTGTACTTTAAGTTTTGTCCTTGGGTTAATACTCATTTAACTCAATTAATAATTGGATGAGTTTGGGTCTCATTTAAGTGGGTAGGTTTGGGTGGGCAAATAGGTTTGGATTGATGTTGTCACCCTTACTCATAGATGACATTTAGAAATCTGCAAGGTAGTGAGTCTTTCGTTGAAGAATGGAGCTCAATGACTTTAATGCAGCTTTTAGAGTCCCATAAATTTGTTGACACTATACTATAGGGATGTTTGTGCGTAGTTCTTTTTTGTGGGTTTTTCCATGAAAGTGAGGAGTACTATGTTATTGTACTTCGAAAGTACCTAATAAATTTTCATAAAGCATAAAAAATTGTATTAAAAAATTATGTATTACTTTTAAATATAAAACAAAATTAATGATTTTAAAAATAATTTTGTAGGGATTAAAAACACAAAAAAAAAAAAAAGGAGTTGTTTGAATGTTCTCGATCTACACAACTAATTTATGAAATGTGGGAGGCGAAAATCCACAATGGGAGAACTAAATAGGTAATCAAAGATAGAAATGACTGAATCATAGCTTTATATATATAGAAAGGGTTTTCATGAGGTGGGTTCAAGGATTTAGAGGGACGAACACTTATGAAAACTCTTCTCACTTTTTCTCTTTTGTTTTTCTCTCAATTTTTCTGAACCCCTCTTCCTTCTTGCTCTTCTCCTCCTTTTATAGCCCACCTCCTCCTCTAGTTGTCCTGCCCTTTAGCTGGATTTTAGGGAGATATTTATCCCATCAACACATCTTCCTGCCATTTTTTATCATAAGAGTAGATTTTGGGGGTGTCCTCATTGTTCAGGCCAGTCAATCATCATTTAATGCGACTAATATTAGGTAAGAGAAGTCTTAAATGCGGAGGTAACTATTAAATTGGGCTTTGCATTTTCCTTGACGTGCTTTTTGGGAAAGCAGATAATAAGGGATCTCTCAGCTAAACAAGCAGCGGATCCTCGGCTGGAGCCGCGTGCTTCTCAGTAAGAGGACTCCATGGATTCCCTTAGTAATGAGCCTAAAATGATCCCTTCTCTCACAAGGGATCCATCCACCCCTCCTTAACTCCTGATCAAGCCTACCTTGCGGATAGGGTTTCTGTTCCTTAGGGTCCTCTTTTCCTTAGTTAGAATTTCAGAGGAAGACTTAGGTTCATTCCCCCATAAATTTATTACATTAATGTTTTTTAGATGCAATTTATTATCTACACTACTATTTAAAGGGCTTCCCCTGTTTGGACCGGATTTTTTTTGTTCCAAAATACCTTGATGTCCTAAGTTTAAGTAGAGAAAAAAATTAAAGGATAATCCTGTAAAAATATTTATCTAACTCCTACTAAAACGTTGCCTATAAATTAGGATCTCTCCTTTTAGTTTTTAAATTGCTTTTATCCACTTATCAATTAGACTAAAAAAAAAAAAGCACAGACCCTTCTCTTCGGTGAGAAACCCATCACGACATTTCTTTTCTCTTTCATATTGTAGTTTGAAGATTGAAAATGGGTTTTACAATTTGAGTGTTGTTGCTTAAAAGATGAAAATTTTCCAGGAACTTAGAAGAGATCCCATGGGTCAGGTTGGAGCCGACTTTGTGGTTGAGTCTACTACTATTTTTTCCAAAAGGAAAAGGTTGATGCCCATTTGAAGGTTTGCCTTTTCTTTTTTATTCAATTGTAAGAAACTGTGTGTTATACATCAAAAAATATTTTTGTGTTTTAATATCATATGGGGTTGTAAAAATTTGTGCTTTTCTTAGTTTTTTAATAAAATTCAATTGGGTTGTTTTTGAAATTCATTTTGTAATTTTGTGATATTAATTGACCCACAAGAACAATAGTACACATTCCTTTTTCTTTTTCTTTTTCTTTTCTTTTCCTAAATTGTATACTTCACGGTCATCCTCACTCTCCAACAATGGAGATTCTATTTTGGGGCACCGAGTCACCATCAGTGGAGATTAAGAAAGTGGTTTGCAATAAGTGTATCTCTCTCACTTTGAGTATGATTTTTTTTTTTAATTATAATAATGGGTTTTCATTGGGACATTTTGTGAATAGATATGTAAATTTCTTATTTGTTTTTAATTATAGTAATGGGTTTTCATTGGGACATTTTGTGAATAGATATGTACATTTCTTATTTGTTTTTAATTTCATGTTATTATTGGCTCCTTATATTACTACTTGCTATTTGTAATTAAGGAGGCTTGGAAGTTATATGTACATTGAATGAGTACTTTTTTCCCCCTAATATGTTGTTTAGATTTCTTTATCCATTATATTCATTGGATTTGGTATTTTACATTTTTTTTTTTTTTTTGAATGGGTGGGAAATCATGGAACAAAGTGTTTCGTCAACATGGTTTTTAGTAGGGTATTTTTTTTTTTTTTTTTGGCTAGCACTGATTGAAGACATATTGTAGTTTGGTTAATATTTTGTTATTCATTTTCATTATTCCTATTTTTTTTTAATGACTTTTGTTTACTCTAACTATAATCTATTGAATTGTATAATATATTGAATTTGGGTTTAAACATTTGGAAGTTTTGCTGCAGGTGAAATAATTTTTTGGTATAAATATCATCACACCCCCCCTTGATATTTTATGATTCGAAAATGTCTTCAAATTATGATGAATGAACACTATTAACCTTTATACAAAAAATAGAAGAGCCTCTGAGCACAAGCGTGAACGCATGCTTAGAGGCTAATTGTTTATTATTAATGTGACATCAATTTTATATTCATATATTAAGTGCTCATTTATTCATTTAAAAAGCCTTTTTTTTTTAATTGATTTAGTGAATTTAAAAATTTTTATATTTTTAAAATTTTCTTTAATTAAAAAATTCGTAAAATTTTTAAAATTATGTTTTGAAAAAAAAAAATCTTATTAAAATTAGAGCATTCACATCGGCTCTTGCAAAATTTTTTATATATTTTAACATAAGAACATACTTTTTCCTATTTTATCTAACAAATTTTAAAACATCACAATCAAATTATCTATTTTTTACACTACATTTCATTATCTATGAGTAAAAAATATATTGAAAAATAGATTTACATGTGAACAACTACTACAATAATGTAAATTTATACTTCTTTTTTTTTTTTTTTTTTTTTGTGTGGAGAAAGTATACAATTTTAGTTAGGATTATGTTAATGGGTGTCCTTAGAGCAATGATTAATAAACCATATTAGAAAATTTTTAACACTACTTTCATGGTAAATATAAAATGCTGTCAAAAAATTAATTGTTTTATTATTTTTCCATAAAATATTTTTAAAAATAGTTCATAAACCAATGTCCTTAGGTCATTCGTTAACATTTTCCTTTTAGTTAATGTGTTTGTTTTTTGGAGTTCAATATACCAAATTTACCATTTTTTTTCTTATTATGCCTGACTAGTGCTCTCACGTTGCGTTAATAGAACTTGAATTTTTTTAAGCTTGTTTACAACGTTAATGTTGGTGGTTGGACATATAAATTGGCGAAACCCAACGGTCGATTTCAAATTCTTACACTCAGACTCACTCACTTTTATTCTCTAATCTCTACTCTGCGTGCAAACCAATCATCAACCATCATATCGAAAATTCATTCTCTCTCTCTCTCTCTCTCTCTCTCTCTCTCTCTCTTTGTATTCATTCCTAATTTGCTATATTTTTTTCTTCTCAGATTTCTCCATGGCCTTCTCTCAAGAAGTCTTTGATACAAGAAATTATATAAGTTCCTCTTAGGTTTTTGGATTTAAATTTATTCTTTTAAAAATTAGGGTTTTATTCTTTGGTTTTAACGTTTTGTTTGGCTGTTGAGAAAGAAAGAAAGAAAAGAATATAGAGTTTGAATAATGGTTAATTAACTTTTTATATTCGGGCATTTGAAGCGAGTCCTTTTACTCCTGTTAATGCTCGACTCAATAAGCATAATATCTCTATGATCACTCTGATTTCGGTAGCTGTTCCTGTCAAGCCTCCATTGCTGCATTGCGCAACTGATGTTGGTGATATGTTGCACTCGATCATTGAGTACATAATCAACAATGCTGGAGAATTAGAGTTTCTCACACCACCGCAGAAACTTTTGAAGTCAATTGATACTATTGAGAAAGCTATGATGGAGCAATTGTAGACAATTAAGGAAACCCCGGCTGCTAAGAAGGAGAAGAGAGAGAAAAAAAAATCGGAATTTGATATCGATGTGATGATTGCCGCAGCAAACAAAACTGAGTGAATTGAGTCACTTCAATTTTGAGACTGGTCATCATCTAATGACATTAGGATTCCAACACTTTATTTGGGATGCCGTACCATTATGTCATGTTATAATCTTTAAAAAAATTGCTTGTGTTATAGCTTCATACCCTTAACCAGACTAATGTTTGTGTCCATGCTTCCTAGTTAGAATTCCTTAATTAGATTTCATAGATATATCCTCATCTTTCTTCTTCTTCTTCTTCTTCTTCTTCTTCTTCTTTTTTTGACATTTAACATCTA
Organism: Quercus variabilis; assembly: GCA_030445155.1. Taxonomy (NCBI): domain Eukaryota; kingdom Viridiplantae; phylum Streptophyta; class Magnoliopsida; order Fagales; family Fagaceae; genus Quercus; species Quercus variabilis. The sequence goes on from CP129451.1 coordinate 23,763,580, forward strand.
GCAGATGGTCTTTATTATTTTTTTTTTTTTTAAATGAGGATATATCTACTAAGTGTTTGTTTGGTTAGCCATTTGAAAACTTGTGTTTTAAAAAAATGCATTTAAAAAATGTATATTTTTATATAAAAAAAAATGCAATCAACCTTTGAAAAATGTTGTTTTTGTGAAAAATTGAATGGATGCAAGTTACGTGGAAATTTTTTTTAAAGAGTAATATACTATTTTGTTCCTAAACTTTACTAAAAGTTTGTTTTTCATCTTTAAACTTTAAAAAGTTTGTTTCTAGCTTCTATACTATTGAAAAGTTTGTTTTTAGTTCTTAAACTATTGAAAATATTTTACGTTTTGTCCTTAAACATTATCAAAAGTTTGTTTTTTATTCTTAAACTATTTAAAAAAAATTATCTTTTCACTCTATTTTTTTTTCTCTAAACTACTAAAAAAAACTATTTATGAAGTTTAAGAATGAAAAAAATAACTTTTTAAAGTTTAAAGATGAGAAATAAATTTTTGGTAAAATTTAGGGACCAAAATAGTTTTTTTAACTTTTTTTCTTTTTAAAAGCACTCCATGAGTTGCAATTTGAAAACATGCCTCCCCCTCCCAATTTTAAAAATGAAAAGCTAATGCCAATTTGTTTTTGGGTTTTCATTTAAAATCGCTATTTTTGCTCCACAGAATAGCAAAACCAAACAGACCCCTAAATCTACTTCACGAATCAGGAGTCCTATGATCAATTGGTAGGTACTTTTGCTTCTTCACTTCTTTGCCAATAGTCTTGGTGTAGGACTAAGTTACCTTTCGGCGGAGAAGTAAAGCAAAAATGCTTACTGTTGGTCTAGTAGGCATGTTAGTTTATTGTTACCATCATTCTCTGATGGTATGCATAGGACCAGCTATTATTCTGTGCTGATGTATATATCTTATAGTCTGCTTTGATGTAGCATTACTTTTTGAGTATGATAAGAAGCTTTGGGTTTCAAATTGGATTTTGATTTATAAACAAATCTAGGATTTATTTTTTCAGCCAATGTTGGTACTTGGTACCATTAGAATAAAGATTTTTTGTGAAGAACTCAAGAGAAAAGAAAGCTGCATCTTGTAAAGTGGAGAACAGTCACTCTTCCAAAACACCTTGGAGGTCTTGGTATTATGGAAAATGAAGTCTAGGAATGAGGCTTTCTTGACCAGGTTGTGTTGGAGATTGGCGAATGAGCAACTCCATGGAACAAAAATGTTGAAATGTAAAAAACTACTTTTTTTTTTTAATATAAGATAAAAATTCTACCCTAATCTAAGTACATATATGCGTGAAACTCTCTCTTGAAGAATTGAACATTGCCTCTTGCCCTCCACACCCCATAAGTATTTAATACTTGTGGAATGACCATCGCGTCAAGGGTGCGCATTTTTTTTTTTTGAGAAAAAAAATATAAATAGGAAAATGATATGTCTATAACATTTCTACAACATTTTTACAACAAATCTTAAATGGCAGGTTGTTACTGGTTGTTATTATTAGGACAAAAAAGTAATTTTAGTATTAATTTCAAATTTAAACCAATAACAATTAACTACATGTGATTTGTTGTAAAAATGTTGTAAACGTAGCATCTCTCATATAAATAATACTTAACTGATGTTAGAACGACTAATGTTAAAATGTTAATAATTAACTACAATTTATTTTAACGTAATTAACAAATATATATCAAAAGTCTTGTAGTTTAACTAACACTTCGTTCAAAGACCAATCTCTACGCTCCTCCAATATTTTTAAAACCATTTAGAATTTTCAAATATTTTTCTTTGTTTTCTTCACGTAGCGTAATTTGAATATTTGGGCTTGTCGGTGGGGTTAGGAGTCGGTATAATTGGACTTGAACTTGTTAGCCCATCCAAATGCAAAGGAGAAAAAAGAGGATATGGATGGAGGGGAATTTTTGACCTGGAGAAAACTAGATTAATCTGAAACAAACTGATATGGGTTTGACCCTTGACTTGTCGATTTGATTATTATTATTATTATTATTTTTTGATGGAATGTCGATTTGATTATTATAGCACAATTTTGTTGCAAATTAAACAAAAATTCGATTGCAAAAGTGTTCTGTTACATATATATTTGGTGAATATTTAGTACCATCTATGCGTTTTTGTTGTAAAAGATGTTACTATTTGACTAGAGTGGAAGTGAGTTATAAATATTGTGTAGACATAATTGTTCGTAATGAACGATATTTGAAACATAATAACTATACAACCAAAACATAGCTTTTTAGCGTTACAAATTTAATTGTAAATATTTGTGGGAGTCACGATCTGATAGGACCAAAATTCTTAGGTACTTCCTCAATTATGAGTCTCAAAATGAGGTTCTAGTTCAACGAAAAATGTTTTTCCTACTAGATCGAGAAATTTACAATAAAATCACCACTTGATTATTATGGGACATAAATCAAGAAACCTCAAAAAATACATTTTTATAAGAATAAATCTTATGATTACATTTTCTCAATAATAAAGAAAATAGCAAATTATATTGCTCCTTTCTCTATTTCAAATTGAAGATAGAAAATTACAATACTTTAATTCCTATTTACATACTGAAAAAAGGAAAAAAAAATGAATAAGTTATAACCTATAATCCTTTAATCTAAAGTCAGAGGCTAAGTGATGAGATGTGTTAGGCATCTGAAAACCCAGCATCAATCTCTTATCTTGTTCAATTCAAATACCGATTTCCTTAGAATTAATGGTCAATTATAGTATTTTCATCCCTACAAGCAAGCAATTATATTTATAAACATTACGACATGCATAAAATATTTTTAGAAAAATAATCTAAAAAATTACACACAAAAAGGATCATCTAAAATGCAAAAAAGAAGCTAGAAAATGCAATCCTAGACTATATTGGTATGTTGTTGCCCTTAATCCGTGTACGTCATCACGTCCGTCATGTGAATGGTTTTCTTCGAAGTTACCCGGTATTGATCCATCCTAGTAAAAATCACAAATCAATGTAAAGATTTCATTGATTTACTAGGGGTGGTAAAGAAGGATTTTTTTTTTTTTTTTCTTTTCTATATATATATATATATATAGATATATAAATAGATAGTTTTAAAATAGACTTTGCAACTCCAATAATAGTCAATGTCCCCAGTCTTACTTTAAAGACAACTCATTCCCGTTCCTTAATAGTTAAAAGCTTTGCTCGGCCTCTCATTCAAAGAAAAAATCTATAAATATGTGTTTATTAACAAACTAAAATTCAAATTCAGGACATATAACAATAGGGGTTTACCAAAGTTTGGGTAATCTTATCCAGAGCATAGCTTATATATTTTCGAACAGTTGTCATTTGCAATTTTAGTTGATGATTCAAACAGTTTTAAGTTTCAAAACCATCATCTGTTGCATTTCTTTCTAATCTATCAAAAATTTAATTAAGAACCCAAAAAGAGGAAGAAGTAACTCATCCAAAAAGATAAAAGAAAGAAGAACAAAAGCAATAGAGAATAGAAAGATTGTGGCAAGTTCAAATTCAAATACAGTATTGGGATATCCAAAAGACCCTGATATAAGTTCAAACAAGAGAGGCTCATTGCAAATGCTATGCATAAGTAAATGAAATTATTGTGATGTAAAATGTACTCTTAAATTATGGAACAAAATATATAAATTCAGAATTTGACTTTATGAAGAAGACAAGTGAGTTAACACGTGCATGTTGTGCGTGTGAGGGAGGGAGGGAGAGAGAGGAAACGACAAATTTTTACATCAAAAGTTTCTTTTCCTTCATATAATACATAGGAAAGTTCAGCCTGTTTTGTGATCAGCGAGTCACAATCATACAACTGCAACTATTAAGTAAAATTCAATATTTGAACGCTAAAGTAATAAGGCATCTACTATATACTAGCACCTGACGATCGTTGCACCTTGAAAGTTGTATACATTCACAGACCGTGGGGAAGAAAGATTTACCAAGTATTCGGGAAAAAAGAAAAAGAAAAAGGCCTCACTATGTTAGCAAACTGAAAGTGCCTCCCTAAATCCAATGCTAAAACTACTCTGGTGACCCTTCTTACCCAAACTAGCATTGCCTTTCTGCATCATGGCCACAAACTCGTTGTAATCTATTCGTCCATCCTGAAAGACATGTACAAGGCAAATCTTAAATCAAAAGAAGATAGAATTGAATTACAGTATTAAAGATGCATTGACAAAAAAGATTGTATAAGTTAGAACTCAGTGTAATCTATTTGGCCAACTTGTCTATGTCATTCTCAATCGGTAGTACAAGTTCAGAATTAAGAGGTTACCCAACTGAAGCAATAACTCTCCAGCCAGTATTGTAATAATTTCCATTTCTCATCACCAAAAGGTTGTGCTTCAACATAACAAAAGTGTAGCTTAACCATTGAGTTTTGTAGCCAAGGGTCTCTCTCTCTCCCTTAATTATTTAACTCAAAAGTTTGAGTTCAGTCCATGACAGAAAGGTGCTTGTAGGGTTAATAAATTCTTATATCAATAATAAAAATTCCCATCAATTTATTCATAAAATATCTGTTTTTTCAGGGCTAAATTTTTCGTAAAGGATCTTGAGACCAATAATTGCTTTTTAAGTGAAAGATCATCTAAACAAAATATAAAGCAATTTAGCACTAAACCTTTTTTCCACTGTCATATTCTCAAGCTCTCCCTCTTCTTCCCTTATTTTTAATTCTTTTTTAGATTTTCTTTCTTTCTTTCTTTCTTTTTACAGGCATCATTTTTGCGCTTTGTCTAGTGTATCTCTGTGTGTGTTTGCATGCAGCTGTCCATTTTTTGTCAACATGGCCTCTGAAGGAATTAGAAGGTTGTTGATAACTAGCCATATTTTTTTATTTTTCTATTAGTTCCCATATCAGAGATTCCCATCGTAGAATTGTCAAAGTATTAAGTTTCACTATGCGCCACATGTGGTATTGATGTAAGGATGGCTTATTCAATTTTAAGTAAAAATAAGATTATGTGATCGTAAGGAATATACTTACATTATCCTGATCTACTTCTTGGATAATTTCTTCCAAGTGGGCATCCTCAATGCCAAACTCCTCACAAGCCTGTTGGAGCTCATCTTGCGTGATATAGCCACTTCCGTCTTTATCAAAATATGAAAAAGCTGCAAATAGATGATCTTCCCTCTCGACTTTGTTTAGATGCAACGTTGCAGCAATGAACTCCCCATAATCAATTGTGCCACTATTATCAACATCTGCCTGAAATTTTAAAACAAGCATTAGGCCATTGTCTAAAATAGGTATGATGAATATTGTGCACAGTGTAGGATTTAAACAAAGTTCAAGATATATATCAATTCGAATACAGGAGCAAACACGACCACACTCAGTAAAATGTATACTTCAGGAATAGCCATCCTTGAATATAGGAAAAGAATACATTGGAGAGGTTTTGCTTTCATGATGCTGTGCAAGCAGTGACAGAACAGGAGAACATGGAGCAATGCATCAACTTCAGGAGAAATGGTGTTACAGCGGCAGAATTTTTTCTTTTGAGACATGGGTCAACCCTGGTAACAAAGAAGGATTCCAGAAAAACTTGCAATCCAATACCATGATAAAATACTACCCCCATGATTAGACAGACTATGTCCACAAGATTTTATTTTTAAAAAGCTCCATTAGCAGTTATTATGCTGTAATTGGATAAGGTACTAGGAAAGGATTGAACAAAAAACCTTAAAAAGAAAGAATAATGCATCAAAGTGCAGGTAATGCAACCTTGAAGGAGAAAGACAGAAAGTAGACAGAAAGTAGATAACCAAATGAGAGAGTTCTCTTTGTGTTATGAATAGAAGGCACCATGATAGACTTTTTGTGCAAGGAAATCTGAACCATTGGCCTTTTCCCTAAACCACTTGAATGGGATTATATATCTGTTCTGAACTTGGGCTAGTAAGTTAAATCCTTGAATCTCAATCATAAAAATAACAGCACTAGAAAGCAACAAAACAAAAGAATTAGAATGCCAATAGTGACATCATTAGATTACAAAGAGATTCATTATTGAGCCTGAGTGGTCATGTTGGCTGATGGGGATATCGGAATTTTAAGTCTTTTTGGTACATGAAGACCTACATTTTGGAGCCTCCAATAAAACTCATTAGATAGGATGGCTGTACATTAGAACCATATATCCTAAAGCAAAAGTCCCATGGTCAAAATCCAGTTCAGTGATTCAAATATCTGAATTTCTGTGTCTCCTTGGCAGGTGAAGAGGAAGAAATACTTCCTGGGGTCTGCCGGAAAATTCACTGAGCAAAAACTCATCAATTTGAACCTTATAACCAAAGATGATATCTCTCACCCTCTATTTTCATTTAAGTAGAAAGAAATTTTACAATTTGAGGAAAGAAATGATGCATTACTCATTTAATTTAAAATGCTATTCATGGGTTTCAAGTGTAGCATATGAGTAAAATACATTTCTGTTACAATACTTACAGCCTGCATAAGATCATGTATTTCAGACTCGTTTAGATTGGCACCAAATCTTTTTAGTCCATCTTTGAGCTCTTCAAAAGTAATTTGACCACTATTGTCAGCGTCTATCACATTGAACATTTCTTTTAACCCTGCAATTTCTTCTTCAGAGAGGTGCTCTGCAATAACCTACAGATAATAAATGTAAAAATTAAGAAAGCAATTTCTTAACATAATTAAATCTATGAAGAATTAGTCACAAATACTTGTGGGATTGACTTATGTGAAAATAAAATAACAACTTACTCTAAGAGCCATTTTCTTAAGCCTGTCCATTGCAGAAAATTGTTTTAAGCGACTCAATACTGCAGAATCAAGAGCCTTGTCTGGAGCCACTCCATCAACCTGAATCCAAGGATGGCCTGCAACAAATCACAAAAAAATTATCAATGGAAAAGAATTACTTCCTTATATTGACATAAACATGAGTTCCATGTCCATCAAATAAACAAAAAGCTCACATATATAGAATAACAATGCAAAGTCATCTGCCTTATCCAAATGCTTTTGAAATTATGCTTTCCTTATGCTATATTTTCTTTTTCTGTTTGATAAATCATTTTTCTTATTTTCGCTTCAAGCAGCAATGACTATGATGATGCATGTCATTCTACATTCCTTCAAAATAAGGAAAAAAAAAAAAAATCTTCTGACTCTGAAATAAACTTTCTAAAAAAGGCTTTTCTTCAAACAGCCAACTAGCAGAAAACAGGCACGAAAATCTTTACAAGCCATTTTATCAGTATTACAACAGAAAGCTACTTATTAAATTTGCTCCGACAAACAAGGTACATAACAGATCAGGTGAGTTTAAGTGGTCTCAGTCAGGTTATTCACATCTGGCTATCTATCAACAACTATATAATAAAAGCCCAAAAGCTACAATTTGAGTGGCCAATATAGGAAATTGTCAATGAAATTACATGTATGTCATGCCATCTGTAGAGAGGGGGCTTGCCATACTATCACTATCATGATTATTCTCAGATATATCCGTAGGGGAGGAAACAGAAAAAAAGAAAAAAAGAAACAACTTACACAATACTTCATGTGCAGTTATCCGCTTTCTTGGGTTTCTGACAAGCATCTTCCTAACTAAATCTTTTGCACTCTCGGAGATATTAGGCCAGGGATCTGATGAGAAGTCCAGGTCACCATGCAAAACTTCTTCAAATATCTCGTGCTCCGTTTCTATTTCAAAACGTAAAAGGAAAAGAAGAGAAGAAAAAAGTAAATTTAAATCACTAGAACTATAGTAAAACAATCTATGAAAGCATCAATAAGAAAAAGAAATCCATATTCTAAAGCATTTTAGGATTCTTACCAGCCCAAAAAGGAGGCACCCCACTTAAAAGAATGTAAAGGATCACACCAGCACTCCAAACATCTGATTCTGGACCATAAATCTTACGCAAAACTTCAGGGGCAACATAATATGGGCTTCCAACCACATCACTGAAAACTTCCCCTGTAATCTAGGACTATCAGTAATAAAATACACATAGCATAATTGTATTTAGATAACTGCAAAACTTTAAAAATATATATATATATATATATATTCATATCAAGAGTTCATACTCTACTAAATAATCGAGTATCATCTGGTGAACATCACAGTATAATCAAAAGCAACATAATTTGCATTATGGTTGTCTAATAGAAATTCTTCTACTTATTTGACAGGTATAGGCTGATCTCAAAACTCCCAAATGATTTCTCTCCCCTGCAACAATGATCTAGAGACTCTACATTAACATATATAGGAAGCCTAAAGCTATAAAATTACCAATCCTAAAGCTATAAAATTACCAATCCAAACATATTATTCCTCTAAATAAAAAGCAAGAAAGACTACCCCAGAACTTGAGGCAACAATAATGTATCATAAGCAGAAAATCTAATAGCCACATTTACCATAACAAAGTGCATTATTTGAACTGTATTGGATCTACATTACCACCTCTAGCAAATTAGTTACAAATTTTTTATACAAGTAAAAAAAAGATTTTGCTTGTAAGCTTGTTCTAGCAAAGTAGTTACAATAGGACAGGGTGAGGCTGAATATGTCCATAAGAGAGTTCCCAATTCAATATGTAAGAAGTTTATGTAATTTCAAAATATCAAGTACGGTCTACTGGCAGTAAATATAGATGATAGAACAAGACAAATTGAGATGAAGCCAAAGAAATACAAGTCAAAGGGAAGGAGAATTCTCGAACAAACCTGGCTTATAGAACACTGATAATCCGAAATCTATTGCCATGAGAGGCGAATCCTCCTGGTCATTGACAAAAAGAAAATTCTCTGGCTTAAGATCACGATGCATGACCCCTAAAGAGTGGCAGGCTTCTATAACACCAACTACTATCCTAATTAGCTGAGCTGCCTTCCTTTCTGAAAAATGGCCCAGCTGAATGATCCTATCGAAAAGTTCACCCCCTGCACACAACTCCATCACAACATGAACAGCAACAGCATCCTCATAAGCCCCTTTGATTGATATTATGTTAGGCTGCCCTGCTAAGTGATGCATTATCTGAATTTCCCTCCTCACATCCTCCACATCCTCATTCGTCAACAGCTTCCTCTTCGCAATAGATTTGCACGCGTACTGTTTCCCAGTCCCCTTCTCCACGCAAAGAAATGTCGTCCCAAATTGCCCGTGCCCAAGCTTCTCCCCCAAGTTATAGTACTCCTTCAAATGACCAGTCTTGGTTTGCAAAACAGAATCAGCCCGAAGCCCTGCACTCGCTGATCTCTTCACATTATAAGGAAGCTTCCTCGGCTTTAATAGCTCTATTGGCTTAGTAACCTCCTCCTCTTGCTCCTTTGGAATTGGAATTGGAATTGGCAGCTGTACCGGTTTAATAGTAATAGTAATCTCTTCCTTGTGCTTCAATGGTTGTTCTGCAGGTTTTTTAGTCTCTTCCTCTTTGTCCGGCTTCTCGGGTGGTTGAGCTAATTTATCATCCTCTACATTTCTAATGGGCTGCACTGGCTTAATATCTTCAAAGAAAATCTTAACCATTTCGGGAGGCTTGTTTTGTACAGGTAAAGGAGAATCTACTTCTTTTTTCACAGAAGTTGATGATTCATTGGCAATTCCTTTATGAGAAACGAGGCAATCCTGGGATCTAGTCCACCAAACCGATTTGGAAATCGATTCCATAAGTCCATACTTGGAAGGAGCTCTGTTTCCCACGCAGTTATTTCCCATCGAATCCTACTATTACTATTTTTTACCCTGTATTATTCTTCTTCTTGTACGAACCATATATGTGAGATATGAGAGAAACGCTACAGCTCCCTTTCGTATTTCGCAAATGGGTGTTGGAATCTAAAGCGAATAGCATTAGCCATTGGTGTACGAAACAAACCCATTCAACAGAGTCGCTGAGAAACCTGAATAAAACCTCCCCTTTTCTTAAAGAAGACTTGTAAAACGAAACAAGATTATCGTAATGAGAATATAAAAGTTCGAGGAAAACAATGGAAAATTACGTGGAGTTGACGCAATCAACGCCGAAGAATTACAAAAAAGAAAGATTCAGAGAATGGAATGAATAAAAAATGGGCGCCATGGAAAGACAGAGACAGAGAGGTATAACAAAATGTTTGAGTAGTTGAGAAATTTGTGACAAAAGGGTATTGAATTTTATAATTCTGTTTCGCGGATTATTAATGTAGGACACGAAAGGAGAAGAGAAACAAGGAGCAGAGAAAGAGAGAGAGAGAGAGAGTCGCAGGTTTTTTGTGTTTGGAATGTTTCAAATTTCTAGGGTCGGAGTCGGACGCGTTAATAAAAAGTCTTAATAGTAATTTAATTTTGTGGGTTTTTCTTTCTTCGACATTATAAAATAATAAATAATAATAAATAATCTTTTTGGAGTCTTTTTTTGTTTAGCTCTCCGTTAATGGTGCCAATTGGACTGTGATTTGGACCCGGAACCTTTTTTTTATATATAAATTTTTTTATCTTTTTTTAAGAATTAACTTAATAGTAAAATATGGTTCCAAAAAAAAAGTGTAATAGTAAAATAAAATATATAAAAAATCTTAGCATTAACAGCATGGCATGAATTCACAGGAGTCAGCAGGTTTGGATTAAGATGGCGGCTTGAGGGGCCAGACTCTCCACTACCGGTGACCGGCCCATGCCGGTGTATTCTTTTTTTTTTTTGTTTTGTATTTTAGGGGTCTTAGGGTGAGGGTATTTTGGTCTTTTTGTTTGCTTTATTTTTCATTTTTGGATAAAGAGATTAGGAGTTTCGTTTGCTTTAGTTAGATAATAAAGAGAAGGAATGAATAAGATAACATAAATCCTAAATACAACAACTTTGATTGATTTTTTTGGCAGGATTTTCTCCTAAATATGCTTAATTTTTACTTCTTCCTTTTTCTTTTTCTTTTTCTTTTTCTTTTTTTAAGAAGAAAAATAATCTCTTTAAAATTGTACCTAGTCCCTACCCAATTTAAGGTATCCTTAATATAATTGATCCAAATGTTCTTCAAATTTCATTGTATATAATATAAACCATGATGACATGAAGTGAGGGTCTCAACTCTCAAGTGAACCCACCTCTAAGTTTCACTTTTATAATAATTTGAAACAATTTTTCTCCTAAGTCTCAATGTCTAGTTTGGAATGATTAAACCATATGAAACTTTACAAAAATTCAAGTACAATTGGACAATGAGAAATTAGAGATTAGAAGTATTTCACTTATATTTATCTATTACTATGATTAAGCAATTGGAAGTCATGAGAAGTGTGCGTCACACTACGGCCTAATGTCCAGTTTAAGATGATTAAACCATATGAAACTTTACAGAAATTCAAATGGAATTTGACAGTGAAAAATTGGAAATTAAACGCCTTTTACTTGTATTTATCTATTCCTATGACTAGCTAATTGAAAATCATGAGAAACGTGCATAGGGGAATTAAAACTGGTCTTCTAAGTTAGGCTGTACCTATCAAAGTGGAATGGATTTTTATTACTAGTTTGAATGCTTCGAATAGATTCTCCACCAGAGCAAAGAGTATTACCGAGTCCAGAGGCAAGTTGGTGCCTCCATGGGATTGGCTTTTGACATCCTTTGGTTTGGTCAACATTGGATAAGTCATAAGTGGTGTAGCTGTATGTGAATTTGTTGAAAATTCAATTTCCAAACGTGTGCAGTACTGGTACATTAATAATATTTATCAAGACTTTAAGGCATGCCACTAAGTACTTCAAGACGCACCGAGTATCAATTTTCTTTTTAACCTTTTGTTGGGATGAGGTTTCTCTGTAATTCATTCTAGCATCAAGGGTAGAAATCCCTTTCAAACGATAAGGTAATTGGTATCACGGCAATATATCAAATTTCTCTTACAAGATTGTGAAACTTGCACTATTATAAGCGAAATTTACTAAAAGTCTCACCTTTGTGAGAGAAATCTGATATATCACCGTGATATAAAATAAAATAAAAACAATTTTTTAAGCGCAGTAGGCCATATGTATAAGTAAAATTCCGGTCAAACCTTAAGTATTATCCTCTATTCAGCAGGATTTTTATTGACAGAAACTAGCCCGCCTTGGGGCCTAAAATCCAATCAGAACTCAGCCCAACTAATTATAGTCAAATTTATAATCCATACAAGTTTAGACTCTTTTTTTTTTCTTGCTTCATTTGTAGCCGTACCTCTGCAATCACAAGATAACTCAGCAAATTATCCTAGCAGCCCTGTGCATGTATAGTTAAAGGTTGTTGCAGCCCTATGTACCCCCCATAATCCAGCACATTGTTAACAACTAATTTCAAGGGGTGGAGCTTGTGTCCAGTGACCAGTGCAACTGGACATGATGCGATCTTGGACAAAATTGGACATGTGTCCGTATCCTGATATGTCCAGTGGCTACTGGACACAAGCCATACCCAATTTCAAATAAAGGCAAGAACATGATGTCAAACTAGAACAAAGAGACCACCAAGCAAATGGTATCAAATCATTTGATGCAAACATAACTAAAAGTGTAAATATGTAGCCATACATACACAGCTACATCGTAGTGGGCAAAGGGTTAGATCTTCACCATTCAAATTGATTCGTGCACAAGAGAAAGGTTGGATGCTATCCACTCATAGATCAAAACCCAAGAATCCAGCAAAAAGACCATACCCATATTCACAACTTTAACACGAAAAATGATGTCAAACTATAACTAACAGCATGCCAGGACCATAATCACTTTAAAACAGGCTTAAAAAACAACCACTGCTCCACAATAGTAACATGAATTTCTGTACTTTATAAGTCCGTTTGGATACTGCTTATTTTACTGAAAACTGAAAATTCTGTGTTGTGAGTTTGCATTTGATTAACTTCTTTAAAACGCTGTGCCATGGGTCTGCATTTGAAAACTTAAAATGTGTGAACAGTGCCTAAAGCTGCAAAACGCGTTAGGCAAACACACGGTATACGCTAAGGAAAAAAAAAAGAAAAGGACATAAAAAGCTAAGTTATTATGGTTATTTTCTTTAACAAACCATCAACCAGCAACTTGATGATCCACAGTTGGTGTACTTCAAACATCTTTTGCCAATCCTGAAATATCAACATTTCCTGACTCGGTCTCAGTTGGAAGGGCTTTATCCTCAATAGGTATCCCTCGTCTCATAGACGGTGAAGATGAAGGCTTTCCTCGCCTCACAGGCGGTGAAGATGAAGGCTCCCCATCAAACAGACTTGGACCCCCAAACGCACCAAAGAAACCATTCTTCATCTCTTCGGCTGCTTCAAAGAAACTGTTGAGGCCACTAAGGAAGCTACGTTCTATGGCTTCCATATCACTCCGTAACCCAGGGAAGTCCAATGCCCCCTGCTCTGATGACCCAAAAGAGAGAGACCCTTTAAGCACCTCATCTGTGACATCATCTTCAGTGTATTCTTTGTTGGACTGCATCACTTCAACAGGCCTGATAAAAAATTTAAGGCAAGTGTGAGACTAACCTCCCAGTCAGAATATATTCTCTTATGACCACTGCTTGAATTGTCACAGCTGCATTGGTACCCCACCACATTAATTGGAATTCCAATATTCTTATGGAGCTATATTAAGTTTACAAACCTTAAAGAATAAAACCCATAGAGTGAATAAAACCAACCTGAAGTTTGGACAGAATCACATCCGCCATAATATATCATACAAAAACCACATTTTTTTTAAACCAAAACAAAAACAGAACATGCCCAAAATCCCATACCAATGCCGAACTAATGTAAGACCCCAATGGAACCAAAACCAATGAGTATATATATCCGCTATCAGATGATATACCTGATTACCATTCTACCTAATAACTATGCCCAAATGAGTGACAAATCTCAAAAGCTCAGAAAACAACAATTTATAAAAAGCAGACTGTTCACTTGGAAACAAATATGAACCAATAACATATAAAAAGTACCATAGCTTCAAGTCTGTTAACTCTAATCACAACTATAATTTTTTTTTTTAGGAAGAAGAATAAAGCAATGTACTTTACCAAATATTTTTTTGGATAAGTGAAACAAACAAATGATAATTAAAACTTTGGGGGAAAACGTACACACAAAATTATAGAAGGGTAAAACAAAGTAATTGATCAAACTCTCATGCATCTATCAGGTAGAAGATAAACAGACAAACCTCATAAAAAATTAGATAAAATGTACCCATACAAAACAAACATATAATCATATTAGAGAAAAAGCTGAGCTCAAAGGAAAGTTGAACTTAGTGGAATCCATCTAACAGGCCTCAATTTAATTATATGCCTTTCCATAGGACCAGGAGATTGAATCAGGCCATAAGAAGAATGCTTGGCTGATTAATAACTCATAAGAATAGAGACAAGAGCTCAAGCATAACCTTCTAGATTACAAGATGTAGAAAACCTCAATTTAAGATGGAACATTAGGTTCTTTTACTTAAATACTGAGTTCATAAATCAATAATTGTTTTCAAATTGAGTTATGAGCTTTAAAAGAAAACAATAGTGTCTGCAAAAATTTCCACCAACACTAATGGTTTAAATTACAAGCTACCCTTCACAAACAGAAATTTTCCAAAATGAGAACTCTGAATATACCTGGAAATTAAAAAATTAAGCTTTTTGATATTACAAGTTACCCTTACGCCTTAGAAAATCGAAATTTTCCAAAATAGGAAAATAACTAGATTTTTTTTCAAAGTAAATTTTTTTTTTAAATAACTAGACTTCAAACATAAAACCGTTACTATACTTGAGATTAAATGTACAAGCATGACAAATGGATATCATTGGAAAAACATTAATGTAATTTGTTTTTCTTTTGGTAGCTATTATGGGCTATAATTCTATAATCTAAGCATTAGGCTACCACTAATTTAAAAGTGCTGTTTGAGAATCAAAACTAGAAAGGACAAATTATTATGTAAAGGTTTCTGGCTTTGCATTCATTTTGATGCATTTTATAATAATGATAATGATAATGATAATAATAATAATCATGATGATGATGATGAGGAAGGTGCAGAAGTGGCTGCTCAAGTAGTTCAATTTTATAAAACACTATATCAAGAGTCCGAAGAGTGGAGACCTTTTGTGGGAGGTCTAGAGTTTGATCAAATTGAGGAGGCAGAGAGGGGCTGGATGGAGAGGAGATTTGAGAAGGACGAGATAATTCAAGTGGTTAGAGATATGGAAGGGGATAAAGCTCCAAGTCCAGATGGCTTTTCTATGGCCATTCTCCATCACTGCTGGAGAGTGGTAGAAAGTGATGTTTTAGCAGTTTTTGAAGAGTTCTATCAGCACTGTAAGTTTGAGAAATCTCTAAATGATACCTTTTTAGTTTTAATCCCTAAGAAAAATGATGCCTCTAACATTCAAGATTTCAAACCTATTAGTTTAGTGGGAAGTTTGTATAAGATCTTGGCCAAGGTTTTGGCAAATCAATTGAAAGTGGTGTTAGATCAATTGATATCTAAATCTCAGAATAGTTTTGTGGGAGGTAGACAAATCTTTGATTCAGTTCTCATTGCCAATGAGTGTGTGGACAGCCAGACAAAGAGTAAGATTCCTGGGGTGATATGTAAGTTAGATATTGAGAAAGCATATGACAATGTGAATTGGAAGGCACTTCTGAAGTTGATGAAGAAAATGGGCTTTGGGGAGAAATGTTGTAGCTAGATTTGAACTTGTATCTCGACAATGCAGTTTTCGGTGTTAGTTAAAGGGGCTCCAACTAATTTCTTTGGCAGCCTTAGAGGTTTGAGACAAGGAGATCCACTGTCTCCCTTGTCATTTTTAATTATGATGGAAGTGTTTAGTAGGATGGTGAAGAGAATAGAGGAGGCAGGATTACTTAATGGTTTTAGGGCAGATAGTAGGAGGGGCAAAGGGGAATGTGTTTCGCATTTGCTATTTGTAGATGATACCATTTTGTTTTGTGAGGTAGCCATGGAGCAAATCCTACATGTTTGATTGTTGCTACTTTATTTTCAGGCTATGACCGGTTTGAAGGTTAACATAGCTAAGAGCGAAATGGTTCCTATAGGAGAGGTAAATAATGTGCATGCTTTGGCAGAGATATTGGATTGTAGGGTTGGGACCCTGTCAATGACTTATCTTGGTATGCCGTTAGAGGCATCCCATAAAGCCCCCTCTATTTGGAACCTTGCATTAGAAAAAATTGAAAGAAAGTTAGAAGCTTGGAAGAAGTTGTATTTGTCAAAGAGAAATGATATGTCTACAACAATTTTACAACATTTTTACAACAAATCTTAAGTGACAAGTTGTTACTGGTTGTTATTGTTGGGGCAAAAAAGCAATCTTAGTGTTAATTTCAAATT